>JAHHIN020000032.1:1115000-3515000 GCA_019925095.2 Dendrolimus kikuchii | reverse complement strand
AGATGCTTGAAATAGATAGCTTTATGCTGTAAGGTCTAACATTTTTGTAACTACACTTATATTATTATATTTATCTTTATATTATTACATACATACCTACATACATAACTTCACGCCAGTTCCCTTGCGGGGTAGGCACGCACAACAGAGCGCCATTTAGGCTTATTCTTACACACCTCACTTGCTTCTTTGACATTCATAACTCTTGTCATGCACGCTCGTCTGTTCTTAAGTCTCCTGACATCACCTTTATAATATTAGTATAGATATATCTATATGCCATTTATGTATTTATTATTTAAAAAAAGTAAGTAGTTCGTACTATATCATACGTATACCACCATCGCCATTATCATCTCAATTAATTCCTGGGGTTGTCTGGAAGAGACCGCTTTTTAGCGATGAGACCGCCCTTTGTAAATAACTAGATATCATTTTAGTCTTTACGTTCATTTTTGTATTGGTGTATAATAAAGTGTTATCTATCTATCTCAGTTGATCTGACTGGCCGCTCCCCTATTATGTACGTACTTCAGACTTGTTTTTGTGACATGTCTCATAATTAGCAATAATTGAGATAAATTTGATATAATTCTACCAGACCCTCTAATTTCGAGCATTCAACAGAATTTTCCATGCGATTGTATATGTGGTTAAGTTCGAGGCTATTATTTTGAAATTTGTATAATCACAAGTATTTTCATATCACAGTAGTAGTGTTTTAATGCAAGTTTGCTTTTCTAGAATATTCGTCGTTCGGATACGCGGATGTGAGTTGGAATTTATGCGAGCGAAGCCACGGGCGCAGCTCAGCGTGCAAATAACAACAGTTACGGAGACATGTCAGTTAAACACCTTCATGTTAAAAATTGATTGGAATAACGGAGTATGGAAAGTAAAATTTACAGTATCGCGTACCGATTCTCTTGAAACAGGCCGATGTATCACAATTGCACGTAAATTCGCGATGTTTTTAGGGTACTGTAGCGTTTTTGGGCAAAAGCGGATACCTTCATACAGTTTAATTAAAAAAAAAAACTATAATTATCTTTTTCTCATATTTCTTGCAAAGAGAGTACAACTCGCAGACGAAATGTCGGAGTGAATACAGTGTAGTCTTGTGTAGTTCATGAACGATGTACTATTAGGACTCGGTTCCCTGCACTGTACTAAAAAAATATTTCGCATAACCAAACGTTAATAGGTCTATTAGTTCACTCGGTCATCGCTCAGCGCGCCAGTCAGCGATCCGATAGTCTTGTGTAGTTCATGAACGATGTACTCTTTGGTATCGGTTCCCTGCACTGTACTAAAAGAAATGTTTCGCATAACCAAACGTTAATAGGTCTATTAGTTCACTCGGTCATCGCTCAGCGCGCCAGTCAGCGATCCGATAGTCTTGTGTAGTTCATGAACGATGTACTCTTTGGTATCGGTTCCCTGCACTGTACTAAAAGAAATGTTTCGCTTAACCAAACGTTAATATGTCTATTAGTTCACTCGGTCATCGCTCAACGCGCCAGTCAGCGATCCAATAGTCTTGTGTAGTTCATGAACGATGTACTCTTTGGTATCGGTTCCCTGCACTGTACTAAAAGAAATGTTTCGCATAACCAAACGTTAATAGGTCTATTAGTTCACTCGGTCAACGCTCAGCGATCCAATAGTCTTATGTAGTTCATGAACGATGTACTCTTTGGTATGGGTTCCCTGCACTGTACTAAAAGAAATGTTTCGCATAACCAAACGTTAATAGGTCTATTAGTTCACTCGGTCCTCGCTCAGCGCGCAAGTCAGCGATCCGATAGTCTTGTGTAGTTCATAAACGATGTACTCTTTAGTATCAGTTCCGTGCACTGTACTAAAAGAAATGTTTCGCATAACCAAACCTTAAAGGTCTATTAGTTCACTCGGTCATTGCTCAGCACGCCAGTCAGCGATCCGATAGTCTTGTGTAGTTCATGAACGATGTACTCTTTGGCTTCGGTTCCCTGCACTGTACTAACAGAAATGTTTCGCATAACCAAACGTTAATAGGTCTATTAGTTCACTCGGTCATCGCTCAGCGCGCCAGACAGCGACAAAATGGCGAAGTTAGTAGTAATATTTTTATTCTTTATTATTTAAAGAACAAGCAAATATCCTATACTATATATACAGCGTAGTCATTTGTGTTTATTTCTCATGAAGATTTCATGTTAGCACATAAAAGATAATTTCACAAGGCAACGCCTAATCATAATGTTACAACTTAGCCTCCCAACAAAGACAAATTCCACGAAGCACGCTATTACCTGTCGGCATTTGAACCAATTGTAATACCTTTATGATTGTCTTCTTTTCTTTACTTATTTATTGGTTATTGTGGAGAACAGCCTATTGTACTCGTTTATGGCCGTTTGCATGCATAGTTAGTCAGGTGTGCAGATTACGATGTCAAGAAAATTAAGTCGACGATTCGGGCGGGCACACTTGTATTTGTTAAATATAAAAACGACGGCAGGATGGATAGAGGGGGAAGTCAAAGAGATAACACAAGCGAGGCAAGACGTGTGTACATTTTAGTGACGGACTTTGCGCGTGTTATTGAATTGTGCATTACCTTTGGACTTATTGCGTCCGGTTATATTTGTACCTGTGTTATACGTGTTTGTATAGTTCTAATAAATTCTATAGTAATTCCAACGGCATTTTAATTCGAGTCCCGTACTCGTAACAATAACAATGGTATATCATCTGTTTTCATTCACCTTTCCCCAATGATTTGGAGTTGACACAATATATCGTTCCCTTCCATACTCCTCTATTCTGACATACGTTCTCTGTCACACCACAAATCATCATGTCATCCTTCACACAATGCATCCATCTCTTTTTTGGTCTACCTTTACATTTGTATCCGTCAATCTTCCGGTTTAAAATTCTTTTATCGCGTGTTTTTTGTCCTCATTACATACCCATACTACATAGTCTTCTTTCTTTCAATGTTTCAGCCACGGGAGCAACTTCCCAAGATCTCCTTGTGTATTAATTTCTGGTTTATGGTTTCTCAGTTTGGGCCAACATTCGGACTCTTATAAAAATTTATCAAACTACCCTCAAAGTTACCAAACTACATCTAAGGTTACCAAAGTTACCAGACTACCACCAAAGTTATCAAACTACAACCAAAGTTACCAAACTACAACCAAGGTTACCAAACTACAACCAAGGTTACCAAACTGCCACCAAAGTAACTATGTTCGAAATCTCAGCCTTTCCAACACAAACAAAAGCGCAGGGTCGACAGGGAGGAGGGGTTTTTTAGTGGGTATTGGGGTTGCTCGCTCGTGCAGCAACGCTCGGAGTCTTCCACACTATTCTGTGACGTCGATCGCGGACGGAGCACTGCCAAGAGCATACTATTGCTGCAGTGTTATCGCCCCCGACCGACGCGTGTCGTTCCCTTAGCAACGACCCAGTTTGTGCGTAAATCGGTTAAGCATTTTCCCTCGCCTCAAAAAAAAAAAAAAACTGCCACCAAAGTTACCACACTACTACCAAACTTACCAAACAATAACCAAGGTTACCAAGCTACAACCAAAGTTAACAGACTACCACTATTCATTTTTGAGATTTTTCCTACAAAGAAAAATACAAGATTATACAAACCAATTATATAAGGCAAACAACACATCCACGTGTGTACAATTAGGCGCATTACACACGTTAGTCGCGTGCGGTAAATTATTAGTTTGTCTAGTGTTTAATTTGCCCATGCCTTGACTAGTATGCAAGGTCGTTATGTACTGCGAATTAACTTATGACGTCAACTGAACCTATTATGAGGTTTTGGCGCGTTTTTTGTATTTCTTTTGCCTTTGATTCTTTACAAAAAAGTTGTGCTTGTTTAATAAACTAGCTTAGTGGCTAACACTGGCAGATTTACACAAATTCAACTTGACATCCTAATTCACAAGCATATTAATTACCATTCCATATATGTACCATCATTTTTCCAAATGGTAGGGTATTTGCCCGTGTGGATGGCTACCACCCTTAGTCGAGAGTATGCTGCAATAACAACCTTGAGTTGAGTACCGGCACCAGTGGCCAGGTTCCAGTCCTGCTTTAGAGAGCGGCAGCACATTTGTAACACATTTGGTGTTACAAATGTCGCTTATATCTTTACTTCTATGGACAAGTAATGTCAAATTTCTACCAACTACCACTACCGTGACATTGGTTATATCAATGCCAAAGGCGTTGGAGCTGGCAGCAGCAAGAATAAAATACAATAGAATACCAACTACCTATCCAAAAGATTTGGAAAACAGATTGATTTTATCTTGGAATTTACATTCACTGCCTTTTGTCTAATACACCTCCTATAATCGATATTTTGCAATGCCGTATTTCAAAGATGTATTATAATGCAGCCTTTGCTAATATTTAGAAAAAAGTACAAAAACATAAAAGTAAAATAATATAATTAAAATATAGAACGCCACAACGCTCTCGTTTCTCGCGTGCCAGTACGCAAACACTGTGCCCATAGACAAGCCACTCTATTTGATGTTCTGCTCAAGTGCTGTACTAACACTGTCCCGTTGATTTCACCGTATTCACGTCGGACGCTGGTACTTTAACTTGGGCCGTGTGCGAGTCGTAAAGAGCGGGCGATGGTTCTGTAATATAAACACTAGCTCTAGCCCGTAGCTGCGCTCGCGTTAATGTCCATCTTGTTGATAGAGTCTGGTCCTACACACCCGCCTTAGAAGTTTTAAACTTAATTTTTATTTCAAAAATTACCGGTAACGACACCTAGTGAAGGTGGAACTAATCATGAGAGCCACACATTAACATTTCATTGTCAATGGCGTTGCCAAGAAATGTATTTCTTAGTGAATTGCAACAATGGCGCCAATATAACGTGATCAGCACTTCACACATCCCATCTCTCTTATTCCATCCTAAAGGCTAGCTACGAGCAAATCTATAACATCTATTAGATAAATACAATTGAAATTTCTGTTTATAATGTCAAAATAACAGCTTTTTAGTAAATGCATATGAATATATACAAAGTACTTATACATACATACATAACTTTTTGGTAGGGCATTTGCCCAACTGGATGGCTACCACCCCTGGTCTAAAGTATGTCGTCATAACAACCTTGAGTTGTGTTCCGGCATTAGTGACCAGGTTCCAGTCTCCCTTAAGAGAGCAGCAGCGCATTTGTAGCAACTTTGGTGTTGCAAATGTCCATAGGCGATGGTAACCGCTTTCCATCAAGTGGGCTGTCTGCCTGTCTGCTGATCTCCTGCAATAAAAAAAATAAAATAATAATAACTTCACGCCAGTTCCCTTGCGGGGTAGGCACGAACAACAGAGCGCCATTCAGGCTTATTCTTACACACCTCACTTGCTTCTTTGACATTCATAGCTCTTGTCATGCACGCTCGTCTGTTCTTAAGGCTCCTGTACTCCTACAAAGTACTTATATCAAAAAATATTTTTTTTAAACTTTAGTCATTCTGTCTGTTCTCGATAATCTCCGAAACGGCTGGACCGATTTTGACGAGACTTTCACTGGTAGATAGCTGATTTTATAAGGAGTAACTTAGGCTACTATTTTACGGTTCTGCGGAAAAAATCCACGCGGACGATGTCGCAGGCACAGTTAGTTAGTAATTTAACATGTAACCCATAGAAATAATCGGTATTGGGAAAGCCTAGCATAAAGGAATATATAGTCGTAAGGACTCTGTAACTTTGAAAGAAATAATCAAAAAATGAAACCCAGAACAAAAGTGAAAATATAAAAAGGACAAAAAACAAGAAATAGTTATAAGCCCGGACATTCAAATTGGTTCAGGGAGAGGAAAAAAGGCTAGTAACGCGTCGTCTTCATCTCTGGTGTTGCAAATGCCTATAGGCGACGGTAACCAGTTTCCATCAGGTGGGCCGTCTGCCAGTTTGCCAGCTTCACAATTAAAAAGTTAGCGTTTATTTCAAAACCACAGACGGACATTTCATAATGTTTTATCTATATATTAATACGTGAAACAAAAACTCAGCAACAACTTTGTAGGTTTTTTAACGAAAATTGCGCGAACGGAGGAGTATGAACTTGGCACACTTATCTTAATATATATAAATTACGTGTCACGTTGTTTGTCCGCGATGGACTCCTAAACTACTTGACCGATTTTAATCAAATTAGCACACCGTGTGCAGTTTCATCCGACTTGAAAGATAGGATAGCTTACATTTCGACCCGGTAGGTGGCACTGCAATCGGGTTCTAAATTTTATTTCTTCAGGGCAGAACAACGTCTGCCGGGACAGCTAGTAGTTTATATAGGGAAGGAGTGCAGAATGCTATTTTTTTTATTATGCATAAAAAATATATTAAATCAATAAAAAAAACATTACACACACTACCATGTATTTAACACACACACAAGCATATATACTCTTTTGTTTATTGTTAAAGTCAAATTAACAGTGTAGCTTTGGCGAAATCTTTGATTATAGAAGTATATAGTCTTTGACAACAGAACCTTAATAATGTTCAAGCTTATAATTTAAATTTATTATTATGGTCGAATTTCGACCACGGGCGACCACTAGTATACATAAATAAGTAAATGACGGATGGAACCCAAAAAGTGTTGTTGAAATTATAATTTTTCTTCGCTTGTCAAGTGTACGCTTGAAATGCGCAAGAGTTGTCGCGTTTCACCCACTTTTCATACTTTTAAGTGGCGTTATGTAGATTTTATGGCTAATCCGGTTAACACATAGTTTTTACATTTATAAAGTGCTAGTTGTAACGGTGAAACTTCGTTCGCGTAGCTATGACGATATGTTTGATGGTCAATTGTAACGGTCTCAAAAAACGCTACCGCAGCTCTATTTTTTGGTTATATTCGTTTATACCATCCTTGATATAAACGAATATATAAGACGGACAAAATTTTTAAAAATTGTTTTTTTTTTATTAAAGTACCGTATAATATACTTTCATACGCGTTTAGTAAAAAGCTATTATTTTGACACTACAAACAGACACTTCAATTTTATTTATGTGTAGATAAATAAAAGTAACGCCATCTAGCGATAAGATAATACGAGCCTTGTCATTTTCGTTGCAGTGACGATGTATTTGTTATGCCCGGCCCGCACCTGCGATTATGTTAAAGTTATTGACTGCGGCCAAATGTGTTTTATTTATAGAGTTAAAAATAACTCCGTTATCGAATACAGTGACCTACACATGACGATACATTAGTGTACATATACATGACGAATACATACGTTATCTGTGAATATATAACGTCATTATCAATCAAGAACAATATCGCATCACAAATAACGCATTACACCCAGCGCCACATCTGCCACGGCCTATAACAGTAACATTATCCCAGATGAGGCCCCACCTTTCGACTGACGCCAATCAATGGTGGTTCTAGTGGCAACTCGAAAGGCCACATTTGACTACACAGTTCACTCACCTCTCACAAAAGTAGATAATTACTACTAAAAATAAATCAATATCCTACTATTGTAATAATAATCATTATATTAATACATGAAGCAAAAACTTTGTACCCCCTTTTACGAAAATTGCGCGGACGGAGGAGTATGCAATTTCGCACACTTATAGCTTACATAGAGAAGAAGCAACGAATGCTAATTTTTTTTTTTTAATTATGCATAAAAAGTACATTAAATCAATAAAAAAAACATTACACTCATTACCATGTATTTGACACACACGCATATATACTCTTTTGTTTATTGTTCAAGTCAAATGAACAGTGTAACCTTGTCGAAATCTGTGATTATAGAAGTATAAGTCTTTGACAACAGAACCTGAGAATAATGTTCAAACTTATAATTTAAATTAATTATTGTCGAATTTCGACCACTGGGCGACCACTAGTAATTTTAATTTTTTTTCTACCACAAATACAAGTTTTAGTTACCAAAGTGAAATGTTATTAATAAGTTTTACTTATACGACACACAAATTTAATAAAATGGAGCAGAGGGAGAAAGGAGACCAAACTGAGAAAACCTATATACTATTGTTTATTGTAAAACAATATTTACAAATTTTACAGACAATGAAACTGCACAGTGCGATATGACGCTTCAGTTCCCGCCAAAAACTCCTTGTAGAATTAAGTGTCGCATTTTTCTAAGTGTCTATGGTTCCATATTCCTAGTGCTCTCCGTGATTGTGGTAATTTTACTGGTAGCAGCGAAAAGTCGCATACATTCGCTAGTAAAGCTCAAAACGCTCGTTAAAACGTAAATCTTATATGATCCGGTTGTAAAACCGTTAAGAACACATAAAAATCGAGTTTAATCGTTCAATATTTACGAAAATATTATTTCGAAAGTGCGCGCGTGTTTGCACTGTGGTTTCGCGCCAACTCACGAAAGCAGGTGTCATTGTGTGGCTTGTTGTCTATGGGTTTCTTTTCTTTTTTAATTTTGGTACTAGTCGTCGTCAGTTACGTCGCTTTGCTCTTGGCCGGTCCTATATGTTATGATTCATTCACATGCCTTGAAATTCGACATTAATGGTATGCAGCGGATAATAAATAATAAAAATAATAATGTTACGAGTTACGGGACTCGAATTAAAATGCCGTTAGAATTACTATAAAATTTATTAGAACTATACAAACACGTATAACACAGGTACTAATATAATAACACGCGCAAAGTCTGTCACTAAATAGATTACCGAATGTAGTACACACGTCTTGCTTCGCTTGTGCTTATCGCTCGACTGCCGATCTCTCCAGTGGAGTAGAAAAAGTAGGAAAGCGGACCCTTGGCGTCGGAGTGAACGCTCCGAACGCAACCGGGATTTAACGCTCGGATGATGATGATCAGTAAGGCTTTTCATTCTTCAAATAGATAATATACATTGACCGAGGTATTGCTATGACCATCCAAAATGAAGTAGTTACCTAATTATGATTCATGTACATAACATAAAAGTTTAAAATAAAATAACCCACTTCAGAAATCTATATATATAAAAGAAAGTCGTGTTAGTTACACTATTTATAACTCAAGAACGGGTGTACGGATTTGGCTGAAAATTGGTGGGGAGGTAGCTTAGAACCAGGAGACGGACATAGGATACTTTTTATCCCGTTGGAACCGGAAGGTGGCGCTGAGATCGGGTCCTAGATTTTTATTTTTTCAGAGCAGGACAACGTCTGCCGGGGCCACTAGTATCTTATATATAAAAATCAATTGCTGTTCGTTAGTTTCGCTAAAACTCGAGAACGGCTGGACTGATTTGGCTAATTTTGGTTTTGCATTATTTGTGAAAGTCCAGGGAAAGTTTAAAAGGCGAGAAAATATGAAAAAATGCTTGGAATATAGTAAAAACAACAATTTCACTTTCCTTTAGAAACTTCTAAGGCGGTACGAAGTTTAAGTCTTGTATATATATATATATATATATATATATATATATATATATATATATATATATATATATATAACAGCAGATTGTTAATGTACTTGTCCAATTTCAAAACCTGCCCGTAAAACTTCAAGTTCAAGTTTGTTGTGATTCGTTTTGCCACTTATCCGTAGCCATTCGTTTTTCCACTTGTCCGTTGAAGTTTTTTTTGCAGGAGTTCAGCAGACAGGCAGACGGCCCACTTGATGGAAAGCGGTTACCATCGCCTATGGACATTTGTAACTAACGCCGGAACACAAGACAAGCATATATTTCGATTTTTCGCAGGATTACTGCAAATTATGATTTGGTTACGTTAGGTACATTTTAATGAATGCATTTTTTATTTAAACATATTTTATTTTATCAAACAAAAAAACTGCATTCTATCCGGAAACAAAAAACGCAACCATAGTATTACTCAAAAATTATGCCGCCTCTCACCACGTCTAGTCTAAATTTATGCCGCTCCTCCACGCGGCCGTAACGCTTTTTCGTGACAGAAAAATCCTAACCCCTAGCTAACCCCCCCCCCCCCCCCCCATTTATATAGAAGTTTCACTTCAATAATAACTCTAGTCGTCTTCTCGTCTCTTTCAGTCGTTGATGCGGTCTATGTCAGTGGAGCAGAGATGGCAGGATCTGGCTTCGTTGCTTACGATACCTCCTCCTTCGGAGCAGTACCAGCATTATCATCATCATCATCATCAGCACCCGCATAGCATCAGGTAAGGTTACATCGTTTATCTATCTATCTATAATAAAATACATGTGTAAATGGTTCAAATTTGTACATTGCGTTTAAAAATGTGAAAAAAAAACAGCGTGGCTAATTCGGGCCAGGAGATTCAAAAATGCAATTTATAGAATTTTTGTCTGTCTGTCTGTCTGTTACAGCTACTACTACTGAATGGATTTAAATGAAACTCGACAGAAATTTAGCTCATATCCCGGGGCGTAACTTAGGATACTTTTTATCCCGAAAAATGGTGTTGTTTCCGCGGGATAGGTAACAATATCGAAAAAGATGGCGCTGCGATAGCATCCCTTTTGAAAACTACTGAACGTATATGAATGAAATTCGACACAGATCTGGCTTATATCCCGAATCAACACTTAGGATCCTTTTTTCCCGATAAATGATGTCGTTTCCATGAAATGGATAGATTAGCTAAATAGATGGCGCTGCAATCGCGTTTTTTCAATTCACTAACAAATACCTATGTTGTCATATAGGAAACAAGTCATTCATTGTATTACTTCTTATATCAGGTTGGCTTCGAGTCATCTCTATGTTTTGCTGGGTAGTTATTTAGACTATATGGACTTAGGTTTTTTATTATTATTATATGTAAAAATGGTTTGACACGCAGTGTAGCCGCTGGGCAAACTCTAGTCAAATAGGTGGTAGGGCATTTGCCCGACTGGATGGCTACCACCCCTGGTCTAAAGTATGTCGCCATAACAACCTTGAGTTGTGTTACGGCATTAGTGACCAGGTTTCAGTGTCCCTTAAGAGAGCAGCAGCGCATTTGTAGCAACTTTGCTGTTGCAAATGTCCATAGGCGATGGTAACCGCTTTCCATCAAGTGGGCCGTCTGCCTGTCTGCTGATCTCCTGCAATAAAAAATAATAATAATAATAATAAGATTAAGAAAAATTAAATGTAAAACATAATCCGTCGGGCTCTGGTCACCGCCGTTCTAGAACCGAACGACTCGTGCTGCAACGATGATAGGAAACCCGACGGAATGTCGTTGCTGGCCTGGAAGACGGGTCGCCCCTTAATTCAAATTCAAATTCAAAAGTTTTTATTCAAAATAAGTTCCACTGGCGAACACTTTTTGAAGGTCACCCGGCAGACGTTGTCTTGCCCTTAAAAAATAAAAATCTAGAAACTGATTGCAGCGCGCCATCAACCGGGACCAATTGTTAATCTAAACCATTCTCGAATCTTCGGTCCCACCGTTAAAGAGGTGTTCAGCCGCGCCACCTGCCGGGTCCAATCGTGAATCTAAATCATCCCGGGATCCACTTGAACACACACAAAAATAATTTCAGCTAAATCCTGGAACCCAATAGCAGCACCATCTACCTGGTTCAAAATTGAATCTAAAATAATTCACCTAAATCACACAAATAAAAATTAGTTTATATGCAGTCACCATTGCCGAAATCGGCCGGGAAAGATCATAACAAATGAATGGCTATACTGATGTTTTTAATGATATATTTTTTTAATTGATGAATGACGACATGATGACATAATCACAATTCCAAAAACACAAAAATCATAAAAATTCTTCGAGCCGTTCTTGAGTTATAAATGGTGTAACTAACACGACTTTGTTTTACATATATAGATTATGGTTCTTATGTACATAGATCAAATTACTTCCAAAGCTAAATATGCGTAACTCCTGTTTACTTTCAGCGCCCATGGCGCCGCTGGCAGCTAAAAATAAGAGACCTGTTCCACCTGTTCTAAAATAACAGACTGTTGTGTTGCAACAGGTTTAAGAAGTAATATTTAACTGCTTTGTTTACAATATTTTGTTTTTTTACGAAAATACAAAAGAAAAAAAAACCACAAAAATCGGAATGAATCACAGACTAACTACATACTACAGACAGATTTGCAGTCACAGACTCAGAGAGAATATGAAGTTCAGAATAGTTGGGATTCATGCTAGGCCTTTCATCTCAGTTAAATATGTTTACCACCATATTGTCACCTGTCTAATGAATAATAATAATTTTAAAAGCATGTTATCTTAATGATAGGTAATGTCATATTTTAAATGGTATATAAGAGTACATTTATTATTATACACCATAATTTATGCATGTATCCAAATGTATTTACAATTATTACCAAAATAGAATTGAGGGTTAAGGCATGATATTGCTATCTTTTTCGTTTACAGTATGTGAAAGGAGAATAGAGCTTGTTCCAAGCTTGTTTGCTTTGAAACAGGATCATGTATATGCTATCCTTTTCTATTACTGTATGTCAAAAAAGAAAAGAGTTTGTTCCTCTTTTGTTTCGGACTGTTTGCTGTGGAGCGGAACATAATGGAACAGGCAGAACAGTGGAACAGTTGTTTCGGTCTTTACATAACAGGGCAAAGTTTTTCATGGAGAAACCAGTTCCGTGTACCTGTTCCGATATATACATCATGGGGAGTAACTTAAGATACGTCTTACCCTGATAAAAGACGTCGTTTACTTGGAATAGACGGATTAGCAAAATAGATGGCGCTACAATTGCGATGTAGACAACCATTGCTGTAATTTAATAACAAATACGTTGTCAGGCTGCCCACATGTCATGCATTACGTATTTCATCCGTGCAAGAACGGAGAAAAAGTACTAATTCCTGCGACCAGGCGGCCTGTCGTAAGAGGCGACATAACAACTTGACTACACAGACTTAACAGTGGTGTAGAATATGCTGCCATAGCAACCTTGAGTTGTGTTCCGGCATTGGTGGCCAGGTTCCAGTCGCTCTTTAGAGAGCGACAGCATATTGGTGGCACCTTTGGTATTACAAATGTCCATAGGCGATGGTAACCACTTTTCATCAGGTGGGTTTGCTTGTCTGTTGAAGTTATGTCCAATAAAGTACAAGTATATAATAAACTAGCTGTGCTCGCGAAGTCGTCCGCGTGGAATGATATATAGCCTACAGGGTTGGGCAGTATTTGAAATACTTGTAATTGAAATACGTAATTGAAATACAAATACGTATTTTGTATTTGTATTTCAATTACTTCTTAAAAATGTAATTTGTAATTAGTATTTCAAATACCTGACGCTGAGGTATTTTGTAATTATAATTCAAATACTTATGGTTGCAAAATACATTTCATAAAATACATTTAGCTACCTTATTGATGGATGTGTTCTTCAGAAAATAGCGCTCGATAGCTTTCATAAGCAAAATGGTGACCGCTAAATATAAGGTACGTTCTGCAGTACTGGCCATTTAAAAGAAATATTTTTGTTTGGCTAAGATATATAATTTCAAATTAATTTTACTTTGAAAACATGAATTTCTTTTAAAAAAATTAGTTATTTATTTATTGATAAGCGTTATGTTTTCTTCGCATTTGAATCTTTTTCGTCATCATGGATAGTTAAAAATTCGAGTAATTATGGAATAAGAGTATCGTTGTGGCAGTAACGCGGCAAGAGCGACAAGCAACATCAACGACCTTTATGAGCGAACACTACAATGAACGCACCACTTGTTATTGGATTTCCCGCTTCCATTCTGGAAATTTCGACCATTTTTTTATAGCTGGAGTACAGCAGACAGGCTGACGGCCCACCTGATGGAAAGCGGTTACTGTCGTTTATGGACATTTGCAACACCAGATGTTCGGGCTATTGCTAGCCTAGTGGACTGCAAGAATATAGGTAGGCTCCTTGCTTGTCGGTATTTTTTATTTCCCTAGCAACTTGTACCACAGAACAAAGCAGAACGACTCACCAAGGCTGCGCTGTTGAGGGTCCCTTGCCGGCCGGCTGGTCTCACACCATAAAACAAACGCACACGTCGCGTTTATCACCTGTCCTTGTTATCACAGTAGTTTATCACAAAATTAATGTACTGCCGCCGTAATTAGACACACGTCTGATCAAATGTCTTATTAACTCCGCCGAAATGATATGCACGTCTTTACTCGTTCAAGGCCGCGGGAGGACAGGGGTGGCGGCGCGAGCGCCGCCTGGTTATATCGATACTACCAAGTCCGTGTACAATGTTGCATGAACACCAGAGATTTCATCAACCCACTGCCGGCCTCGAAGAAATTTTATGACACCCTTTTTGAAAAACTCTATATCGTAGGGCTGTGAAAAAACCTCGGCTGGGAGTTCATTCTAAATCCCCACGTTATGCAAGAAAAAGGTTCTACAGAACTGTTGCGTACATGAGCGAAGCGGCTTAAGGAAGTGGGGATGTAATCGAAATCGGTAGAAAGAGGACGAATACACCATTCTATACAGTTCTTCCGAATACTCCCCGTTATACAGTCAGTAGAATACGCAGAGAGAAGCGAAGTCTTTCATAAGGCCAAGCGTATCTAGACCGTCTGTGAGTATGGGATCATCAACAACGCGAACGGCTCGACGTTGAATACAGTCTAGAGGATCGAGTTGGTAGCCAGATGCTCCAGCCCAAAAGTGTGAGCAGTACTCCATATGCGGGCTCACCTGGATTTTATAAAGCACAAAGCATTGCCGCGGTGTGAAGTACTGCTTGGACCGGTTTAACATTCGTAGCTTCTTAGAGGCAAGTTTTGCCTTGTCATCACGATGGCCCCTGAACATCGATCGCGATGTCAACACTGAGGATCCCAATACTCTTGGAGGTGGTAAGGAGAGTTCCTTGGAACTGTAGCGATTGCTCGAATGGAGTTTTTTTGGCAGAGAATATGTAGACCTATGTCTTTTTGGGGTTGAAATGGACAAGGTTTTGTCTTCCCCATTCAGAGACTCTCTCTAAGGAATACTCTACTTCAGATACAAGTCTAACCCAACTTTCCTCCACAAATGATCGAGGGACGTTTGCACGACTAGAGTACTGCGCATTACCTGTGCTGTCATCCGCATTGGAATGAATGTTGCGAATAGACAACATATCATTGATATGTAAGATGAACAACGTTGGCGATAGCACATAACCCTGGGGCACACCAGCGTTGATGGGCTTGAAACTTGAGCAGCAACCGTCGACAACGACTTGAATGCTGCGTTCATCAAAAAAGCTGGATAGCCAGTTGCAAGGCTCTTCGGGTATCCCATATGATGGCCGCTCAGATAGAAGAGCCCTGTGCCAGACCCGGTTGAAGACCTTAGCAATATCTAGAATTCTAGACTAACTGCCAGTGCTTCCCCTTTGCTCTCAATGGCTTCAGCCCAACAGTGGTTTAGGTAAACCAAGAGATCCCGAGCTGAGCGACCGTGGCGGAAGCCGTATTGCCGATCGTTTAGCAGCTGGGAATCTTCGAGGTAACACAGAAGCTGCGCGTTGATAATATGCTCCATCACCATTGAGAGCAAAATGGTTATTGCTATAGGCCTATTCGACGTGTCTGTTACGTCCCCTTTTTTGGGGACAAGGTGTACATGGGCAATCTTCCATGAAGCGAGGACACAACCCTTGTAGGAAGAGAGAGTCAAAAGTCGGGCAAGGACTGCCTGGGGACAGCTCAGCTAAACACGTCTGCAGCACAATGGCAGGAATGCCATCAGGGCCAGAAGACTTTTTGACGTCGAGGGAGAGGAGAACACATCGGACTGCTTTTTGAGTAAAGCGCACCTCCGACATTCTAGACTCACACTCAGGGATTGTAGGTGGAGTTTCTCCTATGTCTCAAGAGTTGAATTGGCCGCAAAGATTTCACCCAGAAGATTGACTTTATCTTTGGCGGCGTGTACCAGACGGTCGTCCACTGTGCGCAGAGGTGGAAGAGACGCCCGACAAAAGTTTCCTTCGACAGCTTTGGCGAGGGCCCAAAAAGCTCTAGTCCCAGAAGAGTAGCTAGAGAGGCGCTCACTAATTCTGCCGATGTGATCGAATTTTGCTCTCGCGAGCTGTTTTTTGAGAGACCTGGGGGCGGCATTGTATCTCTTTTTCAGGTCAGAGGAACTTGGGATCCTGACGAGCCCGTGCTGCAGTCCAGGCTCGATAAACCTGTTGCTTTAGCTTTACAGCCTCACTGCTGGACTTATCGAACCATGGTGGTATACTCGTACCACCGATAGGTACAGTTAAGTTTGGAATTAAACATTCTATTCCCTGCAGTACTACATCGGCGATCGAGTCTGTGCTCGGATCAGAATCTTCCGACGAGAAACATAACTGCCTCCATGGGAAGGATGCATAGAATTCACGGAGTCCATCCCAATCTGCTGACCTGTATCGCCAAACCTTCCGTCGTCCAGCGAGACGAGTCCGATCGGGAATAGGAAGGGGCTACACCGAAGATACCAGACAATGATCAGAGGTTCCCAGTGGAGCACTGATGGAGATTTGGTAGTTCTCCGGGTGTGTGATCAGCAGAAGATCCAGCAAAGAAAGCTCACGATCCACTCTATCCGGTACTCGGGTAAACTCCTTAATCACCTGAGTGAATCCATGGGCGAAAGCAAAATCGTAGGCAGTAGTCCCTGGCAGATCAGTTCTCGGGGAACCCAACCACTCAGCGTGATGAGCATTAAAATTCTCGAGTATCACTACCTCTGCTAAAGGATACTGCCCAAAAACTTTGTCGGTCACCTCATGAACGTGTTCAAAAAAGCGAGCTGTTTCAGTCCTTGTGCATTCCCTGCCATGAGACCGATATAAGCACGCATAGATCCGGGTGGAACCACCAAAATCTACGCACAAGATGGAAATGTCCTTATCTTCAAGGCCGTGGAGATTAGAATAAAAAATATATAATAAAATTAGGTTAACTTATTTCAGAAAAAACGGCAATTTCATAGGCAAGGACCTAATAATAATAATTATTATTTACATAACCTAACACCTGACGGTATTTTGTATTTTGTAATTTGTATTTTAAATACATATAGTTGAAATGCTGTATTTTGTATTTTATATTTCAAATACCCGACTTAAAAGTATTTTGTATTTCGTATTTTAAATACATGCGAGACAGTATTTTGTAATTTGTATTTCAATTAAAGGAAACCATGTATTTTGCCCAGCCCTGATAGCCTATAGCCTTCCTCGATAGATAGGCTATCTAACACTGAAAGAATTTTTCAAATCAGACCAGTAGTTCCTGAGATTAGTGCGTTCAAACAAACAAATAAACAAACAAACTCTTCAACTTTATATATTAGTTATATTAGTATAAGTTAACAAATTACGCCAATAAGTCATATAATGATCACATGCGGCACCATTTGACTACTTAAGTTTTAGAAGCTAGTGACATCTAGCGACAAGTGTGAAACGAACTAACAATGCTGGGATAGTCTTTTTAGTAATCTTCTTTCATACCTTCACTTACAGATGTCGCTATTGAGACACTAGTAATAATATATCTGAACAGAACGCGTAAACGCCGATTAATGCTTGGCGCTTTCGATCTTTTGGTCGCTATTGGCTAGTTTCTTAAAGGTATGAGGAATCGAGTTGTATGAAGTCCACGCCAGTAGCGGTTGGGATTCATATTTTTACATATGTTCAATTGTCCCCCAAGCAGGCGCAGCGGCCCCGCTAGAAGGCGCCTATAAGGTCGAGTCTGCGCACCATCCTCAACAGCACGATCCGTTGTATTATCAGGTAAAGTTATCATGCGAAATGTGACTTTTCGAGTTTATTTATTTAATTTATTTGGGAAACATACAATAATTATAATTCTTATAATATAAAAAATATAACTTAATACATATATCAACTAAGTTTCCACTAAAAAAATAATTCTTGTTACGCATTTGGCTAATACAACTATAAGCAAAATTATAATAAATGGGAAAATTAGATATAAAATAAAAAAAGGAATTAAATAAAACAATACAACACAAAACAAAAACTACAATTTTGTCTATTTATCTATATCATTCTAGTTGATTCAACTCCGTTGAATGGTGTCAGTCTAAGAATTACAATTTAGCTGATCTATACTGAAGTCTTAATACATCGTCTAAGGCTATATGGTCTAAGATCCTTTGCCTGTCATAGTTTTTACTTTGAAAGTTGAAAGCGTTCGTTAAGTAGTAGTAATAGTTGTATTCGCTACAAATGCAGGCAAAGGAACTTAGCCCATAAACCCTTGTCAGTGTCCAGTGTGTAAGCCGAATTGAAGGTCTTACAATGACGCCATTCAACAGAGTTCTTGTAACAACTCGAAAAGCCACATATCACTACACAGTTCACATTTCTCAAAAATACACGCAATTACTGCTCAAAAACTATTGTTTGTTTTTAACCAACTTCAAAAAAGATTTTCATTTTTTTTTTAATTTATTTATTCAAATTACTCGTGTAAATGTTTATCTTTATTTTTGTTCAGCTATAACTTTTGCTATGGTGTCTAAACCGATTTTTTTTATAATTATTCTTTGCATTTGATTGAGTAAACCTTGAAAATGGTCCCGTATAAATTTTATTACTATTGGACTTTGGGTTCCGAAGATATGGCACAAAAAAACAATGAAATCAGACCGAGATTGTGTAGTTTCGAGATTTTCCGGCCATAACGCGCTTAGCCATTTTTTAAATGATTAAAATACTTTAAAGAAGTTTAGTGATATAGAGGTCCTATTTTATAACAGAACTCGACTGCGGAAATGGCGCCACCCACCAACCAAGATGGCTTTCTCCAGTCGATCCTCAACGACGAAGACCTGCAGCTGATGGATATGGCGATGAACGAGGGTAAGTACTGTACTGAATCGGTGAACAATATAAACGAATTATAAACGCTTTGCAGAGAACGTAATTCGTAACGCATTCTAAAATGAGAGTTGGCGCGACCACTCTGTTCTTGTTTATGATGTTTAATCTTTAAGAGGGCATATTTTATGAGTGAAATTATTATAAGCGTTAACTCAAAAGCGTTACGCTTTTTATTCTACAATTTTAAAATGTAATTCAACGAAGTAAGATCTAGATTTGTGGATCTTTTTTAATATTTCATGAGTAAACTCCAGTCGTGTGTCGGAGTTGACACACACTTGTGAAGTGGAACTTCTTTAGAATCGTTGTGATTTGAAAATCGATGAAACGAAAAAGCGAAACTAAAAAGAGATAAACACATGAAATTCAATCTTATTTAATTCGATATAAAACACATTTCACTTTACCCGTTATATTTAAGGCAGGTATTCTTTTATACGTAGACCAAAGGAAATCGTGTGTAACAGTGGATTGAATTTTGAACTTTATGCTAGTGATTTGTTATTTATTTATTTAATTTGTTTGGGAAACATACAATAATTAATATTCTTAAATATAAAACACAAAATTAATACATATATCAATCAAGTTTCCACTAAAAAAAAGAATATGAAAAAAAAGAATGTTAAAGAATTGCAGCGGCGGCGCCAAAAAATCTTCCATAGTACGTATAGTGACGTAAATAAGGTCTTTTATGCGCCCTATGCGAGCTTCTATAACTGCGCCCTTGTTTTTTTAGATATTATAGGTGCCCTAGCTAGAGCAATGCTATTTATAGGCCTACTTCATTTCATTCAGGGTGATAAAATAACGCACAAGGACCTTGGTGTTGGTGGAGCAATTATCTAATATTTTGGAAGAAAAATCTATTTTTTTAAAGAACTAGAACAAACAAATACGTTCGTGCGCTGCCAAAAAAAATGAGCGCGATGTTTTCTCTAATTTAACAGACGTTTTTGATTTTACTGGCATGTACGTATGTGTTGGGATCAAGCACTAGGGGCGCAGCGGGAACTTATCAGGAGCAAACCGAAAAATAATAGCCCTGCCTGGTCTGCCCTTTTCTCGCGCCCCCCAGAGTCTACGCCCTGTGCCTGGGCACCGGTGGCACCGCTCTATTTACGGCACTGTACATATAGGCTACGTTCCATGAGAGAGTCACAACGACCAAGTTCACGGCCGCGATTTTTCCCGATCCACTTGCTTGCCGGCTTTACAATCGTAAACCCAAATGGAACGGTCATACGACCCACCAATCATTAGTGACGTTTTCGCCATGACCACAACGACCGCTGTCGCCTTGTGGAAAGGCTAACGAAGCATTTTGGGCGTTGTGGAACGCGCTGATGATAAATAATTGTAAATTATAGACGATGACGTAATCAAAAATTTGACAGCACAAGTCGAACTCAACCAAAAAATTCTACACGTAGCACCATAATCTCCAAACTAATAAACTAGTACTATATTACAATTATCGTTAATCTACGAAGCGCACTTGCGCAATGTTTTGCAATCGGTCAAATCCTAAGTTGAAATGTGAGATTATTTTTTTAACGGTATAAAAGATATTGTAGCAGCGGAAGGTAGAGGTTAAATGATACTTCAGATGGCAGAGAGTAGTATTCACTGTTGAGTACTGATGTGAACTGAAGTGATCTGATTTATTTTGGAAACGGTAACCTTAAGTACAAATATTGACAAGTCGTACAGCTAGTACAATATATAGTACAGTGTGCGAGCGAGATAGAGCAACTATTAATATGTGCGCTCCCGCGTTGCGATAGCCAGTAGCAGTGTTGCCGATTTGGCAGTTTTAATGCTAAATTTGGAATATTTTTAAACCTGTTGGCATGAAAAAATAAGCTTTAGCATATTGCATATTTTAGCATTTTCTGAATTTTTTGTATCTTTCGAATTTTAAGTACTATTGATAGCAATTTTTTTAATTGATTGACTTATTGTTCACACCCCTGTAAGATATTTATTTACTCTGTGCAAAAGATTGATAAGCCAATCCAACGTCAAGTCAGACTCCGTGTCCAGGAGGTCAGGAACCAACGTTGGGACCGGCTGCTGGAGGAGATCTCCCCAACTCACCAGGCTTACTGGCAGCTGGCGAGATCTCTGAAAGCAGAAACCCTCTCGAGCATGCCACCCCTCGAGAGACCCGATAACACCAAAGCGTTTGATGACGACGAAAAGGCGGAATGTCTCGCCGAAAGTCTCGAGCTCCAATGCTCCCCCAATATTGCCAATAACGACCCGTCTCATCTATCGGAGGTAGAGGCCGAGGTCGAATATCGGTCCTCCCTCCCAGCCAAAACCACACTCGAACCGGTCACGGTTGAGGAAGTACAGGATTTCATCAAAGCCCTGAGAGATTTAGCCTTCAGCAATAATCTCATTTCTCTCATTTCCCCGAGAATAAACAAGAGGATACCACAACTGCTGTTACTAACATAATTTGTGAAAAACTCAAGTTAGAAGGCTTCAAAGAAACCGATATCCGCCGGTCGCACAGAATGGGTAAGGCACCATCGGCTCCAGCTGAGCGTCCTCGACCTATTCTATTCAAGCTCTGTGATGCAGTGGACCGTAGCAAAATCTGGTTTGCTAAAACTAAGCTCAAGGGCACCGGGGTCACCATGTCGGAGTTATTGACTAAACGACGACATCAACTCTTTATCCAAGCTCGGCAGCGCTTAGGGGTGAAGAATTGCTGGACGCGGGAGGGCACTATCTATGTGTTAGCCCGCGACGGTACCCGCCAACGCATCGAAAAGTTAATCGATCTGGAAAGCTTCCCCGCTTCGTCTAATTTAGACCAGGGAGTAGCACAGACAGTCACCAAAGAACCTGTAGTTGTTCCCAAAACTCGTCGTCCGACAGCAGGAGCTAAGAAATAGCGATTCTCAAACGAGCTTTTTGCTTGTTTTATTTCTCTCCACTTTGTACATTTCCGTTTATTAATCGTTCTGTGCTCCATTTTTCGTTGTGAAATTTATAAACTATGAAAAAAATCTTATTATTTTTATAACTTTCGTTCTTTTATACTTTTCACACATTGATTTTATGTTAAGTTAATGATGTTGTTTTGTTTACCTTTTTTTTTTTCTCTTTTTCTGGTAACTTTTTTTATTAATTTTGTCATAATTGTCAATGTCATTCATTTTTTTTTGTCCTCAAATGTGACATTTTGTTGCGTTTTGATTTTGCTATAATTGTGTTGTTATACTCTTTATATCAGCTATCTTATCCACACACCTGGCAGACATTCTGATTGATTTGTATTTTTTTTTTTTTTATAAACATAGTATTTGTGTATTATTATATATTTGATTATTTATATATTTGAAATTGTAATTTATTTATTTATTTAAAGTATTTATTTTGTTCTATGGATAATTATGAGAGTTTTAGTGATTCTGACTCAGATTTTCATTCATGTTTGTCTTCATCTGACAGTTCACATGGCAGCAACCATAATTTACCTTCACTGCAAGAAGTAATTGCAAATCAATTTTCAGGTCTTTCTCGTAATTTCAATGTGGCACACATAAATGCTCAGAGTATTCCAGCTCATTTCCCCGATATGCTGGCGTCATTTAGTCATAATAATTTGCACGCTGTATTAGTTTCGGAATCCTGGCTTAAACCTTGCCTGTCCTCTACTTCATATTCTTTGCCAGGATATCGTCTAATCAGAAATGACCGTATCGGTACTGGTGGTGGAGGTGTTGCTATATACTTGCGCTCCCATCTAGCATATAAAATCTTAAGTGCATCCTCACAACCCCCAACACCGGATAACGGTGAGTATTTATTTATAGAAGTAGAACTTGCGCATACCAAAATTTTGCTAGGAGTATTTTACGCATCGTCTGTTCGCATTAATTACTTCTCCTCTTTTGAAACTTTACTGGAAAAATTTTCTCCTTCATATATGCATAGTATCATCATGGGTGATTTCAACACTTGTCTCCTTAAACAAGACCATCGTTCTTCTGCTTTAGAAACTTTAACAAGATCTCTTAACATACATATTCTTCCTCTGAGTGCTACTCATCGTTTCCCTAATTCATCACCTTCTCTTCTCGACTTAATAATGGTTTCATCACTACCTCACGTATCTCATTATGGTCAATGTTCGGCGGATGCTTTTTCCTATCATGACATGATTTTTCTCTCATATAACTTACATCCGCCGAAAGCCAAATCCAAAATCATCCTGCAGCGTAATTTTGGCGGCATGAGCTTAGATGCCTTACTTAAGGACGCTCAGGAAGTTGACTGGTCTGGGGTGGTCAGTGCAACCACTATTGATGAGAAGGTTCATGTGTTTTATGCTGCTTTGATGAAGCTGTATGATATTCATGCACCTTTACACCGTATCAAGGTTAAACATTTGCCTGCACCGTGGCTTACCGATGATATTAAATCGCAGATGCACAAGAAATCTAAAGCTAAAACTCGATATAAAATGAAACCAACCGAAGCGAACAAAGCGGCTTATGTGAGCATTCGTAATCGCTGTAATAGAGTGTGTAGGGACGCTCAACGCCGTTATATTCACGAATCAGTTCAAAATGATAATCCAGCTAAAGTATGGAAGTTTCTACGCTCTTTGGGGATTGGCAAACAAACGGAAAACTCAGTCAGTCAAAAATTCAATATCGATGATTTAAATCAACATTTCTCAACCACTTCTGACTTTGATGTAGTGATAAAGTCTGAAACTTTGAAAAGAATCTCGTCCAAGCCAACACCCAAGCATTCTCCTTTTCTTTTTAGTCGATTTACTGACAGTGATGTTAAGAAAGCTGTGAAATCCATCACATCTAATGCTGTCGGCAGTGATAGCATTAGTCGCAACATGATTCTACCCATACTGGATGTCATTAATCCTACCCTTACCCATATCCTTAATACATCCATAACCTCTTGTGTATTCCCAACAGCCTGGAAAGAAGCCCAGGTTACTCCTTTGCCAAAAAGACCCAATCCCGCTTCCTTTTCTCAATTTCGTCCTATTTCCGTACTACCTATCCTTTCCAAAGTCCTCGAACGCTTAGTTCATCAGCAGCTAAGTGTTTTCCTGAACCGTAATTCCCTTTTGAATCCTCACCAGTCTGGTTTTCGTCCTGGCCACAGCACCACCACAGCCCTTATTAAAATTACAGATGACATCCGGCATGGCATGGACAATGGCTTGCTGACTGTGCTATCGCTGCTCGATTTCAGCAGTGCTTTTAATAATGTTGACTTTGAAGTGCTACTCGGTATCCTACGCTCTATTAACATATCTCCTGAAGTAATCGACTGGTTTCATAGTTACCTGTATGGACGCCGGCAGCGCATTCGAGTTGATGACGACTATTCGTCGTGGTGTGATCTCTCTGCCGGTGTTCCACAGGGCGGCGTACTATCTCCTTTATTATTCGCTGTTTTCATAAACTCAATTTCCAATGAACTTACTTCATCCTATCACCTCTATGCAGACGATCTCCAAATTTACACGCAGGCACCGGTTGCTACACTAAATCAAGCAGTCGCAGCGATAAACTCTGACTTTGACCGCATACTGCAATGGAGTAAGTCGAATGGACTTCTTGTGAATCCTGAGAAAACTCAAGTAATTATCATCGGTAGCTCACGGATGCTGTGTAAAGTTGACTGGACCTGTATGCCAAGTTTTCTCTTTGATGGGAAGCTTATCCCTATTAGTGATAAGGTCAAAAATCTTGGAGTTATATTTGATAGTGAGCTGTCCTGGAGACCCCATATAACGGAGTTGAGTCGGCGGTTATTTCTCTCCTCCAGATCACTTTGGCGGCTGAAAAACTTCCTGCCCATCGCCACCAAAATTAAGCTTGCAGAGTCGTTACTTTTGCCCATACTTGATTATGCCGACGCCAGCTATCTCGATTTGACTCAAGAGCAACTTAATAAACTTGAGCGCCTCCAAAACTTTTCCATAAGGTTCATATTTGGGTTACGCAAGTATGACCACGTATCTGAATTTCGAAAAAAACTCAAGTGGTTGCCAATTCGTTTTCGCCGGAATACTCACATTCTTTCATTGCTTTATAGTATTTTATTCATCCCTAATACTCCACAGTACCTTAAAGAACGCTTTGAATTTATTTCTTGCTCTCACAATTTACGCCCTTCCAGTCAACAAAGACTTATTACTCCTATTCATAATACAACGTTCTTCAATAATTCTTTCACGGTTAAGGCTGTCCAACTTTGGAATTCATTGCCTGTTGCTGTCAGACAAGCAAAATCCCTAATAACATTTAAGAACTTAGTCAGGAAATTCTATCTGCAATATAATGATATGTAATTTTATATAATTAGTAGATATTATATTGCATATAGTTATATGTTTATTATGTTTAAATAGTTGCATATTATCACCATATCTTGTGTATGTATATAACTTATGTGTATATTTGTATATATAGTATAGTTATATATTTATTATTAAAATGTAAGTAATCGTACAATAATTATGTATACCACCGTCGCCACTCCTAATCAAAATATTCTTGCCACGGGTTGTCTGGAAGAGATCGCTTTTTAGCGATAAGACCGCCCTTTGTACCCAACTAGACTAATTAATACTAGTATCTATCTATCTCATCCCCCCTGAGCAGTTTGGCTTTAGAGCTAGACACTCTTGTCCACAACAAGTGCTCCGCATCACGGAGCACGTCCTCTCCCACTTTCAACGCGGCGGACGAAGATTCTGGCCGACAGGCGCAGTATTCTTCGACGTCGCCAAAGCCTTCGATAAGGTCTGGCACAACGGGCTGATATACAAGCTGTATCAACTCGGTGTGCCGGACCGACTCGTACTCATTCTACGGGACTTCCTCAAAGACCGTAGATTCAGATTCCGAGTGGAGGGCACTCGCTCCTCCTCTCATACCATCTCAGCGGGAGTCCCTCAGGGCTCCGCGCTCTCCCCCTTACTTTTCTCGCTGTACACCAGCGACATGCCACGGCACCCCCATACCCAGCTAGCCCTATATGCGGATGACACCGCCATATTCAGTAACGACCCCAGCAGATACAGAATCTGCAGTCACTTCAACGCCGCCATCAAGGAACTAGGCGACTGGTTCCGTAGATGGAGGATTGAAGTGAACCCCGAGAAGAGTGCAGCCATCATGTTCACTCGTGGCTCTCTCTCACCCAATACTCGCCCCACCAACCAACTTATGCCCATCAAGCTATTCGACGGAGTTATCCCATGGGTTAACGAAGTCAAATATCTTGGTGTAACCCTTGATAGAGGCTTGTACTTCCACAAGCACACCAGAGCGGTCGGGAACAGAGCATACTGGATCCTAGGCCGACTCTATCCGTTGATATGCAAGAAGAGTAAGATGAGCCTTAGAAATAAGGTGACTCTATACAAAACTTGCATCCACCCCATCATGACCTATGCGAGTGTGGTCTTCGGCCACGCCAGCGATGCAAGCATCTGGAGACTGCAAAGAATCCAGAATCACTTTATGCGTGCTGCAGTCGACGCCCCGCGCTATATGCGGCTCGCCGACCTGCATCGCGATCTGGAGCTTCCCTCCATCAAAGACTATATAATCACTCTATCGCGCAGATTCTTTGACCTTGCCCCCCATCACCCGAACCCTCTGGTGACGGAAACGGTCAACTACAAACCCAGACCGAACGCTCCCTTGAGAAATCGTCGCCCTCGCAATGTACTCATTGACGAGCCCGATGAAATCACCCGTCTCCTCGCGACCATGAACCCCCCCGAGGCTTAGAACATCAGCCTGGCATAACAGACACAGACAAAAAAAGATTGATAAGCCCATAGACAATATTTTTAAAATATTTAGTGGATATGGTAACTCTGTTATGAATTAGGGACAGAAGATTCGACCAAAGCTTACTGCAAATACTGTAAGTGCAACATTATAGCCAAAGTATAGAGTCGATTGTGATGCCAATGACTATTGATTTTGAAGTTGGCCCTTCAACATCACAAGCACAAGTTCACGACGATGATGATGATATTGATGATCTACAAATATTACTTGATTTATCTTCATAATTAAATATACTTAAAAATTGCACTGCGTTTTTAATAACACTACCTAATAAATAACAATAATAGCAGCCCATAAATGTCCCACTGCTGGGCTCGGGCCTCCCACTATAGGGGAACGGACAGTATACCCGCCACGCTTGTCCAAGGCGGCTTGGCAAGTTTGACACATCGGTTACCTCGATGTGCAGGTTACATCACGATGTTTTCCTTCACCGTTATTAGCACGTGGTAATCGTAACAATATGCACATTAGGTCAGAAAACTGCCTAAGCGGTGCATGCGTTCCGGCCAGGATCGAACCCGCGCCCTTTGGGTCTGGGACGCGTGCGCTAGCACTTATGCTACCACGACTTTTTATAACACTACCTACTTGCAATTATTTTCGTTTTTAATTGATCTAAACAAAACTTGGCATTTGGCATTTTTATTAGCATATTAAAGTTTGATCTAGCACATTTTTAGCATTATCACCGCCAAAGTCTAGCCTTTTTTCCATTTACAAAACGGCAACACTGGCCAGTAGTGCGTTGTCCGCTGCGATGACAAGACGTATGCAGCTCCCATAATATAAAGAACAGGACTTAAAAACCGGTAAAAAATTCAAACCGGTTACAGCCTGAGTACATAGAACTTTCTTATCGGTTTTGTTATAACTTTAACCTCAGTCGAACGGTTTTTGATAACATAAGTTCGTTAAATAAGTTTTGTTGAATAAACCGATTTGGAACGGTTTTGGCTGCACACCGTCAGAGCGCAGCCAAAAGGTACAACAGTAAGTCAGTTCAGTCGCACACAAACACGTATTGAACGAGAAAGTAATTCTCGCTGAATAAACCGGTGAATGTAGGTTTATGTTTTTTTTTATTGCACGAGTTCAGCAGACAGGCAGACGGCCCACATGATGGAAAGCGGTTGCCATCGCCTATGGACATTTGCAACACCAAAGGCGCTACAAATGCGCTGCTGCTCTCTTAAGGGAGACTGGAACCTGGCCACTAATGCCGGAACACAACTCAAGGTTGTTATGGCGACATACTTTAGACCAGGGGTGGTAGCCATCTATACGGGCAAATACCCTACTACATGGCTGTCGGTTGTTTTGTTGCCTCTTATGACAGGCCGCCCGGCCGCAGGAAATTATAATCTTTCTCCGTTCCTGCACGGGTGAACTTTTGAAGGTTTACACTCCGAACGAAACAGTTGACTAAACCGGTTATAACCAGTTGATTTTAAACCGGTTCCAAGCCTTGATTAGGAATAATATAACCTGTTATTGCCAGTTTTAATACACCATTCGACTGCCTTTACATGTACTTACTTATGACGTCATAAGTAAGTATGCCCTTACGAAACGGCTGCGACGTTCTGTGAGTTTTTAAAAAGCATCTCAGTTGGCTTAAAGAAAGAAAGAATTTATTTATATATTTTTATGATTAAATTCGATATGTTGTACACCGCATTTCCTACAAATGAGGTCGGCAACTCGACATAAAGCTGTGTTGGAGTTTCCTCCAGCACAGCGCTGATTTTCAGTGCCGACCCCGCCTCGTTGATTAATATTTGACCCATCACCACAGTAAATGTAATAACACAGTAACACAGTATATAACATAAACCAGATATGACAAACACGCTCACAGATAATAAAAAGAAGGTTTGAATCTCTGCTCTCCTATTGTCAATGCTAGCGTTCTTCTTCTACGGTATGATGAATCATTATGTAAGGTTGTACGTGCTATCTTACCCATTTACTTGTTTTTCGTGTGCGCAATCGAAGTGGATACAAGATAATGCTATCAGACAGTTTCCGTCATAATATTACCTACAATACTAATTAAGAATACACTGTCATTATCGGTGAAGAGAGTGCTATGATATTATATTTGTGATGTAAGGCTCTTGAATAAATATAACTTCACTCTTAAATTGACTTTTTATTTTCACTTTCGTAAGTATCTTTTTCTCGTACAAAAATGGTCTCTCCTACCTGAATTCAAAAACCGTGTCTCTTTCTACATTTTTGAATTCCCACCAATGAGAGCGAGTTTTATACACATCTCTCATTGGTTAGTCGTATCTTTACGTCCTGGCTAACATAGGCATATAGGCATTGAATAACAATAACAAAAGTAGATCATTATATAATTGATAAATTAAATTTAATTAAATAAATAAGAAAATTGAAATAGATATTTATATATAATTAATTTTATGATTAGAAATTATGATTTAAACATGAATGGAAAACATAGCGTAGATCAAAAGAATGTTGTTGCTATATTTTTCATAAGGTACCACTTGTCAAACGTCAAAAGTCAAATGCCAAAGATTGACCTTGAACTTGACCTACTTTTGTTTATGAATATGAATTACATTAAAATACAAGTTTTATTTATAATACGAAAGAGTCTGATAGAAATGAAAAATGAAATTCCATAAATGTATAAACAAATAATTGAGTTGGAAAACCGAGCGTGTGGTAACCAGGATCGTGGTATATTTTAAACAAATATAAAACTACAACTAAACGTGGTAAGTGCATCCACTACATCGGAATCGCAATGACTCATTTCATACAAAAACAGACTGAAAATGGAAGATCCTGGAATGCTAATGATTTGTATAAATAAAGATCTGATCAAATCAGAAAAGGGAGTTTGGATATCGGAATGGAATAAGCTGGACGGGGTCCTCTTGGCCTGCCACGACTAACGCGAAGGCTATAGGCGAATAGAAGGAACGCGGGGAGTCTGGGTTCCAACAGGGTTGAGAGCTCGTCGCCTTTACCGCACTTGACATATCGCTCCCGGCTGTGGTTCGGCTAAAATGCTGACGGGATGCTTCCTCAGCATCCCGTACTTCTCATCCGCGCCACCTCCAGAGATATACATACATATTTTTATATCCTACATAATTAATTCATAAATTGTATTTCTTCCTATATATATATTTTTTTTTAAATAGAATACATTTATCTGGTATAACAGCACAATGGTCGGGAGTAAACCCGGACAGGACGCCCTCTCCTCCATTTGCGAGCATGTCGTGCTTGCAAAGGAGGAGGCGGAGCGTGAGCACACATCCTTGCTCCACTCCCGACAAAAAAAAGAGCAACGCGAGTGTCTCGCTGCAAGGGAAAGGATTTTATGTTTTGCTTTCCAATTGGAAGTCGATTCTGATTTTTCTTAATTACTGTACAAACTTACATTGTTATTCAATTATATCTGTTGCGGACAGAGAGCACCCCCCTGACCCGCCCGCCGAAGCACACCTACTCTCCGCGCCCCGCATACCACCGACGCCCATAGCTCGCACAATTAGCAGCTAGGCGTCGGACGGAACGCGGGATATAGAGGCGGCCTTGGAAGCCGGAAGAACCCACTCTCACTCGACTCTCTCGCGCACTTACTTGCTCATTCGTAATAGCACCAATACGCATTTTATTTATTTATTTCTTTTATGTATAGTTTAATTGTAAATAACGTTAATAATGCTCATACAGTCCATTCTATATCGAGTTTCATTTTAAAAGAAGCAACTGCCACCAATAATATCTAAGAGAGACGATTTCCCTACAGTCCAAGCGTTTGAAAATAGTTAAGAAGCCTTTACCCACAGAAAGTGGGTTACACTTAAAAAGGACCCCATGGAGCCACTATCCTAACAGTACGAAGCGCAATTAGCGCAGCGCGTTTCACGACGATATTCTACATTTTTCTGATTTCACACCGACCTAGTCGGCCCTAAAAGCTGTAGGTAATCAAGAGAATGATTCAACCATAACTCAACAACCCAACAATTTGATTCAACAACCCACCACCAGGTAGTAGGCTATTTGCCCGTATAGATGGCTACCACCTCTGGTCTGGAGTATGCCGCCATAACAACCTTGAGTTGTGTTCCGGCATTAATGGCCAGGGTCCAGTCTCCCTTTAGAGAGCGGCAGCGCATTTGTGGCACCTTTCGTGTTGCAAGTGTCCATAGACGATAGTAAGCGCTTTCTATCAGGTGGGTTGCTAAACTCGTGTACTAAAAAAAACAATGTCGAGTCGGTACTAAATATTATTGTGAAATCATTGATATATAAAGTGAAATCGACGAATGAACGATAGTGACAACTTTATAACGATTTAGTTGTTGCGAAGTTAGCTGGGGATTCCTAAAAATGAACAAGTCATCGCTAAGTTATAAAATTAGTATTAAAACACTATGACATGTATTTGTACAATGATTATGTCAGTCTATTTATCATTGCACAGCGATATTTGTTATTTTTCTTTATCAAAAACAGTATGTACGTCATCAGGTTTTTTTGCACGAGCGATCAGAAAAAGAGTGTGATATTTTCAAGGTTAGAGTTTGTGATATTCATTAGTAACTCTTCCCCCGCGGCTTTTCACCGTAAGACTGACCTCCGAAGAGCGTTTTAAAAAAAGTAAATTAACAAAACAGATCTTATTTTGGAACTTTTAAAATTTACACTTTGAAAACAGACAGAGGTTTGAAATTAGAAAATGAATTTAAAGGAACAGATAATTAATACTACTAAAAGAAACAGAGGTCCGAACTGGCCGAGAGACGGAGGTCAACTGACTGTTGTTTTCCGCATCGAGGGAGTCGGTTGGTCGCCAATGTAAACAGGATAGGAAACGTGACAGGAATAATTTTTCCTAAATTTTTAACCCACTTCAAAAAGGAATTGGTTCTCAAATCTACTGAATGTTTTTTTTTATGTTACGCGATTTCTCCTTCAATTGTGGACCGATTTTCAGTTTTTTCTGATGAGTTGATACGAGGGAAAAAACAACAATAAATTTGCAAAATCTAATCAATTTTATGTTTTACTTCGCATCGATTTCAAGATGTTGTAGAAATACTTATTTTTGCTTTTTAGTTAGTTACTGTTAAAGTCAGTCTCTTATTTGTTAAATTTCTTTTTTCATAGTGTATATAGTCTTTTGAAATTGATTTTGGTTTTTTGTTGTCATTTTTATTTTTCGATTAAATTATTTTTTAGACTTCTGTAGTCAAATGACAAAAAACAGTGCTCGTCGGTCACCAGAATCCTTCATTTTATGTGAAGGCACACGCACTTGGCAGTTTTCATTCGAAACTAAAATTGTACACTAAGACTCTTCAAGTTTCCACTAAAAATTACAGACACGTTACTCATTGTACTATCAAGGCTTGACCTCATAACGCCAGGGTGACTTTGAAGAACTGTTTAGTCATTTCGTACCGATATATCGGACCGGCCGTTTGACTATGGACGCGGCTGTAAGAATACGTAATATTTCAAGTATTTGAATAGTTTAATATCGTTCGAAAATCGAAAATAAATCGTTGATTTTAAATAAAATCTTTTTTACCGGTAAAAAACGGTTTTGTAACATGAAGTTTGAATCTGGAATGTGTTAAAGTCGTTTAAAATATTCGATATGGTATGAAAAGTCTGTTTACAAGAGCGTGTTTATGGTTTTAATGACTTTGTGTCAGTTTTTAGAATATGGAATCTGTGTTTATTGTGTACAAATTTGAAAATGGAATGATTATGGCAATCACTTGTGGCGAGGAAAGAAGGTTGATTTTGTGCTATGCAATTTTATTTTCTAATATGTGTATATTTTTGTTGTCGGTATAGAAAATGTCGTGATTTTTAATATTCTAGTTTATGTCTTTATATTATTGGTCTATAAGTAATAAACAAAGTAATATGATTTCTTTAAATAATTTTCACTTGACCAAAAACGGTTTGATATAGGAAACATCAATCACTTTCAAAATACCAATCTATGAGAAAATAGATTTTAAACATTTATATTACTTTAAAGTGTTTAGTTGTTACATATTGTAACAATAGTTGTAGGAAATTATATTTTTTTAGTAGTAATGTAATATGTGTTTTTGTGAGAAATATGAATTGTCTAATCAAATGTGGCCTTTCGAGTTGTTACAAGAACTACATTGATTGGCAGCTCTGAAACCACTGCAATTTGGCTGAGTTATACTGAAGACAATACATCGAATGAGGCTGTATGGACTAAGATCCTTTGCCTGCCATTGTGACGAATATTATTACTTACTTCTGTTTATGGTTTTAGTGGCTCTGTGACACTTTTTGAATATGGAGTCTGTAGCCGTCGTTTAGGATTTTGAAAATCGAATAATTATAGGAAGAGTTTCTCACGGGAATTTGGTGGGCAATGTTTTATTACCAATAAAAATATTTAGTTTTGCTTAAAATTCAACAATAGTTAATTGCTTTTAACGAAGAATGGTGTATTTATGTTGAAAATCTCAACATTTGAACAATGCTTGGCACTGACTAGATACACAAAAATCGTCCAGAGCCTTACTTGGAGGGCTTCTTGTCGTCGCTTTTCCTCACATGCGTCCATGAAATCTGAGGTAATTCGACCAAAATGAACGATGACAGGTAAACACCTATCGTCCTTACCACCACCTATCCTGAGTGCTCACTCTCAAACGAGAATGAGCACTCAGTTGCGTTGTTCCTTTACCCGGAAAAGAAATAATGGCCGACAATTGCGGGTAGTATAAATACTAAATTAAATATATCTTGTTTTATTATTTATATCATTAAATATAAATTGAATCTAGAAAAATAATATAATTAATACTGCGTAACGGCAGACTACAAAACAACGCCGATACATTCTAAATCGGTAACAACTATTTACTTTCCAAGTCAAATATGTCAGCGTACATAAGACTCGGTAAATAATATAATTGTTATTACATCACTAGTTATAGCCCTGACTTTGGACTAGCGAACCGGGCTGAACCCGGGCTTCGAGACACACCCTCCGAAAGCAACCGGGGTTTAATGCTAGAATGATGATTATCGCCCTGACTTTATTTATAAACAACATTAATGAGCTAGCCTCAAATTGAAACATGCTCGTTTCTTTATTAAAAAGTACTAGCATGTGTAGCTAAACTTCGTTCGCGTTGTCATGACGACGTAGAGATAGATAACACTTTATTTTACACAAATACAAAAATGAACTTACAGACTAAAACTATATCTAATTATTATTAAAGAGCTACTTACTTTTTATAATATATACGTACGTAATTCTTAAAACATAAAATTTGAACTATTAACGAAAAACTTTAAAATATTTCCAACTCTCTGTATGAGCATAATAGTGTTTGAATTATTAAAAATTAATTTTAATGAAAATATAATAATTACGGAACTGCTCTTTTAATTTAATTATTTCTTGATGTAAAATTGCAAAATATTTGATGTCACATTAGGGAGGGAGGAGTCGAATGTGACCAGCTGTGACAAGGATGGGGGAGATGTCAAAAAATTATGAATTTCTTGTCACCTAATTTGTGCACGATCCCTTTGTGGTGTGATAGAGGACGTATACCAGAATATAGATACATGGAAGGAAGGAAATATACTGTATAGACCCCAAATGATTGGGAATAGATGAAAGGAAGAAATAGATCAAAAATACATATATGATATTAATTAATATAACATCTTATCCGTGCAGGAACGGAGAAAGAATACAATTACCTGCGGACGGGCGGCCTGTCGTAAGAGGCGACAAAACAACCCACAGCCAGGTGGTAGGGCATTTGCCCGACTGGATAGCTACCACCCCTTGTCTAAAGTATGCCGCCATAACAATCTTGAGTTGTGTTCCAGCATTAGTGACCAGGTTCCAGTCTCTATTAAGAGAGCAGCAGCGCATTTGTATCACCTTTGGTGTTGCAAATGTCCATAGGCGATGGGTTACCACTTGATGGAAAGCGGTTACGCTTTCCATCAAGTGGGCCGTCTGCCTGTCTGCTGAACTCATGCAATAAAATACAAAAATAACAATCAATTATGTTCAAACCTTGAAATAGAAACATACAAACGTACTTTCACAATACATTAGTATGCATCTAAAGATGAACAGATAAACAACAGTCTATTAAAATAGTATATGTACATGATAACATAACGACTTGCTTATTTACATAGCGTTATAACGACATTATAACGCTACGAAGTTGTTAATAATTTCCATTGTCTCACATACTACCGTCGAGTAAAGTTTTAATTGTTAATTTACACAATTATAATAAAGAGTGAATTTGTCTATAATTGGGAAGAAATTTATAACATTCCTGAGCGATAATCGAAGAAGAAGTTGTACATCGTTGAGATTTGAATAAGAATTTCTTAAGGCTAGACGCTATATAAGAGAGCCAAATTTTCAGTACATTCACCAGCAGTGGAGTAATATTTCTGTGAGCTGAAGAAATCATTAGAAAGAGCCGTTTTCAGACTTCACGTTAGTGTTAAGCTAACGAAACTTTTTAAAATAATTTTTGAACTATCTAAAGATTGTTAATATACAAAGGATTTGACCTAATCTTTACAATGAAGAGGTTGGTTTAGAAAAGAAATCATCAAGTTATCCTCGAGTATTGCTGATCTAATATAGATTCTAGAATACTTTAGAAAGGATTAAAAATGGAGAAGATTGATAAAGACATAGATTAAGACCTAGCTGCTTCACATAAAGTCAAAGCTATATGAAAATCATCATCAGTAATTCATCATAAAACAGATATTTCTTTAGCAACAAGTAAGGACAAAATATTGGAAATACCAAAATATTCTTACATGATATTTTATAATATAAAAGTGATATTTTAATGTAATATATACGTTATAAGAAAATCTAAAATCGGCTGTGAAAATATACAGACAAGTTCTTGTCACAAAGTAAATTAAAAAGTTTTTAAGACTAATGAATTCATAGTACCCTCATATATTTCGTTTAATAACTTAAAGCTATGTAATCATCGTTTTAAATATAAAAATATCTTTTTTTAGATTTTAATTAAAGGGAATTATTATTTGTTTATTAACTATTTTTACTTCAATATGGGAGTCTATTCATATGTATACAGACTATTTGTTATGAATTCCAATATTATTAAGTGAAGTGTCAAGAACTAAAAAGGCATCGAAAAGGTCTGGACTTTTATAAACAAAACTCTTTTAACATTGGACGTTGTAAATCTTTTGCGTAGTATTGTTGGACATTTGACGTATAAATTAAACGAATCAATTGAATTTAATGACATTGATTTGAAAATCGAACTGGACAGTGTTAGCAATTTAAATATCGAAGGAGAACTTTCAGTATTTTAAATATCGATCTAATTGACGTTTGTATCGTGTGAACTTGTGTATTTCTATTGTGGGACCATAGACAATTTTATATTTTTAATTCAACAAAGTTAAACAAAAGCCTACATATGCCATTCTACTTGCACCCGCGTCTTTCTAAGAGTAGTAGGGTGCACTCTGAAGGAGGATATTGTCTGTGCCGTTTATGCTGTGCTCTAAGACGCACAAGAACGACTTGCGACGCTTTAACGAAAGTATCAAAAACTGTTTTGAAAAGATACAACTTTTGTCTATGGTCGTTTAAATATAGACAATTCTTCGACCGTTGAATTTGAATCTAGTATTCACATTTGGACTTATAGACAGATGAGTCCTGTCTACATCGAAATTTAATGTCATTTTGACAGCTGTCAGCTTTTTGACGTGAGAATTGCAAGAAGTTCGGCGTGAAGACTGCAAAGCCTAAAAAAGCTAAAATATCCTAATACCCATAGCACTAAAGAAATTCTGTGAAAGCTAAAGCAAGACTACAGAGCACATTTGCTTTACTGGACGGGTATAGATAATAAAAGCGTATACGATAAAAAGACAATTTATTCTTTTCTTAAGTAAAAGAGATTAGCATATGACGTAATCTAATAAGAAGCAATTAAAGTGCTATTGACAAAAGAAAAGTATATTTATTCATTGTTTATTCCTCACTGATAAAGTGGCGCCACCCACTGTCGGAAAACAAAGGATTTAATTGAATGTTAAAGAAAAAACGCCACCTTGAAAGTGCAATGCAAGTTTGAAGGAATAAATTCAACTTGCGCATACATAAAAAGTATTTAATTTTAATACTATTTTTGTTAGTCTATAAATACTATAGATTAGATCATACTGCACAAGTGTTTGTACATTCAAGTAATTGAGAGAAATATCATCAGAAAAACCATAGTTCGAGATAAAGAATGACATTAAGTCACAAGTGTATTTAAAAAGGAATTACTTTTGCTAATTGTTGTTTGCAAAATTTACCTCGTAATTTACAATCGTCTCTCAGTAAGATATTTAGATAAAAAAGTTACTTTCTATTTTCTTAGCGATAAAAAAATGCCTATTTTGAGACACATGATAATTGAAATATTTGAACTTAAGTATCAGGAAAAAAATATTGACATTTGTAAGGCAGTAAAATTACTGGCCTGATTCTTTTTTTAATATACAAGTAAAGCTGTCATATTCCATTATTGCAAAGACTACAGAATACGTTTTATAAAATAATAAAGATAGAGAGAAGATATTCTATTTTTAAAAATATACAGTTAAGTAAGTCTTTTGATTGGATAACTCAAAATAAGATTAGAACAGAAATTTTCATTCAAATAACGAAATTGGAAACTCATGCTATTGCATTAAGGAACAGAACAGTCATTGTTTAAAAACAGAAGATCTAGAGATAACGCAGACAATTTAATCCACATTTATTGAATGACATTTAAGAAAAAACATAAACAACAAATTGTCGATGGTCATACAGATTATTTATTATTACGTTAAATTGAATTATCGGTTGTGATAAAGACTTTTTATCAGAAATAATACAGCCGTTTAACATTTCGCTAAATTATTATACACAGTTGACGTATTGATGATAAATGAATAATATTTCGAAGCAATAGCCTTATTATAATCAAAGATTGGTGGGATTTTTGTGGATTTATTTTTTTCTATTAATGTACTTTTTTTAACATGGATCTGTCAGTAGTCAACGTGCACGCGTATTCTGCGCCATTTTATACTGTGACATCATACATGAGAAGCCCATTGCTTTACCCAGAGGAATATTTAAACTACTGCAAACTTTACGATGGTGAGTGTTTATTTGATTATTCCCATATAAATCACGGTTCCGTTCTTTAATTTAGATATTATATAGTTTATATAGTGTTAATATTATATTAATTTATGTAGTGTTATATTAATTTATATAGTGTTTTAAAGAACACACATAAGTTAGTATACTTATTTCTACTATCAAAGATCACAATGGTCTTCTTCAAACTTCTGTCTATGTTATACTCAGGTACCACTACTTAAAAGCCAAAACCACTAGTGTCAGCTGAGGAGGCTCTCGCTTCGCATCCTTGCCTACTTGTAAAAGTGGTTAAGTTAGTGTTCCCTTCCTTTGACACGCAAGCCGACATTAGATGATTCATTTCTATTTCCAACTAGAGTTTTCTCCGCGGCCACGCCGCGTGAAAGACCGCAGGTAGTAGCTCTATGTGTGCTCTATGATACATACATAAAAATTTACTTAGGTGTTTTATATATATAAACCTTCAATACTAAAGTTTCTTGTTGAATTCACTACAATTACAAAGACACTAAGTCTATATAATGTAGACAACTGCATAGCAAAACATAAAGAAAAGTCGCAGCCAACCTGATTTAAAATATCTAATACGTAATGAATGACACGAGTTGTCTACATCGCAATTTCCGCGCCATCTATTTTACTAATCCGTCTATTCCAAGTAAACGACGTCTTTTATCAGGATAAAACGTATTCTATGTAATAACCTACATAATAAAACTACGTTTTATTTTATTTATATTATTTAAACGTAGTTTTATTATGTATACAAGTCGCGAAACCTTAAGAAAATATTACTTATTCTACGTGTTGATTCGGGTTATAAGCCAACCTTATGTCGAGTTTCATTCGTATACGTTTTCAAAAAAGATGCGATTGTAGCGCCATCTTTTTCGCTATTTACGTCTATCCCACGGAAACCAACGCCCCGGGATGTAAGCTAGCTCTATGTCGAGTTTCATTTAAATCCGTTCAGTAGTTATCACGTGATGCCCTAACAGACAGAAAGACAAAAAATCTAAAAATTTCATTTTCGGAATCGCCTGGTCCGAATTATTCCCTCGGATTTTTTTCACACAGATTTATTATAGTGTAGATTAAGATGAATCAACCATAGCCATATAAACATAGACATGAATAATTGAATGCCAATTGAACCGTCGCGTCGTGTCCTTTTAGTTCTGCACCTTTCAACCAAATAAATCAATTTGATTGCTCCGTCTAATGTCTCCATTGGCGTGATTTAATATTAACCATTAAAAAATATTCTTTATTATTTATCTGTCTCAGAGATAATATGTAATTTGTGTACCTAACTAAAACTAAATTATAAACTAAACCATATTAAAAATTAAACTACACTACAAAAAAAAACTAAAAAATAAAATACAACAATATTATAAACATATTTACAAGTAAAAGAATACGTCCAGATCGCTCTCGGTGGAGAGCGTTCCCAAAATGCTGGCCGCATACCCGTTATAATAAATAATATTTATATATTAATAAATAATTAATAACATTATTTAAATTTATATCAAAAGTAGGCCAAGTGCGTGTTTATTTATTATTATTATTATTAATATGTACTTATTTATTCACATTTTTTTTTTTTTTATAAAGACATTTTTTTATAAAAAAAATAGAAGACATTATTCTTTTATAAAAATAAATCAAAAAGAAAATACATATTTAATAATAATAAAAAATATAAAATCTTGCAGCTCACCGCCAGCGGAGCCTGGTGTCCTCACAATTAATAATATTTAATAATAAATAATTATTTATTATTAAATATTATTTCAATTATATGTCTCTAGAGATCACGGGCCATAAAAATGGCCCGGACTTTTGGAGGGCCTGCATGGGGCCACGGGAAGGCCAACACGTAGAGACCCTTGACAAATTGAATGTAAATGTAGCGTTACATTATTATTATTTATTATTGTTAAGTGTCACATTTTTTAAAATAAATATTTTCTTTCTTTCCTTCTTTCTTTTTTTAGCTACGGGTTCTATGCCATCCTAAGAAAGAGAGTGATAAAAAAATGCATTTTTGTTTTTCTTTGGAGTCTCGAAACTCGTGAAAACTCTTGCGCGAATCGGAGAAAGAATGTTAGGAGGCTTCGAACGCAACCGGCGTTCACCGCTAAGATGATGGATGAGATTTAGAAGTAAAAAAAATTTTTTTTAAATAAAATAGTCGCTGCTATGCTTGAAGTTAATTGACCATTGATAGAACATTGGATAAAACTACATCGTGACATAATCATGTTTTAATATTATAAGGATTAAATGAATATTATTATTATTATAATGTATGTCTTTAAAGACCACGGGCCATAAAAATGGCCCGGACTTTTGGAGGGCTTGCGTGGGGCCATGGGAAGGCCAACACGTAGAGGCCCCTTGACAAATTTAATCTAAATGTGGCGTGACACTGACCGGCGTCTCAGGGATACACCGTATAATAATGCAGCCAAGGAAAAACGCCGGCTAGTGTAGCACTATTCTGGGAGTGGTGGGGTCCCGGAGGCGCTGATATGCGCAAGATCTCCTCCCTTAATACCGCTGCCCTCCAGTATCTAGGGAGCGGAGGAGTCGTCCCTCTGTTGACGAAGTGAGTTTGCCCTGCTTCCCGGGGCACTCTCAAGCACTGATGCGCAGGATCAGCGTGGGCGTAACTACGTTCTAAGTCTCACGCTCTTCCTGCCATAAGCGCGAGGCACATTGGAGGGGGTGGTATCAGTGGAGTATTGAGTAGCCCAGTCTCCACACATGTCGGCGATTGACTCTGGTGGCCACTGGTGTGGCTTCCTTTCATCGCTTTGGTTCAATCCCTAGCAAACGACCCGGTAGTGTGCGAAATGCATTTCCCCCGCCTCAAAGAAAACGGACTATTTTGGGAAATGAGATTATTATTATATTATTATTATTGTATGTCTTTCAAGACCACGGGCCATAAAAATGGCCCGGACTTTTGGGGGGCTTGCGTGGGGCCATGGGAAGGCCAACACGTAGAGGCCCCTTGACAAATTTAATGTAAATGTGGCGTGACACTGACCGGCGATTATCCTTGTCCACACCATATAGTAATGCACCTAAGGACAAGCCCCGGCCAGTGTAGGACTATTGTGGGAAATGAGGACAAAAAGTACCGGGCTATTGTGGTGAACTGCTAATGGTACTAGGGGTCTGGGAATATGGGGACTATGGCGTCTGCCCGTCGCAATGTTCAGGGAACATGGAAAAATGGGCAGACGGTGACTCGCCACTCCCTGCATGGGCCCCAAAAAATGCCATAAAGACAGGGGCAACATGGGTGTGAGTGGCTAAGGGGTGTCGAGAGGTGGGCTGCAGGTTCACCGAAGCTACTTCCGACGTTAGGCCATTTATCACTTCCACCCCTGGAGCTTGAGTCTTAGTTCTAGCGATCTCCACTCCGTGCCGGCTGGTAAAGGCAAGCACGGAGGCGAGGGCCTTGCCTTGGCCTCCGGAGTCAGGTACGAGGTGTCGCTACTCACCTAAGGCTTCGCCACAAAGCCCCCCTGCGGGTATATATTATTATTTTTATTTTTTTATTATTATTGCAGGAGATCAGCAGACAGGCAGACGGCCCACTTGATGGGAAGCGGTTACCATCGCCTATAGACATTTGCAACACCAAAGTTGCTACAAATGTCATAAGTCATAAGTCATAAGCCTCTTACGACAGGCCGCCCGGCCGCAGGAAATTGTATTCTTTCTCCGTTCCTGCCCGGATGAAGATTATATTATTATTATTAAAACAACACTCGTAACCAACACCAACTCATCCTGACATGGTGAAGGTAAGCTAATCGGTTATCGTAATGATTAAACGTTTGTGAATGTGACAAATATGTTTGTCATGGTGAAATCAACAAAAATGAAACACGTAAATTTTTTTTTTTTTTTTTTTCATTTATTTGGACAAAAAAAAACAGTATTGTACAGAGTTTAGTATTATGAATCTTATACATAAGTAGTTTGACTTAATACAACACCAACATCATTTGCCACATATTAAGTAATTGAAATTATACTAGCTACCGTAAGTAAAAGCAAAAGTGTTAACGATGCCAAAATAGTTTGTAGATAGTTTTTAGAAAGTTGTTTCCCACGAAGGCAATGCAGATGCTGGGATATGCAATAATTTATGACGTCCCCCGTAATGTCCTCCATTGTTTTATATTTTCGAGAATTTCGGTAATAGTTTAAAATAACGTCCTTTGTAAGACCATTTGAGTCAAAGAAAGATGATCCTGACATCTGCCATTGCCATTGTATGTACATATTTTAGAAAATAGTTGTGTAATTTAACTGCATGCTTTGTGTTAATTTAGTGAGGAAACAATTTATTAGTTAATGGACAGGGGTCGCATCTTCCCAGAAGGGTTGGGTCCAGGCCGGAGAAATCGTGGGAAGCTGCCGCAAAATGTTAGTTTTTTTAATGAATTCGTTCGTATAAGTAGTGAGTGATCCGCCAAGACAAGTGTGTGTATTACGAGAGTGTGTATAATCAGTAACTAGAGAGCGGGTTACTGTGTCTAATAGTGTATTGTCAGTCAGTGTGTATTAAGAGTGTGTATAATCAGTAACTAGAGAGCGGGTTACTGTATTAAAAGTGTTAGTCAGGGTGTTAGAGTATTAGCTGGAGTGTATTAAAAGTAGTAGTCAGCGAGTCTATACAACTTAGTTAACGTACGAGTATACCGATTACGGCTTTAATATAGCCAATGGTTATTTTATTGTAAATACAACTCAGTAGCGTTCAAATAAACGACGTGAACCGTAAGAGTGACTGGTGTATTATTTCCACCGGCATATCCCGCCAGCGCCTCCTACAGGCTTCCACCGAAAGCCCTGTCGGAGACCCGCTACAGTTCTTTATATTGGTCCTTCGAGCAGCCGGATTGGGAAGAAACTATGCCACTCACCAGGTCGCCAATTGGTTCAAGATCATCGCATTGTGAAGAATCAACTGAGATGTATGCTGATGGCAGAACAACGAACGTACCGACCTTGTCAAGGGCACATGTCGCAGCGTTGAGAGGAAATACGATCGTGGGTACTTCCACAGAGACCTCTGGTACTGTTTACCGAGGTTCAACCAGAAGAACACGTGCCGTCACCGCAGTAGCCGCCGCCGCTGCCAACGCTGTCAACGCCGCCCATGTACAAGAGTTGCCAGCCTCATCAGCATTGAACGCCTTACACGTAGCCCAGCTGACGGACGCCGCAGCGTCACAGAAAGGTACGAATTCGAAGAACATTGGAGGGCCTCTTGAGAATCCCCCGTTCGTCTCTTCGATCCCTCTCGTACAAACCGCACCTCCACGATCAACGAAATCGACGAGGAGGGCCGAATTAGAAGCTCGTTTGCAATTGGAAAAACAGAAATTGGAAATTGCACAAGCCAAAGCTGCAATTACAAGAATCCAATTGGAACTTAGTCAGTGCGAATCAGAATGTGAACTGGAAAATGAATTTATCAGAAGCGAACCGATTAGATCAACGCACGTTGAGCAATGGTTAGAACATAGCGCCACCTGTGTCGATCAACCAAAACAAACTAAAGTACCTCAAAATAGTGACATAAAAGAGCTAGCCGATGCTATCATCAACGCAACGAAATCGATGCAACCAGCCAGCTCGTTTGCGCCGCAGAAAGTCTGGGACTTGCCAGACTTCAATGGAGCTTATGAAGAGTGGTTGCCCTTCAAGAGGACGTATGAAGAAAGTCAAAGTTACTTCAGTGAAGTTGAAAATATGGCTCGTCTACGAAAGTCACTCAAGGGGTCCGCAAAAGAATCAGTACGGAGTTTATTATTCGTAGCATCCGACACGAGTGAAGTTATGAATGCTTTGGAAAGGAGGTTTGGGAAACCGGAGCAATTAGCACTCGCCGAAATTGAAAAAATAAAGGAGTTGCCACGACTTGGTGACGCTCCAAGAGATATAGGGATTTTTGCCTGTCGTATTAACAACGCCGTAGCTACAATACAAGCGTTGAACAAACAACAGTACCTGCATTCGCCGGAAATGAGCAGATGTATAATAGAAAAGTTGAGCCCTATTTTAAAATACAGATGGTATGATTATAACGCCCGTAGCGGTGATGAACCCGAGTTGCTGAAACTGAAGAATTTTTTGAACATTGAAGCGGATTTGTGTGGAAAGTTTGTACTTCCTGAAATTATTAAAAAAAGAGTCGGGCCTTCACGCTACCCAGTACACACCGTCCGTGAAGAAACGAAAAATGTTTTAAAGAAATCGTGTGTTGTTTGCAATGGAGAGCATTGGATCACCGAATGCAAACGGTTCACAGAGGCGACTGTAGACGAGAGATGGGAAATTATAAGACAGAATAAGCTGTGTTTCAAGTGTATGCGTCGCTCTCACGGGATATCAACGTGCAGAGGGCAGGGTTGCAAGAAATGTAGGCGACCCCACCACGTCATGTTGCACGCCGAGTCGACACATCGTCCACAAGCGCCGACACAACGCGAGGTACGTACGTCTACATCTCAAGAACTCGCACAAGAATGCGAACCAGAAACAGTGACGAAAGCTGTTTATATGTCGACTGGAGCAGAGAAAGCGTTTCTGAAAATGATCCCCGTCGATATCTACGGCCCCAAAGGAACCGCTCGTGTCTTGGCCCTACTGGATGAAGGGTCAACTGTGACACTATTGGATTCTGAGGTGGCAAATCGAATTGGAGTAACGGGAAAATCCGAGACGCTCTTATTGGAAACTGTTGGTGGAAAGATCGTAGAGTCGAAAGAGTCGCAAAAGATGAATTTGAAAATAAAAGGCGTACATCGAAGCGACAAGCGTAGTTTAAAAAATGTAAGAACAGTTGAAGCGTTGCAGTTATCGTCTCAGTGTATAGAACAAGATCTCATCGTGAAATGCAAGCATTTAAAAGAAAAGCTCAATGAACTCATTTACCAACCAGAAAGGGCAGCGCTGCTAATTGGTCAAGACAATTGGGAGTTGATAGTTTCCAGAAAGATACTGAAGGGATAGCAAAACGAACCCGTTGCTTCGCTCACAAGCCATGGGTGGGTGTTGCACGGTCGCTATACTGGAAACCCAGCTTCACTTAACGCCGTTAACCACTATCGACGAGTACATGCCGAATCAAATGAAAAATTGAATAAAGAATATGATAAACAAATTCATCACGTGTCGATCAACGAGCATGCTGAAATCGCGCCAGCCGAAACAGTGCCGAGTCACAATGTTTATTTGTCTCAATCTGAGGTCATATGTTCTATTACGAAAAACAATCACATAGTGTTTGATGCTGCCGCATTTCAAAGGAGGAGCGTAAACGTCGCCTTACTAACCGGTCCAGACTTACTACAATCGTTATTTGGAGTAATGCTACGATTTGATGAAGAAAGCGTAAATGTAGTAACAAACATCAAAGTAATGTTTCTACAAACTAAAAAACAACAAAAAGGATATCCGCAAACGTCATGCGCAATTACACGCAACGACCACTTGGATAGCTATTTATGGAGTCCTCAAGATACAAAGGCATCGAAAACAATAGAAGCCATAAACACTGTGCGCACGGTAGCCACCACCTTAGACCTCAGACAGTGGGCTAGCAATAAAAGGGATATATTTAGGCAGGGCCCAGCAAAGAAAGAAATGATGAGTGCGGTAAAGTTAACTGTTGTTCTAATGGGACTCTTTGTTCCGGTCTTGAACAAAGGTAAGCATTTCATTGAAGAGTTATGGCGAGCAGGAAATAACTGGAATGCATATTTTGAAACGAAGCGATATTCGCTTGGGCAAGAATACGCCGCAAGAAGCACATTGGAGAGCTTCAACGATGTTTGGAAATGGATCGCAGTACCTGCATTCTCATGCGAGCCTGAAACAAAGTGGCTAACTAAAAGATACGATTGGATCTGTCCTATCGGAAAAATAAAGTGGAATGCAATTCAGCGAATGGCAGACCACATTTGGAAGCGCTGGTTGAAAAAATATCTCTCAACCCTTAAGCCTCGCAGAATCGGCGGAGGCCTTGCAAAGATGCATAAAGGACCCCATGGAAAAACAAGAGTTGTCGACGTTCAAATAACCGGCGGAGTCATAAGAGGAATCACTTCGCGTACCGTCGTCCTGGTATCTGCAGCAGTGGCATCGTACCCGAGTTTGGAGTGCCTGACGGAACAGGCACTGGGGGGGAGACTGTTAACGATGCCAAAATAGTTTGTAGATAGTTTTTAGAAAGTTGTTTCCCACGAAGGCAATGCAGATGCTGGGATATGGAATAATTTATGACGTCCCCCGTAATGTCCTCCATTGTTTTATATTTTCGAGAGTTTCGGTAATAGTTTATAATAACGTCCTTTGTAAGACCATTTGAGTCAAAGAAAGATGATCCTGACATCTGCCATTGCCATTGTATGTACATATTTTAGAAAATAGTTGTGTAATTTAACTGCATGCTTTGTGTTAATTTAGTGAGGAAACAATTTATTAGTTAATGGACAGGGGTCGCATCTTCCCAGAAGGGTTGGGTCCAGGCCGGAGAAATCGTGGGAAGCTGCCGCAAAATGTTAGTTTTTTTAATGAATTCGTTCGTATAAGTAGTGAGTGATCCGCCAAGACAAGTGTGTGTATTACGAGAGTGTGTATAATCAGTAACTAGAGAGCGGGTTACTGTGTCTAATAGTGTATTGTCAGTCAGTGTGTATTAAGAGTGTGTATAATCAGTAACTAGAGAGCGGGTTACTGTATTAAAAGTGTTAGTCAGGGTGTTAGAGTATTAGCTGGAGTGTATTAAAAGTAGTAGTCAGCGAGTCTATACAACTTAGTTAACGTACGAGTATACCGATTACGGCTTTAATATAGCCAATGGTTATTTTATTGTAAATACAACTCAGTAGCGTTCAAATAAACGACGTGAACCGTAAGAGTGACTGGTGTATTATTTCCACCGGCATATCCCGCCAGCGCCTCCTACAGGCTTCCACCGAAAGCCCTGTCGGAGACCCGCTACAGTTCTTGTACCCACCTCACATTTATTTGCTCGCCGTCTAGTAGATGCACAGTCAATAAAAGAAACAACAGCTCACGACCACCCTTGTATTCTCTTAATCACAATATTACACAATTAATGACCAAACAATATTTGACAACATTTAAAAATCGTAAAGTTTCAAAGTGAATGTTCGGTGGTATTCGTTTTTTCACTGTCACCTCGCAAGAGACTGCCAACTTCATTATAGTCTTAAGTTTTTCGGGCGAGCCACTCGCGGCGCTAGTGCGCCTGCGCAGTTGATCTGCGCATGCGCGAGCAGAGGTTGTTGCCCCCTTTATACGACACGACCGATGATGCCTTACGACCAACGATATTTGGTCATAAGGTTGGATCGTGTCGATATATACTTATATTTAATATTGATGAACTTACATACACTATATAATTGTAATTATGTATATGAATAATGTATAATAAATATAATAATATATATGTGATATATGGGTGAGTTTGTGTATGAAAGTGTGTATATATGTGTGTTGTGTAATACTCCCATAGTTCTCCCCTCCAGAGACCGTCCTAGGACGGGCGATAGTAATCTGGAAACTGTACCGCCCGCCCAGTGCGCGTTATCTTCTGTCTATCAGCGCTTATCTCTGGACTTTTTGGTGTGTCGATCTCTGTTTTCGAGATTGGCTCTTCGGGGCTAAGGACATATGCTGGTTTTAATCTTTGTATTGTTACTGTCTGCTCTTTTCCTTTTACAAGTAACTTGTAGACCTTTTCTCCTCTTTCCAGAACTTTGTAGGGTCCTGAGTAAGCAGGTTGTAGTGGTCCACGTACGCTGTCATCTCTAATATAAACGTGGCTAGCAGAAGGCAAGTCTTTGAAAACAAAGATGTTTCTACTGCAGTGTCTGGATGCTGCCTGAGGACGGAGGTTATGCATCAGCGACCGTAATCTCGCTGTGAAATCTATAATATCCGTCGTGTGCATGCCTTTAGAAGTCTCGAAGAAGTCTCCGGGCAACCTCAAGGTTTCGCCGTACAGCAGCTCAGCGGGTGACGCTTGGATGTCTTGTTTATAAGCCGTCCTCATCCCAAGCAGCACAATCGGTAAGCTCTCTGTCCAGTTCGGGTTTTCATGGCACTTGATTGCTGCTTTCAACTGCCTGTGCATTCGTTCGACCATACCGTTGCTTGCAGGATGGTATGCAGTAGTTCTGTTTCTACGGAATCCAGAAAGTTTGGCAAGCTGCTGCATCAGGGCAGACTCAAACTGTTTTCCGCGGTCTGTAACCACTGTCGATGGGCATCCAAATCGAGCTATCCAGTTCGTAACGAAGGCTCTGGCGACCGTCTCCGCGGATATGTCGACCATCGGTATTGCCTCGGGCCATCTAGTGAATCGGTCGACTGCGGTGAGACAATAGCGATATCCATCTGAGAGAGGTAACGGACCGACCAAATCTATATGGATGTGCTGAAATCTAGCCCGTGGTAACTGGAAGGTGCCAATGGATGGTGTCACGTGACGTGATATTTTAGTGATCTGGCATGCGTGACATGATTTCGTCCAATCTCGGCAGTCCTTGTTTATGCCAGGCCAGACGTATCGTTGAGACACTAGTTTAGCAGTGGCGTTCGGTCCTGGATGACTAAGGGAATGCAAGCTGTCAAAGACGTGCTTCCTCAACTCAGCTGGAACATACGGGCGAGGTGTCTGCGTTGATTGGTCGCAGTATAACTCCGCTTGAGATCCAGGAATTTTCATCTTGGTCAGCTTTAGTGAAGTGTCACCTTTAAGTATTTCTTTTAGCTCCACGTCATCAATCTGTGTCTTTGCTAAAAGTTCCAGGTCAACAGGTTGTACCAGTTCCTCGATACGAGAGAGGGTGTCAGCTACAACGTTATCCTTCCCGGAAATGTGTTTTATATCCGTAGTAAACTGGGATATGAAGTCCAAGTGGCGGTATTGACGAGGCGAACATTTATCTTTCCGCTGGTGGAAAGCGAAGCATATCGGCTTGTGGTCGGTATACACCGTGAAGTGCCGTGCTTCGACCAAATGGCGGAAGTGTTTAATGGCTTCGTAAATCGCCAGCAACTCTCTATCGTACGGAGAATAATTCCTCTGTGCTGGATTAAGTTTCTTGCTGAAGAAAGCTAGCGGCTGCCATTCTTTACCGACGTGTTGTTGCAGGACTCCTCCAATGGTAGTGTCCGAGGCGTCAGTTACTAGGGCTAAGTCGGCGTCGACGTTTGGATGAGCCAAGAGTGCAGCGTTGCAAAGGCTTTGCTTGCAGTCTTCAAAGGCCTTCAGCGTGTCATTCGTCATTGTCACAGGATGAGAGCCTTTCACCGTTCCCGTCAGCATGTCATGGAGGAGAGCTTGAGATTTAGCTGCATCCTTGAGGAAACGACGATAGAAATTTATCATTCCCAGGAATCTGCGGAGTTCCTTGACAGTTTTGGGAACCGGGAACTGTTTGACGGCTTCGACTTTATTATCAAGTGGTTTGATACCGACTGAAGACACGACGCATCCAAGAAAGCTGACTTCTTCAGCGCCAAATACGCATTTGGTGGGGTTAATAACCATTCCAAATTCTTTGAGCCTGTTGAACAATTGCTTCAAGTGTTGGAAATGGCTGGTAGAATCGGGGGAGAAGACGAGGAAGTCGTCAAGATAGGTGTAACAGAAGTCCAGGTCTCTCGTTATCTCGTCGACAAATCTCTGGAAGGTCTGTCCAGCATTTCTCAATCCGAAGGTCATGTAAGGGAACTCATACATTCCGAACGGAGTGGTGATCGCGGTGCTAGAAATGTGGGGGATATGAGGTTTTCGGTATGTCCTCCGGATTGATTGGGATCTGGTTATAAGCCTTCACCAGGTCTATTTTTGAAAAGACTTTGCTGCCTAAGATGCTTTGCGTAAAGTCCTGGATATGCCGAATCGGATATCTGTCGGGAATCGTTCTCGCGTTTAGCATTCTGTAATCTCCACATGGTCTCCAGCCGTCATCTTTCTTAGGGACAAGATGCAAGGGCGAAGACCATTGGCTCTCTGAAGGTCTTGCTGTGCCAGCTTTGAGCATTTCGCTGAACTCCTGCCTAGCTATCTTCAGCTTTTCAGGCGCAAGTCGTCTGGGCGAGCAATGCACAGGAGGTCCTGGTGTGGTCCTAATATAGTGCAAAGTCTTATGGTTCACAATCCGTTGTGTGCCAGGTGGACGAGTGATCTCCGGGAATTCGCGGAGGAGGTCTAGGTATTTGGACTCGCCGACGATGGTCTTCACGGAAGATATGGCATCTGACGCTGGAGCTCGTGTTGCTGTTGCCGAAAGACTTGTCAGGTTATCGATCAGGCGATTGTTACGACAGTCAACGATCAGGCCATAATGGGACAAAAAATCTGCACCGATTATGGCTTTGCTCACGTCAGCAACGATGAAACGCCATGGGTACTCACGACGTAGGCCTAGGTTGAGATTAAGCTGTGCGAATCCGTAGGTAGCAATCGGAGTTCCATTTGCAGCGAAGAGTTGATAGGTAGATCTTGGTCGTCTACTGCATCTTCGACTTGCGATCTGTCACAAATAGGCGACCGGTATTCGGTTGGCAATCGTCTGTCGCCATTAACGACTGCCGCTGGCTTTTCCCTGTTGATAGTTGCAGGGCTTCACGCAAGTTCTTGCACCGTCACCATACTTGTGGTGGTAGAAGCATACCGGGAATCTTCGGTAATTCGACTCGGATCTGGTACGAGTCCGACTCCGACTGCGCTGATTTCTACCTCTTGGACGGGATCTACCTTCTCTCCTGTTTGCTGAGAGCGCTTCCACCTTCCGGCTGAGTTCTGCGATCTCCTTAAATATTCTGTCCACGACAGAACCAGGTATGTTGTCAACAGCACTAACCTGAGGTGTTGCTGGTACGAGGTCATGCACCTTGTCTGCCAGATCAGCCAGGGCTTCCAGCGTGGACTGAGGTTGTGAAGCAATTACGGTTTGGAGGGATGTTGGTAAGCGACTAGTCCAGATGGTGCGGATGAAGTCATCCGGAATGTCCTTACCGGCCAAATGTTGTAGGTGACGAAGGAACTGTGATGGCCGTCTATCACCAAGTTCTTCGTGCATCAACAGCTGGGTAACTTCTTTCTCCCGAGATGCGGATAATCGCTTGATCAGCTCGGTCTTGAGAGTTTCATATTTTCCAGTTGCAGGTGGATTGGTCAAAATGTCCTTGACTTCGGCAGCATATCTATGTTCTAACTGCGCGCTGACATAATGGTACTTCGTCTCGTCATCAGTGATTCTTGATAAGGCGAAGCAGCCTTCGATCTGCGCAAACCAAACAGCTGGTTCTTCAGGCCAAAATGGCGGTAAACGAACCCCAACACGACACAAGTCATATGGTATATTAGCGTTCTCGCTGTACCTATTATCGTCCGCCTGAGCTTGATTGCTTGATGTGCTCATTTTCATACGGGGTCACCAGAAATGTGGGGGATATATGGTTTTGTTGTTGTACCCACCTCACATTTATTTGCTCGCCGTCTAGTAGATGCACAGTCAATAAAAGAAACAACAGCTCACGACCACCCTTGTATTCTCTTAATCACAATATTACACAATTAATGACCAAACAATATTTGACAACATTTAAAAATCGTAAAGTTTCAAAGTGAATGTTCGGTGGTATTCGTTTTTTCACTGTCACCTCGCAAGAGACTGCCAACTTCATTATAGTCTTAAGTTTTTCGGGCGAGCCACTCGCGGCGCTAGTGCGCCTGCGCAGTTGATCTGCGCATGCGCGAGCAGAGGTTGTTGCCCCCTTTATACGACACGACCGATGATGCCTTACGACCAACGATATTTGGTCATAAGGTTGGATCGTGTCGATATATACTTATATTTAATATTGATGAACTTACATACACTATATAATTGTAATTATGTATATGAATAATGTATAATAAATATAATAATATATATGTGATATATGGGTGAGTTTGTGTATGAAAGTGTGTAATACTCCCATATTATAAAAGTGTATATATGTGTGTTGTGTAATTTTGTACTAAAACGCATGACAAGGCCATACATTTTAAAAGATTTATTAATTATGGTATCTATGTGCAGATCCAAGTGCAATTTATTATCAAGTATTACACCTAAGTCTCTAATATAATTGACATATTCAAGAGTAGTGTTACACAGCTTATATTGAAAATTACTAATATGTTTCTTTTTGGTGAAGGTAATGACTTTACATTTACTAATATTAAAGTCAAGTTTATTGTTTAAACAGTAGGTCGATAGATTATTAAGATCTTCTTGAAGTTTATAATGGTCGTCTGCGTTTTCTATAATGTGGTAAATTTTTAGATCATCTGCATATAATAAGAATTCACAATTTTTTATGCTACTAATTATATCATTTATAAAAATGATAAAAAGCAATGGGCCAAGGATCGAGCCCTGTGGCACGCCAGACGTAATAGGTACGAAGTCAGATTCATAACCATTAAATGCGATTTTCTGTGTACGATTTGTTATGTAGGATTTAAACCAGCGCCACAAGTTACCTCTAATACCATTATACGCAAGTTTATCAAGAAGAATTTTGTGACCTACACTATCAAATGCTTTACGAAAATCAGTATATACACTATCTATTTCTTTGTGTTGTTTCTAGCGTCGATACCTTCAAAAAGAAGTGATGTGTATATCAATAGATTAGTGGTAGTTGAACGACGTTTTACAAATCCGTGTTGTTGTGTATATTATGTAAAGAGGGATATATCTCATTATGAACTAATTTTTCTAGAAGCTTAGAAAGTATCGGTAGGATTGATATAGGTCGATAGTTCTCAACATTCGTCTTATCTCCACATTTAAAAATGGGAACAATACGAGCTGTTTTCCAAATGGTGGGAAAGACTCCCTCTTGTAAACATAAGTTGTAAATATAAATTAGTGGTTTATGTATGATTTTTGCTGTTGATTTAAAAAATATGGCGGGAATATAGTCTAATCCAGGTCCTTTAGTGATGTCTAAATTTTGAAGCTCTTTTAGGAGTGCATCTTCAGAAATAGTTACGTAATTCAAATTAAGATTAGTGGTATGATTATTGTCTGGAATCATGTTTATATCGTAATCATTCCTAACTGTAGATTGTTTAAAAACTGATTTAAAGAAAGTCGAAAAAAAACCACATATTTCTTCCGGATAATCCGAGGTAGAGTTTTTAAAAACAACTTTGTTAGGTAGGTCATTTTTGTTTTTCATATTATTTACATATGTCCAAAAATATTTTATATTATGACGGATACTATCTTCGACTAAGTTCATATAGCTCTTGTAACACAATTTTGACTGTACTTTAAAGCGGTTTCTAAAAAGTGAGAATAATTCATAATCAGATTCATTATGATATTTTTTCCATTTTATCCACGCGATATTCTTGTTTTTAAAGATGTGTATTAAAGAACGCGTAAACCATACCGGATACTTTGAGGATTTATGATGTTTTACTTTAATAGGTACATGTTTTTTAATTAAAGAATATATGTGTTCATAAAATACAGTTACTGCATCTTCTGCTTTAAGTTTAAGAAACAGTTTGGTCCAATTTATTTGCGATAATTCAGCGTTAATCTGTTCATAATTATTAATTTTACTAAATTCAAATAGTACAAGAGGTTTATGCTTTATTTGAGAAGAGTGATTAGTAATTGTCAAAAGTGTAAAAAAAGGCGGGTGATTTTGATCAGGATTAACAAGAAATACTGGTGTTGGAGATAATTTGGTCCTATCGATGTTATTAATAAAGAAATCTAATATCCGGTCATTTGAGTTTCTAATATGATTGTATTGGTGACAGTTTAGTTGACTTAGAAAATTAATAAAGTATTTGTTGGATGAATTGTAATTACTTTTTATTATGGGTTCCAAATATGTGTCATTATCACGCCATTCTAGTGAAGGCAAATTATAGTCGCCTAATACTATAAATTCATTTACATCATCAGATTGTAATGTGTATAATAAGTAATCAAAGTGTTTTAAATGGGTATCCGAGTCTAAGTTTGGAGGAATATATACGGCACATATAACCGTGCAATGAGTGCGCCTACGTATTTCAATAACTAGTTGGTCGACTAGGGGCGAGAAGTCCGCGGGGGGCGCGTCAACGGCAGTGGGACATGACACGCGCGTGCGGCGGGGCGCCACACCTAAATCCCGCCGTACCGCCACCAGAACGCCGCCGCCGTCGCGCCGTCCACTACTTAACCGATCTCTATCACATCTAAAAACTTGGTACCGGTCATCAATGAACTCATTGTCCGATATATTCTCCTGTAACCAAGTTTCTGTAAGAACTATGATATCATAGTTCATATAGATAGATAAAATCGATCACTTCTAGTCATAAAGTTGCACTTTCAGTCTGTCTTGGCCTATCAGCTATTTTTTTTCATAGATAATCGGCAGACAAACTCACACACATACACACCATGTATATACAGGTGGAATATTTCAAGTGGGCCTTCAGGGCCAAATCCTAAAATGTAAGAAATAGCGAAATACTAATATTATCCGTGCAGGAACGGAGAAAGAATACAATTTCCTGTGTTGCGGCGGCCGGTCGTAAGAGGCGACAAAACAACCCACAGCCAGGTGGTAGGGCATTTGCCCGACTGGATGGCTACCACCTCTGGTCTAAAGTATGTCGCCATAACAACCTTGAGTTGTGTTCCGGCATTAGTGATCAGGTTCCAGTCTCCCTTTAGAGAGCAGCAGCGCATTTGTAGCACCTTTGGTTTTGCAAATGTCTATAGGCGATAGTAACCGCTTTCCATCAAGTGGGCCGTCTGCCTGTCTGCTGAGCTCCTGCAAAAAAAAAAAAGAAATACACTCAAAGGAAGAGGCCGATTTTGGCGAAAACTAAAGTGGTATCGTTAGTTTTTTTTTTTAAATCAATTACCCAATCATAGAGTAGCTTGTGAGGACCGATTTCTGCGAAGGACTTTCAAAGGGTAAACCAAAAGAAATGGTTATAATAACAGCCCATAAATGTCCCACTGTTGGGCTTGGGCCTCCCACTATAGGGGAACGGACAGTATACCCGCCACGCTTGTCCTAGGCGGCTTGGAAGGTTTGACACATCGGTTATCACGATGTTTTCCTTCACTGTTGTTGGCACGTGGTAGTTGTAACAATATGCACATTAGGTCAGAAAACTGCCTAAGTGGTGCATGCGTTTCGGCTAGCATCGAACCTTTCAGTTTAGGACGCGTACGCTAGCCACCACGCTGCCACGATTTAGAAATGGTTGTTATAGAACAAATTGTTCTATTTTCAATTTAGACACCATTGGTTCGCATGTCGTCTTCATTCTTGGGCCTTCCCCTGCGACCGAGTCCGGGTGGAGGCGGCAAAGCTAGACATTTATTCCCCACGTAATTAGCTTGTCTCCGCAAAACGTTGCCGTACCAGCGTAAGTGTACGACCTGCGTGGCAAATCATCCAACCGAGTGGCCTGAGTGCACGCTCGTCGTTCATTGTTCACAAACTGGTTTTAAAACTGCACGCGGCGTTCGACGCACAAGAGCCCGCTGCAGCCGCCGTACATCTCGGCTGGCACTAGGGACACTCGTTAGCGTTTAGATACTTTTAAATTTGTTTATCTAAAGTCACAGTGCACGCCCGAACCGAGCGTGTAGCGGAGCGGGGCGTGCAGCTATCCCTATACACGACGCGTCGCTCAACTCAAACATGCCCGCTGGAGCCGGCGCACCAGCCGGCCGCCACTAGGGACACTCGCTAGCGTTTCCATGTGTTTGACACGAATGCTGCACGCTCGAAGAACGCCGGCACTTAGGCCCTACGCTAAGCGGCTCTCTTGCAGTTTGTCTGCTATATCACGGACAGAAGATTGCCGCGAATTTAAGGATGTTAAATGCGTTTAGTGTTTCTTAAATAAATTTAAGGAACATTATGCAAGCGGCCCTTAATATACATATATGAAGTGTATTAAGTTACAAGACTGTGTAGGAGTTAAGCAAATTATTATTGGACAAGGATGTATGGAGTAAGTTCCTTTACCTGTTCTCGCTGCGAAACTAGGATTCTCTATGATTAAACATTGTGTTTTCTTTGTTTTTTGCAGGCATGTACACGATGCGTATGCTGGACGGCGCAAGCGCCCACCACGCACCTCCGCACAATCACTCTCACATGATGATACCAGGTATATATACTTTTTCATGCATCAACACAACTGTATAATTCTGTAGATCCTGTCTGTACGTTTAAATTGTTTTGGATAATTTTGTGATAATTTTTAGTTTTATAACTCACTGATACTAGTGCCCACGGGTGGTATTTTTTAACCCCTCCTCCGTCCTCGTCACAGCTGGTCACATTCGTGAGACTTCTCCCTCCCTAGTGTGACATCACATATTTTGCAATATTACATTAAGAATTTGTTAAATTAAAACAACAGTTCCGTAATCAGTTTTGTTTCTATTCAAATTGTTTTTTAATCATTTAAACACTATCAGATAAGAGCTGGAAATATTTTGAAGACTTCATTCATATTTCGAATTTCGCGTTTTAATACTTAAATATTTCAGATTTTGAAGTGTGACGTCACGAAAGTTAGGACCCCTCCCACCCATTGTCACACAATGTCACACTTAGTCCAACCCCCCCCCCCCCCCCTAACGTATGTCGTAATTATGGATGGCCCCTAATACCAACTGTATGAGAGAGATAAGCGACCTGGATCCTTGCACTAGATAATTAGAAGCTCCACCAACCTTGTGATTTACCTACTCCTGGCTGGGTTCGGCTTGCACACGGGAACAGTACGCGATACTAAATCCCACTTCAGATTTAACACTTCTTGTAATATTTTAAGTAAGATAAAAGCTCTAAGCGCGGCCTCTAATTTAAGAATATATTATAGACAAAGATGAGCGCACGGCGCGGTGTGTTTCTTATCGAACATTCACTTGTCTCCAAAACCGCTGCTCTTTGTCTGCACATCGGTCTTTGCCTTATATAGAAATAAGAAAAGCAACAATAATCATGGAGAGACGTTCTACTTACTTCGTCCTAGGCAAGGACCAAACACTGACTGTGGGGCGCTGTAGCCCACGGGTAGTTTTCTGATTCTATCGTTATGGACTGTATGAGAGAGGTTCAGGTTGTACTTGGGAACAGCGCACGGCACTATAGGTTCACTTGAGAGCTACCACTATACACAGATTAGGTCTTAATAAAAGTTATTGGCACGGCCAGTAATTATAATTATTTGATTTATAAAATACAGCAAAGCGCACGACGCGATGTCGTTGAACGTTGACAGCGAATAATGTCTCAAAATGGGTACCGATCCCCTCCTGCGTTAACCGTCGCTTCACACAGAACGAGGGTAGACAGTAAAGTTGTTGGATGGAGCGATGTTTTACCTACCTTATACCAGGCAAGGACGGAACACTGATTTCTAATTTCCCAATTTCTATGACGTGTGGTAAATATCATACGTTTTCAATAATCATGCCCGGTTTCTATATTCTACCGACGGTTGTCTGTAATAGTAACTGATTGATTTTGAAGCTACCAATAACCGATGGTTAAGAGGGCTATACGAGCGTTTCACAAGCTCATTGACAATTGGTAATACTGTCGGTTATCAGTAACTTATTCCCTCCCAAGCGTTTTATTAACGCAACGTCGCTGCAATAGTAGGACACGCAACGTTATTCAGTAAGTTGAGGTATAACTACAAAATAAATACATTTTCAAAAGAAGAAGTCTTATTTGATATACGAGTATCATTAAAAATCAATCTTTTAATTAATTTGCTTTAAAAATGCTTACAATCACAGAACCATCTTATATGAATTTTTCATGAACAAAACGCATTCATGAGATATCATAATAAACTTTTTAAATAATGATTGTTTCAATGTCAATAAAGTGAAAAGTTATAACTTTGTACTGTTAATTAAAAATGGATAACAGCGAGGTAGGTAAATATATTGTTTATATAAAATATAATTGTATGAATTGTGAAGCAATATGTGATCATTATGTCTTGTGGCTTTTAATTTCAGAAGTATAAGAAACAAATGACACGGGATGAGGTATCCTATTTTATTGACCTCGTAAAAGAAAATAAAGCGATAGGTACATTCAAAAGCAACTAATGCTTTTCAAAACCAACTGAAGGAAATCGCATGGACTCAAGTTACAGATGCATATAACGCAAGGTTCGGTAGGGTCCCAAAGAACAAGCAACAGCTTAAATTAAAATGGGATAATTTAAAAAAAAATGGCCCGCAAAAGGCTACAACTAATAAGATTCAACAATTTAAAGGTAAACTTAACATTTTGTTTTAATTCGATACACTCTTTGAAGTAATACTGTATTTTATATCTGTTAATAGCAGAACATATTTTGATTTTGTATCCCAGGAAATATTTACATTTTTTTCAATAAGTCCCATTAGATTTTGTAATCTTCATGAAAATATCTTTTTTTCAAGTGTAAATAAAAATCTATTAACATATAATTTTCAGTAATAGAGATTCCATATGCATTAATTAATTTTATTTCACTGTAAGGCTGTACAGACTAGTTCCTTTGCTTTACTTTTGTAACCCAGCTGTAATGTTTTATCTTCTAATTTTGTAATGTTCTCAACCACATATTAAGAGATTGTTTTAATTCAGTATTTCATTAATATAATTTCATACATGAACATTATATAATTTTATTTTGGATTTTCTTAGACAGGTGGTGGAAAACCTATTTGCATCCCTGTCGATGAAATATTGGTTAAGGTGGCTGAGCTTTTGGGTTCAACTGGCTCAGGATTTGAAGTACCATTTGGTGGTGATGGTACTGAAAACAAAGAAAATGAAACAATTGCCTTGCAAGAAGACAATGGTGAGGTGGTCACTACTGAACCACCTAATCAAGATTCGGATCCTGGCCCCAGTATAGGTATGTCCTAAAATTTAATCTTTTACTTTATAATATAGCATATGAAAAATAATGTATAAAATATATATATAACAGACTGTATATTAGTATGTAGTCTCAAAAATATCCATAAACTAAACAAACAACTTGCATAAAACAGTTTGTATATAAGATTATGAAGAAATAAATATAAATCATCTAAAGAAACTTATTATTATGTAACAACTGTGCCGCAGAACTTGGACTTTATATTAATATTACCAAAATTGTTAATTGACATCCATTAAACAGTTCTGGAGACTTAAAAAAAAAGTTAATATACTGATGGACAAAACTTGTAAAAATGTTCACTTATTATAGATACAATACAAATAGTTCAGTTTCACTTAAATTTTGCCATTTATATTGGAATCATAGTCAGTTACTTCTGTCTAGTTTATAATATTTATGAAAGTTGAAACTTTATAAACTGTCTTGTATTTCAGAAAAAAAACAGAAGCTTGAAGATGCACAAAACATACAAACACCAAATTTGAAAAGACTGTTTCAAAATGGTATGATCTTACTGTTATATATTAATTGGTTCTGTGAAAGAATTCAATTTGTTAAAAAATTTAATTCATAGACTGCCTAAATATTAATTACTGGTTTTAATTTCAGCCAAAAAGAAAAAGGATAATGATGGGCGCCTACAAAAAAATTTAGCAATAGCCAACTACTTTGATAAAAAGACTGAAAAACTGGAATTGGAAATACAACTTCTAAAAACAGAAATATCAAATTTAAGAGATATAAATAACAAGTAAATCTAACTCAAAAGAAGAATGTTTTCTTAAGTTTTTGCGACTAGTATACCAAAAGTTTTATTATAGTAGTATGTTATTATAGTTGTAATTATTCAAAAAAGTAAAAACTAAGTTTGTCAATCTCTTTATGTATAATTTATTTTTTATATTGTTCTAATTTTTAACAAAAATTACTTTGAAAATGGTTATTTTTGCAGTTGTTGATTTGTCTGGAAAGAACTATAATTTTGAATTAGTTTGTAGAGATCTCTTTCAGTCTTATTCATTGTGTAAGTTAATCTAACTACATACATACATAACTTCACACCAATTCCCTTGCAGGGTAGGCGGTTTTGTTTATATAGTTAATCTGACCATATAAATAAAACCATTTGTGAATAATTTATTCTATAGTTTTATATTGTGTGTATGTATGTTGTATTTTTACCTGTTGATTATTTTGTCTATGAAGATGATAGTGTTATAATATGTTTTTAATTTTATATAGCTTCGATTTTAAACAGAAATCACATTGCAAATGACTATATTTCTACTTTTTGAATTATCTGCGAAGAAGTTCAATTTTGTGTTAGTTTGTTGATCTTTTTATGTAAAATTTATTCTATACTTTTATATTGTTATTGGAATAAATAAAAGAAATTGTTTAATATGTCTTTTAATTATTTTTAATATGTACAATCTTAGAATAGAATAGTAAACACTATTATTCACCAAATAAACAATTACAGAATTAACAGCAAAACAAAAGACAGTCTTATCACTAAAAGCAATCTCTTCCAGGCTTGTATCATATTTAGGCGCCATCTGATAAAGTTGTGATATATTTTCTTGGATTTAGTTCTTAATTAATATTTGAGAAAAATAGCAGTTTTTTTATATTATTACTCCAACCTGTAAATAAATAATGAATATAAGTTTATGTAATTATTAACTTCCTGATTTTGCAATATTTTTCAACACTTACTGACTAAAATATTCCTCTATTAACATGTTCCTCTCCATATCTATTTCATTATTATTAGAAGCAGGCATGGCTTCCTCCATGTCTGATATTGCCACCTCTACCTCAGAAGCAATGTCGTCGTCCAAATTATTTAATCGACAGATGTTATGCAATATAGACGTAGCAATAACCACTGTGTGTGCTCTCAACAAACTGAGGCGCAATGTTAGAGCCACAACTGGAAATCTACGCTTCCAAACTCCAAAACATCTATAACAAAACGAATTGTAAATTTAAACAGATGGTTGCTGTCCTTAAAACCCTTTAATATGCTACAAAATATGTCCACAAGGATGTTTAGAATCTCAATACTAGGTATACACTACTACCAACTTTAGAATACAAAAATTGTTGTCCTCTTCTTGGGGGTAGGATACATTTTATCAAAATGATTTCAAATGAAATGTTACATCTACTGTTTACCAAATTCGAAAATACTTTACTTTGGGATACTACACTATTGAAGAATATCTCTATAACAGAACTGCAATCACATAGCAGTTTCAGCTTTTGATCCTGTTTTTTGTGAAACATTTTATTTTGTCAATGAAAAACATTAGGATTTATAAAGATATGTTGAATTGTGAATTTTCAGTATGATTTGTCTTTATTGTGATACACTATGTTATGCACTGTTAGGCAAAACTCCAATAAATTTTGGAAAATAAATCTTATTACATATTTAATGTTAAAAGACCTGAAATAGACAAATAAAGAATAAACTAATTTTTAGCTAGACTGTGGTGATGGTGAGTTTCTTTTCTCAAAATAACAATAGTGTTAGAAAGTTGTGTACAATAGAGTAGGAACTAAACTTTTCTACAAGTACGAATCTGCTGAAATTAAATATATTATGGGATTTATAAGAAGTTATGTGTTAATATATACCTTTCTATAGTATTTCTGGTTCTAATGTGAGCTTCATTGTATAGTTGTTCTCCTCGAGTCCTTGGATTTAATAATGGTGTTAAAAGGTACGGCTTTAAAGGGTATGCACTATCTCCCAGCAGCCATTTGTTTCCAAATATACCACTTTCACATTGTGCTAAAAAAATTCAATATGATAAAACCAATACATTATTATAAATATGTCAATCCCTGCCATTGCACTATCTCTGTATTTTTCTATTTACATTTATCTATGCTTTGATGTACCTACAATATAGCATTCTCTATCTATCTAGACTATAAGGTATATATGTTATTTATTACCTCTCAGTTCTGAATTATTAAATATGGTGGCATCATGCGCAGATCCTGGCCAGCGAGCTATAACATTCATGAACTGCAAATTTGCATTACACACTGCTTGGATATTTAAGGAAAAATATCCTTTCCTATTTCTGAATTCTTCTCCTATCTGAGAACCTGAAATAAAAGTAACACAGTTTTATATTGTAAGAACAAGGTTAAGTATGTTTATAATATGGCTAGTAGACTTATGGAACTTACATGGTGATTGAATTCTAATATGAGTGCCATCGAGTGTGCCAAGGACTCGAGGAAATCTTGCTATTGCATAAAAATCAATTTCTGTATTTGAGTGCATGTATATATATCTATTGTAAAGTGCTGCTATTGCAGAACTAACATCTCTTACAATGCGGCATGCTGATGCTTTTGAGACCCCTATAAAATCAGCAACAGATAAAAGTATGGTTCCCAAGGCATAAAATCTTAATGTTAGGAGAAGTTGATGTAGAGGAGGAATTCCATAATTTCTGAAACAAAATTGATAACGATAGAGCGATTTTAAATTTATTTCAGCTCATGTATGTAATGTAAATATTCACCTGGATCCAGATACCTTCAAACTTGGCTGGATTTCCGTCAGTAAATCTTGCACTGATGATTTATCTAGACGAAATCTAAGCTGAAATTCGTATGAGTTCAATATTGAGAAATAGTCTATTCTTTGTTTATAGTTTCTGCTGCGATTAGAATCATTGGACTCACTATCACTGGATAAAAAGCTCATCATTTCTAAATCACTATCACTGTCACTTTCTACAAACATTTTATTAATATTTATGCGTATTTATTTCAACATTCACGTATATTAATCACAAACTACTATGAATACTACGTATATATTCATAACAAATAAACCGGCAACCGGCCGAAATCGAGTGGTAATAAAAATCCTACGAATAGTAGTACTGACAACTAGTGGTTATAGTATAGAAACACTTCATCTGTCGTTTCCATACAAAAAGTTTACCGATCGGTTAGAAAATCCCTCCGATCGGTAATTGGTACTTTCATGAGTAACTAGCTACGAACAGTTCATTATAGAAACACCAGTAGAGTTACCAGGCGGTAAAATTCTAACCGTCGGTAGCAAAAACGAGTCGTTTTTGTAATATTGGTGCTTAGATCACTCACTCTCAGTGAATTAGTGTGTATATCACTCACTCACATATACATTTAAAATGGGTATTTTGTATTATCCTTAATGAAATAAAAGGGCGAGATGGTCTGTTACAAGTACACGTTGTCTAGTTGAAGATATCAGTAATCCTAATAGTATTATAAACGAGATAGTTTGCAAGGGTTGTTTGTTACTCTTTCACTCAAAAAACTACTCAACAGATTTTGATAAAACTTTACAGTAATATAGCATGTACATAACACATACACTTAGTATATGTTTTAACATATACATATACTTAGTATATTATACTATCATTTATAAAAATATTGTTTGTTTGTCATAAAGCGTATTAATTATTCTTTAAACTATAATTATTTCTATAATGAACTGTTGAAACTAAGATGATAAAAAACATTTTGACGCCTGCTCTTTTGTATGAATACTATTTTTTTTTGTAATATGTGTCAAATACCTAATTCACTAATAAACGACATAATGAAAACGCGAACGAAGTGTCGTTGGTATTTAATTACTAGTTAGTATATAAAATTGAATGATAATGTGGTTTTCCAGGAGCAGACCCCCGCGGCCCTAGAGCCAGTGGTCCCACCGACCACCAGACCGGGCGTCGTGAAGTACGAATGCCCAGAGCAGACTTACCATCACGACAGCATACAGCACATGCACAATGGTCAGTTCAAGTCGTTTCACTTGACTACATTTTTTTCAAATTTATTACGCAATATCAAGAATTGGAACCGGTTGAAAATTAACCGATTCTAATCGGTGAAAGGAAAGCTTTTTCTGGGAATGATTTAAAATTAAAATGGCCAGATTAAAAAAAAACAAATTATAATGTGATTTTTTCACTGAGCGATGGCAAATTGTATGTAATAACATATGTGATATTCTATATCCCGGGGATTCCGCGGGAATTTCAAGTCAAGCGTGGACGAAATCGCGGACATATCTTAGTCGTAAATAAATTTACTGTAGATCCTTTTACTTTACATTAGAAATATATGCGAGCGAGCAGCACGATACTTAATTTTATTTTTGTTTCTCTTCAGAGTTCGGCTCCCGCCATCAGTTGGCCCCACCCCACGTTGCGAACATTCAACCAGCGTTGGATCTCAACACGGCTCACTCGAGCCATACCCTGTTACAGGTGAGACTATAAAAGTAATAAAAAAAATTCATTCATTTCTCGTATTCATGTTCAGTGGTTAAAAAAAAATAAGACGAAATTTTAACTGTAACTGACGTTGACGTGTTTTCTGTGAAATCCTTTACATACTGATATGTATACCTTGTTTTGTCATAGAAGATAAATTTTGTGGTTAAATTATGTCTTTAGATGATTAATATTGTTACGAGTGTGGGACTTTATTTAAAATGCCGTTGGAATTACTATAGAATTTATTAGAACTATACAAACACGTATAACATAGGTACAAATATAACTAGACACTACTAGTACAACTGCACGATTCAATAACACGCGCAAAGTCCGTCAGTATATCGCTTGTCGAATGTACGTCTTACTCGTATCGTAATACTCGCTCGACTGCCTCACCCCTCCGTTCGGGCATTGTTTTATAGTAAACTCTACAATACACAACCGATTGCGTGAGCTGGGTTCTTCCAAGAAAATGTAATTTGCACACCTGCGAACGGCCAACAAAGTCGAAATCAATAACAATAAGGATTAGTTCGACACTAATGAGGCCATAAAACAAGTAGAAAAACAATAGCATGTTTTTCTTAATTACAAATTCTAAACACAACGTAAACAAAAAAATTTCTAAATTCGGGAAAGAAATAAAACTGCGTTTTACAACAGGCAGGTGTGCGCATTCCTTTGAAGGTATGTAACAATATATTAGATAGGCAACACTTTATTATGCACCAAAGCATAGATAAACAGAAGTAGATACAAGATACAAGAGATAGATATGATCCCTTCTTGGGAACAAAGACTATATTCTTGAGAAAGGTATTACAGAATCTGCTTGACAAAGGCTGATGATACCTGTGTACCTATGATATACAATTTTTTATTTTTTATTAATAAACTAATTTATTTAAATGTAATTGTGTATTCTATCACGAATATATAATATTATATTGTTTAGCTTTTTATATAAGTATTATTGTATTATATATTACACATTAAATTTATATAATTAGGTTTTACGCATCTCGTGGTCTCCAGTAATTCAAGGAGCACATCCATTAAAAATTTAAGGTTATGTATATTTTACAAATCTGTATTGTGTATATCCTTTGTTGGAGATTCAAATAAAAAATAAATAAAAAAATAGTGCAACGGGTGGCCTTATCGCTAAAAAGCGATCACTTCCAGGCAACCCTAGGCAGGGATTGATAGGCTTTTAATACTGACTGTGGTGCAGTTCATAACTAATGATAAGTGATAAGTAGACACAATACATATAAGTACAAAAAACAGTATAAACATATGTTCATTTGTATATACACATACGTATATATACATATGACAATGCAAACATACATACGTATATATAACAGGAAAACGTCGTTGTTTTGCCTTTTAAATTATGTTTAGTAATTTTAAGTAAGTTAAATTATTACAATACTAATATCGCTATTAAAAAATAGGGGTTGGTGGTAGAAGGGTGAAAATTTGAGGTGTATTTTTCAATGCTAAATCATAATAAAATATAAATAAGAAATTTTGTCAAAAAAATAATTAGGGGTATGAAAAATAGATGTTGGCCGATTCTTAGACCACCCGATTTGCACACAAAATTTCATACAATTCGGTTCGGCCGTTTCGGAGGAGTTTTGTAACAAACACCGCGACACGATAATTTTATATATTAGATTAGGAATTATTATACAGAATAGAGAAGTGATGTTTCTAAATCTGGTTTTTAAGACACTGTAATAATTTGGCTTGTCTGATACCAATAGGTAGCTCAGTCCAGACACACAGCCTCCAGGCTGTAAAAGAGTAAAATCAAGACGTATGTATAGGTGTATTTATTCTGTATTTAGTTGAGGGGCGCAAATTATGGGAGCTACATACGTACAGAAATTCGAAGCGTTTCTTGAAGGTATAATATATAATAATACTAGGATATGCTCGCGCATTCGTCCACACTTGACTTGAAAGTCGCGGAACACAAAGTATCGTAGCATTTTAAAAAGAATGTAAGCTATCGTTTTAATGGAAACTGTGTCGATATAAGCTAATTTTTACGCACCCGGAACAACTACTAACCTCTCCCGGAAAAATTCCCGGGATGGAAAATATCGCACACTTCATCACATAAGACCGCATCAAAATCGGCCTAGTAGTTTTTATGCGAGTCCCGAACAAACGGACAAGAAATGTAAATTGCATCGTGTTCTCCGTCGTTTATATAGTCTATTTCAGTTGTTTGTTTTTTTAATAGCTCTAATGTACAGACACGGCATGTTCAGAATTTTAGAATACTATAGATATATATATAGCAGTGGCGCGGGGGGAAATTTCAGTTTGTAAAAACATACCGTCTAAATCACGATGTATTTTCTTATTACAATTTGTAGTTTGATTTTGCAATCTTATCGCATATTTTGAAAGAAAAACCGGTGCTCGATCGGGTTATGAGTTGCTATTTTAGCCAATACGTGTAAAAAGCCGTCGAGCTACAGTAATAATATATGCACGAATAAAAGACGAAAGCGCCAATGAATGCATGGCATTGTGTGAAGTCCACGCCACTGATATATAGTAAGTAGTAGTAATATAGTATAATCATTGAGTTATAACATGCCTAGAGAGAGCATTGCTAACAAACAACACCGCTAAAAACGGCATCAAAAACGCGAAGCGTTGCTAAATTCACTCTGCGTTTTCGGGATATCAGGAAAAAAATATTACCCCATTTTTAATAAAAATAATTTTTTTATGTAAGTGAAAAGTTTAAATGATCGTTATGATTTATTTGCTTTATGTGTTATAATTTAATATTACTCAGAGGTTTTAGTTTTTTTTAAATAAACTATTAGCAACAAAAGTTGTGTGCCTTGGAACGAACCATAAAAAATACATGTACAAATGAATTCATAACATATTTTAGTACATGTAGTAATTTTAATTCGCAATAAAATGCTTTTACAGATATTAGTACGTATTTATAAGTCTGTTAATTACCAATAATAATGTAATAATTCTAAAAAAACTATTCATAATGGCAAATTATTTTTGTGTTACACATCATGTTCACGAAGGTTATTAGATGACTATTTATAACCCACAGATTATGCTGCGCTAAAAGTCAATGAAATCATTTGTAATAGTAGACTTGGAACGATTCGATAGGTTCATATTGGGTAGTAGGCTTTATGTATAATCCAAAGTTTATATCAGTAGTAGGAACTACGGGGTAGTTACACGGGATAGTTTAATGCAGGGACTTAAGAGCAACTAAACCACTTGAAAAGGGCTATTATAAAAATAAAAATTTTCATATCCAAAAGTTTTTATTCAAACTAGTTCAGTTTGATTATTTTATGAACTAAAATTTGTTTTTTGTCATATTAATATATTACATTATTTCTTTATTAGGAATTAATGGAGATGCAGCTAACAGAATATAGACAAAATCAATATCTTAATTATGACAATAAAGAGTTATCTATAATATTACTAGCGGCCCGGCGCGGATTCACCCGCGATCTGTCCCGCTCCCGTGGTATAAAGCGTCATGTTATATAGCCTATGACACTCCCTGTTAACGTAACTTTCCAACAGTAAAAGAATTTTTAAAATTGGTTTAGTAGATCCCGAGATTACCCCCCTACAACGTCACAAACTTACAAACTTTACCTCTTTATAATATTAGTACAGATAACTCCGACCGAAGCATCTGCTTTAAACGATATTCAGTTTTTTTTACATCCTCTTTGACGATATTTGCAGCACGCATTCTGTCAATTCTATGTCAAACGTCATAAGGTTACATTAAAAAGTTTATATTGTCCAAAGCGCTAAGGTTAGATTACAAATAATTTTATATGATGGTTAAGTATTCTTAAATTTTCTAATTATCCTTCACACAACTTACATCTTATCGGTCACGATCATATATAATTATTTTAGGTACTTTATTTCAATACAATTGTGCCGTTGATAAGAAAATATAAAAAAACATAGTGTAAAAATATCTCCGAAAATGATTCAAAATATTTCCTTTCATAATCCATCTCTTTGTCCAACAATATGCTACAATTGGATCCGTAGGAAGTCTAAAACGTAATATAAACTAGTTTAAGAAAACCGGACACACAAACATTACATGTCTGTTTTCTATAGATTTTTTCAATTATTCATATTTCGTAAATAAAAAAAAATCGTAACAAAAGTCCCCAAATTTTGGAAAATAAGTCACACTTCTCACCTGACAACATCAATCAATTCGATAACCTTGAAAATGTCGAAATTAAATTTCACGTTTTTACAAAGAAATCATGAGAAAAGTGTTAAGTTTTCCGATTAAATGACATCTTATCCTTATCCTTTCCCATTTTAAAATAGTTCCGACACATTTTAATAGCGCAGGCCGGCATAATAATTTTTTTTGCGACAGCTCTAACCAGTAAAGTAATCGAAACGACACTAACAGGCGTGGGAAGCCACTGAAGCCAGTGCACCAATTTTGGTGCACTGTTTTTGGGCCGTTTTTGTGCAATTGATGCGTGATCTAGACGTTTATATGATCTAAGAGTATAATACAATGAGGTTTTATATAATACAATTTCTATTGTAATATCTAAGACATTTAATCATCATTAAATAGTGTAATTCATTGCAAAATCCTGTTTGTAATGTACGATATAATACACTAATGCAAAAAAGTGTAATATGTATGGCTGTAGGAGCATACAATAAATTATCTGACAGTATAAAGAGGCAAACATTCATATTATTTAATAAACACCTAAAGAATTTTTGATAATGAAATGCTATTATAAAATCGAGGATTATTTAAATTATAAATTCAGATTATTATTAATGTGTTCTTTTTTATTTAATGCTTTGTTTGACATGTAATATTATTGTGACATATAATTTATTTAATTTTTGTTATAAATCAGTTTCAATTTAGATTTTCATTATAAGATGTGAAAATTGTACGCTAATAAGGCAAAATGTATTGAAACAATTACAACAAAACACTTATGTACATTATAGTATACATTTGTAGCAAGTAATAAATAAATAAAATAAAAAAACGAATCTAACGTGAGAGAAGCCAGACAGACTGGCGCCGTAACGCGTTACGTAACGAAGCGGTTTACCCTCCCATGAGAAGTTATCACTTCAAAAATATCTTCTAAGGATGAACAGTGTATACATAAATATTTATAGGTCAAAATGTTATAACTATAACATTATTTTTCTTGCCTTTTATTGTCTTGGTCTTATTGAGTATGCATTGTTTGCTACAACTCCATTAATTCTTCAAAAAAGAAATTCTGCAACATACTTCTGTACAAAACTTATAAAAAAAAAGAATTTGAGATATAAATAAAATATGAAATATAAAGAAAAACAATATTTAGCTAGACGTGTTGCTGGGGAGTTTCTTTCCGCTTCTTCCCCTTTACAGCATCAACACGTTGCGAAGCGGTGTACATAGAATAGGAAGTAAAAATTAAATTTTAACTTACATGTATGACCTTCAAAAAGTGTTGTCCAGTGGAACTTATTTTGGATAAAAACTTTTGAATTTTGAAAATTTGAATTTTGAATCTTATGAAAGAGTGGTAAAAAATGTATGTGATTTGTGTGTGTGTTGAAGTCGAACATCGGCAGTCCGGGTGCGGTGGCGCCGCGTTTCTCGTACGCGCCGCCGGAGCGCGTGCGCCACAACCACACGTACAGCGCGCCCATGCCCGCCGCGGACCAGCGTCCGGCGCACGTCAGAGACAAACGAGGTAACAACCGCAGCCCGATCCACTAAGGCTTCTCCGTGCAGGAACGGAAAAAGAATACAGGTCGTAGGGCATTTGCCTGACCACCCCTGGTCTAGAGTATGCCGCCATAACAACCTTGAGTTGTGTTCCGGCATTAGTGGCCAGGTTCCAATCTCCCTTTAGAGAGCGGCAGCACATTGGTAGCACCTTTGGTGTTGTAAATGTCCATAGGCGATGGTAACCACTTTCCATCACAGTTGGGCCGTCAGCCTGTCTGCTGTGCTTCAGCAATAATAAAAAAAGGCTGGCACGTTCACAGTATTCACACTAACGCAATCTCACTATACAGTATGTGTAATAATAAATGCAAGGCTGGGTGGGCTGTATACAGGATTGCCATCTGTTTTTGAGAAAAATTACGAAAAATCACATTTTTTGAGTAGGGATAAAAAGTATTTGGAAGTATTTTTCACACTTTTATTCATTTACTAGCGTTATCCATGCGGGTACCTCGCGTGTAAACCCGTAAGCGGTAGTAGTAGGTCACTGTGACCTCAGACAGATGACTTATCTATCTGTCACGTTGACATATAACATTTCGTTCAATAATTAATTATGTTATTTCAATTGTAAACGATTGCGTTCTTGTACGATTTCAACTTAGAAGTTTTGATAATAGTTTAGTAATTATCCATATAAGCGTTTCATTTTAGGCATCACTTTTAAATATTGGAAATATAATATTTTCACATACTTTATTTTTATGCACAAGTATATTTACCAAAAATAAAGTAGGATACGTTATTATAAAGTGTAAAACATTAATACATTGTACACTATTTTTTTTAGTGCAATCTGGCCAACTCAGCTTACTTTTAAACAAAACTAGAGCACAGATAATATGGTTGCTGACTGGCCTTCTTGGTGCGAACAGCATGCATTATATAAAGACATTGAGTACATAGTAATTTAGAAAAAGAAAGAAGAAATTAATAAATAATGAAGTTAAATAAACAATTAAAAAGGAATGTGAAACTTCTTGATGTGCTTAACCGATGCATTGAAAATATCTATTTCACGAGATTGTCCTGTTAATGTTTTGCCGGAACCAATTCTTTCAGAAGTCAATTTATTCTAACCTCCAAATGGGTAAACAATCACAACGCGCGTCGGTTGACACGTGACTGACGCTAACAGACGAATGCAAGAGAGCACTCTATATTTATGAGCAGTATCAAAAGCAAAACAGTAACTATCTCTTTCAAACTCATAAGCTTGACCGCGCGCGAGAGAGACGGACAGATTTCTCTTGATGCGAATACAGTGTGACGTTACAACACGCGATTGTTCACACAGTATACAAGTACTTGTAAGGCTACGTTCCATTTGGGACTCACAACGACCACGGTCACGAGCACGATTTATCCCGTTCCACTTGCTTGCCGGCGTTACAATCGTAAACCCAAGTGGAACGGCTATTCGACCCACCTCTTGACATGGGTCGTTGTGAGCGTTGTGTGAGCGAAAATGATGACGTCATTAGCGTTTAAAAGTTCTAAAAAAAAGTCCGCGACAGCATATGTCTATCTTTTAAGGTTGGCTCACTATAACCTTTTTTATGCTAACCAAATTTGTTCTAAAATAATGCATTATTTGCGAAGGTGTTTTTATAAACATGATATTAATCCTTATCCAAATAAATACGTTATTCATCACAAGTATTTAATTTAAAACAAAATTGCCATTTACATCATTCGATTTCAATGAATATCTTAGGAGATATCGCAGTTTTAAAATAACATCGCAGCAAAATAATGATCAAGTACTGCGCGCGCATTTATGATGTGCAAGGCCGGCTATTGCACACCAAAATATACAATTACAAAAACAGACTATATTTACAATATTTTCTACGCAATACAATAAGCGGCCTTACCTCTTATCGCTCAAAGCGATCTCTTCCAGGCAACCTAAATGAAAGAGATTTGAATCGAAAATAAAATAATAAAAGAAAATATAGTATTTATTTCGTGACTTAGGTATGAAGGAAGCTTGATTTATGTATTTTTTGTTGCCATCCAGGTATACCATTGGAGGTACACGATATAATAAACCTTCCGATGGATGAATTCAACGAGCGGCTCTCAAAACACGACTTGAGCGAAGCGCAGCTATCTCTCATCAGAGATATACGGAGGCGCGGAAAGAATAAGGTAAGAAAATTACTTGCATACTAAAAATATTGTTTAGCTCCTAAATACATAATATCATCTCTGTTTCCCATGGGGGTAGGCAGAGACTACGGATATCCACTTGCGACGATCCTGACAAAGAATTTTCGCTTCGTCTACTTTCATTAACCTCTTCATAGATGCAGTTTATTTAAGATTTTGTTTACCTGACCTGTATTTAATACTTCTGCTATTTGATAATGGTGTGTACGTCGCGGACTTTGTTTAGTTCATATATTGAAAAAAAAACTTTTAAAAAATAATAAATATTTTTTATATCTAAAATAATTTAATATACTAGAATTAAGACGTTATAAGACCCCCTTTGAAGTTTCACATAAATACTGACAAACTAACATTGTAATAGTATAAAAAAAAGTGATATCAAATTAAAACATCTTAATTAGCATTTGTTTAGTAACGTAACACATGACAATGTTGCTTCTCAACACTTTATTTTATTATTTATTTAGGCTTATGGCTTGGCAGCTAGGCCTTTAGGCCAGATCTTAGTTCACAATATAGTTTCTTCATTTTCTTAAGCCTATGTGTAGCCCAACTGAACTGTAGGTTATCAGCTGGTGCCATTCAACGGAGTTCTTGTGACAACTCGAAAGGCCACATTTGACTATACAGTTCACATTTCACACAAAACACATAATTACTACTCAAAAACTATCAATATCCTACAACTATTGTTCATTTTAGAGTAATTTTACACATTTTAAGAAAATAAAACTGCACAGCACAATATCTCCTTTCAGTTCCTACCAAAAACTCCGTTTGTCAACATTATTATTATTTTTTTATGTTTAAGGCTTGGCAACTAGGCCTTTAAGCCAGGCGCAGTTGTATTGTAGGCTACAATCCACACCATTCAACGGTGTTCTTGTGAAGACTTGAAAGGCCACATTTAACTAAAAAGTTCTCATTTCTCACAAAAACACATAATTACTACTCAAAAACTATCAATATCCTACAACTATTGTTCATTTTAGAGTAATTTTACACATTTTTAGAAAATAAAACTGCACAGCACAACGTCCCCTTTAAGTTCCCGCCAAAAACTCCCCGTTTGTCAACACTTGTTTTCTTAAATATTAGTGACGTGACCTGGAGATTGATGTATAATCGAGTATTTTAAAAATATATTTTTTAACATTTTAAAGATAAAAAAGGCAACGACGAGTAAAATATTCTTATTTAAATTGTTTTGCGTTTTATACTATATTCCTAACTTCTCGCGACTAGTAAGCATAATTAAAATTACTTTTTATCGATTTTGAGAGCCGAACTTTATTTGATTTTTGTTTCGACCACTTTTCAGTAGGCAAAGAATGTCGAAATAATAATCAATCAAATAAATGAAACTTCTCGCTTGAAACCGTTAAAATTTATAATTTTAATTAAACCTTTTTTTTAATCGACTCGGTAATATGTGACATGCGATATCGATTCCAATTCTTAATCTTATCACCATCGATCACGCCACTACTACAATCAGTTTGACAGATGTCAAATGTCGCTTTATGGCACGGCCGAACTGTAATGTAGATAATTTGTTTTTGTTGTAAAGGTGGCAGCACAGAACTGCCGCAAACGCAAATTGGATCAGATCACCTCTCTGGCGGACGAGGTGAAGACGGTCCGCGACCGCAAGCAGAGGACCCAGAGGGACCACCACTCCTTGATGGCCGAGAGGCAGAGGGTCAAGGAGCGCTTTGCGGCCTTGTACAGACACGTATTCCAGGTGAGCTATTACTTAACTCTTAAGAGAGCCCACCTTATAGTTTTTTTTAATAACACTAGCCCACAAAATTCAGTAGTATGTACTTTTGACCAGACCTATCTATTCTTATGTATTCGATGCGCTGAATACGAATCATGGTCCATACAGCCTGAAAACAAAATTTTGAGGGTGTGTGTACCAAATGACCCCAGATTAGGATTTTGAGGGTGTATGGACCAAATGACCCCAGATTAGGATTTTGAGGGTGTATGGACCAAATGACCCCAGATTAGGATTTTGAGGGTGTATGGACCAAACTAACCCCAAATTGGGATTTTGAGGGGTGTATGGACCAAACTGACCCCAGATTGGGATTTTGAAGATGTATGGACCAAACTGAACCCACACTAGGAGTTTGAGTCAATGGACCAAACTGACCCCAGACTAGGATTTTAAGGGTCTATGGACCAAATTGACCCCAAATTAGGATTTTGAGGGTTTATGGATCAAGAATAGATGGGTCTGGTCCTGTATAATTTATAGACGTACATATACACATGGTATATCCCAAGCTAAACAAGTTACGCTTGTGTTACGGATAATATACATCGGACCACTCTGGTGCCGATCACAAACACCCGAGCATCTTCTTCTTATATTTATATAAAAATCGTTCGTCAGTCTGTCTAAAACTCAAAAACAGTTTCACCGATTGTGATGAAATTTTGTGTGTGTTTGTGTGGGTCTCGGGAAGATTAAGATTCACAATTGGAACCAATAATTGGCGCTAAAATCGAGTTCTAGATTTTTATTTTTCAGAACAGGACAACGTCTGCTCGACCCACTAGTTGTAGATAAAAAAACGTTCCTTTACGAAATTTAGCATACCAGGAATCGAACCCGGGGCGTCTGCGTTCTAATGAACTAGACTTATTACACTGCCTTGAATTAGAATTTAATAGTATTTTTTTCTTTTTGCAGAACTTAAGAGATCCTGAGGGTCGGCCATTATCTTCCAATCAGTTCTCGTTGCAACAAGCTGCTGACGGGAACGTCGTGCTTGTACCCAAAATGCCCCAACATCAAGGTATTTCAATACTTTTTAAATTCTAACTTTTTCTCGTAGATATTAATTAATGTTTAATTAAATAAGAGCAGTGAAGAAATTAAATTACAAGATATGTTCACTTATACACATATATTCATTTATAAAAATATTAATGCGTAGAGAAATTGATATAAATTTAAGTACTATGCATTTTTATAAATGGTTTTGTACGATTTATGGGAGCTCCATAAGTCTAGTCATCGCAGCGGACAGCGCGCTACTGGCTAGCGCAACGCGGGAGCGCACATATTAATAGTTGATCTATCACGCTCGCACATCATCCGTCCTGCTCACACATTGTGCTATGTATTGTACTAGCTGTACAACTTGTTAATATTTGTAGACGTTGTATTACCCTTAAACATAAAAACCTAGAACCTAATTGCAGCGCCACCTATGTGGTCCAATTGTGAATCTAAATCATCCAGGTTCCCACTCAAACACGCACAAAAAATATTATATGGTTTTTGTAAAATAAAATTATACAGTAAAACATTTACCGCCAAAATAATTCAATAATATTTTTTTTTTATTTCAGATCATCCTATGAATCGTACATCCGACGACGAGATGGACCGAAAAGCAAAACACTACGAGCAGTGACATTTGGACTGGTATCCAATACATTATATATGGTAACAAACAAACAAACAAACAAAAACAAAAAATAGAGAAAGGAACAAACATATTAACACACAAGACTTTTAACAACGTAATAAATTAACAACTTTGTTTTTTAAAATAAGACTTAATATAGTATTGTCTATGATTATGACCGCCATTTTGGCGTTTTGACAGGTGTATTGACAGGATTGCCAGTTGTAGAAAAGGTTGTAAAATATTACAATTACTATTATAATAATACTTATAAAAATTATATATTAATTAACTTTACAAGTCATGCAAATATTCAATTTTATCTAATACAAATTATGTTTTCAAAATGTCTAATTTTTTATAACTCTTTTACAAAACTTACAGGTACAATTGATTTTTAATTTAATAAAAACATATATTTTTTGCTACTCAAATTGTGAAATTCTATTTCAAACTTGGCAACCCTAAGTGACATCTGTCAAAATAAAACTATTATTAAAGAAAATATGTAAGTGAAAGATAAGAAAACTTAATTAAGTTAATCGCATATTAGTATCTAAATATTGAAAATAGTTGCACAAACTAGCTTATGACCGCGAATGCGTTTGCATCATACATCATAACGTTAAATTTCTAAGCTACAAGAAATAATAAGCACTTCGTTCTGGTTTTGTTAAATATTTTTGACAATATTACTTATAATAATAATGTCAATAATATTGTAAATTGAAAATAATGGAATCGACTTTTCAATATTTAGACATGATAAATATCTGTTTTTTAGACAGCTGCAACTGTCAAATTTATAAAAAAAAGCTTTGTAATAAATGTGTCTGGTAACGCAAGTTTAACTCGAAATTTAGGGTTTTTTGTTTAAAACGAAATGAAAAAAATATGAATGTGATAGAAAAAAATATTCCATTTTATATTAGTATCTCTGATTAGTGTTTTTTTATTGTCTATGGAGAAAGAACTAATTGTCTGGGCTACTCGTGTATTACAGTTTATGACAAGGATCTTGGCCGCAATTTTTCTAGTGACGTAGAAACATGACGATGTTGCCCACGACTAAATAACTTTCAGCCTGTCTGTTTGTACATTATAGACGCACAGCTGAATAAACTATCGACCCTGGTAATGATAAATGTTTAAAATTCAAATTCAATTATATTAATTAATAAATCGTTGAAAGTTTTAATGTCATCTTGAATTACTATTATGCGGCCTAGTTCCAAGCCAACAGTGTACAGTAATACATATTAATTGTCACGATAACAGGAAGCTATTTTATTTCGAAGATTATTAATTTTGTTGTTGAAAAACCAACTGTACTAAACGATGAGTCGAGCATGGAAGGAAGTATTAATTAATAAAATATAAACTATATTTGTCATAATTGTAAAAAATATTAACAACTGTGAAGCTGTTTAGTGAAACATGACTTTTCAAAGTATCACAAAAAGTCCGTTATATAATAACTTCAAACAATAATTTACAATTTTGCTATTGACGTTTATATAGGTCTGTTGTCTCATTCTTTCGAAGTTTATTCCAAAAATTTTAGATATTTAACATTGGCCTAAAAACATTAAAAATGAAAATGGCAACATGACATTTTCAATATTAAATTTAAATTTTAAAATTCATCTAAATTAAATTGACGGTTTTGGGTACGTTTTAAAATTTTTGATTTTTTTTATAATCTGACGTTTCGGACAGTTCCGTGACAGATGCCAATGTCAGACGTCAAATTCAAACTCATTCAAATCGACTAAAAGTAATTTCCATTGTGAATAAAAAAATTAAGACACCATGCTTCCATGCTCATATATTTACAATTATATAATAAATGTTGCAATAATGACAAATAGAATGCAATAAATCATACTGCACTATATCATTTGTTATTATTATACACATTTTGAATATAGAATACAATCAAAACTGAAACGACTGAGTATATTTTAAAAAAAAAAGAAGAAAACCATAGTCTAAAAAACTAAAAATATGTTTTGATGTCTATGACATCGTTATGTTGCAATAAGTAATTTTAAATATATATTTTTTTTTTGCCAACAGCTTATAACTGACAAAGCAAGTGGAATTAACACTTTTCCAAAATGGAACAATTTACATGTGAGAATTTTGGGACTACTGTATTTTTTTGCAAATGAAGTCCAGTAGTTCTATTTTAGGCCGCAGTTAATGTTTTAAGCCCAGTGTAATAATTATTTTAAATTAATTATGTATATATAATTACACACCATGTATAGATTTTTTATAGTTTTGATGGAAGAATGATCAGGTACAATTTAAAAACACAAAATTCATTTTTTTTAAATTCATCCTGACTTCCACTGGAGAAGATTTTTTGAAGGTCACACGTACAATTTAAAAATTAAATCTATTTCCTATTCCTGTGTACACCGTTTCGGAAATGGAGTTCATTGTCTCGCTCTCATATTACCACATTTTTAAAAATATATCTTAAATTGATACAATTTAAAGACGGCCTCGGTGGCTGAGCGGGCTAAGCCTTTGCCGACCTACCTCACTGCAACGCCAAAAGCTCCAGATTCGATTCCTGTCATGGTCAATTACAGAAAAATGTATGCCGTTATTATACTATTGTATGTATCCGCATGGTGGTGTGGGACAGCGTGCCGTCGTGTAATGGATGACGAATGATATTATCTTATAGCTTTGATAATTTGTATTATTTTTATTTAAGTTTAATACAAAAAGGTTATTACTACAAAATACTACTATTATGTGGTTTCGTGAATGCGTGATGTGTGTGAATGAATATAATGGCGTCGCTGTCAGAGTATATTGACCTTTTATATAGAAAAGGGGTGCGGAATGCTAATATTTTTATTTAAATTATGCATAATAAATACATTAAATCAATAAAAAAATATTACACACCCTGCCATGTATTTGACGCACACACGCATATATACTCTTTTGTTTATTGTTCAAGTCAAATTAACAGTGTAGCCTTGGCGACATCTGTGATTCTAGAAGATGGTCGAATTTAGACCACGGACGTTGTCACTTGTTCATCACCACTTGTTATGATTAATTTACTTTCGACAAGGAGTTTTTGGCGGGAACTGAAAGGAGACGTTGTGCTGTGCGGTTTTATTTTCTAAAAATGTATAAAATTACTCTAAAATGAACAATAGTTGTAGGATATTGATAGTTTTTGAGTAGTAATTATGTGTTTTTGCGAGAAATGTGAACTGTCTAGCCAAATGTGGCCTTTCGAGTTTTCACAAAAACTCCGTTGAATGACGTCGATTGTAGCCTACAATACAACGGCGCCTGGCTTAAAGGCCTAGTTGCCAAGCCTTAAACATAAAAAAAAATACTTTTGACAAATATGTGTTTTATATTGTTTATGTTTCGCAAAAACACGATGGGATCAATCTTCCTTCAGAACATCAATATTGCTTCAGTACATCGTAAATGTGTTGTCGATTATAAGCTGTTGCTATTTTTAGTGAAGTTTTTGTAAAATATTTTATTATTTTTATTCTTTAGTAGTTTTTTTGTGTATTTATGTGAAACGGTTTATTTTAAAATCAATTATGAATTTAATGTAAAATTTCTTTTTGATGTTTATACAAATTAAATTTAATTTATTTTGATAACATTTCTTTTAATATTTTGAAATGCCCATATTCTTGCGACATATAACAGACTCTCTGAAATTACACATCTATAAGTGTACTCTGTCCATCTGTTTATTTTACTTTTGATAAATCGAGAATTGATCATTTACTAATGCCTTAAAGTGTTACAGGTACTAAAAATCTACTTTCTTTGTCAATAAATTTTAATCAATTTAGTGCGTCTATATCATGCACTAAAATACTGTATTACAGACAGTGCGTTCCATTAGTAGCTCATAACGCCCAAAATGCTCCGTTAGCCGTTCCACAAGGCGATTGCGGTCGTTGTGGTCGTGGCGAAAACGTCACTAATGACGTCATCATTTTCGATCACACAACCACCCATGTTAAGAGGTGGGTCGAATAACCGTTCCACTTGGGTTTACGATTGTAACGCCGGCAAGCAAGTGGAACGGGAAAAATCACGGTCGTGAACGTGGTCGTTGAGTCCCTCGTGGAACGTAGCCTTAGCAAATAAGTCATACAATGTTAAAGTTGAAAGTGAAATAAAAGCAAAATTACGACTTTTAAATCTAAATAAATGTAGTTTTATTTCCTTTTAAATAAAACATTTTCATTTCAAAACAATTAATTGATGACTAATTTTTATAGTCTGTGTATTATTGTATTAGATGACTCACAGAGCGTCACTATTACATCGCCTGGAACAACCAAGTATGGCAATTGTGACATTTGTAGTAGGTGACATTTACTGTTAAGAAATGTGTAACTTAATAGACATGCAAACGTCAAAAGTAAAATAAATGCTTGGACAGAGTATATGCATTATACACCTTTCTCCCTCTGATGATTTATTATTTTTAAAAAATCCTTTGAAAGGAAGTCAGTTAATATTTTATTTTGTATATTATGTCCCTGCTTCATCTGGGATAATGTTAGTGACCGTTTCACGCAGATGTAGTAATGGTATTAATGCGTTATTTCTGATGCGATATTGTTATTAATTGTGAATGACGTTAAACATTGATAGATAACTACACTAATGTAGTTAATCATTAACGGCGTTATTTTTAATGCTATATACAGGACTCATTTGGCCACAGTCAATAAGACCAACGTTAAACATTGATATACAACTACACTAATGTAGTTAATCATTAACGGCGTTATTTTTAACGCTATATACAGGACTCATTTGGCCACAGTCAGTAAGACCAACATTATCCCAGATGGAGCAGAACTTTATAACACTATGTATGTTTGTTTGTCGAGTGATTTTTATTAATTTATAACAACTGTGATCTGATTGATTTTAAGTAAACCGAAGTTAATATTAACATTTTGTAAGGTGGATAAGCAATGTTGTATTTGAGTGTAATACTAATTGCCGATGATTGCAAACCGGTTAACCCGTGTTATTAATCCATTTGCCAGTAGAAGTGAGATAAAAGCAAAGCGGTTTTTTTAAACATGATGTAAAGAATATCAAATAACTTATTTGAAGTTTAGGAAGTCTTCAATGAAGCACCCTTTGCTCTAATAATACGGGTATTTCAATTTTAAAATAATTTTTAGTAAAATGTTGTTGCGCGTACAAAGGTTCGATTTCGTTTCGTAGTGAATTTTTTGAAAGTTGGCGGTTGGCCATAGACAAAGGAGCGATTGTCATAGGCAATTTTGATATTGCGTGTACACACCGGCGCGAGCGTACTGATTTTACGCCCGGCTTGACCGGTGTGTACCCTCCTTTGGTAAATCGTGCGGCGAGATTATTTTATAAATCATTTTGTTTGTGTGTGTATTGTTACCATAAAAAACTTTATTTTCTACAGATTTATTTAGTTGATAATTACAGTAATATTGTTACAATTATTGAGATTTAATCTACAGGAAATCGTAGTACAATAAATCGATCTGTTATAGATCCGTCTGAAGATTATTCTTCTTCACATGCATTTTACTGATCTTGTAGATGAAATACCTTAAGACGTAGAATTTCTTTAGTCTCCAAAAAACTGAAGGAGATGAAATACGTGATTGAAAATTTTTATAGATACCCTCCAAAAGTTTATATGAAAAATATTTAGGCATGCTCCTGCTCCACTTGCGTTAATGTTAGTTACCTTCTTTCAAATAACGCGTTACCGTTCGGCTATATTAGCCGCCACCTAAGTTATCAGGTAATGTAACGTCACTTTTTTTTTTTTATTGCAGGAGTTCAGCAGACAGGCAGACGGCCCACTTAGTGGAAAGCGGTTACCATCGCCTATGGACATTTGCAACACCAAAGGTGCTACAAATGCGCTGCTGCTCTCTTAAAGGAGACTGGAACCTGGTCACTAATGCCGGAACACAACACAAGATTGTTATGGCGGCATACTCTAGACCAGGGGTGGTCGCCATCCAGTCGAGCAAATACTCTACTACCTGGCTGTAAGTCACTAACAAATTCGCATCACAACGCATTTAAACCTTATCCACATCTACGTTACGTCTTTATTACTGCGTTAGTTAAAGCATAACAGCGCAGGTGTAGCAGAGGTATTACAAAATTAATTAAATAAGGTGTTGCAAGGTTATAGCTGCGTTTTTAATTTATCTCGAATGTATAAAAAATAAATGCGGACCAAGTCGCGGATAATAACCAAGTACATGTTAAAATTATGTTAGCTAATATTACACTCAATTACATCAATTCTATATCTTTTATTTTAAGTTTATATTAATGTAGTTAAAGTGAAAGAATTTTAAATTCTTTTTTTTTAATGCCTGGGTATTTTTTTGTTAAAGCAATTTAAAAATGAAATATACATTTCGATGCAAGTACAAGAATTTGTTTTTATTTAACAATTTGATTTTTTTAATACGTCTGTTTTTAACTGAATTACAAAGGTGCTAGTCGGAGATTTCAAAAAATAGATTTAATCTCAGTAAATGGAAGTATACTTTTGACGGCCTCTGTGGTTGAGCGGGCTAAGCCTTTGCCACTGCAACGCAGAGGCTCCGGGTTCGATTCCTGGTATAGTAATTTTCGGAAACATATTTTCTCGACTTTTTTTATTACAGGAGTCCAGCAGATAGGCAGACGGCCCGCTTGATGGGAAGCGGTTACCATCGCCTATGGACATTTGCAACACCAAATGTGCTACAAATGCGCTGCTGCTCTATTAAGGGAGACTGGAACCTGGTCACTAATGCCGGAACACAACTCAAAGTTGTTATGGCGACATACTTTAGACTATTATTTACTATGTGGTCTGGATATTTGTGATCGGCCCCAGAATAGTCCGTTGTATATAACCCATAAGACAAACGTAACTTGCTTAATTTGGGGATGTACAATATGTGTGTTTGTCTGCCGATTATTATTATTACTACTTTCTCCGATCCTGCACGGATAGATTTCTGTCTCTTTCCATCCCAAGGTTGTCTGAAAGAGATCGCTGTCAACGTTAAGACCGTCATCTGTACCTAATTCTAAGCTGTTTTTGCATATTGTTAAATTAATTTTATTGTACACAATAAAGTATATTCTATTCTAAAATGGTGATAAACGGAAACATGCCAGGCTTTGCGGATTGGCTAGAGCATAAACCCATGGTTCTGGCGCAAAGACGAAGGACATAAAACCGACGAGATTTAATAGGTGTTAGGTAGGTAGGTATTGTAAAAAAAACTACTGTCACTAGACTCGCCCTAGCGGAAGACCAGCACTGGTGGACTGTTATTTTGTATTTTTGTATTGTATGTAATTCTAAAGAAAGAAGTCGTGATAGCGTAATGGCTAGCGCACGCGTCCCAGACTCAGAGGGCGCGGGTTCGATCCTGGCCGGAACGCATGCACTACTTAGGCAGTTTTCTGATCTAATGTGCATATTGTTACAATTACCATGTGCTAACAACGGTGATGGAAAACATCGTGATGCAACCTGGACATCGAGATAACCGATGTGCCAAACCTGCCAAGCCGCCTTGGACAAGCGTGGCGGGTATACTGTCTGTTCCCCCTATAATGGGAGGCCCGAGCTCAGCAGTGGGACATTAATTGGCTGATATTATATACATAATATTATATATGTAATTCTAAATATTTCGATATGTTCGTAACGTACCTATTGTTATTTTTCAAAATCATTATTTTCAAATTTCAATCATTATTTCATAACATATTATGTACTGTAGCAACTTTGGTGTTGCAAATGTCCATAGGCGATGGTAACCGCTTTCCATCAAGTGGGCCGTCTGCCTGTCTGCTGATCTCCTGCAATAAAAAATAAACTTATATTAAATTACTAGCTGTGCCCGCGACGCCGTCCGCGTGGAATTTGTTTTCAAAGCCGATTTTGAAACATTTTTCATTGCTGCTCCGCTCCTTTTGGTCTTAGTGTGATGATATATAGCATATAGCCTTCCTCGATAAATGGGCTATCCAACACTGAAAGAATTTTTCAAATCAGACCAGTAGTTCCTGAGATTAGCGCGTTCAAGCAAACACAAACAACTGTTCAGCTTTATATATTAGTATAAGATTCCAAATATGTCTACTCTTTGTTTCTTGTCGTTTGAACTAAGTATAAATAATATTAAATTATTAAATGTTCATTAGCTATTTTTTTTTTCTTCTGTGAAGGTGACGTTACTGCCTGGCACTAACGGAAGACCAGCGTTGGTGGTTATCAACCAGCATTTGCTGAGTTAGGCCTGTTTAGACTTAGTTAACTCTTGGCTTCTATTAAACTGCTTATGTATTCTTTTATAATTTTAAATAACTCTCAGTTCGCCGGGAGATAGCCGAGAGTAAAGTTCGGTTACGCATTGCGCCGGAATAAAAAAATATTTTTGTAATTTAATATAGCAAATTAGTTAAAGAATCTGTTATAATGTAATTTTATGTTGTGGTAAAACTATACAAATAGACAATTATCTTACACGTAGTGCTTTTTGATAAATATGTAAGATTAAAATAAAAACAAAACTACCCGCTTTTTAAAAATGAGTCAATATAATAGTTTGGGAGAGGAAAGTGAAGGATTGAAAAATCCACATGAGGGAAATATTGTGCATACTGATGGTGATATTCACACAGCGTATACTTCGCGTAGGAGTTGGGAATTTGACATGAATAGTATTGATGGAGTAAGTAACAGAAGCAACAGTGTGGCGAGTAAAATAAACTATTCTAAGGATGAATATGAAGCATCTGAAAGTGATGTTTGTTTCACCACTGTCATGAGGAAATCTAAAAAACGCAAACGTCAGCAAGCAACGCAAGGTTCAGAATTTTTAAAGACAGGTGAATCTATCCAGGACTTAGAGATCGAGAAGGAGTATACGGAAGTCGCAATAACACATAATGAGGAACTACCGAAACAAATCAGGTTTAGCAAAATGCTGAGAGAAGAAAAAATAACTGACATTGAGAAAATAACATATAAAAGCGCTTATAAAATATTTATTCAATTTAAAAACATTAGTGCAGCGGAAAAATTTCTAGGATGTGATACTTTCAAAAGGAAAGGGTGGATTTGCAGAAAAACATATGAACAGGGATTCTTATGGATTACTAAGAGATATAGATCTGGATTATGGCGAGGACGATATTAAAGAAATATTAGAAAGTAATATTGAAATAGTAAACATTAAACGTCTAGACAAAAAAGATAAAAAAGAAGGGAAATGGGCTAAATGCGGATCGGTGCGTGTATGTTTTAAAGGTGCCATCTTACCGCCGTATATTTATATATATGGAATAAGGACAAAGGTAGAACCGTTTATTTTCCCTGTAACACAATGTTCCCTCTGTTGGAAATATGGACATATTAAAAAATACTGTCAGACACAAAAGCAACTATGCCCTAAATGTGGTCAAGATCATGCTAATTGTGATACCACGGAATTCAAATGTGTTAATTGTGGAGGAGATCATATGTCATTAATCAAAAGTAAATGTCCTGCCTTCATCAGGGAAAAAAATATAAGGAAAACAATGGCATCTCACAACTGTACCTATAAAACTGCCATAGTGAAAATAAAAGAAATGAACAGTGTAGAAATGCAAGCGGAAGAGTACCAGGATCAGGCGCCATTTGCCTTAGAAGAAAAACATAGTAATAAAAACCTTACGAACTTATATTCAGATATCGTTAAAAGGAGAAAAAATGTATCTAAAAGGAATGTAGAAAACCATAGTGAAAATGGGGAAAACAATGCCAAAGAAATTAGTCAGAATAGTACTGATAGTGCCAAGACAGTTGTAGGAAACGAGCGCACAAAGTTGACAATAAGAAAAGCATCAAAGAAAAATAAACAGTTAACCAATAATTCCATAGATAACACAAAGAAAAGCGAAAATCAAAAAAGTATTAGAATTATAAGAAAGAAAAATATTGCAACTAGAAAAAGTGACGAAGAGATGGATACTAGTGAAAAACCTGTTGGGTCATTTTTTGAGAGTTTAAAAGAAATTATTTTCTCTGAATGTGACTGGAATGTAAAGGGTAAAGAGTTAATTAAGCTAATACTTAAACTAGTAAAAGAATATTTAAGCAAATACATAAATTTAGATTATATCATAAACCTAATTACATCAAACTATGGATAATACAAGAAGAAAAGAAAACCGCCTAATCAACATTTATCTAATAGCCTCTTGCCAAAAATAAATGATTTTGAACTACTCTTAATTCAAGAAAAAATTCATATAGCTGTTATAAGCGAATCTTGGTTGTGCCCAGAAAAGATTATTAGAGTAAGTAACTACAATATTATTAGAGCTGACAGAAGCGATTCTTATGGGGGGCTATGTATCTTAGTGCATAAAAGCATTAAATTTGTAGAAAAAGAATTATCAATAAGCAATACGGGCATTGAGGCCATTGCTATAACAATTTTTAATATCCAAGGAATTAAAAATATTATATCAATATATTGTCCATCTACAGTACGTACCGTTCAAAATGATTAGAATTCCATATTTGGTAATTCTGGCTTTGAAACTTTGATTTTAGGAGACTTTAATGGTCACCATGTAGCTTGGTCATATAAAACAAATAATAAAATATTTATTTCAAATTGCGACTCACACAATACAAACTGATAACAAAATAACAATAAAAGAAAGCCGCAATATATGAAATGAGGTTGGCACTCAGTGTTTCGCTGTGCCGAAACATGTTCCGACACAGCACTGGTTTTCAGTGCCCACCTCCATAACCTCATATGTCCTAAGACCCCAAGTATGTAGATGACTTTGAACCAGTACATTAATAAATAAACAAAATATATATATATATATATATATATATATATATATATATATAAGAATTATACAATAATATACCCAAACAAAACATAATAAAAAATTAAGTAAATAATAAAAAAATAAAAAATTACCTATAACTAAATGTTAGTGAATGTATTCTAGAAACTGTAAACAACTATAAGATATCTTAAGTATTACTTGAAAAATGCACATACAAATCATGGATATAAACCTAATTACAAATTCCATTAATTCCTGCCCCCAGGTAAGTAAAATCATATGTACCATTCATATAGAAGGACGTCAAATAAACTATAAAAGGCATCAGAATTAACTAAAAAAGAAAAGAAAAGTGTATGTATAAGGATGATATTAAGAAATAAAATATAGAGAAATATAAAAATCAGTTCTTAAATATATCTAGGGTCTTCTTTCTGTAACTGTAATAAATATCTTTTATAGTGCAATTTGAAAGTAAAAATTGATTTCAGGTCTCTAATTGGAGGAGGAATGTCGTTCCAACATTGCGTAGCAGCATGTTTAAAACAACCTCTAAAAGCAGCCGTTCTATGCTTAGCTGTTATTAGCGGCCTGGTAACAGATCGAATAGTATATTCTAACTTGCTTTGCCTCCAGTCAATCTTATTATATAAATATGAAGGTTTGTGGCTGGAGATCACTCCGAATAGAAGGCAGGACAAATGTAGTCTTCTTCTTGCTGCCATTTTTAATATGTTATTTTTATTTAGAAATGGAGTAATATGGCTTCTACGAGGGATTTCGTAACAGTACCGTGCACAAGCATTTTGAATACGTTGGATCAGGTGTTCTGTCCTTTTTAGAAGAGAAGGCCCATACACAGTATCACAGTAGTTAAGCTTAGATAAAATTAGACTTTCCGTAATACGTTCTCTCACATCCTCATTTATGTACTTTCTAATTCCATACAAAATCTTAAGTCTATAGAAACAGTTTCTCATAACATTATTAACATGTTTCTCAAATCGAAGCTCAGAATCGAGAGTGAGTCCTAAGCTGTAAGCAGTATCAACCATTTCTATTGGCTCATGTCTAATTTTAATGATTGGGTTGGACTCTTTAACAGCTTGTAAGATCGGTAGTATAAAGAATGAACAACAATGGTCCCAATATTGAACCTTGTGGAACCCCTCTTGCCAGATTCAATGGTGCAGAAGTAGTGGACGTTCCATTAGATCTTTGTAATTCCACTTGCTGTGTTCTGTTTGTTAAATAACTGTGAAACCATTTGATAGTATCCGTTGTGAATCCATAAAAAGCCATCTTAGATAATAATAAGGATGTGTTGATAGCGTCAAATGCTCGAGAATAATCTAGCAAAACAAGTACAGAGACCTGTCCCTGATCGCGAGCCTCAGTAATATTACCTATTACATCACATAGTGCACTTGCTGTGCCATGCTTCTTTCTAAATCCAGACTGTAAGTCGGGTAGAATGTTATTCGTCTCTAGATATTCAATGACCTGTAAGTAAACGACCCTATCTAAAACCTTAGAGAGGCAGGGCAATATACTAACTGGGCGCAGATCCCTGTTGTTTACTGGGTTATTTTTCTTTGGAAGAGGGCAACAATAGCTCGTCGCCACAAATCTGGAAATGTATTAGATTCAATTGATAGATTAATTATATAAGTTATGGTTTTGAGTGCATTAGGCATTATTGATTTAATCATATCTATGTTAATTCCATCTATTCCAAACGCTTTAGATTGTAATGAATTTACGATTTTAAAAATTTTATCTGCTGTAGTTTTTTGCAAATAAAAATTGCCTTCACTGTACCGATGAAATTCAAAAAATGTTAGCTGCCGCATGCTTACATTATTTTCCCCGGGCACCTCCAAAAAAGACTTATTTATGCTTTCAGGATCACATAAATGTGCTGGAAGCATCATTTCTTTATGAGTGTGAAGTACACTGGAATTCAAATTTTTCCATAGAGATTTCGAATTGTCTATATTTTTATTAATATTTTGTGTGAAGTAGCCTTTTTTTCATTAATAAGAGCTATTGATGATAGGCGTTTAAATTCTAAATAATATTGTTTGTGTGCGGTGAGCTTGGTCTTATGAAACCTAGTCCTAGCTTTATCTCTAAGCCTGAACATCAATTTGATGTTGTCAGTAATCCAAGGCGTAGGTGGTGTTTTGAATAATTTAGTTTTCATAAGCGCATGGAGATCAAATAATCGCGTAATATTAGTAGTGAAAATATCCACCAACACATTCACATCAACTTCGCTGCACATACTTTGCCATGGAATTAATTCCAGATCATGTTCGAAAATGCTCGGAATAATATCTTTTAGTGGTCGATAGGCTACTAAATGCGGCTTAGGTTTCTCTTTTTTTATTCGGGTCTCACATGTTATGAATGAATGATGATTGAGTTCATTTATGTAATCTACTTCTACCGCATACGAGTCAAAGTCCGTGCATATGATATCGATTAGTGAAGAGCTATGATCCGTGTAATGAGTTGCTGAATCTACTATTTGTTTTAAATTGAAATGACTAAGAAAATCACAAACTTTTTTAGAATTGGAATTATACCTATCTAGCAAGTTAACATTGAAGTCTCCTAACAAAATAATGTTATCATAGGGAGCCAGAGAAATAGCACTCTCACTTATTCCGCCAAGAAAACTGTCTAATTCTAACCAAGGTGGCCTATATGCCGTTCCTACTAAAATGTTTTTGCCATTTAGTTTTACGGACATCCAAAGTTGCTCAACGTTCAAACATTCTGGGTGTGTTCTAATTTGTGTATTAATATCAGATTTAATATAAAAAGCGACTCCGAAAGCGATATATTTATGCAGAAAATAGATTTAGTGGCGGACGAATGTATTCCATGGATAAAAACCAGCCAAGACCCTAAATCAAAGTTTGCTCCAAAACAATACTGGAATTCAACATTATCCAAGGCAGTAGCTGAAAGACGTCTAGCTTTAAGTAAATTTAGGCGAAATCCCACTCCTGAAAATCTTTCAACTTACGAAAATAAAACGCGTGAAGCGCGAAAATTAATTAAGTCTGCACGCTCAAAATCTTGGTATGAATTCTGCTCGAGTATTGACTCCGAATCTTCTAGTTCTGACATGTGGAGGAAAATGAGATGGGTTAAAGGAATTCATCAAAATCGTGCTTGTGTAGATCCAGAGAAAGCAAAAAAATTGTTACTAACTTTAACACCTGATACGGTTCGCGAGCAAATTCCTGTAATAAACGAAGACGATCACAATGTTTTGAATTCACCAATTACCACCGCAGAATTAGAAGTTTCTCTTAAGCATTCTGATACTGCTCCAGGTATTGATAACTTCACTTATTCTATGATTTCACACTTGTCAAATTCTGGTAAACTGTTTCTTTTACATATTTATAATTTGATATTGAATTCAGGCTTAGTACCTAGGCAATGGCAAATTATAAAGATATTACCCATCCCAAAACTCAACAAAAACTCTAATTCGGTGTCATCAATTCGACCCATATCATTAATGTCATGTCCATGTAAAGTTTTTCATTCAATACTTATGAAGCGTTTGGAATGGTTTATAGAAAGCAGAAGTTTGTTATCGCCTACAACAGTTGGATTTAGGCGTATGCATTCTTGTTTAGACAATGTCACTAGATTAGTAACTGATATACAGATAGGTTTTTCCAATAAAAAGTCTACATTGGCATGTTTTATAGATATAGATAATGCATATAATAATATAAGTGTTAAATCTGTAGTTAATGAGTTAAACAGAATCGGAGTAGGCAGCAATATTTGTAAATATCTATGGAACTTTTTATCTGACAGAAAGCTACAATTAACAAGCGAAGATAATCAAATCTTAATAAGACAAGCGGATAGAGGGTTAGCGCAAGGTGATCCTCTTTCTCCTCTTCTGTTTAATGTAGCAACTAGAAATATATTTAAACAAAATATAAGTACATTTATGTCACAATATGCCGACGATTTTGTTATATACTGTCAAGCGAATAAAAACAAGATAATTGAGGTAAGCCAATGTTTGCAAGACGCTATAGATACTTTTGTCAAAGCCCTGTCAGAAATAGGGTTAACAGTATCTGATTCTAGAAGTCATGTTTGCTTTTTTAGTTCAATGAGGGGGCAACCAGATTTTAATATAAAAATTAATAACAGGTCCATCAATGTTGTCAAAAAAGTCAAATATCTAGGAATTTGGTTAGATTCCTCCTTGAGGTGGGGTGTACATATCAATGAAATTTGTGGAAAAATTTATAAACACTTAAATATTCTTAAAGTACTAGCTGGAAGATCATGGGGAGTACATCCTAAGTATTTAAGAAAATTATACATTGCTTTGAGCAGGAGTAGAATCGATTATGGCAGCTTCCTGTACGGTAACTGTGCAAAGACACATTTAAGGAAGTTAGATGTATTACAAAATAGGGCTTTAAGAATTTGCGGTGGCTTTTTACGAAGCACGCCAATATATATAATGGAATGTGAGTTGTTTATTCCTCCATTATCTGTAAGACGCTACTGGTTGGCAGGTAGATGCTGGCTTAAAGTCTCCTCATTTCTCGGGAATTTGTCTGTGTCAGCAATTGAGAGCCTTTCTGTGTTATGTGAGAGTAGCTATTGGAGACATCAGGAAAAGCCTATCTTAATAAATATTTACAATCAATTTAAAGAAAAACAGATATATACATGTCCTCTTTTAGAAATGTTCTCGTTTGACATATGGATATCTTATATGGATATTAAGGCATGTATTGAATTCAATGTACAGAAATTTAATGTTGCCAAAAAGAAAATAAATATTGTGGTGCTCAAAAATTACGTGAATGATATGTTGTGTCATAAATATTCGGAATACTGTAAAATTTATACCGATGGATCTAAAAGCGAAAATGGAGTAGGTGCTGCTTTTTTTGACATTCAAAATAATTTTAAAGGTAAATTTACTTTATGTAATGAGGCGAGTATAATGAGAGCAGAATTAACAGCTATTGTAGAAGCACTTTCTTATGCCGAAGGGGAAGGCTATATGAAGGTAGTTATTTTGACGGACTCCAGGAGCGCTCTTCAACATTTGGCTCGTTGTATCTCAGGCATCCGAGGTACACCGATAGCTTATGAAGCAATTAAAGTAATATATAAATTAATCAATAAAAATGTAAACGTTAAACTCCAATGGCTTCCCTCACATATAGGAATCAAAGGGAATGATGAAGTGGATAGGTTCGCTAAAGACGCTATAAGTGATGGACTAAACCTTCAATGTATACCCTTTTCTTCAGAACTCTTGCCTGTTCTGAAAAAGAATTGTATGGATATGTGGTCAAAACATTTTGAAGCAAATTCTGTTGACAAGGGTATATGGTACAAAACTTTGCAAATTAAGCTTCCAAACTATCCATGGTTTGAGAACACACACTAGTCCCGAGAAATTATGGTTGCAGCTTTTAGGATAAGGTCTGGCCCCATTCCAGTTAACAAATTTTATCACATGATAGGGCAAAGATCTAGCCCTCTTTGTGAGCACTGTAACAAAGTAGAGGATCTCGTGCATATTGTTCTGGAATGTGGCCAAACCCAACCAATTAGAAGGACACTCTTGCCAGACTCGTCATTACATAGTGGAGGAATAAATATTATTTTAAGCAACCCTTTGAGCGAGGAGGCTGGATTATTATTTAAGTTCATGATTAAAATATTTAAAAATAGAGTTAGTTACAGTTAAGTTTAAAATTATATTTAAGTTTATTTAATATATTAAAAAATGTAAATTTGCCATATGAGGCTGATATCGTCATTATAGACAGTGCCGATAGAATTCAAAACTTAGAACTTTTAGTATTAAAATTTGAAATATCATAATGTTTGAATTAAAACACTATTTCAACAATGCACTGTAGTAGCTAACCGGGATCTTCAAGAAGAGACTGGTTCAGAGCATAAGTTTATATTAGCAACGAAGAGACACTTTTACATAGATGTATTCTGCTCGCAGCCCGATACAATACTCTCTTCTCTTGTTTTGGGAGGCGTTCTACGATTTTATTTAAATAAATTATGTTTCGAGTTGTCTGGAAGAGATCGCTTTTTAGCGATAAGACCGCCCTTTGTAGACAATTAGTATAATACCAGTTCGTAAGTTTTCTGTAATGGTGTACAATAAAGTGTTATCTATCTTTCTTAATATATCATAACGACTAAAGTCAGTCGTTACAGTACAAACTCGGGTGGCGATAATACTTCATAGGGATACTAGTGGGACCCCAACGTGGCGAATTTCATACGCCCACCCCCGTCGCATTTCCCCTGCGGTGGTTTGCCCTTAAGCGGAGGTCCCCCGTTAAAAAACTTGGTATACAGTTTATGTAACAAACAAAATATTGGAACTTAGTTCCTTATCGCACGTTACTCAGCAGATGGGGGCGAGACGAAAAAAGTGTTAAGTGAAAGAAAAAATGCTGACCACTTTTATATTATTATACTATTTCGAACTTTAATGCAATTAAATAAGATATAAAATAAAATAATATCCATCGTGTAATATACGCTGCTTTGAAAATAGGTCTTGTAATTGCCCTTATAATTACAAGCTTTTATTTAACTTGCAATGGATGTATGTATGTAAGTTCGGGTGGAATCTTACAAGTTAAATTTGACTAACTTCCCGGTTTCCGATTGAGCTGAAATTTTGCACGCATATGTATATCGCGTGACAATGCAATAATATGGTACCATGGAGTTGATCTGATGATGGTGTCGGAAGGTGGCCATAGGAACTCCTGTACTAAACAAGATAGACCCGTCTGTTTTACTTGTCTTGGCTAACACTTTGCTGCTACATGATATCCATGATCTCAAAAGCTTGTATTTAAAAACCTTTTTAAAAAAGCTTATTATTTATACAATTTTTTCGATGGTCTACGATGGCCTTCGATAGTCTACGATGGTTTCCGATGGTCTTCGTAACATTATTTCAACCAGGTGTCCCAAAGACGAGGTATCTTTGGGACATTAGCTTTTTAATTATTTATCTATTTGTTTTCGAGTCTGTGCGTTTGCGCGTCATCATATCCAGTGAAACAATAAAACAATTTTCTGCTTAATAATAATTTATTTTAAGATAAGAAAAAGGAATACCCGCTTATTCTACAAATACATTTTCTCGTTACATTATCATAATTCATTAAACCATACATACATTTCATACAAGAACTAAAAATGACAATCACATAAAAATAAAACGCGTAATAATTTGCGACAGGTCGAGCTGAAAATATTTTTTTATTGCACGGAAAAAAAACGGAAAATCCCGCGGAAATTTTCCCGGAAGCGGTGCGTAGTTGTTCGGATGCATAGAAATGAGCTTATTCCAACACAGTTTCCACTAAAACGATAGCTTACATTCTTTTTTAAATGCTGCGGTACTTTGTCTCCCGAGAATTGCAAGTCAAGCGTGGACGAAATCGCGGGCATGTCCTAGTCTAAAATAATAGCCATCAGTGTAGTATACGATGTTTTGAAATTAGGAGGTCCTGTAATTGCCATGTCCTTTGAAGACGGAAGCACCACAAATTTGTGCTCAAATACAGATAATTGAAACGAACGTTGAACTGATGCTTTCTCCCTCTAACTATGTAGAATTTGTATTGGAGTAAAAGGGACGATATAATTCTGTTGGTTTCGGCGCGGCAATTTTGATGGCAGCGGGCAGATTGTGGACAAAAATAATATCAAATTTGGCCCCTGAAAGGGGTTATTTACTATACAATTTCTTCGATGGTCTTCGGAAACTTATTCCAATCATTGCGATAGCGTCAAAAATTCGTATTCTACTAAATCCACAATATCTTCTCGATTAAGTCGCGGTGGAAAATAGTAGAAAGAAATTGGTTTAGGGTGTCCCGTATAGGGTGGAGGAGCGAGATGGAATTAGTGATGAATAGTACACGTGTGAAGCAGTACCTTTGTCCCGTACAAAATAGATTTGTACTACGTCAAAAATTTTGTCCCGCTATTACTCACGCGTCAAATGTAAAAGGAAGGACGGAACAAGGACAACAGTACAATAACGCCTCTACAGATATTCACTTGAGAGACAACATGACATGTACGACTACTAGTGAAATGAGGTGACCGAGGCCGATCACATCCGATTCTTAACGAACATTTCCGAATTAGAAGTTTTGTACGGGACGAATGAGGGAATGACGCTCACCGCCTCACCGGCCTCATCGCTTCAAATGTACTGCCGCGGTACAAACCGTACAAATGTCCTCGCTTCATTTGAACTGGTACATTGTACTGATTCAGTACAAAATGTCATGTTACTCTTACAAACTCAAAGGAAGATCTTCTAGCGAGGCTATTGTTGTTCCTCGTAGGCCTAGGCCAGTATATTATTGTTGAAAGTTTGTATATATTCTTTGTACGTTTCGGTAATCATTTACGACCTCAATTATTGCACAGCGCCATCTATTGAGTTGTAAGTAGTACACTACATTGGTACTGCCATTAGCAAACATGGCGTTAGCTGTAATGAATATTGAAAAGCTACCAACATTTCAAACATTTATTTCGCGACCGTGCACTTATAAATATTTATTAACACAGAGTTTGGACTTAACAGTATACAAAAATCAGGCAAATCTACGATTGAGACAATAATGTCCACCGATTTGGACGAGATAGTAACAACAAAATTCGACCACAGGTGTCCCAATCCCAGCTCATTAGTTTTTATAAGCCATATGTCATCATTATTACATTTATTTGGGTCGACCCCGGCTCCTGCGTTAACATCTTGAATAAATTAAGAAAGTGCCCAACAACTGGAGTCGGTGCCATAATGGTAGTATAGTTTACTCTACTTACAGCTATAATAACTACAGTTTCCTCATACATTTTATATGCTAAAGTACTACTTCTTCTTTAATACTTCTACTGTCTTTCATATTCTAAATACTTGTAACCAGGGCTTGAAAACGTTGTCAATTCATTTTAAAAATATATATTTAATTAGCGGTATTTACGAACAAGATATTGCTACATCAGTACGATTATGTACCGTTACCTAAGTAACATTTATAATCTTTTACGTTAAATGTAACGTTTACAATTGTATGTTTAACGTTATATTTACCGTTACTTTTTACGGTACCAGAACAATCAACGAACACAAATTTAAAGCAATTGCAATATTATAGAGATTTACGCGCTGTTAGCGCCACTGTTTGACGATTTCTGCGAGTGAACGATAGCGATGGTAACAAAACATAGTTGTAACGGTAAAATTATCGTTATAATAACGATATACAGTAGAACCTCGATAACTCAAACCTCGGTAACTTAAAAACCTCTATAACTTCAAAAAATAATATGTCCCCTTCCCATCAGAGCCCAAAACCTCTATAACTTAAAATATGCAACCTCTATAACTTAAATAAGTAATCTTTGTATTGGCCCTCAGTAACTTAAAGAAATGTTTCCACAACCTCTATGACATAAAACTGTTTTTCAATAAGTTATTTTGAAAGAGTGTGCAAAACAAAAGGTTTCGATATTTATTACTTGCACGTGTTCACTAGTTAAATTGTTAACATAAACAATACATATGTCACCTAATGTTTGCTTCTTCGAAATTCTTTAAAGCTTTGTGGCGGTTAGTCTTAAGACAACGGCTTACTTGGATCATAAGTTTTTGATCATTGTTCTGGAAACATCGCTTTACCTACTGTGTGATAAAACTGGCTTAAAATGAGTTCAAAAAGAAAACTAACAACACTCACATACGCTGATAAATTAAAAGCTATAGAAGCAGTGAAAAATGGATTGAAAAAGAAAGAAGTTGCGGCTCAGTTTGGGATACATGAGAGTACATTATCAATCATCATTAAAAAAGAATCGGAAATCTTGAAGAAACAACAATCAGGAGAAAGTCTTCAATGTAAAAGACGAAAAATTGCCGAATTCCCTAATTTAGAACAATGTTTTTTTTACGTGGTTCAAACAGTGTCGAAACATCAGTGTTAGTGGACCCATACTGAAAGAAAAAGCTGAAGAGTTCGCTAATTCGCTGAAAATCAAAAATTTTAAAGCCAGCAATGGCTGGTTAGAGAATTTCAAGAAACGACATGATTTAGCCTTTAAAAAAATTTGCGGAGCAAGGGTACATACATACCTACCTCTATATTAACCTATCCCTAACATAAACCCTTGATAACTTAAAACCTCTATAACTTAAAATATTTTCTGTTTCCCTTGGACTTTAACTTATCGAGGTTCTACTGTATTTACTTAACGGTAAAATTGTCTAGAAGTAACGTTAAGTTTTATAACGATATTTACTTTTTACAGATATCTGCAAGTAGCATATATCATAATACAATATTTTTAACGGTACATCAAGCTTGTAAGAACACTTACTAGTTACCTCCAAACACATTTCCAAAATAACTTCTCCTCTACTTCTTCTCCTACTATATACTTTATTTTCAGTTGTGGTGGGGTGCGGCGGGTGGGGGGAAACACCTCACATGCTCGACTCCAGCTCTCTCGTCATCGGCCGCGAGATGGCGCGCCAGCACCCCGAAGATCTGGGAGTTCAACACCTGGAAGCGACGTATGCGGTCCACCATACGTTTCAGAGGCTGCAACAAAAAATATTAATGCTTTTGACGAATTCATGGATAGATAACACTTTATTATACACATTATTATACAAATGAACTTAGACTGTTGCTGCGTCTACCACCAGCGACCAGGATGGCACCCGCGCCCTTTTAGTTTAGGACGCGTGCGTTAGCCATTACGCTACCACGACTTCTATATAAATATACTTAAATTAAATTCGATTTAAAAATAAGCACACTCACAATGCCCTTGACCAGCTCGTCCTTGCCATCTACCCTTTGGACCCTCAGAATGTGGTAGCTGAAGTCCAGCGCCTCGAAGCGCCGCTGCTGCCCCAACAGCGCTATAATCGTGCAACCGGCCCAATGGAGACCTTCGCCGAATAATTCTCTGAAAGTCATTCAAAATATATATATATAATTAATAATAAATGCGTATACACGCACGTGCACGCGCATGCACACACACACACACACACACACGCGCACAAACACACACACACACACACACACACACACACACACACACACACACACACACACACACACACACACACACACACACACACACACATATCCCCCTAAGACACGCGCACATACATACACACACGCACGTATGCACGCGAGCTCGCGCACACACACACGCACATAGGCACAAGAGCACGCACACCCACACACACACACACATATATCCCCTAACACACGCACACATACATACACACACGCATGCACGCACGCGCGCTCGCACACGCACACACACATATACATACAAGCACACGCGCACGCACGCCCACACACATACACACATATCCCCCTAACACACGCACACATACATACACACACGCATGCACGCGCGCTCGCTCACGCACATGCAGACACACATACACACAGGTACACGCGCACGCACGCCCACGCACACACGTATACGCACATACACGCACACACACACTCGTACCCACACACACATACATACATTACCACATATACACAGGCACACGCGTACGCACGCCCACACACACACATACATACATTACCTGTACTTTTTTCTATGTAACGTTGGTGTACAATAAAGTGTATTGTATTGTATTGTTACCACACATACATACATTACCACACACACTTACATATCCACACACACACACACACATACATACATACCCACACTCATACATACATACCCACACACATACACACCCACACACACATACATACCCACACACACGCACACGCACGCGCGATCTCGCGCATATATCAACACAGAGAGAGTTTATATATTATGTTGAAGTTTAGTCAGGTGACTATTTTTACATGACGATTGATACAAAACTTCTATATTTATAAATATTTGACATCAGCTAAATCCAAAATCAGACGAAGCCATATTGAAAAAGAATAAATTAACTTACTCAACAGTGAACTGGGTATCGCCGACTGGAATGCAGTAGAGGAATTGCAACGCTGACCACAGTCTGTAAAATGGTTAATTGAATTGGTCGAATATATGTTCCAAATTTTTAAGAGTTTATGGCCTGGCAATCAGTTAAGTTAACTCTTAATTATTACAATGATAATCGGCAGACAAACACACACATTATTATATCCACAAAATGAGCGAGTTATGAATAATGTACAACGGAAATCTCTGGCACCGATTTCAAACACCCAGACCATAGTAAACAATGGTAATAACCACTTTTCCTTAGGTGGATCTAAAGCCTGCCTGCTATGCTCGAGAATAAATAAAATAATTATACGCCGTCGTACTTGATAATATTAAATTGTACCGTCTTACGCAACCATATTACACACACACATATATATATATATATATATATATATATATATATATATATATATATATATATATATATATGTATAGAAAATAACACATGCTATTGTATGACTCTCGTATAAGGCTTTTTGTGATATTTTAATCGGCATACAATTGTACCCCGTTGTACTAGTTTCAAGCGCCATATAATTGCACCTCGTCGTACTAGTTTCAATCGGCACATAATTGTACCCCGTCGTATTAGTTTCAATCGCCATACAATTGTACCCCGTTGTACTAGTTTCAATCGGCATATAATTGCACCCCGTCGTACTAGTTTCAAGCGCCATATAATTGCACCTCGTCGTACTAGTTTCAATCGGCATATAATTGTACCCCGTCGTATTAGTTTCAATCGCCATACAATTGTACCCCGTTGTACTAGTTTCAATCGGCATATAATTGCACCCCGTCGTACTAGTTTCAATCGCCATACAATTGTACCCCGTTGTACTAGTTTCAATCGGCATATAATTGTACCCCGTCGTACTAGTTTCAATCGGCATATAATTGCACCCCGTCGTACTACTTTCAATCGCCATACAATTGTACCCCATTGTACTAGTTTCAATCGGCATATAATTGCACCCCGTCGTACTAGTTTCAATCGCCATACAATTGTACCCCGTTGTAATAGTTTCAATCGGCATATAATTGTACCCCGTCGTACTAGTTTCAATCGGCATATAATTGCACCCCGTCGTACTAGTTTCCATCGCCATACAATTGTACCCCGTTGTACTAGTTTCATTCAGCATATAATTGTACCCCGTCGTACTAGTTTCAATCGGCATATAATTGCACCCCGTCGTATTAGTTTCAATCGCCACATAATTGTATCCCATAGTATTAGTTTCAATCGGCATATAATTGTACCCCGTCGTACTAGTTTCAATCGGCATATAATTGCACCCCGTCGTACTAGTTTCAATCGCCATACAATTGTACCCCGTTGTACTAGTTTCAATCGGCATATAATTGTACCCCGTCGTACTAGTTTCAATCGGCATATAATTGCACCCCGTCGTACTAGTTTCAATCGCCACATAATTGTATCCCATAGTATTAGTTTCAATCGCCATACAATTGTACCCCGTTGTACTAGTTTCAATCGGCATATAATTGCACCCCGTCGTACTAGTTTCAATCGCCATACAATTGTACCCCGTTGTACTAGTTTCATTCGGCATATAATTGTACCCCGTCGTACTAGTTTCAATCGGCATATAATTGCACCCCGTCGTACTAGTTTCAATCGCCACATAATTGTATCCCATAGTATTAGTTTCAATCGGCATATAATTGTACCCCGTCGTACTAGTTTCAATCGGCATATAATTGCACCCCGTCGTACTAGTTTCCATCGCCATACAATTGTACCCCGTTGTACTAGTTTCAATCGGCATATAATTGTACCCCGTCGTACTAGTTTCAATCGGCATATAATTGCACCCCGTCGTACTAGTTTCAATCGCCACATAATTGTATCCCATAGTATTAGTTTCAATCGCCATACAATTGTACCCCGTCGTACTAGTTTCAATCGGCATATAATTGCACCCCGTCGTACTAGTTTCAATCGCCATACAATTGTACCCCGTCGTACTAGTTTTAATCGCCATACAATTGTACCCCGTTGTACTAGTTTCAATCGGCATATAATTGTACCCCGTCGTACTAGTTTCAATCGGCATATAATTGTACCCCGTCGTACTAGTTTCAATCGGCATATAATTGCACCCCGCCGTACTAGTTTCAATCGCCATACAATTGTACCCCGTCGTACTAGTTTCAATCGGCATATAATTGCACCCCGTCGTACTAGTTTCAATCGCCATACAATTGTACCCCGTTGTACTAGTTTCAATCGGCATATAATTGTACCCCGTCGTACTAGTTTCAATCGGCATATAATTGCACCCCGTCGTACTAGTTTCAATCGCCATACAATTGTACCCCGTTGTACTAGTTTCAATCGGCATATAATTGTACCCCGTCGTACTAGTTTCAATCGCCATACAATTGTACCCCGTTGTACTAGTTTCAATCGGCATATAATTGTACCCCGTCGTACTAGTTTCAATCGGCATATAATTGCACCCCTTCGTATTAGTTACAATCACCATATAATTGTGATTGCCTCGTCGTAGTAATTTTCAATCGGGATATGATTGCACCCCGGTTGTACTTGTCGACATACCTGTGGAACTCGTTGGTGTCGTCGGTGTGGGTGGGCGCGTGGTGGTGCGGCGGCGGCGCCGGCCAGTGGGGCGCCGCGAGGCACGCGCGCAGCCGCCGCAGCACCACCGAGAACAGCGACAAGCCGCAGCAGAGCCGCTCACGGGTCAACAGGTCGCCCTCGCGCGACAGCTGGCCTTGCTGCCACGGAAGAAACACGAGCGGATGAAGGAGGCATATCAAAATTTGAACTATTTCAAATATGACGGATCTAATTTTTACGCACCGCTACAGACTACAAACCGCTCCCGGGAATATAATAATAATAATAATAATTCATTTAATGAGTTAATGAGAATGAGAGTTATGAATGTCAAAGAAGCAAGTGAGGTGTGTAAGAATAAGCCTAAATGGCGCTCTGTTGTTCGTGCCTACCCCGCAAGGGAACTGGCGTGAAGTTATGTATGTATGTAATTCATTTATTTCAGAAATTGAGTATTTCCATATCATACAGTTTCATATTATAAATTATTCCATTGTTATCAAATTTTAAATTCCAAAATTAGTTCACGGCACAACAATTAATTAAATAAAACACATACTAGGACATTACACCCGCGTCACTATAATTATTATAAATGTGTATACATTAAGGGATTGGATCACGTAATAATACGAGTGCCTTCTATGTGCCTTTCCTTCACACCTTTATAGCTCCTAATAACCCTATCCTTATCCCATAATTCGCCAAAATTATGAATGCCGCGCCACCTGGCGGACGGCCCAGTCGTCGATTTGTCACTGCGGAACAATTACGTGCGCGTGCGCCACCCTCTTGCTACCCTTACCAAAAGTGCTGTGCAAATTATTCATAAACTATAAAAATCAAGAAGTGCTGTGTCTCGTGGCTTCCGTCATCGGCATCAAGACAAAAAATCGGTGAGTCCTCTCTTGTATCCTATCCTCTGTCAATAGAAGGTTACTTATATTTATTGCGTGATCCATTCTGCCATTTTTGCCAACGCGACGAGACGATATAAAAAAAACCAGCGCATAACTAAAATGTTTCTATTTCTATTCCACGGCGTCAAAGGGACAATACACCCGCGAGATCCCGCAATCAAAATCACATTATTACATTAAATTTGCTATCGATCGGCGAAAAAAATCACATTAGAATTCGATTATTTTTTTATCGGGCCGTTTTAAATAATTCCCAGAAAAATTCTCGCGGGATTCCCAGGATAAAATATAGCGCAGATTTTAAGTTTAAAAACTTGCTGTCGATTAGCGAAAATGGCATCTAAATCGGCCCAGTAGTTTTTACGTGAATCCCAAACAGACAGACAAGAAATAAATAAATAAAATGCATAGCTTCAATATACAGACACGGCATGTTTAGAATTTTATAATACTACTAAATTACTAAGGTACTAAGTAAGTTTAAGTAATTAAAGTTTTTTTAACTATCCCACGGGAACTCTTTAATTTTTCGGGATCAAAGTATCCTATATGTTGACCAGGGATATAAGCTACCACCAAACAAAACTTCATTTAAATCGGTCTAGTCGTTTCGGCGATTAGCCCGTACAAACATACAGACAAACAGAGAAACAAAAAATTTTAAAAAAAATCTAAATTAGTTCTATTTCACTCTTACATCCCCGTGACTCGGTTTATAGCATTTTTTTTCATTTCACAGAAATTCGACCACTACAGTATTATTATATGTATAGATAGATAATAAACTAAGACCACATCCTTGAAATATTACTTTACCTTGGCAGTGCCATATTTGTCCACGTTCTGGACTATCTGCAACGCAGCGTATTTGGCTTCTAAACGCTTCTGCTTAGTTTCAGGTTTCTCGCCCTCTGTGAATAAAAATATATTTAAAAAGTAATTTTAATTGTTACAATAACGACATTAATAGCTACAATTACAGCAGTGTGAACTATTTCGATTATAAGTCGAAATTACATTGTAATTACGCGTTATAATTCAATTACTTATAAATTACAATAATGAGTTGTGATAAGCTGGCCCAGAGGGCCACAATTCTGACCGGAATTCACACTAGTGCAGGGCACGATAGGGCGTCCCCCGCAGGCGACGCTCACCGATGCGCCCCCGTCGGTGTGGATTCTCGCGCATGCGGCGAAGGGGGCCGCCACCCTTCACGCAGCGCCAAACCTGGCGGGTCGAGAGGAGCAGAGTGCCGTATAGGCACGTGGAATGTGAGAGGTGGAATGAATGGTAATAAGCCGGTCTGTGGGCCTTTTCAAGAAGTGGAGACACTGGCGAGTTCGTACCAATTTCGGGGAGCTTGAAAGAATAAAGTGTGAAAAATTGGAAGATGTTAGTGTAAGGAGTATGTATGCGCGCCTAGTCGAAGAAAGGCTTGCAAAAGCGGACTTCTCCGACTTAGATGTGGATAATGACTGGGATAGTATGAAAGAAAGTATAGTGGAAAGCGCAAAAGAAGCATGCTTGCAACAGAATGACATTATGAAAGAGATGAAGAAAGAAATTTATCGCCTCTGCAAGAATGAAACCAAAGCTTAAGTGAAAGAGAAGCGCGAAAGAATAAAATTGAAAACAAGAGGTGTTAGCGCGATGGAGTGAATATTTTAGAGAAATGTATGATAATATCCCGGATGCTGGCACCTCGACTGAGTCTGTGACCCTGGCTATGGGTCGGAAGGTTTTCTACGGTTTTGTGGATCTAGAGAAAGCATTTGACAGGGTTGTGCGGAAGGACCTCTGGGACATATTGCCCAGATATGGGATTAATGGCCAGCTGATGCGTGCTGTGCAGTCCACTTACGAGGACTGTATGGCATGCGTGCGGCTGGATGGCAGCCTGTCGCCCTGGTTTGACGTCAATATTGGCGTCCGACAGGGCTGCGTGCTGTCGGCTTTGCTGTTCATCCTATACCTGGACGATTGTCTCCAGAGAATAAGATTGATGGATGTTGGGGTGCGGATGAGTGACCTAGTTGTAAGCAGATATACAATGCAAAAGTGGATGGATGCAGAAGTCGTGGAAGGCCACGACACACTTTCCATGATCAAATTGATCGTGTACTAGCAGAAGGTGATGTCAGGAGCCTTAAGAACAGACGAGCGTGCATGACAAGAGTTATGAATGTCAAAGAAGCAAGTGAGGTGTGTAAGAATAAGCCTAAATGGCGCTCTGTTGTTCGTGCCTACCCCGCAAGGGAACTGGCGTGAAGTTATGTATGTATGTATGTATGAGTTGTGATAAGCTTGAGTGTGAGTAATTAATAAACACGAATTTAATTCAATCAATTATGAATTATAATGAGCCATCACAATTTAGATGACAATTTGAATAATTACTATTATATTAGTAAAGGACAATAATAAGTTTTAATGAATTTAGATTAATTTTTGAATAGTTTCGATTATAATGTAACTTGCGATTACAAATTATAATTCAATTACTTATAAATTACAATGATGACTTGTAATGAACATCGATCAATGTCAATAATTTTTAAACACGAATTTAATTCAATCAATTATGAATCATAATGAGCAATCACAATTTAGATGACAATTTGAATAATTTCTATAAGATTAGTAAAGGATAATAATAAGTTTTAATGTATTTAGATTAAAGTTTGAATAATTTCGATTATAATGTAACTTGTGATTACAAATAATAATTCAATTACTTATTAAGAAATTAAGGAAAAGACGACATTTCTTCCTACCGTGAGACCTAGCAAGATAAATTCAATATGTTACAGCGAAAAACAATCACCAATTACATATAGTGGAAAAGAAAAGAAAACAGTGTTTGTGCCTTCAATAATATTACGAACAATTTTTCAAGTTTGTGAAAATTGTTATAGATAGATTTTTATTTTAGAAATATCTTTAGGTTTTTACTTTATTTCTTTTATATAAGTTTTAGGTTCAGTTTTGAATGCAACAGCTACAACCTGATTCGTCTTTTGAGAATTTAGTTCAGTGTCATGAATGCTCCCAGGTACGATACTTCAAAGGTCAAAGAGGGTTGAGGATCCATATCGGCAAAGCTCATAAGGACCGGGATGGACACTCAGCCTCTTTGCCTAACCCTCATCCTGTTTTAGACTTAGTATCGGATAGCACCCAAATTCCATTTTGGCAAAGAATTTCGAAATTAAAACATTCGGCACCAATTTTAAAAAGAATCCCTCGAGCAGTAAGATCTAGTATATGTAAAATCTTCTCAAAATATATAAAAAAGTTTTGTCAGAAAATACCTTACGTACCTGGGAGGATTTGTTACTGCTCCCTTATCAAATCCTCAATATAAATAAAGATGATCAAGGTAATGTTACATCTAAAATTAGGAAAAATTGTAAAATTATACAAACTACTGGAAACAGATTAGATAAACAGATTAACCAAACGAAAAAATACCCAAATTGCAAAACTCATTTGAAAAACTTTATAGAATCAAAATTGTCAGATGGTGATATAAAGGGAGCAGCACGGATTCTCTTCTCAAACGACGATGTAGCTCCTAATGACGAGACTACTCTGCGTGCTTTACGGGATAAGCATCCACCTTCAGGAAACGCTCAATTACTGGATGACGATGATGCCAATAACAGCAGTATCTACGCTACTCCGGATGAAGTACTCAAGGCTGTTATGTCCTTCAGAAGTGGCTCGGCTGGAGGGCTAGATGGCCTCGCTCCACAACACTTGAAAGATTTGTTAAGTAGGGCCACTGGCACCTCGAGCTTAACACTTCTGAAAAACATAACAGATTTAATTAATTTAATGCTCTCGGGTAGTGTGAATACGGATATACTACCTATAATATACGGCGCCAACCTATGCACTTTAAAAAAAAAAGATGGCGGTATCCGTCCCATAGCAGTTGGCACCACGTACCGGCGCCTCGCAGCCAAAGTATGCTGTCGAGCCATAAAAGACCTAAGCTCCAGCTACTTTCCTCCAAACCAATTAGGTTTTGGAACTAAAGGTGGCTGCGAGGCCGCGGTACACGCTCTGAGAACATTCGTCACCAGTAATGCTTGTGAAGCCATCCTTAAGGTGGATGTCAAAAATGCATTTAATTCAGTCAATAGGTGCACTCTGCTGGCCGAAATTAGAAACCATTTTCCAAAAATTTACAATTACATTAGGCAATGCTATGGTGAAAATTCTTTTCTGGTTTACCAAGACAACCTTATACATTCGGCAACTGGTTGCCAACAGGGTGACCCTCTTGGGCCAGACATCTTTTCGCTTGCTATTCACCCAATCATACAGAAGCTAAATTCAAAATTTAACGTATGGTATCTCGATGATGGAACCTTAGGAGGTGATATGGACACATATAAAAAATGACGTAAAATATTTAATAAGTGAGTTTGGCAAAATAGGTCTGACTCTGAATTATTCCAAATGTGAACTTTTTATACCAATTGCTACCGGAAATGGAAACAACATTATTTCCGATTTTCAAGATCTGGCTCCAAATTTAAAGTTTGTGGCTCCAAGCTCTGCCCTCGGCGAATCTAGGCACTCTCTTGGATGACACTACATACAGGATTGCTGCTTGCATTCGTCTGGGGGCAGGTGTTGTAGTGCGACATCGCTGTCGATGCGGAGATAGAGTTGATAAGTTAGGCCACCATGGTTTGTCATGCGCAAGGAGCGCTGGCAGAATGTCACGGCATGCTGCACTTAATGACATTATCCGTCGGTCTCTTGCCACCGCCGGGGCACCAGCTGTCCATCTTTCAGACACAGCCGTGCCGGCCGGGGCTGCTGCTGCACACCAGGAGGCCCTGAAATGTCGCAAATATGTGTCCATTGGTAGTGGGTACGTATTTGTGGCTTTCGGGGTCGAGACCCTGGGGCCGTGGGGGCCTGGAGCTCATCACCTCTATCGAGACCTCTCAACGCGTTTAATTGAGGTCTCGCGTGACCAAAAGGCTGGCTTGCACCTAGGGCAACGAATTAGCGTTGCCATTCAACGCGGAAATGCGGCCAGCATTTTGGGCACGCTCCCCACCGACATTTATTTGGAGTCAATTTTTTATTTATAGATTTATGTTATTTTGTAAGTATAGCTTTATTTATAGTATAGTTTAGTTTATATATTTTTAACATTTAGTTTTAATACTTTTATTTAAATGAAAGAAAACTTTGAGTTAATCAATTTTTAGCTAGACGTGTAGCTGGGGAGATTCTTGCCGCTTCTCCTTAACAGCAATAACACGTTGCGAAGCGGTGTACATAGACTAGGAAGTAAAATTAAATTTTAACCTACATGTATGACCTACAAAAAGTGTTCTCCAGGGGGACTTATTTCGAATAAAAACTTTTGAATTTTCAATTGACACCTCGAATTGGACCGATATCTTGCCATTTGTGAACATACTATTACAATCTGGAACTACACAATTTTACTGGCCCCTGTGTGTGTGAGTGTGAATGAGTGAGTGAGTAGTGAGTGAGTGAGTTAATGAGTGAGTTAATGAGTGAGTGAGTGAGTGAGTGAGTGCGTGTGCGTGTGTGTAGCAATAGCTTGCTTTAACAGCCAGATTTTTTTAGGTATGTATTTTGACGGATTCGGATTGGACGCAGTGCGTAACCGCTCTAAGGGCTTCATTCGTGGCTATTATGGTTAAAGAGGCCTAAAAAGACACCCAGAAACGCACACATACCTGCTCGATCAGCATACAAAACAGGATAATGTTGCCGAGCTCCCTGAAAGCGTGGAAAAGTTCGGTCCTCGCGTCCGGATACTGAACTATGTCAGTCAACTGCGCATGATAGTAGCCCAAAACACCTGGTGAATTAAAACAATGAAAATTAACCAGCCAAATTCAAATCAGTGCATATAGTGGCTCTTCACGATTATGACATCATTGACACAATACGTAAAGGCTGGCTTAATACAGTAGAAAATAACCTATTATTTTCTACTGTATTAAGCTAGCCTTACTTACGGGCGCTACTTACGCTAATTTATCTAAACTCTAGCAACTCCTATATTATCTCAAGAGCAATTTTGACAATTGATAGGTATTTTTAGTATTATATCGATATAGAGAAAGAATACAATTTCCTGCGGCCGGGCGGCCTGTCGTAGGAAGCGACAAAACAACCCACAACCAGGTGGTAGGATATCTGCCCACCTGGATGGCTACCACCCCTGGTCTACAACAACCTTGAGTTGTGTTCCGGCATCAGTGGCCAAGTTGCAGTCTCCCTTAAGAGAGCAAGAGTACATTTATAGCACCTATGATGTTGCAAATGTCCATAGGCGACGGTAAGCGCTTTCCATCAGGTGGGCCGCGTCTGTCTGCTGAAATGATGCAATAAAAAAACGTTCACCTCCTTTATGTAAAGGTGTAAAATAAAGTGTTCTCTCTCTCTTTCCCCTTTTATTCGAAGTCAGTCAAAAAGAGGTACTAACCATTGGACCCGTAGTCGTATCTGGGCAGCTTGCAGTGCCTGGGCATGGCCGCGGCCAGGGCCCGAGTGAACTGCGCCAGCGTACCGTGTAAGAGGCCCCGGGCCACCCCCAGGAGCTCCGAGATCACCACAGCCACACCCTGGTACCCCAGGAGACGGACCAGGGCGTGGAGGTGTTGGGCACCCACGAAGCCTATAAATAACATGCGTTACTGTGATACACACACGTATTTTTTTAAATCACCGAACCAAGCCATAAGTGTAATCCACTCACGACACCTATAGTATTATATCACATACTTTTACTGTGACATACATTACTTTGATTTATGGCCTAGTAATAAATATTTAAGTAATATTAAAAATAAAAAATTAAAAAATTCACACTTCAATATTTAATTTACAATATTACACTAGTTTTCGAAATGTGGCTTATATTATACATTTGGTAACAATAAAAACAAACAATTTTGGCGGCACTTAATGCACTAGACTCTGAGTTTATCTATAAATTGGATGCCCCCCTGATGGATGGGAGGGGATTGACGATGTGTGGCATTGTGCGACAAGGGTTGGGAGGGGTCCTGAATTTCGTCACGTCACATTTCAAAATCTAATATATTTAAGCTTTCAAACACGAAATATGAACTTTTAACGAAAAACTTCGAATAATTTCCGACTCTACGATTAAATTATTAAACAATCATTTAATTGTAAATAAAACTAATTACGGAACTGCTCTTTTAATTTAAGAATTTTTTGATATAAATTGCAAAATATGCGATTTCTCACAGGGGTGGGAGGAGTCTGACGAATGTGACCAATTCGGACAAGGACGGGGAGGAAATTCGTGTGACGTGATTTATAAATAGCCCCTTACTTAAAAACAATACAGTGAGTAATTTAAAAATGAAAAATGCACAAAAGATTGAGTTAGAGTGAGTACATATGTGAATGTGTGAGAGCATGAATAAATGAACATAGAATTATTGTGATAAGTGAGTGTAATTAGTGAGTGAGTGCGCCCATGTGTGTGTGTGCGTGCGGATGATTGCGTTTATGTGTATCCTAACGTTAGTTTGACATGCTATAACGCATTATGTGTTCACGTATATCATATTTTACCGTTATATTGAGCGTACTGTGCCGAGTACGCCAGACTGAGTTGTTTGGAGCCCCACAGTAGGGAGTGGCCGTACTGCTGTGGCCGCTCCCTTTGCACTCCGGCCGCGAACTGTATCCCGCGGCACTTCACAAACCTGGTGGAAAGTGGATATATTTATTTTATTTGTTGATTAAAAACGGACGGCCTTTGTGACCATTTACAGTGCAAAAAATTTGAATAAATTAAAGCTATTGCAACGCCATTATTTTTATGGGCTTTTGATGACGTCGTTGTTAAAATCTCAAGGCGCGATCCTTTTGTGGCTTAGAACGCTCAAAATGCTCCTTCAGCTGCTCCACATACCGACCACGGTCGTTACGGTCGCCGCGAAAACGTCACTAGTGACGTTATTACTTTCGATCACAGCGCTCACAAAGACCCGTTTCAAGAGGTGGGTCTAAGTGGGCATTGACCACAGAGCATTAATTCTCTCTATCGATTGACATTGAAAAAGGCGCGATTTTCAAATCAACCAATGACATTTGTGTATTTCGATCGTTCATGACATCAACGCTCCATAATCCGTTCCACAAGAGTTTATGATTGTAACGTCCGCAAGCAAGTGGAACGGGAAAAATCGCGGTCGTGAACGTGGTCTATGTGAGTCTCTTGTGGAACGTAGCCGTTGTGTGACATTCGGTGACAGGGGTCCTAAATTTCGTGATGTGACATTTAAAAAACTAATATGTTTAAGCTTTAAATCAATAAACAAAATAATTTAAATGGAAATCAAACTAATTACGGAACTGCTGTTTTAATTTAATAATCTCTTGATATAAATTTGCAAAATGTCTGACGTCACACTAGGGAAAGAGGAATCTCACGAATGTGACCAGCTGTGACAGGAATGGGGAAAGAATACAATTTCCTGCGTTGGGGCGGCATGTCGTAAGAGGTGACAACACAACCCACAGCCAGGTGGTAGGGCATTTACCCGACTGGATGGCTACCAACCCTGGTCTGGAGTATGCCGCCATAACAACCTTGATTTGTGTTCCGGCATTAGTGACCAGGTTCCAGTCTCCCTTAAGAGAGCAGCAGCGCATTTGTAGCAACTTTGGTGTTGCAAATGTCCATAGGCGATGGTAACCGCTTTCCATCAAGTGGGCTGACTGCCTGTCTGCTGATTTCCTGCAATAAAAAAAAAAGAAAAGGGGGTCAAAGATCATGAAATTCTTGTGACGTCATTTGTGGAAGGCCGCTTATCAGGTTTTTGGTGCTTTTAGTGGCGTTTTGAGATTAAACAGTCTTGGAAACTAAAAGAAGAGTCAAACCGATTGTACCCTATGTACACAGTTTTTCTTATCCGTTTTGTTTTTAACTTGTAAGACGGAACAACCACAAATTTGTGGTCAAATCCAGATAATTGAAATGAATGTTGAAATTGATGCTTTCTCCCTCTAACTACATACAATTTATATTAGAATAAAAGAGACTATATAACTCTCTTGGTTTTGACGCGGCAATTTTGATGGCAGCTTGTGGGATTTTTTTAATTTAATATTAACTTTGGCCCTTAAAGCAGGTTAACCCTTTAGCTCAATATTAGCACATATGTGTCCGCGCTGAGAGTGCAGATCGCGTTTGTGCACGTGATCGTTAATTGTGTTGTTGTCTCACTCTGTTCATATAGGATTTGTATGATTTGTATGAAATGGGTATATTTTCTTGGTATATTACGAGATAGGTGATAGTGTTAGTCTTGCGGCTTTTTGGTATATCGATAATTGTCTTAAGGGTTAACAAAGAAATGAATTAGTTTTTTAATTCGGTTTATGTTTTATTTTGACAGAATCACATGCAGCGAACAGCAAACAAACACTAAGCAGCAACAAGCGAATAATGGAAACATTAGCACAGAAAACATGTGAACTGGTGAATGAGGTACGTTTTACTTATTACGAGTTTTAAAATAATGCTGCGCTTTTCTATTATTTGAAATTGAAATAGTGTTTAAATGGTTGCGAAAGGATTGCGATAATATGACCATGTGTCCGAATATCGTAAATGACTCAAGTGGCTTCTTATTCATTGTCGCCGGAATACTCACATTCTCACTCTCCTGTATTAGTACATTATGGTACTAGTGTGTAACATTGGTGATTACCGCCGAGGCGCCATTGAGACTCGAGCCGAGGACGGTAATCATCAATACACACGTGTATCATACGACGTTTTTCAACACACTTGTGAATAAAATAACAACAAAAACTCATTTTATTTAGTAGATAAAAAAAGTTATATATTAGTGAAAGTTTTATTTATTAAACACGTACGAGTTAAAATTATCTATTTAAATAAGAAGTTGCATGAAATGAGCAAGCAATAGGAACATTCATTTATTTGTTCTATAGAACACGATCTTTTATTTTTGAATAAAAACTTTTTTAAGAACAAAGCAACTCAACCAATAAAATTAAAAAAAAAATCTATAACTCACTAGTGAGTTATAATGTTTTTTACTCACAGTTTGATAATGGGTGTCATTCTGTGCCTAATTGCGGTGACCATAGAGCCACTTTATGAGCAAGTGTGTTGAAAAATATATTATTTACTCCTAATAGTCCCCAATACCTTAAGGAACGTTTTAAATTCCTTCGCCTATCCACTGCCCACAATTTGCGCTCTGATACGTATCGAAAACTTATGACACCTGCACACACGTCATCCTATTATGAGAATTCTTTTACAGTGCAGGCTGTCAAACTATGGAATATGCTACCTCTTACTGTCAGAGAGGCCAAATTCTTACCAACATTTAGAAATTTACTCAGAAAACACTATTTGTCCATAAATAGCCATGTCTGATTAACACAATATAATCATGCTAATACATTTATTATAATAATATATGTATTTTGTAATATATTATTGTATATTATATTTATGACTATGTATATATGTATGTATTTGTATATTTATTTGTTAAATTAGTTTGAGTATTTATGTGTCCCTTGCCTTTTTCCTACACCACCTACATCGCCTGATTCAATGTTTTTTTTTATTTAGGTTGCCTGGAAAAGATCTCTTTGAGCGATAAGGCCGCCTATTGTATCGCCTAGAAAATATTGTAAATATGGTCTGCTTTTATAATTGTATGTTTTGGTGTGCAATATGTCTTTAAAGACCACGGGCCATAAAAATGCCCCGGAGTTTTGAAAGGCTTGCGTGGGGCCATGGGGAGGCCAACCCCGGCCAGTGTAGGACTATTGTGGGAAATGACAACAGAAAGTACCGGGTTATTGGGGTGAACTACTAGTGGTACTAGGGGTTTGGGAATATGGGGACTATGGCGTCTGCCCGTCGCAATGTTCAGGGAACATGGAAAAATGGGCAGACGGTGACTCGCCACTGCCTGCATGGGCCCCAAAAAATGCCATACAAGACAGGGGCAACATGGGTGTGAATGGCTAAGGGGTGTAGAGAGGTGGGCTGCAGGTTCACCGAAGCTACTTCTGATGTAATGCCATTTATCACTTCCACCCCTGGAGCTTGAGTCTTAGCTCTAGCGAACACCACACCGTGCCGACTGGCTATTATTATTATTATTATTATTATATGTACATAAGTGTGAAAGTGGAAATAGTTAAGTAACAATTTTAATTTAATTGCTTTGTTATGATTATTATGCTTTGTATTTAATGAAAATTAGATATATTAACTAATTTTAATCACAATACATAGGTATAATGAAATAATTTAATTACATTCTTATATCCTCTATAGCATTAATAATATTTTGAAAAGTACTTTTAATTTAAATACGACACAATGAAAAAAAAAATGGAAGAACGGGATCTTCTGATACAAATATTTGCATAAAAGAAGGTCCCAACAATAGACTACAAATAGTACATGTGTTTTCTTAAAAGAAAATATTTTCATTTTCAAATAGACTTCTAATTATATTATTTCTATTCTATTATTCCTTTGGCTAATTTAAGACAATATTTGGGAAAGATATATATTTTTTTTTTATTGCAGGAGATCAGCAGACAGGCAGAGGGCCCAATTGATGGAAAGCGGTTACCATCGCCATAGACATTTGCAAAACCAAAGGTGCTACAAATGCGCTGCTGCTCTCTTAAGGGAGATTGGAACCTGGTCACTAATACCGGAACACAACTCAAGGTTGTTATGGCGACATACTTTAGACCAAGGGTGGTAGCCATCCAGTCGGGCAAATGCCCTACCACCTAAGATAAAGAAGTTTTGCCATGAGTTTATTGGCGGTTGTTCTACTGCTGCTGCTGTATGCTGATGTTGGTTCAAAGGAAAAATTGCCACCTACACTGTCCATCCTACCATCCAGGGACCAACTCGAACACACACAAAAAAATTCATCAAAACCGATTCTGTAGTTCAGGGAGTTCAACAACACACACGGGTACATATAAATTGTATATGAAGACATACATACATACATACATACATACACACACACAGAGAGGGAGAGGGAGAGGGAGAGAGAGAAGAGAGGGAGAGGGGGGGAGGACGAGGGGGAGAGGGAGAGGAAGAAAGAGAGAGAGGGGAGGGAGAGGGAGAGGGGGGAGAAGGGGAGCGAGAGACCCACACATACACGACGAATTTAGAATCCCCTCCTATTTCGAAATCAGTTAAAACGGGGAAAACTTACCACAACTCCGGTGATATCGCCGGCCTCGAACTTCGCAACCGCAGCGTCTAACGCCCTGTGCATATCTGCGTTTATACGCTGTGCGACCTGATAAAGAGAGAACAAGAAAATAAGGCAAAACATAAAAAAAAACTTAAATCCTAGCCATAATGTCTAGAACACGAACTTTATTTTTACCTTCTGGCAGTATTCTATCTTATCTGAAGTCAATATCAAGGAATTTTAAAAAAGTGAATTTATCCGTGTTATTTTTATTTTAATGTTCATCCAAGTCTGAAATTCAATTAAAAAAATTGGAAATTTTATTCCGAGCCGGAATGGAGAAAGAATCGATTTCCTGCGTTGGGACGGCCTGTAGTAAGAGGCCCAAACAGCCCACAGCCTGGTGGTAGGGTTTTTCCCCTCTAGATGGCTACCACACCTGCTCTAGGGCACACCACCATAACAACCTTGTGTTCCGGCATTAGTGGCCAGGTTCTCCCTTTAGAGAGCGAGTCCATGTCCATAGGCGATGGTAACCGCTCTCCATCATCTGGGTCTACTGAATACATGTAATAATTTTTTTTTAGAAAAACAAGAACCATACAAAAAAAAAAGGGAATACTTAGTAGAATTGAGAATCTCCTTGTTTTGAAGTCGGTTAATAAAAACACTCACCAACGCGCAGAGGTCGACGTGCCTGCCTAGCAACGCGACGTGGCGTTGCTTGAGCAGCGACGCGTACCTGCCCGCGTTGCAGCCCGTGCTGGCCCCACGGGCCGCGCACTCCGCCCTGTAGCGCTTGTCCAACAACATACTGGAGGAACAAAGCAAACATTTTCCACACTAGGATATGTCCGCGACTTCGACCACGCTTGACTTCAAATTCCCGCAAGATTCGTAACTATTTACACTACGGCAGCGATTATTAGCGTACGTAAGGTGGTAAAGGAACTGTTTTTATAATTTTTCTAATCTCTGTACGTGAACAGTGTAAGATGGGTTCCAAACTGGGCTACAATACTCAAGTAAACTGCGGACATACGTATTAAATAGGATAAGGAGTATCTCAGGCTCTTTGAAAACATTAATTTGTCTTATAACAAAACCAGCCAATCTAGAACCTTTTTTGATGATAAAATCAATGTGTTCTCTAAAATCTAACTACTGTCAACAATCACTCCCAAATCTCGAGTACTAGAAACTTCCTCGACTGGTGTGCCGTCAATAAAGTATTTCGCATCAATTGACTCTTTTACCGATAACTTAATGTGGAAACATTTAGATGCATTAAGAATCATGTTGTTTAGCTTACACCAGCAATCAATGTTATTTAGGTCATGTTGCAAGATATTGATATCGTTTTTGGAGTTAATAGCTCTATAGATATTTAAATCATCAGCAAACATTTTGAATTTGGAAGTAATTGTGGGGCAAAGGTCATTAATGAATATTAAGAAATATAAAGGTCCAAGATATGAGCCTTGAGGTACACCAGAAGGTACTAATTTGATTGGAGACTTGAAGCCACGAACGACAACTAGTTGTGAGTTTGAAAAAAAAAACCGCTAGGTGGCGCTTAGTGAACAACACCAAATGTAAACAAACTCTTACTTTAATATTCTTTACAATTCAATATTGCCAAATCAGTGCTCTAAAAGTTCATAAATCTAAAAAACTGTTAACAAATGTTACGTGTGAGTGTTATCTTTAGTGTAAAATAACTAAATCAAACAAAATATCAATAACTAAATTTCGACAAGTGAAAATAACAAACTGATCTTTTAAGAAACTTTATCCTAAAACCAACAATAAAACAACAAAACGTACAAAAAATTGAGTAATAAAGATTGTCTGAATAGTGAAATAACGAATAAACATCCTATTTAAACTAAAGTGTAAAGTTTTATAAAAATATTACCTACCTACACATACACAAACTAATTTAGTTTATTTTACTTTTAGAATTAATCGTAATTAGGCAGCCTAACACATGAAGCCAGGAACATAATAATTAAATTTGGAAAACAGGTTAGAAGTGAAAATTAAAATTAATAATTTTTAAAAATCGTTATAAAATTCAAAGTATCCAACGATCAATATTAATGTGGTGCCATCTCTCGAAAGTTCCGAAAACTACATCCTACGCTAAGCAACTAAACTACACAACGAAAGCGACACTCAGAATATTATTTCTGCAATATCAACTAGCGCCATCTATGAGAATTTATTAGGAACCATAACATAGAACATCAATCTACAGAAGCGCATACTAGAACGATAACATTCATATATCGATCTATTAACACATTAAAAACATGAGTACAAGACCGGAAAAAGGTGTGAAACTATGCACGAGCTGTCTCAAACCTATTCAAACAAGACAATTCTTGACTTGTTCAGACTGCAAGAACTATTTTGATTTAAACTGTAGTAATGTAACTATCTGAAGATGAAACCTAGCCACAAAAAAACCTGGAAATGTACAACATGTCTAAAAGTCCACACAAGACCAAGCACACCATTAAGCTGCTTAACGAGTACTCCGATAAATAAGTCTAAATCCAGATCTCCACAACTGGAAAACTTAAATACGTCACCTGACAATGTCAGAGTAATACGCAGAAATAATAGGCACAAACGTGCGCCTTATACGGTCTCAAAAAATGTTGCATCTTCTATAACAAAAGCGCGTTCTCTAGAGTCATTGGGAAATGACTGCTCATTAAATACAACAAGCTCAGAATTAAATATACACAGTTATGATTTATCCACTAACATTAACACTTGCGAACTTGACAAACTTAAAGAAGAAATGACTAATTTAAAACTACAACTAGACAGTACACGTAACGAAATGGAAAATATAATCCTAGAAAATATCGATTTAAAGAAAAATATCACAAGTCTACAACAGCAACTACTGACTCTAAAGAAAATTTACACGCATCCTGCAACACCTACGAAATCGTTAGTATCCTCGTGTAAGAAGACAAAATCGAAACCTCGAACTCATGACCAATGCTCATCGCAAAAATTACTGAGAAATATAGAATCAGAAATGACATCGTCGTATTCAACACAGACTCAAACAACAAAAGATATAAGACAGGATATATCAATATCAAATGAAGAAAAATCAACCAAACGATATAATCAAAAGCAAATTGAAAATAAAAAGGATATTGCGACACCTGAAAATACAATTTATATCCTTGGTGGACAACAATGTCGAGGACTCCGAAGAAGATTAGACAATTCACGTAAACACACAGATTATGAACACTATAGTATCATTTCTTATATACAGCCAAATGCAAATTCAGAAGCAATCGCAAACAATTACACATGGCTTAACGTCAACAACAAGACCAAGATTATATTATCAATAGGAGAACACGATAGTAACCCAGCGATGGTGATGATTGAGCTAAGTGCTTTATTAAAAAGGTTACAAAAATGTCCACTTATTATAGTCGTAGGTGTAAAATCATGTAATTATTTAAACGAAAACAGGTTAAATCAACTGTTACGAAACATAAGTTTACACTTCACTAATTGTCGCTTTATAGACCAAACTAAATTGTATATAATTGACAAAGATGAAAATATAGCATTAACTAAGCGAATTAATTATATTATAGACCAATTTGATTATGATAATAAATATTTAAGTTATAATAAATTTCCAATTCATAAAAAATCAACTAATAATGTTCTTAGCAATATTGCAAATCATGCATTGTATAGAAACAAAATTGAGAAAAAACGTATTACGCGTATAACTAATATGCAAAAAACATTGCTAGACTATTACCCTATCGTTAAAAAAGTCCAAGCATCCGTAGACGTAGTAGATTACATTTCTGATAAGCAAGACTTAGCTAAAACTACCACAACTGGCGCACGTCAAACAAAGAAACATTCCTTTCGTTAATACAGTAACCATCCTACATCAAAATATATGCGGTGCGTTACATAAAACCGAAGAATTAGAATTGTGTTGCAATGAATTTAATGAAAATGATACTGACATAGAGTTTATTTGTTTGAGCGAGACATTTATAAAGATGGGGGATGAATACAATTTTACATTAAAAAACTATCGACTTGCAACTTACTTCTGTAGATCGACCCAAAAACGGGGTGGTGTCTGTATATTAAGCAAAAACCATGTAGAATGTACAGAGCTCACAGAGGTAAAAAAATTAGCTGTAGAGTTTATTTTTGAATGTTGTGGGAAAGACGTACCGCTGTATAACATTCTTATTGTCTGTATTTACCGTACACCAAGCTCCAATGTTCAATTATTTCTTAATAAACTAGATAATCTGTTATATGAGCTTAATAAAAAGAAAAACAGGAATATCATATTGGTGGGAGACTTTAACATCAATACGTTAAAAAATAGTAAGCAGTGTGACGATCTTAACCAAATAATGTACAACTACAATCTATCTTTACACATAAATAAACCTACACGTTTGAATTCATGTATTGACCTAATCGCTAGTAATATTAAATCGGCTATAGGCACTATTCATAAATTGGGATTGTCTGACCATGAAACTGGACAAATGTTACAATTTGAAATTAATACCAAAAAAAACCCCACTGAAACACTGGTTCATATGGCGTAATGATTTCAGTAATGATAACATACGAAAATTTAAAATGTACCTCCAGAGTATTTCATGGTCCGAAGTATACGAAGAATCTGACTTTAATATAGCTTTTAATTGGTTTTATGACTGGTTCACACTGCTCTTTAACTTATGCTTCCCAAAAGTTAGGATTAAAGTGAATAACAAAATCAAGCAGTCTACATGGATAACGAAAGGGATTAAAAAATCATGCAAAAGAAAGAGGTACTTACGTTTCCAATATTATACAAATAAAAAAGAGGTTTTACACAAGCAAAATTTCCAAAATTATAGTAAACTATTGAAACGTATAATAAGCCAATCCCAAAAAAATTATAACAAAAAGTACATAGACGAAGCTAAAAATAAATGTAAAGCTTCTTGGAATATAATTAATAATAAAGCTAAAGATATTAAATTTGGAATGAGCATAGAATCTGATGGAAAATTTATATCTAATCCTATTGAAGTAGCTGAGATTTTTAATAATTTTTATACAAATCTTGCACAATCGAACTTAATTCTCTGTGACCATAAAAACGATAAAATTAATTCCCATTTAAGTACAATTTTCCTAAAGCCATGTGACATAGAAGAAATAATGAAACTTATAAAATCTTTAAACCAATCTAAGGCAGTGGGCTATGATGGTATTCCTACAAAAATCATAAAAGAGTGTTCTATAGCCATTGCTGAAATATTAACAGCATTGATAAACAGATCCTTTGAGGTAGGCAGATTTCCTGATTGCTTGAAAAAATCTATAGTAAAACCTATATATAAAAAGAATAACCCATTAAATGTTGAAAATTATCGTCCTATCACGTTGATACCAATATTTTCTAAACTATTCGAAAAAGCACTACATATTAGAATTACAAATTTTCTCCACAAATGTAATATTATAAAGAAAAATCAAAATGGCTTCCAAAAAGGAAAATCAACTTTGACATGAGCAAAGCATTTGACTTTGTCTGTCACGATAAACTACTTATAAAATGTAACAAATATGGTATTCGTGGGCCTGCTTACGACTGGATTAAAAGCTACCTAGATAATAGACAACAGTGTGTTGAAATAGGCGAAATCAACAGGTTCAAAGAAGTAAATACTTACAGATCCTCGTACAAATTAAACAAATATGGCGTACCGCAAGGCAGTGTGTTAGGGCCACTATTATTCATTATATACATAAATGATTTGCCAGACGTAATACATCACCACTGCACACTCTTCGCTGATGATATCTCGATATTAGTGACAAATGATAATGAGCATGATCATGTCAAAGACCTAAATGCTGTTGTAGGTATTTGCATTGAGTGGCTTGCTAACAATAACCTAAATGCAAATATATCGAAAACAAGTTTTGTACAATTTTATAATAGAAAACCAAAAACAAACAAAATTAAAATTTCGTATAACAATTGCGAGTTAGTTGAAAATACTAATGTCTTATTTCTTGGAATTACTCTTGACAATGTCTGTTCATGGCAGTTACATATAGATAATCTTGTTAAAAAAATTAATAAATTTGTATATGCATTATGGAAAATTTCTAACATAACAGATATTAAAACTGCTCTTATGGCTTACCATGGCTACGTGGGATCTCTTATTAGATACGGACTTATATTATGGGGAAATGCTGTTGACGTAAATAAAGTATTTATCGCCCAAAAAAAATGCTTAAGAGCAATATTTAATGTACCACCGTGGACTTCTTGTGCCCCCCTCTTTAGAAAATATAAAATCTTAACGCTTCCCAGCCTTTACATACTTGAAGCTTGTAAATTTGTGAAAAGCAATCCAGAGCTATTTCTAAAATTTGAAGATGTTTACAGGTTTAACACTCGTCATGGAAATCGTTTAGCACACCCCCCGGTGAACAGCCATCTCTATAGTAGAAATAGCCATATTATGATTATAAAAATCTATAACAAAATACCTCCAATTATCAAAGAATATAAAGGTAACTTATTTAATATAAAGCTTTTTAACTGGCTGGTGGATAAATGTTTCTATTCAATGCAGGATTATATGAGATAAATACAATATTGACTAATTTTTTATTGACATTTATAATTTAATTGTAATATAATATAGATAATTAAAATAATAAAATTGTACTTTAAGAATAATTTTGCACGCCAATTTAGCTAGCACACGTGAAACTATCACCATGTATTGTAACATCTTGTAACCGTGTCTAATGCAAAATAAATAAATAAATATGAATATGAACCGGCCTGGAGCTTAATTTGACGAAGCGAATAATTAAGACGAATGGTTTTCCATTCTTATATATTGTGGCTATGAATAAATTAATTTTATTTATTTTTTCCTCACCTGGCAACCAGTTGTTTGTAATGAGCATAGACCTGCTCCGAAAGTTTATAGACGAACTGGTCAAAGCATAGATTAACTTCGGCTTCCACTTCGTCGTAGAGAAACTGTTTCTTGAACACAGTCAAAGCGTATTGCGCTGAATCGTTGTACAGATCCAGCGGGTAAAGAACATATCTGTAAAGTAGAAAAAAAAAAAATGCAACAAACACCCCACCAACACATCTTTACTTTACAATTATTATGTATATACATTACAGTCTTTTTTAAGTGTTTTTTGAACTAGTTACAAGGTTTAAAAAAGTGATTTGTATGAACTACTGAAGGATCTTGGTAGCGATCGTATTACTCCCATTCGATGCGGTCGTCTAGAAAATCTTTCCGTCGTATAAGAAGCCTGCAAACGTTTCTTAACTAATTTTTTGAACTTGTTTACTTAACGAGTAAGACGGAACCACCACAAATTAGTTGCCGAACTGTCACACACGGCTCATTGGGGATAATTGAAATGAACGTTGAAACTGATGCTTTCTCCCTCTAACTACATAGAATTTGTATTAGAATAAAAGAGATGATTTAATTCTCTTGTTTTGGGGCGGCAATTTTGATGGCAGCTGGCAGGCAGGTTGTGGATTTTTTTTTTATTAAATTTGGCTCTTAAAGCAGGGGTTAAACGCTCTTGAATTTTTTCTGGGATTTTGTTGAAGAGCAATGATACTTTGCCCCATGAAACTATTGTAAACGTATGAATGAATAAACAAACAATTGTAATATAAATACCCGCTCCCTTTTATTATTAACACCTGACATTATAATAATTTCTGGTATAGCACTCACTCCATCATGGCCGGCTCCTTGGTCCTCAATATGTGATCGGTGAGGATCCAAGGCATGGACATCTCAATCGGGAACTGGATTCTCTTCTCCATTGTGATCAAATCGTTACACTCCTCGTTGTGCTGATGCCGCACAGTGCATTTCTAGATAAAAATCAATATAGGAGAAATTATACCATTGTTTTCTTACTCTTTCTTAATTAATATTATTACGAATTTTGTAGATTTCGAAGTTAAATGTCGAAGGGATGTATATAAAGTATATTAGAAGCACACACACACGTAACTCAGTTTTTACGAACACAACGAAATACAACAAGTCCAAACTGTAAGGCACAAGGTTGTTATAAAATAAAATGCGCAAGTCTGTCGTTGTGAGATTTTCATTACGAAAGTACTTACGCCTCGATCGCAGTTGAATTCGAATCAAATACGAGTCAATTTTTTTTATATGACGTCTTTATTGCTGTAAAATTGTTTATGTTATTTTTAATAAAACTACGTTTTAACGGTTTTAAGCGCGGTAATTTTATTTGATTTTGGTTTTTCCGACGTTTCGGCCACTTTTCAGTGGCCGTGATCACGGAAGACAAAGATGTCAAGTGTCAACGAGTATTGTTAAAGTTTTATTTAGCCTACCGCCAACTTATTAATTTTAATTATTTAATTTTTAATTTTGTTTATGGTTATTATTTAATCTATGGGAGCCTAATCTAATTTACTACCGCTTCGCAACATGTTATGGCTTGAAGAGAAGAAGCGGCGCAAGAAACTCTTCAGCAAACATGCCTAGCTCTAATAATTTTATATAATATTAAAATGGGTGGAAGGAAAAATAAAAGTAATTATCAGTCAAGTTGGTTTGTGTTCCGTTGTACGCAGAAAGAGCTCACAGTGTCTTGAGGTCTGGCAGCTGGTTTTTGCTGGGTTTGGGTCTTAATAGTTTTGATAATTGGATCCCAAACAGGTGGTGCTTGCCAACCATCTTCTCTATTGAAATTTGGGTGTTTTTTGATTTCAATAGCCTCACGCATCATTCTAGGTATGAAACGATTCTCTTTCGCGAGGATTTGTGGGTTATCGAATCTGATGTAGTGGTTGGGTTTATCCAGCGTGTGTTCACTGATCGCAGACTTCGTAGACCTTGTGTGTTTCATGTCAGCAATGTGTTCTTTTACTCGTGTTTTTATGCTCCTCTTTGTTTGTCCAATGTATGACAATCCACACTCACAATCAAGCTTGTAGACCCCTGCATCCTGGAGTGGGATATTGCATTTCACAGGTCTCAGAAATTGGGTAATCTTTTTCTGCGGCTTGAAATATGTTTTGATTGAAGCTCGCCTGAGGATGTGACCAATTCTGTCTGTGACCCCCTTGATGTAGGGTAGGGTAGCAGGGCACCGCTCAACTGAAGGTGGTTTGGGGCCTTTGTGACGTTGGTGTGGAGTCTTCAGCTGAGTGCGTTGTAGAACTCGCTTGACATGAATAACCCACAAATCCTCGCGAAAGAGAATCGTTTCATACCTAGAATGATGCGTGAGGCTATTGAAATCAAAAAACACCCAAATTTCAATAGAGAAGATGGTTGGCAAGTACCACCTGTTTGGGATCCAATTATCAAAACTATTAAGACCCAAACCCAGCAAAAACCAGCTGCCAGACCTCAAGACACTGAGCTCTTTCTGCGTACAACGGAACACAAACCAACTTGACTGATAATTACTTTTATTTTTCCTTCCACCCATTTTAATATTATATAAAATTATTAGAGCTAGGCATGTTTGCTGAAGAGTTTCTTGCGCCGCTTCTTCTCTTCAAGCCATAACATGTTGCGAAGCGGTAGTAAATTAGATTAGGCTCCCATAGATTAAATAATAACCATAAACAAAATTAAAAATTAAATAATTAAAATTAATAAGTTGGCGGTAGGCTAAATAAAACTTTAACAATACTCGTTGACACTTGACATCTTTGTCTTCCGTGATCACGGCCACTGAAAAGTGGCCGAAACGTCGGAAAAACCAAAATCAAATAAAATTACCGCGCTTAAAACCGTTAAAACGTAGTTTTATTATGTATACAAGTCGCGAAAACTTAAGAAAATATTATATGTTATTTTTATTGAATTCCTTTAATTTACAGTTTAATTAATGAAAAGTGTTAAAAATGCGAAGATTATTTAAAATCAAATGGAAACGTGACGTCATATTTCATTTTGACATTGTCAACAAAGGCGACGAGCTTTAAGTTTTGTTTTGTTTTGTTGTTTATCGTAATTTATTAATGTAGTGTCCAGAAATATTGCATTATTACTGTGAGAAAAAAATATTAATACTATACTATAATAATTATAATATAACTGTTTTGCATTCCAACAAAACAGGTATTATGTGTTGACTGAGACACACAGTGTTGTTAGAAGAAAGCATGTAATAATTTGCCACTATTTAATATCTATAGTATAATTACTCACCAATTTCATCATGATTTTATACCTTTCTCTTTTACTCACCAGCATGACATCTCTTTCCTTGATGTGACAGATTTGAGATAGCTGTCAATTCATATGGTCTTCAGCACACCAGCAAGAAACTTGCTGCAACACTGTGTGTCTCAGTCAACACATAATACCTGTTTTGTTGGAATGCAAAACAGTTATATTATGTGTCTCTGTCGACACACAGTGTTGTTAGAAGACCTGTTTGTTATCTGCTGGTGAAAACACAAGTAATACAATGCATATGATGATTAGAAATTTAAAATATTTCTCAAAGTATATCCGATTTACTTTATGAATTTTAATTTGTCTGTGAAGGAAAAAAAAAAAAATAATACTAATAACCTCACAATTTATCAATTTCCAACAATATTGATTTATATTATTATATGGATAATAGTCTCTCCCTGTCTCCCTAGGTTTGCTGGAAGAAAACTCTCTTTGGAGTTGTTAATCTTGTTTGGGTACATCACCACTCTCTGTAGTTTTATATGTAACTACTTTGTGTACAATAAAGAAAGAAAAAATAATAATCCTCCTATCTGAAATCAATTATTATTTTAAAGAAAATGTTGATTAGATGATAAGATCTCAAGGTTCCTTGGTAAAGAACTTATCTTATGAATCTTCCATTAAAAATGGAAAACCTAAAGGTAAACATAACTAAAGAGCCTTGATAACAACTAAAATTAGCTTATAGCTAATCTTGACTAGTTCTGATATCATTAATAGAAATATCTGTATGTTTCAATACTTATAAGATTCCTCTAATATCTCTTGTACTGGTCATTTTATAACTAACATCTTGTATCAACATCTAGCTAATAGGTATATATGTAGAGTAGTATTAATCTCTCCCCCCCCCCCTTTTTTTTATAGAGTACTATATTGTACATTTACAAAAAATATTATATTATATACAATGTCTCTGAAAACAGTAATTATGGTTCTTTAAGCAATTTTTATCTTTCAAGATAATGATAGAAATGTATAAACTTGTACTCATTCTCTATCTAGGCTTTTTGACCTTTCAGATACTGTTATAAAATGTTTAACATGTGTTACAGGACAAAACAATAATTTCGGTGTTTCCGTAACATCCAGCTAGACTGCTTATTATTTTATTTATAATCTTGTTATTAAACAAAGTTGTGGCTACCAGCCAATTGTTTTGATTGTCTGGGGATGCCCTGGTGTCAACAGATCATAGATTCTACAGCCTGAGGCAAGTAATAGTAGTGACTATCCAGCTACTAATATGAAATTATATATACTTATATATATATAATTTTATTCATTTATTTTAATTTTGTCAAATAGAAATGCTAATATTCTAGACAAATAGCATTTTAAATTTCTGGTTTAACAAGTGAAATGGTCTTAATTATTTGATGATCATTTTACATCTCTGATAATGTTATTATATGATAGATAGAAAACACTTTAATTTACACCATTTCAAAAAACTTAAGAACTAGTAATATATGTTAGCCTTTTAAAATTTATTTTTGGCAATGTCTATTGTAGATATATAGTAATCGTAGTGGTAAGTATTATTAAGTAGGTGTCTGCCAACTACTTTGATAAGTCTTGCCATTTGTGATTCAGTAAGAGACTTGATCATTCAAACTCTAACTTTTTAAGCAAAAAGGGGCAATCTGTCTGTCTGTCCGTCTACTGAGATCTTCCTCCTGTCTTAAATGAGAATTGTTAATAATCTTTGCTTTCAAGTTTGGCCTCCGAAAGCCCTTGGTCTATTCTGGTATTAATAAAAGGAAATTTCCTTTAACCTGGTTCAAGAAAGACAGTATTCTATTAGGCTGGGTGGGGAAAATTGCCAAGCCCAGCCGAAAGTCTCATTTCTACCGAATACATTGTAGAAAAATGAGCACACCTGTCTGGGGCCACTCATCACATACTTTGATGAAAATAAGTCCATGCCTTGGATGCTCCAAATTTTGAACATAGCCTCCATGGCCTGGAGCAGAAGAAGCCACTTCAGAACTTTAGAACCATTTGAATCTGGCTTATTGTTCAGTTTAGCTTCCCCGAGAGCTAGGTGGCAGAGAAAGAGAGTTATGCTCCATTGTTCTGTGAGATTCGATAATCTGGTAAGCATCTTTATTTATTTACTTTTTTAGGTCAAGGGATTATGTCCTTTTCTCACCATGTATTACAATATGCACCTCTTTGAGTCGTACACTATTTATTGTTACAAACATAGTATACATCTCTTTCGTCTTTGAACTCTAAGGCATTGATAACAGGCCCACTTTCCAATCAGTGAGCAAAATCTTGTTTAGCTGAGCACCTCAACCTGAATTTGAGGTCAAAAGACTGAATAATACACCTATTTGACCACTGGTTCTGAGCCCTGCTCTCCTTTGATCAACTTTATTTCAGGTTTTGCTAAACAGTAGGGTTAGATATTCCCTCTTGGCCTGTTCTGTTTGAATAATTTTAGTAACATTTGCATACAGTGGTTGTGAAGTCAATTCTTTAAAATTGCATAGTATGCAAAATCTCAATTTAGTCATAACCCCATTAGGAGTAGTAATATGTCTATTCCACATGTTTGAAATCAGAAATGTTATTTTTGTTATGGTTTTTATGACAATTTCACTTTGTCTTGTCTGGTGTCCCAGACAGTTATAACAATAGGAAAACAGACCTTAGACATTGGAGCAAATAATTTGATCACACCTGGGATTTAATGCTCACATGATGGCGATTGTAAGATAGGCTTTTTGATAACTTATATGCCATCGTCGTATCCAACATTCTCAGAGTTTCTGCAACCTGAGAATCAAGGACCTTCCATCCTGACTGATTCTAGAGTAACTGGATATGGTGTTTATAGGATTTCTGCAATCCAATTTGCTATAATAGCAAATATTTTTGTGCCAAATGTTAAGCCACAAAACAAGGGCAATAAAGAGGGGAGTTTCCAGTCTTTAAACATCAATTGAGATACCTTTTATCATCTTACAGAATGTCACAGTCTCATAGCATAGACACTTATGATATTATAAGTTTGTATAAATAAGGTTTAAAATTAGTATACAAATAGACCACTACTTTGCTGTCTTAAGATTAATCAAACTATCTTTTGTGTTATTGTAATAGTAAGATGATAAGCTGTTATCTTAACCCCTGCTCTTTTATATATAATTAATATAATTACTTATTGTAATGTGTAACTAAACGTTTGCTGGAAATCTTCTTCTATTTTTTATTATTTTTTGCTATAAACCACTCGGAGGAATGTCCAGATGAGGTTTAGCAATTGGTAAGTGAAAATATGCCTGTTGAACGTCTGTTGTCACTAACCAATATGTCTTAACTTTAATTAATCTCTTTATTTGTAATATAAAATGTTTTACAATATATTACATACGAATTGAGACCTCTGAGGTCCAAGAGGGCAGAAATCAACATCTGACTTCTTTGCCAAAAAAAAAAAAATCTGAATGCAGCTCTTTGGATGGAGTCTGTTATATTCACTACTTTTAATAGGTGAACTATCTGTTTTCTCATTATGTGTATTGTGTAGTTTAAACAGTTTACACTAAGATTTATAGGCTTGGCTGTATAATTACTAAGGCTTAGATTACTTGTCATCTAAGACATTAGATGTGTTACTTTTTAACTTAAAGTAGCTACTTGTCTTTAAACTTTAATCACCCTTGTAAGCCACTCAATGATGCTTTAGTAAGTTGTACAACATCAGGACAAAAATATAGTCTTGACTACAAATAATTTGTAATGTAGTCTCTAATATTTAATTATGGGACATTGGTCCCACTGACTTATTAATCCTGTCAATGAGTAATGTAAAAATTACTAGGCTTTGGTGAAAATCAGTTGAGGTGCCTCCTGTGAGGACTTAACATACAAGCCCTCGTTTACGAGACCACTGTTCAGGTGGGTTATAGTCACATGGCACACCTATGCACCATGAACAGATCCGAACTTTTTTAATATAGGTTAGACGGCTATAACCACCCAAAGTTATCTTTGTATCTCAAATAATAAATAAATGTGCCGTCTATCTATACCGCACCCCAGTGTTTTATCAATGAATTAAAGAAGCTGTTCAACTTCAGCCAGCAGCAGCTGGATGTTTATCCAGCTATAGCCTTTGTTCAGAAATTGTCATTGTTCTAGAATATTATAAAAAACAAATTTGTCCACAATGGTTCTGCACCGATAAGTGGCCTTCTTTTACATTGAAATGACAAATGTTATGTCTTAGTACAACACTATTAGCAAGACAAGTTTGTGATAAATGTCCTTTCAATCATATTAATCAAAAATCAATTTAATTTTTAACACTAACTCTCGATTAGTTTAAGTAAACAACCGGTTTACTAACCTCGGTGTTTTATTTCCCCTACTGAGATTTTCAGTTAGGTGTTAAAACAAGTTCAATCATGTTTGAAAACTCGTAATTGTACTTACATCTCATGTTCAGTGGAATAAGGCAAAATACTTCCAACTTCGTCCGAGCTTGAGAAACGAAGATAATTTATCGTAATTGGTTTCACTCGAAATGCTAGTAATAACAGAAATCACCAAAGGCTTAAAGATTTCGAATGTTGCACATTCCACTCGAACACTTGCTTGTCGTAGTTTGTACTTATTATAACACAATTAAAAGACGAATGGTAAGTGTTATAATGAAGTACTATATTATTTTCTTGGCACTGTGTTGTCAACACTTCAAAATTCTATTAATATTGAATAGTTTTAACACTTTGAAATAATTTACAAATTTTGCAATGTTTTACCGGCAAAATTTTACAATGCATATGAATTGACAGCTATCTCAAATTTGTCACATCAAGGAAAGAGATGTCATGCTGGTGAGTAAAAGAGAAAGGTATAAAATCATGATGAAATTGGTGAGTAATTATACTATAGATATTAAATAGTGGCAAATTATTACATGCTTTCTTCTAACAACACTGTGTGTCGACAGAGACACATAATACATTAAACAAATTAGTACAGCGGTATAGAAGGCTCGGAACCGGTTGAAGATAAACCGGTTTTAATCAACTATTTCTTTCGTAGTGTAGACGTTAAAGATAGTGCTATATAAACCTGAATCAACCGGGTTTTTTTTGCAAAAATTACTTTCTCCTTCTATACGCCGCACTATATAGCTGCACTTGATGGCGTGCGCCAAAAACCGTTCGATACCTTCGAAACCGGTTTATTCAACAAAGCTTATTTAACGAACTTTTGTTACCAAAAACCGGTTAATTAATTGAGGTATCTAGGCTATAACCGGCTCGACTTTTTTTACCGGTTTCCAAGCCCTAACTATATAGTTACTTACATTCACTTTCCTGCCCATAGTCATCTCAAGATAAAACTCCCTGTACCAAAGTTGAGACAGATCGCAGCACTTCTGGAGAGAATCTGCGAAGAAAGAAAACATATGAGAATAATTAAATGATATGTATCCCTTACATGGCATTGTCACTGGTGTTGGGATACGTCCATAGACAAAGGTAACCACATTCCATGACAAGGTGAGCTATCTAAATGGTTAGGCGCCTTGTATTCCTTCCTTTCTTCTCCTATTCGAAAATCCATACGCTGGATAGAGACAAGCAGTGCCACCTGTCGGCGAACCAAGATTCACGTCAAGTCACGCGAGCATCGCACGCGCATAGTTAAGTGCAACGCTAAAACGCATTTTAATTTAAAATCCCGCTCCTGTTGGTGGTATGTGGACTCTGTGACCTATGAACAGCCGCTTAACCTGAAGACGTCTGCAGAAGTCAAAGGTACGAGGATTGGGGACCCCCAGGTGAGTGCCGCGTTAATTCTAGCCGGCTGTTGAATTTCCCCTATTCCATCACCAACAACTTCTACTTCTGCCAACCGCTATCCGTTAGTCTGCTAAAGATATAAAAAATACCAAGAAGACTAAAATAGACCCTGAAAGACCACAGTCCCAGTTGCATTATGGTCTTTTAGCTGATTGATTGCTGAAAAAACTAGGTACATTAGAATAGACTAACTAACACTATTCATATTCCGACAAAAGTCAAACGGAGCCGACCGCAAGGCGTGACCGTCGCCGAACACTCGGAGACAGCTCCCACATATTATATGTGTAATGTAAATAGTTCGTTTCAAAGTAATGTATATACCTAAAAAACTAGAAAATATAAAGTATAAAGTTTGTTGTGAACAGTAGACTAAAAGACAACAGTAGACCAGAGTAGACCTAAATAAAATTAGATATTTATTTGACAAATTAAAAATATTGTTCCAATAAGAACAGTTGATAATTATATAATGCAGTTGATTAAAAAGACTACAGTAGAAATAAATAGGAAATATTAAATTACTTAGTCAAATGCCTACTAATTTCGCACATAGCATTTACTAACCTATATCCTGGTAGACTAAAGCAACCATAGCATACCTTAGAGGTTCTAATAAGAAAAACTGATTTATATACAGTGGTGGTCATCTAATTAGAAACACTTCTTATGAATAAAGAAAGTATAACTTCAACGTACAAATGTTCGTAAAAATATACACATTCATTAATTAATAATCATGCAATAATATAGCCACTCAAATAAAAAACTCATTAAATGCATAAAATATAAAACATATCTTACTTTTAATTACAAAATGAGTTTTACACATGTAAGAGTTTATTTTCTGTTACTGGCCGCTTGGTCGCCTAATTAGAAACATTTTAAAAAAGCATCCATAGCTCGTTCTTTTTTTGAAAATGAAGAATAACATTTCTTTCTTGGCTTTTTCTATTATTTTGGCGGCAATAAAAAATTTAATCTAAATTTTATTTTGTTCAAAATGGGCAAAAATAAAAATTGTGACGCGTCAACTAGGCAAATAATTGTTAATTTACATATGGATCATAAGTGGGCGTACAGAAGAATAGCTGAGCATTTAAATTGTTCTGTTAAGAAAGTTTTTAATGCAATTGATCATTATAAAACACATGGAACTGTTGAAAATGTTCTTAGAAAGGCGCGGCCAAGAAAAAGTTCACCCAGAGAAGATACGCTAATCGTTCTTGTTGCTAAAAAAAGACCCAAGTAAAGGCTCCCAGATTAAAAATGAAATTTTTCGCCTGATGACCCGAGAAACATCTCGTCAAGACTGATACGCTGAAGATTAGTGGAAGCTAAATTGTTTGGAAGAATCTCTCGAAAGGTACCGCTTCTTACCAAGCAACACCGAAAGAAGCGATTATTATTCGCTAAAAAATATGTTAATTGGACGGTACAAGAATGGAAAAAAGTGTTATTTTCAGATGAAACAAAAATAAATATGGTAAATTCCGATGGAAAGCGCTATGTTAGACGTCCTTTAAACAGTGCTTTTAATTATAAATACACAAGGAGTATAGTCAAGCACGGTGGCGGTAACATTAAAGTTTGGGGGTGTTTTTCCGGATGTGGAGTTGGACCCGTTCGGAAGATTGAAGGTGCAATGGATTTAATGGCAATACAAAAATATCTTAGAGCACACAATGATTCCCTACTCGGACGATCATTTGCCTGCAACCTGGATCTTTCAGCATGACAATGATCCTAAACACACGGCCAATAGCGTCAAATATTTCCTTAGCGAACAGCGTATATCCGTTTTAGACTGGCCAGCAAATAGTCCGGATTTAAACCCGATAGAAAATCTCTGGTGTATTGTTAAAAAGAAAGTCTCAAACAAACGTAACACCAGTCATAACGAACTATATGAAGTATTTGTTGAAGCATGGAATTCAATCCCCCTAGAAAAATGTATGAAATTGATTGAATCAATGCCACGTCGTTGCAGTGCTGTTATTCAAAATAAGGGATACGCCACTAAATATTAATTACAACTATTGGTAGGCTGTGGATAGTAGCTATTTCGTAAATAACAATACTAATTACTAATACTTAAAAAAATATTGCTTTTTGTACTTTTTTGTTGTTGTTTCTAATTAGTTGACCATTATTGTTCATACCTTAAAACTGATTTAAATGTTTTCCGTAATGTAATATTAAAACTGCACATGTGTAATGGGTTTTATAATGTTTTTGTAACAAATGATAAACCGTTGAACATATTGTTGTCCTATTTATTGTTTAATTTGAAAATAAAAACGATTGCGGTGAAGTATCTTACATAATGTCAAGGACCGTTGGTAGTGTTTCTAATTAGATGACCAGCACTGTATGTGTGTATATATATATATATATATATATATATATATATATATATATATATATATATGTGTATGTATATATATGTATATATATATGTGTGTGTGTGTGTGTGTGTGTGTGTGTGTGTGTGTGTGTGTGTGTATATATATATGTATATATATATATATATATATATATATATATATATATATATATATATATATATATATATATATATATATATATATATAATAGACTAAAAAGACTGCAGTAGAAATGAATAGAGAAGAAAGATCAAATTACAACGCAAATACCTACCAATCAAGCACATAACATCTACTAACCAATATCATGGTAGACCAAAAAGACCAGAGTAGACCATAATAATACACAGTAATTTACCTGATAAATTGAGAAGATACGCCCAATAAAAGCTCTGTTTATGGAAATGGTCGATCTGCTGGGCGGTGGCTGCGTCCAAATCCTTCCTTAACGTACGTCGCCCTCCGGATTTGTCTGATATTAACGCTTCAAGCTGCGTACGAACCATGTAGAGCTGGGTGGAAGATGGGCCTGAAATTTATAATAAGACATGTAGCATAATAGCATTGTCGTTCTTCATACACAAAAAAACAGGCAAAAATCATAAATCACACAACCTAACCAAATTAATTAATTTGACCAGAACCCGCTCAGCTAGATTATACAAACAGGTCATTGAATGTTGCCAATTAACTAAGTCCTGGTAGCAAGTGAAAAAACAACATTTCCATCTTCTAAAAAAACATAGTTTTTGCATAATAACCATGAATATCCCATTGTACATTGGGTACAATGTAGTTATGATTAGTCAAATACTATACTAAGAGCCGTGGTTAGCGCACGCATCCCAAATTCAAAGGGCGCAAGTTCGAATCCTGGCCGGAACCCATGCACCACTGAGGTAGTTTTCTGACCTAATGTGCATATTGTTACAATTACCACGTGCTAACAACGGTGAAGAAAAACATCTCGATGAAACCTGCACATCGAAATAACCGATGTGTAAAACCTGCCAAGCCGCCTTGTACAAGCGTGGCGGGTATAGTGCCCGAAATGAAAATCCGGCACCGAAGGACCAAACTAGAAGGACCGTTTTTCCCGTGAAACCACTTACCCACGTTCCGCCTGGGCACTTTGATCGTGAAACTGGCCACGCCATCCTTCTTCCCTCGCAATGCAGGGTCCTGCTGAGGCTCGCAGCCACGTGCCCAATCACCGCACGTTTCGCGAACCGACACTATTATACTGAAATATTTGTATGCAGCATTCAGAAGTCTCCATAGCATTTCAACATTTTTTTTATGGTCAATGTGGAATTTACTACCGTACGAGGAATAGGGATTCAAATAATTACATTATGAGTGACAGGTGACATATGTCATCTGGGACCCGGATGGCTTAGATTCACAATTGGAACCGGTAGGTAGCGCTGGGATCGGATTCTAGGATCCTCCTAATCTCCTAGACCGATTTTGATGATTTTGTTTTTTTGTGTTTGAGTGAGTCCGCGGATGATTTAGATTTACAATTGGAACCGTCCTAGATTTTTGTTTGTTCAGGGTAGGACATCTGCCGGGACCGCTAGTAGTTTATATTAGACTAGCTGATGCCCGCGACTTCGTCCGCGTGGTGCGGTTTTTTAAATTTCCCACAGGAACTCTTTCATTTTTCGGGATCAAAAGTATCCTATATGTTGACCAGGGATATAAGCGAACACTATACAAAATTTCACTTAAAACGGTCCAGTCGTTTCGGAGATTAGCCCGTACAAACAAACAGAGAAACAAAAATTTGAAAAAAAATCTAAATTAGTTCTATTTCACTTCTTACATCCCCTGACTCGTTTTTTAGCATTTTTTTTTCATTGTACAGAAATTCAACATCTACAGATTTATTATATGTATAGATATATTAGATTAACACGTCACGGGTGTAAATGCCTTCGAACGTGTCTCACTTGCAGTGGAGATACCAAAAACATAGACTTCTTTGTGGTGAGAAGGGCGCAACTCCATGTAGAAAAAAGTTCAATATATATCTAAGACGTGCTATTAAACCACAATTCCGTTATAAACTTATATTAATAGAAAGAAAGAAAGAAAATAATTTTATTTAGGACAAATTATATAAATACAGTAAGTATAATTGCTAACAAATTTAAAACTAGCGTGATACAATCTTGTCCCAAAAGGGGCATCAGACTCAGCATAATGCCGGTCGGTTAAAACCAGCGCTGATCTTCCGCTGTGCCCATGAGGTACCGTCACGGTAGACATTACATCATTGTAATAACATAAAATTAAAATCTTAAACTATATACAAACTTGTATATATATATATATATATATATATATATATATATATATATATATATATATATATATATATATATATATTTATATATATATATATATAACTCCACGCCAGTTCCCTTGCGGGGTAAGCACGAACAACAGAGCGCCATTTAGGCTTATTCTTACACACCTCACTTGCTTCTTTGACATTCAGAACTCTTGTCATGCACGCTCGTCTGTTCTTAAGGCTCCTGACATCACCTTCTGCTAGTACACGATCAATTTGTTCATGGAAGGTGTGTCGCCTTCCACGACTTCTGCATCCATCCACTTTTGCATTGTATATCTGTTTAGTCATTCTTTCATCATGCATTCTTTGCACATGCCCGAACCACCGGAGCATTCTTTTCCTTAGCTTCACCCCGACACTCTCTTTAGACCAACTCTCTTTCTTACTTCGGTATTACGAACGCGGTCCGCGAGCGTCACTCCGCAGACCGCGACCGCGTTTTCTCTACTTTCATGCTCTCTCTTCCATGCCCAACTCTCGCTTCCATACGTGAGCGTAGGTACCAGCACCGCGTTTTGTATGGCAAGCTGGGCCTTCTGGCTGAGGTTCTTAGCGCCTAGAAGTTTACCTACCTATATATATATATATATATATATATATATATATATATATATATATATATATATACATACACATATACATAAATAGTGCACATACACAATAGATAGAAATAGGGAAAGGTGTTATAGATACGTTCTTAAAAAATTTAAATAAATAAACTGAAATGATATTACGATTAAATTAAGTTAAATACCACTTGTATCGTGTTTTAAGTCGCGTTGTGAATGTTGGTGCTCTTTTAAAAATATCTTTAATTTAGTTCTGAACCAATTACGACATTGCAAATTTCGAATAGGTGGTGGAATATTATTCCAGCACCTTGATGCTGGGTAACGAAGACTCCCGCGGAAGCCGGCTGTATAATGGCGCTCAGAAATCAGTTGTATCGCACACGTTCTGGAATTGACCATTCTACGGCTTGATACCCAGGAGAGCTTCTCATATAAGTAACGTGGGGTTTTGTACTTAATGACCCCGAAGAGAATAGGGCTAATAGGGGTTACCTTGACCTAGTACAGCACAACACAAAACAAAAATCCATAAACCTATTTTATATATAAGCCAAAAACGGATATTAGTTTTTAAAACTTTACGGGACTCGATAGGCCTCGTGCCGTCACAATAGTGGTTTTAGTACAAGGTCTAAAACGCCCCGTACCGAAGGAATGGAAAGTAACGACAGATAAATTAGAATTTCCGACAGCCCTATAATAATCAGTTCAATTTCATATCTTAACACTCACCTACGTATAAGGTCCTTCTTATTCTTGATCGCCTTCCTGAGGGGCTCCCTGAGCACCAGCTGCACGAAGTCCTGCAGCTCGGCGTATATGGACCTCCTGGCTGCGTCGCTGAACACAGTCTCCATCCTGGCCATTAACACCTGCAGACCTTTGATCATGGCTATCACTTGTTGGAAAATCTTTTAATAAAAGATTGTGCTCTCAGTTCGACATTTTTTATTGAAGTACTTTTGAATCAAAAAATGTATTCCACAAATTATTATGTTTTGTCTACGACATTAATGAGGTTTTACTGGAATTTATCACTTCATGATAATGTCACCCCGTCCAAACATACAATTATTTCTACTTAAACTAAGTACACAGACATAATACTACTCCAGTTGCCCATATTACAATCGACCGATACACTCCGCCAACACATGATGGATTCGTCACGTGACTGATCATCAGTTTGTTGGCATTCAGAGCAATTTGGTGAATCAGAACCCTTCATGATATATTTGAACTTGTTTGAAGGAATGTGTACGGAGCGAAGTCTTCGTAGAGCTACAATAGATTTCCTGTCCAATTCTACAGATGACAAAGTGGACCACAGGCATCGAGAGAGTCAACATTGGACGGTTTGTCCCATATTCCCTTCGATAGTGATGTAATTTTTCATGTCTACCCAAAAGTTGCCTGCCTATAAGCAATTACTTTAAGCATTATATTGTTACGAATTTGTAGGATGTAAATTCGAAAATGTCGTTGGAATTATCACAAGGTCACACACGTAATTCCCAATTCTTACAAATATAGCCGAATACAACAAAACCAAACCGTAGGGCAGAAAGTTATTATCACATAATTCGCGTGAACTTCGTCGTTATAAGATACTTGCTCCGAAAGTGCACTCGGTAACCCCTCGTCCATTTGTCAATTAGACATGGCCACCTAGCAACATGCGGCACACTGGTTCTTCAAATCGTTAAATGGTCAGCTTAATGGGTCCCAAGAATTCTCATGATACCAACAGAGGGAAGAAGGTTTTATGACGTCTTACGGCGGCGTGAACAAAGAGATTAGCACGAACAATAGATCACTAGAATTCAAAGGGGTAATAAGACACCTGCAAAGGATTAGTATCGGCTTGCAACAATATATTTAAGACAAAAAACTTTTTATTCGTTGGTATACAATCAAGAAGTATTGTATTTTTTCGTAGTTACAACTTACCCTCTCATACTCTTCTGCGTCCGGGGGACAACGGGGATTGCTTGCATGGTCGGTGGGATGAAGGAGTTTCCATGAACACAACTCGGTTAGAACCTGCATCAATATAACAATATACATATATCAATCTTATCTATACTAATATTATAAAACTGAAGAGTTTGTTTGTTTGTTTAAACGCGCTAATCTCAGAAACCGCTGGTCCGATTTGAAAAATTCTTTCAGTGTTGAATAGTACATTTATCGAGGAAGGCTATAGGCTATATTATATTTTCAAAAAAATTAGGGATCCTTACTAAAAGTCCAATAATGTAACCCAAGGTGTAAAAAAAAGGCGTGCGTTGCGAAAACTATTGAGTATTGAACAAAACAATGTACTACCACTTTGCAGAACATATAATTGTCTACAAAAACTATCGCGTAACCATATGTCTAGCTATTGTAGTTATCTCACAATAAGTGTTTTCTTTTATTTTTTTAAATAATTAAAATGCCGTCGCTTCAAAAACTGTTTATTTTGTTTCTCGGTATTAATCCCTATCAAAACAAATTACTCCATATTCAAGACGAATTCAATACCTTTCTAGAACTTTTTGAATTATTCAATTCGGACGTTTCATTCAAAAGATATCGCGATATTTAAAATATTGTTTGATTGAACGTGCTAATCTCAGGAACTACTGGTCTGATTTGAAAAATTCTTTCAGTGTTAGATAGCCCATTTATCGAGGAAGACTATAGGCTATGTATATCATCACGCTAAGACCAATAGGAGCGGAGCACCAATGAAGAATGTTTCAAAATCGGAGGGTTTTGAAAGCAAATTCCACGCGGACGATGTCGCGGGCAGAAGCTAGTATCAATACACAATAGCTGGACACGTAACACATCCATACTAATATTATAAACGCGGAAGCAACTCTGTCCGTCTGTTAGTCTTTCACGGAAAAACAACAGCAGTACCGATTTGCCTGAAATTTGGCATACATGTGGGCTCAATACCGAAAATGGACATAGGACGACGGCTTATGTGGTTGAGTGAGCTAAGACTTCGCCGACCTATCTCACTGCAACGCAGAGGCTCTAATTTCAATTCCTGACATGGTAAATTTCGAAAAAAGATTTTACCCATAATATTTTCTTAAGTTTTCGCGACTTGTATACATAATAAAACTACGTTTTAACGGTTTTAAGCGCGGTAATTTTATTTGATTTGGTTTTTCCGACGTTTCGGCCACTTTACAGTGGCCGTGATCACGGAAGACAAAGATGTCAAGTGATCACTTGACACAGTGACCACACTGAAAAGTGGCCGAAACGTCGGAAAAACCAAATCAATTAAAATTACCGCGCTTAAAACCGTTAAAACGTAGTTTTATTAAGATTTTACCCGTTATTTACTATGGTCTGGGTATCTGGGATAGGTCCCAGAGTAGTCCATTGTATATTACCCGTAACACAAGCTTAATTTGGGGATATATAAAGTGTGTTAGTTCGCGGATTATTTATTTAGGATACTTTTCATCCCGATTAATGGGATAGTTTCCGGGTTAAAATGCTATTGCCATTATTTTTAATCATTGTAAAGGTGGTCTGGAAGATATCCCCGGCGGCGATAAGACCTTCTATTGTATATGTAACTTATGTATGCAATAAAGAACATTCATTCATTCATACATTCATTCATTCATACATTCATTCATTCATTCATGCATTCCCCCAGCGTTGACAAAAAAAAATGCTTTGACACGCGGCGTAGCCGTGGGAGAAAGTTTAGTTTATAAAAGTAAAATTATAGCAAGATATTTTAACTTACAGAACACCAAGACGAGAGTAGTTGCAGACCACGCAGGCACAGTTCTGTGACGGCCTTATTCTCGGAGTCCGAGCCCGCCTCCTTGAAGGTCGTTGTAACCTAGAAAAATAATATATTTAACCTGCAAGACGGAACCACCACAAATTTGTTGCCGTACTGTCACGGACGGCTCATTGGATAGTCCCACAAATTTGTGGTCAAATACATATAATTGAAATGAACGTAGAAACTGATGCTTACCCTCTCTAAATACATGGAATTTGTATTAGAATAAAAGAGACAATATCATTCTCTTGGTTTTGGCGCAGGCAGTTTTGATGACAGCGGGCAGCTTATGGAAAAATATTATTAAATTTATACATAACTAGCGGACCCGACGAACTTCGTACCGCCATATTTTCTGAATTCCTAAAAGACTTTGTTTCATGATACAAAAACAAAATCACCAAAATCGCTCCAGGTGATTAGGAGGATTCTAGAACCCGATCTCAGCGCCACCTACCGGTTCTAATTGCGAATCAAAACCATCCGGGAACCCACTCAAACACACAAAAAAAAAATCACCAAAATCGCTCCAGGTGATTAGGAGGATTCTAGAACCCGATCTCAGCGCCACCTACCGGTTCTAATTGTGAATCTAAACCATCCCGGGACCCACTCAAATACACACACAAAATTTCATCGAAATCGGTAAAGTCGTTCTCAAGTTAAGCGCGTACATACATTTCTATGATTCATTTTTATATATAAGAAGATTTATATACAGTCCACATCGAGTTTTATTTAGAAGAAGCAACTGCCACCAATGGCAAAACTATTCATTGTAATAATGTAGGTAACAGATTTCATTGTACACTCTCCTAGAGTCCTCCAACTGGTCCTTCTTCGTTCTATTTATGTACACAGATTAACAAAAAAAGTATTCTATTCTACTCTATCTCTGCTCGTGTAAGAGCTTAGCGATGAAAGGAGAACTTTTAACTCACCTCGTTGCTGTATCTGGCCAGCTCTGAGATGTAGTTCTGATGCTCCTCCCTGATCTGAGGCAGGTGGACCATCAGATCAGCCTGAGGAGACGGCGGATTCGGAATGGAGGAAAGTGGCCACCTGGAGACATGAAACGATATCATTGCCACTTGCCAAGTCATTCTGTGATTACACAATATGAATAAAACCTAACCTAAGTAAAAGAATACTAACTATTTACAATACTTTAAAACATGTCTGAAAGCAAAGCATTTTCCTTTTGTAACATTTCTACCGATGGACGAGGCAGTCGAGCGATGACCACAAGCGGAGCAAGACTTGTGTACATTCGGTAATCTATTTAGTGACGGACTTTGCGCGGGTTATTAAATCGCGCATTACGTTTGGACTGGTTGTGTTCAGTTATATTTGTACCTGAGTTATACGTGTTTGTATAGTCCTAATAAACTCTATAATAATTCCAACGGCAATGGGGATTGTTCAAAAAAAATTACCCTCAGATATTATATTTTTATTACGTAAAATAGGGTATTTTAAGATACTAATTTGAATATTTTTGTGTTTTAAGAGTTAGTTTTTTTTTAATTCGATGACGTAATTGGGGACAACTTTACATTAATTCCTTTGCCTATAAAACGAAAATAAAACCTACTTATCATAATAATCTGTGCTACTATTTAAATATTACTGTCATTATTCATTATGACATATCGTGATCATTGTAGTGTGGCCAGCTTAGCAATTTTATCGGTAGATTTATTTTATATATTTATTTTTGGTGTTCAACATTTTTTTTTCCTAAAGTTACCGTTAAGTTATTCAAAGTGACCTTTAGTGAAAAATCAATATAATATAACTTAAACTGAATAATTTACAGTTAGACTGAATACATTAATTGATAACCAGGCATAAATTACCTATAGACACCATTGCGATGTCATTACTTTCTTAATTTGTAATAAAGTATTCTTTCGGCGATTAAAACAGATAAAGCTCATTCGACCACTAAAATACTTTGATTTGGTATCACATTTGGGTTATCATTTTTAATGTCTGATATCTAGACATGATCTCATTATTCAATGGAGATAACTCTTTATTGCACACCAAAACATACAATTAAGACCATATTTACAATATTTTCTAGGCGATACAATAGGCGGCCTTATCGCTCAAAGCGATCTCTTCCAGGCAACCTAAATCAAAAACAAATTTGAATCAGGTGATGTAGGTGGTGCAGGAAAAAGGCAAGGGACACATAAATACTCAAACTAATTTAACAAATAAATATACAAATACATACATATATACATAGTCATAAATATAATATACAAATATATACATATACAATAATATATTACAAAATACATATATTATATAATAAATGTATTAGCATAATTATATTGTGTTAATCAGACATGGCTATTTATGGACAAATAGTGTTTTCTGAGTAAATTTCTAAATGTTGGTAAGGATTTGGCCTCTCTGACAGTAAGAGGTAGCATATTCCATAGTTTGACAGCCTGCACTGTAAAAGAGTTATCATAATAGGATGAAGTGTGTGCAGGTGTCATAAGTTTTCGATACGTATCAGAGCGCAAATTGTGGGCAGTGGATAGGCGAAGGAATTTAAAACGTTCCTTAAGGTACTGGGGACTATTAGGAGTAAATAATATATTATACAGGAGAGTGAGAATGTGAGTATTCCGGCGAAAATGAATAGGAAGCCACTTGAGTCTTTTACGATATTCGGAAACATGGTCATATTTTCGCAATCCAAATATGAACCTGATACAAAAATTCTGAAGTCGCTCAAGCTTATTCAGCTGTTCTAAGGTTAAATCTAGATAGCAGGCGTCAGCGTAATCAAGTATGGGAAGTAAGAGAGACTCAGCAAGCGTAATCTTGGTAGCAGTGGGCAAGAAGTTTCTTAATCTTCTGAGGGATCTAGAAGATAAGAAGACTCTGCGACTTAAATCGGTGATGTGAGGCCGCCAAGACAGATCCCTATCGATGATTATGCCGAGATTTTTGACAGTGTCGCTAACAGGTATATGTGTGCCGTCAAAAAGAACCTGTGGTAAGGAGGACCAGTTAACTTTAGCATTCATCCTAGGGCTACCGACGATTATCAATTGAGTTTTCTGAGGATTTACGGCAAGGCCAAACTTTTTACTCCATCTCAGTATGTGATCCAGGTCAGAGTTGATTTTGTTTATTGCAATGTTTAGTGCATCAGTTTCACTTTGTGTGTAAATTTGTAGATCGTCTGCATATAGGTGGTAGGAAGAAGTCAATTTGTCAGAGATAGAGTTTATAAAAACAGCAAATAAAAGGGGAGATAAAACGCCGCCCTGAGGAACACCGGCAGTTAAACCACACCAGGATGAGTATGTCTCATCAATACGAATTCTCTGCCGGCGCCCATGCAGGTAACTGTGAAACCAGTCGATTACTGATGGAGATATGTTAAGAGTGCGAAGAATACCAAGCAATAAGTCGTAATCAACATTATTGAAGGCACTGCTAAAGTCTAACAGTGATAGTATAGTCAACAGGCCATTCTCCATCCCATGCCGGATGTCATCCGTAATCTTGACCAGTGCTGTGACTGTACTGTGGCCTGGACGAAACCCGGATTGGAAAGGATTCATTAATGAATTTTGAGAAAGGAAAGTGCTAAATTGCTTGTGGACTAAGCGTTCTAATACTTTGGAAAGAAAAGGAAGAATGGAAATTGGACGGAATTCAGAAAAAGACGAAGGATTTGGCTTTTTGGGGAGAGGAATAACATGTGCTTCTTTCCAAGCAACTGGAAAGATACAAGAAGCAATGGACGAATTAAGGATGTGGGTTATAATAGGGTTTATGACATCAAGAATGGGCACGATCATGCCGCGACTAATACCATCACTGCCGACTGCATTTGAAGATATAGATTTAATAGCAATCTTAACATCACATTCAGATAAAGGACTAAGAATAAAATTTGGATGTAAAGGAGTTGGAATAGAAGAAAGATCTTTCAATGTGTTTGACTTAGTAATTTTGTCAAAATACTTTGTAGATGTGAAGTGTTGATTAAGACTATCAATGTCGAAGTTATTTGGAACAGGATTTTGCACTGACTTTCCAACTCCAAGTGATTTCAAAAATTTCCATACTTTTGATGGGTTATCTTTCTCAACTGATTCATGAATATACCGGCGCTGTGCATCCCTACACACTCTATTGCAGCGATTACGAGCTCTTATGAAAGCTTGTTTGTTTTCATCACTGGGTTTGAGCTTGTATTTGGTTTTGGCCATAGATTTCTTATGTATGAGCTTCTTGATATCGTCTGTAAGCCACGGTGCAGGAAGATGCTTTATTCTAACACGTCGCATAGGTGCATGCAAATCATACAACCTCAATAAGGCTGTATTAAATACATACACCTTTTCATCTACAGTAGCTGCCTTGAAGACCCCAGACCAATCCGATTCTTGGGCGTCCTTGACTAGGGCGGCCAAGTTTATACCACCAAAATTATGCTGCAGGATAACTTTAGTTTTGGCTTTTGGTGGACGAATGTTATAAGAAAGAAAAATCAAGTCGTGATAAGAAAAAGCGTTCGCCGAGCACTGACCATGAGAAATAACATAAGAGGGTGAAGAAACAATTATCAAGTCTAAGAGAGACGGTGTAGAATTGGGGAAATAATGTGTTGCTTTCAGTGGAAGTATGGTCAGGCCAGAAGCCGTAACTAAAGATTCGAGGGACATACTACGATGATCCTGTTTTAGAAGACAGGTGTTAAAGTCACCCATAATAATGGAATGATTATAATTTGGGATTAAGTCTTCTAAAAGTTTTTCGAACGACGTGAAATAATTAACTTTAAGAGAAGGGCTATAAAACACACCTACCAAGACCTTTACAGAATAAAGCTCCACCTCAATAAATAAGTGCTCACCAATATCAGAAGAAGGGGGTTGCGGTGACATGCTTACAATTGAATAAGGAAGATGTGTCCGGAGATAAATAGCAACTATACTTTGTGTTGAAGTCAAAATTCATCCAAAATGTGCACCTATTTATATAAAAATAGCTACACGTCTCACTCATTCATTAGAAACTGATTAAAATAATATTAATTACTTATTTGATAATTTGGTACAATCAATAAATCAGCAACCTATGTTACTTTCTTAATAATCTATAATACAAGTAAAGTATCTCATATAAATACATACAAATAAAGGAACAGACATTACACCACTGCCCTGGCGATTAGATAGTGTGTTTGATTGTTAATGTATGTTATGGATCTGATCTTATTCAACAAATTACCGGAAAATATGAAACTCTTCATTAGTTTTAAATATATTCACTTGCAGGCTTAAAAGTGACTAATCAAGCAAATCTATAGCTTGAAGGATTTCATGGAATATGAAGATTGGTGACAAATACCTTAATGATTGTAAATCTCTTAATAATATGATTTTGATGTATAACATAGTTACTAATATGAAAATTTATGAGTTAAATAATGACTATACAAGTAATTAAATAGACACTTTATATCTTTTTTTTTCAGGTTCAGAAAAAATTAGCAACAACTTTTCTGCATAAGCAAGGGTTATGCTTGATCATAGAATTTTATATGAGTTTTCCACTGCAGTTTACATGAAAACTTTATTTATAGAAAAAACCAAATGCTAGCCTGCAGAAAAAAGAAAAAGATAAAACTGAACATTTCTGAAAAGATTATATAATATGTCCTAAATTATTATCAATAAGTGTTTAAGTAAATAAACAAGTTTAACTGCTAAAAGTTATTTATTATTTCATCTTGCAAAATAATAAGTCAAAAGATATATTTTATCAATCAATTCATATAAATATATGGCACATACAAATTTATAACTCACAATAGTTTGCTTTCAGTATAGAAACCATCTTATTCCTATAACTCTTAATGTGAACTCTTAAGATAGTCAAGTCTTCAGACAAAGTAAAGCTAAAATATTTTTGGAGGAATGTTAAATATTCATAAATTGTTTACATGAATTATAACTAATAATTTTGTATATATAAAAATAAGTTATTTAAAATAGCCATCCTTGTTTTCAATTAATTAAGCTTTAAAGATATAGGCCATTCTTCTGTGGTGGTACTAATCTTTTCAATCAGTTTCTATTTATTGATTTGGGCTTGCTTGAGATAAATGCAGGTTCTGGTGAACTTTTTGTATGCCATTAGCTCCAATGCAGTTCATAAAGAATACTCCAAAGAATTCAAATCAGAACTCGACGCAGGTCAACCTTAGCTCTGAACAAAGTCTGACAAATTGGCTTTCAACCAATGTTGGATTGAATTATTTCACAGAGTCCTGTTGGAAAATCCACTGCTATCCAGCAAATAAAGTATCACTTAATGTTTAAATCATTGTTTCCAATATGTCATTTTGGACGACTTTCTAACTTCTGGCGTAAGCTGTATTGTTTTGCCGGTTAAATTTTCTTCCACCGTGATGATCTTCTCATCAGTAAACAGGTTATTATTTGGATAATATCTCTTGAAAAGTTTTCGACATCTTTCCAATCGCAATTTACGAAGACGCTCGTTTATATAATGCACTTTTCTTTGACTTTTACTTTGCGACCATATGTAAGTATTCTCTTTACAGATATTTAAGAAATATTGGTCTGAAAAGCTAATATATATGTCGGCGCACCATCGATCAGAATAATAATTATGTTGTCAATGACACTTTAGCGGAGTGTTGCATCTGTGGAAGGACGCGACCACCTCAATGACTGATAGACATGTCGGGACATGTTTTGGGCGGTGTGCGTGGTCGCAAGGGCATCAAGCCTGCAACAAATCGCTATTATTAAAGTGCATTGCGGTTTAGAAAGTGTTTAGTGTTTATTTCGTGTTTCTTTCAAAAGTATATTAAAATTGTATCTATACCAATTGGAACATTAGTTTTAATTGTCAAACAGTACTCAACCACGCCATATATAAATACGAATGTTGATGAAGGCCTTCCTGAGCTTTCATCATATTATATGTATGATCGGCAGGATGGATGGGCTGGGCGTTTATATTTTAATAAAAACATCAGGAAGAAACGCGACTCGTTTAATGGCTGAATGTGAAGAGAGTGTTGCCAGTAATACACTTGTAAAACTACCTAACATCTCCCCTTTTAAAAGAAAGACTTAGATTTCAAAGCAAGGTAAGTAAAACATATTTATTTTTGAACTTGACTAAATGACTTGGTATCCAAGCTGTGAAATCTTTACAATATTGTCTATGACTTTGACACTTCTTATACTGACATTGACATTAACAGTTTACACTGACAGTATTGACACTTGATTGTAAATACTAAACAACAACATTATTTATTTTAATGAAAATACAAACTTATTCTAATTTTCTTAGAATCTAGGACTAATCTAATTTACATTATCATAAAAGTATTTAGGAGGTTTGATAATACGTCCTGAACGTGTTGTTTTAGGTAATTGACTAACATTTGTTTCTTTTTCAGGTGCGACTGAATCAGTGACCGAAGTTACAGGTTTAATAATATGTTCGCGGTTTCTACGGAATGTTCCTTCCGGAGACTGAATAATGTAACTACGAGGCTCATTTCCTACCTGCGTTATTCTACCTGGAACCCATGAACCCTGAGGCTTGTGTTTGAAATATATGTTATCACCTACTTGCAAATCTGACAAACTTTTAGTGTTTTTATTATAATAAAGTGTTGAATATCTCTTTTTTTTTTCAATATTATTAGTTAATTTAGTCATATCAACTAATGAAGGTGTTAATTGAGTGTCTGTGACTGGTATTTTAGTGCGTAAACATCTAGACATACAAAGTTGTGACGGAGAATAACCACTTTGTTTGGGTGTATTTCTATACATAAGTAATGCAATATAAGAGTCTGTATTGTCTGCTTTACATTTATTTAAAATGTGTTTGACTGTGCCAATGGTTCTTTCTATCATACCATTTGAGCGACTCAAATATGGACTAGACTTTATAAGTTTAATATTCCAATCTTTAGCAAACATTTCAAAATCTTTAGAATTGAATGGAGGACCATTGTCAGTAATCATAATTTCAGGTATGCCATGTCTTGAAAAAATTGACTTTAATTGAGTTATGACTGAAATTGCATTTGAGCTATTATTCAATAAAGCTAACTCAACATATTTTGAGAAATAATCAACTACAATTAAGTATTTTTTACCATCAAAATCAAAGAGATCTATTCCTACTTTATTCCACGGCAAAAGTTTATAGTTATGATGAATAATAGGCTGTTTAGAATTATTTCTACGATATGTAAGACATATATGACACTGGTTTATATATTTTTCAATATCATTGTTCATTTGAGGCCAAAAAACTGTAGATTTTGCTAGACGTATAGAACTATTTATACCCTGGTGACCTTCATGAACTAATTTTAAAATATATTCTCTCATGCTTTCAGGAATGACTATCTTATCACACATTAGTAATATGTTATTAAGCACATGTAGTTTATCTTTAAGTGAAAAATAAGGTTTAATTGACTAATTAACAGACTTTTTATGTTCAGGCCAACCATTTTGACAATAATAAACAATTTTAGATAACATTGAGTCATTAGTTATTGACTCTTGAAGTTCTTGAAGCTTCCCTTGACTTATTGTCAAATCAGACATAATGAGATTAATGTGTAAATCAATATCACTGTCTAAATCTAACAATGTATTATCTGGTAGGGGTGCTCTAGACAATGTATCTGCAATATATAGATATTTGCCTGACTTATATATAACATTCAGATCATATGGCTGTAATCTAAGCATTATTCTTTGTAGTCTTGGTGGAGTATCTTGTAAAGCTTTTTTAAACATAGTTATGAGTGGCTTGTGATCTGTTTCAACAGTAATTTTTCTACCATATACATATTGGTGGAATTTCATGCAACCAAACAGAATAGATAACATTTCTTTTTCTATTTGTGCATAATTTTGTTGACATTTAGTTAATGAGGCTGAGGCATAGGCTATTGGCTGTTTTTCATGTAATAGGACAGCGCCCATAGCATCCTTCGATGCATCTACTGATAATGTAATATTTTTATCAGGATCATAATATGCTAACACCGGAGTATTAGTTATGAGTGACTTGATTTTGTTAAATTCAGCATCATGTTGCTCTGACCAAATCCATGTATTATTTTTTGACAAAAGTGACCTAAGAAGACTATTTTCATTTGACAAATTAGGTATGAAAGGACTAAGATAATTAACCATACCCATAAATCTTTGTAATTCATTAATGCAAGTTGGAGTTGGCATCTCACAAATTGCTTTTACTTTAGAGGGGTCGACTTTGACTCCTTCTTGACTAAAGATATGTCCTAAGTACTTGACTTCTGTACAACAAATTGAAGACTTTTCTTTGTTGAATTTTATGTTTAATTCACGCGCTCTGTCTAAGACTTTTTGAAGACTTTGATTATGTTCTTGTAAGGTTTTCCCATAAATTAGAAAATCATCCATCATTATTTTGACATTATTTATATCACTAAACCGTTTAACCATTTCACGATGAAAAATCTCAGGTGCGGCATTAATACCAAATGGAAGACGTGTGAATTTGTACCTTCCAAAAGGAGTTATGAATGTACAAAGCTTAGAAGTAGCCTCTGTGAGACTCAACATCCAGTAACCTTTATTAGCGTCTAAGGTTGAAAAATATTTTGCACCTGCGAGATCTGACTTTATCTCGTCTATTGTAGGAAATTGGTAATGAGACCTTAAAATTGCCTGATTAAGTTTACGAGGGTCTATGCATAACCTTAATGAACCATCTTTTTTGGTAGTTAAGACTAAAGAACTTACCCATTCAGTCGGTTCTTCTACATGACAAATTATACCATCCTTTTCTAAATAATCAAGTTCTTTTTTCAATCTATTTTTTAATTGAAATGGAATTCGTCTGCACGCATCGATAGACGGTTTACAGTCTGGCTTTAATTTTAATTCACATCTGAAATCTTTAAGACACCCTAATCCTATAAAAAGATCATTATACGAATCTAAAATTTCTTTACATGTATGGGTTGGAACAAAATTAACTTTATATAGCCTCTTTATTAAATTCAGTTCTTTGCAACTGTCTCTGCCTAAGACATTTGGAGTATTAAGATCCACAATATGAAAATCAATGTTATAATTTCTTGAGTCATTATTTACTAGTAAAGTGCATTGACCTACTGTTGGTATAATTTCTCCACTATATGATGATAATTTATGTATACTCTTTGTTATAGTATCTAAGGGAAATCCTAATTTATGAAATGTTTTTAAATTTAATAAATTTGTATCGGCTCCTGTATCTAAAAGAAAAGTAACATTATGACTATTAATTATTAAATTCACCTGCCATGACTCTTTGTTTACATTATTGACATGAATTGAGCCCAACATATACAACTTATTATCTGGATTCGTGTTGGAAGTATGACATTCAGTTTCGACAAGATTGACATTTTTATTCTTACATGCCATAGCAAAATGATTGTATTTACCACAATTTTTACATTTGACACCTATGGCTGGACATTTATATCTGTGTACTTGCATACACCTGCCACATTTTTTACCTACTTGATGACTTGATTGTTGTCTGGAACTAGATGATTGTCTGCTCCGACTTGACTGATTTATTCCCTGTGAAGTTCTGGTCAGCTGCCTCTGTCTATTATGATTGGAAATGGACCGAACTTGCCCTATGAATGAAGATTCTTCTAATGTTTTTGCTTGTTGCCTTGTGGTTTCCATTTGCTTTGCTAATTGGACTGCTTGGTCAAGCGTCTCTGGCTTCTGTATAAGGATTTTCTCTTTTATGTACTGGTTTTTTGGATGGAGATTCCAACTAAATATGTCTCTAATAAGGTCATCTTCCAGTGTATTGAAATTACATTGCCTGCCAATATTTTTTAAATCTGTTGCATATTCATCAATTGTTTCTTCTAAATTTTGCCTTCTGTTAAATAATTTATGTCGTTCCATTGTTACATTAATTTGTGGTATGAAGTGATTACTAAATTTATTAGCCAACTCTTTGAATGATATGTTGTCGATATCAATATTAAAAGAGTAGAAAATCACCAACGCGTCTGGGCCAATGTGGTGTAACAAAATGGCGACTTTTCTTTGTTCGCTTTCGTCTTCTAAGTTGTTTGCTCTAAGATATATTTTAAGTTGGGTATACCAATTTTTCCACTCCAACGGCATGTTCGAATTGTGAAGGTCAAGTGGACTAAGTCCAACTCCAAATATAGTTGAAGACTTCGACTTACTTTGTGTACGTCCGACATGTTGTACGTGTGCCTCATCCTTGTCCATATTTTAAGTTTTCTTATAGCTTTTTGACTTCTTGTTCTGGTTCTTAGCTTCTGTTCTTCTGACACCATATTATATGTATGATCGGCAGGATGGATGGGCTGGGCGTTTATATTTTAATAAAAACATCAGGAAGAAACGTGACTCGTTTAATGGCTGAATGTGAAGAGAGTGTTGCCAGTAATACACTTGTAAAACTACCTAACACATCAGAAGTGGGATATAACGAAATGCAGAACGAAGCAAGGCAACCAGCTGCTACAACCTCCGAGAAACTGCTAATCAATATGGAAACGTTGTTTTCCCGAATTTTAGAGGCGCAACAAGGACCACCTGTGAGTGCAAACCGTACATCGCTTTTAAAGTTTGACCCGGATGAACCGGACTCTGACATCAATGGTTGGTGTAAGGTGACAGAAGTAATTGTGCAAAATAAATGCCTAGAAGGTGTTAACTTACTTATAGCTTTAACGGAGGCGCTGAAGGGTCGCGCTGCTACATGTCTAACTAAGCTTAATTTAGACCAGATTACGTGGAGCTCAGTTAAAGAAATTTTAATTGCAAGATTTTATAAACCTAAACTTTTGCAAGACCACTTCGACGATATTTTGCGTTTTCAAATAGGCAATAAAGAGACGCCGTCTGAATCTGCTCTTCGGTTGTGGTGTCTCATTGAACAAATACCTGAATGTGCAATGTCCGAGGCGGCAATAACTGGATTTGTGATGTCAGTACTGTGTCAAAAGGACAGCTTAATAAGTCGTGAGTTAAATGCGCAAAGTATAACAACTCGAGTCCAACTGTTCCGAATATTTGGTGGAATGTCATTTAAGCGACGTTCAGATAATGAAGCCCAAGAACATGAAACCAAGCGAGCTCGCACGATGGAGAAATTCATTGGCAAATGTCACTATTGCGGATTGATTGGTCACCGTATCGCTGATTGTAAGAAACGACGAGGTGGAATTGAAATTAATTCGCAAACCACTTTAAATTCAACACGTTCTACAGAAAAAAAGACGATCATTATGTGTTACATATGTGGTCAGCCTGGACATGTGGCGACTGCTTGTCCGAGCAAGAAGACCAGTGGTGGACCAGCGGTCAAGGAGGTCCATCGGTGTGAGCACCGACCTTCCAGGAGTACCTTGCAAACATCTTCTGGTGAGCCAATTTCTTTTCTATTTGATAGCGGATCATCTTGTTCCCTTTTAAAAGAAAGCTTTCGTGACAAACTTGTGGGTACTGTGCGTAATAACCTCGTTTATTTGAGTGGCATAGATGGTGAAGATATTCAGTGCACCACTCAAATTGAAAGTAATATAAGAATTAATGATCTCTCAGCAAATTTAACTTTTCATGTAGTTCCTGATAAGCTTATCTCTGATCCTATTATAGTTGGGAGGGATATTTTTGACCAAGGTTTGTGTGTTAAGATTGATAATGATAACCTTGTATTTTTTTCTAAGGAAAAAAGCCAATTCTGTCACTTAAAATCAAACAAAACAGATTTTTCAAAGATTTACACAGATTTGCTAGGTCAGGATAGGAAAGTGCTAATGTCAATTTTAAATAAATATTCTGATTATTTCACTGAAGGCATTCCCTCTCGTCGAGTAACAACAGGTGAATGTCAAATTAATTTAATAGATCCTTATAAAACTGTACAACGGTGCCCATATCGGTTAGCACCAGCAGAAAAGCAAATAGTCAGGGAAAAGGTCCAAGGACTGCTTGATGCTGGAGTTATTCGAGAGAGCTCTTCTCCCTTTGCTAGTCCTATACTATTAGTTAAGAAAAAGGACAACTCCTATAGAATGTGTGTAGACTACCGAGAATTAAATTCCAATACACAGCCCGAGCACTACCCTCTGCCACGTATTGAAGAACAAATAGATCAACTCAACGGGGCTAATTACTTTTCATCTTTGGATATGGCGTCAGGCTTTCATCAAATTTTGATGCACCCAAACTCCGTGGAGAAAACGGCATTTGTTACACCCGAGGGGCAATATGAGTATCTTGCTATGCCCTTCGGGCTGCGCAATGCCCCATCAGTTTATCAGAGATGCATAACTAAGGCCCTGATTCAGCTACATAATAAACCACTCATATATATGGACGATATTTTATGCTATTCAACTAGTATAACTGAAGGTTTGCAGCGTCTAGATGATGCTTTAGGTGCTTTAACCAAAGCTGGATTTCATTCAATCTTCAAAAATGTAAATTTATGACACAAAAAATATAATATCTAGGATACTCTCTCCAGTCTGGAAAGATAAGACCAAATTGTCGAAAGATACAAGCATTAGTAGATGCTCCACTACCCAAAACTGCTACTCAAGTCCGGCAGTTCCTTGGCTTAGCCTCATATTTTCGTAAATTTATACCCAACTTTACGCATGTCATAGGACCATTATATCCCCTAACAAAGCTAAAAGGGCCTATAATATTGACTCAAAAGCATAAGGAAATACGAAACAATATAGTACGCATACTCACGTCTGAGCCTGTACTGACCATCTTTAATCCAGAACTACCAGTAGAATTACACACCGATGCCAGCTCTGATGGATATGGGGCGATCCTCATACAAAAATTAAACAACACACCACATGTAGTGGAGTATTATAGTCATCGAACATCGGAAATCGAGTCACGCTACCACTCATACGAATTGGAGACTTTAGCTGTTGTACGAGCGGTGGAACACTTCCGGCATTACCTTTATGGTCGTCATTTCAAAGTCTATACAGACTGCAACTCTCTTAAGGCATCTAAGTCAAAAAAAGACCTTACTCCCCGTGTCCATCGTTGGTGGGCTATCTTACAGGCTTACGACTTTGATATAATATATCGTGAAGGTCGGGGAATGGAACATGCAGACTATTTTTCGCGAAATCCTCTTCCTAGTACCGATAGTCCTGGTACATCCTGCAATGATTCACTGACAAAACAAGTTCAGTATGTCGAACTTCATCAGGATTGGCTTTCGGTTGAACAAAAACGTGACAGCGAAATACAGAACCTTATCGAAAAGCACAATAATAATGACTTCCCAGATACGGTAGCCCAAACATACGATGTAAGGGATGGCATCCTATATAAAAAAATTGTTCGAAATAAGATAGTTTCCTGGCTACCAGTAGTTCCACGGTCTTTAATCTGGACACTGATTAATCACGTTCATAACGAAATACATCACTTAGGCAAAGACAAAACCTTAGATAAACTATATGAGCAGTATTGGTTCCCCGAAATGTCGAAATGTGTGCGTAAATTTATTGACTCGTGTATTATTTGTAAAGTATCTAAAGGTCCATCGGGAGCTCAACCCGTTCAGCTTCACCCAATTCCAAAAGTTTCAGTGCCTTGGCACACCATACACATTGATTTTACGGGAAAGCTTAGCGGGAAGAGTGATCGGAAAGAATACTGTTCAGTAATTATCGATAGCTTTACCAAATATGTTTTGCTAGAACATACTACTTCTCTCGACGCCAAGAGTGCAGTACATGCACTACAAAAAGCAGTTTGCTTTTTTGGAGCACCTAGACGTATTATTGCTGATCAAGGTCGATGCTACATAAGCTCTGACTTCAAGAACTTTTGCGCTGAGCATAAAATAGATCTCCATTTCATTGCGACCGGCTCTAGTAGGGCAAACGGACAAGTCGAGAGGGTTATGCGGACTCTCAAAAGTTTGTTAACCATTGTCGAAAATGACTCTAATAAAACATGACGTGATGAACTAGGAAATATTCAACTAGCACTTAACAGCACTACGTCAGCCGTAACAAAATATTCACCTACAGAACTTATGCTAGGTATTTGTGCACAATCATTAGGTATGTCTAAGCTAAATTCGAAAGTTCATGATAAACCAGAGCGTTTAAACCTCAATGCGGTGCGAAACAATGCGTCAGCCAATATGCAAAAGACGGCTGAATTCGAAGTTGCACGATTCAATCAGGGTAGAGCAAAAATAAAACCATTTTCTAAAGGTGATTACGTTTTCCTTAAAAATAGTGAACGAAACCAAACTAAATTGGATAGAAAATTTAAGGGCCCTTTTGTTATAACAGCAGTACTAGATAACGATCGGTATGAAATAAAACGATTAGATAACTCTCATAGAATTTATAAATATGCTCACGAGAATTTGCGCTCAGTACCTCAAGGACACGAAGGCCTGCTTGAAATCGCGACAAATCTTTTAAATTATGACGTCGAGGCCGAGTCGGCGCCAGAAGATGTAGATGACTTAACCCTGATTCATAGAAATGACTTATTACCCACAAACGATGACATTCTGACCACATGCTCTGATACTATATCAATTGGCTCCAATACTATCACCGGCAATTCAGACACCCTCAGTGCATATTCCGATCCTGAGACATGGGATATACAAAATGAAATTGAAATTTATGACGAACAAGATACTCCGCAATCATAGGTATGTCATCAGCATGTTTCAACGTCTTATACAAGTTTGTTAAATTGTTCATCGTGGAACCTGTTTAGCAACAAGCGTGGTTACTGATTGCATTCGCTAGACTAATCCGGAAGCGAAGTGGTCGATTCTGGTCACGGGGAGTGGCATTCGGGCGCTATACCCAGCAGGGTTAGTATGATGGATGCATTCCGCCAGGTTAAAGGGACAGTGTACTGGTCTGGTCTAAAAGGTTGTGGAGAGTGTCATTTGGACCCTATACCTAACAAGGTTAGTTTGATGAATACACTATGCCACGTTAAGAGGCAAATGTCATTCGGGCGCTATACCTAACAGGGTTAGTTTGAAGAATACACTCTGCAAGATGAAAGTGGCATCCACGCCATATCCCGAGGGAATGGTTGGAAGGATCCACTTGTCGAGTTCAGATATGCTTATTCGGTTGGCTGGCCAAAAGGATAGTGACATCCGGGCCACACCCAAGGGGGTTGGTTGAAAGGATTCACTCGTCCGGTTCAGACGTTGGTTCAATAGACCAAAGGATAGTGACATCCGGGCCACACCAGGAAGGGTTGGTTGAAGGGATTCACTCGTCCGGTCTAGATGTTGTTTCAATAGACCAGACCCATTACGGAAAGTTGAAAGAATCATTTACTCAGTTTAACCACTTCATTCCGGGGGTCTTCGTGGTTGGGGTCGGAATTACGCTTGTTTAGTTATTGATGAATGTAATTATTGTTACTTGCTCATGAACGCGAAGTTAGATTTAAATGATCCATGCAGAATTATATAATTCTAGAGAGTGGTATTGTAAATGCCTGTGGGTTATGTATCAGTCAAAGTCAATGTTAATAATGAGATGAAATTTCGGTGTGATCTCTAGTGAAGTACTTTATTGGCCATGTTGAGATAAGACTCTGTAAGAGGTCTGGTTTGGAGTCATAGTCTAAAAAGAGAGTATGAGCATTGCGTCAGCAGCAGCTGGACTCAAGTTAGAGCAATTGCAATTGTTGATTGGTCATGGCAATAAAGGTCCTACCTTGAGAGGTTTTAAATCAAGAAGTTCTAAAAGTGTATTAGTTTTAATAGTAAAAAGAAAGGACTGTGATACATGGCTCTGGCAGATAATTTTGAGGTTCTGGTTTATTATTCCTGGGGTGCCGACTAATGATTTTTATAGCTCAGAATAATAATTGTAGTATTCTTAACCATTTGTCAACTTTTTGGCACTTGAATTGTCATGCATACATAGATCATTAAATTATGATATCATATTTGAAATAATAGGTGTTGGAAGATTTTAAAAGTTAATTCAAGTAGAGCCATTCAGTAGTGGCCAGAAGTGGCAGGATGAACGAGCGGATGTCCTGGTGATTGAAAGTTGTTTGTTTCAGAAATACAGTAACGCCCGAGGACGGTCGAATGTCAGTCTGGCCGTGTCGGCGCACCATCGATCAGAATAATGATTATGTTGTCAATGACACTTTAGCGGAGTGTTGCATCTGTGGAAGGACGCGACCACCTCAATGACTGATAGACATGTCGGGACATGTTTTGGGCGGTGTGCGTGGTCGCAAGGGCATCAAGCCTGCAACAAATCGCTATTATTAAAGTGCATTGCGGTTTAGAAAGTGTTTAGTGTTTATTTCGTGTTTCTTTCAAAAGTATATTAAAATTGTATCTATACCAATTGGAACATTAGTTTTAATTGTCAAACAGTACTCAACCACGCCATATATAAATATGAATGTTGATGAAGGCCTTCCTGAGCTTTCATATACATAATTTTATTCTGGAGTACGTTCAATAAAATGTTTGTTTATGTTGATGTTGTATGACATAACAATGACATGAAAAGGAAAATGTCGGTCCTTTTGTATTTTGAAACTGAATGGCTACGGTATTCATATGCATTTCACCAGACGTAAATGAAGTCATAGGATTTAGTAAGGTCAAATAAAGGTCAAACACATTTCTTTCAAAATAAAAGGGGATTGCACGTTTTTTGGAATTTTAACTAGACAGAAATGATTAGGAACACTATTCCTCGAAATGGTTTTTCAAAAAGCTAAATTGAAAAAAAGTGAACAATCCCCATTTAATTCGAGTCCCTGCAACTCGTAACAATTATCAAGAAATAATAAGAAACAAAGAAGAAAATGACTGAATACTCACTTGCTGGGGTCGTAATGTTTTGATCGCTTTATATAGTTAAACGGGGCTATTTGCATATCGCCAAACAGCGGAACCACCTCCAAGTTCTGTAATCAGTTTTGAAAAAAATTAGGGTGCATGTATTTGGGTACACGTAAGAAGTGAAACTTCCTTAAGACACACCGTTTCTATTTTATACTACTTGAAATTCCCGCGGGATTTCAGGGATAAATACGGGCAGATTGATAATGTACTTGTCCAATTCGAAAACTTGCCCGTAAAACTTCAAGTTAAAATTTTGTTGCGATTCATTTTGTCACTTGTCCATTGAAGTTTCACTACTACTCTGTGTCCCAGCACACATTTCGATTTCTAGCAGGTTTACCGCAAATTATGATTTGGTTAGGTTAGATTAGGTAGGTTTTTCCCCCAGGGGGTGCCTCCGCGGTCTTCACCCCCTCCGACCGCGGTTGGCACACGGGGAAGCGTCCCCGGGGCCCCAGCGGCCACTGTCACATTCCTCCTTTCTCTCCGTGACGATGGTGTCCCACCTACGTTCCTATCCTTAAAATCGTTCCTGTGTGTCCCTCCTTCCCAAATACCCACCCCTTCCTTTATTTGACGGGCCACTCGCACCTCTCCGTTCAGCGGAGAGGCTCCATGTGATGTGGCGGCGACGGGTCCGGCGGCCGGACATTTTTGCCAATCCCCGGGCTGGCGACGGAGTGGGCCAAAGGGCGGCCTACCCCCTTTTCCAATTTCGCCACCGTCGTGTGTTGTTGGGTGCGGTGGCGGTGGCTTGCCCGACCGCATCAGCACCACGGAAGAAGATATGATGGATGACATTGGGTGGTGGAGGCTTCGTTCCACCTGCCCCTTTTGGCGGACTCTCCCACCCACCCGAAGCTCAGGTCGGCGTGCTTAAGGGCTGCATGGCCGGGGGGAAAACCCGGCAGCAAGCGCCTGGTGGACGGCGTACGGGGTGTTCTACTACTAGTCATCTCGTGCGCTGCCTACTGCATTAGTTAGGTTTAGTCTGTAAGTAGTTAGTAAGACCCTCAGATGCTGCTTTTTGGCGGAATAACTCCCTGAGTTCGAAATATGAAATGGCGACAAACGAAAAGACACTACCCCAGGTGGGTCGAGCTTCCGAATCGCGTGAGGTCGAGTCCCACTCCGATGGCGTTACCTTTGCTAAGGACAGAAACTCCCCGTCGTATTCTGGGGGGGGAGTCGCTTCTCGCTCCTGGACACCGTCCAGAGAAAGGCCACCCTTAATGGGTGGCGAAGTTACATTTACGCGCAGTAGCAGCAGAATGAGCGGCCGCACTTCTGCTGCAAGTGGCGCCAAAAGCGGCAACCTAAGCGGGGCCTTGAGTGGAGCTGTCGCAGAGTCATCCGACAGTAACCTCTCGATGTTCTCCATTCGGTCCCGCTCCAGGTCGAAATCCAGATCGCGCTCGCGATCTCCGACGCGCTCACGCTCCGAATCGGGACCCGGCATACGCACAGAGCCGGAAGCCGGGCCCTCACACCCGTCGAGCTGGCGCCTCCAGAAGAAGCGGAGGAGGCCTGCTCCATATCGGGGCCCCCAAAAGGTTTCGTTGGTCTCCAGTGATGAGGAGACAGTGGCCTCCAAAACTTCCCGTAGGGTGTCCCCACCCTTCACGGGAGCCACGGAGGAGACCGCCAGTTTGGCTCGAGCCAGAGAGGCCGTTGTCCAGACCGGCCGCCGGGTTCTTGAACAAGACCATGAGGAGAGCACCGTCGAGCTGGTTAGAGCTGCCGAAGAGGCGCGTATCGCTCGACGTGCCCCGGAGCTCCTCGGCCGTTCGTATCCCGGACCTGACGAGACCGGAGCCAGAACGTCTCAAGCCGTCGAAACCGACGTGAAGAATGCCCTAGGTGTCATTCGACACGTCGCAAAGGTTCCGAAAGGATTGAAGGGCACTTTTGTCAAATCCCTCAATGACTCGGTCGCGATCATCAGCGACGCATTCGAAGTACTTCGAAATCGCACCGAGTCAGAGGAAGTTCGACGGCTTGAGGCGGCCAACCGGCGCCTTGAAGCCGAAGTGAAGGCCATGAGGGCGGAAATGGCCAGCCTCCGGGCTGAAATTACCCGAGTCCGGCCCACTCTCGTTCCCCAGCCGAGGAAGCGGCAACAACCGACTCCACCTCCTCCGCCGCCGCCACCGCCACCAACTGCTTTGGGAGGGCGGTTTAAAGATGAAGAGGAGCTTCTGCGCCATCTAACCCTCTCATTAGGGGCTATGATGGACGCGAAGCTCGCTGCTCTAAACGACCGTCTCCTTCCAGAGACGCGAGTTCGCCCGCCGCTGGCAGCAGACACCCGACAGGCGAACACACAGCCGTCCGCGACCTCTGAAAGAAGAGAGGCTGGCCGCGCTCCCAAAGAGTTTCCTCCGTTGCCTACTCCTAAACGGAGGAGAGGTGCAGGACAGGCGAATTCGACGGGGCCGAATACTCCTCAAACCCCAAGAGAAGTTGAAGCTAGAGCGGTGACTTCAGGACCGTCCCAAACATTGGAAGAAGGTTGGTCGGTGGTGGCTCGGAAGCCCAAAAAGAAGAAGCCACCGACCCAACCTGAAACAGGAAGATCTTCCCAACCCAAGGCGAGGCCAAGGCCGCCGGCGCCTCAGGTAAAAAAGGGTCCGCGTATGCGGGTGCCCAATACGACCGCGGTGATTCTCACCTTATTACCCGCGGCCGTGGAAAAGGGCACCAGCTACGCGGATGTAATGCAAAAGGCAAAAGCCAATATCAAGCTCGGCGACCTTGGCATCGCCGGGGTGAAACTGAAGACCGCGCGGACGGGGGCTCGTATGCTTCTCCTCCCTGGAAAAGACAGTGGGGAGAAAGCTGATGCCCTCGCCGCGCGACTCCGGACAGTTCTGCCGGAAGAGGAAGTGAAGGTGTCCAGGCCCGAGAGGTGTCTTAACGTGCGCATCTCGGGTCTGGACGACTGCACTAACGTTGAGGAGGTCGTGGCCGCCGTCGCCCGGGTCACAGACGTTACCGCCGGGCGCATTAACTCCAGCGCCATACGTCTGGGCCCGGACAGGCTTGGATATACTATCCTGGCCTGCCCAGTGGCGGCGGCCATCAAACTGAAGGACCGTCGAAGAGTGATGGTGGGGTGGGCCTCGGCGGATGTCAAAGTTCTGCCGAGCCGATCTGAGAGGTGCTGGCGCTGCCTTGTGGCAGGACACGTAGCCTGCACCTGCTCCTCCCCTGTTGATCGCAGCAAAGACTGCTACCGTTGCAGTCAGCCTGGTCACCCTGCGGCTACATGCCAAAACACGCCGCATTGCAGCATCTGCAGTGCGGCGGGCCGGGCGGCGGGGCACTGGATGTGCAGGGGAGCGCCGGCCGCGTGTAAAAGCGTGGGCCCCCCCACCAATAAAACTTCTGCTAAGAAACAGGACACCGACAAGTTGCAGCAGCCGAGTAAAAAAGGGCAGAGGAAAAAGAAGAAAAAGAAGAAGAACAAACAGAAAGGTCCCACTGCTGCGGCAAATGCCATATCCTTGCCGCCACCATCTGCACAATCGCCGTTGCTGCAGCGCCCCTCCAAAAGGAATGCGCCGCCGCCGCCGCCGTTGCCGATGGTGGAGCCCGGGACCACTAGGATGGAGGAATAATAGTAAATTTCTCCAATGGCTATCCTAGTGGTCCAGGGAAACCTAAACCACTGCGCCACTGCACAAGACCTATTAGTGCAGAGCATGGCGCAGTGGGGAATTCAGCTCGCAGTGGTCGCCGAGCCGTATTACGTCCCCCCGCGTTCTGACTGGGCGGGGGACCTAGATGGCTTGGTGGCCATTATTGTCCGGACCGCCGCCGCATGCCCTCCCCTAGCCGGTGTGGTAAGGGGACGGGGTTACGTGGCGGCAACGATCGGGGAGATAGTGGTCGTCGGTGGCTACTTCTCCCCGAATAGAAGGCTCGCCGATTTCGAGGGATGGATCGAGGAAGTGGGCACAGTGGTGGCTCGCAGCCGGCCTCGCCCCGTGCTCGTGCTCGGGGATTTTAACGCTAAATCTGTCTCTTGGGGATCCCCGAATACGTGCGCGCGTGGTGAGGCACTGGAAGAATGGGCCATCGAAAAGGGTCTCGTAGTCCTTAACCGGGGCTCCGTACATACGTGTGTGCGCCAGCAGGGCGGCTCAATAGTAGACGTCACATTTGCCAGCCCTGAACTGGCGCGCCGTGTGCGGGACTGGAGGGTCGTCACGGGGGTGGAGACGCTCTCCGATCACCGTTATATACGGTTTAGCGTCTCCGCCCGAAATCCGGATCCGCCGTCCCGAGAGTCCCCGGTAGGTGACTGCCCGCGCTGGGCATTGCAAAAGTTGAATCGGGAGGTGTTCAGGGAGGCCCTGATCGTCGCCACTTGGGCATCAGGGTCCGAGGTGAACCCTCCCGATGTAAATGTAGAGCAGGAGGCAGAAAACCTACGGTCGCTCGTCACTGGCGTATGTGACGCGGCGATGCCGAGGAGGGGTCGATTCCAGCCCTTCCGAAAGGTGTACTGGTGGAATCCCGTACTGGAGGGGCTAAGGCGCGCGTGCAATAGCGCGCGCCGCCAGTACACCCGCCACAGAAGACGGCGTCGTCGTGCAGCGGACGCAGCGACCGTGGAGGCTCACCTGTACGAGGGGTACAGAAGCGCTAGAAGAACACTAAGGATTGAAATCCGAAACGCAAAGAACGTCGCCTGGGGGGAGCTCCTGGATAGTTTAAACCAGGACCCTTGGGGGCGCCCTTTCAAGATGGCACGGAACAAACTCCGTGCCTGGGCGCCCCCACTAACCGAGTCTCTCCCCAGGGACGTAGTTCACGACGTTGTTGGCGCTCTGTTCCCTTCACGGGCTGAGCACATGCCTCCTGCTATGGCACCGCCAGAGGCGGAGCCCAGCGCGGATAGAGACCCAGTGCCCACCGTGGACCGGGTAGAGCTGGGGGTGGCTATGCTACGGCTAAAGGCCAAGAACGCTGCCCCCGGCCTTGACGGCATACCAGGGCGTGCGTGGGTTCTGTCCTACGACGCCCTGGAGCCCCGACTGATGAGGCTTTTCGGCGCATGCTTAGAGCAGGGCCAGTTTCCACAACGGTGGAAGACAGGAAAGCTGGTCCTGCTGCGAAAGGAGGGGCGCCCTGCGGACTCGCCGTCCGCCTACCGGCCCATTGTGCTGCTGGACGAGGTTGGAAAGCTTTTTGAGCGTATCATCGTCGACCGCCTCGTCCAGCACCTATCGACGACGGGGCCGGACCTGGCGGACAACCAGTTCGGTTTCCGCCCGGGGCGTTCCACGATTGACGCGATCATGCGCTTGAGAGGCCTGGCGGAGGAAGCAGTTTCCCGGGGCGAGGTATTATTGGCGGTGTCTCTTGACATCGCCAACGCCTTTAATTCCTTGCCCTGGCCTTGCATTATGGAGGCACTCCGGTATTTCGGGGTGCCGACCTACCTCCGCCGTATAGTCGGGGCATACTTAAATAGCAGAGCCGTCATCTACCCAGTCCACGAGGGTTGGAATCGGCGAGCCATGGTATGCGGTGTTCCACAGGGGTCGGTTCTAGGTCCCCTCCTGTGGAACATCGCATACGACTGGACTCTGAGGTGTCGGGTCCTCCCGGGCGTCAGCATCGTATGTTATGCAGACGATACGCTGATCGCCGCGCGCGGGAGGACCCATCGGCAGGCGTGCCTTCTAGGCACGGCTGGGGTTTCGACAATAGTAGGCAGGATCCGGCGTCTTGGTCTGGAGGTGGCGTTACAGAAGACCGAGGCCGTGATGTTTCACGGTCCTCGTAATCGCCCACCTCCAGGCAGTAGCATCGTAGTAGGAGGCATCCGCATCGGCATCGGGGAGACCATGAAATACCTGGGATTGGTCCTCGATGGCCGGTGGGATTTTTCGGCACACTTTCGGCAGCTGTTCCCCAGACTCAAGGGGGCAGCCGGTGCACTCTCGCGCCTGCTCCCCAACGTCGGGGGGCCTAACGCCACGTGCCGAAAACTCTTCGAAGGCATCGTACGTTCGATGGCCCTTTACGGGGCCCCAGTGTGGTCGGACCGCCTGACGGCCAAAAACGCGGCGCTGTTGCGTCAAGCGCAACGCATATTGGCCGTCAGAGCAATAAGAGGATACCGTACGGTGTCCTTCGAAGTGGCCTCGCTACTCGCCGGATCCCCCCCATGGGACCTGGAAGCCAGGGTCCTGGCATCACTGTATGTGTGGCGCAAAGAGGCCCTGGCCAGGGGCACCAGACCCGCGCCTCGCGAGATCGAGGCGTGCCGGTCGGAGCTCCGCCAGGTAGCCGTGGGGGTCTGGGAAGATCGCCTAAGACGCCCCAGCGCGGGCCCTGCCACCATTGAGGCGGTGAGGCCCGTCCTGCAAGAATGGATTGGACGAAGTCACGGCACCCTGACGTTCAGGCTGACGCAGGTCCTGACGGGGCATGGTTGCTTCGGAAGGTACCTGTGTCGCCTCGGCCGCGAGGCCACGTCAGGGTGCCATCATTGTGACTCGGGCGACGAGGACACGGCGCTGCACACACTCCAGGAATGTCCAGCCTGGACGGAGCAGCGCCGGGAACTCGTCGCCCATACCGGATTTGACACCTCGCTCCCGGCCGTGGTACGCACCATGGTCGGGAGCTCCACCGGATGGGACGCCGTCTCCTCCTTCTGCGAGCAAGTTATGTTTGCGAAGGAGGAGGCGGAACGGGAGCGTGAGCGTAATTCCCTGCTCCGCTCCCGCCAAAGGAGGACGCGCCGACGCCGGAGGTCGGATAGTGATCTTCGGCCGCCGTAAGCGGGCGGCGCGGGTGAGGCCCCTAGGGGTATAGGGGTTCTCACTCACCCGCACATGCCGTCGAGATGAGAGCGCGAGTGTTCCGCGCGCGCTCATCTCTCTTCCCGTGGGGCGCGTTACAGACCGCCCCACGCATGGAATAGACTCAGCAGTAGCCGGGGGATACGTCCTCCGGCATAGGAAGAGGCTGTACAACAAGACAATAGTTACTAGGTAAAACAAAAGGCGGCCTTATCGCTAAAAGCGATCTCTTCCAGGCAACCTGACTCAAAGGAAATTCTTAAATTATCTGTAATTATTATGCAACAAAGAAAAGGAAAAAAGAAAAAATATGACATACATGGACAGCAGATTACAGTCTATTGTAAACTAGCACATACATTATTGCGTAAGACTTACATAATGATTCCTAAGTGAATTTTTAAATATGGCAAAAGATTTAGCTTTTCTGACATCAGTGGGCAAAGAGTTCCAAAGTAAGACAGCCTGCATGGCGAAGGAGTTGGAATAAAATGTTGAAGAGTGTGCAGGTGCCATTAACAGGAGATTATTAGTGGAGCGCAAATTGAGTGTATGTGACGTATGAAGGAAGTTGAAACATTCCTTAAGATAAGGAGGGGTATAAGGTATAAACAGTATACGATATAGTAAGTTGAGAAGATGAGCATTCCGGTGAAGTGAACCACTCGAGCTTTTTGCGATATTCAGAAAGGTGGTCATATTTTTTTAAACCAAATATGAACCTTATGCAAACATTTTGAAGACGCTCGAGCTTAATAAGTTGCTCTTGAGAGTTTCAGCCAAATTGGTCCAGTAGTTTTTCCGTGAAGACGGAACAGACAGACAGAGTTACTTTCGTATTTAGGATATTAATAGGGATGTAACATTTTTTTTAAATATTGTGCAACAAAACCCTGCCCTAGCTTTTGTGCCATATTACTCGATTTTGGGGGAACTGAAAGGAGATGTGCTGTGCAGTTTTATTTTCTAAAAATGTGTAAATTTACTCTAAAATGAACAATAGTTGTAGGATATTGATAGTTTTTGAGTAGTGATTATGTGTTTTTGTGAGAAATGTGAACTGTAAAGTCAAATATGGCCTTTTGAGTTGTCACAAGAACTGTATACCGTCAGTTGATAACCTACAGTTCAGCTGAGCTATACATAGGCTTAAAAAATGAAGAAACTATATTATAATCTAAGTTCTGGCCTAAAGGTCTAGCTGCCAAGCCATAAACCTAAATAAATAGTAACTCTCTCCGTCCCAAGGTTGTCTGGAAGAGTTCGCTGCCAACGATAAGACCACCATTTGTACCTACCTAATACTAAGCTGTTTTTTTTGTATTGTTTCATTAATTTTATTGTACAATAAAGTATATTTAAGTATATTCCATTAAATTCTAGATTTCTCTATTACATTGATAAAATTTCACATAAAAAATAACTCACCTTGAATATTCTGTCGATGCGGTCCAGCTTGATTTTTTTCTTCTGGTCCAGCCGGTTGATATTACAGATTTCAGAATCCATTAGGAAAAGACCAAAACCCATCACCTGAAACGGTAGAGAATTTGTAAAATTTAATTTATTATTATATTTATTAATTTATCTGTGCAGGAACGGAGTAAGAATACGATTTCCTGCGGCCGGGCAGCCTGTCGTAAGAGGCGACCAAACAACCCATAGCCAGGTGGTATGGTTTTCGCCCCTGGTCTAGAGTATACCGCCATAGCAACCCTGAGTAGTGTTCCGGCATTAGTGACCAGGTTCCAGTCTCCCTTAAGAGAGCAGCAGCGCATTTGTAGCACCTTTGGTGTTGCAAATGTCCATAGGCGATGGTAACCGCTTTCCATCAAGTGGGTCGTCTGCCTGTCTGCTGAACTCCTGCTATAAAAAAAAAACTATATATTAATACGTTAAGCAAAAACACAGCAAAATTTTTTATCCCTTTTTACGAAAATTGCGCGGACGGAGGAGTATGAAATTTCGTACACTTAGTTTAACAATTCTTTTACCGTCAAGGCTATACAGCTTTGGAAGGCGCTGCCTGTTACTATCAGACAAGCAAAATCGCTACCGATATTTAAAACTATCACTACAAAATACTACCTGTCGGTGGAATATGATATTTAAATTCGTTTATAAACATTTATATATTTTGTAGATATGTATATTATGTATCTATTTAATATATAAAATTTCTGCATATATATCATTTATGTGTTTATTATTAAAACGTTCGTAGTTCGTACTGTATGTTATGTATACCACCATCACCATTATCATCTCAATTCATTCCTGGGGTCGTCTGGAAAAGATCGCTTTTTAGCGATAAGACTGCCTTTTATATATAACTAGATATAATTTTAGTCTTTAAGTTCATTTTTATATTGGTGTATAATAAAATGTTATCTATCTATCTTTTAAGACACACGGGTTCGAATATTGGGTCACTAAAGTGATAAGCCACAAACATCTACCACTCATCTGAGATGAGAATGTTGAGAAGACATCTGAGATGAGAATGTTGAGAAAACATCTACCACTCATCTGAGATGAGAATTTTGAGAAAACATCTACCACTCATTTGAGATGAGAATGTTGAGAAGACATCTGTCACTCATCTGAGATGAGAATGTTGAGAAAACATCTACCACTCATCTGAGATGAGACTGTTGAGAAGACATCTACCACTCATCTGAGATGAGAATGTTGAGAAGACATCTATCACTCATCTGAGATGAGAATGTTGAGAAGACATCTATCACTCATCTGAGATGAGAATGTTGAGAAGATATCTATCACTCATCTGAGATGAGAATGTTGAGAAGACATCTGTCACTCATCTGAGATGAGAATGTTGAGAAAACATCTACCACTCATCTGAGATGAGAATGTTGAGAAGACATCTACCACTCATCTGAGATGAGAATTTTGAGAAGACATCTATCACTCATCTGAGATGAGAATGTTGAGAAGACATCTATCACTCATCTGAGATGAGAATGTTGAGAAGACATCTATCACTCATCTGAGATGAGAATGTTGAGAAGACATCTACCACTCATCTGAGATGAGAATGTTGAGAAGACATCTATCACTCATCTGAGATGAGAATGTTGAGAAAACATCTACCACTCATCTGAGATGAGAATGTTGAGAAGAAATCTACCACTCATCTGAGATGAGAATGTTGAGAAAACATCTACCACTCATCTGAGATGAGAATGTTGAGAAGACATCTACCACTCATCTGAGATGAGAATGTTGAGAAAACATAACTATATTATAATGGGGATTGTTCACTTTTTTTCAATTTAGCTTTTTGAAAAACCATTTCGAGGAATAGTGTTCCTAATGATTTCTGTCTAGTTAAAATTCCAAAAAACGTACAATCTCCTTGTATTTTGAAAGAAATGCGTTTGACCTTTATTTGACCTTACTAAATCCTATGAGGTCATTTACGTCTGGTGAAATGCAATTATTGAGTATTAATTATTTGTAGAATTTATACTTTAATAGGAAGTAAGTATATTGTTATGTGCAAAGATACTTTGATTTAGATGTGTGAAATCTAAGACAAGTTCGTGTTTCAAATTTATCAAGTAAACGATATGACGATTTTTAAAAGTTGCTACACTGATTTGATATAGTTATCGTTTGACAACTCAGTGACCACAAAACATAAACATATGGCGTAGTACAGTGCCATCTGCCCATTTCTAGCATGCTAAATTTTATCGTCGTTTCGTATGTTGCCGTCTCGCTCGCACTTGCGTATATGCCGGAAAGGGATGGAAGCTTTATGTCGGCGATAAAACGTTAGCATGCTAGCTAGCTATGCTGTTTTGGATATCAAAATAAGAGTACGTGTTTTACCTAAGAAAAACACGTACTCTTATTTTGATATCCAAAACAGATTAATTAGATTGTAATAGAGAGGTAAGTAGTCTAAACTACTTACCTCTCTATTACAATCTATTTTAATTGTGTTGCTGACTCTAAAGTCCGTAACACATTACCGCAACGCACCTCAAGATAGGTGCGCTGCACCATAAGTGAGAGTGATTCAAATTTTAAACTTATCAAGGGACCGCGTGATAAAAAAAACAAAACATCTTCAGAACATTTATTTAATTACAAACGTCATTCCTTATGAGTTCCGCTCTAAAATCACTTAATTATTAAAAATTTAACGAATTTACAATAGTTTTTATTAAAGTAAAACTAATAAAGGCATAAGTTTATAATATGAGTTTTATTTGTACCTTAGATGTTTTACATGGAATACAAAATTCAAAGAAGTGACACCATCAGTTTTGGGTTATTCCTCTAAATATGTCAAAGCATATTACTTTTATCTAAGTAGGTTCAATAGCTTCACTATAAAGAGTCGGTATATACAAAATCTAACATCTTCTCTTGAAGCTAAGGAACAGCAGAGTCTTTAAATGTGCAGCATTTACCAAGGTAGAGGTGTCAGGACCGGCCAAAACAGGAATTGTTTCTAACTGGTTTTCTTTTAATATGCCAGTTTTATGTTGGCTGGCATGTCGCTGCAAAATATTGAAATATTAGTTTAGAATAATTGTGTCCACAGTATTTTTTTCATAAAATTTGCTTAAATTATGACATTATCATTCAAATTGGTCAAATACATTTCTTGGATGGAATCACAGCCACAAAACACATAAGTTTTTCTAAAATAGTTATATAGAATGAGAATGACATAGACTACAACTAGTCGTAACTAGCATATGAGTAATAATGTAGCAGCAATAAGTATATCAAAGGCTAAAAGTAAAAAGTACAAATTTCAATTATACGAGCAGTCTCCATGAGGGTGAGAGGCACGAGAAGACATATTAAGGCCTTCGACTGCGAAGACGGAGCAGGAATTATATAACAAGCCGACAGGATAAATCTATAGCTTTTTTATACAGGAATTTTAAGTAGTGGGGTGGTGAAGTGGGGAGGGGGGGAGGCATACTTACCTTTACTACAACCCCTAAGGTCCGGAGATCTTGAAATATTTTTTTTTAATAAACATAATCTCACTTATTTTCACTGATTTTTTCGCTAAAGTTGCACTTCTATCATAGATCCGAAATTGAAAAATCCTTTCCAAGTTCAAATAAAGCCAGTAATCAACATAAAAAGAGCCAAAATAACCCAAAAACCAGCTTAATTGGATAAAAATGAAGAAAAAACACAATAGAGCACATTTATATACACTACAAGAGTAACCATTCAAAATGGCGACCAATAAAGACGATTTTTTTTACGTAATCGCATTAATTTATATTTAACCAATATTTTTAAAAAATTCAACAGTGTATTTAATAATAAAATTGATATCATTAATATATTGATTCATTGTCATATTAAAAGCCAACTTGCTAGTCGTCCACTAAATTGATAAATAAAATAAATGTTTCATATGAGACTTTCAAGGCGTCCTAACTGTCTGTGTGTACAAAAAAAATAGTAAATGGTTACAGTCGGTTCTGGCACTCGCCGGCCGCTGCCGCGGCACGCTCGCTCCGCTCGCTCGGCTCGTGCACTTTGGTCTGAATATCACCTATCATAACCGACTGTTTGTATATAAAATAAATAGTAAATGGTTATTAGTCGGTTCTGGCACTCGCCGGCCGCTGTCGCGGCACGCTCACTTCGCTCGCTCGGCTCGTGCGCTTTGGTCTGAATATCACCTAACATAACCGACTGTTTGTGTATAAAATAAATAGTAAATGGTTACCAATCGGTTCTGGCACTCGCCGGCCGCTGCCGCGGCACGCTCGCTTCGCTCGCTCGGCTCGTGCGCTTTGGTCTGAATATCACCTAACATAACCAACTGTTTGTGTATAAAATAAATAGTAAAACTAAATTATTATAAAACACACCACAAGTCGTCGTAAAATCAAAAATTAACAGAAGAAAGCACATTCATTCAACTACTAGAGAAAAGGAATAAAATGGCGGCAATAAAAGGGGCAATAAAGGCGGCAAACAAAAATATTTATCAATTTTTTTTTCATAGAAATATATCGATTTCCGAAAATTATATAAAACAATATATTAATTAATTCTAAATCTTGAGCTACAAGATTTCGAATTTCTTAATTACAAATCGATAAGTATTAATGACAAATCGATTAATTTATTTTTATTACCACACCTTGTTAGCCAAGCCATTAAAAACAAAAGTGACACTAAAAACTGTCACTTTTTAATCAATCGATTATATATGTCTAGCATGAATTTGTATTTATGCGTCAATTAAATTTGAAACTTTATTTCTACATTAAAAACAGAGGTTAAACTTTACAATAGTGGTCACTGAATTTTAAGTAGTGGGGGGGCGGAGGGGAGAGGAGGGGAGGAGTACTTCTCCCTTCTGCAACCCCCATGTCTAGGAGACATGTAGTTTTTGAGATATGATTTTTTTTGTAAACATGACTAATTTTTTTCAAAATGGTGTAGTTATTTCTTATTTCTAAAGACGAGAAATGCAGAAGAAAAGTAGTGGTCAATGTAAAAAACATTTAAAACAGTCTAAAAACGTAGACTAAAGCCCACAAGCCGAGCGAGCAAAGTGAGTGTGGCATGACAGTGGTCAGCAAATGTCACAATCGATTTGTAACCATCATTTAAATAGTTATCAATAAATAAATGGTGACCAGTCGGTTCTGGCACTGGTCGCTTTGGTCTAAAGACTAACCCTTTTTTTTTTTTTTTTTTTTTGATAACGCAGGGGGTATGTCTTTTCTTGCGACACCCCCTCGGGCCCTGGGGGAGGGTGACCGAGGGGAGTGTGGGACTCCCAGCGGAATGGATCTCCACGCATCACTACCGCCGCGGGCGGTAGTAGTCGCGAGATCCCGTCCGCCGGACTAAACACTAAACCTAACCTGCGCCTCTTTCCCACGCTTTTACGGGGCGCCACGAGAACTAGAGCGGTGCTACTACATTCTTGACGCCCCTACGTCTGGCAATCTTCAGGACACCCCGAAGGCAAGGTGCCCTGCTTCATCAACAGGGGCGGAAGTCCGCGGGTTCCCCCGGTTCCCGCGGCCCCCTGTGACGGCACTAAGGGAGGTGGGCTGCGTAGCGACGCCGCCGGCCGCCAGTCCGCCGTCGCCGGATCGGGTCTGCGTACGCATCCACCTCCCTGGTCCTCTCCGCGGCCTCCTTCAGGGACATTACCGTCTCGCTGAAGGAGGAAACCGCACTCCATCCGTCCTCGCTCGACAGCATGGCTTCAACCATTTGCTGGAGCGAGGACACAGGACCGACAATACTTTCTAGCTGATGACGCTGAGGTCCCCAGGCGGCGCACTCCACCAGCGTATGATACGCTGTATCGCTGGGTGCGCCGCACTCTGCACATTCTGGCGTCGGTTCACGCCCCGCTGTCTGATGCAGATACTTACCGAAGCAGCCGTGCCCGGTAAGTATCTGCGTCAGCCTGTACGTTAGGGTCCCGAATTTTCTCGAGACCCAACGAGACAGGTGGGGGCGAACCGCCGCCACCGTCTCTACTCCTGCTTCTGGGGACCTCAGGTCATCAGCCCATGCTTGGATCAGGGCCTCGGTCGCCAAGACCCTGATCCTTCTTACTACTGCCGGACACGGCCTCTCTCCTCTGTCTCTGGTGTCCTGCCGGTAGCGGTGCACTGCCGCGAGCGTCTCCGCCTGGAGCTCCCAGGGCGGATCACTCGCGAGTAGTGTCGCCGCTGTCCACGACACTGTCCGGTACCCCCGGATGGCCCGCACCGCCAGGACCCTCTGAGAACGTCTCAGATGGGTCCTGTTCTTGCGGTAAAGCGAATCGACCCATACGGGGGCGCCGTACAGCGCCATGCTCCGTAGAACACCAGTGTACAACTTTCTGCAGACCGTGCCCGGCCCTCCCACATTGGGTAAGAGTCTGGCCAGGGCGGCAGCGGCACCTAGCAATCTCGGGGCCAGCTGGGTGAAGTGGGCCCCGAAATTCCATTTTGCATCTAGGACAAGGCCCAGGTACTTCATCTGGGCCTTTACCGCTACCGCCACTCCCTGGACGGCGACATGCGTGCCCCGAGGCGGTTGTCTACGACGTCCGTAGAACATGAGGGCCTCCGTCTTCTCCGGGGAGACCCTCAAGCCCAAGCGTCGCATTCTCTCGACTACCAACGCCGTCGCGGCGTTGGCTAGTTCTACGGACTCGTCGTAGGTTCCGCCTCGGGCCGTGATGAGGGTGTCGTCTGCATAGCAGATCACCCCCATCCCGGGCAAGACTGGCTCGCGGAGGAGCCAGTCATAACCAATGTTCCACAGGATCGGGCCCAGCACCGAACCCTGTGGAACACCGCACACGACACGTCGCCTACCAGAAATCTGGCCAAAGCCGCCCTCCCAGAGGATGAACCTGTCTTGGAGGTACGCCTTCAACAGTCTTACAAGGTAAAGAGGCACTCCATGAGACCGGAGTGCCTCTAAAATGGTTTCGAAAGGTAGACTGTTGAAGGCATTTTGGATATCCAAAGATACCACCAAGACAGACTCCTCTATGCTCTCCGCCTCTCTCGTGAGGCTCCTCAGCGCGAACAGGGCGTCCAGAGTGGATCGCCCTGACCTAAATCCGTACTGAGCCTCCGAGAGTCCAGGCCCACCAGAATCAAGGTGCTGGACGAGGCGGCTCGCCAAGATCTTCTCGAACACTTTTGCCACCTCGTCCAACAGCACGATGGGCCTGTAGGCGGAGGGATCTTCGGGAGGGCGGCCCTCTTTTGGGATGAGGCACAGCCGGCCCTCTTTCCACTGCTTCGGGAACTCACCTGTCCTGATGCAGGCGTCAAAGAGTTCCCGAAGCTGGCCGCCTAGGTGTTTGGCGGCCAGGAAGAGGACCCAGCCTGGGACCCCGTCCGGTCCCGGTGCCGTTTTCCGGCCCCGGAGTCTATCCAGGGCCATTTCCATTTCCTCCTCGGAGACTGGGGGAGGATCAGTCTCCGAGGGTACATTCTGAGGAGGACACATCGTCGGAGGAGTGAAGGCTCCCGGATCCGGGAAGAGTCCGTCTACGATTCTATTTAGGACCCCGTCCGGCAGGGACTCCGTAACCGGGGTGGAACAGGCGCGCATTTTCTTGCGCGCCACCCGGTACGGACGTCCCCAGGGGTCCGCATCCAAACTAGATAGGATTTCTTCCCGGGCCCGGGTCTTCGCTTGGCAGATGGCCACCTGAAGAGCCTTTTTGGCAGCCCGATACTCCTCCAGGCGATGTTCCTCCTCACCTCTGTCCGGAGGATGCCGACGCCGGCAGTTCTTCAGAGATCGGCGAGCCCGAAGGGCTGCCTCCCTCAGACTCCCGATCTCTGCGGTCCACCAGTAAACCGCTGGTTTCTGCCGACGTCGACGCGACCGTGGCATGGAGGCATCGCAGACCCTCGTAAGGGTTCTGCGCATGCCCTCCGCCAGATCCTCCGGACAGGTGTTACTCTCTCGGTTGGTCCAGCCCTGGACGACGGCCACTTCCTCAGCCAGCTCGGGATCGAGCCGGCTGATGGCCCATCGAGGGAACTGACCGTGACTGCGTGGGGGGTTTGACCCTGTTCCATTGGGAGGAGGGGAGACTTCAAACCTTATATAAAGGTGGTCTGACAGAGTCTCCACCTCCTCCTCGACTTTCCAATTCGTCACCCTGCGTGCGATCGCATGGGTGGCAAACGACAGGTCTACGACGGAGCCACCCCGCGCTCGCACGCAGGTGTGGACCGAACCTCGGTTCAAAAGGGTCAAACCACTTTGAAACGCCCACGTTTCCACAGCCAGTCCCCTCAATTCGGTGACAGTGTTTCCCCAGGAGCGGGATTTGGCGTTGAAGTCGCCGAGTACGAACGTCGCCCTCGGCGACTGTCTGCCCACGGCGGCCCTGACAGAATCCAAGAAACGCTCGAATTCTGCCAGGGGTCGGTTGGGGGAAAAGTACACACCTATGAAGGTGTGCTCCCCCCAACCTGCCACCGCGTAACCCCGCCCCCGCTCGATCTCGATGAGCGGGGTGCCAGCGCCCGAACTGGCTACCACTGCCACCGTGTCGTCCAGGTCCCCAACCCAGTTGTTCTGGGAGGGGACGTAATACGGCTCCGATATTACGGCCAGACCAACCTCCCACTCCGCCATGGACTGCAGGAGTAAATCCTGAGCCCCGGCGGAGTGGTTCACGTTCCCTTGAAGGAGTCTAATATGTCGTCCGGGCATTATTGAGACATATTAGACACCTCCTGGTGTCTCCCTACTCCGACGTTCGCCGGAGGAACAAACTTGCCGCGTACGTGTGGAGGGAGGCAGCCCCTCGACAACGCCACGTGGTTTGCGTCGAGACCCGACTCGGCGCAAACCACGCAGTGAGCATTCGGCTCCGTACACTGTGCGACCCTGTGTCCGCTTCTGCCGCAGCGGAAACACAGGGCCGACCTATCGACCCGCCCATCAGGGCACATAACTGTGATATGGCCCGTGTAGAGGCACCGCATACAACGTATGGGCCGCCTCTCACGGGCCGAGACCTCTGCTGAGCTGAAGCCCACACAGATGTGCTTCAGCTCAGTAAGCATCTTTGCGACCGGGATAGGGCACTGTACGTAAGCAGCGCCCATCCCCCCCGGTCCCACACCGATCCCGCCAGATCTTACGTGCTCGCGCGGGCAGCCCCCTGCGCGAGCGATGGCCTCCTCGAGCATCCAAGGCGTGACCGAGTCGTCGAGTCCGGTGACGCGGATGTCCCCTTTTTTCACCGGCCTAGCGACCTCGGCCACGCCTGTCAACACAGCCCCGAGGGCCAAAGCCAGCCGGTCGGCCTTTTCGATGCCCTCCGGCCCTGGTGGCAGTTCCAGGAGCCGGGCATCGCTGGCCGTCCGGGTGATCTTGAGGCCCTCCTTGAGGCCCATCACCTGCAGGTTCACCACCGACGCGGCCTGCTGGAAGATCTGACGGTAGGTGATCCCGTTTTTAACGGCCTCAGGCAGCAGCGTCACCATGACCGCCGCTGCCTTTGCCTCCACCAGCGGAGCCGGTCTCCTTGGAGGGGGTCTCCTGACCGGCTCGTTTCTCCATTGAGGAGCAGAGGTTAAGGGCGCAAAGGAGGGGGCGGGGTATCCCCCCGCTCTTTGCTCGCGCATCCTTCTCCCTCTGCCCCTTCTCCCACCTCCTACCACTGTCCATTCGCCAGTGCCCTCCTGGGCGTGGGTGGGAGCAGTGGGAGGAGTCGACCACGTTGGGGGGGTTGGAGCCACCCCCTGCCTTCTGGGGGCCCTCTGCACTCCAGAGGGACCCGGTTTCGAAGCTGGGCGCGGAGGGCCCACCACTTTAGCATACGACGGGGCGGTGGCCGCCGCCGTCGGGATCGACTCTACCTCCATCGCCAAGGGCTCCGCGGAGTCGTCAGAGTCCTTGGGAGGAGGAGCCGTGGGAGGTTTGGCACCCGAAGTCCCGGGTGCCGCCTTGGACCGCTTGTCCGCGGCGAGAGGCGGGCGAATGATCGGGGGGGGGAGCAGCCGGTCCTCAAGGCCCGCAAAGCGGGCGTTGATGAACTCCCCCAGTGACATGATGATGGAGCGCTTCAGCTCCTCAACGTCAAATGGGGGAGATTCTGTAGTGGCTCTCCCTCCCTCGTTCTGGGGCTCAGGCCCTGCATCACTGGCCGCGGCCTCCTTGGTCGCAGCCTCCCTAGCCGCGGCCTCCTTGGTCGCGGCTTGATCCTTGGCCCTGGCGTCCTTGGCCATGGCCTTCTCCTTTGCCGCGGACTCCTTGGCCGCGGTCTTCATTTCTTCGAACTCCCTACGGTACGACCGAATCTCGGCCCGTAGGGAGTCCACCTCGCGCTTGAGTTTCAAGTTGTCAAGGCTCAACTTTCTGGTTTCGGCGTCGACGGTCCTCCTGGTGAGACTTTCCGTCACCTCCATGAGGGCCGCCGCCGCCTCCTTTAATTTCTTGACATAACCCCCCTTGAGGTTCCGCGAGGTCTGGGCCACATTATATATGGCCGCCACGTGGACGCCGGCCATGGTGCGGAGTTCCTCCGCATCCATGAGGTCGACGTCCGTCTGCCTCGGGTCCATCTCGGGGGGTATGTCTGCCCCTTCTACAGGCGCAGAGGCCTTCGTCTTCTTCGCTAAGTTCTGGCGGAGGTCGCTGACGAAGGCCTCTGCCTCAGCCTCGACTTCCGCGGTCTCTGTGCCCGACAGCGTCGTTCCCGCGCTGTACCCTCGGTGGCGGGCCCCCAGGAGCACCTTGGCGCGCCGGGTCCCTGGCCTCTGGGTGTCCTCCTGGGTCACCACCTTTCTGCCTGACTCATCAGAGTCAGAACCAGCATTCTCCCCGCGGGAGCGTGCGTTTGCCCGTTTCCGGACCTCGCACACTCCCGAGGCGCGACTCTGTTCCGAGTCGGCCATTAGTGGCCTCCCCCCCCCATGGGGGTGGCGGGGGGGGGATCCGGGGCAAACAACAAATCCAAATCGTCAGAGAATCAAAACCAGTAAGAATAGCCAAGAAAAACAGTCAAAACAGAAACAATCCAAAAAACAAGCAAAACCGGGTCAACAACTAGTGCAGATATCAGAAGTCCAATATACAAGCCGAGTCGTCAACGAAGATCACATAAAACACCATCAAAACACTTTCTGAGAAAATCCAGATTTAAACCTCTATCAAAAATGTTGTTCGAATTTATCCGTCTAAAGACTAACCCAACCTAACCAACTCACCATTTTAGTCACTGGTCGCGACTTTCGATGAAAACTTTAGTGGCTATAAAAAAACTAAGGATATCCCTAACTCAAATCTAAAATGGAATAAAAAAGGCGGCAAATAGACTATAGCAAATTATACATCGATTTTTTTAATAAAGATAAATTGTTTAGAAAATACTACTAATTCAAACTCACAATATATAATTTAAAAAAACAATTTTAGTATTTAAAAATAGATTTCATTGACGTATCAAATGATTTTCATATTTAAAAATCGATATTATTGACATATCAAATAGTTAACATTTTTTTCTGTCTTATGCCTATTGTCGTCGTAAAGTAAAAAAAGTGTCAGTACTGTGATTTATTATTATGAACTTTAAAATTATAATAACTAATTAAAAACTTGTTTACTAAATTAAAAAACAGTTTTAGTGTTTATATATCAGGTGTAAATGTAATCCTAAACACAAATCACAACTTTTTTTCAACAAAAGTGACATAACCTTGTTTATCAAACGTATTTTTATCTTCCCCATTATTCATTCAAAACTTGTTGGTGGACCCTAAAAACTTGTTTCCTAGCCCAAATAACAGGCCTAGTGTCTATATCTAAGGCGTATGTATACCCCTAAACTTAATTTCCGTTAATCTGATGACACTCTCTGTAAAAGTTTAGCCAAAACAGATTTAGTGTTACAAAAAGTTCTAGTGGTTATAGGTAATTCATGAGTACATTCATAAACAATTCGTGAGTACATTCATAAACTCAAATCACGGTTTGTTATTATCAAAAGTGGCACAATTTTACAACAAAAATAAGTGAGGTTATGTTTATAATCTAAAAAAAAATTAAACCCTCCGGACCTTAGGGGTTGTCGTAGGGGTAAGTATACCTCCCCTCTATTCACTATGCCCACCCACAACTTAACATTTGTGTATTAGATTCTTAAGTAGCAGCCGAAACATTTATCATCAAAATGTAGCGAGCAAATATAAATATATTTTGCATTTGGCTTTATATTTTCCATTCCAATGACTTCCAGCCACTTTTTCTTTATACGCTCATTTCTTGGGATCCTATAAAATATGTTTTAATTATTATTTTTGTATGTTTTAAGCGGGATAGCATGATAAAATAAGAAATTTTGGTAAAATTGCATAAAGGCGGAACCTGAAAATTACGCATTTTTTATATTCAAAGACTTTACATATGGTTTTCTATGGTACAATAACGACACTAAAATCATCGGTAAGCCATCATTTAGGCAAAAAATTAATAAACAATACAATTAATTACGAAATACGTGCATTATATCACTAGAAATAATGTTCAATTTTAGCGTGACGACTTACCTACTAATTATAATAAAAACACAATTACTTTAATTTTGGGATTAATCTGCAAATGTAACATGTATGACATGATCAAAATAATTAATAATTATAAAATCAAATATTACGACATTGCTAAAAAATCACGACATTTTGTAATATGTAAGTAAAACCTCAGATTAATAATATTGAGAGACAAAGTATTTACCTCACTTTGCTAAATGTCAGGCAAAGGAACTAAATCCGTACAGCATGAATATCAATATTATTCAATCAAACTGAACATCTTTGAATGACATAAAAATACGGAATTTTAGATTTTTCACATTATTGTGATTAAGATCATTATTATATTTTTGTAGTTTGTATATATAATTAACGACAACATGCAATACTAATGTTAGACAAACAATATATAGGTGTGAGGGGTGTTCGAAGGTTATGGCAAGGACAGTGGGTTAGGTTAGGTTATCTTTAGACCAAAGCCCACGAGCCGAGCGAGCGAAGCGAGCGTGCCGCGGCAGCGGCCGGCGAGTGGCAGAACCGACTTTAACTTTTATCAAAATTATCAACGGATAAATGGAAACAGTTGGTTCTGCCACTCGCCGGCTGCTACCGCGGCACACTCGCTTCGCTCGCTCGGCTCGTGGGCTTTGGTCTAAAGATAACCTAACCTAACCCACTGTCCTTGTCACTGGTTACACCTTCGACCACCCCTTACATCTATACTTTGTTCTGCTTACATTGGTATTGCATGTAGTCGGTATTTATATATACAAACTAGAAAAATATATTAATTATCTTAGTTACAATAATGTGAAAAATCTAAAATTCCATACTTTCATGTCATTCAATGATCTTCAGATTGATTGAATAATATTGATATTCATGCTGTATGGATTTAGTGTCTTTGCCTAACAAGTAGCAAAGTGAAGTAAAAACTTTGTCTCTTAATATTATTAATCTGAGGTTTCACCTACCAATTACAAAATATGGTGGTTTTTTAGCAATGCCATAATAGTTAATTTTATAATGATTAATTATTTTGGTCATGTCATATATGTTACATTTGCAGATTAATCCTGAAATTAAATAAGTGATTGTGTTTTTATCACAACTAGGTGAGTCGTGACGCTAAAATTGAACATTATTTTTATTTATATGATGCAGGTTTTTAACGTAATTAATTGTATTCTTTTATAATTTTTTGCCTAAATGACGGGTTTCCGATAATTTTAGTGTCCTTATTACACCATAGCAAACCATATTTATAGTCTTTAAATACAAAAAACGCATAATTTTCAGGTTCCGCGTTTATGCAAATTTACCGAAATTTTATATAAGCAATCATATTATATCGATATCAAAGTCGATAAATAATGTACAACCCCAGCTAATAAATTAACATTATTTAAGCGTAAAAATATAGTTAAATAAGTTAAATCCATTCATGACCTATAACTGCACATAAGAACCTTGCTAATTATAATGAAAATCTTCCTTTATTTTCCCGGCAACATTAACAATAAGCAATATTTTTAATGTTATTTACAGCGTACCTGTGTATGGTTAAAGATCACTGATTTGGTGTTTTTCTTATGCCGCACCCTATTACACTGCACACGGGCATATCTGCGACGTAATTATTTATATTTGGCTGCAATTATTTTAAATCACAAGCAAAATATTGAAAGATAATTAGTTATTTTTATTTATACCACGACTTTTTGACAAGACAAGTACCGGCTGCACTGACTGATAATGACATTTGGTGCGCTAAACATGGCGGATTTTCGGCCTCATTAGGTATTTACGTATATTCATGTTCCACTTTATGTACGCACTGAAATACTGTTATATTGTTTTCCTGCGAGTTACAGTGCTGAGTAAGAACGAAATAGATATATGTTTATGTGTGTGCCTTCAAAATGGATGCTATTTGTATAAGCAATTGTACGTATAGAACAATATGTCGCGTCCCTATTATAGAGGTCCATGAGTACTCCATAATAAAATTATATATATATTATCTCTTCAGACCAATATTTCTTAAATATCTGTAAAGAGAATACTTACATATGGTCTCCAACTAAAAGTCAAAGAAAAGTGCATTATATAAACGAGCGTCTTCGTAAATGGCGATTGGAACGATGTCGAAACCTTTTCTAGAGATACAATCCAAAAAATAACCTGTTTACTGATGAGAAGATCATCACGGTGGAAAAGAAAATTTAACTGGCAAAACAATACACTTTACGCCAGAAGTTAGAAGGACGTCCAAAATCACATATTGGAAACAATGATTTAAGCATTAAGTGATACTTTATTCGCTGGATAGCAGTGAATTTTCCAACAGGACTCTGTATCCTCCCATGAAGCTAATTCAATCCAACATTGGTTGCAAGCCAATTTGTCAGACTTTGTTCAGAGCATAGGTTGGCCTTCGGCGAATTCTGACTTGAATTCTTTGGAGTATTCTTTATGAACTGCATTGGAGCTAATGGCATACAAAAAGTTCACCAGAACCTGAATTTATCTCAAGCGAGCCCAAATCAATAAATGGAAACTGATTGAAAAGATTAGTACCACCATAGAAGAAAGGCCTATATTTTTAAAGATTAATTAATTGAAAACAAGGATGGCTATTTTAAATAACTTATTTTTATATATACATAAATCTAGATGTTATTAGTTATAATTCATGTAAACAATATATGAATATTTAACATTCCTCCAAAAATATTTTAGCTTTACTTTGTCTGAAGATTTGACTATCTTAAGAGTTCACATTAAGAGTTATAAGAATAAGATGGTTTCTATACTGAAAGCAAACTATTGTGAGTTATAAATTTGTATGTGCCATATATTTATATGAATTGATTAATAAAATATATCTTTTGACTTATTATTTTGCAAGATGAAATAATAAATAACTTTTAGCAGTTAAACTTGTTTATTTACTTAAACACTTATTAATAATAACCTAGGACATATTATATAATCTTTTCAGAAATGTTCAGTTTTATCTTTTTCTTTTTTCTGCAGGCTAGCATTTGGTTTTTTCTATACATAAAGTTTTCATGTAAACTGCAGTGGATAAGTCATAAAATTCTATGATCAAGCATAACCCTTGCTTATGCAGAAAAGTTGTTGCAAATTTTTTCTGAACCTGAAAAAAAAAGATATAAAGTGTCTATTTAATTACTTGTATAGTCATTATTTAACTCATAAATTTTCATATTAGTAACTATGTTACACATCAAAATCATATTATTAAGAGATTTACAATCATTAAGGTATTTGTCACAAATCTTCATATTCCATGAAATCCTTCAAGCTATAGATGTGCTTAATTAATCACTTTTAAGCCGGCAAGTGAATATATTTAAAACTACTGGAGAGTTTCATATTTTCTGGTAATTTGTTGTATAAGATCAGATCCATAACCTACATTAGCAATCAAACACACTATCTAACCGCCAGGGCAGTGGTGTAATATCTGTTCCTTTATTTGTATGTATTTATATGAGATACTTTACTTGTATTATAGATTATTAAGAAAGTAATATAGGTTGCTGATTTATTGATTGGACCAAATTATCAAATAAGTAATTAATATTATTTTAATCAGTTTCTAATGAATGAGTGAGACATGTAGCTATTTTTCTATAAATAGGTGCACATTTTAGATAAATTTTGACTTCAACACAAAGTATACTTACATCAATCATATATTAACTAATAATTAACATTACTGATTTCTTATATGGATGAAATTTACAGACAGGAATAGTAATATACTACACAGGTTCTAAAAGGAAAGAAGGAAGGAAGATCTATGGACGAACATGTTGAATTTAGAAACCTTCACAAAACTACTCACATCAGGATTTTAGCTCCTCTTATTTCTCCAATATGTACTACGAGTATAGCTATGTACTCTAATAACGTTACATGTTAGGTAGGTTTAGCGTATCAGCCTTTACAAAATTAACACTCCTATTTGAAGATCCGGCCATGTTTAATAAGAGAAAATATTTAATACATTTTCATTAATAAAACAGTTCACTTTTTTGTCGGATGACTTTAGAAGATTTTTCTTAGGACGAAATTAATTGTAATGAATAATATTAGAATGTAGAAATGCTTTTTTTTTTGTTTTTGAGGCGAGGGAAAATGCTTAACCGATTTACGCACAAACTGGGTCGTTGCTAGGGGAACGACACGCGTCGGTCGGGGGCGATAACACTGCAGCAATAGTATGCTCTTGGCAGCGCTCCGTCCGCGATCGACGTCACAGAATAGTGTGGAAGACTCCGAGCGTTGCTACACGAGCGAGCAACCCCAATACCCACTAAAAACGCCCTCCTCCCTGACGACCCTGCGCTTTGTATGTGTTGGAAAGGCTGAGATTTAGAACATAGTTACGCCCAGCCGATCCAGCGCAATAAAGTGCCTGGAGTGTGCCCTGGGAGAACACATCCCACTTCGTTGTGCGGGGGTAGAAGGTCCTTTGCTCTCCTAGCAAGCTAAAGGCCCCCCGCGGTAAACGGAACCTAACTCAGGGAGGGAAGTAATGCGCGTACCTGCCTCTCCGGGTGCCAGCTGAAGGCCGGCGACCTCGAGAAGACGCATTGGCACGCGCTGCAGGACTTCTCTCCCTGTCTCGTTCTGCGGCCTCCTTGAGTGACATTACTGTCTCGCAAAAAGTAACCGCAGCCCCCTAATTGTCGCTGCTCTGCAGCATGGCCTTGACCAAGTCGCAGAGCGAGTCGACTGTACCTACGTGCGTCTCAAGTTCGAAACGCTGCGGCGCCCATGCGGCGCACTCGACAAGCGTGTGTAACGCCGTGTCGGGCGCGCCGCACTGGCGGCAGTCCGGGGAAGGCAAGCAGCCCACAATGCGACACAGATACTTATCGAAACATCCGTGTCCGGTAAGTATCTGTGTCGTCCTAAAAGTCAGGGTGCCGCTGGTGCGGTTGACCCATTCCGTCAGCTGTGGCCTGATTGCATCCACCGTGTAGCCGCCATAGGCCGCAGAGTTGTCGAGCTCTTGAGACCAGACGGCGATCATGGAGGCGGTTTCCCGCTTCCTGATCGCCTCGATTTCGACCTGACAGAAGGTCAGGCCTCTAGCTAGGGCATCCTGCCGGGTGCGACGCACCTCTGCCAGGACGTTCGCCTGGAGATGCCAGGGCGGATCGCCTGCCAGGAGGGTGGCCGCCGTCCGCGACACTGTGCGATACCCCCGTATGGTCCTCACGGCCAGAACCCGCTGCGCCCGGTGCAGCAGGGTTCTGTTGTGGCGGTGAAGTGCAGTGGACCAGACGGGTGCACCGTACAGCGCCATACTCCTCAGGATGCCAGAGTAAAGTTTCCGCGTCGCACCCCCCGGGCCCCCCACGTTGGGAAGCAGCCTGGAGAGTGCGCCCGCGGATTTGACGAGTTTGGGAACTAGCTGCTCAAAGTGCGCTTTGAACAGCCATTTCCCATCGAGAACTAGCCCCAGATATTTCATCTGGGGCCCTATTCTAATCGCCACCCCTTGGACCGAAACGGTCAAGTCCGCGGGGGGATTGCGAAATTTCCTATGGAACATGACGGCCTCCGTTTTCGCGGGGGAGACCCTCAAGCCCAGCCTAGCTATTCGATCTACGACAATCGCCAACCCGGCGTTGGCGACGTCCACGGATTCCGCAAATGACGCAGCGCGTGCCGTGAGTAGGGTGTCGTCCGCAAAGCAGATCAGCCCTACCCCGGGCAGGACCGGAACCGGAAGGATCCAGTCATAACCTACGTTCCAAAGAATCGGCCCGAGGACCGACCCCTGTGGAACGCCGCACGCGACGCGTCGCCGGCCTAACTCGGGATTGCCGGACTCACCGCCCTCCCAAAGGATATGTCGATCCTGCAGGTACGCGCCCAACAGCCTCATGAGGTACGGGGGGACTCCATGCGTGCGGAGTCCCTCCCTGATCGTCTCATGAGGGAGGCTGTTAAAGGCGTTCGCTATGTCTAGCGACACCGCAAGAACGACATCTTTCGCTTGGACGGCTTCGTCCGTCAACGTTCGCAGTGTCTCGAAGGCGTCCATCGTGGAGCGCCTCCGCCGAAACCCGAACTGCGTTTCTGAAAGCCCCGGCTCCACAGCGTCGAGATGCTTCACGAGCCGCTCCGCCAAGATCTTTTCGAAGACCTTAGCGACCTCGTTCAGCAGCACTATGGGCCTGAAGGCGGACGGATCGTTGGGAGGCCGATCTCCCTTGGGAATCAGGCACAAACGACCCTCCTTCCATTGCGACGGGCACCGACCTGCGCGAATACAGGCTTCGAACAGTTCCCGCAGCTGGCCGCGTAGATGTTTAGCGGCCAGGAAGAGGAGTCGACCTGGAACCCCGTCGGGTCCCGGTGCCGTCTTCCTGCCCCGGAGCCGGTCCAGGGCAACGTCTAGTTCCCCCTCGGAGATGGAGTGAGGCTCCTCGTCCGTGGGGGTGTCGGGAACGGGTGGACCCATACTGGGGGAGTGAAGTTTCCCGGATCCGGGAAGAGCCCGTCGATAACCGACCGGAGCACCTCGGGTTCGAGCGTTTCCGTGACCGTGGATGTGCAAGGCCGCAACGTGTTGCGGGCTCCACGGTACGGACGCCCCCAAGGGTCCCGATCGAGCGTCTCGAGGAGCTCGGCACGAGCCCGGGCTTTCGCTTGCAATATTGCAATCGAAAGGGCCTTTCTGGCCTCCCTAAACTCGCCCACGAGTCCATTTTCCGCGACGTAGTCCGGAGGACGGCGCGCCCTACAGCGTTTGAGTCTGTGGCTGATGATGCGAATTGCCTTTCGCATCTCGCCCAGCTCCTCGGTCCACCAGTGGACCTGCTTGCACGGAGGCTGCCGCTTGGAGACGCGAGGCATCGCCGCGTCGCAAACCCTCGTCAGGGTCTTGCGCCTGTGCTCTGCCTGCGACTCCAAGTTCGCAAATTCGGCTGGGTAGGCCCAGCTTTCCGTGAGTGCCCACTCCTCGGCCTGCTCCGGATCGAGCTTGGTAAGAGCCCAACGCGGGAGGAGAGGGGGGCGATGAACAGGGCTCGGACCGGAGGAGGGGGTAAGCTCAAATCTGATGTACCGATGATCAGAGAGCGACTCCACCTCCTCCAGCACCCTCCATCCGACAACTCTGCGGGTGGCCGCATGAGTGGCGAATGACAGGTCGATGACCGATCCACCCCGCGCGCGCACGCAGGTCTGGACCGATCCCTGGTTCAATATGGTCAGGCCGGATTGAAGAGCCCATTCCTCAACCGTCCGGCCCCTAGGTTCCGTGAACGCATTTCCCCAGGAACAGTGCTTTGCGTTAAAGTCGCCCATCACGAAAATCGTTTTAGGCGACAGTCTGCCTATGGCAGCCCTGATGGCGTCCAAGCGAAGCTCGAACTCCGCCAGGGGGCGGTTGCGCGAAAAGTAAACGCCTATGACGACGATACTCCCGCTCTCCGCCACCGCATAGCCCTTTCCTCTTTCGAGACATATAAGCGGTGTGCCAGATCCGGCTCTGGCCACCACCGCTACCACGTCATCGAGGTCGCCCACCCAATTGCCGCAAGGCGGCACGTAATAAGGTTCGCTTATTACGGCCAAGTTCGCTTGCCACTCCGCCATCGCCTGCAGGCACAAGTCCTGAGCGGTGGGGGAGTGGTTTACGTTCGCCTGAAATAGTGCTGTTACGGGCGTACTAGGCATTGGAGGTGTCCATTGCGCGTACTCCCGATGCACCCGTACGTTGTTTCGTCCTCGGATGGACGAATTTGCCCTTCACGTAGGGAGGCTGGCAGAACCTCGCTAACGTGGGGTGGGCAGCGTTGAGTCCCCCCGCCGCGCACGCCGCGCAGTGGGGGTTCCGAGCCGTGCAGTCCGGCATCTTGTGTCCGCTCTTACCGCAGCGGAGACACAAGTTAGTCCGGTCCGGGCACGTGTCCGGACAGGTTTGGGCGCCATGGCCGACGTTGTAACACCGGTAACGACGTATCGGTCTGGCCTCCAGTGCCTCCACCCTCGCCGAGGTGAAGCCTACCACGAGGTAGCCCAGCTCGACGATGGCTTTGGCAGCAGCGACGGGGCACATCACGTACGATGCGCCCAAACCGCCCGGTCCTGCACCGATGTGCTTCGCGCGCACGTCGTCGCGCCGGCATTTGCCGGCGCGCGCGATCGCGTCACAAAGCCCATCGACCGTGACCGACTCGTCCAGCCCAGAGACGTAAAGCTCCCCACGCTTTACGGGGCGGACGACCTCAGCCATCCCTACAAGGGCTCCGCGCAGAGCCTCGGCGACGCGGTCCGCCTTGGCCGCGCTCTCGGGTCCCGGCTGGAACTCGAAGAGACGCGCGTCCCTAACGGTCCGCACCACCTTCAGCCCCTCGCGGAGGCCCATGGCCGCGATGTCGACCACCGTCGAGGCCTTTGCGAAGACCTCGCGATAACCGACACCCTTCGCGGCCGCTGCCGGCAGCAGTTTAACGATAACTGCGGCCGACTTCGGCTCGCGGAATACGACCGCAGGCTTCGCAGCCTGTTTCCGCTGTTGCTGTCCCCGCCCCGTCGGCAGGGGAGCAGCTTGCGCCTGGGGGGGGAGGGGGGCCCGTCGGCCCTCGCCCCCTTAACTTTTTCCGCTTGACGACCGTCGTCCACGCCCCCTCCTCCGGGGCGGAGGCGGGGGCCACGGGCGCCGGCGGCGGCGCGACGTGCGCAACGCGAACGCGGACGACGGGCGCCGCGACGACCGGTGTCGCGGCCGCGGGCGCCGCCCGCTGCCTAGGGGCCGGCCTAGGAGCCGACACCACAGGCACGGGTGCCGTGGCGGGGGCCGTCAAAGCAGCGGCGGCGTCGCGTGCCGCTCTCCGCTGCATTTTCAGCCTCCACTTCACCCCCCCTCTATTCGTCTTCTTTTTAGGGGGGGGGCGGTGACGGTGGGGAGTCCGTCACCCCGACAGCCGAGGCCGCCACCACCTCCATCGGAACCGGGGTACTTGTTTCCCCCGCATTCCGCCGGACGGCGGCTGCAGCCGTGGCCGCTTTTGGCCTAACAGCCACGTTTGGTGCCGGTCTGGTTGCCGGCGCCTTACCTCGGTCGGCCGCTAGCGGTGGACGGAGGTTCGGCGCGGCATTCAGCCGGTCCTCGATACCGGCGAACCGGGCATCGAGTATGGGGGCGACGACGTCGATCACGGCACGCACAAACATGTCGTAATCGATGCCGCCGAGCCCCGGTGGAGCGGGTGTCGGCGCCGCCCCGTTGGCGGTCGCCGGAGTCCGCTCCGTCCCGACGACGGGAGCCGGTGTCGGCCCTGCTACCGCAGCAGGGGCCGGACGCGATTTTTTAACCGCAGCGGGTGCGGCGGTCGGTTCCGGTACTGCCGCCGCCTCCGCCATGGCGGCCTGGGCCTTCCGCTTGACGGGTACGGGGGTCGGCGCCGCCATTACAGCAGGCGCCGGCTCCGCAACCGAAGCGGAGGCCTTTAGGGCCTTACGCATATCTTCAAACTCCCTACGGTAGGAGCGGTTTTCCTCCCGCAGCGAGTTTAATTCCATGCGTAGTCTGGCGTTCTCGTTACCGAGCTTCCAGGTCTCGGATTCCGGATTTCGCGTGACCAGTGTGTCGACGATGTCCGACACCCTGGACGCGGCCTCCTTCAGCCGGCGCACGTAGACCCCCTTCAAATTGCCCGACGTTTGGGCAATATGAATTATCTCAGCGACCTGGGCGCTCGCCGCTAGGCGGAGCTCCCCAGGGCCGAGAGCCGATATGTCCCCGACGAGGGCGGCGCACTGGCTAGCCGCGGCCACTTTGGCGGCGGTTGCCTTGCGCGCCTTGCGCCCCCTTTCACCCCCCTCGGTACGGAGGTAGGCCTCCGCACCCGCGAGAACGCTAGAAGCCGCCGCGGGTGCGCCCCCCGTGGGCCGCAGAGGCGAGCGCGCGCGCGCCGGAGTGGAAGCACCCGACGTGCTGGCCGAATCGGCGCCGCTGCTCTGGGACCGGTCCCAGAAGCGCGACCTCGATCCGGGAACGAACATCGGGGAACACGATATCGGCACCGTTGCCGTTGATGACGTGGACGGCGTCGCCGAACCCGATGCCGAAGACGGTGAGGCTGCGAACGAAGACGACGACGTGCCCGCTGCCGCTGCCGCTAAGGACGAAGACGTCGCCGCAGCCGAAGACGCAGGCGCCGACATCGCGACAGCGGCTCCCGTCCCAGTGGGGAAGGAAGTCGAAGGGGTCGCCGCTGCCGCGCCTACTAAGTCTCTATTCACGACCCCGGCCGAGGGCGCGAGTGAAGCTCGCGCGACAACCGGTGTCGTGGGACGGCTGCTCCTGACGTTGCAGCCCGAAAGGTTGCAAGTCGATGTCGTAGGCACAGGTGAAGCCCGTGCGCTATACGACACCGTCGTCGTAGGGCACCCATCCCCTGCCGTCGCTGAACCGGCCGCCGTGTATACCGGACTACAGGCAGGCGCTTCAGGGCGGGAATAACTATGATCGCGAATCGCACCGTAGAGCGCGTGCTCCAGCGAGTCTGGGACGCTGCCGGACGGTGGGATGTGATCATGCTCTACGTAGGCGCCGCTCCTTTGCACGAGTGAGGCTCGCGCAGAGGTGGGTGGCGCCATGTAGGCATATTGAACTATGGTGCTTGCAGCGCTCACGGCCAGGCAAACGGCCGAGTTCGCTGCAAGCAGTACGTTCCTATCTATCTCCGGGTGTGCTGCGCTCCTGCGCGCGGCACGCCCGGATGGGGCCCTAGGCGCCATGGGAACCGGAGGCGGTCCCATCGCGCCGCACCTATCCTCATGCGTGGCGGCGGTGAGGTCTACCACCGCCGACGCATCCCCTACCGAGCCGGGCATATCGGCAGCCGTGAAAACGGCACTATCCGCATGCCCGTGACGCGGCCCGGCAACCGACCTGCTGCGACGGGCCGATGAAGAAGACGCCTTTTTCACCCGCGTCTCCCCGATCTCAGGCATTAACCAGCCATCCTTGGCCTTCGTGTGGTCCCGCTTGCGCGGGACACTCGAAGGCCTCGGGGCCTTCTGGGGGCCTGGGCCATCCATTACTGGAAGCCCGTTCCCTTGCTGAGACCAGTCGACGCGTGTGAATATCTATCGACACAAACGACCGTTATTGCGTAATGCGCCTAGGCGCGCCGAAATAAACAAGCGAATAGAGCTTAACAACTCACCCCAGTCGAAAAACAACTGATTCGCGCCGGAATCGAACTAAATAACACTGTACACTATCACTACACAAGTATTGTCGCAATTTGTCGCTTTTTAGGAGCGAAAAAGCGTGGAAAATTGCAATTTCCGCAAAGAGCACGCTGCATTAACCGCCGATTTAAAACCTAAATACCCAATGTTACCAGGTTGCTAATAGTGAAATTACTAAAATTTGTAATTCTTGTAGGTACACACGTGTGTGTAGGAAAGTAACTTTCAAACATATTGACTTAAACAAGACCTTATCGTACATCGCCATGATTTTTAAATTGAAAACTTCGGTAGATACTTCTAGGATGGGGAAAATGCACTGAATTCGCACGACCGACACGCTCAGATACCCAGTTTTTATCTCTGAAGTGCAGTCCTAACGACTAATATTTTTTTAAAGGTCTGACTAATAATCCTCCCCCCCCCCCCTCCTCAATTGAAACTGACAATACAACCTTTTTATTTTAACTGGATTGACAACATCATTGGACAATGAGACTATGTCTAGGTATTAGACATTAAAAATGATAACCCAAATGTGATACCAAATCAAAGTATTTTAGTGGTCGAATGAGCTTTATCTGTTGTAATCGCCGAAAGAATACTTTATTACAAATTAAGAAAAGTAATGATATCGCAATGGTGTCTAATAGGTAATTTATGCCTGATTATCAATTAATGGTATTCAGTCTAACTGTACATAATTCAGTTTAAGTTATATTATATTGATTTTTCACTAAAGGTCACTTTAAATAATTTAACGGTAACTTTAGAAAATAATAAATGTTGAACACCAAAATATATAAAATAAATCTACCGATAAAATTGCTAAGCTGGCCACATTAAAATGATCACGATATGTCATAATGAATAATGACAGTAACATTTAAATAGTAGCACAGATTAATATGATTATTTTCTTTTTATAGGCAAAGGAATTAATGTAAAGTTGTCCCCAATGACGTCATCGGATAATTTTTTTAAAAATCCAATAAAAAAATAACTAACTCTTAAAACACAAAAATATTCAAATTAGTATCTTAAAATACCCTATTTTACATAATAAAAATATAAAATCAGAGGGTAATTTTTTTTGAACAATCCCAATTCATGACGACTCACATAATGTACAACGGTATAATTTTGAAATTGATTATTTGACGATGAAATATGAATATTTGACGATGAAATATAATTTATAGTAATGTGACATTGATTTATGGTTCTATAAAGATAAAGTTTTATAATAATTTATTGGTTGATTAAATAATGTACCTACTTATGGCCAGGCACCATTACAATCGCCTGTATTGTACGTCCGAAAGGACAAACTGTCGTTCCAACAAAAAACTCGAACAACTTTATAATTTTATGATTGTGACAGTTAATACAATAAATGTTTATGGATAAGGTGAGAAATGAATACATAGGGGTGCATCTTTGAAAGTTGCTCCCGTGACTGAAAATATGAGAGGAAGAAGATTAAGGTGGTATGGATATGTCAGGATAGATAGATATAACACTTTATTGTTCATCAAAACATGAATAACAGAAATGCACAACAAGACAGTAGTTACATACTAGGTAAACATAAACTATTTTAAAAAGGTTTTTAAATAAAGCTTTTGAGATCATATAGCCGCAGAGTGCTAGCCAAGACAAGTAAAACGAGCCCAAACACGACGGGTCTATCTTGTTTAGTACACTGTTCCCATGGCCACCTTCCGACTCCATCATCAGATCAGCTCCACGGTACCATATCATTGCACTGTCACGCGATATACATATGCGTGCAAAATTTCATCTCAATCGGAAACCGGGAAGTTGGTCAAATTTAACTTGCAAGATTCCACCCGAACTTACATACATACATACATAGGTACATCCATTACAAATTAAATAGAAGCTTGTAAAAAGGCGGCCTTATCGCTAAAAGCGATCTCTTCCAGGCAACCTGATGCACTGAAAGGAGGAGATAGAAGAGTATGGAAGGAAAAGAGATATTGTGCCGACTCCAAATCATTGGGATAAGGTGAAAGAAGAAAAGAGTATATTTTAACACACAATAAAGCATACTCATTCATTCATGTGTGTTTTACCATTTAAGGCTCCAACACAAGAACAAACACACTGCAGAATATATTAGATTTACCTTAACGAGCATGTGCTTCTCGGATGGAGTGAGGTACATTTTCGTCTCGAACATGTGAACGCAAATGTTCACTACATCAGCCAGCAGGTCTTCGTAACCTAAACACAAACAAAAGTATAGAAAACTATATTAACCAGAGACGGCAGGAAGGGGCTGTTGGATCCTCTGGGAATTAATTTGATAGATTTCCCGTTCCCTTGCGGGGTAGGCACGAACGACAGAGCGCCATTCAGGCTTATTCTTACACACCTCACTTGCTTCTTTGATGTTCATAGCTCTTGTCACGCACGCTCGTCTGTTCTTAAGGCTCCTGACATCACCTTCTGCTAGTACACGATCAATTTCGGATTTCCACAGAATACTTAAGGAATGTATCCGGGCATCCGAATAAAACCGCTGGTTAGCAAATAGCTCAACTTTGCGCATCCATTGTTATGCATTCAAGCAGTAATAAATATTTTATTTTTTTTATTGCAGGAGTTCAGCAGATAGGCAGACGACTTACTTGATGGAAAGAGGTTACCGTCGCCTATGGACATTTACAACACCAAAGGTGCTATAAATGCGCTGCTGCTCTCTTAAGGGAGTCTGGAACCTGGTCACTAATGCCGGAACACAACTCAAGGTTGTTATGGCGGCATACTCTAGACCAGGGGTGGTAGCCATCCAGTCGGGTAAATACCCAGGTGGTAGGCCACCTGGCTGTGGGTAGTTTTGTCGCCTCTTACGACAGGCCGCCCGGCCGCAGGAAATTGTATTCTTTCTCCGTTCCTGCACGGATAAAGTATGAATACTTATAACTTATATAGCACGTAGAACATTCACGTCCGCTAGCACTTTACACAATCACAGAAAAACAAGTCGAATAGTTCACTGGGCCGGCCTTTGATATTGTATTTGTATAATTATATATAAGTATGTTGCGAAGTTTAGAGTCCCAGGGTTCGAAGAGAAGTGTTGCAGCCGCGTCGTCGCCGCTGCATTTCGCGCGTACTCGGTGTCGGGGGGAGGGAGATAGACATATATACACATTACTATAGTGAGAGAGAGAAGAGTATACTATGTAATGTATGAAGTTAAGGACACCGAAAGTTTACTAGGCGAAACGGAACGCACTGTTTAAATTATGACAGTTCAACGGTTAAAGGTTTCTTCCCCGTCTTCAAAAAACCTCAGTGAGACGTAATACACGTAGTTAATTATTTTTCAAGCCTTTCATTTTAATATTACCTTAAGAGTATCCCCATCATATTCATTGGCCTCCAGAGCCGGATGGGCCTTATCTGATGCAGGATCAGCGTTGAGGAATTTATTAAATATTGGAGAATTATCAAGGGCATAACGAAATCTACGGCAAGATCAAGAAGTGGTATAAAGTGGCTTGGATATTGATTTATCTTAAAGATTGTCGTTTAGTTTAACCCAACACTCTTCATAGGTAATATTAAAGCTATTAATGTGTTTCGAATAAGGTTAGTACATACAAAACCATTAATTTTTCAACCTATTTGTATTTGAGCAAAATAACGGTTTTATTATTTGAAACTATAATTTTGTATAATTTTAAGTTAATTTGTATGTTCATCATACTGTTTGCATAAAAGCAACATTAATTAACAACAATATATAGTTTTATCCGAATTTGTTCATATTATCACTCGACGAGTAGGTCTAAATAATAAATTAATTTGTTTGTACATTAATAATAATTCACCTTATTTTATCATTGTCTCATAATATAAATTTTATTTTAACATTTTTGCTGTATAAATTTAAATACCTTCGAACTGTAAGTCCATTTAGTAAACTCATAGCTAAATATTCTTGAATCATACTGTAATATCAATTTAATTACGTTCCAGGATATCACATTCCTCTCCCACAATGTCCAGGAGTGATAAGCAGGAAACGGCGGCGGCAAGGGAGTTCGAAGACCTTATCAAGAAACGTAACAGTTTCAAAGGTCGTATGGGTATTTTTGATACATTTCTACAGTCACTAGATTTAGCATCAATTACATCTCATGATATCTTAAAATTAGAGCTAAGAATACAAAAGCTCGAGTCATTGTATGCCCTCTATGATGAAACTCAAAGTAAATTAGAGTGCATGTCAAACTTGGAGACACAAATATCCGAACGCGAGGAATTTGAGTCCCAGTATTATGACCTCATATGCAAAGCACAGGAGATTGTAAAAAACCATAATAAATCTGCGCAGCCTAGTGAGTGTGGTTCTCATAGTTCCAATCATAATAAGCCCGTCAAATTGCCTACAATTCAGCTCCCAAAGTTTAGTGGTAGCTATGATGATTGGCTGGAGTTTAGGGATACATTTCACAGTTTGATCCACTCTAATGAGGACATTGATATTATTACAAAGTTCCATTACCTTCGGGCATCGTTGGAAGGGTCAGCTGCCGTGGTAATCCAATCCATACAGTTTTGTGCACTGAACTACAGCACTGCCTGGAAGCTGTTATGCGACAGGTACGACAATAAGCGTCTTCTGATTCAAAATCACGTTTCATCAATATTTAACATAGATAAAATCACACGAGAGTCGTCATACAATTTGAAACGGATGATGGATCAATTCACGAAAAGTATACGCACTTTACAGGCACTAGACGAACCTGTCCAGCACTGGGACACACTTCTCATTTATATACTCGCACATAAACTAGATTCCAAAACGTTTCGCGAATGGGAAGAATTTAAAGGCCGTTTAGATTATACATTGCCGATAACAATGCATCATTTTGTTCAATTCATTAAAATGCGCACGGATCTTCTTGAAACTATTGAACTATCACAATCCACATCGCAGCAAAACAACAACACGGTCACTAAACCATCTAAACATAAAGCGATGGTATCGGTAGACAGTTCTCAAAAAACTAACAGCAGTAGTTTAATAAAATCAACGAGTTCATGTCCCAGGTGTAGTGGCGATCACAAATTAATTAACTGTCCGCAATTCTTATCACTTACTAATGAAACACGTCTTCAATTATTGCCTGGTTATAAAGTATGTTTCAATTGTTTTAATAGTGGGCATTATGCAAATAAATGTAAAAAATCAGGATGTAAGTTATGCAAGCGCCGGCACAATACCCTTATTCACGTCGCCGAATATAATGTACTAAAACCGGTTATGCATCGCGAGCCGCACGTTGATAAGAAATGTTCATCCCCCTCCACGGAAGGTGCTAATCCCGTGGCACTCGCTGCAAACGTCTCGGCTTCCAGTAAGCGCTGCGACGGCCAACAGGTCGATGTTCTCTTATCTACGGTTTTAATTAAGTTATTCGACGTGAATAATCGCGAGCACATAGCACGCGCTGTCCTTGATAGCGGGAGCACTTCCTGTTTGATGACGTCTGATTTACATCAAAAACTTAACCTGCCGTATAGTCATATAAATGAATCAATCTTAGGCATTAATAATGTAACATCACACATTAATAAAATGTGCTTCGTGCCCATGATGTCGCTTAGCGGAGACTTTGCGACTAATTTAAGATGCTTCGTGTTGCCATCGCTAACAGACAATGTACCGAGCCGTTCTGTCGACTTACGTGAACTTAATATTCCTACGAATTTGCCATTAGCAGATCCTAGTTTTCACGAGCCGGCAGCAATCGATATAATACTAGGCGCGGATATTTTCTGGGAAGTTATAGGCACACAGAAACTTAATTTAGGTTTTGGTAAACCAATTTTATGCGAAACTAAGTTAGGGTGGATAGTTTCCGGCCCAATTATAAATAAACAAAACCATGGTTTGTCACAATCATTTAAATGTCATTTTTCTGTGGTCAATCCAGACTCTGTTAGTTCTAATGATAGTATTCAAAATCAGCTAACACGGTTTTGGAGCCTCGAAGAAGTGAGTCAACGTTCTGACTATTCGTCAGAGCATAGATTGTGTGAAGAACATTTCATAAATAATACAACGAGAGTAAATGGTCAGTTTTGCGTAAAAATTCCTTTAAAGGAAAATCCTAGTATATTAGGTAATTCTTTGCATAGGGCTACCCAGTGTTTTCTTTCTTTAGAACGCAGATTGTTGCGTGAGCCAACCCTGTGTAATATGTACCGTGAATTTATGACGGAATATGAGGCATTAGGGCATATGTCCGAGTGCAAGCTCAGCCAACACGATAATGCGCATTTTATTCCCCACCACGGTGTTTTACGCATGAACAGTAGTACTACTAAGTTAAGGGCCGTTTTCAATGCAAGTAGTAAGACATCTAACGGAGTTACTTTTAATAGTTTACAGATGGTAGGGCCTACGGTACAAGACGATCTTTTATCTATCCTTTTACGATTTCGGCTGCATAAATATATATTAATGGCAGATGTTGAAAAAATGTACCGGCAGATATTAGTCCATCCTGATGACAGACATTTACAACAAATAGTCTGGCGTGATAGTCCGAACAAACCGCTTATGGCCTATCAATTAAACACGGTTACGTATGGCACCGCCAGTGCGCCTTTCCTCGCAACCAGATGCCTTAAACAGTTGGGTCTAGACTGTCAGGATAAAAGGGTTAGCGAAATTATATTGCATGATTTTTTCGTAGATGATCTGTTAAGTGGAGGAGATAACATTAATGAAGTCCTTAATTTACGCAAAATATTAACGTCAACTCTCGCTTCAGCTCACTTTCATCTTCGCAAATGGAAATCAAATGTCCCCACATTAGTATCGGAGACCTCTCAGTCACCATTAGATTTAAACATTGGCAACAATGAGCCAAGTAAAACTTTAGGTTTAGGATGGCGAGCTGAGTCTGATGAACTGTGTTTTCCAATTGGCATATTAATTTCAAAAATAAATACAAAGCGATCTATGCTTTCTGTCATGTCTCAAATATTTGATCCCTTAGGTATGGTTGCTCCCATAGTTATCAGTATGAAAATGTTATTACAGCAATTATGGATACATAAATTATCTTGGGATGAACCGATACCATCAACTATAGAGGATGTTTGGGTCAATATAGTTAATAAATTACATCTTCTAAATAACATAAACATACCGCGTCGTATTGTACTTGATAAATACGAACTATTAGAATTTCATATATTTTCAGACGCCTCCGAAAAGGCATACGGTGCATGCTTGTACGTGCGCAGTATTGATACAAAGGGGAATATTATGATTAGACTTTTAATAGCTAAGAGTCGAGTCGCTCCTATTAAGCCTCTCACAATTCCAAGACTTGAGCTGTGTGGTGCTTTATTAGGTACTCGATTGTACGAAAGAGTCATCAATTCATTAAAAATAAAACCGGTACGTACTATATTCTGGACTGACTCCACAATCTTATTAGGCTGGCTTAAAATATTACCAAGCAAGTTGCACACATTTGTACGCAATCGTATTGGGGAAATTTTAGACAAAACTAGCGATTGCGTCTGGCGACATGTTCCCACAGAACACAATCCAGCAGATTTCATTTCACGTGGCGTAAATGTTGAATGCCTTGAGTCCCTTGATATGTGGTGGTCGGGACCAGACTTTTTAAAGGAAACTTCCATCAACTGGCCTTCTAATTTTTCAGTTAATGAAGTATTACCAGAGACACGTGCTGAGATATCTTACCTTGCGACAGCTAACGACTCTTCTAAACTTACAAAATTAATTGATTTTGACAGATTTTCGAATTTGAATCGCCTTAAACGTGCGGTAGCATATGTACTGCGATTCAAAAATGCATGTCGGAAGCAATTACCGAATGAGAAATATCTATCTCATACCGAGTTAGATGATGCTTTAAATGTAATAATTCGTGTATCACAAGCAGAATCATTTATTGAGTATAATATTTTGATTAATAATAATAAATTACCTAATAAAAGTCCATTATTAAAATTCAATGTATTTTTAGATCAATTTAATGTTATGCGAGTAGGTGGTCGTCTTGGAAATTCTGATTTTGATTATGATAAGAAACACCCCATTTTAATACAGTCCACACATCGATTTTCTAAATTATTATTTGAACTTGAACATATCAAGCTTATGCATGCAGGTCCCCAATTATTACTAGCGTCAATCAGAGAGACTTATTGGCCTATAGGCGGCCGTAATTTAGCTAAAGCATGTTATCGTCGTTGCGTAAAATGCTCGCGAATGAAAGGCACTGTTATAGCTCCACTAATGGGTAATTTACCACGGCAGCGTCTCTCCTCTGGAGGCTATCCCTTTAGAACCATTGGAGTGGACTACGCAGGCCCGATTTCCTCCGCCAGTCGTCAAGGACGAGGCTGTAGAATTGTAAAAGTGTACATCGTCATATTTGTTTGTTTTGCTACAAAGGCAATACACTTGGAGCTGGTGGGAGATTTAACTAGTAATAATTATTTATTAGCCCTGCGTAGGTTTATATCTCGTCGTGGAAAACCCTCTCAGATTTACTCCGATAATGGCACTACCTTTGTAGGAGCATACAATGACTTAGCTAAGTTTCTCAAGGATAATGCTCAATGTTTATCTAGTGATCTGGCGAATGAGGGCATAGAATTCCATTTTATCCCTGCTTATTCACCACACTTCGGTGGCATTTGGGAGGCGGGTGTGAAATCCACCAAATTTCATTTAGTCAGAGTGTTGGGAAATTGTAACTTGAGTTATGAGGAACTAAATACTACTTTAGTTCAAATTGAAGCAATTTTGAATTCCCGGCCACTGACACCACTGTCATCTCATCCAGAAGATATGATGCCCTTGACCCCTGGACATTTTTTAATTGGGCGCCCTCTTACTTCACTGCCTATGAAGGACCTCCAGGATAACAATTTCACCTATCTAAATAGATTTCATCGTATCGAGCAGCTTCGGCAACATTTTTGGAAAAGGTGGAGCAAGGAATATATTTCAGAGCTTCAGTTGCGAACAAAATGGCGTACTGAAAATAGTCCTCTGAAGATAGATGCTCTTGTCGTGTTGAAGGAGGATAATCTTCCACCTTTAAAGTGGAAGTTAGGGCGGATAATAGCTGTACACCCTGGATCTGACAACGTAGCACGTGTGGCTGATATAAAAACCTCCAGCGGCGTCATTCGACGTTCATTCAGCAAAATATGTCCACTGCCCTTAGATGATGGATCAACGGTTGAAAGGCAAGCTTTCAACGCCCGCGGGCATGTTCACGAAGTTAAGGACACCGAAAGTTTACTAGGCGAAACGGAACGCACTGTTTAAATTATGACAGTTAAACGGTTAAAAGGCTTCTTCCCCGTCTTCAAAAAACCTCAGTGAGACGCAATACACGTAGTTAACTATTTTTCAAGCTTTTCATTTTAATATTACCCATGTCGATGGAAAAATCACCTGGGAACTTACAGGAACAGTTGTGCTTACCTTTCTAGGTCAAAAATTACCCTCCCATATTTATTGTTGTCACTACTCCTTACCTGTTTATTTATAGATAGATAGATAACACTTTATTGCTCACCAAATATACAATATCAAAAATACACAATTACAATATTTATTATTATTTATACACTCTCCCTTCCATCCAATGTTTGAAATGTTGTCGATTTGGACATATCAGAGATCAATGCAGATCAGACCCTCGATGTGCACGATGTGCTGGACCCCATGATAGTTTAGCATGCAGCATCCCGAATGACAGAGTATCATGTTTATTTTGTTCTGGTGTCCACCTCGCCACAGATTCTAAATGCCCTGAGCATTCCAGACAGCGCAATATAAAACTTGTTATGTCTGAGGAAAATGTCAGTTATTTGGAAGCCGAACGCCAATTTCCTAGAGTCCGTACTTCATATGCAGATATAACAAATAGATCTCTCCCCCACAAACCTGTTTATTGGAACACGCAACCATCAAGTCCTAATCCCTTCATCAGTCAGTCGCAATCTCTTCCTCACACTCCCCAATCACCTTCTCATCCTCAATCATCTAATACATCATACAGAAAAACTGTACTGATTGAGAGACGCCCTAGACCAGAGTTGGGCAAATCATATGATCGCCAAGCTCATGACAATATTACTTCCTCCCCTTCTCTTTCCCTTCCAAATGGATCTGCTCTTAGGTACAATTCTACAAGTACAATTTCCCCAAATGAGAACCTTGCAGAGCTCATATCAATGACCCTATCAAATATATTCTCAAAATTCGGAGATATTTTACCGAACAATGTCTTGGAAACTATTATGTCTGTAGTATCCACTCTTCTCAAGTCCCAGCTTACAAATGGCCAATATCCTTCAATGGAATAGCCGCAGTATTAATAATAAAAAACATGAATTGCTACACTTAATTAACCAGTTTCATCCAGTTCTCTTTGCCGTCTCGGAGACATGGCTAAGACCAGGTTCTCTTTTCAGAGTGCCAGGGTATTCATGCCTGCGTGAGGACAGAGAGGATGGATGGGCTGGCTGTGCTCTTCTTGTTAGAAGAAACATCACATTTACTCGTATCCTCTTCCCTCATCACTCTAGTAATATTAATATTGTTGCTGTCCGTTCATTTAATACTATTATCGTTTCTGTGTATATGCCACAACCAAATATCCCCCTCATTCAGGAACTCTCTTCTCTTCTATCTCTTCTTCCACCCCCCCCCCCCCCCTTCATTATTTTAGGTGATTTTAACATCCATCATACATTATGGGGTTCAATGTCATGTGATGTGTTTTCCTCGGCGTTCCTTAACCTATTGGATGATCTGAATTTATGTGTCCTTAATGATGGGTACCTACCCGCAGAGTGTCCCCCACCCAAAATCCAAGCATTCCTGACCTCACGCTTTCATCCCCTTCCCTTGCAAGTTCTATTTCTTGGTCTGTTCTTCCTTACTCTTATGGAAGTGATCACTTCCCAATTTTATCTTCTATTACCAATTCTTCTCTTCCTCCTATTGGAGTCCCACCCCTTTTAAAATTCAGACTTAAACAAGCAAATTGGCAAATGTTTTCAAATATTGTCCAGACTAAATTAGAGTCCTTACCTTCCACTTCTGATTCAAATTTCCTTTCTTTGTATACTAAGTACACATCTTCCCTTTTATTTGCTGCAGAGGAATCTATTCCAAAGAAAAATTCAGCTATAAATAAAGTTTCTTCTCCAGCCTGGTGGGATGCAGAGTGTTCACTATCAGTTAAAAAAATAAAAGAAGCTGAATGAAAATTTTCAAAGGATTTGTCTTTGGAAAATTATCTAGAATTTCAAAAAGCCTCTGCCGCCTCTAAAAGACTCCTGCGCCAAAAGAAACGCAAAGGTTGGCATACATTCTGTGAATCCTTGTCCCCCAGAACTCCTGCTTCAATTGTGTGGAGTAAACTAAAAGCATACCGTAAGTCTCAGATTGATGATAATATAAATTCTAATGATCCATCGTCCTGGCTTCCTGATTTCATGTCTAAACTTTCCCCTCCATTCGTTCCCCCCAGACCTTATCTAGCTATTTATCCATCTTCTGAGGCTAACCCTAACCCTATGGACTCTAAACTTTCCTATGAAGAGCTTCTCTGTGCTTTAGATAAACTTCACGACTCTGCCCCTGGAGTAGATGCCATCCCTTACTCTTTCATCGCCAAATCTTCCCAGACATCCAAAGCTTTCCTTCTCTCTCTTTTAAACCACATCTTCCTCTCTGGTTGTGTCCCCGATACTTGGAAACATCAAATCATAGTCCCCATTCGAAAACCTGGTAAGGATGCATCAGAATCCAGTTCATATAGACCAATTGCCCTCTCTTCTGTTCTTTCCAAAGTCATGGAGCATCTGATAAAAAATCGTTTAGAATGGTTAGTTGAAAACCGAGGTCTACTCTCCAAGTCTCAATATGGATTTAGGAGAGGTATGGGCACCATGGACAGTCTCAGCCTTCTAATATCAGATATTCGTCTTGCATTCTCCCAAAACGAACATGTCGTAGGAGTCTTTTTAGATATCACCGCTGCATACGACAATGTCGAACTTCAATTACTCAGGGAGAAATTACTCCAGCTGAGTATTCCCACGCAGATCGTTAACATTATTTACAATATGTTTATGGAGAGAACAATCTCCGTTCGATTTCAGGGAGAAACTCTTTCACCCCGCTTAGTTTGGAAAGGATTACCACAGGGCTCAGTCCTTAGTCCCCTCCTCTATAATCTGTATACTGCCGATTTGGATACCACTGTCAATTGCTTTTGCAAAATCCTTCAATATGCCGACGACATAGCTCTTTATGCCACTTCTGATTCTTTTACCGATGCAGCTAATCGCATAAACTCCTCATTATATTATCTAAATACATGGTTATCAGAGCACGGTTTGTCCCTGTCTGCAACAAAAAGCTCAGCAGTATTTTTTTCCCGTAAGAGAATAGTCTCAGACCTGGATATCCATGTTAGCAATCAGTCTATTCCAATTTCTGAGAGTGTTAAGTTTTTAGGCATCTATCTTGACCGAAAACTCTCTGGTGTCCTACATCTAAATTATATTAGCCAGAAAGTTGAGAAAAATATTAATCTTATTAGAGCTCTATCAGGAGTTAGGTGGGGATCTCACCCTTATTCCCAAAAACTTTTATATAACGCCATTATAAGAAGCCACTTTGATTATGGTAGTTTCTTACTAGAACCCTGCAACAAGGCTATCCTGGCAAAGTTAGACATCATACAAGCCAAATGTCTTAAAATCATTACGGGTGCTATGCGATCTTCCTCTACAAACGCCCTTCAGGTGGAATGCGCAGAACCACCTCTTGCCCTGCGTAGACAGCTTCTAGCAGACAGATTCCTTTGTAAAGTGATAGAGCTCTCAGATCATCCCCTTTTAGGTATCCTGGAACAACTTTACCAACTAACTTCATCTTCCTACTGGATCCATAAAACCATTCCTCTCATTATCAACTCCTACAAACAACTGTTAAGCTTACCCTGCGGTATTTTCCAAAATGATAAACTGCCCTTATTCAAGTCAAACTTCAACAGCCTTCTTTTTGTTCCAAACGTAATATTTGATCTAGGCATTTATAAAAACACTCCTGGGGCTGATCAGCTGTTCTGTAACGCTGTTCAAAATCGTTGGCCAGATTATATCCAACTCTTCACTGATGCATCGAAATTAACACAGAATGGACTTGTCGGTGCAGCAGTCTGGATCCCCAAATTCAAAATCATACTAAATTTCAAAATCCCTTCTCCCAGTTCCATTTATACAGGTGAATCAATCGCTTTATTGGAAGCCATCCTTTACATCGAATCACACAACATAAGTAAATCTATCATAGCCACTGATTCTTTAAGCTGTCTTCAAGATATTGTTAAACTCCCCTTTCATGCTAAAGACAACTGGGCAATAACCATCAAGATTAAAGAAACTCTTTTCCGCTGCTACAACTCTGGTCTTGATCTAATATTAGTTTGGATTCCTAGTCACTCTGGAATCGGTGGCAATGAGATTGCTGACTGCTGTGCCAAGGAAGCTGTCTCTACAGGTTCCAGCAAGTATAATAAAAGCTTTCCTCGTGATTTACGTGCTCTTGCTAAGCCCCAAATGTTTAAATCTTGGAATGATCAATGGCAAAGGTCTCGACAGATTGTCGGGAAGCACTATGGTACTCTCCAACCGGCTTTACGTCCTAGTCCTTGGTTTTTTGAGCACCAAAAATTGCCTAAAAAAGATATCTCTGCAATCATTCGTCTTAGGCTAGGTCATTGCTGCTCACCGGTCTTTCTAGCCAAAATTAGGATTCGCGACCACTCGATCTGTGAATGCGGTTTAGCTGAAGGATCACTCCATCACATTTTCTTTGACTGCCCCAAAATAATTACCCCCGTGTATGACATCTTACCTAAAGGTTTTCCTCGCCCTATTAACTTGAACTTTCTCCTCACCTTGGCTAACAAAACTCATGTATATATATTAAGTAAATTCATATCAACTAACACTATTTATCTTTAGTTTAGATAGTCTAACCTATGTGTTCTGTTTTGTCCACAGGTATACAGAAAACCTTGACTATAATATCATACCAATTAATTTTTCTTTTTACAAATAGCTTAATTTGCTTTTTTATGTTCACCTGTCATTTTTATATATGTATATACAATTTTTCACTGTGACATTGGCAAAATCAATGCCAAAGGCGTTGGGGCCAACATTAACAAGAATAGAATAGACATTCGCAACACCAAAGGTGCTACAAATGCGCTGCTGCTTTCTAAAGCCAGACTGGATCCTGGCCACTAATTCCAGAACACAACTCAAGGTTGTTATGGCAGTATACTTTAGACTAGGGGTGGCAGCCATCTGAACAGGCAAATACCCTACCACCTGGCCGTGGGTTGTTTAATCACCTCTTACGACAGGCCACTTGACGCCGCAGGAATTAGTATCCTTCATCCGTTACCACAAGGATGTGTATCAAGCTTGGACTCACCGCTGATTTTCTCCAGAGCATCCTTAACGGTGTCACGTATCTTGTTCTGTGTTGCCAGGAACATGGAGAGATTCTGGGACTCCTGGAGACTTTGGCTGTCCGACATTACCTTTAAGAACTGCGCAGCTCTGTAACAGTATATATTCATTTAAATGTAGCCGAGCAAGCTGAAAGACTAAAGGTGCTTTTTGTATGGAAAGAAAGAAAGAAAGACATATTTTATTCAGGATAAAAACAATACAATAAAAAAGTTTTTTTTTTATAGCTGGTATCCAGCCTATTGTAAGTGGTTACCGTCGCCTATGGACATTGGAACCTGGAACCTGGTCACTAATGCCGGAACACAACTCAAGGTTGTTATGGCGGCATACTCTAGTCCAGGGGTGGTAGCCATCCATCCAGACAGGCAAATACTTTACCACCTGGGCAGTGAGCTCAATTATTAAGTATTGGTGAGCCTGGCAGGCATTTTTCTATCCTGAAATAGAAAGTCCCGATATTGCAAGAGTTCAGCAGACAGGTGACTGCTCAACTCTTGCAATAAAAAAAAATTGAAACAGTACATCAATCTGTGGCAACGACTTGCGCTCTAAAAGCGCAAATCAGACCACATATGGAGTACTGCTCACACTTATGGGCCCGAGAACCCGCTTACCAGACTGACCCCCTCGACTCCATCCAGCGTCGCGCCTTTCGTATCGTCTACGATCCCTTACTAACACGCGGGCTACATTCGCTTAACCTTCGGGGAGAGACTTTGCATCCCTCTGCATATTCTACCACCTGTATAATGGGGAGTATTCTGAGAAAAATTGTTTGATTTGGTACCAATGCCTCTCTTTTACAACCGCACCACTCTTATGGGCTCTCACACTCAACTAGGGTCTCTAGAACATTTATTCCGCGTACAACAATGAGGGAATTCCCCGACACGATTTTCCTTTTGGGCCATGGCATGGGGTTTTTTAAGAAGAGCGTTATAAAATTTCTCAGAGGTCGGCAACGCGTTAGCGACACCCCAGGTGTTGCCTGTTTACTTGATTCAAGCAATGAAAAAATAATCTATGCATTAAATCTCAACTAACCTTCGGTAAGTGGAGTAGTCATTTTTGACTGAACTCTTCATGTTCTTCAACTCGTCCAAAACGGCGAACATGTTGACGAATTTGCCCAAAGTGAGCAGATAAGCTTCAGAGACGAAATCCCTGCGTTTCTCAGCGTGGCAAAGGCGACGTACTTCACCGCAAAAACGCTCGATCGCCTTACGCTAATAAGGATATAATGACGTATTCATTTTCTTCTATTTTTCGCCATCTACAGTCTATGGTGATACCAGTGACAGTAGGTTATAGGAATTGTTTCGTTAAAATAAAAGTTGGTAATGTGAAAAGTATTAGGGAATACACATTATTCGGTTTTTGGATCTATGGGTTCACTGCTGTTATATGTTATGCCACTGAGGTTTCCTGTGATGGTATGTATGATTCTCTTCTGACTCCAATTAGGCGTGTTGGGCAGAAGGAGATTAAATGGAACAAATGATTAAATTATATAACCGTCTTTAATTTACTTTGTACGTGGGACTCAACTCACTCGGAAGGTAATGTGGGGGCGACTAATGACAGTGCCATGAATATCCACGCATTAAAATTTTTGCTGAATTGCAACTGTCGCTAGCTGTACACACCCATAATACGTGACACATTTTGTTATACAATTTGTATCTCCCGTGACCAAGTGTGGTACTTTGCAAAACCTCTCTTCCCCCTGTATGGGTCACACACCATGGAAGTGGTGCGGCCACTTTGCAATACATATACTATTGCTAAAGAGTTTTTTGCGCCACATCTTCTCTTCATGCGACATGTTGCGAAGCATGATAAATTAGATAAGGTTCCCACAGAATAAATAATAATCTTGAATAAAAATGAAATAATGAAAATGAACAGGTTTTGAGCAGACTAAATAATAACTTTAACAGTACTCATTGACACTTAACACTTTTGTCTTCCATCACAGCTAGTCAAAAGTAGCCGAAATGTTAAAAATGTACAGAAAAATAAACCTAATAATAACAAGGTTGTCCTATAAGTTCCTCTTTCTCACCTGGAAGTACATGAAATGCAGAAGCTTGTCGACCTCCGGGGCTAGCACTTGGACGGTTCTCTCATATATGTGGACCCGGTCCGGCTGCTCGTTAGACCGCGGCTGCGGGATCGCGCGGCTGCAGCAACGCCACGTATACAACATGACCGCGTGAGCATTGCCCTCTTCTAGGAGTTCATTCTGTTATTAAATTAATATGATTAACATAATGAAGTATAATTATATACAGGGCGGCTCGAGATGGTAGGCACCTATGGCGGCAAAATTTAGGGGCGGCAGAAATGTCTGCAAAACTGGAAAAATGTTTGAAGTACTAAAGACAAAAAATAAATGTAAACTTTGTTTTTCAATAAAACAATTTTACATTTAATAAAATCTTATTAATACCAACACTTAACTGTCTTGACACAATTATTATATAATTTTTCAGGTTATTTCAGGAAGTTTTCTTAAACTTCAGTGGGGGTGGTATTTTTCGAGTTTGCCTGTGGCACAAAAAGGGTAGGCCTTGCATATATAGGAATGGAGAAGGAATACAAAACAGTGCGGCTAAGCAGCCTGCCCTGAAAAAAATCACAGCCAGGTGGTATGGCTATGCGTAAGCATATTTGTCACCATTGTATGTGGACAATGCACTGGGAGGATGTCGCGATAATTAAATATGATGAAAGGCCACAACTACTCAAACCATCATTTTGAAATTACATACATACATAACTTCACGCCAGTTCCCTTGTGGGGTAGGCACGAACAACAGATTTTGAAATTAATTTAGCTAAAAACCGTTTTTGAAGTGAAAACTTCTTTAGGCATGTTGGACACTTTTGGTATGGGGAAAAAGCATGGAACTTGCATAACCGTCACACTCAGACACAAAATTTTCACTTCGTCTTCTATGTTGGACAGTTTTTTAAGTTTTTGCATCTTGATTTTTTCATAATTTTCCATTCTATCATTCAAAAATTACATGGGAGGACTTGTTTTTCAAATTCTAAAAGTTAAAAATAGTAAATTTTATATTATACAAAATAGAAGTTCATCATAAAAGCACTGCACTGTTGTTAGCTCTAGTATAAAACTAAGATTTTAACACTAACCAGATACTATTCTCTTTTTAAGAAATAGCTTAAAAAAGTATGGTACGTACTTTAGCATTAAGTTAGCCAATATCACAGTATAATGGAGAACATCAGGTCTTGCAAGTTAATAGCAATAGTAAATTATGAAAAATAACAAATATGGTCAGTTAACTCACCAAGTTGGCATGCACTGTTGCCTCCTCAATATACTTTGCAATACCAGTGATGAAGCCATTCCGATCCTCAAAATTGGTATCAAAGTTTGCCTGATAGAGGATGGAACAGGGTGCTGCCTCAATGCAGGGCTGCTCATCTATTTGTAAAATATGTGTGTTACAAAAAAGTTAGTAATATGTTTGTTAATACACTAAAAAAAACTCATAACTAAAAAATAGAAAATAATTTGAATGTATGAATTGAATGCTCTACAGTAGCGATGGTCAATTGTTACTAAAAACAATTGGATTATTCCCATTATTCGATTGCATTGGTGTTTTTCGATTGTTTGTCGATTGTTATTGATGTGTTACTATTTTGTGTTCATGGCTCACTAGTCAAATGGCCTGCGCTCGATTGTTTATGATTACTAATCCGCACAACAATCGACGATTGCACAGGACGATTGGTAAAATATGTTTTACTACTATTAACTAAAACTTGTGGTGCGCCTGCGCTATAACTATACTATAGTGCTGTGCGCGCAAATGTATTCGATTTTTTATTTACATTCGATTGTTATTTAGCTATGACGAATGAATCGACAATCGAATACGAGCTTGCACAATTGTCAATTCATTCTATTTTTTTTTAAAGTAACAATCGCACATCGCTACTGTACAGTGTTATTGTAAAATGCATGGAGGGCATTTTACTATATATTCATACTAACTCTACTGTTATAAATATCAAGTAATGAAATATTCCTAGCATTTGATGTCAAGCACCCACATTAAAATGAAAGTGCTATGATGAATATACCACTTTCATTCACAGGAGGAGGTAACTGTAATAGAACGTACATTAGGCTAGTACAACTGCCCAAGTAATGCACATTACATTTCTACTTTAACATGTAATTTATCGCATTTTATGCTATTATTATGAGGCTAGAGATCTCGGATACGCCCGAGGATGACGAATATACGTTAATGAACAAGACAATAACTGCAATAAGCAACAGCGGATACGTATGAGTAGGTACCGAATAAACACCTAAATTCATGAAAATTGAATTTGATCTCAAAAATAACATACCAGGCAAAGTAAGCTCATCCAACACGTCCACATTACTTAAGGCGTCCGATAGAGACACTTTTTCACTTACAGACATGTTTATTTATCCAGAAAAACTAGAAAAAAATATTACAAACACAAACACGCCCTTTGCGGGAAGTCGATACATAAGCCACCTACGTAACACTTACTCTTAGGTTTGCAAAAATTAACTTATTTTTTAAGTATTTTAGGATATATCTGAGAAGACTATTAAAATATAGTGTAAGTTTATAATACATATAGTAGTTAATAGAATTTTCCAAAATAAATATGCTAATCCAATCCGAAGTTTGATTTTGTTTATTTTATTTCCTAAACTTGACAGCACCTTGACAGATTGACGATTGTGAGTGAATAGTACTAGTAGCATGGACCTCTATAATATACTTCAGTGACTAGTAGTCAAGAAGCTTATACACAATGGAGATTGCAATGCTAACATTTTTTTGAAGACCAAAAATATGAACTCCATTGACCTTTGTTATGTCTTCCATCTCACTCGCTCTATCGTTCGGGTTACCAAGTCATACGGTAATTTCACCCAAATAATACTTTTTTCGTTTATCTTGTTATATATTAATAACGAAAAATTAGCAAAATATAATATTAATATCGAATAAATTAGCATAATATAGAAGCTGTAGGTTTACTTTTCTGCAAAAAAATTAGATGTCATAATAGAAAGGGCGGTACTGGGTTTTTTTAAAGATAAGGAACGACGGCTTTTAAAGCCAAAGTCAGTAATTCCTTAAATAGTAATAGTAGAGTAGTTTACTCCTTCCAAATTATAAATCACAAGAACATTTCAAATAATCTATTAAAGATTACAATTGTTACAAAATAATGTTCAAATAATAATTATAAGTAGATAAATGCGTGAACACTGACTAGAATTCGGGACTCTCTGCTCCAAGACTCGAGGCACAGTGTCCATTGGACCTGGTCCAGGTCGGTAATTATTAAACAAATGCTCAATAATCGATATAAAATTAAAGAACCTGTTATTACTTTTATGTTATCATTTGATAATTTGCACCGACTAACATCCTTTTTTTAACACTTCTATTTGATCATGATGTGTACTTCGTGGTCTACCAACACCAACTCTGCTATTCACAATGCTGTCATACGTTTCCTGATTTTAGATTAGAGAACTTAGATTATCCTTTTTCTTAGGTCATCTATAAATTAATTAACATATTCGCGCCGACATATATATAAAAGTAAAAAAATTCGTCAATTTCTATCAGTTCTAAGAAATTGTTATAAAATTTGAAAAGTTTTTATTTTATTTGCAAACAATAGACAGAGATTAGTTCTATGAAATGGAATCTTTTATTAAATAAAAAGGAAATTTTCCTTTGATTCAAAATATGATAATTATATTATTTCACAAAGTTGTCCCCAGCATTCGTCAAAAATTAAAAATCTACTTTGGCAACACTGAAACTAGATATGGCTTCCTGTCAAAAAGTTAATTTATGAGTTTCGTCTAATTCGATCGTATAACTGAGATTTTATATGATAAATGGCGTGTTTAAGTGATATTCTAGAATGAGTTGTGTAGTTCGTGGTTGCAAAAGTGTTTGGCATCCAACATCAGGCGTGAAATTCCACAAGTAAGTTGAATTAAATTCTTATTGAGTTACATTAACATTTTAGGGAAATTAACACTAAAAGTCTTGCTATTTTATAATAACACATACAGAAATTAACGATGCTTTCTTTGCATCAAATCCCACAGCGAATTATTCTACTAATATGCAGTTAAATACGATTTATTGTATTGTAAACTATACATAAATAAGAGGAGTAGGGTGACAAGCTTCTTATTCTTAAAAATTGGTCTAATGATAAAAACTTCCTATTTAAAGTATTTACTGATACATATCAGTGCTTGTAGTCTTGGCGTACCTTTTAATCTACATAATGACGATCCAAGATTTTAAAACATTGAAAATTAAATGAGCAAAATGATTCATTAAAAACAGTTTATAGCCTAATTTCGGACATTTCTACTATTTTTCTTTTTATTTCTATTTACAGTTTCCCTAAAGATCCAAACAAGAGGAATGCTTGGTTATCTGTAGTACCATTAAAGGGAAAATTTTATGAATCTGCGAAGATTTGTAGTCTTCATTTTAAGAACACAGACTATAACTAGCAGGCCAGGTTGTCTGCTAAAAGATGCTGTACCATTCTACTCATATCCATTGTGTAAATATTGGTGGTAAGTGTTGGATAAGAACATTTGTGATCTTTATAGTATATATTATTATGTTCTTCTGAAAAATGTATACCTCTATAAATCATTTTTAATTTCAGGATTGTGTTAATGTCCCATCAACTTCCTGGACTCAATCACATACAGCTGTCAATAATAATGTTCCCCTAATGCTATTTCCAAAACAAGATATTGTAAGTGAACAAACTTTTATATTAGCAAATTATCTTATTAGATAGACAGTAATTCTGTGAATTACATTTTTATAAGTTTCCACTCATGAAAATAAAAACAATGAAAGTGAAATCTCCATTGGACATTTTTGACTCTAAATTAATTATCGACAGGATATTGAAAATTAACCACCATACAAACGACGTGCTTTGAAAGATTTTAATGTTCAAGTAAACTTCAAGACATCACGTGAACAATCTTTAGAGAAGAGTAGAAAAATATTGCAGCAAAAGGTGAAGAGACAAGAGCGAAAAATTAGTTATATGAAATCTCTCATAGATGTGGTCCGGGATTACACATCACAGTCTGAAATTGAAAATATTTTGCGAGGTAACTGCTAATATTTGTGAAAAATTTCAGAAAGTTACTACAGTAAACAAGAAAAGAAAAATTACATATAGTGATGACATCAAAGCTTTTGCATTGACTTTGCACTTTTATTCGCCGAAAGCATACAACTTTTTAAGAAAAATAAGTCTACCTGTTTCTTGATCAGCACTTCTATATAACCTACCTTGTAAACATAGGGTTAACGGTTTTGCAGCGAAGGGTTCCTACCACTAGATGATTACGATTTATGGCCAATATTATATGTTTTATTCGTTTAATAAATTTTATTAATTTGCACTTTTATTCCATATCCCGCTCAATGCTTCGGCTTGGGTATGTCATTCCTAGATCTTTGGATCAGGGGGCGAACGTCACATATTCTATCAATTAAATCTAGAAATAGCAAAAACTAATTGTAGTTTTATTTACCGAAAATCTCTATTGTTGATTATTATAAATAATTAAAAGTTTTAAAAATTATAAAGTATTAAATAAATAAGTAATCCTAAAGTTTCGACAATCATGTTTGGTGTCGACATTTGGGTAGTGATCAGCCCCCATATTTTCTAAAGAATATCTATCAGACAGTATGACGAGGTACTGAACAATGTATTCCGTATCCTCGTTTAAAAAGTATAGAGGGATGACGTGTTTGTTACAAAATTAAATAAAAAAAACCCAACAAAAAAGAAAAGTAAACATTTAAAAAGTCGAACATAATACCTATCGTTGAGCCATCAAATTCGATTGAGTAACACCTATATATGCTTTGATTGATGGATGCCACGATAAGGTTTGCTCGTTGAAATGGCGCTATAATGTTAAGGCGGGATACAAAAATTGTATCCGAATTGGTTGACTCGTTCAAGAGATACGGTGCCACAGACGAACAGTGGTCAAACTTATAACTTCTCTTTTTTTCGTCGGGGGTTAAAAAATGGCAGCTATCAGGTTTTTGTAATTAACAAAAACCTGATTACGCAAAATCAGTTGTGGCAAACGTGATACAAAAACGAAAAGTAATTTATTATCCATATTTTTAAAAGAAAGTATTGTCACCCTAAAGAAAGAGACAAAAGACATAAGTGACGTCATTCAAGGACAAATTATTGGTCTTCAGTTAGGTATTCGGAACGAAATCTCCATTGTGTGTAAGCCATTCCCGGACGGCATCCGTGCGAAGCAGTCGCAAATGCCCGTGCTCTTTGCGGAAAACTGCAATTTTTTGCGCTTTTTCGCTCTCAAAAAGCGACAAATTGCGACAACAGTTGTGTAGTGATAGTGTACAGTGTTATTTAGTTTGATTCCGGCGCGAATCAGTTGTTTTTCGACTGGGGTGAGTTGTTAAGCTCTATTCGCTTGTTTATTTCGGCGCGTCTAAGCGCATTACGCAATAACGGTCGTTTGTGTCGATAGTTATTCACACGCGTCGACTGGTCTCGGCAAAGGAACGGGCCTCCAGTAATGGATGGCCCAGGCCCCCAGAAGGCCCCGAGGCCTTCGAGTGTCCCGCGAAAGCGGGACCACGCGAAGGCCAAGGATGGCTGGTTAATGCCTGAGATCGGGGAGACGCGGGTGAAAAAGGCGTCTTCTTCATCGGCCCGTCGCAGCAGGTCGGTTGCCGGGCCGCGTCACGGGCATGCGGATAGTGCCGTTTTCACGGCTGCCGATATGCCCGGCTCGGTAGGGGATGCGTCGGCGGTGGTAGACCTCACCGCCGCCACGCATGAGGATAGGTGCGGCGCGATGGGACCGCCTCCGGTTCCCATGGCGCCTAGGGCCCCATCCGGGCGTGCCGCGCGCAGGAGCGCAGCACACCCGGAGATAGATAGGAACGTACTGCTTGCAGCGAACTCGGCCGTTTGCCTGGCCGTGAGCGCTGCAAGCACCATAGTTCAATATGCCTACATGGCGCCACCCACCTCTGCGCGAGCCTCACTCGTGCAAGGGAGCGGCGCCTACGTAGAGCATGATCACATCCCACCGTCCGGCAGCGTCCCAGACTCGCTGGAGCACGCGCTCTACGGTGCGATTCGCGACCATAGTTATTCCCGCCCTGAAGCGCCTGCCTGTAGTCCGGTATACACGGCGGCCGGTTCAGCGACGGCAGGGGATGGGTGCCCTACGACGACGGTGTCGTATAGCGCACGGGCTTCACCTGTGCCTACGACATCGACTTGCAACCTTTCGGGCTGCAACGTCGAGAGCAGCCGTCCCACGACACCGGTTGTCGCGCGAGCCTCACTCGCGCCCTCGGCCGGGGTCGTGAATAGGGACCTCGTAGGCGCGGCAGCGGCGACCCCCTCGTCTTCCTTCCCTAATGGGATGGGAGCCGCTGTTGCGATGTCGGCGCCTGCGTCTTCGGCTGCGGCGGTGTCCACGTCCTCGTCTTCAGCGGCAGCGGCGGCGGGCACGACGACGTCGTCATGTTCGTTCACAGCCTCATCGTCTTCGGCATCGGGTTCGGCGGCGCCGTCAACGTCTTCAACGGCAACGGTGCCGATTTCGTGTGCCCCGATGCTCGTTCCCGGATCGAGGTCGCGCTTCTGGGACCGGTCCCAGAGCAGCGGCGCCGATTCGGACGGCACGTCGGGTGCTTCTTCCCCAGCGCGCGCGCGCTCGCCTCTGCGCCCCACGGGGGGCGCACCCGCGGCGACTACTAGCATTCTCGCGGGTGCGGAGGCCTACCTCCGCACCGAGGGGGGTGAAAAGGGGCGCAAGGCGCGCAAGGCAACCGCCGCCAAAGTGGCCGCGGCTAGCCAGTGCGCCGCCCTCGTCGGGAATATATCGGCTCTCGGCCCTGGGGAGCTCCGCCTAGCGGCGTGCGCCCAGGTCGCCGAGATAATTCAAATTGCCCAAACGTCGGGCAATTTGAAGGGGGTTTACGTGCGCCGGCTGAAGGAGGCCGCGTCCAGGGTGTCGGACATCGTCGACACACTGGTCACGCGAAATCCGGAATCCGAGGCCTGGAAGCTCGGTAACGAGAACGCCAGGCTACGCATGGAGTTAAGCTCGCTGCGGGAGGAAAACCGCTCCTACCGCAGGGAGTTTGAAGACATGCGTAAGGCCCTAAAGGCCTCCGCTTCGGTTGCGGAGCCGGCGCCTGCTGTAATGGCGGCGCCGACCCCCGTACCCGTCAAGCGAAAGGCCCAAGCCGCCACGGCGGAGGCGGCGGCGGTACCGGAACCGCCCGCCGCACCCGCTGCGGTTAAAAAATCGCGTCCGGCCCGTGCTGCGGTAGCAGGGCCGACACCGGCTCCCGTCGTCGGGACGGAGCGAGCTCCGGCGGCCGCCAACGGGGTGGCGCCGACACCCGCTCCAACGGGGCCCGGCGGCATCGATCACGACGCGTTTGTGCGGGCCGTGATCGACGTTGTCGCCCCCATACTCGATGCCCGGTTCGCCGGAATCGAGGACCGGCTGAATGCCGCGCCGACCCTCCGTCCACCGCTAGCGGCCGACCGAGGCAAGGCGCCGGCAATCAAACCGGCACCAAAAGTGGCCGTTAGGCCGAAAACGGCCACGGCTGCCGCCGCCGTCCGGCGGAATGCGGGGGAAGTAAGTACCCCGGTTCCGATGGAGGTGGTGGCGACCCCGGCTGTCGGGGTGACGGACTCCCCACCGTCACCGCCCCCCCCCCCTAAAAAAAAAGACGAATAGAGGGGGGGTGAAGTGGAGGCTGAAAATGCAGCGGAGAGCGGCACGCGATGCCGCCGTTGCATTAACGGCCCCCGCCACGGCACCCGTGCCTGTGGTGTCGGCTCCTAGGCCGGCCCCTAGGCAACGGACGGCGCCCGCGGCCGCGACATCGGTCGTCGCGGCGCCCGCCGTCCGCGCTCGCATCGCGCACGTCGCGCCGCCGCCGGCGCCCGTGGCCCCCGCCCCCGCCCCGGAGGGGGGGGCGTGGACGACGGTCGTCAAGCGGAAAAAGGGTAAGGGGGCGAGGGCCGACGGGCCCCCTCCCCCCACCCAGGCGCAAGCTGCTCCCCTGCCGTCGGGGCGGGGGCAGCAACAACGGAAACAGGCTGCGAAGCCTGCGGTAGTATTCCGTGAGCCGAAGTCGGCCGCAGTTATCATCAAACTGCTGCCGGCAGCGGCCGCGAAGGGTGTCGGTTATCGCGAGGTCTTCGCGAAGGCCTCGACGGTGGTCGACATCGCGGCCATGGGCCTCCGCGAGGGGCTGAAGGTGGTGCGGACCGTCAGGGACGCGCGCCTTCTCGAGTTCCAGCCGGGACCCGAGAGCGCGGCCAAGGCGGACCGCGTCGCCGAGGCTCTGCGCGGAGCCCTTGCAGGGATGGCCGAGGTCGTCCGCCCCGTAAAGCGTGGGGAGCTTTACGTCTCTGGGCTGGACGAATCGGTCACGGTCGATGGGCTGCGTGACGCGATCGCGCGCGCCGGCAAATGCCGGCGCGACGACGTGCGCACGAAGCACATCGGTGCAGGACCGGGCGGTTTGGGCGCATCGTACGTGATGTGCCCCGTCGCTGCTGCCAAAGTCATCGTCGAGATGGGCTACCTCGTGGTAGGCTTCACCTCGGCGAGGGTAGAGGCACTGGAAGCCAGACCGATACGTTGTTACCGGTGTTACAACGTCGGCCATGGCGCCCAGACCTGTCCGGACACGTGCCCGGACCGGACTAACTTGTGTCTCCGCTGCGGTAAGAGCGGACACAAGATGCCGGACTGCACGGCCCGGAACCCCCACTGCGCGGCGTGTGCGGCGGGGGGACTCAACGCTGCCCACCCCACGTTGGCGAGGTTCTGCCAGCCTCCCTACGTGAAGGGCAAATTCGTCCATCCGAGGACGAAACAACGCACGGGTGTTACGGGAGTACGCGCAATGGACACCTCCAATGCCTAGTACGCCCGTAACAATACTATTTCAGGCGAACGTAAACCACTCCCCCACCGCTCAGGATTTGTGCCTGCAGGCGATGGCGGAGTGGCAAGCGAACTTGGCCGTAATAAGCGAACCTTATTACGTGCCGCCTTGCGGCAATTGGGTGGGCGACCTCGACGACGTGGTAGCGGTGGTGGCCAGAGCCGGATCTGGCACACCGCTTATATGTCTCGAAAGAGGAAAGGGCTATGCGGTGGCGGAGAGCGGGAGTATCGTCGTCATAGGCGTTTACTTTTCGCGCAGCCGCCCCCTGGCGGAGTTCGAGCTTCACTTGGACGCCATCAGGGCTGCCATAGACAGATTGTCGCCTAAAACGATCTTCGTGATGGGCGACTTTAACGCAAAACACTGTTCCTGGGGAAATGCGTTCACGGAACCTAGGGGCCGGACGGTTGAGGAATGGGCTCTTCAATCCGGCCTGACCATATTGAACCAGGGATCGGTCCAGACCTGCGTGCGCGCGCGGGGTGGATCGGTCATCGACCTGTCATTCGCCACTCATGCGGCCGCCCGCAGAGTTGTCGGATGGAGGGTGCTGGAGGAGGTGGAGTCGCTCTCTGATCATCGGTACATCAGATTTGAGCTTACCCCCTCCTCCGGTCCGAGCCCTGTTCATCGCCCCCCTCTCTTCCCGCGTTGGGCCCTTACCAAGCTCGATCCGGAGCAGGCCGAGGAGTGGGCACTCACGGAAAGCTGGGCCTACCCAGTCGAATTCGAGAACCTGGAGTCGCAGGCAGAGCACATGCGCAAGACGCTGACGAGGGTTTGCGACGCGGCGATGCCTCGCGTCTCCAAGCGGCAGCCTCCGTGCAAGCAGGTCCACTGGTGGACCGAGGAGCTGGGCGAGATGCGAAAGGCAGTTCGCATCATCAGCCACAGGCTCAAACGCTGCAGGGCGCGCCGTCCTCCGGACTACGTCGCGGAAAATGGACTCGTGGGAGAGTTTAGGGAGGCCAGAAAGGCCCTTTCGATTGCAATACTGCAAGCGAAAGCCCGGGCTCGGGCCGAGCTCCTCGAGACGCTCGATCGGGACCCTTGGGGGCGTCCGTACCGTGGGGCCCGCAACACGTTGCGGCCTTGCACATCCACGGTCACGGAAACGCTCGAACCCGAGGTGCTCCGGTCGGTTATCGACGGGCTCTTCCCGGATCCGGGAAACTTCACTCCCCCCAGTATGGGTCCACCCGTTCCCGACACTCCCACGGACGAGGAGCCTCACTCCATCTCCGAGGGGGAACTAGACGTTGCCCTGGACCGGCTCCGGGGCAGGAAGACGGCACCGGGACCCGACGGGGTTCCAGGTCGACTCCTCTTCCTGGCCGCTAAACATCTACGCGGCCAGCTGCGGGAACTGTTCGAAGCCTGTATTCGCGCAGGTCGGCTCCCGTCGCAATGGAAGGAGGGTCGTTTGTGCCTGATTCCCAAGGGAGGTCGGCCTCCCAACGATCCGTCCGCCTTCAGGCCCATAGTGCTGCTGAACGAGGTCGCTAAGGTCTTCGAAAAGATCTTGGCGGAGCGGCTCGTGAAGCATCTCGACGCTGTGGAGCCGGGGCTTTCAGAAACGCAGTTCGGGTTTCGGCGGAGGCGCTCCACGATGGACGCCTTCGAGACGCTGCGAACGTCAACGGACGAAGCCGTCCAAGCGAAGGATGTCGTTCTTGCGGTGTCGCTAGACATAGCGAACGCCTTTAACAGCCTCCCTCATGAGACGATCAGGGAGGGGCTCCGCGCGCATGGAGTCCCCCCGTACCTCACGAGGCTGTTGGGCGCGTACCTGCAGGATCGACATATCCTTTGGGAGGGCGGTGAGTCCGGCAATCCCGAGGTAGGTCGTCGACGCGTCGCGTGCGGCGTTCCACAGGGGTCGGTCCTCGGGCCGATTCTTTGGAACGTAGGTTATGACTGGATCCTTCGGGTTCCGGTCCTACCCGGGGTAGGGCTGATCTGCTTTGCGGACGACACCCTACTCACGGCACGCGCTGCGTCATTTGCGGAATCCGTGGACGTCGCTAACGCCGGGTTGGCGATTGTCGTAGATCGAATAGCTAGGCTGGGCTTGAGGGTCTCCCCCGCGAAAACGGAGGCCATCATGTTCCATAGGAAATTTCGCAATCCCCCCGCGGACTTGACCGTTTCGGTCCAAGGGGTGGCCATTAGAGTAGGGCCCCAGATGAAATATCTGGGGCTAGTTCTCGATGGGAAATGGCTGTTCAAAGCGCACTTTGAGCAGCTAGTTCCCAAACTCGTCAAATCCGCGGGCGCACTCTCGAGGCTGCTTCCCAACGTAGGGGGCCCGGGAGGTGCGACGCGGAAACTTTACTCTGGCATCCTGAGGAGTATGGCACTGTACGGTGCACCCGTCTGGTCCATTGCACTTCACCGCCACAACAGAACCCTGCTGCAACGGGCGCAGCAGGTTCTGGCCGTGAGGACCATACGGGGGTATCGCACAGTGTCGCGGACGGCGGCCACCCTCCTGGCAGGCGATCCGCCCTGGCATCTCCAGGCGGACGTCCTGACAGTGGTGCGCCGCACCCGGCAGGATGCCCTAGCTAGAGGCCTGACCTTCTGTCAGGTCGAAATCGAGGCGATCAGGAAGCGGGAAACCGCCTCCATGATCGCCGTCTGGTCTCAAGAGCTCGACAACCCTGCGGCCTATGGCGGCTACACGGTGGATGCAATCAGGCCACAGCTGACGGAATGGGTCAACCGTACCAGCGGCACCCTGACCTTCAGGACGACACAGATACTTACCGGACACGGATGTTTCGATAAGTATCTGTGTCGCATTGTGGGCTGCTTGCCTTCCCCGGACTGCCGCCAGTGCGGCGCGCCCGACACGGCGTTACACACGCTTGTCGGAGAGGCAGGTACGCGCATTACTTCCCTCCCTGAGTTAGGTTCCGTTTACCGCGGGGGGCCTTTAGCTTGCTAGGAAGAGCAAAGGACCTTCTACCCCCGCACAACGAAGTGGGGTGTGTTCTCCCAGGGCACACTCCAGGCACTTTATTGCGCTGGATCGGCTGGGCGTAACTATGTTCTAAATCTCAGCCTTTCCAACACATTCAAAGCGCAGGGTCGTCAGGGAGGAGGGGGTTTTTAGTGGGTATTGGGGTTGCTCGCCCGTGCAGCAACGCTCGGAGTCTTCCACACTATTCTGTGACGTCGATCGCGGACGGAGCGCTGCCAAGAGCATACTATTGCTGCAGTGTTATCGCCCCCGACCGACGCGTGTCGTTCCCCTAGCAACGACCCAGTTTGTGCGTAAATCGGTTAAGCATTTTCCCTCGCCTCAAAACCAAAAAAAAAAAAAAAAAAAAGTACTTATGAAGACTCGAAAGGCCACATTTGACTTTACAGTTCACATTTCTCACAAAAACACGTAGTTATTACTCAAAAACTATTTTAAACTATCATATCCTACAACTTTTGTTCATTTTAGAGTAATTTTACATATTTTTAGACAATAATACTACTCAACACAACATCATGAAAAAAATCAATTTGACATCACTCAGAATCAGCTGTTTTTGGTGGGAACTGAAGGGCAGTTCCCGCCAAAAACAGCTGATTCTGAGTGATATCAAATTGATTTTTTTCAATCGATTATTTGGTACTACTTTTGTAATGAACGTACTCGATTTTTACTATTATAATAACGTGAACTACAAAAGTAACTATAGAAAAGAATCCGATTACACTATACGGCTGCTGAGGTGATAAAAATATTAAAATCCAACTGTCTAATTATTCACAGATTTTTTTTGGATATCTTAGCCATCTTACAACAATAAGTAAGCGCGGATGCGAGAGGTACTAATCAAATCAGGAAACGCTCCTGCTTATAGAAATTTAAGCAATTGGTAAGCATTCGGTATCGTGTGTACCGAGCGTATCGATTCCGCACCGCTGCTGCAGCAACAAACCAGAAAGCAGCCTTTTTAGGATAGGGTTAAAAATGAAAAACAATATTTACTATATAACCTTAATTGTATAATTATTTATGTTCATTATTTTATGTACTCCATATTACACGTCAAAAAAAAAACAAAGCACCACACTACTCGACCCAGAATAAATACGCAGTTACGCAAAATATGTCGCTGTAGATTTCTAAAACGTAGACAGAGAAACCTAGGTTTCTTTGTCTACGTTCTAAAAGTAAACAGTAGTTGTAATATGGAAGAACAATACTACAGAATAACGATCTCTTTTCAAAAACCTTGTTAAACAATGAGCTGTTTTGTGTTGACGATGTAACAACACCTCTTGTTTAAGTGCCTAATTTATGGTTTTGCTTGTCACTAGATTTTGATTAAAAAAAAATGAAAAATCAGTTAAATATAATGTGTAAATAAAATATATTCCTGTGAATCCATAGAAAAATTGTTTTGCTTCCACAAAATACATTTACGCGTATATATACGTAGTATCCATAATAGTTTGTGCGTACATACAAGAAACCTAACTCGTAACACGCGCTCAAATCACAGTTAGCGCCACCAGTTCGCTCTTCTCCATTATATAGTATATAAAACAAAATCGCTTTACGTGTCTCAGTTTTCCTGTAACTCCTTCTCAACCAAGCGACAGCGGTTTTTACAATTTTTGTTTATGTATTCTTATTGCACGAGTTCATCACACAGGCAGATGTCCCGCCTGAAAGCGGTTACCATAGACATTTGCAACACCAAAGGTGCTACAAATGCCTTGTTGCTCTCTCTCTCAAGGGAGTCAGGTACCTGGCCACTAATGCCGGAACACATGTTATGGCGGCATACTCTAGACCAGGGTTGGTAGCCATTCAGACGGGAGACCACTTGGCTGAGTTGTTTTGTCACCTGTGACGAGAGGCCTCCCCAACGCATGAAATTGGTATTATTTGTCCCTTCCTGTATGGATAAAGTATATAAGTAGAAAAAATCAATGTCTCGTAAGCAAGTCGCCGAAGCGCTGTAGATACAGATTTAGTGCTATGTGTTACAGAAAGCCTGTTTTTTTTATTGCAGGAGTTCAGCAGACAGGCAGACGGCCCACTTGATGGAAAGCGGTTACCATCGCCTATGGACATTTGAACACCAAAGGTGCTACAAATGCGCAGCTGCTCTCTTATGGTAGACTGGAATCTGGTCACTAATGCCGGAACTCAACACAAGGTTATGGCGGCATACTCTAGACCAGGGGAGGTCGCCATCCAGTCGAGCAAATACCCCACCACCTGGCTAAGGTCCAGTTCCTAATTTTAGTAAAAGTTAATTTACCTTACAATCGGTTAAAATTTAACATAAGCTCCATGCAAGTAATGTTAAAATTCAACCGATGGTATGTCAATTGAATGAATAGCAAGATATAAGAACCAGCCATAAATAAAGAAGGGATACGCACTAGGACGTTTTATAAAAATTTCAATCAATGTCTTACGGTCTTATTCATATTGAGTTTCTGTGGGATTTTATAAGGTCCTTAGGAAGCCTAATATGAACTCGATATTAATAAAACCGCTATTTATTTAAAACATATTTTAAACTGAAATCAGTCATAAATTGAAAAGGACTTTTAATTTATACCCGATTTGTCTAAAACTTAAGTCTTAAAAAAAATTGAATATTTAATTATATACTTAAGTTTTTCTATAACAGGCTGATGGTGACTGTAGTGTGTTACGAGATACATTTCTGACCGAGCTACTGTCATGCTTTAATATTCTTTATCCACGATATTAGAAATAGGAGCAAAATGAAAAGTTAATATGAAAATTTTGTTATAACGAGCGATAAAAGACTATTTGTTTCAAGGGACATTTTGAAAATATATCGGAATACGACTAAAGCTTGATATGATCCAATAAATATTCGGGTTAAAGAACTTTATTTCCCATAAAAGAATTTTTACAATTCACTTAAACTGAGAACATTTATAAGTTAATGAAAAATAAGTTGTAATTTGTAACGAGACAGAAAGCACAAATACTAAAATTGCAGGTAGTTTTGATTTATTTTTTGTACATGCAAGTTAAAAGTTCCTTCGAACCAAAAGAGACAAGGATCTAGATTTCGCGGAAATGTCGTTGTGTAACTTGTTAGTTTAAAAAGTGACAGGTGACATTCCCGGTAACACACGTTTTGGCGAATTTCTCCTGGTTTTTCTTTTGATTTTTCTGTTTTCCTGGCTATTGTGTTGTCCTTTTTTGTTGGTGGTGGTTACTTTTAAGACAATAATTATTGGTGAGTACTTTTCTTTGTAATGCCGCAGTCGGTAGGTGAGAATGTTCCTCCTGACAGGGGGAGAAATTCTTTGGAATCTGAAATGACAGAACCAGACGCTATTAGTCATACTACAGACAAATTGCTCAAACGTTCCAGAGATACTCCTTCAGCCGTCCCTGAGAAAAGACCTGCCTCTTCATTACCTGCTTCAGCATCCATCCAACATATATATACCAGACCTGGATATGAGTTAAATACAGAACTTAGGTACTCTGAAACTGATTCGGGCCCTTTTGTCGTCCATGTTTCTCGTCCTGATGGTGACCTACCTAAAACATCTAACAATATGAGAGCACTTAAAATAGCACAAGCTATTTATCATAGCAATATTTCAGGTGTTGTAGAAATTAAAAATATAGGTAGGAACAAAGTCTCAATTTACTTTAAATCATTCTGTGAAGCCAACTCCTTCTTATCTCATCCTGTCCTGCAATCGAACAACCTTACAGCTTTCATTCCCAGGTTCCAACTTACCCGAATGGGAGTAATCCACCAAATACTTTTAGATTGGACTATGGAGGACTTGGTATCTTGGACTGAGTGCCGCCCAGAGTCTTGTGTAGTCATCAAAGCAAGAAGAATGAATAAGAAAAAGCGAATTGATGGCACAACCTGTTGAGAACCTACAGGAACTGTAGTTCTCACCTTTTTAGGCCAAACTCTTCCCACTCATGTTTATTGCTGTAACCTCTCCCAACCTGTCGGTACTTACACCCTGCCTACAATACAATGTCTGAAATGCTGTAGATTTGGTCACATCCGGGACAAATGCAGGTCTAATCCACGCTGCTCTCATTGTGCCGGCCCACACGAAAAGATATCCTGTCAAGTACCCGATGATAAAATCTCTTGCCTGTTCTGCTCTGGTAACCACGCAGCCACAGACTCAAGATGTCCGGAGCACTCACGTCAACGAAATATTAAAATTGTCATGTCTCATGAAAATATAGGTTATGTTGAAGCAGCTCGCAGATTCAAACCAGTTCGTACCTCATATGCTGACATTACTTCCACAATCGCAAACAAACCTGTTTATATGTCCCACCCTGCTCTTAACTCTAAACCAGTGACTAATTGCACTGAAACATCCTCAGGTTCTCCTCAGTCTGCTCCAAGTTCTTCCTCCTATAGGAAAACAATCTATGTCCAGAGAAAACCTAGACAGGAGCTAGGTAAGTCCTATGATCGCATAGCACGCGCTAATATTACTTCTTCTCCCCCATCCTCCTTACCTAATAGTTGTGCTATTGGGGAGAATTCCCCTGGTAGCTCTTCCCCCACTGATAATTTAGCCCAAATTTTATCATTGGCTTTTGTTAATATGTTCTCCAAATTCGGTGACATTCAACCGTACAACGTCATAGAAATGCTACAAAAAGTTATTACTTCCATTGTAAACTCATCTGTTCAAAATGGCGAAGGTCCTTCAATGGAATTGTCGTAGTATAAACAACAAAAAATCTGAATTAATCTTTCTAATTAACCAGTATAATCCTATCCTTTTTGCCCTCTCGGAGACATGGTTGAGCCCTGGCTCTCTGTTTCGAGTGCCAGGGTTTTCATGTCTTCGGGATGACAGAGGGGATGGCTGGGCCGGATGTGCGATTCTTATTAGAAGAAATATTACATTTTCTCGTATTACTCTTCCCCAACACTCCCCTGACCTTAATATTGTAGCAATTCGCTCATTTAATATAACATTTGTTTCTGTTTATATTCCTCATCCCAATTCTACAATTCTTCAAGAAGTTTTCTCTCTCTTGTCTCAACTCCCTGTTCCTCTGCTCACCCTAGGGGATTTTAATATCCGCCATACTTCGTGGGGTTCTGCTTCCTGTGATCCTATTGCCCCAGCCTTTCTTGATATTTTAGATGACTTAAATTTGTGTATCATTAACGATGGAACTCCTACTCGTAGGGTGTCTCCCATTCAAAACCCAAGTGTCCCTGACCTCACTTTATCTTCTCCTTCCAATAGCCTACTCTCTTTCATGGACTGTTCTTGCCAACTCTCATGGCAGTGACCATCTACCTATTTTATGTACCTTGCCTGACTCTTCCCCCCCTGCAACCACTGCATCCCCTCTTTTGAAATTCAGATTAGATCAAGCACACTGGCATAAGTTCTCTGCAATAGTCCAAAATAAATTAAACTCTCTTCCTGATATTTCTACTCAAAATTTTCTTTTCTTGTATGACGAATTTATATCAACTTTGACATTTGCTGCAGAGGAATCAATCCCTATAAAAAATGCTGTAAAAAATAAAATTCCCTCCCCTGCCTGGTGGGACAATGAATGCTCGGTAATAGTAAAAAAACGCAAGGAAACAGAAAAAAAGCTCACTAGAAATCTCACAATGGAAAATTATTTAGAATTCCAGAAAGTGTCTGTGTTAACGCCGACCAGCTCCGTCGGGGAGAGAGGGGAGCGCCGCGAGCGGCGCAGTCCGCCTTACACCGTCCGGCGACGCTTACACATACTAATTAATACAGCGAATAAAATCATATATAATTAAAACAGTCCACTAATTACTATAAGAACCCATACCAACCAGGAGGAGCCTAGACATGGTCCTTCGAGCCTCTTAAGAACCAAGAAGACCTATAAAGCATAATAAGTATTGTGACGTGAAAACAAAGTGAATATCGCTTAAACTTTGGACCCACTGCGTACGTGACCGGAGGCGGACGGCAAATCTTAAAAGATAAGTGAGATCTTCTAAACCTTATTCCTCACATTATCATTCCTTATTATTCATTATTATCCAATTTATTCATATAATCAATTCATTAATTATTATTTTTTATCGTAATTCAATCATTTAATAGTTATCTTAGTGTAAATTAAAAAATATTTCGTTACCTTCATTATTGCTAATGCATTTGCGTTATACATGTACTCATTAATACTCATACCTGCGTTTCTTACCTGCTAGGTGACTCATGGCCTGATACATTGTTGCATATTCGTACATTTTAAGTTAATCTTTCCTTTTAGCTGCATAAAGACATCGCCGAGTTTTTTGTGAACAACGCGTAAAGGTAATTTATATGTATATCTATGTAGTTAGATTATCGATACGTGCATTCATTGAAGTCATTATTAATAACATAGCTTACTACATCACTTATAAAACTTTTATTTAGTTTTAAATTTACCTTCACTGTACATATTTCAAGCTTTTCTTTCTTTCTTCCCTTATATCATTTCTTTCTTTTTACATTATTTCTTTCATTTTCAAAGCCTATTTTCTCTTTTAAAATGGCTAATGAAGCAAAGATAAAGGAACTTGTTAAAAAACGGGCTTCCATTAAAGCAAAGCTTACGCAATTCATTTCTTTTCTCGCAAACGCTAAATCTTATGAACATCTTAGCGACACTCAACTGTTAGAGCTTGAATTAAGACTTAGAAAATTAGAATCCTCATATTCTGCTTATGATGAATTCCAGAGTGAGTTGGAGATCATCTCGGATTCACCTGAAGAGCTGTATGCAGACCGGGAACAGTTTGAAAGCCAGTACTACAGTCAAACTGCTGCAGCGCGCAATTTGATCGCTGTTAATCGCAAGCTGTCACAGCAGCGTTCTGATTCTGCATCAGAGGTAGGCTCAGGTGACAACCCTACTTTAGTTGTTCAGAATAGTAGACAAAATAATGTTAGACTTCCTAAAATTAATTTACCCCACTTTAGCGGCGGCTATCAGGATTGGTTAGAATTTAAGGATATTTATGTTTCTCTCATACATAATGAAAAAGGCATTGACGAAATAAATAAGTTTCACTATTTACGGACTTCTCTTCATGGAAGTGCCGCCTTAATTATTCGAAGCTTAGACTTTACGGCAGAAAATTACAGGAATGCCTGGAGCTTATTATGTGAACGTTATGACAACAAACAACTGCTTGTAAATAACCATGTTAAGTCTGTATTTAGCGTTAATGCAATTCAAAGAGAATCAAGTCATGGCATTCGTAACATTGTTGACGTCACCAATAAAAACTTACGAGCATTACAAACGTTAAAGCAACCCGTTGAGCACTGGGATACGTTGATAATTTTCATTATGGCTTCAAAACTAGATTCTGTTACCAGTAGGCATTGGGAAGAACATCGGAATACTCTAACTGATACTCCAAAGTTAGATGCATTTATCCAGTTTCTTAGGAACCGCGCTAATCTTCTGGAAACTCTTGAAGAATCTAGAAGTAACAAGGAGGTAAATATCTCAAATAATAAACAAAAGAGCTTCGTGGTTTTACCTAATAATAATAATTCTAACTTAAATAAAATGCAGTCTTATGTTTGTCGTTTATGTAATAATAATCATTTTATATTTAATTGTGATACATTCAAATCCTTGCCAGTTCAATCTCGTATATCAAAGGCGAAAGAATGCAAGGTATGTCTTAATTGCCTTCGTCCAGGGCACTCTTACACGAAGTGTGAACTCAGTCATTGCAAATATTGTAAAACAAAACATAATACGTTGTTGCATTCCCACGACGATGCTCCTACGCTTGAGCACGTCGCCTTATCCGCCAATAACGACTCGTACTCATCCCGTCATGTGTTACTGTCCACAGCTTTGGTCAAAGTGCTGGGTGCAGATGGTAAAGAACAACACGCCAGGGTCTTATTGGATAATGGTAGCACTGCAAACTTTGTTACGCAAAGTTTGATCGGTAAGCTTAATTTACCAATGCGTATTATAAATTCTAACGTAACTGGCATAAACAATCAAATGTGTAAAACAACCAGGTCTTGTGTTCTTCGTATAGCATCTTATACTGGTGACTTGAATATGGACATTGATTGTTTAGTCTTGCCGAAAATAACTTCTTTAGTGCCTAGTACAATTATAAAGGCACAGGATATACCGTTGCCATCAGATATTCGTTTAGCCGATCCGTCTTTTTACGTCCCTTCGTCCATCGACATACTTGTTGGAGCAGACGTCTTTTGGAGCGTGATTGGCACTTCGCGTATTGATTTAGGGAAACATAACCCTGCTCTTTTTGAAACAAAATTTGGCTGGCTCTTATCTGGCGTTTTATATCAGCCTATCAAACACAGACATGTATGTATGTTCACCCAAGACCTTGATACAAATTCAAGTCTTACACGATTTTGGGAATTGGACACTATATTACCTAAGCATAATTATACACCTGAGGAGTATACATGTGAGCAAAATTTTCTTGATACAACTACTCGTAATCATGAAGGGCGATTTGTTGTTAAGATACCGTTGAAAGAAGCTCCGAATAAATTGGGTAATTCTTTTGATATAGCCAGAAAACGATTTTTATCACTTGAGCGTAAATTCGAAAGAGATTCAACATTCAAAGGAAATTACGTTGAATTTATGCAGGAATATGAGCGTTTAGGACATATGAGCGAATTTACAGATTTATCATCTTTATTGCCTTCTTATTATTTACCTCATCATGGTGTTTTTAGAGAGTCGAGTGCAACTACTAAGCTTCGAGTTGTATTCGATGCTTCAGCTGTGACATCATCTGGTATATCCTTCAATGATATCCAGTTAGTTGGACCTAGGGTTCAAAATGATTTACTCTCAATATTACTTCGTTTTCGCCAACATAAGTTTGTAGTATCAGCTGACATAGAAAATTTTTTTCGTCAAGTTCTTATTAGTGACGATCAGAGACCGCTTCAGCTAATTCTTTGGAGATCCGATTCGTCACAACTTCTTAAAATCTACGCCTTAAATACTGTCACATATGGCATGGCATCCGCGCCTTATCTTAGCACACGGTGTCTTATATCTTTATCCAAAGAAGCATCAGATGACTATACGCGGCGCGCCATAGCTGATGACTTTTATGTAGATGACTTCTTGTCTGGTGGTGACTCTGAGTCTGAAACTCTCGTTCTCTGTCGTAATGTTATGAATACACTCAGCTCAGCACAACTTAAACTTAGAAAATGGCAATCAAACAGCGCAAACATACTTCAATCATTATCAGTCACTCATCCATCCCCTGCAGAACCAATTGCTGATCATACAGTCAATTTAAGTGCTAACGAGCTTTCAAAAACGCTTGGTCTTAATTGGCACTGTTACTCTGATCACCTTACATTCTCGATCAGTCACATACAAGGACCAACTACAGTTACTAAACGACATATTCTGTCTACCATTGCACAGGTCTTCGACCCTTTAGGTCTAATTTCCCCGTGTATAGTAGAAGCTAAATTAATCATGCAAAGGCTTTGGATGGATAAGAGTTCATGGGATGATGAAGTTAGTGCTGACATTAAAAAGTGTTGGAATGATTTTACACGAACATTAACGCATCTTAATGAGATAAAAATTCCTAGGTGGATCTTGGATGATTTATGTCGTCTCATTGAACTCCATATATTTACAGACGCATCCGAAAAGGCATATGGGGCGTGTCTCTACGTTCGTTCCGTGAGCAGTTCAGGAGCAATCTGCGTGCGCCTCCTAGCATCTAAAAGTAAGATCGCTCCTCTTAAGATCACCACAATACCTCGTTTGGAACTCTGTGGCGCGTTACTTGGTACACGGTTGTGTACTAAAGTCGTCAGCTCTTTAATATTTAAGTCAGCAGATTGTATATTCTGGTGTGATTCTACAATCGTTCTGGGTCGGATTAATTCTTCTCCCACTTGTTTTAAACCATTTGTTAGGAATCGTGTTTCGGAGATACGGGAAGGTTTTGCTGATAATATCTGGCGATACGTGCCTTCTAAAGAGAATCCTGCTGATCTCGTATCTCGCGGAATTAGTGCCAGCCTCATAGGAGAATCATCTTTGTGGTGGTCAGGGCCTTCGTTTCTATATTTTGACTCTTCATCTTGGCCTTCAATGCCTAATTCAGAGAAGATAGCAGAAACTTCCTTACCAGAGACTATAAAATCATTATTTATTAATGTTGAACATCATTCAGACATCTCTTTGTTTCAAACTGTAATAAAAAATGGATCAAATTTTATAAAACTTCAAAGAGTTACGGCTTACATATTCAGATTTGTTAATAACTGTAGAAATCCAAACAAACAAAACCATAATTATTTAACAAGCGTCGAGCTTCGCAAGGCATCACATTTTTTAATTAGTATATCCCAACAAGAGTCGTTCGCGTTGGAATATAAAATACTTAAATCAGGTAGTAATTTACCAAATAAAAATCGTTTAAAATCTTTGTCTGTTTATTTAGATTCCGGCCTAATAAGAATTGGTGGCAGACTAGATAATTCTTATTACGGATATGACGTCAGACACCCAATACTTTTATGTAGCACCTAACACTCTTAATTTTTAATGAAATTCACTTACGCCTTTTTCACGCCGGTCCTCAGCTACTTTTATCTACGATCAGGCATACGTACTGGCACTTAGGCGGTAGAAACTTAGCACGGAAGGTAGTTCGGTCGTGTGTAAAGTGCACTCGTTTTAAAGGTGAAATTGTCCAACCGATCATGGGTCATTTACCTAAAGAGAGAGTTCAGTTAGAGTTTCCGTTCTTAGAGACAGGGACGGATTTTTGTGGACCAATACTGATAGCCGACCGCAAAGGAAAGGGATGTAGATTAATCAAATCTTATATTTGCATTTTTATTTGCTTAGCAACGAGGGCAGTTCACCTAGAGCTTGTCTCTGATTTGTCAAAGGAGGCTTTCATAGCTGCTCTCGGGCGCTTTACTGCTCGTCGAGGTAAACCGAATACCATCTTTTCTGATAATGGCCCAACCTTTGTCGGCGCTTCTAACGCCTTTAAAACATTTGTTAGTTTGGAAATGGCTCACGAAGGCATCAACTTTTCTTTTATACCCGCTTACACGCCTCACTTCGGAGGCCTTTGGGAATCGGCAGTTAAGTCTACTAAACATCATTTGAGACGTATTTTAGGTTTGACTCACCTTACCTTCGAAGAGTTGACTACATGTTTAACGCAAACCGAAGCCATTTTAAACTCACGTCCCTTAACTCCTCTTTCCAACGACCCTTCTGACCTTCAACCTCTTACTCCTGCTCATTTCCTTGTTGGAAGACCACTTACTGCTGTGCCGCATCCAGAAATCTCCACAAGAAACATAAACAGTATGCAGAGATTTCAACGTGTGGAGATTCTGCGACAACACTTTTGGAGACGCTTTTCCAACGAGTATATCTTCTGACTTCAAAATAAGACGAAATGACATAGCTCTAAGGGAGAACTTGTAGAAGGAGCTCTTGTTGTTATTAAAGAGAAAAACACTCCACCTCTGATGTGGCTTCTTGGGAGGATAGAGCGCATCGTACCAGGAAATGACGGCGTCGCTAGGGTTGCTGATATAAGGACAAAGAAGGGAGTCATCCGTCGCGCCTTCAATTCCATTTGCTGCTTGCCCATCAGTTCTCTTGAAGACAAATCTTCAACGCCGGGAGTGTGTTAACGCCGACCAGCTCCGTCGGGGAGAGAGGGGAGCGCCGCGAGCGGCGCAGTCCGCCTTACACCGTCCGGCGATGCTTACACATACTAATTAATACAGCGAATAAAATCATATATAATTAAAACAGTCCACTAATTACTATAAGAACCCATACCAACCAGGAGGAGCCTAGACAGTCTGCCTCCTCCAACAAACTTTGCGGCTTAAAAAAAGAAAAGGATGGCAAGCTTTTTGTGAATCTCTTTCCCCCAGGACTCCGGCTTCTGTTGTTTGGAAGAAAATAAAATCATTTAGAAAATCCCAAATTGATAATAACATTAGTTCTAATAATACCACTTCCTGGCTTCCCAATTTCATGCAGAATCTTGCTCCCTCTTTTGTCCCCCTTGAACCTTTGCCTTCCATTAACTGTTCTCCCGCTGAAGAGCTGGATCCCATGAACTCGAAGTTTTCTTTTGCAGAACTCTGTGCTGCCCTGGATCACCTCCGTGACACATCCCCTGGAGTGGATTGTATTCCTTACTCGTTTATCATCCAATGTAGTGAGCCCTCTAAACATTTTCTACTGAGTCTCTTGAACCACATATTTCTCTCTATTTCTATCCCAGATGCTTGGAAGAAGCAGTTAATTATCCCTATATTGAAACCTGGCAAGGATGCTTCAGACTCTAATTCCTATAGGCCTATAGCCCTATCTTCAGTTCTTGCTAAAATCATGGAGCACTTAATTAAAAACCGGCTTGAGTGGATTGTGGAAAACAAAGGCATTCTACCCAATAGCCAATTCGGCTTTAGACGAGGTTTGGGCACAATGGACAGTCTTAGTCTTATAACTTCTGATATCCGATTAGCTTTCTCCCGAAATGAGCATGTCGTAGGAGTCTTTTTAGATATAACCTCTGCATACGACAATGTCAATCTCCAAATACTCAGGCAGAAAATGCTCAAGCTGAGTTTCCCTGCGAGGATTGTCAACATAGTCATCAAAATGTTCACAGAGAGATCAATCTCAATCCGTGTTTCGGGAAACGACACCTCTCCTCGTCTTGTATGGAAAGGTCTACCTCAAGGTTCGGTCCTTAGCCCTCTCCTCTATAATATTTATACTGCAGACCTTGAACTATCTGTTAACTGCTTTTGCAAAGTCCTTCAGTATGCCGATGATATTGCTCTGTATGCCTCCTCTAACTCTTTCATTGATGGTTGTAATCGCCTTAATTCTGCTCTGTATTACCTTAATACATGGCTTTTAGAGCATGGTCTGTCCCTGTCTACTTCAAAAAGTTCAGCTGTAGTTTTTTCTAGCAAAAAAATCATCCCTGATCTAGATATTCACATCAGTAACTAACCTGTGCATATTTCAAATTCAGTCAAATTTCTAGGGGTTATCCTCGATTCTAAACTTTCCGGTCTCCCCCATCTTAACTATATTTGTGATAAAGCAGAAAAAAATCTTAATGTAATTAGAGCTCTATCAGGTGTTAGATGGGGATCTCATCCGTACTGCCAAAAGTTACTTTACAATACTGTTATCCGTAGTCATTTCGATTATGCTTGTTTTATTTTGGAGCCCTGCAACAAAGCCGCTCTAGCAAAGTTGGATCGAATACAAGCCAAATGCCTCAAAATGATCACAGGCGCAATGAAATCCTCTCCAACGAATGCCCTTCAGGTTGAGTGTGTTGAACCTCCTCTCTCTCTTCGCAGGCAGTTTCTGTCGGATAGATTATTTTGTAAAGTGATTGAGCTTTCAGATCATCCCCTTTTAGGCATCCTTGATCAACTCTTTCAAATCTCTTCTACTTCAAGTTATTGGACCTACAAATGTTTCCCTCTTCTTATAAATTGATATAAAAAGTTAGTGGATCTTCATTTCGGCCTCTTCCAAAATTATAAAAACCCCATTTTTGAAACTAGTTTCGAAGGCCTTACCTTCAAACCTAACGCTTATTTAAATCTAGACATTCATAAAAATACTCCAGGTGCTAACCAATTATTTAATCAAATTATGCAAGATCGTTGGCCAGATCACCTTCAATTTTTCACTGATGCAGCAAAAATAACGCAGAGTGGACCTGTTGGTGCAGCAGTATGGATACCAAAATACAAAATTATTTTAAATTTCAAAATTCCGCCCCCCACCTCTGTTTTCACCGGCGAAACAATCGCGATTCTGGAAGCCATCCTTTACATAGCATAAGTAAATCTGTCATTCTCACTGATTCCTTAGGCTCCATTCAGGACATTTTAAAATCACCCTTTCATTCCAAAGATAACTTTGTTGTTACCCTCAAGATAAAAGAAGCACTCTTCCGCTGTCACTCCTCTGGCCTAGAAATAGTCTTGGCCTGGATCCCAGGTCATAGTGGAATCAGTGGTAATGAGATTGCCGATTGCTGCGCTAAGGAAGCTATCTGCTCAGGTACTACTAAATACAATAAATGCTTCCCTCATGACATACGCTTCCTTGCAAGGCCCCAGATGTTTAATACTTGGGACAGTATCTGGCAACAGTGTCGTCTGAATGTTGGCAGATACTACGGCAGTTTACAATCGACAATACCTCCCAAACCCTGGTTCTTTGCCCACAGAAAAATACCAAAAAAGGTCCTGTCAACTATTATTCGTCTGCGACTTGGCCACTGTTGCTCACCAGTATTTTTGGCAAAAATAAGAATACGCGATCATTCTGTCTGTGAGTGTGGCTTAGCTGAAGGTTCAGTTCACCATATTTTTTTTGATTGTCCCAAAATTGTTAGACCCCTTTACAGCATTTTACCTAATAACTTTCCTCGCCCTGTCAATGTGAACTTTCTTTTAACCCTAGATGATAAGAAACATGTAAATATTTTATAGAAGTTTTTAATGTCAAATAACATATATTTATAGTGTAGTTAGTTTAACATTCTATGTCTGTTTTGTCCACAGGATCACAGAATTTGAATTTACCGGCCAAATTTTTCTCTTTCTTTTATCTCATATATATGCACCTGACATTTTATCAACTACTGTGACACTGGCAAAATCAATGCTAATTGCGTTGGAGCCATAATCCTCCAAAAAAGAAGAAGAACTTGTTAGTTTTTATTTATTTTATAATGTATTTATTTTTATATGAGTAATGTCTTATGTATTAATATATCAATGTTTAGAAGAAATTAAAGAAAGGAATAATCTTATGTGGTAGAGCTATGCTGGAACCTTAGATCATATAAACGTCTAGATCACGTATCAATTGCACAAAAACGGCCCAAAAACAGTGCACCAAAATTGGTGCACTGGCTTCAGTGGCTTCCCACCAGTATTGCCGATTTGGCATTTTTAATGCTAAATTTGGAATATTTTTAAACCTGTTGGCATGAAAAAATGAGCTTTAGCATATTGCATATTTTAGCATTTTCTGAATTTTTTGTATCTTTCGAATTTTAAGTACTATTAATGGCAATTTTTTTATTTGATTGACTTATTGTTCATACCCCTGAAAGATATTTACCTGTGCAAAAGATTGATAAGCCCATAGACAATATTTTAAAAATAATTAGTGGATATGGTAACTCTGTTATGAATTAGGGACTTTCCCGAATACAGAATAGTATAAGATTTTGTTTACATTCGGATTCAGATCTTAGAAGACTTTCAAGTGCAAGTTGGTACCGATACTTGTATTGTGATAGCTTTAAATTAAACGTTTGTTCTTATGTCCTGTGTGCGTGCTTGAAAAGTAGTTTTCGATTGACTCTGGAGAGATAGATAGATAGATAGATAACACTTTATTGTACACCATTACAGAAAAACTTACGAACTAGTATTAATTAGTCTAGTTGGGTACAAAGGGCGGTCTTATCGCTAAAAAGCGATCTCTTCCAGACAACCCGTGGCAAGAATATTTTGATTAGGAGTGGCGACGGTGGTATACATAATTATTGTACGATTACTTACATTTTAATAATAAATATATAACTATACTATATATACAAATATACACATAAGTTATATACATACACAGGATATGGTGATAATATAACTGTTTTGCATTCCAACAAAACAGGTATTATGTGATGACTGAGACACACAGTGTTGCTAGAAGAAAGCATAGTAAATATTTGCCTCTTTACACTATCTATGGTCTAAGACTTACCCATTTGTCCTTGGTTTTATACCTTTCTCTTTCACTCACCAGCATGACATCTCTTTCCTTGATATGATAGATGTCAGATATCTGTCAATTCATATAGTCTTCCACACACCAGCAAGAAACTTTTTTTTTTTTTTTTTTTTGTTTTGAGGCGAGGGAAAATGCTTAACCGATTTACGCACAAACTGGGTCGTTGCTAGGGGAACGACACGCGTCGGTCGGGGGCGATAACACTGCAGCAATAGTATGCTCTTGGCAGCGCTCCGTCCGCGATCGACGTCACAGAATAGTGTGGAAGACTCCGAGCGTTGCTGCACGGGCGAGCAACCCCAATACCCACTAAAAACCCCCTCCTCCCTGACGACCCTGCGCTTTGAATGTGTTGGAAAGGCTGAGATTTAGAACATAGTTACGCCCAGCCGATCCAGCGCAATAAAGTGCCTGGAGTGTGCCCTGGGAGAACACACCCCACTTCGTTGTGCGGGGGTAGAAGGTCCTTTGCTCTTCCTAGCAAGCTAAAGGCCCCCCGCGGTAAACGGAACCTAACTCAGGGAGGGAAGTAATGCGCGTACCTGCCTCTCCGGGTGCCAGCTGAAGGCCGGCGACCTCGAGAAGACGCATTGGCACGCGCTGCAGGACTTCTCTCCCTGTCTCGTTCTGCGGCCTCCTTGAGTGACATTACTGTCTCGCAAAAAGTAACCGCAGCCCCCCAATTGTCGCTGCTCTGCAGCATGGCCTTGACCAAGTCGCAGAGCGAGTCGACTACACCAGCAAGAAACTTGCTGCAACACTGTGTGTCTCAGTCAACACATAATACCTGTTTTGTTGGAATGCAAAACAGTTATATTATGTGTCTCTGTCGACACACAGTGTTGCTAGAAGACCTGTTTGTTATCTGCTGGTGAAAACACAAGTAATACAATGCATATGATGATTAGAGATTTAAAATATTTCTCAAAGTATATCCGATTTACTTTAAGAATTTTAATTTGTCTGTAAAGAAAAATAAAAAAAAAATTAATACTAATAACCACACAATTTATCAATTTCCAACAATATTGATTTATATTATTATATGGATAATAGTCTCTCCCTGTCTCCCTAGGTTTGCTGGAAGAAAACTCTCTTTGGAGTTGTTAATCTTGTTTTGGTACATCACCACTCTCTGTAGTTTTATATGTAACTACTTTGTGTACAATAAAGAAAGAAAAAATAATAATCCTCCTATCTGAAATCAATTATTATTTTAAAGAAAATGTTGATTAGATGATAAGATCTCAAGGTTCCTTGGTAAAGAACTTATCTTATGAATCTTCCATTAAAAATGGAAAACCTAAAGGTAAACATAACTAAAGAGCCTTAATAATAACTAAAATTAGTTTATAGCTAATCTTGACTAGGTCTGATATCATTAATAGAAACATCTGTATGTTTCAATACTTATAAGATTCCTCTAATATCTCTTGTACTGGTCATTTTATAACTAACATCTTGTATCAACATCTAGCTAATAGATATATATGTAGAGTAGTATTAATCTCTCCCCCCCCCCCCTTTTTTTTATAGAGTACTATATTGTATATTTACAAAAAATATTATATACAATGTCTCTGAAAACAGTAATTATGGTTCTTTAAGCAATTTTTATCTTTGAAGATAATGATAGAAATGTATAAACTTGTACTCATTCTCTATCTAGGCTTTTTGACCTCTCAGATACTGTTATAAAATGTTTAATGTGTGTTACAGGACAAAACAATAATTTCGGTGTTTCCGTAACATCCAGCTAGACTGCTTATTATTTTATTTATAATCTTGTTATTACACAAAGTTGTGGCTACCAGCCGATTGTTTTGATTGTCTGGGGATGCCCTGGTGTCAACAGATCATAGATTCTACAGCCTGAGGCAAGTAATAGTAGTGACTATCCAGCTACTAATATGAAATTATATATACTTATATATATATAATTTTATTTATTTATTTTAATTTTGTCAAATAGAAATGCTAATATTCTAGACAAATAGCATTTTAAATTTCTGGTTTGACAAGTGAAATGGTCTTAAGTATTTGATGATCATCTTACATCTCTGATAATGTTATTATATGATAGATAGAAAACACTTTAATTTACACCATTTCAAAAAACTTAAGAACTAGTAATATATGATAGCCTTTTAAAATTTATTTTTGGCAATGTCTATTGTAGATATATAGTAATTGTAGTTGTAAGTATTATTAAGTAGGTGTCTGCCAACTACTTTGATAAGTCTTGCCATTTGTGATTCAGTAAGAGACTTGATCATTCAAACTCTAACTTTTTAAGCAAAAAGGGGCAATCTGTCTGTCTGTCCATCTACTGAGATCTTCCTCCTGTCTTAAATGAGAATTGTTAATAATCTTTGCTTTCAAGTTTGGCCTCCGAAAGCCCTTGGTCTATTCTGGTATTAATAAAAGGAAATTTCCTTTAACCTGGTTCAAGTAAGACAGTATTCTATTAGGCTGGGTGGGGAAAATTGCCAAGCCCAGCCGAAAGTCTCATTTCTACCGAATACATTGTAGAAAAATGAGCACACCTGTCTGGGGCCATTCATCACATACTTTGATGAAAATAAGTTCATGCCTTGGACGCTCCAAATTTTGAACATAGCCTTCATGGCCTGGAGCAGAAGAAGCCACTTCAGAACTTTAGGACCATTTGGCATCTGGCTTCTCGTTCAGTTTAGCTTCCCCGAGAGCTAAGTGGCAGAGAAAGAGAGTTATGCTCCATTGTTCTGTGAGATTCAACAATATGGTAAGCATCTTTATTTATTTACTTTTTTAGGTAAAGGGATTACGTCCTTTTCTCACCATGTATGTACAATATGCACCTCTTTGAGTCATACACTGACTATTTATTCTTACAAACATAGTATACATCTCGTTCCTCTTTGAACTCCAAGAAATTGGTTACAGGCCCACTTTCCAATCAGTGAGCAAATCCTGTTTAGCTGAGCACCTCAACCTGAATTTGAGGTCAAAAGACTGAATAATACAGCTATTTGAGTACTGGTTCTGAGCCCTGCTCTCCTTTGACCAACTTTATTTCAGGTCTTGCTAAACAGTAGGGTTAGATATTCCCTCTTGGCCTGCTCTGTTTGAATAATTTTAGGAACATTTGCATAGTGATTGTGAAGCCAATTCTTTAAAATTGCATAGTATGCAAAATCTCAATTTAGTCATAACCCCTTTAGGAGTAGTAATATATCTATTCCACATGTTTGAAATCAGAAATGTTATTTTTAGTTATGGTTTTTAGGACAATTTCACTCTGCCTCGCCTGGTGTCCCAGACAGTTATAACAATAGGAAAACAGACCTTAGACATTGGAGCAAATAATTTGATCACACCTGAGATTTAATGCTCACATGATGGCAATTGTAAGATAGACTTTTTGATAACTTATATGCCATCCTCGTATCGAACATTCTCAGAGTTTCTGCAACTTGAGAATCAAGGACCTTCCGTCCTGACTGATTCTAGAGTAACTGGATATGGTGTCTATAGGATTTCTGCAATCCAATTTGCTATAATAGCAAATATTTTTGTGCCAAATGTTAAGCCACAAAGCAAGAGCAATAAAGAGGGGAGTTTCCAGTCTTTAAACATCAATTGAGATACTTCTTATCATCTTACAGAATGTCACAGTCTCATAGCATAGACACTTATGATATTATAAGTTTGTATAAATAAGGTTTAAAATTAGTATACAAATAGACCACTACTTTGCTGTCTTAAGATTAATCAAACTATCTCTTATGTTATTATAATAGTAAGATGATAAGCTGTTGTTTTAACCCCTGCTCTCTTATATGTAATTAATACAATTACTTATTGTAATGTGTAACTAAATGTTTGCTGAAAATCTTGCTATAAACCACTCGGAGGAATGTCCGGATGAGGTTTAGCTATTGGTAAGTGAAAATATGCCTGTTGAATGTTTGTTGTCACTAACCAATGTGTCTTAACTTTAATTAATCTCTTTATTTGTAATATAAAATGTTTTACAATATATTACATATGAATTAAGACCTCTGAGGTCCAAGAGGGCAGAAATCAACATCTGACTTCTTTATCAAAAACCATCTGAATGCAGCTCTTTGGATGGAGTCTGTTATATTCACTACTTTTAATAGGTGAACTATCTCTTTTCTCATTATGTGTATTGTGTAGTCTAAACAATTTACACTAAGATTTATAGGCTTGGCTGTATAATTAGTAAGGCTTAGATCACTTGTCATACAAGACATTAGATGTGTTACTTTTTAACTTAAAGTACGTACTTGTCTTTAAATTTTAATCACCCTTGTAAGCCACTCAATGATGCTTTAATAAGTTGTACAACATCAGGGCAAAAATATAGTCTTGACTACAAATAATTTGCAATGTAGTCTCTAATATTTAATTATGGGACATTGGTCCCACTGACTTTATTAATCCTGTCAATAAGTAATGTAAAAATTACTAGGCTTTGGTGAAAATCAGTTGTGGTGCCTCCTGTGAGGACTTAATTTACAAGCCTTCGTTTACAAGACCAATGTTCAGGTGGGTTATAGTCACATGGCACATCTATGTACCATGAACAGATCCAAACTTTCTTTAATATAGGTTAGAAGGCTATAACCACCCAAAGTTATCTTTATATCTCAAATAATAAATAAATGGGCCGACTATCTATACACACCCCAGTGTTTTATCACTGAATTAAAGAAGCTGTTCAACTTCAGCCAGCAGCAGCTGGATGTTTATCCAGCTATAGCCTTTGTTCAGAAATTGTCATTGTTCTAGAATATTATAAAAAACAAATTTGTCCACAATGGTTCTGCACCGATAAGTGGTCTTCTTTTACAGTGAAATGACAAATGTTATGTCTTAGTACAACACTATTAGCAAGACAAGTTTGTGATAAATGTCCTTTCAATCATATTAATTAAAAATCAATTTAATTTTTGACACTAACTCTTGGTTAGCTTAAGTAAACAACCGGTTTACTAACCTCGGTGTTTTATTTCCCCTACTGAGATTTTCAGTTAGGTTTTAAAACAAGTTCAATCCTGTTTGAAAACTCGTAATTGTACTTACATCTCATGTTCAGTAGAATAAAGCAAAATACTTCCCCCTTCGTCCGAACTTGAGAAACGACGATAATTTATCGTAATTGGTTTCACTCGATGTGCTCGTAATAAAAGAAATCACCAAAGGCTTAAAGATTTCGAATGTTGCACATTCCACTTGGAACACTTACTTGTCGTAGTTTGTACTTATTATAACACAATTAAAAGACGAATGGTAAGTGTTATAATGAAGTACTATATTATTTTCTTGGCACTGTGTTGTCAACACTTCAAAATTCTATTAATATTGAATAGTTTTAACACTTTGAAATAATTTACAAATTTTGCAATGTTTTACCGGCAAAATTTTACAATGCATATGAATTGACAGATATCTGACATCTATCATATCAAGGAAAGAGATGTCATGCTGGTGAGTGAAAGAGAAAGGTATAAAACCAAGGACAAATGGGTAAGTCTTAGACCATAGATAGTGTAAAGAGGCAAATATTTACTATGCTTTCTTCTAGCAACACTGTGTGTCGACAGAGCACTTGAGTTTTTTTCGAAATTCAGATACGTGGTCATACTTGCGTAACCCAAATATGAACCTTATGGAAAAGTTTTGGAGGCGCTCAAGTTTATTAAGTTGCTCTTGACTCAAATCGAGATAGCTGGCGTCGGCATAATCAAGTATGGGCAAAAGTAACGACTCTGCAAGCTTAATTTTGGTGGCGATGGGCAGGAAGTTTTTCAGCCGCCAAAGTGATCTGGAGGAGAGAAACAACCGCCGACTCAACTCCGTTATATGGGGTCTCCAGGACAGCTCACTATCAAATATAACTCCAAGATTTTTGACCTTATCACTAATAGGGATAAGCTTCCCATCAAAGAGAAAACTTGGCATACAGGTCCAGTCAACTTTACACAGCATCCGTGAGCTACCGATGATAATTACTTGAGTTTTCTCAGGATTCACAAGAAGTCCATTCGACTTACTCCATTGCAGTATGCGGTCAAAGTCAGAGTTTATCGCTGCGACTGCTTGATTTAGTGTAGCAACCGGTGCCTGCGTGTAAATTTGGAGATCGTCTGCATAGAGGTGATAGGATGAAGTAAGTTCATTGGAAATTGAGTTTATGAAAACAGCGAATAATAAAGGAGATAGTACGCCGCCCTGTGGAACACCGGCAGAGAGATCACACCACGACGAATAGTCGTCATCAACTCGAATGCGCTGCCGGCGTCCATACAGGTAACTATGAAACCAGTCGATTACTTCAGGAGATATGTTAATAGAGCGTAGGATGCCGAGTAGCACTTCAAAGTCAACATTATTAAAAGCACTGCTGAAATCGAGCAGCGATAGCACAGTCAGCAAGCCATTGTCCATGCCATGCCGGATGTCATCTGTAATTTTAATAAGGGCTGTGGTGGTGCTGTGGCCAGGATGAAAACCAGACTGGTGAGGATTCAAAAGGGAATTACGGTTCAGGAAAACACTTAGCTGCTGATGAACTAAGCGTTCGAGGACTTTGGAAAGGATAGGTAGTACGGAAATAGGACGAAATTGAGAAAAGGAAGCGGGATTGGGTCTCTTTGGCAAAGGAGTAACCTGGGCTTCTTTCCAAGCTATTGGGAATACACAAGAGGTTATGGATGTATTAAGGATATGGGTAAGGGTAGGATTAATGACATCCAGTATGGGTAGGATCATGTTGCGACTAATGCTATCACTGCCGACAGCATTAGATATGATGGATTTCACAGCTTTCTTAACATCACTCTTAGTAAATCGACTAAAAAGAAAAGGAGAATGCTTGGGTGTTGGCTTGGACGAGATTCTTTTCAAAGTTTCAGACTTTATCACTACATCAAAGTCAGAAGTGGTTGAGAAATGTTGATTTAAATCATCGATATTGAATTTTTGACTGACTGAGTTTTCCGTTTGTTTGCCAATCACCAAAGAGCGTAGAAACTTCCATACTTTAGCTGGATTATCATTTTGAACTGATTCGTGAATATAACGGCGTTGAGCGTCCCTACACACTCTATTACAGCGATTACGAATGCTCACATAAGCCGCTTTGTTCGCTTCGGTTGGTTTCATTTTATATCGAGTTTTAGCTTTAGATTTCTTGTGCATCTGCGATTTAATATCATCGGTAAGCCACGGTGCAGGCAAATGTTTAACCTTGATACGGTGTAAAGGTGCATGAATATCATACAGCTTCATCAAAGCAGCATGAAACACATGAACCTTCTCATCAATAGTGGTTGCACTGACCACCCTAGACCAATCAACTTCCTGAGCGTCCTTAAGTAAGGCATCTAGGCTCATGCCGCCAAAATTTCGCTGCAGGATGATTTTGGATTTGGCTTTCGGCGGATGTAAGTTATATGAGAGAAAAATCATGTCATGATAGGAAAAAGCATCCGCCGAACATTGACCATAATGAGATACGTGAGGTAGTGATGAAACCATTATTAGGTCGAGAAGAGAAGGTGATGAATTAGGGAAACGATGAGTAGCACTCAGAGGAAGAATATGTATGTTAAGAGATCTTGTTAAAGTTTCTAAAGCAGAAGAACGATGGTCTTGTTTAAGGAGACAAGTGTTGAAATCACCCATGATGATACTATGCATATATGAAGGAGAAAACTTTTCCAGTAAAGTTTCAAATGAGGAGAAGTAATTAATGCGAACAGACGATGCGTAAAATACTCCTAGCAAAATTTTGGTAAGCGCAAGTTCTACTTCTATAAATAAATACTCACCGTTATCCGGTGTTGGGGGTTGTGAGGATGCACTTAAGATTTTGTATGCTAGATGGGAGCGCAAGTATATAGCAACACCTCCACCACCAGTACCGATACGGTCATTTCTGATTAGACGATATCCTGGCAAAGAATATGAAGTAGAGGACAGGCAAGGTTTAAGCCAGGATTCCGAAACTAATACAGCGTGCAAATTATTATGACTAAATGACGCCAGCATATCGGGGAAATGAGCTGGAATACTCTGAGCATTTATGTGTGCCACATTGAAATTACGAGAAAGACCTGAAAATTGATTTTCAATTACTTCTTGCAGTGAAGGTAAATTATGGTTGCTGCCATGTGAGCTGTCAGATGAAGACAAACAGGAATGAAAATCTGAGTCAGAATCACTAAAACTCTCATAATTATCCATAGAACAAAATAAATACTTTAAATAAATAAATAAATTACAATTTCAAATATATAAATAATCAAATATATAATAATACACAAATACTATGTTTATAAAAATAAAAAAATAAAAAATTAAATACAAATCAATCAGAATGTCTGCCAGGTGTGTGGATAAGATAGCTGATATAAAGAGTATAACAACACAATTATAGCAAAATCAAAACGCAACAAAATGTCACATTTGAGGACAAAAAAAAAAATGAATGATATTGACAATTATGACAAAATTAATAAAAAAAAGTTACCAGAAAAAGAGAGAAAAAAAAAGGTAAACAAAACAACATCATTAACTTAACATAAAATCAATGTGTGAGAAGTATAAAAGAACGAAAGTTATAAAAATAATAAGATTTTTTTTCATAGTTTATAAATTTCACAACGAAAAATGGAGCACAGAACGATTAATAAACGGAAATGTACAAAGTGGAGAGAAATAAAACAAGCAAAAGGCTCGTTTGAGAATCGCTATTTCTTAGCTCCTGCTGTCGGACGACGAGTTTTGGGAACAACTACAGGTTCTTTGGTGACTGTCTGTGCTACTCCCTGGTCTAAATTAGACGCAGCGGGGAAGCTTTCCAGATCGATTAACTTTTCGATGCGTTGGCGGGTACCGTCGCGGGCTAACACATAGATAGTGCCCTCCCGCGTCCAGCAATTCTTCACTCCTAAGCGCTGCCGAGCTTGGATAAAGAGTTGATGTCGTCGTTTAGTCAAAAACTCCGACATGGTGACCCCGGTGCCCTTGAGCTTAGTTTTAGCAAACCAGATTTTGCTACGGTCCACTGCATCACAGAGCTTGAATAGAATAGGTCGAGGACGCTCAGCTGGAGTCGATGGTGCCTTACCCATTCTGTGCGACCGGCGGATATCGGTTTCTTTGAAGCCTTCTAACTTGAGATTTTCACAAATTATGTTAGTAACAGCAGTTGTGGTATCCTCTTGTTTATTCTCGGGGACTCCATGTAATAAAAGAATTTTTCTTCTAGACCGCATCTCCACCTGGTCAACCGACTGCTGCACAAGATCTATCTGCTCCTGTAGAGCCCGAAGAGACTTCAATATAAAGGTCTTAAAATTGTAGAAGTCACTACTCAGAGCAGAAGTAGAAGTATTTGATGGTGCACCTTTGTGTAGTTCACCCTCTAGGGCATCCATGCGTTCAGCAAATGTTGTAGAAAGCTGATTCATAGCTTCCTGTATAGCATCCATATTGTAGGAATATGTACTTAAAAGAAAAAAACGTGAAATAAGTGTGTTGTGTTGTGAATTGGTAGGAGATAACACCTGACAAATATTGTTGCTACAAACTGTAAGTAATCATGTAATAATCACTCACTAATTCTTGTTTAGTTAATTAAAAAAGTTAAATAATTGCACAAGTTCTTTTCAAAGATGTTACTTTTTCCAAATCTACCCACCAAAAAAAAGATATGAACGATATGAAGATAATATGCCTCCAAGATATGAACAACATGATCGAGAAGAGTGGGAGAAGATGAGCGAGTTTAAACACTGGCTAACACGAGCTAAGGAACATTCGACCAAAGCTTACTGCAAATACTGTAAGTGCAACATTATAGCCAAAGTATAGAGTTGTGATGCCAATGACTATTGATTTTGAAGTTGGCCCTTCAACATCACAAGCACAAGCTCACGACGATGATGATATTGATGATCTACAAATATTATTTGATTTATCTTCATGATTAAATATACTTAAAAATTGCACTGCGTTTTTAATTACACTACCTACTTACAATTATTTTCGTTTTTAATTCATTTTAACAAGAGTTGGTATTTGGCATTTTTATTAGCATATTAAAGTTTGATCTAGCACATTTTTAGCATTATTACCGCCAGTCTAGCATTTTTTCCATTTACAAAACGGCAACACTACTTCCCACGCCTGTTAGTATCGTTTCGATTACTTTACTGGTTAGAGCTCTCGCAAAAAAAAATATTATGCCGGCCTGCGCTATTAAAATGTATCGGAACTATTTTAAAACGGGAAAGGATAAGGATGAGATGTTATTTAATCGGAAAACTTAACACTTTTCTCATGATTTCTTTGTAAAAACGTGAAATTTAATTTCGACATTTTCAAGGTTATCGAATTGATTGATGTTGTCAGGTGCGTAGTGTGACTTATTTTCCAAAATTTGGGGACTTTTGTTACGATTTTTTTTTATTTATGAAATATGAATAATTGAAAAAATCTATAGAAAACAGACATGTAATGTTTGTGTGTCCGGTTTTCTTAAACTAGTTTATATTACGTTTTAGACTTCCTACGGATCCAATTGTAGCATATTGTTGGACAAAGAGATGGATTTTGAAAGGAAATATTTTGAATCATTATTGGAGATATTTTTACACTATGTTTTTTTATATTTTCTTATCAACGGCACAATTGTATTGAAATAAAGTACCTAAAATAATTATATATGATCGTGACCGATAAGATATAAGTTGTGTGAAGGATAATTAGAAAATTTAAGAATACTTAACCATCATATAAAATTATTTCTAATCTAACCTTAGCGCTTTGGACAATATAAACTTTTTAATGTAACCTTATGACGTTTGACATAGAATTGACAGAATGCGTGCTGCAAATATCGTCAAAGAGGATGTAAAAAAAACTGAATATCGTTTAAATCAGATGCTTCGGTCGAAGTTATCTGTACTAATATTATAAAGAGGTAAAGTTTGTAAGTTTGTGACGTTATAGGGGGGTAGTCTCGGGATCTACTAAACCAATTTTAAAAATTCTTTTACTGTTGGAAAGCTACGTTAACAGGGAGTGTCATAGGCTATATAACATGACGCTTTATACCACGGGAGCGGGACAGACCGCGGATGAATCCGCGCCGGGCCGCTAGTAATATTATAGATAACTCTTTATTGTCATAATTAAGATATTAATTTTGTCTATATTCTGTTAGCTGCATCTCCATTAATTCCTAATAAAGAAATAATTTAATATATTAATATGATAAAAAACAAATTTTAGTTCATAAAATAATCAAACTATTGGAAAAAAACTTTTGGATATGAATATTTTTATTTTTATAATAGCCCTTTTCAAGTGGTTTAGTTGCACTTAAGTCCTTGCATTAAACTATCCCGTGTAACTACCCCGTAGTTCCTACTACTGATATAAACTTTGGATTATACATAAAGCCTACTACCCAATATGAATCTATCGAATCGTTCCAAGTCTACTATTACAAATGATTTCACTGACTTTTAGCGCAGGATAATCTTTGGGTTATAAATAGTCATCTAATAACCTTCGTGAACATGATGTGTAACACAAAAATAATTTGCCATTATGAATAATTTTTTTAGAATTATTACATTAGTATTGGTAATTTACAGACTTATAAATATGTACTAATGTCTGTAAAAGCATTTTATTGCGAATTAAAATTACTACATGTACTAAAATATGTTATGAATTCATTTGTGCATGTATTTTTTATGGTTCGTTCCAAGGCACACAACTTTTGTTGCTAATAGTTTATTTAAAAAAAAAAACTAAAACCTCTGAGTAATATTAAATTATAACACATAAAGCAAATAAATCATAACGATCATTTAAACTTTTCACTTACATAAAAAAAAAATTTGTTTATTAAAAACGGGGTAATATTTTTTTCCTGATATCCCGAAAACGCAGAGTGAATTTAGCAACGCTTCGCGTTTTTGATGCCGTTTTTAGCGGTGTTGTTTGTTAGCAATGCTCTCTCTAGACATGTTATAACTCAATGGCTGGAACCATAAATTTGATTAGAGCTTTTAGGGCCGCGGCCGACTCGAACTGTGTGAGCCCGGAAGCAGCGCGCTCGAGGAGGCACCTCCTGTGAGGTTCGACCTCGGCTCGACCGCTGCGGGGGATTGACTATATTGAGATTTAGCCGTAAAAGGCTGAATGACCTAAGCTAACAGGCTGAAGTGATTATTTGGGGACTAATTATCGACTCAGCAGGCGGAGCCGATCCTAATCTATCATTACTATCGCTTCGCAACGTGTTATAGCTGGAGGAGAAGAAGCGGCGGAAGAAACTCTCCAGCAACACGCCTAAGCTAATCTTGTATGGCTACTTGTGTCTGTAGTGAGCGAGTGTGATTGGTGGGTCTTACCTTTGTGTAAGAGGAACCGAGCCGGGGGCTCTCCGGCGTCTGTTATGCCAGGCTGATGTTCTGAGCCTCGGGGGGTTCATGATCGCGAGGAGACGGGTGATTTCATCGGGCTCGTAGGCTAACGTAACGCGCGAACGCACATATTAACATATTAATAGTTGCTTTATCTCGCTTGCACATCATCCGTCCCGCTCACACATTGTGCTATATATTGTACGACTTGTTAATATGAGCTTAAGGTTACCGTTTCCAATATTAATTAGTTCATATCAGCACTTGACAGTGAAATAAATCTATTTGACTAAGCCTGCAAGTTTCGAATGAGATTCGAGTTTTACATTGTGCAGCACAGATTAGAGTCAATAAGAACGATGCTTAAACATAGGTCCAATTCGGACCGAAATAAAACTGATATTTTTTAGACTAAAACAGTGAAAAATTGAAAGTGATACTTAGAAGTTTATTTTGAATTATAAAATGTAAACGGATGTAGGCATAAGGAATTATATTAAATTAATAAAAGTTAAAGAAGAATTATCTAAGTTTCAATTCTTATTGGTTTTAATATTTATGTTAAGCGTAGTGATTATATCTACCTTGTTTCTTATTGTTGGTCTCAGCGTCTGTCATTGTCAAAATTCTAATTTTCTGTTTTCACGTTTACCAAATTTTATAACATTAATTAAAATGTTGGCAGTATTGTTTCTTGTACTCAAGCAAGCAAAATCGACTTGAAGGTGACGAACATTTTCATTCCGCGAGTGTACCTAATTAGAAAAAGAGGAATATCTATGTATAAACCTCACATGGGAACCACTAAGCCAGGTACTATATATTTCCTTTGAAAAAAAAACATTGATGATTCTCTCACAAGATGTCGCTCGGACAAATAGCCTTTTTTCTTCTCTCTATATCATATGCAAAACATGTAAAATTATATTCATTCAAAAACGCTCAAATTAAATTTATTCTACATATTTTAATTACCTTATATTTCACCCTAATTATATTATGAAGTGTCTAACACCTAATATTTACATTACTTAATTTATAACATAACACATCACATCTTTAAAGACATTTACAATATTAAACGAATTTCTTTAAAAATTTTGATTATTAGTGCCATCTATCTTAAAATTACGAAAGTTGTGAGATTTATTTGATATTTGTATTCTTCCCTAAGACATAGATGGCGTTAAATTTCACGTTACCAAACAAATGTTTCTGGAGCGGAGACCACGATTTGGGAAACGTAATGCAGGATGCCTCCAGCTCGGTGGACCGACGAATTGCATGAAGTCACCGACTGGAGCTGGATGAGGACTTTAGATTGGTATACATATTCGCCGGACATGGTTGTTTCCGTAACTATCTGTAACAAATTGTGGGGAGCGAGCCAATCTCGATGTGCCATGAATTGGAGGAGTGTACCGCATGGGGAACTTAGAGAGACGTGCTCAGGCCGTCATTAGTCGTGATCTCTCGTTGAGCGTAGCGAGCGAAATGCTGCGCAGCGAGAAATTATGGCACGCAGTGACCACCTTCTGCGAAGATATTACGTCAATGATGGAGGCCGCCGAAAGAATAAGGGAGGAGGAAGAGTAGACAGACTAGCTTTGCCCATCACGTTAAGAGGGGGGTTCTTCACATAAATTTGACAAGGAATGGGAAGGAATCCTAAATTCCTTCGTGATGTCGCATTTCAAAAGTGGAGGAGTCTTACGAATGTGATCAGCTGTGACAAGGACGGGGGAGGGGTCAAAAAATCATGAACTTCGTGTGCGTCCATACTGCGAGCCTAGCGCAGATGCGACGACGTGCGCGAAAAATCAAACATGAAACGCGCCTTTGCGTCCATACTGAAGTGACTAAGGCGGAAGCCTAGCGCGACGGGCTCGAGCGAGTTAGCGTGCGGAGGTTTCAAACGTTCCTATCCGCGCGTTATGGCCGCACTACGAGCCTAGTCAGCAAGCGACCTAACGCGCGGGTGGCGGGGATAACAAACCAGTTCGGTCTTGTCGCTCGGCGTGTGCGCGGCTGCATATTGTTTGTTGTAAAATGGCGGTAAATACTGAATTGTTTATAAGTGCAATTCAATCTAAACCACCTATATGGCAAGAACAATTTCTCCGCAGGACTAATACTTTTGCGAAAGTTTGTATCTTCTTTCGTGATTTTAGCTGATATTTTGCTTAGGATGTAGTCAAATGTTGACACGGACATTCTAGTGCACTCGAAAATTTTTTTAGGGTATAACCTCAATTCTTCATACAAATTAAAAAATTCACCACATTGTTCTCTGTTTTTATTTATTTCGTGTACACCATCTCTAATGTTCAACACCTCCCATCTCAGAATCGGACTGTCTAGTAAAAATACCAAATCCTCGTCCATAGTTTGCAATACCTGACATACAGCGAACCGCTACGAGAGCTAGCGGCTCACTGTGGCCACGCCTCCGCTCGCCGCGCCCGCCTCAGGCCCCCGTCACCTGTCATTTGAGCATCTTCATCTGTTACTTTGAGAATAACTCAATGTTGTTGTGCTGGCTTACTCGTAGTTTCTGAGTAAGAGGTTATTGTGAGAACTGTTAGTTAAATGTGGACTTTTTTGGTTATTATAAGAACTGCGTTGAATGACATCTATCATACACGTACAATGTGGCTGATCTGTACTGAAGACTTAGATACATCAGACAAGGCTGTATTTTTCTTTGTCTACCATTGTGGCAAATGAAACAACAACAAATATTTCAAGTAACACAACGTCAAAAAGAGCAAGAAGAATTTTCTGTGGTACTTTCTAGTCGAGTAGGATTTGGAAACTTTTTAGAGCTATACTTTTTGCTGGGTAAGTCTCATTTTTCATGTTTTTCTCTAATGATACAGCTAAAAAATTAAACACATTATGTAACATAGCAATCAGTTTTCAATCAACAAACCTCCAGTTTTAGAAGGTTTTTGTTACTGATCGGCAATCTAAATAATACTTTATCTTCAAGTTTAGGTTGTCTACTACAATATAGCATTCATAAAACAAAAAATAAAATTTAGTCCCAAAAACTATAAAAGCAAAATAAAGTAACACTCATATCCAAAATAAATCGAAACTCTCCAAAAACATAATACTTGGTTTTATCATAACATAACTAAATTAAAACTGTTACCCAGTTTATATAATGCAGTCTTAAGGAATATATTATCTGCTTAATATAACTTATGATAATTTAATTGTTATATTACTGCCATACTCAGAGTTGTTTTAACTTTATATATGTGGTAGTATCTTAGTGGCTAAGACAAACTTTCCAGTAATAAAAAGACAAATATCAAATATAATAACAGCCCATGAATGTCCCACTGCCAGGCTAGTGCCTCCTATTATAGAGGAAGCTAGGAAGGAAACCCATCCTAAACTCAAATATGAAATATTACTATAAAATTATTGTTTTAAGCTTTCTGAGAGCCAGTCTATAAGTTTATGCCTACAAAACATATTTCCATAGAACTCGCTTGAAAAATGAACTTAACTGTAGCTATTTGAACCCGGCTCGAAGGACCAAATCAACACGCCAATCAATTATTTTAATTGTCATGTCATTTTTACAAAGTACACATATGTAGCAACTAAAAATAATAGCGTAGTCGAAATTAGTAAAACTTGATTCCTGATTTATGTGAAATTGTATACAAACATAATTCTTTACAAGTTCGTCAATATAACACTAGTTTTACATTTAAATACGGCGACAAAATTCTGTTTGTAAGCATACAATAACATGGTATGAAATGTTATGCTAATCACTCTGGAATCAAACATAATCGGTAACATCATTCTATCAAAATGTACCTGGGTATGTTCTTCTCTGATATAATATGACATTAAATAATAAACTTACTCATAAACTAACCTTAAAGTGACTAAGAGGTCGATACACAACATATAAAGGCACAGCATAATTCTAAAAAATTGCTTCAAACAATTAATGACAAAAATTAAAGAGGCTTTAGCCATTGCAAAATGTAGTTATGTTTATTCAAGAATATAAAACAGCCACTTCTGCATAGTGAGTTTTCTGGAAAAACGAAAGATTTTTAGGAAGAATCGGCAATTGACTCTGATTTCTAGCTATGCCGCCTCCGCCAGGTCCCGGTCGAAAGGGAAGACTAAAGAAATGGTGGGTTAACTTTGTGAAGGATGACATGGGTACCAATCATCTCAAAACGGGGAAATCCGAAGACCGAGCGAAGTAGAGAAAAAAAAGTAGGAAAGCGGACTCTGGGCGTCAGAGCAAATACTCCAAGTGCACCTGGGATTTAACACTTGGATGATAATGATGAATTGTCTCTGATTTGCATATAAAAAGTCAACAACACAAATTCAAACAGTGAGCCTTGTCATGTCAAAGAATGTGATATTCAATATACCTCTTTTACTAGAAATATCCTTTCTGCTAGAAATATAACAAATTTTGCCTTAAAATTAAGACTAGATACTAACACCTAGACTAGGCCGAGCCTGTATCCTAGGTGTTAGTTGCTTCCAGTGACGTAATAACTAAATTTTATAACAAATTAAATGTTCTACATTACAAATAAAAATTACAACAAAAAATTGGAGGTAGTTCTAAAATTGTTAATGTAGCGGCTTGATAAACATGAACTTGAATTGTCTACAGAACGAGAATTCTGTATTCTGGGGACTTAGGAACATTTTTCTTCTAGTAAGTGTAGTGGGTTTACGAGTACAAAGTTAATTTTATTATTTATATACTACTTATATTATTTATATACTTATGAACAATATATATGATTACTGTACATATTTCGAATAATAAACATAATTTATAAAAGACTATAATAGACACTCGAATAGTTTTTCAGTTTCTTCGTAAGTTTTTGTTTTTAGCCAATTTATTAATATTATTTTACATCTGTTTAAGTTAAGTGGATATATGTGTAGAAGTTTATTGAGTTTATTGTATAGGTAAGGACCAAGATAAATAAGAAACTTGTTAATAAAAGAAGTTTTGGAAATGATAATTGGACAGACATTATATGTACGCCGAGCATTTATTGAGTCGTTGAAAGTGATTTTTTTATGTTGGCACAATACAGCATTTAGTACAAATAACTGTCTTACTGTCAATATATCACATTCTCGATAAAGGTCGGAAGTCGGATACCTAAACGGTTTATTTTTAATAACTTTTAATAAAGCCCGCTGTGCTCTTTCAAGTTTAATTAAATGACTTTTACGGGCACCTCCCCATGACGTAATACAATAAGATAAGATAGACAGAGCTAAGGCAAAATACACGGTTTTAAGCAATTTCCAATCAGCGACGCTGCGCAATCTTTTAAAAATATATATTAGTTTTCTAGTTTTATCTGTGAGATGATTAATATGCGGTTGCCATGTTAGTTTGCTATCTAGTAGAATACCTAGATATTTTATTGTTTTGATAACGTTTAGATAGTCACAATCACATGTATTTTGACTTATGTTGTCACACGTATGTATTTTAATTTTTAAATTATGATCTGATGGTAAGGACTTTTCTGTATTGGCAAAGAGAATATATTGGGTCTTGGCATTATTTATAGTGAGCTGGTTTTGGATAAACCAGTTTGCTGCTTTTCTTAGACCTATTTCAGCTATTTCTTTCGCCTCATCCCATGTACTCCCATGAAATATCAACGCCGTGTCGTCAGCAAAAGTAAATAGTTTACAATTAGTAAATTTAAGGTTACAAAGGCTATTTATATATATTAGAAACATAGTAGGACCAAGAATGCTTCCTTGAGGGACTCCGTGTGTTATTCGCGCATCAGAACTAACATTACCATCTATGTTAACTTTTTGTGTCCTGTTAGTGAGATAATCTTTAAACAATTGAAATGGAATTCCTCTAATACCAACTGTTTTCATTTTGTTTAGTAGAATAGGGATGGAGACGGTATCAAACGCTTTTGCAAGGTCCAGAAAAACGCCTATACATTTTTCTTTGTTATCAATTCTCCTAGCTACAAATTCTGTAAGTTGTGATACTGCCATTGACGTCGATCTCCCTATTCTAAAACCGTATTGATTTTCAGAGAGAAGTTCTTTAGTTTCCAAGTAAGACAAGAGTCTTTTATTTAAGATTTTTTCCAGGACCTTCGACAAAGCTGGTAATATTGAAATTGGACGGTAGTTGTTTACAGAGTCTTTATTTCCAGATTTGTAGATTGGATGAATGAGAGATGTTTTGAAAATATTTGGGAATACACCAGTCTCTATGCATATGTTAATAATATGCGCAAGAGGTGGTGTAATCTTATCTTTTAATAATTTGAGTATTTTAGTAGATATTCCATCACAACCCACTGCGCAATCAGTTTTTAGATTAGTTATAGTAGATTTTATTTCTTCTTCTGTTGTTGCTAGCATAGCCATAGAATTAGGTGGTGAGTAATCTTGTTCAAAATCTGACAGGATACTAGTTTTAGGGATCTGATCGGCTAAATTTTTGGCTATATTGACGAAATAGTTATTGACTAATTGTAATGATTTTTCTGGTGATGGTCCTAGTTTAAGCAGATCTAATGATTGAGTCTTGCCTATTGAATATCAATAAAAATAGATAATCAGTATCATTAGACTTTCTTATGCTATATCAGACTCTGCAGAACTTGTTCAGTCATCGAATGTTGTCTTAGTGGTCTGCTTATGACCTTAAAAATGAATCTATACAAATTACTCTTGTTATGGGTATGTAAGGAATACCACTAAGATAGATCCCACTGCAACATAGACTAGATGAAATTAAAACAGCAGACGGGCTGACAACCCTAAGGGACCATGATCCCTGTAGCCTATGAACATATGCAACATAGGGATGTCACCAATGTTTGACCAAATTGAGAGAAATTTTATGAAAACCTGCTCATATTGGTGTAAGTTCTGCAAAAGTGACTGTTTTAAGTAACAAGATCTAAATCATTTTAACCTAAAATTCAATAGGTACCTCTTGCATTATTAACTTATATCCATTACCTAGAGAGCCTTTATTACTATTAACACTCACATCATTATTATAGTTAAAGTTTTGACAAAAACCACCATGTTCTGGAAGTTCTACTACAGGCGCTGGTATTTCAAAGTCCACTGAATTTATATAATCACTGTCTGGCAGATTAAAATCATCAAATCCATTGTGACTAATTTCATACAGATTATCAAAATGAATTTCAGGTCTGCTGTCACTGAAATGTGTCTCCTCTGGCCTTATATGAACGCACTTGTGGTTCTTAAGTAACGATGGCCATGCAAAATGCTCTTCACAAACATTGCAGTGAAGATTTTCATAATCTGAGTGTTGTGTATCTATATGACGCATTAGACAGAAGCTGGAGGAATAGTACTTGCCACAGGTCTGAAAAAATAAATATATATTAACTGAGAAGCATTGGCAGGTGTTATACATGTGTCCTTCTCACTCCAAAGTAGAGGATACTCACTACGAAACTGGTCACCAGAAAAAGAGAAAAGACCTCGCCTTAGGAGACATAGGTGGGTAACACCATCCGATTCCACAAATCATGGTCTATTTAGAGTGATAGGTAGAATATGTAACAGTTATCAAGCAGTTACACAAAAATGTTTTTTAAATTTTGCTACCTATAATAGAACCATGGGTTGAACTGAGATTAGCTTTGGATTCAGATAATATTATATAACATCCACTCACAAATTTTAAGGTAACAGTAGATTATCATTCATTGGCAACATTGTAAGTATGACAGAAATTAAAAAGATGGCTTCTAAAGCCATCTTATTAATTTACGATTTATTGTGTAGAATTACAATTTTTCAGGGAAAACACCTATATGGATAACTTTATCTAAATACAAAAATTTATCCAAATCCTTGGTGCTATTTCTGAAATATATGAAATAAATTTATATATATGTATTTTTTTTATTGCAGGAGCTCAGCAGACAGGCAGACGGCCTTACCATCGCCTATAGACATTTGCAACACCAAAGGTGCTACAAATGCGCTGCTGCTCTCTTAAGGGAGACTGGTACCTGATCCCTAATGCCAGAACACAACTCATAGTTGTTATTGCGACATACTTTAGACCAGGGGTGGTAGACATCCAGTTGGACAAATACCCTACCACCTGGCTGTGGGTTATTTTGTCGCCTCTTACGACAGGCCGCCCGGCCGCAGGAAAATTGTATTCTTTCTCCATTCCTGCACGGATAAAAAATGTATGTATACAAGAATGATTTCTTTAAATTATTTGGATTTTCGTATTTCATCTACCTATAACATTATAAAATTGTAAAAGTGTCTTTTGTTTCATGCATTTTGTGTTTATCTGTTTGTTCGAGATTCCCATAAAAACTACTGGGCTAATTTCATTGCGGTTTTCGCTAATTGATAGTAAATTCCCAGAGTTAAAATCTACAATACTTTATATTCCGAGAATCCTATGGGAATATTCTGGGGAGACATTGTCAATGTGGCCAGGGAAAAATTAATTAATTACAGTTAAAAATCATCACTGCCCAATAAAATCTTTAATAATACAATTGTAATTGCATATACCTTTGGCAACATTACTCAACCCAACTCACTCAAATGTTTATGAGAATTTCCCGGGATTCATGTATTTTCATACCAAAAATCCATTACCCTGTAGAAAATAATCTTTGATTTTATATTTAGCGAAATAACAGTAATATTTGTACCTGATCACAAAAACAAAGTTGCAGCCAATGCTAGTACACATATACAAACCTGGCATTGATGTCTGGAAATTATAGTCTTTTTGCTTTTAGGATCCACAATAGGCTTATTAATCTCTCCATTCTTATCATTAAAACTTTTTACATCAACAACATCTACATTTTCATTTAAAACTTTCTCTTCTACAGAAATCCTCTCTAAGACAACTTTAGGCTTCATTGCTTCTGGAACTTGTTCACAATTATACGTAACTTTTGACTCATTTCTATCCACCAATACACTTTTTGGCTGTGTTTGCGAATTGTCAGATAGTTTTAGGAAGTGAGTCCACTTGTGATGCAACATATCCGTTTCCGTATCAAACTTTTTGAAGCATTGGTCACAAAAATAATAATCTTTATATCCAGTCATTGCTCTATTTGTTAAATCTGGTAATATTTGCACATGTGCTTCTATTAAATCTTTTTCAACTGAACTTACATCACAGAAATTACACAAATATAACCTCTCGCTGCCTAAATTACGCATCATGTACATCGATTCTGGACGTTTAGGTGAATGTAGGAATGATATATGATGTGCTATACCACATTTCGTGAGGAATTGATCTTTGCATACATCACAAATATAAAAAATGCGTGCCACTGTGACGTCATCTGGCCACTAAACATGGCGGTTTTAGTGCTGTCCAGAAGATTTTAATGTTATTAGGTTTTATCGATAAACGTCCTTGGCTCATTTTATTTTCAATATTATTGAGTATTAATTATTTGTAGAATTTATACTTTAATAGGAAGTAAGTATATTGTTATGTGCAAAGATACTTTGATTTAGATGTGTGAAATCTAAGACAAGTTCGTGTTTCAAATTTATCAAGTAAACGATATGACGATTTTTAAAAGTTGCTACACTGATTTGATAAAGTTGTCGTTTGACAACACAGTGACCACAAAACATAAACATATGGCGTAGTACAGTGCCATCTGCCCATCTCTAGCATGCTAAATTTTATCGTCGTTTCATATGTTGCCGTCTCGCTCGCACTTGCGTATATGCCGGAAAGGGATGGAAGCTTTATGTCGGCGATAAAACGTTAGCATGCTAGCTAGCTATGCTGTTTTGGATATCAAAATAAGAGTACGTGTTTTTCCTATGAAAAACACGTACTCTTATTTTGATATCCAAAACAGATTAATTAGATTGTAATAGAGAGGTAAGTAGTCTAAACTACTTACCTCTCTATTACAATCTATTTTAATTGTGTTGCTGACTCTAAAGTCCGTAACACATTACCGCAACGCACCTCAAGATAGGTGCGCTGCACCATAAGTGAGAGTGATTCAAATTTTAAACTTATTAAGGGCCGCGTGATAAAAAAAAACAAAACACCTTCAGAACATTTATTTAATAAAAAACGTCATTCCTTATGACTTACGCTCTAAAATCACTTAATTATTAAAAATTTAACGAATTTACAATAGTTTTTATTAAAGTAAAACTAATAAAGGCATAAGTTTATAATATGAGTTTTATTTGTACCTTAGATGTTTTACATGGAATACAAAATTCAAAGAAGTGACACCATCAGTTTTGGTTTATTCCTCTAAAGATGTCAAAGCATATTACTTTTATCTAAGTAGGTTCAATAGCTTCACTATAAAGAGTCTGTATATACAAAATCTAACATCTTCTCTTGAAGCTAAAGAACAGCAGAATCCTTAAATGTGCAGCATTTACCAAGGTAGAGGTGTCAGGACCGGCCAAAACAGGAATTGTTTCCAACTGGTTTTCTTTTAATATGCCAGTTTTATGTTGGCTGGCATGTCGCTGCAAAATATTGAAATATTAGTTTAGAATAATTGTGTCCACAGTATTTTTTTCATAAAATTTGCTTAAATTATGACATTATCATTCAAATTGGGCAAATACATTTCTTGGATGGAATCACAGCCACAAAACCCATAAGTTTTTCTAAAATAGTTATATAGAATGAGAATGACATAGACTACAACTAGTAACTAGCATATCAGTAATAAGGTAGCAGCAACAAGTATATCAAAGGCTAAAAGTGAAAGTACAAATTTCAATTATACGAGCAGTCTCCATGAGGGTGAGAGGCACGAGAAGACATATTAAGGCCTTCGACTGCGAAGACGGAGCAGGAATTATATAATAAGCCGACAGTCCAACGACTATCCTGCTGATCATCGTCCCACCATACAAAACTTGTATATTAATTTTGATCCTTTTATAGCACGTTTTGTTATAAAATAATATGTATGTATTAAAATATGTATATAATTTAAAAAAAGTATATCAATACTAACTATAAAAGTATATACAGTATTAACTTACTCTTACAAATTTGAAGGGCACGGCATCATCTCGTAGTCGAGTCACATCCAGAGTTTTGTTGAAACATTTATCATCAAAATGTAGCGAGCAAATATAAATATATTTTGCATTTGGCTTTATATTTTCCATTCCAATGGCTTCCAGCCACTTTTTCTTTATACGCTCATTTCTTGGGATCCTATAAAATATGTTTTAATTATTATTTTTGTATGTTTTAAGCGGGGTAGCATGATAAAATAAGAAATTTTATATAAGCAATCATATTATATCGATATCAAAGTCGATAAATAATGTACAACCCCAGCTAATAAATTAACATTATTTAAGCGTAAAAATATAGTTAAATAAGTTAAATCCATTCATGACCTATAACTGCACATAAGAACCTTGCTAATTATAATGAAAATCTTCCTTTATTTTCCCGGAAACATTAACAATAAGCAATATTTTTAATGTTATTTACAGCGTACCTGTGTATGGTTAAAGATGACTGATTTGGTGTTTTTCTTATGCCGCACCCTATTACACTGCACACGGACATATCTGCGACGTAATTATTTATATTTGGCTTCAATTATTTTAAATCACAAGCAAAATATTGAAAGATAATTAGTTATTTTGATTTATACCACGACTTTTTGACAAGACAAGTACCGGGTGCACTGACTGATAATGACATTTGGTGCACTAAACATGGCGGATTTTCGGCCTCATTAGGTATTTACGTATATTCATGTTCCACTTTATGTACGCACTGAAATACTGTTATATTGTTTTCCTGCGAGTTACAGTGCTGAGTAAGAACGAGATAGATATATGTTTATGTGTGTGCCTTCAAAATGGATGCTATTTGTATAAGCAATTGTACGTATAGAACAATATGTCGCGTCCCTATTATAAAGTTGAGATTCGCTTTTACGAAATGTTTCCTTTCCGAATAACAAGCAGGCTGTGGGGGAAGATTGCAGCTTGTGAGCTGCCCACTTCATTGCGGAGTTTTGTATACGGTACGTACGTGAGATTGTTTAATGTGAATTTATCTGAGGCTGCTATAACAGACTTAAGTTATTACAAAAGTTTATCTGCTTTTTTCACTCGATCATTACGGGATGGTGTGCGAATAATATCAGCGGCGCCCTGCGTGTCTCCGTGCGACGGAGTCGTCCTGAACTGTGGCCCAGCGAACACAGATAAAATAGAACAAGTCAAAGGAGTTACATATAGTCTGGAGGAGTTCTTAGGTAAAAACACATGGTCAAAAAACACAGACAGTGACTATTATGGCAATTTATTGACGAATAAAGATAATATTCTACACCAGTGCATCATATATTTAGCTCCAGGAGATTACCACAGGTTTCATTCGCCAACAGACTGGACTATAGCATTCCGAAGGCACTTTTCTGGTAAACTCCTTTCTGTGAACCCTTGGTTAGCAAGGTTAATTCCTGGCTTGTTTACAATGAATGAACGAGCTGTATACATTGGCAATTGGAAGTATGGTTTCTTTAGTATGACAGCAGTGGGAGCAACAAATGTTGGTTCGATAGAAATATATGCAGACCCTAATTTAAGAACTAATACAAAAGGGCGACGTAATAGAGTTAATGAGGCTGAGTTGGGGAGTATACAGGTTAATAAGGGTGACTTATTTGGTCAGTTTAATATGGGTAGTACTATAATACTGCTTTTTGAAGCACCAAAGGACTATAAATTTAATATTAAGGCAGGCAATAGAGTTCTAGTGGGCCAGGCATTTATGGAAGCTATAAAGTATCTTGAGAAATGACCTGTTTTTATGGATGTAATGGATATAGCACAGTGTGCAATTATTTTATATGTTATTTTGTTGTTGCTGTGAGCTTATTGTGTCAGTGTAATAACACTGTAATTGTAACAATGGCTTTTTTCACATTGGTGTAACAAATTATATGGATTTTTTTTCCTAAAATAGCATTTAATGACCTTGATATAATCAATGCACAGTGATTTAACAAGATTCTCATCAAAATTTATATTCATATTTGTACACTCTGTTACATTTTCCTGAATAAATATCTCTATGGATTGTAATGAAACTTGGCTTGATTTGAAAGGGATTACATTTCTGTTGAAGGGCTTAGACTTTTGTGTCAAAAAATAATTTAGCACATGGTGAAGTTGGCGATGAATATTTGTATGGGAACCCATAATATCTCAAGTTAAAGATAAAATATGTAACTTTATATCCCTAAATTAAGAAACTGAGTACAATACTATTCGAATTATAACACTCTCCTGGGATACTTTAAATTCTATTTTATTATACAAATATTCACAGACTTCAAGATGTTTTAGAAAATATTTATGTTTTCCTTTTAGTTTCCATATTTACCCTGAGTATATGGTAAAAAAGAAAGTACGACACATCTACTGAAGGTATGGCGCCGACTCTTCGGCGACTGAATGATCGGTTATAGTATGTTAAAGTATTAAATTCATCAGTTTTGGCAACATAAAGAGGTAATATTATATACTCTTATATCCATGAAAGAATCACTGTATTTACATAAAATGGTTCATCTATGTTTAACTTTGCTGAACTTTCGGTCGCTTAACGTGGAGCATGATGTGTTGATTGCTATTCAAAATTAATTTTTCGGCATTACGCCGAATGCTACGTGAATTGGGCTGATATGTCATAGGTTCCTTAAAGACTGCGAGTGTATTAAGCCAAACTTTCAGCGCCGTAGATTCACCAGGTGTGTCAAAAATAACCTTAGCATCCATTATAAATCTGAATTTTTATTTCTAATTTTGATTATATTCAAATAAAAAAATAGATTATCATCTTCATTATCCTACGGGGAGAACTGAAGCTAACGACTTGATTGCATAAAGGCAAGTTTTGCCTTTGAAGGTTGACACATAGGGATCTGAAGTAACCACTTTCAGATTCATGTTAGAGCTATGATGACAAGTATCAAAATAAAATTGAACTTTATACTATGTCTACCAGTGTATCTAGACAAATGTCAATTTCATTAATCAATTCTTCTAAAGTGGCTAATTTAGGCCTGCTTGTTGATGAAGATATCTCAAAGAGAGACCACAACTTCAATATTTGCCATAGGTGCCCAATATCTTAGGTTTGACACTGTTGACCAGATTGCTTGAAGATGTTTCTTACAGGAACACTAATCATATACATATGTCACATTTCAGTCTATGTTTTGTAATAATTATTATGTAAAATAATAACTATTTATTGTAAAGTGTTCTCTACTTCCAAAAGTATTTATTGTAGTAGTATTGATGGATTGATTGTGTAGATTAACTGATGAAAATAATCATGTATTTGAATTTGGAAGGAATATAAACTTTGACATTTTTGATTATTACAAAAATGTAAGATATAAGCATAAAATATCTAGCTTTGTATGTTTGTTGACTTGCAAATAAGGTTATTTCTGGAAAAATCTAAAATGGAGATGAATATAGGAAAATTTTAAGGCATAATCATTTTTATGGCCTACATAAAAATTGTTGTGTTCAAATTTTCCTATGTTCATCTCCAGTATCTGGAATATCTATTTATATAAAATTGATTAATATCCAAGATTATGAAGAGAATCAAACGGATATTATCACATTTCTGTATTACTATGGATTATGGATGCTTTGGCCCGCTTTTTAGATCCCCGGTATTTTAAGGGACACTTTCATTACAATTTGTCCATGTTTGTATAGTTTAAATTATAATTAAGAACAAAAGTTGCCTTCTTAGGTTTATTAAAGTAAACCTTTGCCAATATCTGATTTGAGATCGACAATCTCGATTAACTTTAGTTTAAATATTATAAATATATTTAGCAATAGTCTACTAAACACGCATCTCCAGTATATTTAGATGTAATTTTTTTTAAATATATGAGAACTTGTTAAAGCTAAGTGTTTGTAGATATTGTTACTTAGAACTAGATGGCGCCACTAGAAAGTTACATCGCGGTATGGTGTGCATTATGTGCGTGCATGACCCGGGTGTATTTGTTTTGATTGTTGTTGACACTCACTGCAATAAATTTTCTTTGAGATCTATATGTTTATAATTTTATTATATCGTATAGAAAATCCCCTCTCTCCCAGGACTGATTATACAATTTTTGGTCCTTCGAGCCGGATACGGATTAAATCAAAGAGCGTTTTTGATAAGTCCTGGGTGGTTAAGGACTTGGTTCCGGAGGTACGGTGAAGAGCCGTTTGGAACCTACTAGCAAGAGGGAAGCTCAGTACCAGGCGGGGTACTGATCAGCAGACCATCCGATACCTGCAGGAGGGCAGTGGTCGGAGGGAGGAGCAGGGTTGTGACCAAGAGGGGTCCAACCAATCAGGTAGCAGCAGGGGGTGCGGCGAAGGCGTGACATCATCATCAAGCGGCCAAGTGCGTGGTCGTTGTGACGTCATTGAGCGGCTAAGTGCGTGTAAATTTTGACGTCATTAAGTGGTTAAGTGCGTGTGCGTCGTGACGTCATCCAGTAGTGAAGTGTGTGTCATCCATGGAATAAACTGTAAGTACTTTAATATTATTAGTGGTCAAAGTTAGTTAATTTTGAACTTTAAATTCATTTGTTTATGGACTTAGAATAATTTTATCGATTTGTCACTTGTAAAATTTTAGAGTTAATTTTAGGACTTAGAATAGTTTTAAGAATTTGGTTCAGACGGGGAACCTATGCCCAATTTTTTTTTTATGTCGTGTTATTTCAAACACTTAGAATATTTTTGAAGAAAATTTACTTGTAGTTTGGGACTTAGAAAAGTTTTAAGAATTTTTGTCATTGAAACTTTAACTAATTGAAATTGAACGGTTATTGTAAATTTTGAGTTACTTTATTTTTCTTTTACTATAATGGAGTCTAAGATATATTTACAATGCGATTTGCAAAAACGCATTGAAAAAAGTTTTTTGAATTTTAAAAAGTCTTCTAAGGAAAGATTGACTAAAGATTATATTGAAAGTAGATTGGAATCGTTAGAATCAATGTGGGCTCAATATATGAGTAACCATTCAGATATTGTCAGTAGTAGTGATGTTAAGTTATTACAATCTACAAAATATATAACTAATGATTTGTTTTATGTTACCGAGGAGTGTTATGTAGAATACAAATGTGTATTGAAATCTAAGTTGTCTGCTTTTTCAACTAATGTAACACAAACTTCTCAAAATGCTAATTGCTCTAACCATAATAATGTGAAATTACCTAAAATAACTATTCCACAATTTTCTGGTGATTATAGTCAATGGTCTACATTTCGAGATTTATTTGTATCTCTTGTGCACAAGTCAGATATTCACAAAGCACAAAAAATGCAATATTTAAAAGGGCTTCTGTCAGGAGAGGCAGAGCAATTAGTCAGGCACATTAATATATCTTCAGATAACTATGATAGATGTTGGTCAATGCTTGAGGAGAGGTACAATAATAAAAGATTTCTAAATCAGAAAATAATTTCGTCAGAATCACCAGCATTGTTAAAAGAAATGATAGATACAACTACAGAATGTCTTGGTTCTTTAAGTAATTTAGGAGTTGATGTATCTACTTGGGACATTATAGTAATTTATATGCTTACGTTAAAGATGGATTCTGAGTCCAGAAAACAATGGGAATTACAGATAGCTAGCAACTCTTCACAAGATTTGCCAACTATGACTCAATTTAAGGAATTTATAACCAGTCGATATCGCGCATTAGAATTCCTGGACTCAGGAGTCAAATTTAACAATCGGTCTTACACTCATAAACCTAAGACATTTCATGTAGCAAATGTGGTGTGTAAATTTTGTAGCGATAATCATCGTTTAGCTAACTGTAAACAGTTTGCCAACGCAAGGGTACAGGCTCGTCGTGTTTTTAGTTTGTAGATAGTTTTTAGAAAGTTCTTTCCCATGAAGGCAATGCAGATGCTGGGATATGGAATAATTTATGACGTCCCCCGTAATGTCCTCCATTGTTTTATATTTTCGAGAATTTCGGTAATAGTTTAAAATAACATCCTTTGTAAGACCATTTGAGTCAAAGAAAGATGATCCTGACATCTGCCATTGCCATTGTACATATTTTAGAAAATAGTTGTATAATTTAACTGCATGCTTTGTTTTAATTTAGTGAGGCAACAATTTATTCGTTTTTGGACAGGGGTCGCATGTTCCCAGAAGGGTTGGGTCCACGCCGGAGAAATCCTGGGAAGCTGCCGCAAAATGTTAGTTTTTTTTAATGTATTTGTTCGTATAAGTAGTGAGTGATCCGCCAAGACAAGTCAGTGTATTACCAGAGTGTGTATAATCGGTAACTAGAGAGCGGGTTACTGTATTAAGTGTTAGTCAGGGTGTTAGAGTATTATTTGGAGTGTATTAAAAGTAGTAGTCAGCGGGTTAGAGTCTATACAACTTAGTTAACGTACGAATATACCGATTACGGCTTTAATATAGCCAATGGTTATTTTATTGTAAATACAACTCAGTAGCGTTCAAATAAACGACGTGAACCGTAAGAGTGACTGGTGTATTATTTCCACCGGCATATCCCGCCAGCGCCTCCTACAGGCTTCCACCGAAAGCCCTGTCAGAGACCCGCTACAGTTCTTTATATTGGTCCTTCGAGCAGCCGGATTGGGAAGAAACCATGCCACTCACCAGGTCACCGATTGGTTCAAAATCGTCGCTTTGTGAAGAATCGACTGAGATGTATGCTGATGGCAGGACAACGAACGTACCGACCTTGTCAAGGGCACACGTCGCAGCGTTGAGAGGAAATACGACCGTGGGTACTTCGACAGAGACCTCTGGTACTGTTTACCGAGGTACAACCAGAAGAACACGTGCCGTCACCGCAGCAGCCGCCGCCGTTGCCAACGCTGTCAACGCCGCCCATGTACAAGAGTTGCCAGCCTCATCAGCATTGAACGCCTTACACGTAGCCTAGCTGACGGACGCCGCAGCGTCACAGAAATGTACGAATTCGAAGAACATTGGAGGACCTCTTGAGAATCCCCCGTTCGTCTCTTCGATCCCTCTCGTACAAACCGCACCTCCACGATCAACGAAATCGACGAGGAGGGCCGAATTAGAAGCTCGTTTGCAATTGGAAAAACAGAAATTGGAAATTGCACAAGCCAAAGCTGCAATTACAAGAATCCAATTGGAACTTAGTCAGTGCGAATCGGAATGTGAATTGGAAAATGAATTTATCAGAAGCGAACCGATTAGATCAACGCACGTTGAGCAATGGTTAGAACATAGCGCCACCTGTGTCGATCAACCAAAACAAACTGAAGTGCCTCAAAAGAGTGACATAAAAGAGCTAGCCGATGCTATTCTCAACGCAACGAAATCGATACAACCGACCAGCTCGTTTGCGCCGCAGAAAGTCTGGGACTTGCCAGACTTCAATGGAGCTTATGAAGAGTGGTTGCCCTTCAAGAGGACGTATGAAGAAAGTCAAAGTTACTTCAGTGAAGTTGAAAATATGGCTCGCCTACGAAGGTCACTCAAGGGGTCCGCAAAAGAATCAGTACGGAGTTTATTATTCGTAGCATCCGACACGAGTGAAGTTATGAATGCTTTGGAAAGGAGGTTTGGGAAACCGGAGCAATTAGCATTCGCCGAAATTGAAAAAATAAAGGAGTTGCCACGACTTGGTGACGCTCCAAGAGATATAGGGATTTTTGCCTGTCGTATTAACAACGCCGTAGCTACAATACAAGCGTTGAACAAACAACAGTACCTGCATTCGCCGGAAATGAGCAGATGTATAATAGAAAAGTTGAGCCCTATTTTAAAATACAGATGGTATGATTATAACGCCCGTAGCGGTGATGAACCCGAATTGCTGAAACTGAAGAATTTTTTGAACATTGAAGCGGATTTGTGTGGAAAGTTTCTACTTCCTGAAATTATTAAAAAAAGAGTCGGGCCTTCACGCTACCCAGTACACACCGTCCGTGAAGAAACAAAAAATGTTTTAAAGAAATCTTGTGTTATTTGCAATGGAGAGCATTGGATCACCGAATGCAAACGGTTCACAGAGGCGACTGTAGACGTCAGATGGGAAATTATAAGACAGAATAAGCTGTGTTTCAAGTGTCTACGTCGCTCTCACGGGATATCAACGTGCAGAGGGCAGGGTTGCAAGAAATGTAGGCGACCCCATCACGTCATGTTGCACGCCGAGTCGACACATCGTCCACAAGTGCCAGCACAACGCGAGGTACGTACGTCTACATCTCAAGAACACGCACAAGAATGCGAACCAGGAACAGTAACGAAAGCTGTTTATATGTCGACTGGAGCAGAGAAAGCGTTTCTGAAAATTATCCCCGTCGATATCTACGGCCCCAAAGGAACCGCTCGTGTCTTGGCCCTACTAGATGAAGGGTCAACTGTGACACTATTGGATTCTGAGGTGGCAAATCGAATAGGAGTAACGGGGAAATCCGAGACGCTCTTATTGGAAACAGTTGGTGAAAAGATTGTCGAGCGAAAAGAGTCGCAAAAGATGAATTTGAAAATAAAAGGTGTGCATCGAAACGACAAGCGTGGTTTAAAAAATGTGAGAACAGTTGAAGCGTTGCAGTTATCGTCTCAGTGCATCGAAAAGGATTTCATCGTGAAATGCAAGCATTTAAATGAACTCATTTACCAACCAGAAAGGCCAGCGCTGCTGATTGGTCAAGATAACTGGGAGTTGATAGTTTCCAGAAAGATACTAAAGGGAAAGCAAAATGAACCCGTTGCTTCACTCACCAGCCTCGGGTGGGTGTTGCACGGCCGTTATACTGGAAACTCAGCTTCACTCAACGCCGTTAACCACTGTCGACGAATATATGCCGAATCAAACGAAGAATTGAATAGAGAATATGATGAACAAATTGATCACGGGTCGATTGATGCGTATGCTGAAATAGCGGTAGCCGAAACGACGCCGAGTCGCCCTGTTTACTTATCTCAATCTGAGGTCATATACCCTATAACGAAAAAAAATCGCATCGTGTTTGATGCTGCTATCAAATTTCAAGGAAGGAGATTAAACGATGCCTTACTAACCGGTCCAGACTTACTTCATTCGTTATTTGGAGTAATGCTACGATTTGGTGAAGGAAACGTGAATGTAGTGACATACATCAAAGTAATGTTTCTACAAATTAAAAAACAACAAAAAGGATATCCGCAAACGTCATGTGCAATTACATGCAACGACCGCTTGGATAGCTATTTATGGAGTCCTCCAGATACAAAGGCATCGAAAACAATAGAAGCCATAAACACTGTGCGTACGGTAGCCACCACCTTAGACCTCAGACAGTGGGCTAGCAATAAAAGGGATATATTTAAGCAGGGTCCAGCAAAGAAAGAAATGATGAGTGCAGTAAATTTAACTATTGTTCTAATGGGACTCTTCGTTCCGGTCTTGAACAAAAGTAATAATTTCATTCAAGAATTATGGCGAGCAGGAAATAACTGGAATGAATATTTTGAAACGAAGCGATATTCGCTTGGGCAAGAATACGTCGCAAGAAGCACATTGGAGAGCTTCAACGATGTTTGGAAATGGATCGCAGTACCTGCATTCCCATGCGAGCCTGAAACAAAGTGGCTAACTAAAAGATACGATTGGATCTGTCCCATCGGAAAAATGAAGTGGAATGCAGTTCAGCGAATGGCAGACCACATTTGGGACCGCTGGTTGAAAGAATGTCTTTCAACCCTTAAGCCTCGCAGAATAGGCGGAGGCCTTGCAAAGATGTATATAGGACCCCATGGAAGAACAAGAATTGTCGACGTCCAAATAACCGGCGGAGTCATAAGAGGAATCACTTCGCGTATCGTCGTCCTGGTATCTGCAGTAGTGGCATCGTACCCGAGTTTGGAGTGCCTGACGGAGCAGGCACTGGGGGGGAGACTGTTAACGATGCCAAAATAGTTTGTAGATAGTTTTTAGAAAGTTGTTTCCCATGAAGGCAATGCAGATGCTGGGATATGGAATAATTTATGACGTCCCCCGTAATGTCCTCCATTGTTTTATATTTTCGAGAATTTCGGTAATAGTTTAAAATAACATCCTTTGTAAGGCCATTTGAGTTAAAGAAAGATGATCCTGACATCTGCCATTGCCATTGTACATATTTTAGAAAATAGTTGTGTAATTTAACTGCATGCTTTGTTTTAATTTAGTGAGGAAACAATTTATTAGTTTATGGACAGGGGTCGCATCTTCCCAGAAGGGTTGGGTCCAGGCCGGAGAAATCGTGGGAAGCTGCCGCAAAATGTTAGTTTTTTTAATGAATTCGTTCGTATAAGTAGTGAGTGATCCGCCAAGACAAGTCAGTGTGTATTAAGTGTGTGTATAATCAGTAACTAGAGAGCGGGTTACTGTGTCTAATAGTGTATTACCAGAGTGTGTATAATCAGTAACTAGAGAGCGGGTTACTGTGTCTGTTAGAGTATTAGCTGGAGTGTATTAAAAGTAGTAGTCAGCGGGTTAGAGTCTATACAACTTAGTTAACGTACGAGTGTACCGATTACGGCTTTAATATAGCCAATGGTTATTTGATTGTAAATACAACTCAGTAGCGTTCAAATAAACGACGTGAACCGTAAGAGTGACCGGTGTATTATTTCCACCGGCATATCCCGCCAGCACCTCCTACAGGCTTCCACCGAAAGCCCTGTCGGAGACCCGCTACAGTTCTTTTGCTTGATCAAGGTGCACAAGCATCATTTATTACGGAAGCAACAGCTCAGTACTTGGGTCTTAAGAAGTCGCCAGTAAAAGGATATATTTCAGGTTTAGAAGGAAATCAGAGTGTTTCAGCTAAAGGAAGGACAACTTTAACCTTTAGCTCGATTTATGACGCAATAGTAAAATTATCAGTAGATGTTTATATTCTAAAGACTATAACTACTCTTCTACCTAGCAAGAGAATAGTAACTGCTGAGTGGGTATGCGACTTACCATTAGCTGATCCACAGTATAACACACCTAACAAAATTGATGTTTTGTTAGGTGCCGAAGTATATAGTAAGGTTATTCAAGATGGTATTAGAAAGGGATCTCAAAATAACTTGGTGGCTCAAAATACTTCGTTGGGCTGGATATTGTCAGGTAGAGTTACAGCTTTACATCCACCAACAGCGAATGTAGTAGTCATGCATTCCTGTGTGGAGGATAACGACATGTTAAAAAAGTTTTGGGAAATGGAAGCTGAACCTCAATTAAATAAATGTGATATACTCACCGAAGAAGAGAAGAGATGTGAGGAGTTCTTCAGTCAGACGACTACCAGGGACATGAATGGTCGATATGTGGTTAGATTGCCATTCAAGAACGAAGAACCGGATCTGAAAATAAAGAATAGTAAGAAAATAGCGGGAAACAGATTAAATTTCGTAATAAATAAATTAGAAAACAATTCGGATATGAAAGCAAAATATTCACAAGTTATGGAAGAATATTTATCACTGGGACATTGGAAAAGGTACCGGAAGAGGAAGTAAATAATTCAAAAGCAATATACTTACCTCACTTTGCAGTAGTAAGGTTTGACAAGGATACAACTCAGGTCAGAGTAGTCTTCGATGCTTCCTGCAAAGGTGAAGATGGAATTTCACTCAATGATCTTCTGATGGTTGGTCCAAGATTACAGCCAGAGTTGCAACATCTCCTAATGAAATGCAGGATATACTGGATTTGTTTATCGGCAGATATCATAAAGATGTATCGGCAGATAAAAGTAGCACAGCAAGACATAGATTTCCAACGAATCCTTTGGAAGGAGAATGCTGAAAGTACAGTAACAGATTATCGATTGTTGCGGGTTACATTCGGTACTGCGTCGGCTCCATATCTGGCAGTAAAAGCATTACAGCAAGTTGCTATCGATGAAGGGGCAAAGTATCCGATGACAGCTAGAAGAGTAATTCAAGATTTCTACATGGATGACTTGCTAACAGGTTGTGATACAGTTGAGCAAGGAATAACAATTTATAATGAGATGAATGAATTACTACAGAAAGGAGGTTTTAAGCTACAGAAATGGTCGAGCAACAGTAAACAGCTATTGGATAGGATTCAAGAAAACAGAGATAGGATACGTATGAATGAAGAACTAAAACTCAAAGTAGATGATATAATGAAGTTGTTAGGACTTACCTGGAACAGAATGATGGACACCTTCCAATATACGGTGTTGCTACCGCAGGGTCAGGAACCTGTAACAAAAAGAACAATTTTGTCAGACGTAGCACGTTTATTTGATCCGCTTGGTTGGGTTGCACCTACAGTAATACTAGCAAAAATGATGATACAAAAGCTGTGGTTATCGGGTGTAGCATGGGATGAAGCAGTTCCAAGCAATATTTTAAATGAATGGCTTACCTATCGCAGGGAACTTACTCACCTTTCCACGTTGCAAATACCTCGCTGGCTTAACACTAGTGCAAATAATGCCCTTGTTGAACTCCATGGATTCAGCGATGCCTCGAAATTGGCATACGCTGCGGCTGTCTACATAAGAGTTGTTGGTGAGAACGGAGATGTTCATGTTTCGCTTGTAACAGCCAAAACGAAAGTAGCGCCAATCAAACAAATTTCTATTCCGCGACTGGAGCTTTGTGGAGCGGTTCTCGTTACTAAACTTTTAATTGAAGTGGCAGAAACGCTTAACATCTCAAAAAGATGCATCCAGGCATGGACTGATTCTACGGTGGTGCTTGCATGGCTGAACAGCCATCCAAGTCGTTGGCAGACGTTCATAGCAAATCGAGTGTCTGAAATTTTGATGACATTAGAAGCTCATCAGTGGTCACATGTGCAATCGAAATCGAATCCTGCTGATTGCGCCTCGAGGGGTCTTAAACCCTCAGAATTAATGGGAAATAAATTATGGTTTGAAGGTCCAGAGTTTTTGCATGAAAGGGATATCAAGTACAATAAAGTAAAAGATTTAGATACAGATTTAGAAGAAATTAAAGTTAATTTGGTTGCTAGCAATGAAGATATAATTTGGGATAAATATTCGAATTTAACTAAACTTATCAGAGTGGTTGCATATGTGAGACGTGTATTATCATGGAGAAAGAATATGAGCAGAAGGAAAGGATTTAATATTTTCTTAAGTTTTCGCGACTTGTATACATAATAAAACTACGTTTTAACGGTTTTAAGCGCGGTAATTTTATTTGATTTTGGTTTTTCCGACGTTTCGGCCACTTTTCAGTGGCCGTGATCACGGAAGACAAAGATGTCAAGTGTCAACGAGTATTGTTAAAGTTTTATTTAGCCTACCGCCAACTTATTAATTTTAATTATTTAATTTTTAATTTTGTTTATGGTTATTATTTAATCTATGGGAGCCTAATCTAATTTACTACCGCTTCGCAACATGTTATGGCTTGAAGAGAAGAAGCGGCGCAAGAAACTCTTCAGCAAACATGGCTAGCTCTAATAATTTTATATAATATTAAAATGGGTGGAAGGAAAAATAAAAGTAATTATCAGTCAAGTTGGTTTGTGTTCCGTTGTACGCAGAAAGAGCTCACAGTGTCCTGAGGTCTGGCAGCTGGTTTTTGCTGGGTTTGGGTCTTAATAGTTTTGATAATTGGATCCCAAACAGGTGGTACTTTGCCAACCATCTTCTCTATTAAAATTTGGGTGTTTTTTGATTTCAATAGCCTCACGCATCATTCTAGGTATGAAACGATTCTCTTTCGCGAGGATTTGTGGGTTATCGAATCTGATGTAGTGGTTGGGTTTATCCAGCGTGTGTTCACTGATCGCAGACTTCGTAGACCTTGTGTGTTTCATGTATTGCTATCTATGCTATCGAGACGCAAAACAATGAAATACAGGTAATACTATCGACAGAAGATTTCCAAAACTACATTGATATTGTTAACAAGAGAGCAAAGGTCAAATATGAACAACTAAAAAACCGCCAAATTTCAAAATACAACCAAATGCTAACAAACCAAAACAAACATCTTGGTACAAGGAACGCGCAAAATATACCTGAGCTCAATGGTGAAGCAATTGTTGATGTACACGGAAACGCGACCACTAATCATATGTCACTGTCGGTGGTTAACCTGTCAAAACAAACATTCGATAAAAACACCGTTTCGGTATTAGAAAAAGGCCTTAATTACGCAATAACCCCGCGAAAAATACCTTTTGAAAACATAATCTGCAACGTAGAGGAATGTCTGGTAAGGAACAGCATGCAGAAAGAGGATGCGGAAGCTATACGACAAGATATCTCATCGGTTTTACGCCGTAGTCGTCTACCCAAACCGAATCTCACTCGTGCTGAATATATTGCCTTAAAAAACATTCGCAATAAACCAGAAATAACCGTGCTCCGTGCAGATAAAGGTAACGCGACCGTCGTCATGGATACGTCTGATTACAATAGTAAAATACAAGATCTTTTATCGGACGAAAGCACTTATAAAAAGGTCAAAACTGACCCCACGGATAAAGTAACCAAACAAACAATCGCGGTTATGAAAAAACACTCCGAAAAATTAAGCTTAGACGTATCCGCACTCACACCATCTTGCGCCAAAGCGCCTAAACTGTATGGGTTACCTAAACTTCACAAAAACAACATCCCCTTGCGCCGCGGCAACACACCCTACCATGTCAAGGATTCCTTCGACTTCATCAGCGCAATTGAAAATTTGACATTGGCTGAGGATGAAGTACTAGTCAGTTTTGATGTCCAGTCCTTATTTACCAGTTTACCAGTGGAAGACTGCATTGAGATTGTCAAAAGGAAGCTAATAGATAACAACATGCCTGAAGAATATGCAGATCTACTAAAACATTGCCTCACATCTGGCTATTTCGTGTGGGACTACGGCTTCTACGACCAAATCAACGGTGTAGCCATGGGCTCACCGGTGTCTCCTGTCGTAGCTGACATTTTTATGGAAGACTTCGAGCAGAAGGCACTGGATACGGCTCCGGCTAAGCCGAAGATGTATAAAAGGTACGTAGACGATACTTTTGCCGTCCTCCCAAACGATAAAGTCTCTGCATTTCTAGATCATCTCAATTCCATTAGCAGTAATATTAAATTTACTATGGAACTAGAGGCAAATAATAAATTAGCTTTTCTGGATGTGCTCATCCTAAGGAACCCTGACAATACTCTTGGTCATACGGTGTATAGGAAACCTACCCATACAGATAAATACCTTAATGGTTCATCTCACCACCATCCTAGTCAGTTAGCTACCGTGGGCAAATCTTTGTTTCAGAGAGCACGGAAAATTTGTGACGAGAACCACATAGCTGGAGAGCTTCAGCATGTCAAGCGAGTTCTACAACGCAATCAGCTGAAGACTCCACACCAACGTCACAAAGGCCCCAAACCACCTTCAGTTGAGCGGTGCCCTGCTACCCTACCCTACATCAAGGGGGTCACAGACAGAATTGGTCACATCCTCAGGCGAGCTTCAATCAAAACATATTTCAAGCCGCAGAAAAAGATTACCCAATTTCTGAGACCTGTGAAATGCAATATCCCACTCCAGGACGCAGGAGTTTACAAGCTTCATTGTGAGTGTGGATTGTCATACATTGGGCAAACAAAGAGGAGCATAAAAACACGAGTAAAAGAACACATTGCTGACATGAAACACACAAGGTCTACGAAGTCTGCGATCAGTGAACACACGCTGGATAAACCCAACCACTACATCAGATTCGATAACCCACAAATCCTCGCGAAAGAGAATCGTTTCATACCTAGAATGATGCGGATACTCGTTGACACTTGACATCTTTGTCTTCCGTGATCACGGCCACTGAAAAGTGGCCGAAACGTCGGAAAAACCAAAATCAAATAAAATTACCGCGCTTAAAACCGTTAAAACGTAGTTTTATTAGGAAAGGATTTTTAAGAGCGGAAGAATTACGAGAAGCAATGAATGTATGTGTGAGGAAATGTCAAAGGGAAAATTTCGCTGAAGAGATAAATTTTTTAATGATTAATAAATTGGGAAAATTGAAGGGGCAGATGAAAACGTTGAATCCTTTTATAGATGGAAATGACAATTTAAGAGTTGGAGGAAGGTTTGAAAAAGCATCACTCAGTGAAGGTCAGAAACATCCTCTACTACTTCCGAAGAAATCTAATCTCACAGATTTGGTGATAACTGATGCACATTCAAAAACACTACATGGCGGACCGCAGTTGATGTTGGCGTACCTAAGGGCCAGATATTGCATACTGGGGGCTAAAGATTTAGTGAAACGTCATGTGCGTACCTGTGTAAAATGTATCAGATTTTCAGCCAAAACTACAGCGCCATTGATGGGACAGTTACCGTCACCTAGGGTAACACCATCACGCCCATTTAGTAATAGTGGCGTGGATTTTGCGGGTCCAATCAATGTGCGAATTTCTAAGGGACGGGGTCAACATGCCTATAAAGGTTACATTTGCTTGTTTGTGTGTATGGCTACAAAAGCCATACATATTGAAGTAGTTAGCGATTTGACAACACAAGGCTTTTTAGCTGCCTTTAAAAGATTTGTGTCTCGTAGAGGTTATTGCTCCAATTTATGGAGTGATAACGGAACAAATTTCGTAGGAGCGTCTAGGGAACTAGATAAATTGTTCTACGCTGAGAAATCGGGGTTGCATAAAGATTTAGCAGAAACTTTAGCAACAAACGGAACTACGTGGCATTTTATCCCGCCACATTCACCAAATTTCGGAGGGTTATGGGAAGCCGGTGTGAAGTCGGTCAAATTTCACTTGCGTCGAATAATTGGTGATACAACCCTGACGTACGAGGAGCTGGCAACAGTTCTAACTCAAATTGAAGCGTGCCTAAATTCTAGACCGCTTTCACGTATTGAGAGTGATTCAGATGGGTTTGAGGTTTTCACTCCTGGTCACTTCCTCGTTGGGGAGCCTTTACTTACAGTTCCTGAATACAATTATGAATCACAAAATATAACTAGCCTCCGTAGGCAGTTAACTCAGCGGATGATGCAAAATTTCTGGCGACGTTGGTCGCAGGAATATTTAACTACATTTTTGCATCGATACAAGTGGGCTTCGCAATCTCCGGAACCAAACATAGGGGACTTAGTATTAGTTAAAGTTTTGTGACTTTCTTTGTGTGATAAAGAACAAATTTGTCAATTTGTTCTTAGGGTGCGGAATGTTTGTAGATATTGTTACTTAGAACTAGATGGCGCCACTAGAAAGTTACATCGCGGTATGGTGTGCATTATGTACGTGCATGACCCGGGTGTATTTGTTTTGATTGTTGTTGACACTCACTGCAATAAATTTTCTTTGAGATCTATATGTTTATAATTTTATTATATCGTATAGAAAATCCCCTCTCTCCCAGGACTGATTGTAGTCCAAAATTTATGACCAATCTTAGTGATGGATTCTGTATATTAGATGCTTTTTTAAATAAAATTAAATATTATACAAACCAGTGCAGCTGGGTGGATACATTATTAGCTATGGTATACACCAAACTTGCGATACATTTATTTAGATCAATTTTGGAGACTGTTGAAAGTCAGATAAACTTCAAACAAAGTGGTAATTTTACTCAACTAATATTCCATTAAAGTTAATCTGAATATCGATATAAGTTAACCGGACAAAAATAGAACAGATTCGGGTATAAAAAAGCATTTTCGGAATTATTTGAAATCTTGACCATAAGAGTTATGAATGCTAAAATTAAAAAAAAAAAATGGGAACTGAGTTGCTAAAGTAACACCTAGTTTTTCTTTACTACATTATGCTATATCCAGCTTCCTTCATTGTAAGTCTTCCCCTTTATCAGGTCCTGGCTTAAGTGGAATGACTAGACATGAGAGTCAATATTGTGATAATACAGGTGCCTCTAGACTTATGCAAAATGAGGCAAGTGCGCTGCGCCTAAATAGACACTTATCTTAAAAGTATCCACCTGAACAAAGTATAATAATTTTAGTATATTAAAAGTTTATGTCCCTATAATGTGTGATCGTAACTCAGAATTGTTCGAAGGAAAATTTACAGAATGATGCTAGATTGATCGTGTAAATTTTTAAATTCACATACTAATTGCTTTGCGGCTGGCTCTGTATATTAAATTATTTAGCAACAAACTTTAAGATATAAATCTAAGGTGAAAGCACACATACGCGTGTAAGTACACTATATACTATGTATTTTATTTTTATTTTTATTGCAGGAGTTAAGCAGACAGGCAGACGGCCCACTTGATGGAAAGCGGTTACCATCGCCTATGGACACTTGCAACACCAAAGGTGCTACAAATGCGCTGCTGCTTTCTTAAGGGCGACTGGAACCTGGTCACTGATGTCGGAACACAACTCAAGGTTGTTATGGCGACATACTTTAGACCAGTCGGGCAAATGCCCTACCACCTGGCTGTGGGTGGTTTTGTCGCCTCTTACGACAGGCCGCCCGGCCGCAGGAAATTGTATTCTTTCTCCGTTCCTGCACGGATAAAATGTGTAAACATACGGAATTGTTTCAACCTATTATTACACTACACACTATTAGGACCAGGTATAGAAGGTAGCTCCATCGTCTAGCTATAGATTTTAGCTCTTTTTTTATTACTCTTTATTTAGGGTAAGGAACAATGACAGGGAAAACATACTAATTCCTGCGTTGGGCCGGCTTGCCGTAAAAGGCGACAAAACAACCCACAGCCAGGTGGTAGGGCATTGGCCCGTCTGGATGGCTACCATCCATGGTCTAGAGTACTCTAGAGCATCGTTTCTCAGTCTGAGTGTCACGATTATTATTAAAGAGGATCCCAGTCTTAAAAAATAAAACCTATAAAAGATTCAATCCAATCAAGAATATAAATAAAATATTATGATATATTAATGAAGGGGTCGCAAGATTTTTTACTTGACTTTTTGGCTGTTTCGTGGGTCGCGACGTAAAAATCGTTGAGTAACAATGGTCTAGACTAGGGATTCCCAAAGTGGTGGAAATCGGTTTCCCAGGGGTCGACATAAACGAAAACTGGTTTTGGGGTTCAACGAAATCTAAAAATCGACCCCTATTAATTAACACAACTTTTCATTTTAAACTTTCAAGATACTGTATAGGTAGTGTTACGTGTACCAACTTGTGATAAAAATTAATTACATATAAAACCACAAATAGTTGTTATGTAGAAAAACAAGCTTAACCCTAAAAAAAAGTTTTTAAATACAAGCTTTTGAGATCCAGGATATCATGTAGTAGCAGAGTGCTAGCCAAGACAAGTAAAACGAGCCCAAACACGACGGGTTTATCTTGTTTATTACAGGAGTTCCTATGGCCACCTTCCGACTCCATCATCAGATCAGCTCCATGGTACCATATTATTGCATTGTCACGCGATATACATATGCGTGCAAAATTTCAGCTCAATCGGAAACCGGGAAGTTGGTCAAATTTAACTTGCAAGATTCCACCCGAACTTACATACATCCATTGCAAGTTAAATAAAAGCTTGTAAAAAAAAGGCTGATATTTCAGTAGGTAGCATAATTGTAGTACTTTTAAAAAACTCAACAAGTCGATAAGCGTGCACGTTGTTATATTTACTGAATTTTATGTTTATTTATTTTGTTAAATTTTGATGAGAAAATGATGTCAAATTTACTCACTCAACCAACCGCAACTTTGCGCTGTGTTAAGCGAGGAAACTTTGTATCAATACGAAAAAAACTAGAAATAGGATTTTTAAAGTAATTTGACTGTGGAGGTCAGAGGTGTCAGTTCATTTTAGAAAAGGGGTTTCTTGCCCAACATAGTTTGGGAATCTTGGAGATCTAGAGTATGCCGCCATAACAACCTTGAGTTGTGTTACGGCATTAGTGGCCAGTTTGTAGTCCCCCTTCGAGGCTGACAGTGTATTGGTAGCACTTTTGTGTTGCAAATGTTTCTGTTAGGTGGGCCGTCAACGTTTAAATAACTAACAAGCCTATAAACGTCCCACTGCTGGACTTGGCCTTTCCATTTCTAGAGGAACAGACAATACAACCGCCACGCTTGCCCAAACTAGATTGACGGGTTTGATACATCGCTTATCTCGATGTGCAGGTTTTATTACGTTGTTAGCAGGTGTTAATTATGACAATATGCACCTTAGGTCAGAAAACTGCCTATTACTGCATGCTTTCTGGTCAGGATTCGAACAGAGTCCTTTAGAGTTTGGAACGCGTGCACTAACCACTAAGCTACCACGACTTTACTTCGACAATAAAAAACTGAATTTTGTCAATTATATTACATACATACATAGATAACTTCACGCCAGTTCCCTTGCGGGGTAGGCACGTACAACAGAGCGCCATTCAGGCTTATTCTTACACACCTCACTTGTTTCTTTGACATTCAGAACTCTTGTCATGCACGCTCGTCTGTTCTTAAGGCTCCTGACATCACCTTCTGCTAGTACACGATCAATTCGATCATGGAAGGTGTGTCGTGGCCTTGCACGACTTCTGCATCCATCCACTTTTGCATTGTATATCTGTTTAGGCATTCTTTCCACATGCCCGAACCACCGGAGCATTCCTTTCCTTACCTTCACCCCGACACTCTCTTTCAATTATATTACATGATCAATATGTCCTTATTCTGTCAATCTTGTTTCAATCTGATGGTCAACAATTGAATCACGCATTATAAAGGAAATTGTATATACGCAATGACTCAATTGACGGACGGAGTGTATTTTTTATCTTGAATTAGTCATTGTTTCCATTCTAGTCTAAGATGAAATAATAAGCTATGTGTTTTGTAATGGAGTTTAGAATCTATGATATTAGGAATGACAATACCACGGGCTTTAAAAGGGTGGTATCACAAAAAGCGTTATCTTTTTAACAGACTTCAAAAAGAGGGAGGTTATCAATTCGCCTGTATATTTGTTACGCGATGTCTCCGTCAATTGTTGACTTGTTGGCACAAATTAGTATGCTCCTAGGTCCCATTTTCACCAAGTCACGGTCTGATGAGGATTCCAGAGTAATCGAGAGCAACCTTGTATACGTTCGTGAGTAGTACAATATCGACAGGCGCTTAATATATTATTTCTAAAAGTATTCAAGTCTTTGCGCAACTAAAAAGTAGAATTTTTTAACAAAAAACCGACTTCACACTAAAAAGCAAAAAATATTACGGACATGTTTTCAAATTGGACAAGTACATTAACAATCTGTCCGTAAAACTTTGTAACATCCCCCCCCCTCTTTAAAACACTTTCAGCTATTACCTGACACGAGTAATAATACACATATGAACAACACATGATACATGATGTGTGTGTAACCATCAATAAGAATATTACATGAGATTATATCTCAAACCATACATGTCACATATATGGAGTAATCTACCAATCTGCATCATTACACATAAGTAAAGCAGATCACGTATATCACTCCACATACTCTTACACATAGGCTTCTGATATACACTCATGAGTATAGAATTAACTTTATATTATTTGGCGTGAATCGTCAGAGTAGGACTCTTTGTTGTGTATTGTAGTAATCCTTGGTCTTTTATGGAGGTCTATCGAACAGGACTGCTTAGCCAATCGAAATGTCTTGAAATGAAACCAATAAATCACAAGTTTAATTAACTTTATTTACTTAAAACCTTACTATAATTAACTTCATTTAACAACCAATCTAGAGAATAATTGTTATACATCCATATATTAATTTGCTCATTAATATTTTCTACATGTGATATAAGATACTGATAAAACTTATTACATAAGAACTTGGCCCTACACTACAATATTAGATATAACCTATATTCTACATAAAGACAAAATAATATAGGATAATACTCATAACATAAATTCATTACTTTACTCATGATCTATTTTTATAAAGGAACTATGACACAAATTTTAACAATATCCTAAAGCTCAGTGTTACTGCTGCAAGAACAGTATATTAAATTATAAATAATAAAATAGAATTGTGTTGTTACGGGTCGCGCATACAATATTATTAAATATATATTCTTTTTCCTCATACATATAAATAATTGGTAAATAGTATATGGATAATAATGTTATATAGAAGGTCGTTATATAGTTGAAATAGTATAATGAATAAAAGTATATTCTGGATGAACAATTGTGAGGCACTGTTTCTCTCTTCATATTTTATATAAAATATATAAAAATATGGTGAGAGGTCTCCCAAGAAACCACCGCCCGAACAGCTTAGGGCTGTCCACTACAAACAGGGCATCACCTTTGTTTAGGACGGATACAAGGATAAGGTTCGAAACCCTCGTCCAAAATGTTATATTACTGCTGATAATTGCTTTAGCAATTCCACGTTCGGATTCGTATATCATAAAGGCAGTTTGGTATATTCTCGAGGCTGCAAGCAGACCTGAGAGCGAAGCTTTCGATGATCCGCCTAGGAGTGCCAGCTTGGCAACGTACATCAGTAGATGAGTCTACAATATTTGTGACTTACGCGACTAAAGAAGCTGATATATGCAACTCAGCGGTGTAACAGCTCGCATATGTGTATTTGAAGCCTGATAAAATGGAAGTCATAAGACAACCACTCGAACGTTTCATTTACTTCAAGCATAAATCAACTGTGTATGATAATACTTCATACATCATTAAATTTATTCATTATAAGATCTCGAACCCATAAGGACGGATCAGACAGGTAATTTGGGGAATTTCACCACCACCTGTGTATATTATGATATATGTAAATATATAATATATATCAAACCAATAATGGATAGATCAACAGGTAAATTCGGGGATTTTCACCACCACCTGGTATAGTTTGTATATATATAAATATCGGACAGGTATATTGGAGGATTTTACCACCACCTGTTTTGTTATAATATATGTAAGAATATGATCTTAAATCAATAGTAGTTAAATCAACAGGTAAACTGGGGAATTTCACCACCACCTGGTATAGTTTGTATATATATAAATATCGGACAGGTATATTGGAGGATTTTACCACCACCTGTTTAGTTATAATATATGTAAGAATATGATCTTAAATCAATAGTAGTTAAATCAACAGGTAAACTGGGGAATATCACCACCACCTGGTATAGTTTGTATATATAAAAATATCGGACAGGTATATAGGAGGATTTTACCACCACCTGTTTAGTCTGTAATATATGTGTTTCAGCTCATAAGAACCGATCGTTGATTATACAATCGTTTTTAGGCCAACATTGGGCCCTCAGTGGATACCAACACAAAGAGGATATACCTAGACTATCAGTACAAGCTGACAGTTCTGTCTGGTTGAAAGATTCGACCCCTGTCTCGCAACACGTTAAACTGACATATAGGACATGAAGTCTAAACCAGACATAACATAGGAAGGCCTAGTTATCCTACGACTGGTTAGACTTCTAGCCAAATCATTGTTTAACAATGCTGGAACGCCACGAAATCAAAGCAATTCACTAAGAAGCCAACGACTTTGATGACGTACCACGGTAGATATACTAAAATCTCGTTAGCGCTCGCCTAGGGCCGATTCAGATCAACTCACAGACCTGGGAACCCTATAGTAAAACGCCTTTTGTGAGAGTAACGTTGGGCTACGACTGGCATCGATGTCTTAAAAACTTCAACACATACTTCACCAGAAGCACAACTAGTGAATCTAGTTTATTTGTTGAGTGTAATGTGTCAAAGAAAATATATATTGTAAATACATATAAAATGTACCATAGATTATTGTATGTTATTGTAAATAGTTTTACATGCAGGTAGTATATACATAATAAACCATTAAATCCAATAGTATTATGGAATATGTATGCATGCAGCATTTATCCACACGTATATAAATACTTATAAAGTAGGATATCAATAGATATGTAATTATATACATAGTATCCCATTAACGCATATAAGTTCAATAGTATTATAGAATATGTATGCATGCAGCATATATCCACAAGTACATAAATACTTATAAAGTGGGGTATCAGTAGATATGTAATTATATACATAGTAATCTATTAATACAGAATTATGGGACTTGGATACATGTAGTATATGTTCATACATAAATAACTAAATATGTATGTAGTAGATATATATATATATATATATATATATATATATATATATATATATATATATATATATATATATATATATATATATATATTTTATAATACAGGTATAAAACCTTTAGAGTATTGATATTAACCTTATCTTAGAGTTTGGTATATATATCATCATATAAATATTTCATTAATGCAGAGTGCGAGTGCATATATAATACATACATAAATCTTGGTATCTCGATTCATTACTGATATTGGATCCAGTATGTATAGATATTTTATGAAATGGGGTCTTAGATACATGTAATAAATACATAACTCTTGAACTATAATAACATGAATACTAGGATATTTAAATATTGTTTGTACTTCAAACTTTAGCATTATGTATAGATATTTAGTGATATAAGCATTGAACCTATATAATAGTATCTAACCCTTGGACTATGATAACACCAGTGTTATAATATTTAAATTTGTTTATATCACATACATAACAAACTATTTAACAAGTCCTTAGATGAACCATTTTAAGCCTGTACCATTTTGAATAACCTTCTGCGAAGGAGGCTCGGCTTATTTCATATGTAAAGAAAACATAGTTTAAGGGCTAACATAAACCGTTAAGGTAGCACTGTAAAGTTTATTTAAAATTTATTTCGAATTAACCAGTAAATGGAAGACAAGCTTCAGGTTATTTATGATAATTCTTAGTTAATTGACTTTGTTATTTATACAAGTTCTATAGATATCATTCAATGTTCCTACCGCCTATTCGATATTTTACTACGCACTGTTAATAATGTGTTGGCCAGTTCCTATATATATATTATACCTAATGAACGCTTAAATACTTCTAATTAATGATTCATCTTCGCATTAATAATAACGTTTTGCCGGTTCCTATAATAGTGCCTAACGAACGTTTCGACCGCCTACCTACTTATAAATAACGCCTAAACCAACGCACTAGCAATAACGTTTTAACCGTTCCTATCGGTATCTGATAGACTTAATTCGCTTACAACTAACGTAACCCTATATGCTTAACCTAAACGTTCCGCTATTTTTCGTTTATAATTGCCGCACTTAAATCTAAAGCCGTTCGTATCACTTACAAACTAACGCTCCGCAATTTATCATAACGACTTAACACTATACGCAACCCTACTTAATACATTCTTATAACCGCCTACCTACCTATAGATAACGCCACATCTTATCCGCCCTACCTACATTACAACCGACTCTAATATATATAATATTGATCACGTTTTAATTCCGAATAACGTATTTTGGTCATAGGTATATACATAGTGTACATTATAAAACCCTTCATCAAAACAATAAATGCATAATTTAAATATAACTTGAGAATCCCTGTCAATTTGTTCAAAAACTCACTGTAGTCGGGAGCTCCTGTCCCGACTTACCTTAGTCCTTGGAGATTCATTCCCGGACGGCATCCGTGCGAAGCAGTCGCAAATGCCCGTGCTCTTTGCGGAAAATTGCAATTTTTTACGCTTTTTCGCTCTCAAAAAGCGACAAATTGCGACAACAGTTGTGTAGTGATAGTGTACAGTGTTATTTAGTTTGATTCCGGCGCGAATCAGTTGTTTTTCGACTGGGGTGAGTTGTTAAGCTCTATTCGCTTGTTTATTTCGGCGCGCCTAAGCGCATTACGCAATAACGGTCGTTTGTGTCGATAGTTATTCACACGCGTCGACTGGTCTCGGCAAAGGAACGGGCCTCCAGTAATGGATGGCCCAGGCCCCCAGAAGGCCCCGAGGCCTTCGAGTGTCCCGCGAAAGCGGGACCACGCGAAGGCCAAGGATGGCTGGTTAATGCCTGAGATCGGGGAGACGCGGGTGAAAAAGGCGTCTTCTTCATCGGCCCGTCGCAGCAGGTCGGTTGCCGGGCCGCGTCACGGGCATGCGGATAGTGCCGTTTTCACGGCTGCCGATATGCCCGGCTCGGTAGGGGATGCGTCGGCGGTGGTAGACCTCACCGCCGCCACGCATGAGGATAGGTGCGGCGCGATGGGACCGCCTCCGGTTCCCATGGCGCCTAGGGCCCCATCCGGGCGTGCCGCGCGCAGGAGCGCAGCACACCCGGAGATAGATAGGAACGTACTGCTTGCAGCGAACTCGGCCGTTTGCCTGGCCGTGAGCGCTGCAAGCACCATAGTTCAATATGCCTACATGGCGCCACCCACCTCTGCGCGAGCCTCACTCGTGCAAGGGAGCGGCGCCTACGTAGAGCATGATCACATCCCACCGTCCGGCAGCGTCCCAGACTCGCTGGAGCACGCGCTCTACGGTGCGATTCGCGACCATAGTTATTCCCGCCCTGAAGCGCCTGCCTGTAGTCCGGTATACACGGCGGCCGGTTCAGCGACGGCAGGGGATGGGTGCCCTACGACGACGGTGTCGTATAGCGCACGGGCTTCACCTGTGCCTACGACATCGACTTGCAACCTTTCGGGCTGCAACGTCGAGAGCAGCCGTCCCACGACACCGGTTGTCGCGCGAGCCTCACTCGCGCCCTCGGCCGGGGTCGTGAATAGGGACCTCGTAGGCGCGGCAGCGGCGACCCCCTCGTCTTCCTTCCCTAATGGGATGGGAGCCGCTGTTGCGATGTCGGCGCCTGCGTCTTCGGCTGCGGCGGTGTCCACGTCCTCGTCTTCAGCGGCAGCGGCGGCGGGCACGACGACGTCGTCATGTTCATTCACAGCCTCATCGTCTTCGGCATCGGGTTCGGCGGCGCCGTCAACGTCTTCAACGGCAACGGTGCCGATTTCGTGTGCCCCGATGCTCGTTCCCGGATCGAGGTCGCGCTTCTGGGACCGGTCCCAGAGCAGCGGCGCCGATTCGGACGGCACGTCGGGTGCTTCTTCCCCAGCGCGCGCGCGCTCGCCTCTGCGCCCCACGGGGGGCGCACCCGCGGCGTCTACCAGCATTCTCGCGGGTGCGGAGGCCTACCTCCGCACCGAGGGGGGTGAAAAGGGGCGCAAGGCGCGCAAGGCAACCGCCGCCAAAGTGGCCGCGGCTAGCCAGTGCGCCGCCCTCGTCGGGAATATATCGGCTCTCGGCCCTGGGGAGCTCCGCCTAGCGGCGTGCGCCCAGGTCGCCGAGATAATTCAAATTGCCCAAACGTCGGGCAATTTGAAGGGGGTTTACGTGCGCCGGCTGAAGGAGGCCGCGTCCAGGGTGTCGGACATCGTCGACACACTGGTCACGCGAAATCCGGAATCCGAGGCCTGGAAGCTCGGTAACGAGAACGCCAGGCTACGCATGGAGTTAAGCTCGCTGCGGGAGGAAAACCGCTCCTACCGCAGGGAGTTTGAAGACATGCGTAAGGCCCTAAAGGCCTCCGCTTCGGTTGCGGAGCCGGCGCCTGCTGTAATGGCGGCGCCGACCCCCGTACCCGTCAAGCGAAAGGCCCAAGCCGCCACGGCGGAGGCGGCGGCGGTACCGGAACCGCCCGCCGCACCCGCTGCGGTTAAAAAATCGCGTCCGGCCCGTGCTGCGGTAGCAGGGCCGACACCGGCTCCCGTCGTCGGGACGGAGCGAGCTCCAGCGGCCGCCAACGGGGTGGCGCCGACACCCGCTCCAACGGGGCCCGGCGGCATCGATCACGACGCGTTTGTGCGGGCCGTGATCGACGTTGTCGCCCCCATACTCGATGCCCGGTTCGCCGGAATCGAGGACCGGCTGAATGCCGCGCCGACCCTCCGTCCACCGCTAGCGGCCGACCGAGGCAAGGCGCCGGCAATCAAACCGGCACCAAAAGTGGCCGTTAGGCCGAAAACGGCCACGGCTGCCGCTGCCGTCCGGCGGAATGCGGGGGAAGTAAGTACCCCGGTTCCGATGGAGGTGGTGGCGACCCCGGCTGTCGGGGTGACGGACTCCCCACCGTCACCGGCCCCCCCCCCCTAAAAAAAAGACGAATAGAGGGGGGGTGAAGTGGAGGCTGAAAATGCAGCGGAGAGCGGCACGCGATGCCGCCGTTGCATTAACGGCTCCCGCCACGGCACCCGTGCCTGTGGTGTCGGCTCCTAGGCCGGCCCCTAGGCAACGGACGGCGCCCGCGGCCGCGACATCGGTCGTCGCGGCGCCCGCCGTCCCCGCCCGCATCCCGCCCGCCGCGCCGCCGCCCCCGCCCGTGCCCCCCCCCCCCGCCCCGGAGGGGGGGGCGTGGACGACGGTCGTCAAGCGGAAAAAGGGTAAGGGGGCGAGGGCCGATGGGCCCCCTCCCCCCACCCAGGCGCAAGCTGCTCCCCTGCCGTCGGGGCGGGGGCAGCAACAACGGAAACAGGCTGCGAAGCCTGCGGTAGTATTCCGTGAGCCGAAGTCGGCCGCAGTTATCATCAAACTGCTGCCGGCAGCGGCCGCGAAGGGTGTCGGTTATCGCGAGGTCTTCGCGAAGGCCTCGACGGTGGTCGACATCGCGGCCATGGGCCTCCGCGAGGGGCTGAAGGTGGTGCGGACCGTCAGGGACGCGCGCCTTCTCGAGTTCCAGCCGGGACCCGAGAGCGCGGCCAAGGCGGACCGCGTCGCCGAGGCTCTGCGCGGAGCCCTTGCAGGGATGGCCGAGGTCGTCCGCCCCGTAAAGCGTGGGGAGCTTTACGTCTCTGGGCTGGACGAATCGGTCACGGTCGATGGGCTGCGTGACGCGATCGCGCGCGCCGGCAAATGCCGGCGCGACGACGTGCGCACGAAGCACATCGGTGCAGGACCGGGCGGTTTGGGCGCATCGTACGTGATGTGCCCCGTCGCTGCTGCCAAAGTCATCGTCGAGATGGGCTACCTCGTGGTAGGCTTCACCTCGGCGAGGGTAGAGGCACTGGAAGCCAGACCGATACGTTGTTACCGGTGTTACAACGTCGGCCATGGCGCCCAGACCTGTCCGGACACGTGCCCGGACCGGACTAACTTGTGTCTCCGCTGCGGTAAGAGCGGACACAAGATGCCGGACTGCACGGCCCGGAACCCCCACTGCGCGGCGTGTGCGGCGGGGGGACTCAACGCTGCCCACCCCACGTTGGCGAGGTTCTGCCAGCCTCCCTACGTGAAGGGCAAATTCGTCCATCCGAGGACGAAACAACGCACGGGTGTTACGGGAGTACGCGCAATGGACACCTCCAATGCCTAGTACGCCCGTAACAATACTATTTCAGGCGAACGTAAACCACTCCCCCACCGCTCAGGATTTGTGCCTGCAGGCGATGGCGGAGTGGCAAGCGAACTTGGCCGTAATAAGCGAACCTTATTACGTGCCGCCTTGCGGCAATTGGGTGGGCGACCTCGACGACGTGGTAGCGGTGGTGGCCAGAGCCGGTTCTGGCACACCGCTTACATGTCTTGAAAGAGGAAAGGGCTATGCGGTGGCGGAGAGCGGGAGTATCGTCGTCATAGGCGTTTACTTTTCGCGCAGCCGCCCCCTGGCGGAGTTCGAGCTTCACTTGGACGCCATCAGGGCTGCCATAGACAGATTGTCGCCTAAAACGATCTTCGTGATGGGCGACTTTAACGCAAAACACTGTTCCTGGGGAAATACGTTCACGGAACCTAGGGGCCGGACGGTTGAGGAATGGGCTCTTCAATCCGGCCTGACCATATTGAACCAGGGATCGGTCCAGACCTGCGTGCGCGCGCGGGGTGGATCGGTCATCGACCTGTCATTCGCCACTCATGCGGCCGCCCGCAGAGTTGTCGGATGGAGGGTGCTGGAGGAGGTGGAGTCGCTCTCTGATCATCGGTACATCAGATTTGAGCTTACCCCCTCCTCCGGTCCGAGCCCTGTTCATCGCCCCCCTCTCTTCCCGCGTTGGGCCCTTACCAAGCTCGATCCGGAGCAGGCTGAGGAGTGGGCACTCACGGAAAGCTGGGCCTACCCAGTCGAATTCGAGAACCTGGAGTCGCAGGCAGAGCACATGCGCAAGACCCTGACGAGGGTTTGCGACGCGGCGATGCCTCGCGTCTCCAAGCGGCAGCCTCCGTGCAAGCAGGTCCACTGGTGGACCGAGGAGCTGGGCGAGATGCGAAAGGCAGTTCGCATCATCAGCCACAGGCTCAAACGCTGCAGGGCGCGCCGTCCTCCGGACTACGTCGCGGAAAATGGACTCGTGGGAGAGTTTAGGGAGGCCAGAAAGGCCCTTTCGATTGCAATACTGCAAGCGAAAGCCCGGGCTCGGGCCGAGCTCCTCGAGACGCTCGATCGGGACCCTTGGGGGCGTCCGTACCGTGGGGCTCGCAACACGTTGCGGCCTTGCACATCCACGGTCACGGAAACGCTCGAACCCGAGGTGCTCCGGTCGGTTATCGACGGGCTCTTCCCGGATCCGGGAAACTTCACTCCCCCCAGTATGGGTCCACCCGTTCCCGACACTCCCACGGACGAGGAGCCTCACTCCATCTCCGAGGGGGAACTAGACGTTGCCCTGGACCGGCTCCGGGGCAGGAAGACGGCACCGGGACCCGACGGGGTTCCAGGTCGACTCCTCTTCCTGGCCGCTAAACATCTACGCGGCCAGCTGCGGGAACTGTTCGAAGCCTGTATTCGCGCAGGTCGGCTCCCGTCGCAATGGAAGGAGGGTCGTTTGTGCCTGATTCCCAAGGGAGGTCGGCCTCCCAACGATCCGTCCGCCTTCAGGCCCATAGTGCTGCTGAACGAGGTCGCTAAGGTCTTCGAAAAGATCTTGGCGGAGCGGCTCGTGAAGCATCTCGACACTGTGGAGCCGGGGCTTTCAGAAACGCAGTTCGGGTTTCGGCGGAGGCGCTCCACGATGGACGCCTTCGAGACGCTGCGAACGTCAACGGACGAAGCCGTCCAAGCGAAGGATGTCGTTCTTGCGGTGTCGCTAGACATAGCGAACGCCTTTAACAGCCTCCCTCATGAGACGATCAGGGAGGGGCTCCGCGCGCATGGAGTCCCCCCGTACCTCACGAGGCTGTTGGGCGCGTACCTGCAGGATCGACATATCCTTTGGGAGGGCGGTGAGTCCGGCAATCCCGAGGTAGGTCGTCGACGCGTCGCGTGCGGCGTTCCACAGGGGTCGGTCCTCGGGCCGATTCTTTGGAACGTAGGTTATGACTGGATCCTTCGGGTTCCGGTCCTACCCGGGGTAGGGCTGATCTGCTTTGCGGACGACACCCTACTCACGGCACGCGCTGCGTCATTTGCGGAATCCGTGGACGTCGCTAACGCCGGGTTGGCGATTGTCGTAGATCGAATAGCTAGGCTGGGCTTGAGGGTCTCCCCCGCGAAAACGGAGGCCATCATGTTCCATAGGAAATTTCGCAATCCCCCCGCGGACTTGACCGTTTCGGTCCAAGGGGTGGCCATTAGAGTAGGGCCCCAGATGAAATATCTGGGGCTAGTTCTCGATGGGAAATGGCTGTTCAAAGCGCACTTTGAGCAGCTAGTTCCCAAACTCGTCAAATCCGCGGGCGCACTCTCGAGGCTGCTTCCCAACGTAGGGGGCCCGGGAGGTGCGACGCGGAAACTTTACTCTGGCATCCTGAGGAGTATGGCACTGTACGGTGCACCCGTCTGGTCCATTGCACTTCACCGCCACAACAGAACCCTGCTGCAACGGGCGCAGCAGGTTCTGGCCGTGAGGACCATACGGGGGTATCGCACAGTGTCGCGGACGGCGGCCACCCTCCTGGCAGGCGATCCGCCCTGGCATCTCCAGGCGGACGTCCTGACAGTGGTGCGCCGCACCCGGCAGGATGCCCTAGCTAGAGGCCTGACCTTCTGTCAGGTCGAAATCGAGGCGATCAGGAAGCGGGAAACCGCCTCCATGATCGCCGTCTGGTCTCAAGAGCTCGACAACCCTGCGGCCTATGGCGGGTACACGGTGGGTGCAATCAGGCCACCAAGGCCATGCTGCAGAGCAGCGACAATTGGGGGGCTGCGGTTACTTTTTGCGAGACAGTAATGTCACTCAAGGAGGCCGCAGAACGAGACAGGGAGAGAAGTCCTGCAGCGCGTGCCAATGCGTCTTCTCGAGGTCGCCGGCCTTCAGCTGGCACCCGGAGAGGCAGGTACGCGCATTACTTCCCTCCCTGAGTTAGGTTCCGTTTACCGCGGGGGGCCTTTAGCTTGCTAGGAAGAGCAAAGGACCTTCTACCCCCGCACAACGAAGTGGGGTGTGTTCTCCCAGGGCACACTCCAGGCACTTTATTGCGCTGGATCGGCTGGGCGTAACTATGTTCTAAATCTCAGCCTTTCCAACACATTCAAAGCGCAGGGTCGTCAGGGAGGAGGGGGTTTTTAGTGGGTATTGGGGTTGCTCGCCCGTGCAGCAACGCTCGAAGTCTTCCACACTATTCTGTGACGTCGATCGCGGACGGAGCGCTGCCAAGAGCATACTATTGCTGCAGTGTTATCGCCCCCGACCGACGCGTGTCGTTCCCCTAGCAACGACCCAGTTTGTGCGTAAATCGGTTAAGCATTTTCCCTCGCCTCAAAACCAAAAAAAAAAAAAAAAAAGTCCTTGGAGATTCTAACACAAAATATCCTATTAGACCCACGGCACTGGTCTCCTACATTAAGATACCTTCCGACACTAGGTATTCTACTATCTATACGCAGATCACAAATTACTAATTTACTGATTCAATCAAGCCTACAATACCAGGATTAATTTACACGTAACGGCTCCATTAATATATCATTGTTTTATTTTTAAGCAATCTAACGTAATTCAACAATATTTAAAGCAAATTAATACCCCTTGTATTCTACATTTGTTACACTCGATTTGTTGCATCAGACGTGTCTTGCAGGAAATAATTTATTAGTTTATGTTATACAGGTCTGTATTAGTTTTACATCAAATTTTATTATAACTTAACCGAAACGATTGCTTTATAAAACTTAAAAATATTAAATTCCCTAAACAAACTATCTCTTAAAAATGCATATTTTAAATTGGATTTTATATCGTTTAATTTCTTGTATAAATTTTATTTTCTCATTTTTTATATCAAATTCTGAAGGTAGATTTATTTTTAAATATTTTTAATGAATTCATCGTCGTTTCATTTAGCGAATCGATGTACTTATTTTTTCGATAATTTAAAAGAAGGTAGACTTTATTTAGCGCGACGTCTTACGATTATATTAAAATATTACATTATTTCCCGTATTAATTTGGTAACGAACAAGAAATAATATTACACGAGTCGTTTATATGATTTTAAAACAAATTAAACAATCGTTTATTAATTAAAATCGCATGAACTCACGTAATTCCTTACATTTTAAAATTCATTTAACCACGACTATAAATTACCCTTTTGATTTTGATTTAATTAGAACCTGATTGAATCACCTAGTTATTCCATTCTAAATCGAAATATAAATGATTTAACTTTACCGCAAAGCCTCCTCGACGACGCAGCACTATTAAATTATTTAATTCTTTTTATTTAATTTAATAATTAAATACCGGCGCAGAGCGGCAGCGCTTCGCCCTAGGAATGGCTACTAGGGGGTGCTAGTGTCCGACTAGCAGCACTTCGTGGTAGAAGAATATCACGTCGACTGTCCCGATTCTTCTCCATCCCTTGGTATTTATATTTTTTTTTCACCAGTCCCCGTAACTTTCCTACTATTGCATCATCTTTCTCCCCCAATGCACCCCCCTCGTACTTGCACCACTTATTTTTAACCAATCATAAAACAGCATTGCTTTTTACATGTTATTTTGTAAAATTAGAAACTTCGAATCATTGTATTATAATAAAACCTTTTTAAACTATTTTGCTATCTTCTGATATAAATATTTTATACGTATTTCTAATAATTACCGAAATATTCCATATTAAATGATCCGACATCGCTAAAAGCGCCCCCTACTTAGCATTCGTATTTTATATTTTCCTTACAATAATTTCTTGTTTTCCTATTTATGATGTTTATTACTTTATGCACTATTAATTACTTAAATTTTAACTATTTTATCTAATCAAAAATAGATATATTTCTTTAATAATGTAAATTAACTATAAAATGCTAATTCCTTATTTTTTTGAAACTACCCTCTTTTATCTTTCTCAAATTTAATTATATTTTCTTAAGTTTTCGCGACTTGTATACATAATAAAACTACGTTTTAACGGTTTTAAGCGCGGTAATTTTATTTGATTTTGGTTTTTCCGACGTTTCGGCCACTTTTCAGTGGCCGTGATCACGGAAGACAAAGATGTCAAGTGTCAACGAGTATTGTTAAAGTTTTATTTAGCCTACCGCCAACTTATTAATTTTAATTATTTAATTTTTTAATTTTGTTTATGGTTATTATTTAATCTATGGGAGCCTAATCTAATTTACTACCGCTTCGCAACATGTTATGGCTTGAAGAGAAGAAGCTTTCTACGCCAGGCTAGTTTAAAGTTATTAAGATGCCTTATCCGCCAACACCGTTTAAATTTGAACCACGTAGATAGAGCTATCGAGACGCAAAACAATGAAATACAGGTAATACTATCGACAGAAGATTTCCAAAACTACATTGATATTGTTAACAAGAGAGCAAAGGTCAAATATGAACAACTAAAAAACCGCCAAATTTCAAAATACAACCAAATGCTAACAAACCAAAACAAACATCTTGGTACAAGGAACGCGCAAAAAAATATACCTGAGCTCCATTGTGAAGCAATTGTTGATGTGCACGGAAACGCGACCACTAATCATATGTCACTGTCGGTGGTTAACCTGTCAAAACAAACATTCGATAAAAACACCGTTTCGGTATTAGAAAAAGGCCTTAATTACGCAATAACCCCGCGAAAAATACCTTTTGAAAACATAATCTGCAACGTAGAGGAATGTCTGGTAAGGAACAGCATGCAGAAAGAGGATGCGGAAGCTATACGACAAGATATCTCATCGGTTTTACGCCGTAGTCGTCTACCCAAACCGAATCTCACTCGTGCTGAATATATTGCCTTAAAAAACATTCGCAATAAACCAGAAATAACCGTGCTCCGTGCAGATAAAGGTAACGCGACTGTCGTCATGGATACGTCTGATTACAATAGTAAAATACAAGATCTTTTATCGGACGAAAGCACTTATAAAAAGGTCAAAACTGACCCCACGGATAAAGTAACCAAACAAACAATCGCGGTTATGAAAAAACACTCCGAAAAATTAAGCTTAGACGTATCCGCACTCACACCATCTTGCGCCAAAGCGCCTAAACTGTATGGGTTACCTAAAATTCACAAAAACAACATCCCCTTGCGCCCTATAGTTAGCCAGCTTGACTCACCAACATACAGACTGGCACAACATCTCGCGAAGACACTCAACAATCTCCGCGGCAACACACCCTACCATGTCAAGGATTCCTTCGACTTCATCAGCGCAATTGAAAATTTGACATTGGCTGAGGATGAAGTACTAGTCAGTTTTGATGTCCAGTCCTTATTTACCAGTTTACCAGTGGAAGACTGCATTGAGATTGTCAAAAGGAAGCTAATAGATAATAACATGCCTGAGGAATATGCAGATCTACTAAAACATTGCCTCACATCTGGCTATTTCGTGTGGGACTACGGCTTCTACGACCAAATCAACGGTGTAGCCATGGGCTCACCGGTGTCTCCTGTCGTAGCTGACATTTTTATGGAAGACTTCGAGCAGAAGGCACTGGATACCGCTCCGGCTAAGCCGAAGATGTATAAAAGGTACGTAGACGATACTTTTGCCGTCCTCCCAAACGATAAAGTCTCTGCATTTCTAGATCATCTCAATTCCATTAGCAGTAATATTAAATTTACTATGGAACTAGAGGCAAATAATAAATTAGCTTTTCTGGATGTGCTCATCCTAAGGAACCCTGACAATACTCTTGGTCATACGGTGTATAGGAAACCTACCCATACAGATAAATACCTTAATGGTTCGTCTCACCACCATCCTAGTCAGTTAGCTACCGTGGGCAAATCTTTGTTTCAGAGAGCACGGAAAATTTGTGACGAGAACCACATAGCTGGAGAGCTTCAGCATGTCAAGCGAGTTCTACAACGCAATCAGCTGAAGACTCCACACCAACGTCACAAAGGCCCCAAACCACCTTCAGTTGAGCGGTGCCCTGCTACCCTACCCTACATCAAGGGGGTCACAGACAGAATTGGTCACATCCTCAGGCGAGCTTCAATCAAAACATATTTCAAGCCGCAGAAAAAGATTACCCAATTTCTGAGACCTGTGAAATGCAATATCCCACTCCAGGATGCAGGGGTTTACAAGCTTGATTGTGAGTGTGGATTGTCATACATTGGGCAAACAAAGAGGAGCATAAAAACACGAGTAAAAGAACACATTGCTGACATGAAACACACAAGGTCTACGAAGTCTGCGATCAGTGAACACACGCTGGATAAACCCAACCACTACATCAGATTCGATAACCCACAAATCCTCGCGAAAGAGAATCGTTTCATACCTAGAATGATGCGTGAGGCTATTGAAATCAAAAAACACCCAAATTTCAATAGAGAAGATGGTTGGCAAGTACCACCTGTTTGGGATCCAATTATCAAAACTATTAAGACCCAAACCCAGCAAAAACCAGCTGCCAGACCTCAAGACACTGTGAGCTCTTTCTGCGTACAACGGAACACAAACCAACTTGACTGATAATTACTTTTATTTTTCCTTCCACTAAGAAAATATTATGTGAACCAGTACGGTCTGGAAATCGCAAATAAAATTCGGCGGTGTGAGTGCCTAAAAACAAAACATGCGCGTTTAGTGACATCGTTAAATTTCTTAAAAAGGTGTCGCGATAATAATATTATACCGGTATGTGTAAAATTAACATCTAAAAAAGATATATCGGGAAGCGCCAGCATTCTACGCCAGGCTAGTTTAAAGTTATTAAGATGCCTTATCCGCCAACACCGTTTAAATTTGAACCACGTAGATAGAGCTATCGAGACGCAAAACAATGAAATACAGGTAATACTATCGACAGAAGATTTCCAAAACTACATTGATATTGTTAACAAGAGAGCAAAGGTCAAATATGAACAACTAAAAAACCGCCAAATTTCAAAATACAACCAAATGCTAACAAACCAAAACAAACATCTTGGTACAAGGAACGCGCAAAAAAATATACCTGAGCTCCATTGTGAAGCAATTGTTGATGTGCACGGAAACGCGACCACTAATCATATGTCACTGTCGGTGGTTAACCTGTCAAAACAAACATTCGATAAAAACACCGTTTCGGTATTAGAAAAAGGCCTTAATTACGCAATAACCCCGCGAAAAATACCTTTTGAAAACATAATCTGCAACGTAGAGGAATGTCTGGTAAGGAACAGCATGCAGAAAGAGGATGCGGAAGCTATACGACAAGATATCTCATCGGTTTTACGCCGTAGTCGTCTACCCAAACCGAATCTCACTCGTGCTGAATATATTGCCTTAAAAAACATTCGCAATAAACCAGAAATAACCGTGCTCCGTGCAGATAAAGGTAACGCGACTGTCGTCATGGATACGTCTGATTACAATAGTAAAATACAAGATCTTTTATCGGACGAAAGCACTTATAAAAAGGTCAAAACTGACCCCACGGATAAAGTAACCAAACAAACAATCGCGGTTATGAAAAAACACTCCGAAAAATTAAGCTTAGACGTATCCGCACTCACACCATCTTGCGCCAAAGCGCCTAAACTGTATGGGTTACCTAAAATTCACAAAAACAACATAGCTGGAGAGCTTCAGCATGTCAAGCGAGTTCTACAACGCAATCAGCTGAAGACTCCACACCAACGTCACAAAGGCCCCAAACCACCTTCAGTTGAGCGGTGCCCTGCTACCCTACCCTACATCAAGGGGGTCACAGACAGAATTGGTCACATCCTCAGGCGAGCTTCAATCAAAACATATTTCAAGCCGCAGAAAAAGATTACCCAATTTCTGAGACCTGTGAAATGCAATATCCCACTCCAGGATGCAGGGGTTTACAAGCTTGATTGTGAGTGTGGATTGTCATACATTGGGCAAACAAAGAGGAGCATAAAAACACGAGTAAAAGAACACATTGCTGACATGAAACACACAAGGTCTACGAAGTCTGCGATCAGTGAACACACGCTGGATAAACCCAACCACTACATCAGATTCGATAACCCACAAATCCTCGCGAAAGAGAATCGTTTCATACCTAGAATGATGCGTGAGGCTATTGAAATCAAAAAACACCCAAATTTCAATAGAGAAGATGGTTGGCAAGTACCACCTGTTTGGGATCCAATTATCAAAACTATTAAGACCCAAACCCAGCAAAAACCAGCTGCCAGACCTCAAGACACTGTGAGCTCTTTCTGCGTACAACGGAACACAAACCAACTTGACTGATAATTACTTTTATTTTTCCTTCCACCCATTTTAATATTATATAAAATTATTAGAGCTAGGCATGTTTGCTGAAGAGTTTCTTGCGCCGCTTCTTCTCTTCAAGCCATAACATGTTGCGAAGCGGTAGTAAATTAGATTAGGCTCCCATAGATTAAATAATAACCATAAACAAAATTAAAAATTAAATAATTAAAATTAATAAGTTGGCGGTAGGCTAAATAAAACTTTAACAATACTCGTTGACACTTGACATCTTTGTCTTCCGTGATCACGGCCACTGAAAAGTGGCCGAAACGTCGGAAAAACCAAAATCAAATAAAATTACCGCGCTTAAAACCGTTAAAACGTAGTTTTATTATGTATACAAGTCGCGAAAACTTAAGAAAATATTATGTGAACCAGTACGGTCTGGAAATCGCAAATAAAATTCGGCGGTGTGAGTGCCTAAAAACAAAACATGCGCGTTTAGTGACATCGTTAAATTTCTTAAAAAGGTGTCGCGATAATAATATTATACCGGTATGTGTAAAATTAACATCTAAAAAAGATATATCGGGAAGCGCCAGCATTCTACGCCAGGCTAGTTTAAAGTTATTAAGATGCCTTATCCGCCAACACCGTTTAAATTTGAACCACGTAGATAGAGCTATCGAGACGCAAAACAATGAAATACAGGTAATACTATCGACAGAAGATTTCCAAAACTACATTGATATTGTTAACAAGAGAGCAAAGGTCAAATATGAACAACTAAAAAACCGCCAAATTTCAAAATACAACCAAATGCTAACAAACCAAAACAAACATCTTGGTACAAGGAACGCGCAAAAAAATATACCTGAGCTCCATTGTGAAGCAATTGTTGATGTGCACGGAAACGCGACCACTAATCATATGTCACTGTCGGTGGTTAACCTGTCAAAACAAACATTCGATAAAAACACCGTTTCGGTATTAGAAAAAGGCCTTAATTACGCAATAACCCCGCGAAAAATACCTTTTGAAAACATAATCTGCAACGTAGAGGAATGTCTGGTAAGGAACAGCATGCAGAAAGAGGATGCGGAAGCTATACGACAAGATATCTCATCGGTTTTACGCCGTAGTCGTCTACCCAAACCGAATCTCACTCGTGCTGAATATATTGCCTTAAAAAACATTCGCAATAAACCAGAAATAACCGTGCTCCGTGCAGATAAAGGTAACGCGACTGTCGTCATGGATACGTCTGATTACAATAGTAAAATACAAGATCTTTTATCGGACGAAAGCACTTATAAAAAGGTCAAAACTGACCCCACGGATAAAGTAACCAAACAAACAATCGCGGTTATGAAAAAACAAAAATTAAGCTTAGACGTATCCGCACTCACACCATCTTGCGCCAAAGCGCCTAAACTGTATGGGTTACCTAAAATTCACAAAAAACACCAACGTCACAAAGGCCCCAAACCACCTTCAGTTGAGCGGTGCCCTGCTACCCTACCCTACATCAAGGGGGTCACAGACAGAATTGGTCACATCCTCAGGCGAGCTTCAATCAAAACATATTTCAAGCCGCAGAAAAAGATTACCCAATTTCTGAGACCTGTGAAATGCAATATCCCACTCCAGGATGCAGGGGTTTACAAGCTTGATTGTGAGTGTGGATTGTCATACATTGGGCAAACAAAGAGGAGCATAAAAACACGAGTAAAAGAACACATTGCTGACATGAAACACACAAGGTCTACGAAGTCTGCGATCAGTGAACACACGCTGGATAAACCCAACCACTACATCAGATTCGATAACCCACAAATCCTCGAGAAAGAGAATCGTTTCATACCTAGAATGATGCGTGAGGCTATTGAAATCAAAAAACACCCAAATTTCAATAGAGAAGATGGTTGGCAAGTACCACCTGTTTGGGATCCAATTATCAAAACTATTAAGACCCAAACCCAGCAAAAACCAGCTGCCAGACCTCAAGACACTGTGAGCTCTTTCTGCGTACAACGGAACACAAACCAACTTGACTGATAATTACTTTTATTCTTCCTTCCACCCATTTTAATATTATATAAAATTATTAGAGCTAGGCATGTTTGCTGAAGAGTTTCTTGCGCCGCTTCTTCTCTTCAAGCCATAACATGTTGCGAAGCGGTAGTAAATTAGATTAGGCTCCCATAGATTAAATAATAACCATAAACAAAATTAAAAAATTAAATAATTAAAATTAATAAGTTGGCGGTAGGCTAAATAAAACTTTAACAATACTCGTTGACACTTGACATCTTTGTCTTCCGTGATCACGGCCACTGAAAAGTGGCCGAAACGTCGGAAAAACCAAAATCAAATAAAATTACCGCGCTTAAAACCGTTAAAACGTAGTTTTATTATCAAATTTAATTATTTCCTATTTCACATAATTAATCATTTCCTAATTACATTCATCATAGAATTTTTAATATTTAATTACTAATTTGTGTACATAAATTTATATTTTTAATTATAATAACTAATTGTATACTTATAAACCTATATTGATAACTTCTTATCTTTATTGTGAAGTGTTTTTGGCTAACTTATTTTAGTTTATTCCTTTTATCTTTAAATTTCCAATTCTAATCGGTTGTTGCAAGTGATGTTACTTCTTCTACATTAATCTAGTATATCTATTCATAAGTTTCTTAACTCTTAGCTCCGTTTTAACAAGGTAAAATGACTTAAATCGTTTTTGTGAGTCTTCCCTTCTAAATCACATTTCTGTTTTTTACCAATAACTTATTCATTCTCTAACATTTCTAAAATTTGTTAATTATACTACGATATACATGTTATCTAACGTCTACAAATCACTAACTACTCACTCCAGTGTGTAACCTTTATTCATATTTTGATTTCATAACATAATTGTCTATTCTTTCAGAGATATGCTTTTGTTCCTTGAACTTGCTATCAAATGCAAAACACATACTTCTTTACGGAACCCAGGAACGACACGCTCCCCACGAACATATACTGAAGTGTATATTCAGCAAATGAGAGGAAAAATCCTAGTGTTAGCTATATTTCCAGAATGTGTTTTGGCTGCTACGCTAATCAATGAATCCTGCATTCCCAACATAATAAAGGTAACATATTTTGTTAATTCACCATAGATTAGATGTTTGTGGTTATTTCTAATGCATTTTGCATGCCCTAATCTCTGAATTTCCGAAGAAAATTAGAATTTCAAAATGCAACGCCCCTATGTTAACATATTTTTGTTTCAGCGCCATCTATTATCGCACGCTAAAACTACATGAAAATGAAGAATGTCTGACAATGATTTATATGAATTACCCAAGTTAATGACGCCAGATGTCATTATTCTTATTTTAATTTTAATATATAAAAAAGAATGTCATTATCATTTTTTATTAATCAATATTCGATTGATTGAATATGTAATTTAATATATTCAATAAAATACAGGCTGTAATTTAATATGTTCAATAAAATACATACTTCTCACATGTAATCAATGTCTTTAATTGAAATTTTGATTATTTTATTTACATATATGGTTTTAATCATATTTTTATATCAAACCCCACCTTTTGACAACGTTGGGTCCGTCACAACTTCAAGTTAAAACTTTGTTGCGATTCGTTTTTCCACTTGTCCGTTGAAGTTTCACTTCTACTATCTGTCCCAGCACACATTTCGATTTTTCGCAGGTTTACTGCAAATTATGATTTGGTTAGGTTAGGTACATTTTAATTAATGAGTTTTTTTATTTAAACATATTTTATTTTATCAAACAAAAAAACTGAATTCGATCCGGAACCAATAAAAACATCAATAGTCTACTCTAAATTATTCCGCTTCTCACCACGTCTAGTCTAAATTTATGCCGCTCCTCCACGCGGCCGTAACGCTTTTTCGTGACAGAAAATTCCTAAGACCCCGTCTATATAGAAGTTTCAATTCAAAAATAATATTCTCTACATCTTGAAGTCGGTACGAAGTAAACCATAAAAATTACTATATTTTGCAAAGTTGTTGTTTTTTATATTTTACTTTTGTTTCAAGTTATTTGTAGAAGTTATTTATTTTTTGCTTTTTAGTTTGAAGTTGATTTAGTTTTTGACTATTTTTTTTTTTACTATATTCATTTATTTCACATCAACAACGTATCGGGATAGAAAGTACCTATCCTAAGAAGGGGTCCATACCTATTTTAAAAGCCAGCTAGTTTGTGGTTCTTCACGATATAGTCACGACTAAGTTGTCCACCACTTCGCCAACTGGCTAATGGGTGTCGAATAAAACAAATTTGCCGGATCAAATTTGCAGCTTGACCGTCAGCCGTTAGCTGCTGTTTACAGAGTCGTTCATCCACTAGCCAAAAAACCAATAGCTGGTTTTTAACCGGCAAATGAAAACCATTACCCGAATGGCTAATTTTTTCGAATTTGGGTTGGTTACGCACCGCTATCCTAAATGTAAGTGTTCACTCGGGATATAAACTACCTCTGTGTCGAGTTTTATTTAAATTCGTTTAGTAGTTTTCCAGTGATGCTCTAACAGGCAGTCAGATAAAATTTAAAAGTCGCATTTTCGAAATGTGGTGGCCAGAATTAGCCCCCATGATTTATTTCCCATTTTTCAATACATTGTACAAACTCTACATATCTAGACTAATATATAAAGCTGAAGTTTGTTTCATGTTTGTTTGTTTGCTTGAACGTGCTAATCTCAGGAAATACAGGTCTGATTTGAAAAATTCTTTCAGTGTTAGATAGCCCATTTATCGAAGAAGGCTCTAGGCTATATATCATCACGCTAAGACCAATAGGAGCGGAGCACCGATGAAGAATGTTTCAAAATCGGGGATTTTTGTTCCTTTTGAGAGCTTCCATTGCGTGCGTTTCACCTTCTACGTTAACAAAATCGCGGGTTAGCGTTAGCCCAAAGTAACTATTCCACGCGGGCAGAAGCTAGTTTATTATTAAATAGATTATGCGTTTCGGTAATGTTTGGGATGGGAGCGTCAATCTAAAAGTTGACATAGCAAATGCAACCTTATCTTCACAACGCAATACACATATATCTACGGAGATAAAATTCATGCGCATTGTACGGATTATGCGCGTCTTGGGAGCGGACAACGCTGATTGGCCAGCGCCTACTACGTGAACCGCGAACGCGCGAGTTTCATCACACCCACTCAACTTGGGAACTGGTGACCGTCACTACTAAATGTAAAAGCGTGCGAATTGACGAAAATACCCGCGCATTATTGCAATTTCGCTTCAATTGTGAAGAATATGACGCTGCGATGCGCTTCGAATCTGTGCGAGATTGAACGAATCCTTATTTTGCATGTACGTGATTAATGCCTTTTTATGGTTCTGCGGCCAAATAATGAAAATGGGGGAATTTCTTTGCACGCGTACGGCCAAACACACAACAATTTATTTATTGTGCCGTTGTCATGCTGAATATTTTTCTTCCATGTAACAATGTGTAACACAGACTAGAATGTGAAGCCAATACACTGCTCATTTAGTTGATATTACATGATTCAACCAAATTGAATCAATTTATTTATAAGCGCAGAAATGAAAGTAAACGACGATCTCGAATGACTTAATTTTATGTTTACCTGTATCACTTTGGTTGCGGTTGCGTCATTCAAATTGCAAGACGATAGTTAAACGTGTAATATCAGCATTACAGATGAATTATACGGTTCAACCAAATTGAAGCAATCTGGTCGAAGGGCGCGGAAAAGAAAGGAATCTACGACATTAAATGACATTGATAATGACATGACATCAATTTATTGTTTATATGAATCACTTTGGTTGCATCTTCCAAATCGAGAAACAGAAGTGAATTGTGTATTATATGAGCTGCACTACATTTACCCTTTTGTAAGAAAATGACTGAAATGTCAAAAAAATATAGGAAAAAAATCGGTGCATTTGAATCAGTACACTTTGTATTAGAGTATAATGAGTTTTAACGAATAAAGTATTTTATTTAATATTGTAATTACTTGTTTTATTTGTACTTTTTTATTTTGGCCCCTCACAAGGGGCGCTACTACACGTGGGGCCCAAATGCTGTTATTTCAATATGGCGTTGCGAAGATATTTAAATTAAGATTCCATTGCATTCCATGCAGTACTTAATGACATAATCCATGGGGCTCTTGTCACCGCCGGGATACCTGCCGTTCTAGAACCGAATGTCTTTGGTGCCCTGGAGGATGGGTCGCCCTTTAGTATGGGCAGGGCTGGGCAAAATACATGGTTTCCTTTAATTGAAATACAAATTACAAAATACTGTCTCGCATGTATTTAAAATACGAAATACAAAATACTTTTAAGTCGGGTATTTAAAATATAAAATACAAAATACAGCATTTCAACTATATGTATTTAAAATACAAAATACCGTCAGGTTTTAGGTTATGTAAATAAAATACTCACAAAAATCAAATAATAATCATTATTAGGTCCCTTGCCTATGAAATTGCCGTTTTTTCTGAAATAAGTTAACCTAATTTTACTATATTTTTTTATTCTAATCTCCACGGCCTTGAAGATAGGGATATTTCCATCTTGTAGGTACGCGTAGATTTTGGTGGTTCCACCCGAATCTATGCGTGCGTATATCGGTCCCATGGCAGGGAATGCACAAAGACTAAAACAGCTTGCTTTTTTGAACTCGTTCATGAGGTGATCGACAAAGTTTTTGGGCAGTATCCTTTAGCAGAGGTAGTCATAATCGAAATTTTAATGCTCATTACGTTGAGTGGTTGGGTTCCTCGAGAATTGATCTGTCAGGAACTACTGCCTACGATTTTGCTCTCGCCCATGGATTCACTCAGCTGTCCAAGGAAACTTTTGTCGGGCGTCTCTTCCACCTCTGCGCACAGTGGACGACCGTCTGGTACACGCCGCCAAAGATAAAGTCAATCTTCTGGGTGAAATCTTTGCGGCCAATTCAACTCTTGAGACATAGGAGAAACTCCACCTACAATCCCTGTGTGAGTCTAGAATGTTGGAGGTGCGCTTTACTCAAAAAGCAGTCCGATGTGCTCTCTTCTCCCTCGACGTCAAAAAGTCTTCTGGCCCTGATGGCATTTCTGCCATTGTGCTGCAGACTTGTTTAGCTGAGCTGTCCCCAGCCAGTCCTTGCCCGACGTTTCACTCTCTCTTACTACAAGGGTTGTGTCCTCTCGTCTTCGTTCGCAGCCCCACCGTCTTCGGCATCGGGTTCGGCGACGCCGTCCACGTCATCAACGGCAACGGTGCCGATATCGTGTTCCCCGATGTTCGTTCCCGGATCGAGGTCGCGCTTCTGGGACCGGTCCCAGAGCAGCGGCGCCGATTCGGCCAGCACGTCGGGTGCTTCCACTCCAGCGCGCGCGCGCTCGCCTCTGCGCCCCACGGGGGGCGCACCCGCGGCGGCTTCTAGCGTTCTCGCGGGTGCGGAGGCCTACCTCCGTACCGAGGGGGGTGAAAGGGGGCGCAAGGCGGGCAAGGCAACCGCCGCCAAAGTGGCCGCGGCTAGCCAGTGCGCCGCCCTCGTCGGGGACATATCGGCTCTCGGCCCTGGGGAGCTCCGCCTAGCGGCGAGCGCCCAGGTCGCTGAGATAATTCATATTGCCCAAACGTCGGGCAATTTGAAGGGGGTCTACGTGCGCCGGCTGAAGGAGGCCGCGTCCAGGGTGTCGGACATCGTCGACACACTGGTCACGCGAAATCCGGAATCCGAGGCCTGGAAGCTCGGTAACGAGAACGCCAGACTACGCATGGAATTAAACTCGCTGCGGGAGGAAAACCGCTCCTACCGTAGGGAGTTTGAAGATATGCGTAAGGCCCTAAAGGCCTCCGCTTCGGTTGCGGAGCCGGCGCCTGCTGTAATGGCGGCGCCGACCCCCGTACCCGTCAAGCGGAAGGCCCAGGCCGCCATGGCGGAGGCGGCGGCGGTACCGCAACCGCCCGCCGCACCCACTGCGGTTAAAAAATCGCGTCCGGCCCCTGCTGCGGTAGCAGGGCCGACACCGGCTCCCGTCGTCGGGACGGAGCGGACTCCGGCGACCGCCAACGGGGCGGCGCCGACACCCGCTCCACCGGGGCTCGGCGGCATCGATTACGACATGTTTGTGCGTGCCGTGATCGACGTCGTCGCCCCCATACTCGATGCCCGGTTCGCCGGTATCGAGGACCGGCTGAATGCCGCGCCGAACCTCCGTCCACCGCTAGCGGCCGACCGAGGTAAGGCGCCGGCAACCAGACCGCCACCAAACGTGGCTGTTAGGCCAAAAGCGGCCACGGCTGCAGCCGCCGTCCGTCGGAATGTGGGGGAAACAAGTACCCCGGTTCTGATGGAGGTGGTGGCGGCCTCGGCTGTCGGGGTGACGGACTCCCCACCGTCACCGCCCCCCCCTAAAAAGAAGACGAATAGAGGGGAGGTGAAGTGGAGGCTGAAAATGCAGCGGAGAGCGGCACGCGACGCCGCCGCTGCTTTGACGGCCCCCGCCACGGCACCCGTGCCTGTGGTGTTGGCTCCTAGGCCGGCCCCTAGGCAGCGGGCGGCGCCCGCGGCCGCGACACCGGTCGTCGCGGCGCCCGTCGTCCGCGCTTGCGTCGCGCACGTCGCGCCGCCGCCGGCACCCGTGGCCCCCGCCCCCGCCCCGGAGGAGGGGGCGTGGACGACGGTCGTCAAGCGGAAAAAGGGTAAGGGGGCGAGGGCCGACGGGCCCCCTCCCCCCCCCCCCCCGGCACAAGCTGCTCCTCTGCCGACGGGGCGGGGACAGCAACAGCGGAAACAGGCTGCGAAGCCTGCGGTCGTATTCCGCGAGCCGAAGTCGGCCGCAGTTATCGTTAAACTGCAGCCGGCAGCGGCCGCGAAGGGTGTCGGTTATCGCGAGGTCTTCGCAAAGGCCTCGACGGTGGTCGACGTCACGGCCATGGGCCTCCGCGAGGGGCTGAAGGTGGTGCGGACCGTTAGGGACGCGCGTCTCCTCGAGTTCCAGCCGGGACCCGAGAGCGCGGCCAAGGCGGACCGCGTCGCCGAGGCTCTGCGCGGAGCCCTTGTAGGGATGGCTGAGGTCGTCCGCCCCGTAAAGCGTGGGGAGCTTTACGTCTCTGGGCTGGACGAGTCGGTCACGGTCGATGGGCTTCGTGACGCGATCGCGCGCGCCGGCAAATGCCGGCGCGACGACGTGCGCGCGAAGCACATCGGTGCAGGACCGGGCGGTTTGGGCGCATCGTACGTGATGTGCCCCGTCGCTGCTGCCAAAGCCATCGTCGAGCTGGGCTACCTCGTGGTAGGCTTCACCTCGGCGAGGGTGGAGGCACTGGAGGCCAGACCGATACGTTGTTACCGGTGTTACAACGTCGGCCATGGCGCCCAAACCTGTCCGGACACGTGCCCGGACCGGACTAACTTGTGTCTCCGCTGCGGTAAGAGCGGACACAAGATGCCGGACTGCACGGCTCGGAACCCCCACTGCGCGGCGTGCGCGGCGGGGGGACTCAACGCTGCCCATCCCACGTTAGCGAGGTTCTGCCAGCCTCCCTACGTGAAAGGCAAATTCGTCCATCCGAGGACGAAACAACGTATGGGTGCATCGGGAGTACGCGCAATGGACACCTCCAATGCCTAGTACGCCCGTAACAGCACTATTTCAGGCGAACGTAAACCACTCCCCCACCGCTCAGGACTTGTGCCTGCAGGCGATGGCGGAGTGGCAAGCAAACTTGGCCGTAATAAGCGAACCTTATTACGTGCCGCCTTGCGGCAATTGGGTGGGCGACCTCGACGACGTGGTAGCGGTGGTGGCCAGAGCCGGATCTGGCACACCGCTTATATGTCTCGAAAGAGGAAAGGGCTATGCGGTGGCGGAGAGCGGGAGTATCGTCGTCATAGGCGTTTACTTTTCGCGCAGCCGCCCCCTGGCGGAGTTCGAGCTCCGCTTGGACGCCATCAGGGCTGCCATAGGCAGACTGTCGCCTAAAACGATTTTCGTGATGGGCGACTTTAACGCAAAGCACTGTTCCTGGGGAAATGCGTTCACGGAACCTAGGGGCCGGACGGTTGAGGAATGGGCTCTTCAATCCGGCCTGACCATATTGAACCAGGGATCGGTCCAGACCTGCGTGCGCGCGCGGGGCGGATCGGTCATCGACCTGTCATTCGCCACTCATGCGGCCGCCCGCAGAGTTGTCGGATGGAGGGTGCTGGAGGAGGTGAAGTCGCTCTCTGATCATCGGTACATCAGATTTGAGCTTACCCCCTCCTCCGGTCCGAGCCCTGTTCATCGCCCCCCTCTCCTCCCGCGTTGGGCCCTTACCAAGCTCGATCCGGAGCAGGCCGAGGAGTGGGCACTCACGGAAAGCTGGGCCTACCCAGCCGAATTTGCGAACCTGGAGTCGCAGGCAGAGCACATGCGCAAGACCCTGACGAGGGTTTGCGACGCGGCGATGCCTCGCGTCTCCAAGCGGCAGCCTCCGTGCAAGCAGGTCCACTGGTGGACCGAGGAGCTTGGCGAGATGCGAAAGGCAATTTGCATCATCAGCCACAGACTCAAACGCTGCAGGGCGCGCCGTCCTCCGGACTACGTCGCGGAAAATGGACTCGTGGGCGAGTTTAGGGAGGCCAGAAAGGCCCTTTCGATTGCAATATTGCAAGCGAAAGCCCGGGCTCGTGCCGAGCTCCTCGAGACGCTCGATCGGGACCCTTGGGGGCGTCCATACCGTGGGGCCCGCAACACGTTGCGGCCTTGCACATCCACGGTCACGGAAACGCTCGAACCCGAGGTGCTCCGGTCGGTTATCGATGGGCTCTTCCCGGATCCGGGAAACTTCACTCCCCCCAGTATGGGTCCACCCGTTCCCGACACCCCCACGGACGAGGAGCCTCACTCCATCTCCGAGGGGGAACTAGATGTTGCCCTGGACCGGCTCCGTGGCAGGAAGACGGCACCGGGACCCGACGGGGTTCCAGGTCGACTCCTCTTCCTGGCCGCTAGACACCCACGCGGCCAGCTGCGGGAACTGTTCGAAGCCTGTATTCGCGCAGGTCGGTTCCCGTCGCAATGGAAGGAGGGGCGTTTGTGCCTGATTCCCAAGGGAGGTCGGCCTCCCAACGATCCGTCCGCCTTCAGGCCCATAGTGCTGCTGAACGAGGTCGCTAAGGTCTTCGAAAAGATTTTGGCGGAGCGGCTCGTGAAGCATCTCGACGCTGTGGAGCCAGGGCTTTCAGAAACGCAGTTCGGGTTTCGGCGGAGGCGTTCCACGATGGACGCCTTCGAGACACTGCGAACGTTGACGGACGAAGCCGTCCAAGCGAAGGATGTCGTTCTTGCGGTGTCGCTAGACATAGCGAACGCCTTTAACAGCCTCCCTCATGAGACGATCAGGGAGGGGCTCCGCGCGCATGGAGTCCCCTCGTACCTCACGAGGCTGTTGGGCGCGTACCTGCAGGATCGACATATCCTTTGGGAGGGCGGTGAGTCCGGCAATCCCGTGTTAGGTCGGCGACGCGTCGCGTGCGGCGTTCCACAAGGGTCGGTCCTCGGGCCGATTCTTTGGAACGTAGGTTATGACTGGATCCTTCGGGTTCCGGTCTTGCCCGGGGTAGGGCTGATCTGCTTTGCGGACGACACCCTACTCACGGCACGCGCTGCGTCATTTGCGGAATCCGTGGACGTCGCCAACGCCGGGTTGGCGATTGTCGTAGATCGAATAGCTAGGCTGGGCTTGAGGGTCTCCCCCGCGAAAACGGAGGCCGTCATGTTCCATAGGAAATTTCGCAATCCCCCCGCGGACTTGACCGTTTCGGTCCAAGGGGTGGCGATTAGAGTAGGGCCCCAGATGAAATATCTGGGGCTAGTTCTCGATGGGAAATGGCTGTTCAAAGCGCACTTTGAGCAGCTAGTTCCCAAACTCGTCAAATCCGCGGGCGCACTCTCGAGGCTGCTTCCCAACGTGGGGGGCCCGGGGGGTGCGACGCGGAAACTTTACTCTGGCATCCTGAGGAGTATGGCGCTGTACGGTGCACCCGTCTGGTCCACTGCACTTCACCGCCACAACAGAACCCTGCTGCACCGGGCGCAGCGGGTTCTGGCCGTGAGGACTATACGGGGGTATCGCACAGTGTCGCAGACGGCGGCCACCCTCCTGGCAGGCGATCCGCCCTGGCATCTCCAGGCGAACGTCCTGGCAGAGGTGCGTCGCACCCGGCAGGATGCCCTAGCTAGAGGCCTGACCTTCTGTCAGGTCGAAATCGAGGCGATCAGGAAGCGGGAAACCGCCTCCATGATCGCCGTCTGGTCTCAAGAGCTCGACAACCCTGCGGCCTATGGCGGCTACACGGTGGATGCAATCAGGCCACAGCTGACGGAATGGGTCAACCGCACCAGCGGCACCCTGACCTTCAGGACGACACAGATACTTACCGGACACGGATGTTTCGATAAGTATCTGTGTCGCATTGTGGGCTGCTTGCCTTCCCCGGACTGCCGCCAGTGCGGCGCGCCCGACACGGCGTTACACACGCTTGTCGAGTGCGCCGCATGGGCGCCGCAGCGTTTCGAACTTGAGACGCACGTAGGTCCAGTCGACTCGCTCTGCGACTTGGTCAAGGCCATGCTGCAGAGCAGCGACAATTGGGGGGCTGCGGTTACTTTTTGCGAGACAGTAATGTCACTCAAGGAGGCCGCAGAACGAGACAGGGAGAGAAGTCCTGCAGCGCGTGCCAATGCGTCTTCTCGAGGTCGCCGGCCTTCAGCTGGCACCCGGAGAGGCAGGTACGCGCATTACTTCCCTCCCTGAGTTAGGTTCCGTTTACCGCGGGGGGCCTTTAGCTTGCTAGGAAGAGCAAAGGACCTTCTACCCCCGCACAACGAAGTGGGGTGTGTTCTCCCAGGGCACACTCCAGGCACTTTATTGCGCTGGATCGGCTGGGCGTAACTATGTTCTAAATCTCAGCCTTTCCAACACATACAAAGCGCAGGGTCGTCAGGGAGGAGGGGGTTTTTAGTGGGTATTGGGGTTGCTCGCTCGTGTAGCAACGCTCGGAGTCTTCCACACTATTCTGTGACGTCGATCGCGGACGGAGCGCTGCCAAGAGCATACTATTGCTGCAGTGTTATCGCCCCCGACCGACGCGTGTCGTTCCCCTAGCAACGACGCAGTTTGTGCGTAAATCGGTTAAGCATTTTCCCTCGCCTCAAAAACAAACAAAAAAAAAAGGGTTGTGTCCTCGCTTCGTGGAAGATTGCCCACGTGCACCTTGTCCCCAAAAAGGGTACGTAACAGACACGTCGGATAGGCCTATAGCAATAACCTTTTTACTCTCAATAGTGATGGAGAGCATTATCAACGCGCAGCTCCTGTGTTACGTCGAAGATTACCAGCTGCTAAACGATCGGCAATACGGCTTCCGCCACAGTCGCTCAGCTCAAGATCTCTTGGTTTACCTAACCCACCGTTGGGCTGAAGCCATTGAGAGCAAAGAGGAAGCACTGGCAGTTAGTCTAGAATTCTAGATATTGCTAAGGCCTTCGACCGGGTCTGGCACAGGGCTCTTCTATCGGAGCGGCCATCGTATGAAATACCCGAAGGGCCTTGCACCTGGCTATCCATCTCTTTTGATGAGCGCAGCATTCAAGTCGTTGTCGACGGTTGTTGCTCAAGTTTCAAGCCCATTAACGCTGGTGTGCCCCAGGGTTGTGTGCTATCACCAACGTTGTTCATCTTACATATCATTGATATGTTGTCTATTCGCAACATTCATTCCAATGCGGATGCCAGCACAGGCGATGCGCAGTACTCTGGTCGTGCAAAGGTCCCTTGATCATTTGTGGAGGAAAGTTGGGTTAGACTTGTATCTGAGTAGAGTATTCCTTAGAGAGAGTCTCTGAATGAGGGAGACAAAACCTTGTCCATTTCAACCCCAAGAAGACATAGGTCTGCGTATTATCTGCCAAAAAAACTCCATTCGAGCAATCGCTTCAGTTCCAAGCAACTCCCCTTACCACCTCCAAGAGTATTGGGATCCTCAGTGTTGACATCGCGAACGATGTTGAGGAGCCATCTTGAAGGCAAGGCAAAATTTGCCTCTAAGAAGCTGGGAATGTTAAACCGGTCCAAGCGGTACTTCACACCGCGGCAACGCTTTGTGCTTTGTAAAACCCAGGTGAGCCCGCATATGGAGTACTGCTTACACTTTTGGGCTCGAGCACCTGGCTACCAACTCGATCCCCTAGACAGTATTCAACGTCGAGCTGTTCACGTTGTTGATGATCCCATACTCACAGGTGGTCTAGATACGCTTGGCCTTATGAGAGACTTCGCTCTCTCTACGTATTCTACTGACTGTATAACGGAGTGTATTCGGAAGAACTGTATAGAATGGTGTATTCGTCCTCTTTCTACCACCGAACCGCTCACCATGTGTTGGGATTTCACCCCCACTTCCTTAAGCCGTTTCGCTCATGTACGCAACGGTTCTGTAGAACCTTTTTCCTGCATACCGTGGGGATTTGGAATGAGCTCCCAGCCGAGGTTTTTCCACAGCGCTACGATATGGAGTTCTTCAAAAAGGGTGTCATAAAATTTCTTCGAGGCTGGCAGCGGGTTGATGAAATCTCTGGTGTTGCAAATGTCCATAAGCGACAGTAACCGCTTTCCATCAGGTGGGCCGTCAGCCTGTCTGTTGTGCTCCAGCTATAAAGAAAGGTCGAAATTTCCAGAATGGAAGCGGGAAAACCAATAACAAGTGGTACGTTCATTGTAGTGTTCGCTCATAAAGGTTGTTGATGTTGCTTGTCGCTCTTGCCGCGTTGCTGCCACGACGGTACTCTTATTCCATAATTACTCGAATTTTTAACTATCCATGATGATGAAAAAGATTCAAATGCGAAGAAAACATAACACTTATCAATAAACAAATGACTAATTTTAAAAAAAGAATTTCATGTTTTCAAAGTAAAATTAATTTGAAATTATATATCTTAGCGAAACAAAAATATTTCTTTTAAATGGCCAGTACTGCAGAACTTACCTAATATTTAGCGGTCACCATTTTCTTATGAAACTTATGAAAGCTATCGAGCGCTATTTTCTGAAGAACACACCCATCAATAAGGTAGCTGCCCGTGGAACGCCATTGGAATAAACAGAATACCGAAATCAAGCAAACCTACGACTGAGACGAGTGTACTACGATTTGGACGAGATTAGTATATTATAGCAGAATCGGGCCTCTTTTCCGACATAATAAACTTGAATTGTTTTCCGTTTTTCGCTGAGGGTTACATTAGCGCCGCTTGAGTAATTCATATGTTTCCGCCGCCGAACCGGCTGATCTAGCCGCGCTTGGTAAATGGTATACGGCCATGTGTCTAGGTAGGTCGTATCACATACCAGAGGCTTGCTACAACGCCAAGGAGAGTTATTCCGTCAGGACGCTTAACACCGTCATATGCAGTACCATTCGGCTCGAATAAAGCCGGCAAGTTAGCGGTGACAGCACCCTCCGCAATGTCCCTACTACACCTGAGATAATGTTAAGAGTTAATGACTGCGTCACAGGTGTAGCCAAGGGTTTATGCGTTATTTAAGATGCGACATTGTTAATAACATTATATAATGATAGTTAATCATTAACTATAATGAGTAACTATACTATATATATATATATATATATATATATATATATATATATATATATATATATATATATATATATATATATATATATATATATATATATATATATATGCATATATATCCTACTAATATTATAAACGCGAAAGTTTGTAAGAATGTTTGTTACTCTTTCACGCAAAAACTACCGAATGGATTTTGATGAAAATTTACAATAATATAGGTTACACATCAGAATAATACATAGGCTATAATTTATAAAGATATAGTGTAAATTATCCAAAATATAACGATTTTCAATCACCACGCGGGTGGAAGCGCGGGGGCGCAGCTAGTAATATTTTAAAATTCTAAACATACCGTGCCTGTACATTAAAGCTATTTAAAAATAACAACTGGAATAGAGTATATAAGCGACGGAGAATATTATAGATTTTTTACATTTCTTTTTTTTCCTTATTTATATATAATTTATTAAATTTGAAATATTGATATCATTATACCAATTAAAATTACATATAATCGAATACAATGCAAGAAAACTTATTTGTATTGTACTCTAGCCATAGTCCCTCAAGATTATAAGTAGAATACTGAGCCTAGATCACCGCCTTCTAAGGGTAAGGTGCCCAGAAGGCTGGCTAGTTTCCTCGCTGGATCGCCATAATGATCCGTTGGCCGTTTAGATTTCCTGTGTTTCTCGTTTTGTCTGTTTGTTCGGGATTTCGATGCGGTCTTCGCTGATCGACAGCAAATTCTTAGACTTAAAATCTGCGCTACTTTTTTTATCCAGGGAATTTAGCGGGATTTTTTCTAGGAATGATTATAAATTGCCAAATTAAAAAAAACACATTTTCAATTTTTTTTTTACTGATCGATAGAATATTTAATTTAATAAATAAATAATGTAAATGGTAATGACTTTGCGATTATCTAAATCATAAATAAGACGGTGATCTGGGCTCAGTATTCTACTTATAGTCTTGAGGGACTATGAGTAGAATACAATACAAATAAGTTAAGTTTTCTTGCATTGTATTCGAGAATATTAATTATTGTATGTTATCCAAACAAATTAAATAGATTTAATAAAATGTGTGATTTTTTAGTTAGTTCTAGATTTTGAAATTAGGATTATAAGGATTTTGTTATCTCATTTATAACTGTAGTCAGTCGTGTGACTGAACACATGTTTGCTTTATCCGTGGGATGTTTTCGTATTATTATATCGTCATAATTATTATCTTCTTTTATGCAAACAAACAAAATTCGCTCTAAACATTTCCGTATTTTTAGATAGATAACACTTTTTTTGCTCACCAACATAACATACAAAATATACTAGTTACAATAAACAATATGGATTTGATCTAGGTACCGGCTTTATCACTTAAGGCTTCTAGAAACGCCAACGACCTTGAGGATTTTTCAGTACTGAGTTGTACTGTCTGTCTGCTGAACTCATACAATAATATTCGATATGTGTTTACACGATAAACACTGTTTTCTAACATTAATCAATAAGTTCCAACTATTTTTTGTGGGATTTTTATTTTAATTGAAACCACGCACGTCTCACTCTCAAAATGTATATTTTTACTCTCTTTTTTAATCTCATGTGGACTGTACTCACACAACATTTCTATTTCACCACAAATAACAAAAACAATCAAAAACATATTAAACAATATGTGTGTTGGGACATATAGTAGAAGTGAAATTTCAACGGACAAGTGGAAAAACAAATCGCAACGGACAAGTGGAAAAACGAATGGCAACTGACAAGTGGAGAAACAAATGGCAACGTATAAGTGGAAAAACGAATCGCAACGGACAGGTGGAAAAATGAATGGCGACGAACAAGTGGCAAAACGAATGGCAACAAAATTTTAACTTGAAGTTTTACGGACAGGTTTTCAAATTAAAACTAAAATTAACAATCTGCCTGTAAAACTTCATGTTAAAATTTTGTTGCGATTCGTTTTGCCCCTTGTCCGATGCCATTCGTTTTTCCACATGTCCGTTGCGATTCGTTTTTCCACTTGTCAGTTGAAGTTTCACTTCTACTGTGTCCCAACACAGATTTCGATTTTTCGTAAGTTTACTGCAAATTATGGTTTGGATAGGTTAAGTACATTTTAATGAATGCATTTTTTAATTATACATATTTTATCAAACACAAAAACTGAATTCGATCAGGAACCAAAAAATCATGCATAGTCTACTCTAATATTATGCCGCCTCTCACCACGCGATATACCATCTACTCCCTCCACGCGGCCGTAACGCTTTTTCGTGACAGAAAAAATCCTAATTCGTCTATATAGAAGTTTCACTTCAAAATTCGTACATGCAAACGTACTTATTTATTTTATTAAATTAGTAAAATATTGCATTCTTAATTATGAAATCACTTCGTACCCGGATAATAGCGAATCCGCATAAATTAGATCAGAATAATCGAGTTTCCACTGTAATTAAATAGTGGCCTTGCTCCCCTTAGAGCTTAGACCCATAGCTGACCTAGTTAGGTACTGATTTTGCGATTACCTAAATCATAATTATTCTAGAAAATAATGAATATACAAATTGACGAATAACACGCTAGCTGAATGAGTACTCACAAGCTGTCAAAAGTTTTTACTTAACTATTTTTATGCTAATGATAAAAAGGAAATAATCCTTCTGCAGGGCGTTCCATTAGTAGCTCACAACGCCCAAAATGCTCAGTTAGCCGTTCCACAAGGCGACCGCGGTCGTTGTGGTCGTGGCGAAAACGTCATACAGTTAACACAGAGTAACACTCACAACGACCCATGTCAAGAGGTGGGTCGAATAGCCGTTCCACTTGGGTTTACGATTGGAACGCAATCAAGTGGAACGGGATAAATCGCGGTCGTGACGTGGTCGTGGAAGTTAACCCTAGAATAGGGCAGTTAACAGTCAATTCAACTGAGAAACTTGTTATTATTTTACTAAACGCCAAACCCACCTACATGTTTGTACGAGAGTTGCAAATTATGACTCATTTCTATAACAAGTCCATTAGTGTATTATAGTTGAAACAGTAAGGACAATATTTTTATCATGATATTTTAAAGTTACAATAATGTTATAGTAATTGAACGCCCGCTCTTTTATATGAACACTAACTTCTGCACGTGATTTTGTCCGCGTGGAATAGTTTAAAAAAAACCGTTTTTGAAACATTCTTCATTGATGCTCCGCTCCTATTGGTCTTAGCGTGATGATATAACCTATAGCCTTCCTCGATAAATGGGCTATTTAACATTGAAAGAATTTTTAAAATCAGACCAGTAGTTCCTGAGATTAGCGCGTTCAAACAAACTAACAAACTCTTCAGCTTTATATATAAGTATAGATTGTTATTTCAACGACCCCAATTAATTGGGATATGGCGAAAGAAAAGAGAGAGAGAGAGAGATATTGTTATTTCAACGACAGCATTTTTGTCTCTCACTCTCTTTGAAAGTCTCTCTTGAATACTCGCATCAGTCTAGTCAAATTAGAATTTCTCCTGGAAATTAAGCGAAAGATGCTGAATTTTTGTAGGAACCATTATTCTGGCATTATGTTGTCTTAAAGGTCACACAACGTCACGTTTAAGGCACCTGACAGGGCATTCCACTAGTAGCTCACAACGCCCAAAATGCTCCATTAGCCGTTCCACAAGGCGACAGCGGTCGTTGTGGTCGTGGCGAAAACGTCACTAATGACGTCATCATTTTCGATCACACAACGCTCATAACGACCCATGTCAAGAGGTATGTCGAATAGCTGTTCTACTTGGGTTTACGATTGAAACGCCGGTAAACAAGTGGAACGGGCAAAATCGCGGTCGTGAACGTGGTCGTTGCGAGTCCCTAATGGAACGTAGCCTACGTTATTCAAGGTCGAAGGTCATAAAAATCCGCTTTTTGAAATTGGAACTATTCATCCGCTGCGGAAGATTATCATTATTCGTCCGGATAGCGGATGACTAGACACTTCGTTTGAAATATTTTCGTTTCTAAACTCAAATCGTATTCGCATTCATTATATATGTACTAGAGCACAAAATTGCCTACAAGTTTTATTTTAACCAATTTTTGTATGTTCAACCGTTTTTGAGATAATAGGCGGTGACCAAAGACATTGAAATCATTAGGTACCTACTCTGAGAGGCCAACGGATTTCAATGAGAATTTTAGAGATTATCTATAATATTATACATGCCGTTTCTGCACATTGAAGCTTTTTAAAAAAACAACTGGAATACATTATAAAAATGATGAAGAACACGATGCAATTTTTTATTTAGATTTCTTGTCTGTTTGTTCGGGATTCACGTAAAAACCGATTTCGATGTGGTTTTCGCTGATCGTCAGCTAATTATCAGACTTAATATCTACGCTACTTTTTATCCCGGGAATCCCGCGGGAATTTTTCTGGGAATGATTTAAAATGACCAGATTAAAAAAAAAACAATTCTCATATGATTTTTCCCTGATGTAATACAATGTGTGATATTTTTATCTCGAACTTTCCCGGAAAGGGTTTGTAGTTGTACGGGTGCACAAAAATTAGCTTATTTCGACACAGTTTTCACTAAAACAATAGCTTAGATTCTTTTTTAATGCTGCGGTACTGTGTCCCGGGAATCCCGCAGGAATTTCGAGTAAAGTGGGGATAAATGAAGTCGCGGGCATATCGTAATAAATAAATAAAGTAGTCACTAGATTTGAAGATTTGGAATACAATAAAATATATTTATAAATGTCTTATCGGTCGTTGGTCGTTCCAATTCAGTCTTAATTCAGATTTAAGATAAGAAATGGCCGCAAGGCACCTGTACACGCTTTTTAGTGTTTCAAGTAAAAATGGTTAGCTTTTATAAAAACCAGCTAAATGGCGGTTATTCACAAAATAGACACGAATATATGTTCCAGCAACTCGTCAGCTGGCTAATTGTTGTAGAATAAGTAACAAATTAACTCCTAGTGGCTCGTGTCTATATTTTACCACCCGTTCGTTTGACTTACTATTTAAAATTTGACATAAATTCAACCAATGATAAAGCTAGTAATGGCTCATTCCTATATTTTAACAACCGTTCATTTCCCTTGCTATTGGTTAAAATTTAACACAAGCTGCATACAAGAAATGTCAAAATTCAACCGATGGCAAGGCAAGTTTATTTTTTTATTTTCTTTATGGCTTAGTTACTAATCCTTTAAGCCAAGTCTGTTTTGGATATTCGGCACTGGTAAGGTAAGTGAATGAATAGTGAGATATAGGGACCGGACATTAGTCGACTGCCGGTTGGCGGGTCATTCACTCACTAGCCAAATAGCTATCGGCTGGGTTTCTTGGCGGATATTGAACTATCATTAACCGGGTGTCTAAGTTTTTAAATTTCGGTTGGTTAACCAACAAGTTCCAATACCTAAAAGTAATTAAAAAATGCGCTAAGAGCGAGTCAGATTTATATTGTGCCTTATGGTCTATTTTAGCCAAAATATTAATATTTCACTAAAAAAACAACATGAACATATTTTATTTAGGAATTTTATAAATATTTTGACATTTCGTAACGAAAACGCGTCAAGCTGTCATGGCGTCTCGGATGACGTCACGGTGTGCAAAACAAACATCTGGTTGGTTGAAGTGTTATCAAAAGTTTCAAAAAATACATAATAAAAAATGAATACTAATTATTACAAGCACTGTTATTACCGCAATGTATCAGTACAACGATAAAAACACCACAGAAACTGTTTTTTTACGTGTCTAAGGGGTAAACAAATAAGGAGAAAGTGGCCACATTTTTGTGAAAATCATTTTGATGTAAGTGTTTATCAGCCCTATTTATAATTCTACGTTACCAAATGATATGGAAAATTACGTATAATATCAAATAATGGGATCTGTATCACACTTAGGTTTGAAACCAAGCTGTTTACCTAGTAAATTTGATTGTAAGCCAGATAGAAGAAAGCGAACTTGTATCAGTCTAAATCGACCATATATAACAATAAAGAACAAAAGATGATGCTATTAAGAAAGTGTATAAATAAATCAGTTGAAAGTAGTACTTACTGTATTAGCCAGTACCACAGTGGTGCTAGTTTAATTCTTGAAAATACTTCCTAACACAACCACAGGTTCTTACATTAATAGTGAGTAGCTCCAATATTAATTTTCTTGAAACAATCTAATAATAATATTGTCAATTTATTTTCAGTTTTACCCCAGGAAGAAGGTTTACAAGGTCTTAGAACAACAAATAAATCTGTTTAAGTACTGATGACACATAAATATAGAAGTAAAGCTTCTCAATCCAGTATTAAGCTAAGCCAGACTGTGGACCAGGCAGGTTCACTAGTAGTCTTCACAAAAATCAGTTTCTTTATTTCCGTTTTAAGTGAAATATTCTGTGAAATCATTAAGGCCATCTGGATCAACTATAAGCAAAGTTTCCAAGAAATTAATAATGGAAGAAGTCCCTGTGACACTCTGTCTTTATATACTTCATCATCCATTACTCACACAGAGTCCTCACTATCACCATTCCACTCGACACACCCAGATCAAATCTTTCATACAAATAAAAAATATGTAAATAAATATCCTTTCATTGAACAATTTTACTTTATAGATGATAAGTACACTAATGGCTGGTTCCTATATCTTATAGAGTACATTTACCTTACCATCGCTTAAAATTCGACATAAGCTTCATACAAATCATGTCAAAATTCAACTGACGGGTGAGTGAATAATAAGATATAGGAACCGGCCTTAAGTAGTCATGAACTAACCTAGTTACCCTAGCCCTAGAGCATGGTAGTTTAGTTAACTTATAAGATTGCCTCATTAAATGAAACTCCAAAATCATTTTGTGTTTTATTTTATTATAAAATGATGAGAACAGAATCTACCTAGTGGTTACTTCATATGCTTTGATAAAGTAATGGATACACATGGCATTCCCAAAATGGTAACAAACTGTCAGTAATAAGATCATTAACATATTCATAACTGATTGCTACACAGAAAGTTTAAATTTTTTATTATTAGAAAATCTGGATCCACTATACAAAATATACATGTTTCCACAGCAGTCAAATATATTTATATTTGTAATTGAGCATATTTCTTTGTAGGCTTCCCATCTTTAATATAATTTGAATATGGTTTGTACTGTAGAGACACTTAATTTCTACTATGCAATTTTCACATGTACCATCCGGTGAACCAGCAGTCATTGGATATTGTTGACTTAATATGAGACCACATTTCTTAATTTTTTTTATGAAGTTTCAGCTCCAAATTTTCTCTGACTGGGTCTTACATCTACTTACTTCAAAAGCCTGTGATGCTGTTATCCATCCCATCCATCCATAAATTTTTTAATGACAGCATCTGATATTACTGCATTTCTTAAAAATGACTCACATTTTTCATTATATTTTAAAACAAGTTGATACATTAAAGTGCTGGCTGTATCACTGAGAACAGAATTATGTTGATATTTAAATAATGCACAATCCTCAAGTTTCATTTTTTGTCCTTCTTCTAAAAACTTATAAGTACATTTGAATTTGATGGTAAACTAGGGTTACTACTACATATTTTAAACTGGTTCACAGTTGTGACAGCTTCGATTTTTTCCAATAACAATCCGCAGAAGTGCATACTGGTTTTTCACTCCTGCCATGACGATAATTTCGATACATTGAGATATATCTCAGTTTCGATAGCACTTTATGATCTGGATATATTTTACACTTTACAATACAGGAGTTTGCAATCACGTTTCAAATGCACATAACTTATGGCGTCATCTCCATAACATACTCGCGACGATCTACAAAAGAAATTTCACCATTAGCATCAACATTTACAAATATTAAAATTATCATAACCTCAAAATTAATTATTAAAAAATAATACTTTGCCATATCTTAATCGCAATTTTAACACTAGGTGCTATTGTTTAATGTTATAATACGTAGTATCCATAGTAGTTTGTGATGTTATATACTTACACAGAAGTTTTAATGTTATGCAATTCTGCAGAGCAAAAATTGGTGTTAGTTGCGAAAAAGGCACCCAGCATAACAACGCCGATTTTTGGCAAATTACTGGTATTTGTACAATAACTAGTTGTTGTAGTCATATGAACACAGTGCATAACAATGGAAATACTATTATTTTACAGCAAAACTACTGGAAAACGATGAATTTTCACTGAGAATTCATTAACAACTTGTTGTGTTTTGCACACTATGACGTCACGCGCTCTGATTGGCGTTCATTGTCACGTGACTAATGGCTGCAATGTAACTATTTTATTTCTCAAAAATATAAATTAATATTTATTATTTTAATTAAAACAATTTATTTTTGACTTGTTTAGATCGTGCGGCGCAAGGCGCGCCTACGGGGTAGTCCAGTTGAAGACAGCGAAGCGACAATTGCGATACGAGAGAGTTGGAAAAAGAATTAAGTAGAAGACTGACGAGTTTAGTGAAAAGTTTAGTATGCAGTTCAGTGAAGGAGGAGTTTAGCGTAGTTTAAGAAGAGATCCAGAAGCGAGCTACGCGGGGTAAATTTGGAGCTGAGCACTGCAGTTGCAGGAGGTTGGCTACGCCATATCGGCATCAGTATTGTGAGTGAGACATCCCATCGTCGGGGCAGAGCCTCGTTAGTTGTGCGTGTAAGGGCAACCCTGCGGAGAAGAATCACTTACGGCTGTGTAAGTCAATAAAAGTATTTATTTGAAAAAAAACTGGTGTTTCCTTCTGTTGGAGAAATATATTATGTGGTAGTACTCAAATGCATAAAAAACTAGATTATATTATTTGTAGATTGGTCACACTGTTTTTTTTCTTCTACTTATTACAAAATGTCTGTTCAGGAGTTTTTGGCGGGAACTGAAAGGAGACATTGTGCTGTGCAGTTTTATTTTCTAAAAATGTGTAAAATTACTCTAAAATGAACAATAGTTGTAGGATATTGGTAGTTTTTGAGTAGTAATTATGTGTTTTGTGAGAAATGTGAACTGTATAGTCAAATGTGGCCTTTCGAGTTTCCACAAGAACTCCGTTTAATGACATCGATTGTAGCCTACAAGACAATGGCGTCTGGCTTAAAGGCCTAGTTGCCAAGCCTTAAACTTATAAAATAAAAATATAAACTGTTCTAAATGTTTGTCGAAATAAACTTCATTTTAATATTAATATTTTTCAATTCAAATGCCTATAACCTTAACACCTTCCAATCCCAAGTGCGTAACAATAATATTAAAAGTATGGATATGGATGGACTTTGGTCACTTCATCCAAATTGAAAAATAGTTCATTTCAGCATAAGGCTATACAACCGGTTCGTTTTGTGTGTTATAACAACATGACAACAGCACGTTTAAAGGGATTAATACAATTATAGAAGCGGCTGACCTTAACATGGACATAAATAGATTACGTACAACAACAGTAGTAGTAAAAGAAAAATCAATGCGAATATGTATGTTGTATATTTAGACTCGTTTACATACATTGTTAACAAGTTACTGTTTCAATAACAAAGAATCACAAACTAACATTGTTTTTATTCTAAACAAATTACTATTCTTAATAAAACTATGTTTTAACGGTTTTAGTCGCAGTGATTTTATTTGATTTTGGTTTTTCCGACGTTTCGGCCTCTTTTCAGTGGCTGTGATGACGGAAGACAAAGATGTCAAGTGTCAACGAGTATTGTTAAAGTTTTATTTAGCCTACCGCCAACTTGTTAATTTTAATTTAAAAAAATAATTACTTAATTTTAATTTTTAAAAATAATTAAAATTAACAAGTTGGCGGTAGGCTAAATAAAACTTTAACAATACTCGTTGACACTTAACATCTTTGTCTTCCGTGATGAATGAATGAATAACTTTATTGCACATACATTAAAGTACAATGGGCGGTCTTATCGCCAAAGGCGATCTCCTCCAGACTACCCTACACAATTATTATCGACACCGACTACATTATTTACTGACTTCATGGAAGATTACAGTGTGTACATTTATTTTAGTAGTATGTTTTTAAACGAATTATTTTGATTAAAAAAAAAAACAATGTATAATTTGCTATACTCTATTTGCCGCCTTTTTTATTCCATTTCTCTTTTAGTTATATGAATGCACTTTGTGTTTTATTATGGATTTTTCGACGACTTGCGCTGTTTCGGTTATATTGATTATTTTTATGTTAACTGGTTTTCTCACTGGACTTTGGATTTGGGCGAAATCCTCTATCTTAAATTTTGGGCCTGATATAGATAAACGGGAGGTAAATTAATAGTGATTTGAGTTAAGGATATACTTACAGTTTATTTATAGCCACTAAGGTTGTGAAGCGTAATCGAAAGTCGCAACCAGTGATTAAAACAGTAAGTTGGTTAGGTTGGGTTAGTCTTTAGACCAAAGCGGACGAGCCGAGCGAGCGAAGCGAGCGTGCCGCGGCAGCGGCCGGCGAGTGCCAGAACCGATTGTCACCATTTATTCATTGATATCTATTTAAATGATGGTTACATATCGGTTGTGACATTTGTTGACCGCTGTCATGGCACACTCGAGTCGTTCCCGCGTCGGTACTCGCGGGTGCGGAGGCCTTCCTCCGCACCGAGGGGGGGGGAAAAAGGGCGCAAGACGCGCAAGGCCACCGCCGCCAAACTGGCAGCGGCTAGCCAGTGCGCCGCCCTCGTAGGGGACGTCTCGTCCTTCGGCCCAGGGGAGCTCCGCCTCGCGGCGAGCGCCCAAGTGGCCGAAATCCTTCAAATTGCCCAGACGTCGGGCAATCTGAAGGGGGGCTACGTGCGTCGGCTGAAGGATGCCGCGAGCAGGTTGTCGGACATTGTCGACACCCTGGTCACGCGAAATCCGGAAACCGAGGCATGGAGGCTCGGAAACGAAAATGCGCGTTTGCGCATGGAATTGAACTCATTGTGGGGGGAAAATCTTTCCTACCGTAAGGAGTTTGAGGAAATGCGCAAGGCCCTAAAGGCCTCCGCTCCGGCCGTGGAGCCGGCGCCGCTCCGGGGCCCGCGCCTGTGGTGCCGGCCCCCAGGCAGCGGGCGGCGCCCGCGGCCGCGACACCGGTCGTCGCGGCGCCCGTCGTCCGCGCTCGCGTCACGCACGTCGCGCCGCCGCTGGCGCCCGTGGCCCCCGCCCCCGCCCCCGCCCATGAGGGGGGGGCGTGGACCACGGTCGTCAAGCGGAAAAAGAGTAAAGGGGCGAGGGCCGACGGGCCCCCTCCCCTCCCCCAGGCGCAAGCTGCTCCCCTGCTGACGGGGCGGGGGCAGCAACAGCGGAAACAGGCTGCAAAGCCTGCGGTCGTATTCCGCGAGCCGAAGTCGGCCGCAGTTATCATTAAACTGCTGCCGGCAGCGGCCGCGAAGGGTGTCGGTTATCGCGAGGTCTTTGCAAAGGCCTCGACGGTGGTCGACATCGCGGCCATGGGCCTCCGCGAGGGGCTGAAGGTGGTGCGGGGACCGTCAGGGACGCGCGTCTCCTCGAGTTCCAGCCGGGACCCAAGAGCGCGGCCAAGGCGGACCGCGTCGCCGAGGCTCTGCGCGGAGCCCTTGTAGGGATGGCTGAGGTCGTCCGCCCCGTAAAGCGTGGGGAGCTTTACGTCTCTGGGCTGGACGAATCAGTCACGGTCGATGGGTTGCGTGACGCGATCGCGCGCGCCGGCAGCTGCCGGCGCGACGACGTGCGCACGAAGCACATCGTTGCAGGACCGGGCGGTTTGGGCGCATCGTACGTGATGTGCCCCGTCGCTGCTGCCAAAACCATCGCTGAGCTGGGCTACCACGTGGTAGGCTTCATCTCGGCGAGGGTGGACGCACTGGAAGCCAGGCCGATACGTTGTTACCGGTGTTACAACGTCGGCCATGGCGCCCAGACCTGTCCGGACACGTGCCCGGACCGGACTAACTTGTGTGTCCGCTGCGGTAAGAGCGGACACAAGATGCCGGACTGCACGGCCCGGAACCCCCACTGCGCGGCGTGCGCGGCGGGGGGACTCAACGCTGCCCACCCCACGTTGGCGAGGTTCTGCCAGCCACTCTACGTGAAGGGCAAATTCGTCCATCCGAGGACGAAACAACGCACGGGTGTTACGGGAGTATGCGCAATGGACACCTCCAATGCCTAGTACGCCCGTAACAGTACTATTTCAGGCGAACGTAAACCACTCCCCCACCGCTCAGGATTTATGCCTGCAGGCGATGGCGGAGTGGCAAGCGAACTTGGCCGTAATAAGCGAAACTTATTACGTGCCGCCTTGCGGCAATTGGGTGGGCGACCTCGACGACGTGGTAGCGGTGGTGGCCAGAGCCGGTTCTGGCACACCGCTTACATGTCTCGAAAGAGGAAAGGGCTATGCGGTGGCGGAGAGCGGGAGTATCGTCGTCATAGGCGTTTACTTTTCGCGCAACCGCCCCTTGGCGGAGTTCGAGCTTCACTTGGACGCCATCAGGGCTGCCATAGGCAGATTGTCGCCTAAAACGATCTTCGTGATGGGCGACTTTAACGCAAAGCACTGTTCCTGGGGAAACGCGTTCACGGAACCTAGGGGCCGGACGGTTGAAGAATGGGCTCTTCAATCCGGCCTGACCATATTGAACCAGGGATCGGTTCAGACCTGCGTGCGCGCGCGGGGTGGATCGGTCATCGACCTGTCATTCGCCACTCATGCGGCCGCCCGCAGAGTTGTCGGATGGAGGGTACTGGAGGAGGTGGAGTCGCTCTCTGATCATCGGTACATCAGATTTGAGCTTACCCCCTCCTCCGGTCCGAGCCCTGTTCATCACCCCCCTCTCGTCCCGCGTTGGGCCCTTACCAAGCTCGATCCGGAACAGGCCGAGGAGTGGGCACTCACGGAAAGCTGGGCCTACCCAGCCGAATTCGAGAACCTGGAGTCGGTATGGGTCCACCCGTTCCCGACACCCCCACGGACGAGGAGCCTCACTCCGTCTCCGAGGGGGAACTGGACGTTGCCCTGGACCGGCTCCGGGGCAGGAAGACGGCACCGGGACCCGACGGGGTTCCAGGTCGACTCCTCTTCCTGGCCGCTAAACATCTACGCGGCCAGCTGCGGGAACTGTTCGAAGCCTGTATTCGCGCAGGTCGGCTCCCGTCGCAATGGAAGGAGGGTCGTTTGTGCCTGATTCCCAAGGGAGGTCGGCCTCCCAACGATCCGTCCGCCTTCAGGCCCATAGTGCTGCTGAATGAGGTCGCTAAGGTCTTCGAAAAGATCTTGGCGGAGCGGCTCGTGAAGCATCTCGACGCTGTGGAGCCGGGGCTTTCAGAAACGCAGTTCGGGTTTCGGCGGAGGCGCTCCACGATGGACGCCTTCGAGACGCTGCGAACGTCAACGGACGAAGCCGTCCAAGCGAAGGATGTCGTTCTTGCGGTGTCGCTAGACATAGCGAACGCCTTTAACAGCCTCCCTCATGAGACGATCAGGGAGGGGCTCCGCGCGCATGGAGTCCCCCCGTACCTCACGAGGCTGTTGGGCGCGTACCTGCAGGATCGACATATCCTTTGGGAGGGCGGTGAGTCCGGCAATCCCGAGTTAGGTCGTCGACGCGTCGCGTGCGGCGTTCCACAGGGGTCGGTCCTCGGGCCGATTCTTTGGAACGTAGGTTATGACTGGATCCTTCGGGTTCCGGTCCTGCCCGGGGTAGGGCTGATCTGCGTTGCGGACGACACCCTACTCACGGCACGCGCTGCGTCATTTGCGGAATCCGTGGACGTCGCCAACGCCGGGTTGGCGATTGTCGTAGATCGAATAGCTAGGCTGGGCTTGAGGGTCTCCCCCGCGAAAACGGAGGCCATCATGTTCCATAGGAAATTTCGCAATCCCCCCGCGGACTTGACCGTTTCGGTCCAAGGGGTGGCGATTAGAGTAGGGCCCCAGATGAAATATCTGGGGCTAGTTCTCGATGGGAAATGGCTGTTCAAAGCGCACTTTGAGCAGCTAGTTCCCAAACTCGTCAAATCCGCGGGCGCACTCTCGAGGCTGCTTCCCAACGTAGGGGGCCCGGGAGGTGCGACGCGGAAACTTTACTCTGGCATCCTAAGGAGTATGGCACTGTACGGTGCACCCGTCTGGTCCATTGCACTTCACCGCCACAACAGAACCCTGCTGCATCGGGCGCAGCAGGTTCTGGCCGTGAGGACCATACGGGGGTATCGCACAGTGTCGCGGACGGCGGCCACCCTCCTGGCAGGCGATCCGCCCTGGCATCTCCAGGCGAACGTCCTGACAGTGGTGCGCCGCACCCGGCAGGATGCCCTAGCTAGAGGCCTGACCTTCTGTCAGGTCGAAATCGAGGCGATCAGGAAGCGGGAAACCGCCTCCATGATCGCCGTCTGGTCTCAAGAGCTCGACAACCCTGCGGCCTATGGCGGCTACACGGTGGATGCAATCAGGCCACAGCTGACGGAATGGGTCAACCGCACCAGCGGCACCCTGACCTTCAGGACGACACAGATACTTACCGGACACGGATGTTTCGATAAGTATCTGTGTCGCATTGTGGGCTGCTTGCCTTCCCCGGACTGCCGCCAGTGCGGCGCGCTCGACACGGCGTTACACACGCTAGTCGAGTGCGCCGCATGGGCGCCGCAGCGTTTCGAACTTGAGACGCACGTAGGTCCAGTCGACTCGCTCTGCGACTTGGTCAAGGCCATGCTGCAGAGCAGCGACAATTGGGGGGCTGCGGTTACTTTTTGCGAGACAGTAATGTCACTCAAGGAGGCCGCAGAACGAGACAGGGAGAGAAGTCCTGCAGCGCGTGCCAATGCGTCTTCTTGAGGTCGCCGGCCTTCAGCTGGCACCCGGAGAGGCAGGTACGCGCATTACTTCCCTCCCTGAGTTAGGTTCCGTTTACCGCGGGGGGCCTTTAGCTTGCTAGGAGAGCAAAGGACCTTCTACCCCCGCACAACGAAGTGGGGTGTGTTCTCCCAGGGCACACTCCAGGCACTTTATATCGCTGGATCGGCTGGGCGTAACTATGTTCTAAATCTCAGCCTTTCCAACACAAACAAAAGCGCAGGGTCGACAGGGAGGAGGGGGTTTTTAGTGGGTATTGGGGTTGCTGGCCCGTGCAGCAACGCTCGGAGTCTTCCACACTATTCTGTGACGTCGATCGCGGACGGAGCGCTGCCAAGAGCATACTATTGCTGCAGTGTTATCGCCCCCGACCGACGCGTGTCGTTCCCCTAGCAATGACCCAGTTTGTGCGTAAATCGGTTAAGCATTTTCCCTCGCCTCAAAAAAAAAAAAAAAAAACACTCGAGTCGTTCGCTCGGCTTGTGGGCTTTAGTCTGCGTTTTTTGACTGTTTTAAATGTTTTTTACATTGACCACTACCTTTCTTCTGCATTTCTCGTCTTTAGACATAAGAAATAAGTACACCATTTTGAAAGAAATTAGTAAAGTTATGTTTACAAAAAAAATCATATCAGGTGACGCTGGAATCGTATTCCAGTCTCCGTTTACAGAGCGGCAGTACATTGGTAGCACTTTTAGTGTTGCAAATGTCCATAGGCGATAGTAACCGCTTTCCATAAGTTGGGTCGTCTGCATGTCTCCCCCAGGGGGTGCCCCCCGCGGTCCTCACCCCCTCCGACCGCGGTTGGCACACGGGGAAGCGTCCCCGGGGCCCCAACGGCCACTGTCACATTCCCCTTTCTTTCCGTGACAGTGGTGTCCCACCTACGTACCTATCCTTAAAAAGTTCCCGTGTGTCCCTCCTTTACAACTACCTATCCCTTCCATATTCGACGGGCCACTCGCACCTCTCCGTTCAGCGGAGAGGCCCCTCGTGATGCGGCGACGACGAGTCCGGTGGCCGGGCGTTTGGCAAATCCCTGGACCGGCGACGGAATGGGCCTAAGGGCGGTCCGCTCCCCGTAGTGATTTGCCACCATCGTGCGATGCAGGGTGTGGTGGCGGCGGTTTTACCCGACCGCACCCGCATCGCGGTTGAAGATACATTCAGATGAGTTTAGGTGGAGGCCTCGCTCTGTTCGCTCTTAGGGCAGGGTGATACAACCCCACCCACCCGAAACGTGGTCGGCGTGCTTGGAGCTGTATGCCGGGCGGGCTATCCCGGCTGCAAGCGCCCTGTGGGTGGCGTGTGGGGTATCCTGCAATCTAGCAGACTCTTCGCACGCCCCCCACAGTTTAGTGTCTAGTTAGATCTTAAGCATTCAGATGGTCTCCCGTAGTGGAGACAAACTAGTTTTAATAACTCCCAACGGAGTTTAATACAATCATGAAAGCAGCACAAGTTCAAGAAGCACTACCCCAGGCGGGTCGATCCTCCGCTGAAAAAAAAAAGGAGGGCGAATCCCGCACCGATGCCGATACCTATGGTAAGGTCAGCTGTCCCCCATCGTATTCTGGGGGGGGGACGTCCTTGCGCTCTCCACAAACTTGGACTCTGTCCAAAGAGAAGGTGCCCGAGATGGGCGGAGAAGTAATTTTCAAGCGCAGCAGTAGCAGAGCCAGCGGTAGTAGAGCTGCATCTGCTATGAGCTGTGCCGTAAGCGGAACTGTGGGTGGAGCCACCGAGGAGTCCGACTTGAATATCTCGGTGTTCTCCATCCGATCCCGTTCACGCTCAGGATCAAGATCGCGCTCACGTTTTCCTTGTGGGTCACGAGAAGAGCGTAGAGCCGAAGCCGCGGACCCCCTGAACTGGCGTTTGCGTTTGCGGAAGAAGAGGCAGAGGCCAGCCCCGTACCGCGGCCAACGCAACCCCCCCCGCATCTAGCGGTGAGGAAGGTAATATCCCCAAAGCTCCCCGTAGAGTCTCCCCTCCTACTCCGGGACCTCTGGGTGCTGCAGCGAGTTTGGTCAAAGCCAAAGAGGCCATAGTTCAAGCAGGAAGTAGAGACCGGGAGTTGGTCGACCATGAGTCGCATGCGACGGAGCTGATTAGAGCAGCGGAGGAAGCGCGAATCGCTCGGCAGGCTCCGGAACTCATGGGTCACTCCGGCTCTATAACGGACGAGGCAGGAGCCAGAACGGCTCTGGCCGTAGAGACGGATGTCCGCAACGCCCTGGGGGTGATACGTCACGTGGCGAAAGTCCCCAGGGGCTTAAAGGGGACATTCGTCAAGTCACTTAATGACTCGGTCGGCATTCTGAACGATGCGTTTGAAGTGCTACGCGGCCGTACCGAGTCGGAAGAGGTTAGGCGACTAGAGGCGGCCAACCGCCGCCTGGAGGCAGAAATCAAAGAGTTACGGGCGGAAATGGTCAGTCTCCGGGCCGAAATAGCCAAACCCCGCCCCATACCGAAGTCAAAGCCACCACCTCCGCCACCCCCGCCACCAGTATCATCTGTAGTGGGAGGGTGGTTCGAAAATCAAGAGGACCTTTTGCGCCATCTCACCCTGTCTTTGGGGGCGATGATGGACGCGAAATTGGCCGCCTTGAACGATAGGCTTCTTCCAGAGAAGCGAGTCCGCCCGCCGTTGTCAGGAGATGCCCGATGGACGAGCACGCAGTCGTCCTCGGTACCTGGAAGAAGCCAAGCCAGCCGCCCTCCCCCTGAAGACTTTCCTCCACTGCCCGCCAAACGGAGACGTGGCACTGGTGAAAAGAATGACAGTGGGGCCGCTGCTGCAACGGTAGTCACTCCTCGACCAACGAGACAAGCCAGGGCCGAGGCCTCAGCCCCAGTGCCGCCTCGTAATTTGGAAGAAGGCTGGTCGGTGGTTGCCCGCAAAGGCAAGAAGAAGAAACCACCGGTGCAAGCCCAGGCCCAGGCCAAGATTAAGCCAAGGCCGCCGAAGTCTCAGGAGAAAAAAGGTCCGCGTATGCGGGTGCCTAACACCACTGCGGTGATACTCATTCTTTTACCCGCAGCGGTGGAGAAAGCCATCAGCTACGCGGACATTATGGAAAGGGCCAAGGCCAATATAAAGCTCGGCGACCTTGGCATACCGGGAGTGAAACTGAAGACCGCGCGTACGGAGGCTCGTATGCTCCTTCTCCCCGGCAAGGATAGCGGGGAGAAGGCTGACGCCCTCGCCGCGCGGCTCAAAATGGTTCTCCCTGGGGATGAGGTGAAGGTGTCCAGGCCCGAGAGATGTTTCAACGTGCGGATCTCGGGTCTGGATGACTTCACCACAACAGAAGAGGTTGTAGCCGCCGTCGCCCGGGTCACTGACGTTTCGGCTGAGCGCTTCAGCTCTAGCGTCATGCGTTCGGGCCCGGACAGGCTAGGATACGTCATCCTAGCTTGCCCCGTAGCGACGGCCATTAAAGTAAAGGAACATAAGAGGATAATGGTGGGGTGGGCCTCGGCAGACGTCAAAATCCTGCCGAGCCGGTCAGAGCGGTGCTGGCGCTGCCTTGTGGCAGGACACGTCGCCTGCGCCTGCTCCTCCCCTGTCGACCGCAGCAAGGACTGCTACCGCTGCGGTCAGCCTGGTCACCCTGCCGCCACATGTCAAAACCCTCCTCACTGCAGCATTTGTAGTGCGGCGGGCCGTGCGGCAGGACACTGGATGTGCAGGGGAGTGCCGGCCGTGCGTAAAAGCACGGGCCCCCCCACCACCACCACCCCCGCTAGGACCAATAACAGGACTAAGAAGAAAACGAAGAAGAAGAAAGGAAAAGGACCTAGACAGGCAGCGGCGACGAACAGTAACCCATTGATGCCGTCGCAACTCCCGCAACCGGTACCTCGCTCGCTGCCACCACCGTTGCCGATACCGGAGCCCGGGGCCACTAGGATGGAGGAATAAAAGTGTCTTCAATGGCTATCCTAGTGGTCCAGGGCAATCTAAACCACTGCGCCGCTGCTCAAGATTTGCTGGTTCAGAGTATGGCGCAGTGGGCTATCCAGTTGGCTGTGGTCGCCGAGCCGTACTATGTCCCCCCCCGGTCTGATTGGGCGGGGGATCTCGATGGCTCGGTGGCCATCATTATTCGGACCGCTGCCGCCTGCCCCCCCCTAACCGGTGTGGTAAGGGGAAGGGGCTACGTGGCGGCAACAATCGGGGAGATAGTAGTCGTGGGGGGCTACTTCTCCCCAAACAGAGGGCTTGCCGATTTCGAGGGTTGGATCGAGGAAGTGGGCACAGTGGTGGCCCGCAGCCGACCTCGCCCCCTGCTCGTGCTCGGGGATTTTAATGCAAAATCCGTGGCTTGGGGTTCCCCGAGCACATGCGCGCGTGGCGAGTCGTTGGAAGAATGGGCCATCGAACAGGGTCTCGTAGTCTTAAACCGGGGCGCCGCGCACACGTGTGTGCGCCAGCAGGGCGGTTCAATAGTCGACATCACGTTTGCTAGCCCTGAACTGGCGCGCCGTGTGCGGGACTGGAGGGTCGTCACGGGGGTGGAGACGCTCTCCGATCACCGTTATATACGGTTCAGCGTCTCCACCCAGCATCCGGACCCCCCGTCCCGAGAGCCTCCGGTAGGTGACTGTCCGCGCTGGGCATTACAAAAGTTGAATCGGGAGGCGTTCAAAGAGGCCCTGATTGACGCTACTTGGGCGTCAGAGCCCGAGGTGGACCCTCCCGATCTAAATATAGAGCAGGAGGCAGAAATCCTACGGTCGCTCGTAACTGGAGTCTGCGATGCGGCGATGCCGAGGAGGGGCCGATTCCGGCCCTCCCGTAAGGTGTACTGGTGGAACCCCGTACTGGAGGGGCTAAGACGCGCGTGCAATAGCGCGCACCGCCAGTACACCCGACACAGAAGACGGCGTCGCCGCGCAGCGGACGCAGCGGCTGTAGAGGCTCAGCTGTACGAGGGGTACAGGAGCGCCAGAGAAACGTTGCGATTTGCAATCCGCGACGCGAAGAACACCGCCTGGGGAGAACTCTTGGATAGTATTAATGAAGACCCTTGGGGGCGCCCATTCAAGATGGTGCGGAACAAGCTCCGCGCATGGGCGCCCCCGCTAACCGAGTCTCTCCCCAGGGACGTCGTATGTGATGTGGTTGGCGCTCTGTTCCCTTGACGGGCTGAGCATATGCCTCCTGCGATGGTTCCGCCAGAAGCGGAGCCCAGCGCGGATGAAGACCCTGTGCCCATCGTGGACCAGGCAGAGCTGGGGGCAGCCATGCTACGGCTTAAGGCCAAGAACACCGCCCCTGGCCTCGACGGTATACCAGGGCGTGCGTGGGTTCTGTCCTACGACGCCCTGGAGCCCCGACTGATAAGGCTTTTCGGCGCATGTTTGGAGCAGGGCCAGTTCCCGCAACGGTGGAAGACCGGAAAACTGGTCCTGCTGCGTAAGGAGGGGCGCCCTGCGGACTCACCGTCCGCCTACCGGCCCATTGTGTTGCTGGACGAGGTCGGAAAGCTCTTTGAGCGTATCATCGTAGACCGCCTCGTCCAGCACCTATCGACGACGGGGCCGGATCTGGCGGACAACCAGTTCGGTTTCCGCACGGGACGCTCCACAATCGACGCGGTCATGCGCCTAAGAGGCCTGGCGACGTTGATCGCTGCGCGCGGGAGGACCCATCGGCAGGCGTGCCTTCGAGGCACGGCTGGGGTGTCGTCTATCGTAGGCAGGATCCGGCGTCTTGGACTGGAGGTGGCGTTGCAGAAGACCGAGGCCGTGATGTTTCACGGTCCTCGTAATCGTCCACCTCCAGACACCGGAATCATAGTAGGAGGCATCCGCATCGGCATCGGGGGGACCATGAAATACCTAGGATTGGTCCTCGATAGCCGGTGGGATTTTTCGGCACATTTTCGGCAGCTGCTCCCCAGACTCAAGGGGGCAGCGGGTGCGCTGTCGCGCTTGCTCCCCAACATCGGGGGGCCGAACGCCACGTGCCGAAAACTCTTCGAAGGCATCGTACGGTCGATGGCCCTCTACGGGGCCCCTGTATGGGCGGACCGACTGACGGCCCGAAACGCTGCGCTGCTTCGCCAGGCGCAGCGTGTATTGGCCGTCAGGGCAATAAGAGGATACCGTACGGTGTCCTTCGAAGCGGCCTCGCTACTCGCCGGATCCCTCCCATGGGACCTGGAAGCCAGGGTCCTGGCGTCACTATATACGTGGCGCAAAGAGGCCCTGGCCAGGGGCTCCAGACCCGCGCCTCGCGAGATCGAGGTGTGCCGGTCGGAGCTCCGCCAGGTAGCCGTAGGAGTCTGGGAGGAACGCCTTAGACACCCCAGCGCGGGCCCCGCTACCATCGAGGCGGTGAGGCCCGTCCTGCAAGATTGGATAGGACGTCGTCACGGCACCCTGACGTTCAGGCTGACACAGGTCCTCACGGGGCACGGTTGCTTCGGGAGGTACCTGTGTCGCCTCGGCCGCGAGCCCACGTCAGGGTGCCACCATTGTGACACGGGCGACGAGGACACGGCGCTGCACACACTCCAGGAGTGTCCAGCCTGGACCGAGCAGCGCCGGGAACTCATCGCCCACACCGGATCTGACACCTCGCTCCCGGCCGTGGTACGCACCATGGTCGGGAGCCGCACCGGATGGGATGCCGTCTCCTCCTTCTGCGAGCACGTTATGTTGGCGAAGGAGGAGGCGGAGCGGGAGCGTGAGCGTACATCCTTGCTCCGCTCCCGCCAAAGGAGGACGCGCCGACGCCGGAGGGCGGACTTTGATCTTCGGCCACCGTAAGCGGGCGGCGCGGGTGGGGCCCCTTGGGGTATAGGGGTTCTCACTCACCCGCACATGCCGTCGAGATGAGAGCGCGAGTGTTCCGCGCGCGCTTATCTCTCCTCCCGTGGGGCGCGTTACAAACCGCCCCACGCCGGATTTGACCATGACGTCGCCGGGGGGGTAGTCCCCCGGCATTTGAAGAGGCCCAGTGAGGGGGGCCCACGCCTGCCAGGGCATGCGGAGACGGGAAGCCCAATTCCCCGTAGCCCTGGCATAAGGCGCAGGACGGAACACCCAGGGGTTTTAGTGGGTATCCCTAACTGGGGAGTGGCAATAGCGTGGCACCGGTTCTGACCGGGCACGCTAGTGCCACCCCCGATCTGGCGAATCCCACACACTCACACAGGTTATTACTTTTTTAAAACAACATATTTGTTAATAATTATAGATAAGATATTGTTAAGTATGGTGCAAGTAAGTTTGTCCTGGTTGGGCGGTTGTTAAAGTTCTACTAAATAACCTTGTTTAGTAAGAATATAAGTTATTGTGAACAAGTGTTATTATATTTGAGTCACAACTTAGATATCCTAGGTCTGATTCCCCCCCTGTGTATTGAAACTAACACATTGAGTACATACATATAGTAGCCTCAATGACTCAATTTTACAACTATTGCAGATGTCAATGACATTAAGATTCTGTAAACTACATATAAAATATAATTCTAGAAGGAATTTAATTATATTTAAATGCAGATTATTATATCACATTTTGTTTTCACAGGTGCCAAACGCAGGAGGATAAAAAGTGATGATGGTTGTGAAGCCAGAAATAAAGCTATAGAATATTATATAGTCAAGAAAAAATTATTAGAGTATGGTTGAAAATATTAAATTAGAGAATGACAAGTAAAATTAGAGATAAGGAATTTGAAGGCAGAAAATGTATAAAATTGTTTGTTTTAGTCATATTAATTCATTTAGTTTTTAATTTAAAAAAAAATAAGTTCTAGGATGTTTTACATTTGTATATTTTAATTTTAAGTTTGTGTGTATAATGTGAATGTAAATATTAATAGTAAGTAACCTAAATGTAGCTATTAGAATTACCTACATTAAAAAAGTTTTTAATAATATGTAATGATGTACCTTTTATGTTGAAATTAAACAACGTTATAGTATGATCTGTATATTTTATTTCCTGGACATTATTCCATTTAAATCTAGCATAATTTAAGTAATAGCCATCATCACAACACATATTTACATGAACTTTAAACAATTTACAAATCCTATAAATATAAATAAATGTGAAAGTTTGTTTGTGTGAGTGTTTATTTGTCAATAACACAAAATGGGTGAAAGAATTTTCAGTAAAGTGTAGCAGTAGTACAAACATAGCTTACAATCTCCATTAACACAGGCAACTTTTTATTTCAATATATTATACACACATAATATATATTTAGAGGCAGGTATAATATATATGTGTATTATTAAAAATAATTTGAAATTGTATCTATTCTATGAGTAACATTATTTTCCAAATTTTCTGATGTCACAGTAACTTTCTCACGACAACTCTACTTCAGGGACCACTTCCTCAATACTAGGTCCTACAAATGATGCGAAGAACTGCTGTAGCTATTATAACCTTTGTTATATTTTCTCAGGACAATCGCATTGTCAGTGATATTACTGGGAAGCAATGTTTCCAAACACCTGTACAAAGAAATATATTTTTCAAATTAAAAAAGAAATGCTATTTCCTACTAGTAAACAAGTGGGTACTTTCTTTACTGCTTCCATTTGACCTATGTTTCCTGTACATGTAAGAATGTTTACATTTTAAATAGAAATATATTTTAAACTAGCTGATGCCTGCGACTTCGTCTGCGTGGTGCGGTTTTTTAACTATCCCACGGGAACTTTTTAATTTTTCGAGATAAAAACTATCCTATATGTTGACCAGGGATATAAGCTACCACCATACAAAATTTCATTTAAATCAATCCAGTCAGTTCGGAGATTAACTGGTACAAACAGACAGACAAACAGAAACAGAAAATTTGAAAAAAATCTAAATTAGTTCTATTTCACTTCTTACATCCCCTGACTCGGTATATAGCATTTTTTCTCATTGTACAGAAATTCGACCTCTACAGTTTTATTATATGTATAGTTGTAAAAATTCTTACATGTACATAAAGCATAGGTCAAATGGTAACAGTAAAGGAAGTACCCACCTGTGGTAAGCAATATGAGTACCTAATAATCTTAAGTGTTAGTTTTACCTTTCAATTGTATTTCTAGTTTTTATGTGGGCCTCATTGTATCTGATTTCTTGTGTAGTTGATGGGTTTAACAAAGGTGCAAGCAAGTCAGTAAAAATTGTGTTATATATTTGAAATAGAAGTGACAATATAATATTGCCAACCTCTTAATATTGAGTTCAGTTTCAATGAATGGCACCATATACTCTAGAAAACCGAGTGATATTATAAAATTTGTCTGTAGTCCAGAACAGTATATTTGCCATACAATCTAGCAATAGCAGCAAATATATCTGCCACTATCCTACATACCGCTGATAGGGATACACCAACAAAATCAGCCACCGAATTTAGCATTGTCCCCAATGCATAAAATCGTAGAGTTAAGTAAAAGTTGATGCAATGGTGGATAGCCGTTCTTTCTAAAAATAGAATTGAATATTATTTTAGGTCATCTAATGTACAAAGCAATGTAAATATTATTAAAACACTTTACCGCCTCGATTTCACTAACAAATGGCATTATTTCGTTCAAAATCATTTCAACGGATGTTTTGTTTATTCTAAACTGCAAGAAGTTTATTTTTGAGGACTCTGCTCTTTCTAGTTCGCCGTCACTACTATCCAAATCCCATAATTGAAGTAACATTTCAATCACTATCACCATCACTCGCAAATAACTCCATTATTACACAAGAATCTCTCAATATCGGGGGATCGCAAATAAAGATCGATTGAGGTCAAAAACGGATCTGTCAAAATTAGAGATCGTTTATTGAAAACGCGTAGCTGTCACTTTCATACAAGTGGCAATCCAAAAATGCCGGATCGCCCTCCCAACGATGGATTCGTAAAACGGATCGACGAAACGATCTGTGGATCGAATATTGAAATCACAAAAGTAGGAAATGGATTGAAAATATCGATTTTGGATTAGAGATTAAAGATTGAGATTGCATATTGAAAGCCGCCGTAAACAAGCTTGGACGTATATAGTGGTGATGTATGTTCGAGGCGTCGACACCCGAAACACCACTAACTCTGTGTGAGTCAGACTCGCATGGAATATTCTCTCTCGAGCAACTTCTTCCTCTGTATCAAATTGAGTCATTGAGGAGGTATGCCCTCAGTGTATTCTACCGTCTCTATAACGGAGTGTTCTGGAAGAACTGTTTAATCTGGTGCCAACGCTTCATTTTAACAACCGCACCGCTCGCCATCGACGGGATGTTCACCCCCGTTTCCTGGAGCTCCATGGAGCACAATAATGATCTGGAGGGAACTTCTCGCCGTGGTTTTTTCTTTGTGCTATGACATAGGGTTGTTTAAGAAGGGCGTTATAAAATTTCTTAGCGACCGGCAACGCATTGGCAGCGCCCATGGTGTTGCAAACATCCAAAGACAATGGTAACCACCTCGCATCAAGTGGGCCGTCTGTCTAGCATACGCAATTTAAAAAAAACTTTCCAACCTTAGGGGTATACTGGTAACTGCAGTAAATTCCAAGGGCTAAAACCGTTTTGCACATAAACATCATTAGTATTTGACAAGTTTCACGATGTTAGTGCGATTTATTTTAATTATTTGTTAGTTATTAGGGTAAGTTATTTTTTTTTTTGCATATTATACTTGTCATTAAGCTTTACCTAGCAAGTAAATAAAACAGAGTTATTCAATAATATTAAAATCATTGTTTATTTAACCAAGCTTCAAAAAAGCTTGGGGTGCTCAACAGGGCTAAGCGGTACTTCACACCTGGACATAAGCTTTTATTATATTGTTACGTGCGGGCATGGGTACGCACTTAGGATTGGAAGGAAACACCAGTTTTTTAACTAAATGCTTTTATTAACTTACACGCCGTACGTGATTCTTCTCCGCAGGGTTGTCCCTACTCGTACAACTAACGACGCACTGGCCCGACGATAAGATGTCTCACTCACAATACCGTCGCCGATATTGCTACTACTGCAGTGCTCACCTCCGAATTTACCGCGTGTAGCTCGCTTCTGGATCTCCTCTTAAACTACGCTACACTCCTTCACTGAAATGCGTACTAAACTTTTCGCTACATTCACCACTAAGCTAGTCACTGTCGTCTATTAAATTTCTCTTCCAACTCTTTCGTATCGCACTTGTCGCTTCGCTGTCTAGAACTGAACTACTCGGTTTTTTTTTATTGGACTTGACTTTATGTTGTTGGTCCGTAGACCTCACAACTTTACCGGGGTTTTCGGGGCGAGCGAACGAACTTGCTCGAGGGAGCTCCCTGGGGAGATTTACCTCGGCTGGACTGTTGCCATGAGAGGGGGATGAATCTGATGATGCCCACCATAGGGCGACACAATGAACTAATTGAGAACGGGCGACGGGTAATATAAAGCCCGAGGGCCTCCTCAGTAGGCGCGCCGTACTCTGCTTAAATACCCAGAAGAATCTTCTGGAACCCATAATTTCGATCTTCTTTTTTTACTGTCTGTTCCTTTCTAAAATGTATCTGTCCTTGTCTTTTCCTTCCAGAACCTTCTATCTTTTTCTAAGTATTGACACCAGCTTACCCTGCCAGAAAGTTCTATCCTCGGTCGCTACAATATAAAAAAGCCCAAATCCTGCTCTGGGTTGGAGCACCTCAGTACCAGCTGTTTTCATTTGGCTTTAGAATATAGAACTTTTCAGTTTCAGAAGAGATGCTGGCTGTCTAAGCGTATCTGCCGTCAGTACAACGGGAAATGTCTTGATGAGCATTTGTTTTGGTGCCTATGTCGCCATTTTACCATCTCACCGCTCACCGGCGACTAGGAGTTCATCCACGCTTCCTTGCCACCTGAAAGTCATCCACTGTACGCAGCACTCGCTCCTTTATATCATAGGGGAGCAAGCTATGGAATGAATTCCCTTACGCGATTTTCCAAAAGGCGCTACAATATGGAACTTTAAGTATCAATAAGGTAGGCAACGCTTCGGCTCCCTTAGTGTTGCAGATGTCCATGGGCGACGGTAACCACTTGCTGTCTAGTGAGCCTCTTTGCTAGATTGTCTAGAAGCAAACAAAATGAAACTTCACAGCAACAAAAACGCCAGAAGTCATGTTACAGTTATTGAGTAGCATAGATGTTCTTGTCATGTTTCTTTTTAAAGTTAATAATTAGTTTTGTTATGTAGCCTCTTATTTCTGAACGATACAATCGACCACTTCCTTAATTGAATAGTAATGTTATATTTTTTTATTTATTCTCTAGAGTTGTTGTCTATAATTTACAATAACAATTGTAATACTTTCTTAAGTTTTCGCGACTTGTATACATAATAAAACTACGTTTTAACGGTTTTAAGCGCGGTAATTTTATTTGATTTTGGTTTTTCCGACGTTTCGGCCAGTTTTCAGTGGCTGTGATCACGGAAGACAAAGATGTCGAGTGTCAACGAGTATTGTTAAAGTTTTATTTAGCCTACCGCCAACTTGTTAATTTTAATTTTGTTTATGGTTTTTTGAAATATTTTGAAAAAAACAGCGGGTAGTTGGTTAAACAACACGTATAGATATTTGCTCTTGAAATTTTAATTTAAATCATTATAAATCATTACTTAATTATCAGTATTTATGCATAAAGTGAGAAAATAAGTGCGTCTCCTTGTCAGTGAGTGTTATTTCCTGTGCTTGACCGTTGAACACAAAGATACGCAAGTCACTTAAATTATGGAATCTATTCACGATACTATGGCAGAAATGATGGAATTATTTCGCAATAAGACTACTGCAATTGAATCTCAGTTACAGAAAACCACCAATCCGGTTACTGTAGAAGGTTTAGCTGCTGAGTTCACATCCTTTAAGTCCTTTATGATGCAGGCATTAAATGGACTTCAAAAGCAGATAGAAATGCTTTCTAGTACTATGGATCGATTAGAAATGCAAAGTCGAAGAAAAATGTTACTTTTCCATGGTTTGAACGAAGTAAGAAACGAAAATATATTGTTATCTATTACTGAAGTTATCAAAAAGCGACTCGGCGTCTCAGACTTCACAATGGATGGTATTAGACGCTGTCATAGACTGGGGCGGCCTGTACAAAGCCAGAAATGCAGACCCATAGTGGTCAAATTCCAGGATGTAAGTGATCGCGACAAAATCTGGTTACTTAAAACCAAGTTGAAAGATTCCGGAATTACTATGTCAGAGTTTCTGACGAAAACTCGTCACGACATATTCATGGCTGCGAGAAAGAAATTCGGTTTATCTAAATGCTGGACCAGAGAAGGTAACATCTACGTGGTGGGCCCCGATGATACTCGTCACCGAATTTCCTCACACAGTGACCTAACCAAAATCAGTAGTGATGACATCCTAAAGCCAACAAACGAGCCTACAATGCCTGCGGCTGCCAAAGCTACTGCAGCCAAGTCAAAGAGGGCTGTCGCCGCTAAGAAATGATACGTGAACACAAATAATATTCTTAATGTCATTTTTCTTATTATGTATCATTTTGTGCTAGGTATTTTTTTGTGTATTTATCCTTACATTTTATGTTTTTATTTTTCCAAGTGATGTAGGTGTATATAACCAAAATAAATATAACATTATTGTAACTACTCTTGAAATATGTACTTCCTTACTGCGGTACTCCTGAGTTCGATTCTTACCATAGTAAACATAAACAAACTTTCCATAATTTACTCTAGCCTGGATGTATGGGATTGGCCCCCGAGTTGACCGCCATATGAATGTTACACTCTTTACATAGGTGCGACTTGCTTGCTTGGGAATGTGCGTGTCTGCTGTTATGTTTATAATTTAATAAATGTAAGTTTCACATCTAGTGGTGCTTATTATAGTACTAGCTGTCCCGGCAGACGTTGTTCTGCCCTGAAGAAATAAAACTTAGAACCCGATTGCAGCGCCACCTACCGGGTCCAAATGTAACCTATCCTATCTTTCAAGTTGGATCAAACTGCACACAATCGGTCAAGTAGTTTAGGAGTCCATTGAGGACAAACATTGTGACACGAGATTTATATATATTAAGATTATATAAATTTGTTTCTGATACACTTGTTGACCGCACACGATTATTTTATTTCTTTTCTTTTTCTCTCTCGTATCTGGTGAAATAAAATTTACATACATACATAACATTAAGCCAGTTCCCTTGCGGGGTAGGCACGAACAACAGAGCGCCATTCAGGCTCATTCTTACACACCTCACTTGCTTCTTGACAAAATTTACTACTTACATTTAATACAAATACACGTAATAATGAATTCCTGTGGTGAAACAGTTTATAAAAATATAACGTGTTTATAAAAAGTACCTTCTACATATTTACAATTGAAATTGTCACGGTTTTAAAGTTATCGTATTAGATCATTTCTTATAGACTCTTGTTGTTATTATCTTTTATTGTGTTTATTATAATGTTTAATTTGTAGTACACTCAACTGGCGGGTGGAGAATTTTTAGAAAATATATTACCTGTTGAATTAAAACTTAAAATTATAGTGTATATATACATATTATTATTATTATTTTTTTAACTTCTTTTTTGGTATTTAAACTTATTTGGTATTATTATTGGTAAACATATATACGTACATATTATTAATAAATTATTATTATATTATATATTGATAAATTGGTACTAGATTCTAGTAATATTGATCATTACGTAATAAATATATTTTGTTGTATGTCTATTTCGAGTATCTCAAGTAGTACTTGTGATGACTTTTTATCCGTCTGTAGCGATGATAGTTTTCGCAGTTTACCGTCGTTGAATGATAATCTAGTTTGTCAATTCACAGACTTTCCGAGGAATTTCAATGCTGTTCACATAAATGCTCAAAGTATTCCGGCTCATTTCCCAGATATGCTGGCGACTTTTAATTGTAAAAACATACATGCTATTTTGATATCAGAATCATGGCTGAAGCCCTGTCTCTCGACTGTTGCCTACACTTTACCAGGGTACCATTTGATACGTAACGACCGCCTTGGCTCACGTGGTGGTGGTGTTGCCATATATTTACGCAACTATATTCCTTTTAAACTAGTATCTCAATCAACACAACCGCCCCCTCCAAATGCAGGTGAACATATTTTTATCGAACTCCATTTACAACACACTAAGCTATTACTTGGCGTATACTACTGCCCCTCATCTAATATAAACTTTTTCTCATCTTTTGAGACTATTTTAGAAAATTTTATGCCCTCATACAATCACACCATTATTATGGGTGACTTTAACACATGCCTCTTAAAACAAGACACACGTTGCTCATTCTTCAAATCTGTTTCTGAGTCATGTGGCCTGTCAATTCTACCTTTAAATGCTACCCATCATTTTCCCAACTCAACTCCTTCTCTACTTGACCTTATCCTAGTATCATCCCCTAATTTAGTATTAAATCATGGACAATACCCTGCTGACGCATTTTCATGCCATGATCTTATCTTCTTGTCGTTTGAAATTCGAGCTCCTAAAGTGAACCCCAAACTACTGTTGCAGCGTAATTTTTGTGGTATGAACATTGAGAATCTTAAAGCAGACGCTTTAAATATTGATTGGACGCTTCTTACCGGCAGCGGTTGTATCGACGAAAAAGTCAGTATTCTAAATGAAAACATAGTAAAATTGTATGACAAGCACGCACCAGTTCGAGCTATTAAAATAAAACATTTACCTGCGCCTTGGCTTACTGAAGAAATCAAGTTGGTACTATCGAAGAAAGCTACTGCAAAAACTAGACATAACCGTCGACCAACTCCTTCGAATTGGGAAAAATATGTTTTGATCCGTAATCACTGCAATAAGGTGTGTAGAGATGCACAACGTCGCCACATTCACGATTCAGTTCAAAACGGAGATCCAGCTAAAATCTGGAAATTCCTCAAATCATTGGGAGTTGGAAAGCCGCAAAATAACTCTATTCCTTCAGACTTAAATGTTGATTCTCTGAATAGCCATTTTGTTTCATCGTCTCATATTGATAAGACATGTAAAGATAACACACTTAAACTTTTCTCTTCACTTCCAACCCCTGATTATTCTCAATTTGTCTTTACTCAGTTCACCGACTGTGATGTTAAGAAAATATTGTATCAATTACATCGAAGGCGGTGGGCAGCGACAGTGTTAGCCGTAACATGATTCTTCCTATCCTAGATATTGTTCTTCCTATTATTACCCACATTTTAAATTTCTCTATTTCTAACGGCTCGTTTCCAAAAATTTGGAAAAAAGCACTTGTCACCCCTATCCCAAAGAAATCCAATCCTAGTTCCTTTTCTGACTTTCGTCCCATTTCCATACTTCATTTTTATCCAAAGTCCTAGAACGACTTGTCCATAACCAGCTAAGCATTTTCTTAAATAAAAACGATCTCCTTAACCCTTTTCAGTCCGGTTTCCGCCCTGGTTACAGCACTGTCACTGCCTTAGTCAAAATCACCGACGACATAAGATTCGCTATGGATGAAGGCAAAGTGACAATGCTTACCTTGCTAGATTTCAGCAATGCTTTCAACGCTGTTGACTTCGATATCCTGCTTGGTATACTCTACTCTCTTAACATATCTCCAAAGGTAATTGAGTGGTTTCGAAATTACCTGTTTGGCCGGCGGCAGCGGATTCGTATTGATGAATCCCATTCATCCTGGTGCGATACGTATGCCGGCGTACCACAGGGTGGCGTCTTATCTCCTCTACTTTTCGCAATTTTTATTAATTCTATATCCAACAAACTTCGATGCTCCTACCACCTTTACGCAGATGATCTCCAAATTTATACACATGCTTCTATTGAAGAACTCTCAGATGCTATTAAGATCATAAATGAGGATTTATCATCGATCGTAGATTGGAGTAGATCTCATGGACTAGCAGTGAATCCAAAGAAAACTCAAAGTATTGTTGTTGGGAGTTCGAGGATGGTTGCAAAAATTCACTGGCCCGCGTTACCCCCTATCACATTTGACGGAATCAAAATCCCAATAGCTGATTCAGTAAAAAACCTAGGGGTTCATATCGACAAAACGTTATCCTGGGAACCCCAACTTAAAGAGGTTAGTCGCAAAGTATTCGCTTCCGCAGCTTCCTTGCGGAGACTGCGGAATTTCTTGCCACATACCACAAAAATTGCACTGGCACAATCCCTTCTTTTACCCATTCTAGACTATGCCGATGCTAGCTATCTCGATCTCGCAGAATACCAGTTAGATAAACTTGAGCGACTCCAGAATTTTTGTATCCGTTTCATATTTGGTTTGCGCAAATATGATCATATATCTGAATTTCGCACTAAGCTCAAGTGGCTCCCTATCCGCCTTCGCCGGAATACGCATATCCTGTCTCTATTATACAATGTATTGTTTAGTCCTAAGTCTCCTCCTTATCTTAAGGAACGTTTCCAATTTTTCAATGTGAATCAGGGGAAATTCCTCAGGTCATCAGTGAATATGAGACTAGAGACACCGCTCAATACAACCAGGTTTTATAATCACTCTTTCAGTGTTCAAGCTGTCCAATTATGGAACATGCTTCCACTGGAAGTAAGGCAAGCCCAATCTGTATCCGCCTTTAATAAACTTGTTAAGGATTACTACCTCAAAGTATAATTTGTGCTGTCATTATTGTACGTATCTTTATTCTATTTATTGAATTAATATAATATGTATTCCTTTTAATAGACGATATATATGTGTGTGCGTGTGTGTGTTTGTGTATGGATATATTTATATATATGTATGTTTATATATATAATATTACTATGTTTTATGTACTTAATCATGTGTATATAAATCTGTATGTATATTTATATAATAATATTAATATATAAAATATGTAACACTTTTAAAATATTGTGCAGTAAACCCTGCCCTAGCTTTTGTGCCATATTTCTCTCTCCATCCCAAGGTTGTCTGGAAGAGATCGCTGTCAGCGATAAGACCGCCATTTGTACTAATTCTTAAGCTGTTTTTGTGTACTATTTCATAAATTTTATTGTACAATATAGGCGATGGTAACCGCTTTCCATCTAGTGGACCGTCTGCCTGTCTGCTGAACTCCTGCAATAAAAAAAAATAAAAAAAAAAAAAAAAAGTGGGATATTGCATTTCACAGGTCTCAGAAATTGGGTAGTCTTTTTCTGCGGCTTGAAATATGTTTTGATTGAAGCTCGCCTGAGGATGTGGCCAATTCTGTCTGTGACGAATCTACGACCAAATCAACGGTGTAGCCATGGGCTCACCGGTGTCTCCTGTCGTGGCTGACATTTTTATGGAAGACTTCGAGCAGAAGGCACTGGATACCGCTCCGGCTAAGCCGAAGATGTATAAAAAGTACGTAGACGATACTTTTGCCGTCCTCCCAAACGATAAAGTCTCTGCATTTCTAGATTATCTCAATTCCATTAGCAGTAATATTAAATTTACTATGGAGATGCAGGGGTCTACAAGCTTGATTGCGAGTATGGATTGTCATACATTGGGCAAACAAAGAGGAGCATAAAAACACGAGTAAAAGAACACATTGCTGACATGAAACACACAAGGTCTACGAAGTCTGCGATCAGTGAACACACGCTGGATAAACCCATTATAATTCAAAATGTCTCAATTGTATATAGACGGTATTCATTACATTTCATTTTTATGTTGGCAGACGCGATAGATTTGTACTGTGTTCGGTTTGTTTTATTACATGTAAAATGTTAAATATAATATCTTCTATAAAATATTATCTGGAATTTCCAAACAGTAATGTATTCAATTCTTTTCATTCATAACACTTTAATTAAAATAGTTTATCAATGACTTCAAATCCGCTATCAGTTGTGCCAATTGCTAAGTTTCATAAACAGTTGAATAAGTTGAATTGTTGGAGGAATGGCGAGATGTTCTCAAAATGCTTGTCGAGTGAGAATAGTAGTTTAATAAATTTGTTAAAGCCGTAAGGTTCTCTAATTACAACTATGTGACCAATTGCTGTTATTTTATTAATATAAACCCTTCTGAGTTGTTGCAAGTATTAGTCATTTCTTTATAGCGGACCGGACTGATGACACTGACGCGTGCTGGATTTAGCCCGTGGGCTGTAGTTTGAATTGATACCCAGTGGTTTATACCGATGGATCGACTACAGACTCAAAGGCACCGATGCCAGTGAAAAATAAATTTAAATTGTAGATCCATGAGATGAATGGGGGGGGGGGGGGGGTCAAGGATAATGGATCTCGATAACAGGTTTCATAAATAAAGTACATATACGCTGCGAAGACAATGATGTTCTGCATTACCACTTTATACATTGTAGTGTTGCAAATGTCCGTAGACGACGTTACCACTTTCCATCACGAATCACGAGGACCGGCAGCCTGTCTGCTACTTACTATATATACAAATATAATAATAACAACCCGTAAAGGTCCCATTTCTGGGCTTGTTAGTTATATAAAAAAAACTCCCAAATATAGCAAAAAATAAAAATATTTAAATTTCCAAAAATCACAAAAAAATCACAACTCGAAGACTAATTTTTTAGTAAAACATGGGAGTAATTTGAGTATCCCTTCACGTGAACTAATTATTTTTTTCTTTTGAACGTCACTATTCTGTCCACCCTGTATATACTTAATCCGATTATTTAATACTTACTAAGTTCTCGTAACGCACTGTGGTGCGATCGGCTTTCTTTAGTCGGCTTCACTCCGAGTTCAGGGTTCGGTCTACCTATTTTGTTCCCTTGAGATATAATATAAGAAATAAAACTGCATAATTCGTCTATTAATATACATTTTACTTAAACCAATCAAACAACCTTTATTACAACTTTCCTATACTTTTCGTGAGACACAGACGAACATAACTATTTTTTTAAATATATTTACTTCTGATACATTGATAATCATACTAAGTGGCGCTTAATTTTAAAAATCAATTTTATAATTAACGGCAGGTTGGGCGTGATTCTAGTCGCCGAGCAACTTTCTTGTCGTCGGGCGACCGTTCTATCGCCGTATGATACGCTATCTAGACATAATTGTAGTAAATGCTAGTAGGTTCCTAGTTTAGTTTAGTCATATGCGATTTTTTCGGTCACAGTTTATCGCTTTGAGATACTTAACGTCAAAATATTCGATACTATACAAAATTGCAACGATTTATTAAGGTATAAAATCTTACTCATTCGAGGGGGGCGACTTTTCTGTCGCCGAGTCGTAATAAATAACTTTATTTCTTAATTTCATTTCTTAACTCTATGTTCTAGAACTACCAGTTTCTGAGTATATCTTGAGCATAGAATTACCAAAATTGAAATATTGCCCACATTTGTAAGGGCTTTATTCAAAAAGCCTTTAGAAGTCAAAGTTTTGTTTTGTCGCGAAAATTTGCAACTATAGTAGAGCCTTGGCAATTAATCTATTCTCAAGGTACATTTTCATACAAAAATTGTTTATTTTTAGTTCTTATTAATGCCTTTCTCTGCAATGTCCCTGCTTCACCTGGGATAGTGTTAGCTAGTGACTGTGTCACGCGAACGTAGCTAAGGGTTTAATGCGTTATTTTAGATGCGACATTGTTAATGACGTTCTATATTGACAGATAACTTAATTCATGTGTATACTACTAATGTACATAAACGATAACGCGTTATTTTTAACACTATAAGATAAAGTTAACGCAGGTAGAGCAGAGATATAAGATGTGACGCCATCTTTAGATTCCGGCCAGCGAGGCATGACACAAATGGCGACAAATTAAAAAAATCTACAGCTGGACTAAAAACCGGAATAAATCCTCCTGTATTTCTTAAACCAAAAATAAGTAATATTATGTGTAGAAATCTACGATGATGACAATCTTGTAAAACCCTTTCAATAACACTCCAGGGGCTCTCGTAGGTTCATATGGTAGATGGGGGTGTTGCCGTATGAACAATTTGAACAAATTGTAATATGATTGCTCAAAAGTCGAGTGTCAGCAAGATGGCGCTGCTAGTGGAGCAATTATTTTTAAGTTTTCTTCATTCATGATGATATAGTTTACCTCACTTCATTATGATAATTATTTCTGTTTTATTTGTGACCATTCCGTGAAAGGCGGGCACCGGTGGTCGAAATATTTGAACGAAAAATTACCAATCGTTAAAATGTTAATTTTAATGATTTTCTTCGTTCGGTCGTAATATACCGGTAAACTGTGCCATTGTTGGCACCCACTCAATAATTGGCACTATTGTATTATGAATTTCACACCCTAGCCTGTTTCTATAGAAAAATAAGTGTTACATTATTTGTCCGTGGCGCTATGATGGCCCCATTCAATCTCCGCTCATGAATCAATTGTGTAACGGCGGCATGTGTTAATTTCATTAAGTATCTAATAGAATTCTTATTGTTTAGTTGAGGCCTTTAAATTTATTTATGGAAGGCCTACAGCTAAATACATTTGAATAAATAATCACAATTACCAACAACAAGCCAATGGAAGGTTTTTACGAATAACTTAACTGCATAAGATCACAGAGTATCTAGTTTAAACTATGCAACTGAGTTTAATGCAAGCGAGTTGTGCGAGTCGTTGATTCAACTCAGAGTGGTGAGTTGTTGATTTAACTCACACCATATTCCAACACTATGCTACAAGCATGCAACATAAAAATAGATCAATACCAGCTGTCATTTTAGTCCAGGTAATTAAAAATTAGAGCATAAGTTAAGGCTTCCCTTATTGTATTAGTTTATAATCTCAGATAAATCCTACTAATATTATAAACGCGAAAGTTTGTAACAATGTATGGATGTATGTTTGTTACTCTTTCACGCAAAAACTACTACATGGATTTTGATGCCACTTTACAATACAATAACACATCTTAATATATATAAATTAGGTGTCACGTTGTTTGTCCGCGATGGACTCCTAAACTACTTGACCGATTTTAATCAAATTTGCACACCGTGTGCAGTTTGATCCGACTTGAAAGATAGGATAGCTTACATTTGGACCCGGTAGGTGGCGCTGCAATCGAGTTCTAAATTTTATTTCTTCAGGGCAGAACAACGTCTGCCGGGTCAGCTAGTAGTCTATAATTTATAAAGATATAGTGTGAAATTTAACGATTTTCCATCACCACGCGAATGAAACCAGATAGACAAATTGAAAGTGCCAATCATTTAGGGTGCCAAGAATGGCACCAAGTTTATCCCGTTTTTGTTGTATTATTCTTTAGTATATACATTGTTGTGTGTTTATTTGTGATTCTGTCGCAAGGCGGCTGCGATGTCCCGCACGTCCAGCTGCACTTTGGGCTTGTGCTGCGGCGGTTCGAAGTAGAAGTCGAATCGCTTGAACGACTCGATCTCACGCTCAGACACCTCTAGCGATGATAGATTCGTTATGCTTGAATCGGGAAGGAATACGCTGGATTCTGTTGAAAAAAATAATATCATTTTGACGTTTGCACGCACGCCTATATTATCCGTGCAGGAACGGAGAAAGAAGACAATTTCCTGCGTTGGGGCGGCCGTCATAAGAGGCGACAAAACAACCCACAGCCCGCTGGTAAAATATACCATCATAATAACCTTGAGTTGTGTTTCGGCATTAGTAACCAGGTTCCAGTTTCCTTTAAGAGAGCAGCAGCGCATTTGTAGCACCTATGGTGTTGCAGATGTCCATAGGCGATGGTGACCGCTTTCCATCAAGTCTGCCTGTCTGCTGAATTCGTGCAATAAAAAAAAACGATATTATAAGATTCTAAACATGCCATGTCTGTACATTGAAGCTATTTAAAAAATATATTTGGAATAGACTATATAAACGACGAAGAACACGGTACATTTTTTTTAGATTTCTTGTTTGTTCGGGTTTCACGTAAAAACTACTGAGCTGATTTCGACGCGATTTTCGCTTATCGACAGCAAGTTTTTAAACATTAAATCTGCGCTACTTTGTATCCTGATAACCACCCGCGATTTTTTCTGGAATGATTTAAAATGGCGAAATTAAAAAAAAAACCGAATTCCAATGCGATTTTTTTCACTCATCGATAGCAAATTTTATGTAATAAAATGCGTGATATTTTTATCCCGGGAATCCTGCGGGAATTTTTCCGGGAGCGGTTTGAAGTTGTTCGGGTGCACAAAAATTAGCTTACTCCGACACAGTTTTCACTGAAACGATAGCTTGCATTGTTTTTTGAAATGCTGCGATACTTTGAGTCCCGGGAATCCTGCGGGAGTTTCTAGTCAAGCGTGGACGAAGTCGCGGGCATATTCTAGTATAGATATAAAGTTGCGCATTGCGCATCGACATTGAAATGACATGTTGCATATGTCACAACAAGGAAATGGACCCAAATGTTACAATGAATTCTAATATTTTTACATATTTATAAACACCTTTATCCCTCAGGAATGGAGAAAGAGTATAATTTCCTGCGTTGGGGCAGCCTGTCGTAAGAGGCGACAAGACAACCCACAGCCAGATGGTAGGGCATTTGCCCGACTGGATGGCAACTAGCCCTGGTCTGGGGTATGCCGCCATAACAACCTTGAGTTGTGTTCCGGCATGAGTGACCAGGTTCCAGTCTCCCTTAAGAGAGCAGCAGCGCATTTGTAGCACCTTTGGTGTTGCAAATGTCCATAGGCGATGGTAACGGCTTTCCCGCAAGTGGGCCGTCTGCCTGTCTGCTGAACTCCAGTAATAAAAAAAACAAAACAAACGTTGAAATAACATCTTATCATACAACTTTAAAATATGACGATGGAAATAATTACTTTTTAAACAATGATTAATACGCTTTTTGACTCCTTTTACTTGCGTCTACTTATAACGTCATAGGTAGGTAGGTCGTACATCATCTGTCAGGCTACGACGTTCTGCAAGTTTATAAAAGTTTCTCACTTGATTTTTTTATCCATTCAGTAGTAGCATTTTAAAATCTGCTGGCCGAATTATCCTACCTGATTTTTATCTCTTTTTTAAATTCATTTTACAAACTCGAACCTTGTAAAATTTCCTTCACACCTACCGGGTCCAAATAAAAATCTAAATCATCCCGGGTTTCACTTAAATACACACAAAAATTTCCTTTACACCTACCGGGTCCAATTGTGAATCTAAATCATCCCCGGCCTCACTCAAACACACACAAAAATTTCGTTTACACGTATCGGGTCCATTTGTGAATCTAAATCATCCCCGGCCTCACTCAAACACACACAAAAATTTCGTTTACACGTATCGGGTCCATTTGTGAATCTAAATCATCCCCGGCCTCACTCAAACACACACAAAAATTTCCTTAACACATACCGGGTCCAATTGTAAATCTAAATCATCCCGGGCCTCACTCAAACACACACAAAAATTTCCTTAACACATACGGGGTCCAATTGTGAATCTAAATCATCCCGGGCCTCACTCAAACACACACAAAAATTTCCTTTACACCTATCGGGTCCATTTGTGAATCTAAATCATCCCCGGCCTCACTCAAACACACACAAAAATTTCCTTAACACATACCGGGTCCAATTGTGAATCTAAATCATCCCGGGCCTCACTCAAACACACACAAAAATTTCCTTTACACGTATCGGGTCCATTTGTGAATCTAAATCATCCCAGGCCTCACTCAAACACACACAAAAATTTCCTTAACACATACCGGGTCCAATTGTGAATCTAAATCATCCCGGGCCTCACTCAAACACACACAAAAATTTCCTTTACACCTATCGGGTCCATTTGTGAATCTAAATCATCCCCGGCCTCACTCAAACACACACAAAAATTTCCTTAACACATACCGGGTCCAATTGTGAATCTAAATCATCCCGGGCCTCACTCAAACACACACAAAAATTTTCTTTACACCTATCGGGTCCATTTGTGAATCTAAATCATCCCCGGCCTCACTCAAACACACACAAAAATTTCCTTTACACGTATCGGGTCCATTTGTGAATCTAAATCATCCCCGGCCTCACTCAAACACACACAAAAATTTCCTTAACACATACCGGGTCCAATTGTGAATCTAAATCATCCCGGGCCTCACTCAAACACACACAAAAATTTCCTTTACACCTATCGGGTCCATTTGTGAATCTAAATCATCCCCGGCCTCACTCAAACACACACAAAAACTTCCTTAACACATACCGGGTCCAATTGTGAATCTAAATCATCCCGGGCCTCACTCAAACACACACAAAAATTTCCTTTACACGTATCGGGTCCATTTGTGAATCTAAATCATCCCCGGCCTCACTCAAACACACACAAAAATTTCCTTAACACATACCGGGTCCAATTGTAAATCTAAATCATCCCGGGCCTCACTCAAGCACACACAAAAATTTCCTTTACACCTACCGGGTCCAATTGTGAATCTAAATCATCCTGGGCCTCAATCAAACACACACAAAAATTTCCTTAACACCTACCGGGTCAAATTATGAATCTAAATCATCCCAGGCCTCACTCAAACACACACAAAAATTTCCTTTACACGTATCGGGTCCATTTGTGAATCTAAATCATCCCCGGCCTCACTCAAACACACACAAAAATTTCCTTAACACATACCGGGTCCAATTGTGAATCTAAATCATCCCGGGCCTCACTCAAACACACACAAAAATTTCCTTTACACCTATCGGGTCCATTTGTGAATCTAAATCATCCCCGGCCTCACTCAAACACACACAAAAATTTCCTTAACACATACCGGGTCCAATTGTGAATCTAAATCATCCCGGGCCTCACTCAAACACACACAAAAATTTCGTTTACACGTATCGGGTCCATTTGTGAATCTAAATCATCCCAGGCCTCACTCAAACACACACAAAAATTTCCTTTACACGTATCGGGTCCATTTGTGAATCTAAATCATCCCCGGCCTCACTCAAACACACACAAAAATTTCCTTAACACATACCGGGTCCAATTGTAAATCTAAATCATCCCGGGCCTCACTCAAGCACACACAAAAATTTCCTTTACACCTACCGGGTCCAATTGTGAATCTAAATCATCCTGGGCCTCAATCAAACACACACAAAAATTTCCTTAACACCTACCGGGTCCAATTGTGAATCTAAATCATCCCAGGCCTCACTCAAACACACACAAAAATTTCCTTTACACGTATCGGGTCCATTTGTGAATCTAAATCATCCCCGGCCTCACTCAAACACACACAAAAATTTCCTTAACACATACCGGGTCCAATTGTGAATCTAAATCATCCCGGGCCTCACTCAAACACACACAAAAATTTCCTTTACACCTATCGGGTCCATTTGTGAATCTAAATCATCCCCGGCCTCAATCAAACACACACAAAAATTTCCTTAACACCTACCGGGTCCAATTGTGAATCTAAATCATCCCAGGCCTCACTCAAACACACACAAAAATTTCCTTTACACCTATCGGGTCCATTTGTGAATCTAAATCATCCCAGGCCTCACTCAAACACACACAAAAATTTCCTTTACACCTATCGGGTCCATTTGTGAATCTAAATCATCCCAGGCCTCACTCAAACACACACAAAAATTTCCTTAACACCTACCGGGTCCAATTGTGAATCTAAATCATCCCAGGCCTCACTCAAACACACAAAAATTTCCTTTACACCTATCGGGTCCATTTGTGAATCTAAATCATCCCGGGCCTCACTCAAACACACACAAAAATTTCCTTTACACCTATCGGGTCCATTTGTGAGTCTCAATCATCCCGGGCCTCACTCAAACACACACAAAAATTTCCTTTACACCTATCGGGTCCATTTGTGACTCTAAATCATCCCAGGCCTCACTCAAACACACACAAAAATTTCCTTTACACCTATCGGGTCCATTTGTGAGTCTCAATCATCCCGGGCCTCACTCAAACACACACAAAAATTTCCTTTACACCTATCGGGTCCATTTGTGAATCTAAATCATCCCCGGCCTCAATCAAACACACACAAAAATTTCCTTAACACCTACCGGGTCCAATTGTGAATCTAAATCATCCCAGGCCTCACTCAAACACACACAAAAATTTCCTTTACACCTATCGGGTCCATTTGTGAATCTAAATCATCCCAGGCCTCACTCAAACACACACAAAAATTTCCTTTACACCTATCGGGTCCATTTGTGAATCTAAATCATCCCAGGCCTCACTCAAACACACACAAAAATTTCCTTAACACCTACCGGGTCCAATTGTGAATCTAAATCATCCCAGGCCTCACTCAAACACACACAAAAATTTCCTTTACACCTATCGGGTCCATTTGTGAATCTAAATCATCCCAGGCCTCACTCAAACACACACAAAAATTTCCTTTACACCTATCGGGTCCATTTGTGAATCTAAATCATCCCAGGCCTCACTCAAACACACACAAAAATTTCCTTTACACCTATCGGGTCCATTTGTGAATCTAAATCATCCCAGGCCTCACTCAAACACACACAAAAATTTCCTTTACACCTATCGGGTCCATTTGTGAATCTAAATCATCCCGGGCCTCACTCAAACACACACAAAAATTTCCTTTACACCTATCGGGTCCATTTGTGAGTCTCAATCATCCCGGGCCTCACTCAAACACACACAAAAATTTCCTTTACACCTATCGGGTCCATTTGTGACTCTAAATCATCCCAGGCCTCACTCAAACACACACAAAAATTTCCTTTACACCTATCGGGTCCATTTGTGAATCTAAATCATCCCGGGCCTCACTCAAACACACACAAAAATTTCCTTTACACCTATCGGGTCCATTTGTGAATCTAAATCATCCCGGGCCTCACTCAAACACACACAAAAATTTCCTTTACACCTATCGGGTCCATTTGTGAGTCTCAATCATCCCGGGCCTCACTCAAACACACACAAAAATTTCCTTTACACCTATCGGGTCCATTTGTGACTCTAAATCATCCCAGGCCTCACTCAAACACACACAAAAATTTCCTTTACACCTATCGGGTCCATTTGTGAGTCTCAATCATCCCGGGCCTCACTCAAACACACACAAAAATTTCCTTTACACCTATCGGGTCCATTTGTGAATCTAAATCATCCCCGGCCTCAATCAAACACACACAAAAATTTCCTTAACACCTACCGGGTCCAATTGTGAATCTAAATCATCCCAGGCCTCACTCAAACACACACAAAAATTTCCTTTACACCTATCGGGTCCATTTGTGAATCTAAATCATCCCAGGCCTCACTCAAACACACACAAAAATTTCCTTTACACCTATCGGGTCCATTTGTGAATCTAAATCATCCCAGGCCTCACTCAAACACACACAAAAATTTCCTTTACACCTATCGGGTCCATTTGTGAATCTAAATCATCCCCGGCCTCAATCAAACACACACAAAAATTTCCTTAACACCTACCGGGTCCAATTGTGAATCTAAATCATCCCAGGCCTCACTCAAACACACACAAAAATTTCCTTTACACCTATCGGGTCCATTTGTGAATCTAAATCATCCCAGGCCTCACTCAAACACACACAAAAATTTCCTTTACACCTATCGGGTCCATTTGTGAATCTAAATCATCCCAGGCCTCACTCAAACACACACAAAAATTTCCTTTACACCTATCGGGTCCATTTGTGAATCTAAATCATCCCAGGCCTCACTCAAACAAACACAAAAATTTCCTTTACACCTATCGGGTCCATTTGTGAATCTAAATCATCCCGGGCCTCACTCAAACACACACAAAAATTTCCTTTACACCTATCGGGTCCATTTGTGAGTCTCAATCATCCCGGGCCTCACTCAAACACACACAAAAATTTCCTTTACACCTATCGGGTCCATTTGTGACTCTAAATCATCCCAGGCCTCACTCAAACACACACAAAAATTTCCTTTACACCTATCGGGTCCATTTGTGAGTCTCAATCATCCCGGGCCTCACTCAAACCACACACAAAAATTTCCTTTACACCTATCGGGTCCATTTGTGAATCTAAATCATCCCCGGCCTCAATCAAACACACACAAAAATTTCCTTAACACCTACCGGGTCCAATTGTGAATCTAAATCATCCCAGGCCTCACTCAAACACACACAAAAATTTCCTTTACACCTATCGGGTCCATTTGTGAATCTAAATCATCCCAGGCCTCACTCAAACACACACAAAAATTTCCTTTACACCTATCGGGTCCATTTGTGAATCTAAATCATCCCCGGCCTCAATCAAACACACACAAAAATTTCCTTAACACCTACCGGGTCCAATTGTGAATCTAAATCATCCCAGGCCTCACTCAAACACACACAAAAATTTCCTTTACACCTATCGGGTCCATTTGTGAATCTAAATCATCCCCGGCCTCAATCAAACACACACAAAAATTTCCTTAACACCTACCGGGTCCAATTGTGAATCTAAATCATCCCAGGCCTCACTCAAACACACACAAAAATTTCCTTTACACCTATCGGGTCCATTTGTGAATCTAAATCATCCCAGGCCTCACTCAAACACACACAAAAATTTCCTTTACACCTATCGGGTCCATTTGTGAATCTAAATCATCCCAGGCCTCACTCAAACACACACAAAAATTTCCTTTACACCTATCGGGTCCATTTGTGAATCTAAATCATCCCAGGCCTCACTCAAACACACACAAAAATTTCCTTTACACCTACCGGGTCCATTTGTGAATCTAAATCATCCCGGGCCTCACTCAAACACACACAAAAATTTCCTTTACACCTATCGGGTCCATTTGTGAGTCTCAATCATCCCGGGCCTCACTCAAACACACACAAAAATTTCCTTTACACCTATCGGGTCCATTTGTGACTCTAAATCATCCCAGGCCTCACTCAAACACACACAAAAATTTCCTTTACACCTATCGGGTCCATTTGTGAGTCTCAATCATCCCGGGCCTCACTCAAACACACACAAAAATTTCCTTTACACCTATCGGGTCCATTTGTGAATCTAAATCATCCCCGGCCTCAATCAAACACACACAAAAAATTTCCTTAACACCTACCGGGTCCAATTGTGAATCTAAATCATCCCAGGCCTCACTCAAACACACACAAAAATTTCCTTTACACCTATCGGGTCCATTTGTGAATCTAAATCATCCCAGGCCTCACTCAAACACACACAAAAATTTCCTTTACACCTATCGGGTCCATTTGTGAATCTAAATCATCCCAGGCCTCACTCAAACACACACAAAAATTTCCTTTACACCTATCGGGTCCATTTGTGAATCTAAATCATCCCAGGCCTCACTCAAACACACACAAAAATTTCCTTTACACCTATCGGGTCCATTTGTGAATCTAAATCATCCCGGGCCTCACTCAAACACACACAAAAATTTCCTTTACACCTATCGGGTCCATTTGTGAGTCTCAATCATCCCAGGCCTCACTCAAACACACACAAAAATTTCCTTAACACCTACCGGGTCCAATTGTGAATCTAAATCATCCCAGGCCTCACTCAAACACACACAAAAATTTCCTTTACACCTATCGGGTCCATTTGTGAATCTAAATCATCCCAGGCCTCACTCAAACACACACAAAAATTTCCTTTACACCTATCGGGTCCATTTGTGAATCTAAATCATCCCAGGCCTCACTCAAACACACACAAAAATTTCCTTTACACCTATCGGGTCCATTTGTGAATCTAAATCATCCCAGGCCTCACTCAAACACACACAAAAATTTCCTTTACACCTATCGGGTCCATTTGTGAATCTAAATCATCCCGGGCCTCACTCAAACACACACAAAAATTTCCTTTACACCTATCGGGTCCATTTGTGAGTCTCAATCATCCCGGGCCTCACTCAAACACACACAAAAATTTCCTTTACACCTATCGGGTCCATTTGTGAGTCTCAATCATCCCGGGCCTCACTCAAACACACACAAAAATTTCCTTTACACCTATCGGGTCCATTTGTGAATCTAAATCATCCCCGGCCTCAATCAAACACACACAAAAATTTCCTTTACACCTATCGGGTCCATTTGTGAATCTAAATCATCCCAGGCCTCACTCAAACACACACAAAAATTTCCTTTACACCTATCGGGTCCATTTGTGAATCTAAATCATCCCGGGCCTCACTCAAACACACACAAAAATTTCCTTTACACCTATCGGGTCCATTTGTGAGTCTCAATCATCCCAGGCCTCACTCAAACACACACAAAAATTTCCTTAACACCTACCGGGTCCAATTGTGAATCTAAATCATCCCAGGCCTCACTCAAACACACACAAAAATTTCCTTTACACCTATCGGGTCCATTTGTGAGTCTCAATCATCCCGGGCCTCACTCAAACACACACAAAAATTTCCTTTACACCTATCGGGTCCATTTGTGACTCTAAATCATCCCAGGCCTCACTCAAACACACACAAAAATTTCCTTTACACCTATCGGGTCCATTTGTGAGTCTCAATCATCCCGGGCCTCACTCAAACACACACAAAAATTTCCTTTACACCTATCGGGTCCATTTGTGAATCTAAATCATCCCCGGCCTCAATCAAACACACACAAAAATTTCCTTAACACCTACCGGGTCCAATTGTGAATCTAAATCATCCCAGGCCTCACTCAAACACACACAAAAATTTCCTTTACACCTATCGGGTCCATTTGTGAATCTAAATCATCCCAGGCCTCACTCAAACACACACAAAAATTTCCTTTACACCTATCGGGTCCATTTGTGAATCTAAATCATCCCAGGCCTCACTCAAACACACACAAAAATTTCCTTAACACCTACCGGGTCCAATTGTGAATCTAAATCATCCCAGGCCTCACTCAAACACACACAAAAATTTCCTTTACACCTATCGGGTCCATTTGTGAATCTAAATCATCCCAGGCCTCACTCAAACACACACAAAAATTTCCTTTACACCTATCGGGTCCATTTGTGAATCTAAATCATCCCAGGCCTCACTCAAACACACACAAAAATTTCCTTTACACCTATCGGGTCCATTTGTGAATCTAAATCATCCCAGGCCTCACTCAAACACACACAAAAATTTCCTTTACACCTATCGGGTCCATTTGTGAATCTAAATCATCCCGGGCCTCACTCAAACACACACAAAAATTTCCTTTACACCTATCGGGTCCATTTGTGAGTCTCAATCATCCCGGGCCTCACTCAAACACACACAAAAATTTCCTTTACACCTATCGGGTCCATTTGTGACTCTAAATCATCCCAGGCCTCACTCAAACACACACAAAAATTTCCTTTACACCTATCGGGTCCATTTGTGAATCTAAATCATCCCGGGCCTCACTCAAACACACACAAAAATTTCCTTTACACCTATCGGGTCCATTTGTGAATCTAAATCATCCCGGGCCTCACTCAAACACACACAAAAATTTCCTTTACACCTATCGGGTCCATTTGTGAGTCTCAATCATCCCGGGCCTCACTCAAACACACACAAAAATTTCCTTTACACCTATCGGGTCCATTTGTGACTCTAAATCATCCCAGGCCTCACTCAAACACACACAAAAATTTCCTTTACACCTATCGGGTCCATTTGTGAGTCTCAATCATCCCGGGCCTCACTCAAACACACACAAAAATTTCCTTTACACCTATCGGGTCCATTTGTGAATCTAAATCATCCCCGGCCTCAATCAAACACACACAAAAATTTCCTTAACACCTACCGGGTCCAATTGTGAATCTAAATCATCCCAGGCCTCACTCAAACACACACAAAAATTTCCTTTACACCTATCGGGTCCATTTGTGAATCTAAATCATCCCAGGCCTCACTCAAACACACACAAAAATTTCCTTTACACCTATCGGGTCCATTTGTGAATCTAAATCATCCCAGGCCTCACTCAAACACACACAAAAATTTCCTTTACACCTATCGGGTCCATTTGTGAATCTAAATCATCCCCGGCCTCAATCAAACACACACAAAAATTTCCTTAACACCTACCGGGTCCAATTGTGAATCTAAATCATCCCAGGCCTCACTCAAACACACACAAAAATTTCCTTTACACCTATCGGGTCCATTTGTGAATCTAAATCATCCCAGGCCTCACTCAAACACACACAAAAATTTCCTTTACACCTATCGGGTCCATTTGTGAATCTAAATCATCCCAGGCCTCACTCAAACACACACAAAAATTTCCTTTACACCTATCGGGTCCATTTGTGAATCTAAATCATCCCAGGCCTCACTCAAACAAACACAAAAATTTCCTTTACACCTATCGGGTCCATTTGTGAATCTAAATCATCCCGGGCCTCACTCAAACACACACAAAAATTTCCTTTACACCTATCGGGTCCATTTGTGAGTCTCAATCATCCCGGGCCTCACTCAAACACACACAAAAATTTCCTTTACACCTATCGGGTCCATTTGTGACTCTAAATCATCCCAGGCCTCACTCAAACACACACAAAAATTTCCTTTACACCTATCGGGTCCATTTGTGAGTCTCAATCATCCCGGGCCTCACTCAAACACACACAAAAATTTCCTTTACACCTATCGGGTCCATTTGTGAATCTAAATCATCCCCGGCCTCAATCAAACACACACAAAAATTTCCTTAACACCTACCGGGTCCAATTGTGAATCTAAATCATCCCAGGCCTCACTCAAACACACACAAAAATTTCCTTTACACCTATCGGGTCCATTTGTGAATCTAAATCATCCCAGGCCTCACTCAAACACACACAAAAATTTCCTTTACACCTATCGGGTCCATTTGTGAATCTAAATCATCCCCGGCCTCAATCAAACACACACAAAAATTTCCTTAACACCTACCGGGTCCAATTGTGAATCTAAATCATCCCAGGCCTCACTCAAACACACACAAAAATTTCCTTTACACCTATCGGGTCCATTTGTGAATCTAAATCATCCCCGGCCTCAATCAAACACACACAAAAATTTCCTTAACACCTACCGGGTCCAATTGTGAATCTAAATCATCCCAGGCCTCACTCAAACACACACAAAAATTTCCTTTACACCTATCGGGTCCATTTGTGAATCTAAATCATCCCAGGCCTCACTCAAACACACACAAAAATTTCCTTTACACCTATCGGGTCCATTTGTGAATCTAAATCATCCCAGGCCTCACTCAAACACACACAAAAATTTCCTTTACACCTATCGGGTCCATTTGTGAATCTAAATCATCCCAGGCCTCACTCAAACACACACAAAAATTTCCTTTACACCTATCGGGTCCATTTGTGAATCTAAATCATCCCGGGCCTCACTCAAACACACACAAAAATTTCCTTTACACCTATCGGGTCCATTTGTGAGTCTCAATCATCCCGGGCCTCACTCAAACACACACAAAAATTTCCTTTACACCTATCGGGTCCATTTGTGACTCTAAATCATCCCAGGCCTCACTCAAACACACACAAAAATTTCCTTTACACCTATCGGGTCCATTTGTGAGTCTCAATCATCCCGGGCCTCACTCAAACACACACAAAAATTTCCTTTACACCTATCGGGTCCATTTGTGAATCTAAATCATCCCCGGCCTCAATCAAACACACACAAAAATTTCCTTAACACCTACCGGGTCCAATTGTGAATCTAAATCATCCCAGGCCTCACTCAAACACACACAAAAATTTCCTTTACACCTATCGGGTCCATTTGTGAATCTAAATCATCCCAGGCCTCACTCAAACACACACAAAAATTTCCTTTACACCTATCGGGTCCATTTGTGAATCTAAATCATCCCAGGCCTCACTCAAACACACACAAAAATTTCCTTTACACCTATCGGGTCCATTTGTGAATCTAAATCATCCCAGGCCTCACTCAAACACACACAAAAATTTCCTTTACACCTATCGGGTCCATTTGTGAATCTAAATCATCCCGGGCCTCACTCAAACACACACAAAAATTTCCTTTACACCTATCGGGTCCATTTGTGAGTCTCAATCATCCCAGGCCTCACTCAAACACACACAAAAATTTCCTTAACACCTACCGGGTCCAATTGTGAATCTAAATCATCCCAGGCCTCACTCAAACACACACAAAAATTTCCTTTACACCTATCGGGTCCATTTGTGAATCTAAATCATCCCAGGCCTCACTCAAACACACACAAAAATTTCCTTTACACCTATCGGGTCCATTTGTGAATCTAAATCATCCCAGGCCTCACTCAAACACACACAAAAATTTCCTTTACACCTATCGGGTCCATTTGTGAATCTAAATCATCCCAGGCCTCACTCAAACACACACAAAAATTTCCTTTACACCTATCGGGTCCATTTGTGAATCTAAATCATCCCGGGCCTCACTCAAACACACACAAAAATTTCCTTTACACCTATCGGGTCCATTTGTGAGTCTCAATCATCCCGGGCCTCACTCAAACACACACAAAAATTTCCTTTACACCTATCGGGTCCATTTGTGAGTCTCAATCATCCCGGGCCTCACTCAAACACACACAAAAATTTCCTTTACACCTATCGGGTCCATTTGTGAATCTAAATCATCCCCGGCCTCAATCAAACACACACAAAAATTTCCTTAACACCTACCGGGTCCAATTGTGAATCTAAATCATCCCAGGCCTCACTCAAACACACACAAAAATTTCCTTTACACCTATCGGGTCCATTTGTGAATCTAAATCATCCCAGGCCTCACTCAAACACACACAAAAATTTCCTTTACACCTATCGGGTCCATTTGTGAATCTAAATCATCCCAGGCCTCACTCAAACACACACAAAAATTTCCTTTACACCTATCGGGTCCATTTGTGAATCTAAATCATCCCAGGCCTCACTCAAACACACACAAAAATTTCCTTTACACCTATCGGGTCCATTTGTGAATCTAAATCATCCCGGGCCTCACTCAAACACACACAAAAATTTCCTTTACACCTATCGGGTCCATTTGTGAGTCTCAATCATCCCGGGCCTCACTCAAACACACACAAAAATTTCCTTTACACCTATCGGGTCCATTTGTGACTCTAAATCATCCCAGGCCTCACTCAAACACACACAAAAATTTCCTTTACACCTATCGGGTCCATTTGTGAGTCTCAATCATCCCGGGCCTCACTCAAACACACACAAAAATTTCCTTTACACCTATCGGGTCCATTTGTGAATCTAAATCACCCCAGGCCTCACTCAAACACACACAAAAAGAAAACCCCTTACTGGGTCCAATTGTGAAATTACGTCATCCCAGGCCTCGCTCAAACACACATAAAAATTTATTTACACCTATCGGGTCCAATTTTGTATCTAAATTCCAAATCATCCCTGGCCCTACTCAAAAACACACAAAATATTTCATTAACATATTGGGGACCGATTTCAGCGTCACCTACCGGTACCAATTGTGAAACTAAACCATCCTGAGATCCACTTAAATACACAAAACACACACACGCACATAAAATTTCATGAAAATCGGTCAACCACGTTTTAAGTTTTAATTAGACTAATGAACAGAAGAAGATAGGTTAGCAACGACTCACCGTTATGGTTGGTGGTGGTTTTCGCCCCGATTGGTCCGAGGTGGGCGTCCCTGTGGGGGGGAGAACCACCCCCACTTCCCCCGCTGCCTCCAAGGGACCCCACCGAGGATCCAGTGGGCGAGCTGCGTATCGAATGAATACCTGTAAGGTAACAACACGAATAATTATATCTATATATAAAGATCAATTGCTGTTCGTTAGTCTCACTAAAACTCGAGAACGGCTAGACTGATTTGGCTAATTTTGGTTTTTAAGATAGATAGATAGATAGATAGATAACACTTTATTGCTCACCAAATATACAATATCAAAAATACACAATTACAATATTGTCATGGTAGAAACAATAGGCGGCCTTATCGCTTAAAGCAATCTCTTCCAGGCAACCTAACTTAAGGAATAATTTAACCTAATCTGGCGATGTAGGTGGTGCAGATCATAAGTAGGTATATCATAAATAAACATACTTAAACTACATAATTTACATATTAAATACACATACTTAAATTACTTTATAAATTAAATACATACATATTTATATATACATATGTATATGCTAAATAGTCTATAATATAAGAGTTAGGAATAATTATTTAAGGAAAAGTAGTGTTTTCTGAGTGCGTTCTTAAATGTAGGGGATGTTTTGGCCTCTCTGACAGTAATAGGCAGCGCATTCCAAAGTTTTTAATTATTTGTGGAAGTCCAGAGAAGGTTTAAAAGGTGAGTAAATATAAAAAAAAATGCTTGGAAAATAGTAAAAACAACAACTATTCCTACCTGTCAAACATTTGATGTTCGTCGTCGTTTAGAAATCGATTAAATTTAAAAGTCGTTCAGCAATCAACGTTTTTTATTTATTGATTCTAAGGCGGTACGAAGTTTGCCGGGTCAGCTAGTTATATCTATATATATATATATAATAATAGCAGCCCATAAATGTCCCACTGCTGGGCTCGGAGGGGGGGGGGGGGGATTATATCCGACCATAGATGTGCAATTCTAAGGCCTATTTGAAGTTTTATTGAAATACTGACGAACTAACTTTCATAACAGTATCAAAGTAATTTATATCAAGTAAAAACACTTATTATTTTCTATATGGGAATATAGATAATAATAAAGATAAACAAAATTAAAACTAAATAATTAAAATCAACAAGTTGGCGGTAGGCTTCATAAAACTTTGACAATACTCATTAACACTTGACATCTTGTCTTCCGTGATCACGGCTACTGGAAAGTGGCCGAAACGTCGGAATAATAAAAAATGTCTACTGCTTAGATTGAATCAATAAACATTTTCATTTTTTTATTTCGTCTTTTCTAAGAATCTAATATTACAACATACCTATAAAAAGTTTAAAGGTCTGGAAAGACATTTGTTTTTTTATTTGCGATGTTGTACAAAAAATCACACCTGTCTTATTGTTGGGCGTGGGATACATCTGATCGGGCCACGGGTGGGACGGCGGCCTGCAGAATAACGAGTCGTCTTGCTGGACTGCCTCTAACGGATGCGACATTTCCTGGAAAACGACGCGCACTTAGCCACGGTACTGGGGTGCTATAGTCATTATGGCAAAAATGGTACTTATACGAAATCGTCATGTTTCTTCGTCTATACCCTGATATGTAATTACCTGGACCAAAATGACAGCTGCGATTTACCTCTTTTATATTGCAAGTGAACGAATTCAACAAACTCAGCAAGTCGGATTATGTTGACATTGACTTGTTTGTGGATAGTCTAGCATCTGTAAATGCGAATTTAATCAAAGCCTATTTTAATAATAACCAATTACCCCGTCACAAAATCTTCTTATTATTGTTCTTTTTTTCTAAAATTATTGTATTTTATACTTTATTTTTATTTCCCTGTCATCTGTGGAGGTTTATAATTCGCTGTTCTTTAGCTATCTCTGTAACGCTAGTTTGTAAGACCACAGCTGTTAACCCCCCAAATAAAATAAAATAAAATAAGTGTGGAGCATACTGTTGTAGTATGGCTCACTCATAAGCAAGTTTCAAGTGGTGATGCAACTCACCACTGTAAGTTGCATCAACATACAGTGTAATATAGTAAATTCAACTAGTATGAATCCTACAGGAATTCTTTTTATATAGATATTATATTTTTACAGAAGTTCTATTTCTATAGAAGTTCTATTTTTATAGAAGTTTCATTTCTATAGAAGTTCTATTTCTATATAAGTTTTATTTCTATAAAAGTTTTATTTCTATTTCTATAGAAGTTCGTACGCATATTATAAAAGAAATGTTGTGTCAGATAACTCCTTCACCCACTCGATATATAAAACAGCAACCAACACACCTGGCCCTTGTAAAACTTGGAGTCCTGCACCGGATGTATGGTGACCTCGTTGTTCAGCTTCGCGCCGACCCTCAGCCTCTGGAAGTAGGGCAGCGAGTCGCCGTTGCCCAGCGGTGGGCAGCCGGCGTCCTGGCCCACGCCCGCCGGCGGCGTCTCCGTCTTCTCGCTGAAGAGCGCGTCGCGGAACACGTTGCGGTCCTCCTGCCCGAACGGCGTGTACAGGCCGCCCACGAACTCCTTCTCCTGCTTGAGTGGAGTTCCGATCGGCTCCGGGCGTTGGATGGGATTCGCGAACAGAGAGTCGCTGTCGTATCTGGAAAATGTTTATCTTTATTATTTAGGATTCACGGATAAAATCACTGTTATATCTGGAAAATATTTATTATTATTATTATTTACGATTCATAATAGTCACTGTTATATCTGGAAAATATTTATTATTATTATTATTTAGGATTCACGAATAAAGTAACTTATATCTGGAAAATATTTATTGTTATTATTTAGGATGCATGAATAAAGTCACTATTATATCTGGAAAATATTTATTATTATTATTTAGGGTGCATGAATAAATTCACTATTATATCTGGAAAATTTTATTATTATTATTTAGGATTCACGTATAAAGTCACCGTTATATCTGGAAAATATTGATTATTATTTTGTAAAAGAAAACGTTAATTTGTATTTATTTGCTACAAGATTTTTATATATTACCAAAGAATTGTCCATTGTACATTACCCATAAAGCATGATTTGCATCGGTTAAAAAATGAGTTAACATAAGAATAAACTGATCAATGCAAAAATAAAAAATATATTTATTAGGTACCAGTACCATTATACATAAAGTTATACCAGTAACAAAAATGTTATAACAATAAAAGTTAAAACTAAGTAATAATTAGGCAAAACTAAATGTAATTAATAAAATTAATGAAAACTATCACCTAAACTAGGCAAAACCTATACATGGGGTCTCGCTAGTGGCTTTCTTCACCAATAACCATAAACAGATATTAAACTTAAAATATATAGGACAACCTTTTTATACGTTTATTTTTCTATACATTTTTACATTTTATTGACATTGTCATTCTGAGGTTACCCATCGAAATTATTTTCTTTATTTTATTGCAAAACTAGTAATTAAATAATTCGTCTTTAAACAAAGCCTAACTTCTTCATTGCACCAATCCGCCACATATAAATAAAATTAAGAAAATGGGGGTAGGCTAAATAATAGTTTTAACATTACTCATTGACACTTGACATCTTAGCCTTACGTGATCACGGCTACAGAAAATGACCGAAACGCCGAAACAAAAATCAAATAAAATGCTACGCTTAAAACTATTTAGTGAAAAGGTCATTGACCATATTGTACTAGAAAGGAGAAAAGAAAAGACCAAATAAGCACAAGAGCATCAGTCGATCCCGGCTGAGACTAGTTGTTAGTGCAGCCACTGGATATGGCAATTTTAACAGACATCTTTTTAACATAGGTGTCACTGACAGCCCCCTGGGCAGAGCATGCGTGGAGGCAGAAGTGGCAGCTACCCATGTCCCATAGAGAGGTGGCCCAATACAGGGCGTAGTATCTGGATGCCCCGTGAAGTCTTCAGCGACGTCAAGAAACTGGTCGTATGCAGAAGAAGAAGAAGCACAACAGCATGGTGTATATACTGTAACGACTAACCTTTTTAGTCATCATTTATATTAAGAAATATTATTATTCGAAATTATTTCATTGAACGCCTCCCAAAACAATCGACAAGAGAATTGTATCAGGCCACAAGCTGAACACATGATTGTAAACGTCTGTTCGTTGATAATATAAACTATATATTCTCTGAACCAAGTCTCTTATTGAAGATCTCGGTCAGCTCGGAAACTGACAGTCGTTACAATACTCACCTAGTTTCAACAGGTCTTGTGCCAATCGGGTTCGGAGAAACAACGGGCTTCGGGCTGCTGTTATCGTAGTACTCCTGACTCAGAAAACTTCTCTGCTGATTCTCAGTGGTGTTAAACAAAGAGTAACCTTCATCGTTCTTCTGAGTGAAGGAGGCCAGGTTCAGTAGCCTCGATGGATATTCCTCCTTCGGTGAAGACCTGAACGGAGGAACAAGAAGATTTATTGATAGGTGTTGTGTCAGTTTCGATGTACTAATTTGTATTTGTACATCGAAATGTAACATGGTGCTATGTAAATACGGACGACCAGTGAAAAACCACATTGGGATTCGAAAGTTTTTTTCAATCTCGTCCTTTTAAATCGATCCCAGAAAATTTCCTGCGGGATTCCCGGGATAAAAAGTAGTGGAGATTTTAAGTTTAAGAATATGCTGTCGATCAGCGAAAACCGCATCGAAATCGCCCCAGTAGTTTTTAGGTCAATCCTGAACAAACGGACAACAGATCTAAAAAAATTGCATCGTGTCTCCATCGTTTATATAGTGTATTCCAGTTTTTTTTTTAATAGCTTTAATGTATAGACACAGCATGTTTAGAATTTTATAATACTGTAGATGTAAATTATAAATACCTCTCCATGAAACCTTGATTTGTCACAGGCGTATAAGCATTCGGATTCACATAATTGAACTGCGGATTCTGGTAAACGTTCGGGTTCTGATTCCTGATCAGCCCTTGCTGATGCATCATCGACATCAAAGGATTACGTATCGTATACATTCCGTTGGAAGTTGGTGTTATCGTTGCCTGACATGCATTCGGTGGCATTGGTATGGGGTCCGGAATCCTCAGGTTGGACGGTTCAGGCTTCTTCGGTACGTTGGCAGTGCTGATCTGTACCGGAGGTAAGTTGGGATGGAACATCGGGTTGCGGAGTGTCACCATTTTTGTTCCGTCTTTAGGTTTGGGTTCTACCGTAGCTGCCTTCTTGGCTTTTTTCTTCGCTTTCTTCGATTTGCCTGTGCTCGGGGCTGGTTGAGGTGGCTCTGGGGGTTGTATGGGTTTCGGTGGTTCTGCAGAGACAAAGCAGTAGTTACAATAATGCTACAAGTATTTAAAATTACGTTTTAACGGTTCTAAGCCCAGCATTCTATTTGATTTTAATAATGATATCTTTGTCTTCCATGATCTATCCAGCAACTTTAAATACGGCCGAAACGTCGAAATCGTTAATCAAATAAAATGTCACGCTTAAAACCGTGAAAACGTAGTTTTAATTATGTGTAATAGTCGCTAAAAACTTAAGAAAATACTAAATGCTAGAAGACATGGCAGTCTGTGCAGAAGAGTTTTTACATACTAGAGTATGGCTAACGTAAGCAGATACTTAAATTATTCACAAACTTTTTACATGGCAATGCTAATATAAATGTCAATGTCATTTTACTAAAACAATGTCGTTGTTACTGACATTTTTGCATTTTGGACTAGGATCAACATTAAATTCACTTTAGGCCCATTCCGTTTAACGCTCACAACCGTGATTTTTCCCGTTCTGCTTGCTTGCGGGCGTTACAATCATAAAATCATGTGGAATGGATTATGGAGCGTTAATCTCGTTAATATAAGGTAAGAAAATTAGTTCAGTTTAGTGTTCTAAACATTATGGTCTTACCATAACATATTATGGTTATGTTATCGCTGACTATCGATGAGCTGAGATTTTCTTGGATTTAAGTATTTATTGAATTATTATCATTGACATTAGTAATATAATTTTGTTTACAGAAATATAGTAATTATAGCACTCTTGTGTCAGCTCGCTTGGATGCCAATCTTGTCAAACCTTTCATAGACTGTATTATGCTAATGAATAATTGACTGTTGCGTTGTGCAAATAAATAAATAATAACAACTTATACACTGATTTTTAATTACCTGGACTAAAATGACAGCTATGATTCACCTTATTTTTTTCTTGTAAGTGTTGGAGCAGTGTTGCAGTATGGCTCATTCATAATTGAGTTGTTAAGTTTAAATTAACAACCGATCACTGTGAGTAGAAAGAACAGTGACTCACACAATTTACTTATGAATGAGCCATATTTTTTTAGTCGAAACTGGTGTCTCCAATGGAATGGACAAGAGTTTGATCAGAGGCAAAAACACTACACTTTTTGTCACTTCGCACTACTGTTCTAAAAAAAAAAATTTTATAGTCTAACTGTACAGTGATCCGTAAACTATTTGTGTTCAAAGTACATCTAGGAAAACAAACATTTTTGGAGGTTCACCACAAATAAAAATCATTTTGTACGTAATTTTAATCAACATTTATTTATTAATCATCGAAACAGTATTTATTATTAATCAACAAACCTAACGTTTAAATTGCAGCATCACCTTATTTTTCCGAGGCACACCAATTAATGACCACGTCACACCAGTGTGCCGCGGTACACACTTTGCGGAACACTGAGTCTAACATACTCATGTTATACTAGTTTCAAATGAGCCATACTAACTACAATACTATGTCCTAAGCTTTCGAAATAAGAAAAGATTGAACGCAGCTGTCATTTTAGTCCAGGTGATTAAAAATCGGAGCATAACTCACCAGGCTGAGCGGTGCTGAACATCATCATGGATGGGTCGGCGTTGATGACCGGCTGAGGCCGCGCCACCGGGGTCGGCGTGCAAGGCAGCTGGTTGCACTTCCACGCCGGCTGCAATACGGCAGATGACACGTCATATAATAAATATTACACCCAATGTTCATAATACAAAAGAGCAGGCGATACAATACCTTACTTTTGACGTAATTATTACACCCTGTCCAACGATTTATTTTACTTTTGACGTTTGCACGCCTATCAAGTGAAAAAAAATTAACAGTATATTTCACATGTCACAAATGGCATATTTCATTGTTCCAAGCGACGTAGTAGTGCCGCTCTGTGAATCATCAATGCATAGACTATAAAACTGTCGTCATCATAAAGGCGACTGTAACGTTGCACTTGGACCATTAGAAAAAAAAATCGAGCAAACTATGTCACTGTCAAGAGTTTAAAAAAAGTTGTGACAGCGGTTAAGTTTGGCTCTCGCTCGAATTTCAAAAATACCAGCTGTTAATAATTCCTTTATAAATATTATTCCATACGTTTCAAAATTTCCTTTAACTTTATTAAACTAACTACGTGTTTAAGCTGGGGTGAGTTACATACAGTTCCCTTGCGGGGTAGGCACGAACAACAGAGCGCCATTTAGGCTTATTCTTACACAACTCACTTGTTTCTTTGACATTCATAACTCTTGTCATGCACGGGGTGAGTTCCTATCTATATATATATATATATATATATATATATATATATATAACTAGCTGTCCCGGCAGATGTTATTCTGCCCTCAAGAAATAAAATTTAGAACCCGATTGCAGCGCCACCTACCGGGTCCAAATGTAAGCTATCCTATCTTTCAAGTCGGATCAAACTGCACACGGTGTGCAAATTTGATTAAAATCGGTCAAGTAGTTTAGAAGTCCATCGCGGACAAACAACGTGACACGTAATTTATATATATTTAGATTAGATATGTAACTGTCGTACTAGTTAAAACTAATTGTAATTAATTGCGGTGATTTCGAAGGACACCGAGTCAAACCTAATGCCTATTCTTCGTCATCTAATTCCAGGACCAAGGCTGCCCTTACATTGCCTAAGAAAACCTGCCAAAATATACCAGACGCGGACAATTACCGATCTAGCTAATATTAGAGCTGGGAAACTACTTGGCTTGAAGAGCTTCCAAGGCTTCGACAGGCCAGTGTACCCACCCTTTTGGGCATAGAGGTTCACTGGTTCTCAGGGAACAGATTGAATACATTATCTAATATATAAAATTCTCGTGTCACAGTGTTAGTTACCATACTCCCCCGAAACGGCTTGACCGATTCTCATGAAATTTTGTGTGCATATTGGGTAGGTCTGAGAATTGGACATCTATTTTTCATCCGCCTAAATGTTAAGGGTAGTCCACCCCAAATTTTTTTTTAATGTTTAGATTAATATTATTTTTTTAGGATACGGCATTAAAAAATACATCAACCCTAAATTTTCACCCTTCTACGATCAACCCCTATTTTTTATTTGTTAATTATAAACTTTAATTTTTTGGCAAGATTTTTAATCTTATTTTGTCATGACTTAGAATTAATAAAAATATATTACTCTTAATTTTCCACCTTTCTACTATCAACCCCTATTTTTCCACCGCGATTTTTTTTTAACTATCACTCGATCAGTTATCCCCGCTAGATGTCTACCATTGTCACCTCTCATCCAGCAAACATCACGGAGTAGGGATGAGTGGGTTCCCGGATGGTTTAGATTCACAATTAGAACCGGTAGGTGGCTCTGGATCGGGTTCTAGAATTTTATTTTTTTAAGGCAGGACAACGTCTGCCAGGGCCGCTAATATGCTACATATAATTATCTTTTGAGTGAGGTGTGTAAGAATGGGCCTAAATGGCGCTCTGTTGTTCGTGCCTACCCCGCAAGGGAACTGGCGTGAAGTTATGTATGTATGTATGTGTGTATAATTATCTTTGGTACGTTGGTAGCGCCCTGGCAAACCAAACACTAACCAAACTAAACTGCACAGAGACCACCCTCGCTTCTGACATTAAAGCCGATAATTCTCCACTCCATTCGTTACTCATGTACCCTACTGATGAAGAAGAAGTGGGCTCATTCATCAATGAGCTCAGGATAGGTAGCGCTCCTGGTGCAGATAACTGTGACCCCCTTCTAATTAAAATGATAAAGCCTATCATAATACAACCTTTTACCCATATATGCAATCTCAGTTTAAGCACTGGAAAATTCCCGGATAAGTGGAAACTAGGCCAAATATCGCCAATTTACAAAGGTGGTGATAGAACCCTCCCTAGCAACTACAGGCCAATCACCTTATTAAGTGTATTCTCAAAGTTACTAGAGAAAGTAGTTAACAAACGGCTTGTCGATTTCTTGGAAAAATACTCTCTTATCTCTGATAAGCAGTTCGGATTTCGGCAGAATATATCAACAGAAGATGCCGTCCTAGCTCTAACAAAGTCAATCGCCACATCCCTGGACCAAAATCAATGTTGCCTAGGTGTATCCCTAGATTTAGCGAAAGCTTTTGACACGGTCTCGATTCCCATCCTCCTTAGTAAACTAAATCATATTGGTGTAAGAGGTATAAGTCACGAATGGTTTAAAAGCTACCTGAGTAATCGCTGTCAATTTGTTAAGGTGGGATCGCATTGTAGTGAACAGCATACAGTAAATTTTGGAGTACCCCAAGGCAGCATTTTAGGACCTACACTATTCTTAATATATATTAATGAACTGCTGAAAATTCCGATCCAGGGCGCTAACATAATATGTTATGCAGATGATACGGTTGTATTATTTAACAACAAATCCTGGGAGTCAGTGTTTAAAACAGCTCAGACAGGCTTAACCGACATCAGTAAATGGCTAAACAACAACCTACTAACATTAAACACTAAAAAAACTAAATATTTAACGTTTCATAAAACCCGTGCTTCCCAACCTCGTACGCATCCTAAATTATATCTGTCGCACAGCCTAAGCTCTTGTATACAGTTCTCTGATCATCCCCCGTCGATCGAACACACCACATCTATTACGTACCTTGGTATCCAACTAGATGAAAAATTAAATTTCAAAAGTCATATTACATCCCTATCTAAAAGAGTCAGAAAAACCATTTACATAATGAAATCCCTCTGTAGCTGTGCGACACCAAAAACTTTAAAAATGGTTTACTATGCGCTGTGCCAGTCGTTACTTCTATACTGTCTTGCTGCTTGGGGAGGAATCCCAAAAACAAACATTATAGAGGTAGAACGAGCACAGCGAGCAGTACTTAAAGTTATGCATAAAAAACCGTACAGATATCCCACCAATACACTATACATAGAAAGTGACGTTTTGACAGTCCGACAACTCTATATTTGCAAGGTAGCCACAGCAATTCATAAACAAAACCTAAATGCCCCTAACTTCCAATACCTCAGCTCCCGTAGAATTTATAATATACCCTTACCTAAAATACATACATCCTTTGCCAAACGCCTTCCTCCATATATCCATATATCCATTTATAATAAAGTATGCCAAAACACACCCTCCGCCAAAGAAATGTCAGCACCAAAGTTTAAACACCAAGTTAGTAAATGGTTAAAAACATTAAACTACAGTGACACAGAAAGCACAATACTAAACTGACCACAACACTAGGGGCACACACACACACACGCCGACACACACACACGCACGCGCGCACACGCGCACACGCGCACACGCGCACACGCGCATACGCGCACACACGCACACACACACACACACACACACACACACACACACACACACACACACAAAACCACACGCACACAAAACCACACGCACTCATAGTTTTAGGTTAATTAATTAATAAATCAATTATATTTAAGTTTCTATAATAAAATTGTGTTGGGTGCCGCGATACAGACCTAGAGTCTAGTGCAGCAACCGCCGCCAAAAATAATTTGTAGCCTTAATTTTAACTACTATATAAGTTTTAGATGTAATTATATAAGGCTTACGCGAATTGATAATTGTTACGTATATTCATTCCCCTTAGTTGTAAAACCACAATGATGGAAATGTAGCTGCACAGAACACAGGGAAATATAGGCAGCTATATAAAGGAAGGATGGTACAGTACCTTTGCGTAGTGAAGCGATGGTTTTCTCCGTGATTCTTAAAGTTAGCACGACACGCACAATTTCACGAATCCAACTAGTTTAGTGATATATAAAGTATATGGACGAAAATTGTTTATAATATTCAAAAGCGATGCGTATGCGTTGCAGTTCGTAAGCGATAAAGTCTATTATATCCGATGACCAATATAGCGATGCAGTTGAAGTCTCATGCCGTCTCCTTTCTTCTGCTTGCTAGGGTATGTACAGGAGAGGAAAAAAAGATAGGAGGTGGTTTTACATGATTTGAAGTATTACGATTCGTTCCATTACTTTAAGAATTTTCAATATAAATATTAAATTAAATACGCGCGACCATCCGCCCCGGCTTGAAGGAACGGCTTCAACAAAATTGCATTACAATCTAAATACATAATTAATATATAACTAATACGAGATGATACAATATTCTTTCCTAACCTACTAACTAATCTATATATATATATATATATATATATATATTATATATAAAGGAAACTATAAATTATTGGTTGGGTATAGGGCAAAGACGTATAACCGGACGCAAATAAGATCCAGTCGCAGTTTTGATTCGCACTGTACGAGTCACACCATCAGAACCCGGAAAGACTTCCTCAACAATGCCCAGGGGCCAGTGTAGAGGTGGACAATTATCTGTTATAAGAATCACCACAGTGCCAATCGCAATCGGGTTCACAGGTGTGTTCCACTTATAACGTGATTGCAATGTATGCAGGTAGTCCATTCTCCAACGCTTCCAAAAGGATTGAACAAGTTTGTCTAAAAGCTCGTAACGCATCAGAGTTCGAATGCCTTCATCAATAGTGTTAACAGGTAAATATTTTAAAGGGGTCAGATTCAAAAAATGGGCGGGAGTTAACGCAAGAGATTCTGAAGGGTCACTCGAGAGTGTTCTACACAAAGGTCGCGTATTCATAACTGCTTCTACCTGGGTGAGTACAGTGCTCATTTCCTCAAAACTTAAGATTTGTTCTCCAATTACCCGGAGCAAATGTACCTTTAAACTCTTTATGTTTGCCTCCCAATTTCCACCAAAATGACTAGCAGCAGGAGCATTTAATGTCCAATTTATACGATTTTCCGCTAGAATTTTGCCAAACTCTGTATTGTGATTATTTGAACATAGTAAGTCATGTAATTCTGATAGTTTCCTTTTAGCGCCTATAAAATTAGTTCCGTTATCGGAATAGATTCTACTTACGGGCCCACGACGTGAAATAAATCGTTTGAAAGCTCCCATGAAACTTGCAGTGCTTAAATCACCAGCCAATTCAATGTGCACTGCACGAGTTGTGAGACAGACGAATAAGCAAATGTATGCCTTAGTTGCACGAATACCACGACCACGTGTCAACGAAACCCTAAATGGGCCGGCGTAGTCTGTTCCAGTGTGAATAAAGAGTTTCGCACATTGTATCACACGACATGCTCGATGATCTGCCATTTCGGGAAGGGATGGCTTAGGTCTGAGCCGAAAACAAGGAAGACATCTATGTAATCTACTCCGAATCACCTGACGTGCCGATATAATCCAATATCTATGTCTTAAAAGTGACATTAAAAGATCGGGACCTGCGTGGCAATTGATTTTGTGGTGATAATCTATAAGTAAATTTATGATGTGACCCTTTCGCGGTAACATGATTGGATGTTTGTGAGCATAGGCTAGATCTGAATTAGATAAGCGTCCTCCTACTCGTATAAGACCATTATCTAGGAATGGCTTTAGATGTTGTACTGAAAGACTACAAAATTTCCCGGCATGTAGTCTGGAAATTACATCTCCAAAATGAAATCTTTGGAGTTCACGAAAGGCTAATAATTCAACAAATTCTAAGTCAGACGAGCATATTTGATTACGACGAGGTAGTAATTTTGCGAATCTACAAATATATACCAAACAATTTAAAAATTTAGTCCAAGACGAGAAACGGTCAGCTAACGAAATAATTAGAGATTCTTCTGTAGATGGTGCAGTAACTAACGAATGCCTTTTTTCTTCAGGTACCTCCGAAACTGTCGAGGGGTTAAAAGGGGCGATTGGCCACAGTGTTGAATCTAAATTAGCCCACGACGGCCCCCTAAACCAAAGAGAATGTTTTATAATTTGAGCAGGTGTTAGACCACGAGATAAACAATCCGCCGAGTTATCTTTTCCATCTATGTGATGCAAATTACCCGGTAGTAAGTAACTCTGTATTTTTGTAACCCTATTTGCAACAAATGTATCCCATCTATGTGGGGAAGAATGTACTCAACAAAGAGCAACCTTTGAATCCGAAAATGCAAAAATATTGCGAATATTAATGCGGTTATCACATCCACTAGCTATACACGAAATCATTTTAACCAAAAGTAATATAGCACAAAGTTCTAGTCTAGCAAGAGAAATAACCTTACGAGGAGCTACTTTCGATTTGGCACTAATGAGATACAAACCGATATTATCATTATTTTTGACGTGGAAATAAACTACTCCTCCGTAAGCCCTTTCACTAGCGTCCGCAAACGCCAAAACAGTAATAACACTATCTTGATTAATACCCACATACCTTGGAATCTGTAAATTGGTGAGTAAGGGTAACTCTTTTCTATATCGAGACCATAATTTAACAATATTTTCAGGCGGAGTGTCATCCCAACCACATCCACACAACCAAAGTTCTTTGATAAGTAATTTAGCATACAGGACAACGGGTGCCACAAAACCCATTACGTCCCATAACCTTGCGACACAAGATAAAATGCTGCGCTTAGTACAAGAAGATGCAGGATCATTAATTTTAAGACTGAATTTATCTGTAAGAGGTGACCAACATAAACCAAGTATTTTATGAGAATCAGGGTCGATGAATTCTTTTAGTGAAGAGAGACGATGCGATTCCGGAATAGAATTCAGAACCACTTGCGAGTTGCTCGTCCATTTAACGAGATCAAATTTTCCAGCCTTCATCAGTCCTATCATCTCCGATGCTGAAGATATAGCCGTCGATTCGTCAGGGACGCTATAGACAAAATCGTCCATATACAAGCCTGAATCAATTACTGCCTTAGCAATAGGATATCGATCACCTACGTCAGATGCAAGCTGTCTAATAGTTCGCAGCGCGATATAAGGGCTTGATTTAATGCCAAAGCAGACACGTTTAAATTCATATACTTGAAGGGCTTCATTGGGAGAGAATCGATATAATATACGTTGAAATTTATGATCATGTTGGTTAACACCAATACTGAGAAACATTTGGCGAATATCTGCAGAAAGTGCTACTGCGAATAAACGAAAGTTTATAATTATATTGAATAAATTCCCCTGAAGATTAGGTCCACTATACAAAATATCATTAAGCGATACATGAGAACTGGTCTTGCAGCTGGCATCCAAAACAACGCGCAATTTTGATGTAACTTTATCTTCTCGAAGAACCCCGTGATGTGGAATAATATATGAAGGGTCTTTCTCGTTGTCTTCTAACTCTGTGGATGCTAACGCGATATACTCCTTTTCTAAATATTCCCTTATAACATTATCGTAGGCAGTTTTTAATGATGGGGACGCGAGCATTTTCTTCTCTAAACAAAGAAATCGACGCTTACACACCTCCTTGGAATCACCAAGAGTGTTGATGTCACCTTTGAATGGAAGAGATACAACGTAACGGCCATCCTCGTTGCGTGTAGTTGTATGAGTATAAATTTGTTCGCAGAGCATATCATCAGTGCTAGGTAAAGGCGGTACATTAACTTCCTCAAGTTCCCAGAACTTACGAAGAGTGGAATCGAGAAAATCGGTAGTAGAACAACATGTTACAGATATCTTACCGTGAACATTAGCAACAGCTTCTCCAACTATAACATAACCCAGAACTGTTTCTAACGCAATAGGGGACAGTCGCGAAGACGAGCCTTGAACCCTTTTAGACAAAAGAAGATGAGGGAAAATTGCTGCACCAATCAAGATGTCTATTCCACTACTAATTGAATAGGTGTCATCAGCTAAAGGCAAAGTAGAAAAGGACGATAAAGAAGAAACATTTACAGAAATAGTTGGTAAATGTTCGGTTATTTTATCAACCACTAATGAATTCATATTATAATTAATATTACGATTAAAACGTGAGGAAAAAGTAATGTTCACGGAACCCTCTATAGGTTTCGTTGAACCCCCAATTCCTTTTACTATTGAACAAAGACTTGTGTTTAAATCCAAACCTAGGCGCCGGCAACAATCTTGGGTAATAAAATTGCTTTGCGAGGCGCTATCTAATAAAGCACGAATATTATGTTCCCTACCATGCGAATCGATAACAATAACACGAGCGGTAGCGAGTAGTACAGTAGTAGGTTCATATGTTACATTTTTGGTTGCTGCCTTTGGTGAGAGCGAACAAAGAGCGACGTCATCACTACGGATGCAGCGTGCGGTGCAAGCGCACGCGCCGTCCTTTTCAGTAACAGATGCAACGGGTGCGTGAGCCCGCAGCGGTGTAGGGTGCGCAACTATTGAGCTATTGACAACTGGGGAATAATTATCACGCTTGTTATCGTTGTTCTCTGTGAAATGAATCAACGTGTGATGTTTTCTGCTACATTTTCGGCAAAGTGACTTAGAATTACACGTTGAGACATGATGGCCTCTACTTAAACAATTGATACACAAGTCATTAGATTTAACAAACTTAAATCGCTCATTGGGACTATAGCTATGGAATACCGAACAATTATATATATGTTCGTGAGCTGAATCGCACAAGGAACAGGAACTAAATTGAGTGTCGGAGTCAGCATTAACATAAGCATACGTATGTGGTCTATATAGCGCATCTGGTCGACGGTCTGTAATTTTCTTTGTAGCCTCGTGTTTAACCGATGAAGTACGTTGTAATATTTTAATATGATTGCGCACGAAGAGCACCAAATCTCCAAACGCAGGCATTTCACAACCACGGCTATCTAACTCGAAAGATCGCGCTGTATCTGAATCTAACCTTTTAAGTGCGATATGTAAGAATATGAAATCCGACAAGTCATCTAATTTAAAGTTTTTTAAGGCTGCCACGGAGGTCGCAAATTTATCCAAAAACAACTCTAAATTATTAATTGTTGCGGTAGACATGCTTTTAAATTCAAATATTTGGTCTAGGTATGAAGAAGCCGCCGATCGCTTATCTTCATATTTATTCTTTAACAAGTCGAAAATTAATGAATAATTTTGTGCAGAGGGCGTTATACCAGCGCAGATGGAACGAGCCTTTCCAGTAAGCTTGCCAATAAGGTAATATAACTTTTCCGATTCTGAAAGCGATATATTGTTATGCACTGAATTTTCGAAACTGGCAAGGAATAACGGCCAGTGTTTGATGTCTCCGTCGAATTCAGGAATCTCTATAGGAGGTAGTCTAGGCGTCTTATGTTGAACAATAGGTTGTATACTAGGTGCAGACTGTTGCAACGTTCTACCGGCGCGCTTTACACTGCTAAACAAGTCATCAAACGACGAGAGCGGTTGATAATCTAGTACATATTTAGGATTCGAAAATAGCTGTAACTCGTTAATTTTGTCTAGCACAATTTCAAAGTCTGAGCGCAATAAGTCTACAGTTTCTAGTTCGCACAGAAACCTTTCGCGATGAGATTCCTCATGAAGATCGTTCACGCGATTACAAATACTCTGCATACGACTAAACATTCGATCTCTTTTAGCATACAAGATCTTCAACTTTGAATCAACTGCCAAAGTGCTTTTATCTGAACCTGTAGCCATTTTTTTAATATTCAAGATTTAATTAATTAAAGATTTATTACCAAATAACAAGAACAGTGATAACGTAAAGCTTTGGAGAACGAATTTATAGAAAAATCAACAATTTATAGAAAAAAAATGTATTATAAGCGTCACAAATACTAATAAAATATAAATACCTATTCCTAATATTGCCCACTGCTAATATACAAGTACGTGTAAATTAAGCTATTGTATAATATGTAATATATAATTAATATAATATTGGGAATATATATACATATATATATATTTATTTTTTTTTAATTATAAAACAAATACTGAAAAGATATCTTACACTTCTATCTTCAGACGGCTGATGGCCGCCTGGCTGGTACTTGTGCTGAATTTTAATACGTATCTCAAAACAACTTGTTTTCGAACAATTATCAATAAATATTTATATAATTAATTTTAATTAGCAACCTAACATCCTATTAAATAAAACAGATTAAATAAATAAGCCTTTAGTACGCAAATACTATACTAAATAAGAAAATAAACGACAGATTGTAGGTACTTTCGCAAAACACGGGAATCAATGCAATACAACTGTGTTGAAGAAATTACTAATTATTATAACTGGTGTATATAGATCCGGCTCGAAGGACCATTAATGGTTACGCGAATTGATAATTGTTACGTATATTTGTTCCCCTTAGTTGTAAAACCACAATGATGGAAATGTAGCTGCACAGAACACAGGGAAATATAGGCAGCTATATAAAGGAAGGATGGTACAGTACCTTTGCGTAGTGAAGCGATGGTTTTCTCCGTGATTCTTAAAGTTAGCACGACACGCACAATTTCACGAATCCAACTAGTTTGTTATATATAAAGTATATGGACGAAAATTGTTTATAATATTCAAAAGCGATGCGTATGCGTTGCAGTTCGTAAGCGATGAAGTCTATTATATCCGATGACCAATATAGCGATGCAGTTGAAGTCTCATGCCGTCTCCTTTCTTCTGCTTGCTAGGGTATGTACAGGAGAGGAAAAAAAGATAGGAGGTGGTTTTACATGATTTGAAGTATTACGATTCGTTCCATTACTTTAAGAATTTTCAATATAAATATTAAATTAAATACGCGCGACCAAGTCGGGCAAATGCCCTACCACCTGGCTGTGAGTTGTTTGGTCGCCTCTTACGACAGGCCGCCCGGCCGCAGGACATTGTATTCTTTCTCCGTTCCTCCACGGATAATAGTAAGGTCAACTGAAAGAAGATATATGAATGGGTTTCATAATTTTATTTGGAGTTTTTTTTATAAAAACATATATCGAAATAGCGATATAACTACCATCCCTAAATCCCCGCAACTTACTGGAATAACCAGTATGGCCAAAAAAGGCTATATAGTTCGGAGACCTCTACTCTAGTCCGTACGCTCCAGACCAGACGCTTCAGACGCAACAGGGATACAACTGATAATGAATTAAAAAAAAATACAAACCTGAACACCACAACTAAGTTGTTCCATAATACTGCACGAGGCTGGTTTATCGGGTTCATTCGAACATGGGTTCTGAAATTTTGAGAGAAAATTTATAATCAAAATCAGAATTAAAACTCTAATTGAATAATAAAGCCTGAGCAAATCCAGCCAAGTACGTATCATCTATTAAGGTGCCATTGGTGAATAGAAATATGAAACCTTTTACCAAATTTGTATTTAATTATATTATAATATAGTTATTATCAATACTGCAGAAAATAGATACAGTCGACTCTCGTTAATTCAAACCTGCGATAATTCGAACCTCTCCATAATTTAAAGTTATCTTAAGTTCCCCAGAAAACCTCTTTATATTTCGAACTAAATCAATATATTTTTATGCACTTGGTAATTCGAACGAAAAAATCGCTACCTAACAAAACGACTCATAAGGCTACCTTTCCATTGAAGCGGAGCGGAGAAGCGGAGAAATATTACCCAATAGGAGTGCATAAAAATTGCGTCAATGGACAGGCAGCCAATTATATTGGTTAATATTTCTTCGTATCTCCGCTCTGCAGCCTCGCCTCGCTTCAGTGGACAGGCAGCCTTAATTCGAACTCATCGGCGTCAAACACCAGACAATTCGTAAAGGGTCAGATCCTCCTATAAACAAGCCCGAGTAATCCATCGAGAAGCAAACCAATATAACAGATTTCTTTATTAATTAATTCACATTATGAATATGTACACTATGTACCTCTTAACTTTTATCATTTGTTGTCATTGTTAAAGAATAGAAGTGAATAAATATATATATATGTAATACATAATTGATTATCAACACTCAATAATTCAAAGTTTTATTTCTTCTCTGAAAAATTTCGAACCATTTTATATTTCAAACACTCGATAATCTATATATATAAAAGAAAGTCGTGTTAGTTACACTATTTATAACTCAAGAGCGGCTGTACCGATTTGGCTGATAATTGGTGGGAAGGTAGCTTAGAACCAGAAGACGGACATAGGATACTTTTTATCCCTTTGGAACCTGTAGGTGGCGCTGAGATCGGGTTCTAGAATCTTCCTAATCACCTGGACCGATTTTGTTTTTGTGTGTTTGAGTGGGTGTCCCCGGATGGTTTAAATCCACAATTGTATATATATATATACAAACATATATATATATGTGTATATATATATATATATATATATATATATATATATATATATATATATATATATATATATATATATATATTTAGTCTACATTTCATTAAACTTTAACAAACTGCATTATACTATATATCTATTTGTTGTTATGTGTTGTATTGTCCACCGTGACTTCACTTTCTGATCCCAGACGGAAGAACAGCGCTAGTCCTTGTTGGCTAGCATTATGCTGAGACTGGGTCCAATTTAGGACTTATTTTGTTTTTTCTTTTTCTATTTATATTAACTTAGTTTTTGTCCTAAATAAAATATTTTGTAAATTATTTAATTCTTTAAAATAGGTACACTACTGCTAATTATTATATTTATATTAACTTAGTTTTTGTCCTAAATAAAATATTTTCTTTCTGGGATAGTTTCCGGGATAAAAATATATTTGTCTCTCTGTTTCTTATGCTTTTATGGAAAAGGTACTGGACCGATTTGGCTAAAATTCGGTATATAGGTAATATTAAAACCGAGGGTGGACAAGGGATACTTTTTATCCCGGTTGATGGGATAGATTAATGTAAAGGTTATCCCAAAAAGTAGGACAGGATACTTGTGATTTTGGTAACTTTGATCATTTCTGTTATTTGGGTCATTTTTGTCCTTATTGTTGTTTGTGTAGTTTTCATAGACATAAAAATTTCATACAATGTAGACTGTGTTGTAACCTCTTTAAACAAGAGGCACGCACTAGAGGTGATAGGAGAAATAAAAGCCCACCGCCTCCGCTGGCTCGGTCACGTAGAACGGATGGGAGAAGATCGCAGCGTGAGGAAAGCGTATTTAGGACGGCCATCCCAAGTACCGCTGGAAGGACAGCGTGGAGGTTGACCTGTCCGAGCTACGACCCAATAACAGGCCAGAGAAAGTGGCGAGGTCTTGTTTCGGAGGCCAAGACCAACTTTGAGCAAAAAAACCTCACCTTTTTAGAAACAACTTCGATAGTCGTGTCCGGTGTGATGTTGACGACTTGAGGTTTTTGCGGTTGATCCTTTTTCTTGTTCTCCTTTTTGTTTGTTGTGTTGCTAGTTTGATTTTGCTGCTGCTGCGATTGTTGTTGGGTTGGCTGCTTGTTCTGCTTCGACGTTGGCGTTGGTGCTGAAATTCAAGTCTTTACTATGTAACTAAGCTCCACTAGAAAACCGTCAAAGGTTGATTACTTCGCAAACTCGAGAATTTTTTTGTTGAAATTTAAAAATGGAAATAAACTCACTGGTCTTCTCCTGTTTGTGCTCTTTGCCTTTCTTCTCGACGGGCTTCTCTTGTTTCTTCTCCTTCTCCTTCTTTTCTTCCTTCTTCTTGACCAGTTCCGGTTTTTTGATGACCTCCGGTTTCTTCTCCGCCTTCTTGACGGCGGCGGCTTCCACTTTTGGCGATTCCGACTTTTTCGTTTCCGCTTTCTTGGCTAGTTTCAACTCCTGCTGCTGTTTCTTGCGTTCCTCTTCTTCGGCCTGTAACAAACAAAATAGAGATGCAGACTCATGGAACAATAAATTCTAACATACTTAGAAACAAGATTGCACCGCAGCTACGCCAAGTGTCAAACGCTAGGCAGTATAGCTTTATTTTACTTACACAAAAACTTAATTGAGATTTTACATTTTTTTAATATTTATTGCATGAGTTCAGCAGACAGGCAGACGGCCCACTTGATGGAAAGCGGTTAACATCGCCTAGGGGCATTTGCAACACCAAAGGTGCTACAAATGCGCTGCTGCTCTCTTAAGGGAGACTGGAACCAGATCACTAATGCCAGAACACAACTTAAGGCGGTAGCCATCCAGTCGGACAAATGCCCTACCACCTGGCTGTGGGTTGTTAAGTCGCCTCTTACGACAGGCCGCCCCAACGCAGGAAATTGTATTCTTTCTCCGTTCCTGCACGGATATATATAATAATAACAAAGAAATTAAGTCCATATAATCTAGACAACTGCCCAAAAGAAACATAGAGGTGTGTTGAAGCCAACATGATTTGAAGTAATACAACGAATGACATGTTGTTTATGACAATGTAGGTATTTATTAGTAAATTGATAAAACGCGATTGCAACGCCATCTATTCAGCTAATCCGTCTATTCAATGGAAACGACATGCCTTATCGGGATAAAAAGTATCCTAAGTTACGTAGCCCCCGGGTTATGAGATATTTCTGTGTAGAGTTTCATTTAAATCCGTTAAGTATTTTTCACGTGCTGCTTGCTCTAACAGACAGAGAAAAAAATTCAAAAAAATTGCATTTTCGGAATCTCCTGGTCCGACTTATCCCCCCTGAATTTTTTCATTTTTACATGCACTGTACCAACTCGAACCATTTACAGATTTATTATAGTACTATAGTATTATAGTATCCCTGCGTTTAGCAGGGATGGAAGGCACACCGCTGATATAGAAAGAAGAGTGAATTTGGGGAATAGTTTGAATGGAGCGTTAGGTAAACTTCTAGGCGCTAAGAACCTCAGCCAGAAGGCCCAGCTCGCCATACACAACGCGGTGCTGGTACCTACGCTCACGTATGGAAGCGAGAGTTGGCTATGGAAGAGAGAGCATGAAAGTAGAGTAAACGCGGCTGAGATGCGAGCACTGCGAAAAATCTGCGGAGTGACGCTCGCGGACCGCGTTCGTAATACCGAAGTAAGAAAGAGAGTTGGTCTGAAAGAGAGTGTCGGGGAAAGCTTGCATGATGAAGGAATGACTAAACAGATATACAATGCAAAAGTGGATGGATGCAGAAGTCGTGGAAAGCCACGACACACCTTCCATGATCAAATTGATCGTGTACTAGCGGAGGGTGATGTCAGGTAAGAATGGGCCTAAATGGCGCTCTGTTGTTCGTGCCTACCCCGCAATGGAACTGGCGTGAAGTTATGTATGTATGTATTATAGTACTAGAGTTTACCTCGCGGGTCAACCTCTAGTGCATGCTTCTTGTTTAAAGAGCAGGCGTTAATACAGGTTACATTGTACTCACTTTATATGTTAGTGCTATTTGCACCCGAAAGATTAATTTCATTTTATATCGCAAACTATCCCATTTCCCAGCATGAAAAGTATTTATACCTCATTTGTAGGAAATGCGGTGTACAATATATTGAATTTTATTATTAAAAATGTATGTATAAATATTTCTGCATCCATGTATTGTCGCTTTCCTAGCAAATAAATTATTTCTTTCTTTATATTCATTTTCGGTATTAAAACTACATTTAAACAAAATTTCAGCAAAACCGATCCAGTATTCTTAGTCGTTTTTCTGTGAAAGCTTAGCAGTAAGACATATCGAGTTACTATCGCATTTTTTATAGATTTGAGAAATGATTGGTCTCATAGAAACTTTTATTGTCTGTTTTAACTCATTCTACTTTTATTTATCTATCCCCCATCTATGTATCTGGAAACTACACAAATGACAAAAATGACCAAAATAGCGAAAATGACAAATCAGAAAAAAAACCTATTCTACTTTCTGGGATAACCTTTACATAAATCTATCCCATTATCCGGGATGAAAAGTATCCCTTGTCCACCCTCGGTATTAAAATTACATATATATACCGAATCTCAGCCAAATCAGTCCAGGAGTTTAACCGTGAAAACGGAACAGACAAACAGACAGAGTTACTTTCGCATTTATAATATTAATAGGGATTTGTGTGTATACATATGTATATATAGTTCCTTATCATTATTTATAGACTGCACCACAGTCAGCATTAAAAACCTATCAATCCCTACCAAGGGTTGCCTGGAAGAGATCGCTTTTTAGCGATAAGGCCACCCGTTGCACTATCTCTTGTATTTTTCTACTTCTGTTTGTCAATGCTCTGGTGTACAACAAAGAGTTACCTACTTACCTTACTATTCATTCATTTGCCCTACCATCGATTGAATCTTGACATTACTTGTACGGGTTATGTCAAACTTTAACTGATAGTAAGACAAATGAACGGTCGGTATAGGAACCGGCCACAAATACAAACATCGACAGTTACCTGTTGCTTTGCGAGCAGTTTCCTCTGTTTCTTCGACAGTGACTGTGAGTCGGGCAACGAGTTGGACCTCTGCTGCTCTTTGCTCACTTTAGGGTCAATTTTCTTTGTCTGTGAGTTTTGATGTTGAGCTTCCTTCTGCTTCTTCTGAAACAAAAATGTATCATTTAATCACCAATCAAATTTAACATCATATTCCATATTTGGAATATGATGATACTTAGAACGTATTGTTACAACTCAAGTCCCGACAAAAACAAAATCCACTCGCATATCTGAAACAAAACACATTTTATTACCTGTCGGCATTTAAACTAATTGTAACTCTTTTATGATCGTCTTCTTTTGTTTACTTATTGATTGGCATACGGCCCATTGTTTAATTGTACTCTTTTATGGCCGTTTACGGCCGAGCCAGCAAGGTGTGGTGGATTAAGACGACTACGATACGGGTACATTGCATTTCTGCAGTATAAAACGATGGCCTGATGGAGGAAGAGACAGTCGATCGAGAACCACGATACAGGCGAGACGTGTGTATACTCGGTAATCTAATAGTGACGGACCTTGCGCGTTTTATTAAATTACGACCTTCTGCATTACGTTTGGATTTGTTGTGTTCGGTGGTATTTGTACCTGTGTTATACGTGTTTGCCATAAACCCCCGTGCGAAGCGGGGACGGGCCGTAAGTTAATTATATAATAATAACAGCCCATGAACATCCCACAGCTGGGCTCCGGCCTCCCACTATTGGGGAACGGACAGTATATCCGCCACTATTGTCTAAGGCGGCTGTTTGCGCCGCTTATTTTAAAATCCTGTCCCCTTGAAATTATTTCCACAACTACCCGCTTTCCTAACCGCGTTATCCAATCACCTTGTCCCAGCCGCCATCTTCCATTCCATTCGACTATCCTTGTCGTACTTACCGCTGTGCTAATACTGCTCGTTTTTACAAGTCAGTCTGCTGTCGACCCTCGTCGCACGTAGTTCACTGTCGCCCCTCGTATGACAACCCGCATATCTTTCCCGCCACAACTTATTATATAAGTGCCGTTATACCGCGCCGCGTGTGTACAATTGATTATCGAAGGCCGCAAGAAGGAGACAAGCCAGAAGATTTGCTGTAAGGCTCTCGACTTGGTGATCAGCACGCATAGTTAGTGCAGTCCAGAGGTACGCAGGTTAGTCTCCCTTCTTATCCATACCAGCAATCCTACCACCGCCATTTTAGATACGCGTTCAGTACCTATTACTGGGCTGCCGCGTTGACAGCGGCTTGGCAAGTGCGACACATCGGTTATCTCGGTTTCATCAAGATGTTTCCCTTCACCTTTATTAGCACGTGGTAATTGTAAGAATATACACATTGGGTCAGAAAAGTGCCTAAGTGGTGCATGCGTTCCGGCCAGGATCGAACCCGCGCCCTTTGACTTTGATGGATTGGAAACTTGACTGATGTGTAGGTATTTTTTTTTTTTTTTACAGTCAAGAGAAACTTTTTAATAACGGATGGTTGTTTGAAACTATTACAACACTCATAAGGTTCAAAATGGATTTTGATGGTTTATAGTCATACAATTTACACACCATTTGTAAGAGGTATTTATTGCCTGCAGAGTAAAAGAAACTGTTAAATAAGCTTTTTTTAAAAAGGTTTTTAAATACAAGCTTTTGAGATCCTGGATATCAGGTAGCAGCAGTGCTAGCCAAAACAAGTAAAACGAGCCCAAACACGACGGGTCTATCTTGTTTAGTACAGGAGTTCCTATGGCCACATTCCGACCCCATCATCAGATTAGCTCTATGGTACCATAATATTGCATTGTCACGCGATATACATATGCGTGCAAAATTTCAGCACAATCGGAAACCGGGAAGTTGGTCAAATTTAACTTGCAAGATTCCAATAGAATTTACATATATAGGTACAGTCAGCGTCTTATAGAAAGAAGCGGCCAAGGTGATCAAATAGATAAGAACATCGAAAGTGATCATTAGTATCGGTACAACCATTGTCGTCTAATAGATCGAATCAGCCGTCTTCACCAAATACATCAGTACACCGACAACGCCAAATACATGAGTACACTCAAGTCGTCATTATTATGTTAACAACCACCTCGCCAAAACAAAGATACACTCTAGAAAAATTAACTCTATTCTAAATGTGATTAGAGTCAAATCGAGATGATTTCATACTAAACCAAAATTGTATTTCAAATTATGTATTTCAAATTAAATTACTTATTGCTACATTTGCATTGAATGAAAAGCACCTTTCTTTTCTAATCTGAAATTAATGAAATCAATTCTGAAGGCGTTTGAAACTTAAAAAAAACTCCTGATCACAGCAGTGTGATTGACGAAGAGGATGATATGTGCATAATAATATTTATTACGTTTAATCGAGGGTAAACACTGGGATTGGAAGGAAACGCCAGTTTTTTTCCAATCAAGTATCATTTATTGACTACTTACAAACATTGTTAAAACTTCTAACCCATAAGGGATGAGATCGAATCTTTAGTATTTTTGACTGACCCACCTATGTTTTATTACTAACTCTATGTACACAGAACGATTTCACGTCGATAGATTATAATCTATCGGGAAATAATGCGTTAAATCGTAAGCAGTCTGTTCCGGTTCACAATATTTCAATAGCTCTCGAGATAGATTATAATCTAACGGTCTGTACAATTTAACGATGGCATATATACTCTAATGTAGCCAATTATTAACGACGTTCATTTTAACTTTATAACTAAGACGCATTTGGCCACAGTACCTAACTATAATATTATTTCAGATGGAACAGAGATATTAGGCGAGTCCAGTTAACTAAAGATATATTATTAACCTACAAATTTTATAAATAGTCTCAAATTCCTGTTTCTAACCAGATATTTCAGTTCTCTTAATTAAATCAGGTTTTTCATACTTTTGTTTACATTCTTTAATACTTGATGACACTGTTTTTCAGCTTTGAGTTTTCGTTTTTACTAAATACTAACTGTCTTATTCATAGAGAGTTAGAGTAAGTTTGAACGCTTCTTTAACCACCATAAAGAAGTGTTCAAACATACTTCACTATCAGATGTATCATCATCATGGAAACGCGAAGGAAGTTTCGCGGGCAGACGATAGTCTATAATATTATAATATGCTAAATATGTCGTCTCTCTACATTGAAGTTATTAAAAAAAACACAATTGGAATAGACTATATAAACGATGGAGACACGATGAATTTTTTTAGATTTCTTGTCTGTTAGTCGGTTTGTCTATTTGTTCAGGATTTACGTAAAAACTACTAGGCCGATTGCGATTCGATTTTCGCTGATCGTGAGCAAATTCTCAGACTTAAATTCTGCGCTACCTTTTATCCCGGAATCGCACGGGAAATTTTCCGGGAACGGTTTAAAGAGGCCAGAATAAAAAAAATCTTTCTTATTTAGATGCGATGTTTTTACTCATTGATAGCAAATTTTCTGAAATTAAATCTGTGATACTTTTTATCCTGGGGATCCCGCGAATTTTCTCAGGAGCTGGTTAAAGTTGTTAGGACGCTTACAAATTAGTTTATTTATTCTTACACGATTTTAGACACGACACATTATTTTTTAAATACAGCAATACTTTGTGTCCTGGGAATCTCACGGAAATTTTCCCAAGGGTGGTTTCTAGTGGTTAGTATGCATATAAATTAGCTGATTTGAATACAACTTATACTAAAACACAATGCACTTTCTTTTTCAAAAACTGCGGTACTTTAATGGATATGGACCCGGGTATCCTGCGGGATTTTTTCCGGGAATAGTATAAATTATTTATTTGCATAACAATTAGTTGATTCAGATTCAATTGATACTAAAACGATGGTTTACGTTCTTTTCCGAATGCTTCGTTAGTTTATATTCCGGGAATCCCGCGAAAACTTCCCGGGAGTGGTTTAAAGTCGTTATAAGGCATAAAAATTGGCTGATTCCGATACGATTTCACCAGAACGTTAGATTAAGCTTTTTTCAATGACTAGGGTATATTATATATATGTATACTATGATCTGAGTATAGATCACGAGAATTCATATACGTATTAGACATTAAAACAGTATCCAAGAAACATCAATTATTCATTGCTGATAAAAAAATTTTATCTCGAATTCTAAATTTCTTGTGTATTGAAACTCTTTAGTAGATATTTCAACAAACTCACATATACATAGAAAATATACTCACATATACATAGTGTATTATGTCAAATGAAATGTTAAAATTAAGTTAATATTGTAAAATAGCTTTGTCTGTACGTTGAAGCTATTAAAAAAACCAATTGGGATCAAATTGTTTGATTGATGGAAAATTGAAACAATGATTGTTTTTTTTTTCATAAATATATGTTAATTTCTATGAGGTTTTCACTATTATACAGACATTTTTTACTTAAATGCTGAAAAAGCTAATATCATGGGTATTCTAGTGTAATTTTTCAGGAAACCGGATTCACTTCTTTATGTTTTTACTCCTATACCTTAGTGACGGAAAGTTCCAAAATTTCCTTGGAATAATGCGCCTAGATATAGCATGAAAACTAGTCGTGTTACTCTTATTACAGCATAGTTTAATACTTTATGACATTTTTATACATGACTATATTGAGACTCTTGAGATTTCCCGGGATTTCCTTCCACTTCCAAACCACTAGATCAACTTTGACGCAATGTCAATCACAAGACACTGTGTAATTATTAGAAATCCTTAGTGAAATATCTCTAGTTGAATAAGTCTTTAGTAACATTACAAATATCGGGAGTTTATGGATATATCCAGGATTCATGTATTGTCATATTAAATATTTATTCAATTTTACATATTGATAAAATAACTTTAATCTCTGCTTTGTAAGTAATGAAAATGAAGTCGAGGGCAAATACCAGTTACGTCATAAAAATGAAAAAGATTTTTTTAATAGTAATAATACTATTGAAATTTTGATTTAGTATGAAATCATCTCGATTTGACTCTAATCACATTTAGAATAGAGTTCATTTTTCTAGAGTGTATCTTTGTTTTGGCGAGGTGGTTGTTAACATAATAATGACGACGTGAATGTACTCATGTATTTGGCGTTGTTGGTGTACTGATGTATTTGGTGAAGACGGCTGATTCGATCTATTAGACGACCTTGGTTGCACCGATACTAATGATCACTTTCGATGTTCTTATCTATTTGACCATCTTGGCCGCTCCTTTCTATAAGACGCTGACTGTACATCCATTGCAAGTTATATAAAAGCTTGTAAAAAACAAAAATATGTTCACACCTTCTCCTTGTTCCCTTTGGCCAGTTGGTTGATGTGCGCTAATGCTTGCTCCCAGGTCTGCTTGCGTTGGCTCTCGGACGCGGGCGGCGCCGGGGCACGGGCTTGTTCTTCACACACGTTCAATACTAGAAAGAAAGAAAATAATTTATTTGCTAGGAAAGCGACAAGCAACACATTTTTATGATTAAATTCGATATGTTGTACACCGCATTTCCTGCAAATGAGGTCGGCAACTCTGCATAAAACTGCGTTGGAGTGAGGTATTCCGGCGAAAACGAATAGGAAGCCACTTGAGCTTCATACGAAATTCAGAAACATGGTCATATTTTCGCAAACCAAATATGAACCTGATACAGAAATTCTGAAGTCGCTCAAGTTTATTTAGTTGTTCTGAGGTTATGTCTAGACAGCAGGCGTCAGCATAATCAAATATGGGAAGTAAGAGGGACTCTGCAAGCATAATTTTGGTGGTAGTGGGCAAAAAGTTTCTCAGCCTTCTAAGAGACTTAGACGATAGAAAAACTCTACGACTCAATTCGGATATGTGAGGCTTCCAAGACAGTTCACTGTCGATGACTATTCCCAAGTTTTTAACTGTTTCGCTCAAAGGGATAGAAGTACCGTCAAAAACAACCTTCGGTAAAGCTGGCCAGTTTACTTTAGCTCTCATTTTTGGGCTACCGATGACTATCACTTGAGAGTTTTGAGGGTTTACTGCAAGACCAAACATTGTACTCCAACGATGTATGTATTTCAAATCGAAATTAATTCGGTCTACAGCATTAGGTAAGTCATCTGCCGCAGCTTGGGTGTATATAGAAATGGAGTTAATGAACACAGCAAACAAAAGAGGAGATAAAACGTCGCCCTGCGGAACACCGGCAGTTAAATCGCACCATGACGAAAAATCGTCATCAACACGAACACGCTGCCGGCGTCCATTGCAGGTAACTGTGAAACCAGTCTATTACTGTTGGAGATATGTTAAGACTGCGAAAAATTCCGAGCAAAATGTCAGTCAACATTATTGAAGGCACTGCTAAAGTCTAGCAGCTATGATATAGTTTATTTTTATATAATTTTTTATATTATATATTAATTTTTATATTTGTTTGCAATAGTACTCGTCATATATTTTTTTGTTTTGTTATGTGTTTGTTTCGTTTTGTCTATCCGTAAGTCACTTGAACGGCCCTAACGGAAGACCAGCGCTGGTTGAGCCAACCAGCACTATGCTGAGTTAGGACCGATTCAGAACTTCATTTCAATTGTATTGTCTTATTTATAAGTACGTTTTTGTGTGTATGTAGTTCTGAATAAATATTTGTTCTTTCAAATCACACAATCATTATTATGAATTACATTTTAACAACAATAAATTATAGACGAAACTACTAATGCCCGATTTCTGAGGTTACCAGTTATGAGTTCAATAATAGATTAACTTAAGTTAACTGTTAACCTACAACTAGTACCAATACTCGCCATTAGATGAATTTATTTAAGAAGCAATATTTAATATTTATTTACATCAAACGAAAATGTCACTCAAAAGATATGGAATAGATAAACGCCTAATATTGGTCAGTTAAGTTGAACCTAGTTTAACTATCGTACGATGGTGTGTTCAAAGTCGCAATTTTATAAGTTATTGAACCGATAGCACCAACGAACAGATAAACTACAGTTAAAAGTACCTCAGAAACCGGGCATAAAAGAAACTAAACTAACCGTCGACTGTTCTTTGGTTAAATATCGTCGAATTATAACACGAAGATTTTTGCTTCAAATTCCACTAGACATCCTTGGTAAACTTTAAAAATCACTGCTCACGTGAAACTAGACTAATGTTACTAACTAGTGTTACATGCATGTTTAATAATTTTTTAGCGGATATTAGACTCGAATCAACGTTAAAATTAAAATAACACGGATAAATTCGCTTTGTTTATGATTTTTTTTTATGTTTAAGGCTTGGCAACTAGGCCTTTAAGCCAGGCGCCGTTATATTGTAGGCTACAATCGACATCATTTAACGGAGTTCTTGTGAAAACTCGAAAGGCCACATTTGGCTATATAGGTCATATTTCTCGCAAAAACACATAATTACTACTCAAAAACTATGAATATCCTACAACTATTAGTCGTTTTAGAGTAATTTTACACATTTTTAGAAAATAAAACTGCACAGCACAACGTCCCCTTTCATTTTCCGCCAAAAACTCTTGTTTATGATTCATTGACCTTGACTACAGAGAAAATAGAATATTGCCAGAAGGAAAAAAAAAATTCTCGTTCTAGACGTTATGGTCAGGTTATACCATTTTCAAGATTTAAAATATGGCTTTGGGAAAGCGATTTTAAATCTTTTATGAATGAAAAAAATGTGTGTATATTGAATAACTCACCGGTCAAATGTCTGTTGTTTCTGACCAACTGGGCGAGCGGTGTCTCGGTGCCCTGTCCGGGAATCGAAACCGTGACCGCACCGTCGCCGGGCGAACGTCGAACGCACACTATGTTGCCGCCATTCACGCCACCTATCCAATGTTGTTGCTCAATGCATTACAATACCAGGCAAAGGAACCCAAAGTTTATACAGCTCAGTCGTATGAACTGGGTGCGTCCTTGAATGTCGCACGCTCAATAAAATAAAGCTAGAACTCCGAAATCATGAATTTGGAGATTGCGTTATATATAAAACGTAAGAAATTATTATAAAACTAGCTAATCGTTGTATTTTAGATACATACATAATTTCACGCCAGTTCCCTTGCGGGGTAGGCACGAACAACAGAGCGCCATTCAGACTTATTCTTACACACCTCACTTGCTTCTTTGACATTCATAACTCTTGTCATGCACGCTCGTCTGTTCTTAAGGCTCCTGACATCACCCTCTGCTAGTACACGATCAATTTGATCATGGAAGGTGAGTCGTGGCCTTCCACGAGTTCTGCATCCATCCACTTTTGCATTGTATATCTGTTTAGTCATTCTTTCATCATGTATTTTAGATAAGTCACACTATATCTTTCTAAATGTATGTGTTATTCTGGTGTGTAAGCTATGTTATTGTAAAGTTTCATCAAAATCAATTAAGTGGTTTTTGCGTGAAAGAGTAACAAACAGACCCGTACTTACAAACTTTCGCGTTTATAATAAATATATATATATATATATATATATATATATATATATATATATATATATATATATATATATACATATATATATATATACACATATATATATACATATATATATATATATATATATATATATATATATATATAAAAGAATTACAAAATTCTAAACGTGCCATGTCTGTACATTGAAGCTATTAAAAAAAAACTGGAATATACTACATAAACGATGGAGAACACAATGCAATTTTTTTTAGATTTCTTTTCTGTTTGTTTAGATTTCGCGTAAAAACTACTGGGCCGATTTAGATGTGGATTTCGCTGATCGATACAAATTCTTGGATTTCAAAACTACGCTGCTTTTTATCCTGGGAAACTCCGCGCGAATTTATCTGGGAATTATCTAAAAGAACCAGATGGTAAAAAATTGAATTACACAGTGATTTTTTTCACTGATCGATAGAAAATTTTATATAATAAAATGTATGATATTTTTTTAGCTCGGGGTTCCTGTGAGAATTAAAATTCATATACAAAAGTTTTTAATCAAAATAAGTTATTTGCATATTCCTTTTTCTAACAATGATAAGTTGGGTAAATTTATGCATTTTTGGACTTTTTCAAAAACACAGTAAAATATGCTATTCTACTAACCCATAAATGCGGAGCCCTGTTTTTGCTTCTCGGTTTTCTGTTGCTCCAACTCGATCTGTCTTTGTCTCTGTTGTTGTTGTTGTTGTTGCTGCAACTGCAGCTGCTGATGCTGCTGTTGTTGTTGCAATAGCTGTTGCTGCTGTTGTTGTTGCAATAGCTGTTGCTGCTGTTGTTGTTGCAATAGTTGTTGCTGCTGTTGTTGCTGCAACTGCTGCTGCTCTAATTGTTGCTGCTGCTGTTGCTGCAACTGTTGCTTCTTGAAAAGCAACGCGGCTTGTTCTAACTGTGTACAATATTTTTTATTATTAAATAATCAATACTTAAACATATTGTTGCAGGACTCGAATTAAAATGCCATTGGAATTATTATAGAAATTATTAGAACTATACAAACACGTATAACACAGGTACAAATATAACCGGACGCAATAAGTCCAAACGTAATGCAGAAGATCGTAATTCAAATACACGCGCAAAGTCCGTCACTAAATAGATTACCGAATGTACACAAGCCGTTTATTTTGAAAGTGGTGTAAGTCCATTTTCTTTTGTTTCGAGAAAATTAAAGGAAAATATTTGTTAATTTAACAATACAGGCAAATCATATGAGGTCTGGCATTGTTTCTATTGTTTTATCAACATTTAATTTGTTTATACAAATTTGTTTTTGGCTAATTAGACTACGATAACACATATTTATGTGCTGTAAATGGACTTACACCACTTTCAAAATTAGACAATTGTAAAAATCGTTTAATTTCAATTTTGAAAAATCAAATATCGCTTAAAATATACTTCATTTTAATATAATTTTGTTTACAAATACGCATAACAACACATAATATTTTATTTTAGACGGCAATTACATTGTCATTACAAGATACTGATTACAAGAATTTACTTATTCTCTGCATGTAGTAAGGGTAGTAGCTGCTTCATGTCTTTATATTTTTCGTACGTAATAGATTGGTTTCAAATTGAATACACAGCTAGAGTATGAATTGGAATATTACATATGCTACATTTTATTTAAAAATTCAACTCCTAAATAATATAAAATTAGAAAAATCGTAATAAGATTGCGGATTTTTCTGCAAAAAGATAGATAGCGCTACTGTTGTTTTTTTTAATTCGCCAAAATACGGGCAAAGATACAGAGTCATACAGCCTTGTCATATTTATTTTCTTCTCACAGGTTATGCGCTGTACATTTTCTAATACATTTCTCTAATTTTTTAATATCTATCTTTTAACTTGCGAGTAGTGGAAACACGGAGGGGAAACAATGCAAATCGTCCGCAGGTGAAACCGCGGGACACAGATAGTATAAAATAAATGAAAAATAACAAAACACTGATCGGCATCCATCTGCTATGCCACCTACCTCTGTCAATTGGACTTACACCACCTTCATAATCGATGATTATGCAATTTCATTTACCGACCGATTTTAAGTTGTACAAAACATGGGGTTTTTTTGAGAAATTAAACACGGACTAGTTATATATAAAAAAATTACATTAAATTAAGCATGAATTACGCGATAGCTCATTTTTTTCTCAAAAATGGACTTACACCACTTTCAAAATAAACGGAATTAAATGTGGTTATAACAGTTTATATCTTTATTTAATGTTCCAACAATCTTTGATACGTAATTTTTTTATGTAGTGCGGTGACAGCAGTGACAACACTAACGTTTTCGTATTGCGCATTCTTCTTTTAAAAGTTTACTCTTTTCTTGATGGCGAGGATGGGGAGGAAGAATTTACAAGGAGGTGTTCCTCGGCGCAACCAGTATTTTTTTATTGTATCTAGTATTAGATTAAAACTTTTTTTAATTTGTTGTAATAGTATCTTGAATACATACATGTTGGTGCATGTTAGGCCTTTCGCCCTTGCCTTGCATCGACCTAGCTTCAGCCAGCTGATGCTCGCATTGGTGCAGTCTCAGGGTGCAGTCAGCCACCTGCTTGTCGGCAGCTTGCATTTCCTGCACGTAAGATACGATGGCCCAAATTAAAGCTTTTTTAATAATAACAATAATTTATTTATTTGCTCCAATAAATCAAAACATTTTACACAGTCAGGGTAAACAATTATACATATTAAATTGATTTAGAAAGTGTCTGTATTAGGATAAAAACCTGTTTGACTGATCACCAGCCCCCCCTCGAAGGTCAAATAATTTTAATTGTACAATATGCTGCTGAATGTTACGAGTGTGTGAGAGCATATATATGTGGACTAGTATGTGAATGATTGTGTGCGTTGTGTGCAAGTGTATGTGGGTCTCTGTGTGCGAATGTGTGTGTGTTTGTATGTGTGATTGTGGGTGTGTGTGTGTTAAAAGCATAAAAAAATAAGTGACTGCATGTTCATGAATGCAAAATCACTTATTTTATGCTTATTTATTTATTATTATTATTGGAGACGCAATAAGGCACATCTCCGCGGGTAGGGGGTTATGTGGTCAATGTATGGCCATCCCTTATTCCCCAATTAAGAACTGGTGCCCGGAGAATATAGAACCTTGCACTTACCTCGCAGTCAGCCACCAGCCCACGACAGCGCTGGTTCAGGGTTCTGCCGGTGCTTCTCACGTGGCGATAAAGGTGGCGAAGTCCTTCTACACGAGCCCCGGGGCGCAAGGGACGCAGATACACTGATCACTTAAATTTATTATTGGTTGAGGCGAATGTCCTAGTAATTAGCTACTGGACGCGGAAATCTTCGATAGCTAATATTTGTATTTATGCGGGTGCGATACTACTTTGTGTGCGTCGCGGTAGCGTGGCGTTTGGCAACGTACTGAACTCACACGCCGAGCGAGCGGCGGCAACATACGGGGGTTGCAAGACGCTATAAACCCAAGACACAATTGGTAATTGGGAAATAAGTGGTGCCAACAATTATTTTATGTGCATATAAGGTTTTGTCTTCACGAACCGATATGGATGTTTGTCTAAAAGTCCTTAAAATAAATTAAAATCAAAATAATTCCTGGACAGGATAATTGAAATTCAAAAATCTAATGATACTTGGTTTCATCATAATCGGTCCCGATACTCCTTTGAGTAGTTTTCATTATTTCTCATTGTTTTATATTTGGGCATGTTGGCCAGCTCAAAAATTCAGTCAGTATACATTTTACTGAAAAATCAAAATACAAAACTTCATGGGCATGAGCTGCCAAAATAATTAAAATCTGATATTGAAAATAAAGATAGACAATTACATTGTGAATTACCTTGGCAGTGGTGTTTAGTAGCGTTGTTAACTCTCCTAATTGTTCTGCTAGCAGTTGAACCTTTGCCTGTTGGGCTGGATTCAATTTTTGTTTCTTTCCTAAAAAAAACATCATCTTATTAAATAATCTATCTATCCTATAATAAATCCATAAATGGTTCGAGTCTGTACAATGCGTTTAAAAATGTAAAAAAAAAACAGAGGGGTTAATTCGGACCAGCATATTCCGAAAGTGCAATTTTTAGAATTTTCGTCTGTCTGTTAGAGCATCACGTGAAAACTACTGAACGGATTTAAATGAAACTCGACATAGAGCTAGCTTATATCCCGGGTCGTAACTTAGGATACATTTTATCGCGATAAAGAATCGTCGTGTTTTTTTATTTCACTAACAAAAACCTACATTGTCATAAACAACATCTCATTCATTGTATTACTTCAAATCAGGTTGGCTGCTGAGATTCGGCCAACATCTATTTTTCATACCCCTAAATGATAAGGGTGACCCATAATATATTTTTTTGACAAGATTTCTTTATATATTTTTTATGATTTGGCATTAAAAATACATACAACCCTAAATTTTCACCCTTCTACCACCAATCCCTATTTTTTAATAGCGCTATTAGTATTGTAATAATTTAACTTACTTAAAATTACTCAAAAATAATTTAAAAGGCAAACAAACGTTTACCGGGTCAGCTAGCAAAAAGTAACAGCTTTAGAAAATATCTCTTTAATTATTTTAAGTTTATAATTTATTAAACAACTAAAACTAAAGCACAAGTACATGATTACTTACACTTTATAGCCAGGTTATCTGCCAAGTGTTATATCCTATCACTACACAACACAACATACTTAATTTCTATAAGTTTAATTTCTGCCAATATGGATGCCATTCAAGAAGCCATGAATCAGCTCTCTGCCACTTTTGCTGAGCGTATGGATACCCTAGAAAGTGAACTACACAAGGGTTCAGCTACCAGCACCACTACTTCTGCCTTAGCTACAGACTTTTATAATTTCAAAACATTTATAGTGAAGTCTCTTCGTGCCCTACAGGAGCAGATAGATCTTATCCAACAGTCTGTCGATCAGGTCGAGATGAGGTCCAGGAGGAAGATTCTTCTGCTTCATGGGGTGCCGGAGAAAGCTCAGGAAAACACTGCAGCTGTTGTCACTAGCATCATTAGCGAAAGGCTCAAGTTGGTTAATTTCACGGAAACCCACATACGCCGATCCCACAGGATGGGTAAACCAGCAGTTTCAGGTGAGCGACCCAGACCCATCTTGTTTAAGCTGTGTGATGCTGATGATCGCAGTAAGGTCTGGTTTGCAAAGACTCAGCTCAAGGGAACCGGGATCACGATGTCGGAGTTTCTTACAAAGAGACGACACCGCCTTTTTACCCAGGCCAGGCAGCGTTTCGGGGTGAGGAACTGCTGGACGCGGGACGGTACGATTTATGTGCTGGGCAGTGATGGCACTAAACATCGTATTGAGAAACTGAGGGATCTAGACAGTCTGCCTTCTTCGTCTCCTGTAGACCAGCAAGTACCACCGCCAGGGCCTAAAGAACCGGTTGTTGCAAGTAAACCCCATCGGCCAGCGTCACGTTCACGAAGATAACCCTTAGGCCTCTGTAGCAGGAACATTAGCTGTATTAAACTCTATTTCTTGTTACCTTCTTTCCACAGTGTATATTTTCGTCTATTATTATTCTTATTGTTGTAGTTGGGCCGTTGTAAGTACTCATTTAATATTGTTTTTTTTTCATAACCTCATTACTGTCTTATTATTGCATGTTTATTTTATTTCTATTGTTAGTGGCTCCATCACCTTACTTTGATTTATTTTAATTGTCTATTATTTACATTTAGACTGTTTAAAATGTTTATATGTTTTTTTTTTTAATCTACTGGAAGGTACACTGAAATATGTAGGTAAACATCGTAAACATAAATACTACACAACCGTCAACTACTGTCAATGTCAATGTTGATTGTCATTACTTGTACTGTATTTATGGTCCGGTAACAAGATCTTTTGGGAATGATGCGTTTTGTTAATGAATATTGTTTAATGTACTGTGTTGTTAACATTTATAACCGCTCACTATCTCATCCACACACCTGGCAGATGAATTGCGATTTAATCGTATATTGAATTACATTTATTTGTTTATTTATTTTTCAGTACATATTTTTATTATTTTATATATACCTTTTTTTTGTACTATTTATACTTTATGGCTCTTCATTACGACAGTGTTAGTGATTCTGAATCAGATTTTTGTTCTTGTTCTTCTACCTCTGATAGTATATACGACAGTGTTTCCAGTTTAGTACCACTCCAAAATGTTATAGAAACTCATTTTTCGGGGTTTTCTCATAATTTCAACATAGTACACATAAATGCGCAGAGTATTCCAGCTCATTTCCCAGATATGTTGGCGTCATTTAATCAAAGTACCTTGCACGCTATATTAGTGTCAGAATCCTGGTTAAAACCCTGCCTTTCCTCTAACTCATATACCTTACCAGGATTCCATCTTATCCGTAATGACCGTGTCGGGAGTGGAGGTGGAGGCGTTGCTATTTACCTCCGATCTCATATTCCCTACAAAATTATAAGCACGTCTCCACAACTCCCAACTTCTGATGCTGGGGAGCATTTACTCATTGAAGTAGAACTTGCTCATGCCAAAATTCTACTTGGAGTCTTTTATATTTCTTCACTTCGTATCAATTACTTTTCTTCCTTTGAAACACTTTTAGAAAATATCTCAACTTCATTCGCGCATACCATCATCATGGGCGATTTTAATACCTGCCTTCTGAAACGAGACCATCGGTCATCTTCCTTAGAAACTTTAGTTCGATCTTTAAATCTCAATATTCTTCCGCTGAGTGCTACGCATCGCTTTCCTAACTCGACCCCTTCTCTTCTTGACTTGATGATGGTCTCGTCACCTTCTCACGTCTCCAAACACGGCCAGTGTTCGGCGGACGCTTTTTCATATCATGATTTGATCTACCTTTCTTACAATGTACGTCCGCCGAAAGTGAAACCCAAAATTATCCTGCAGCGAAATTTTGGTGATATGAATTTGGACGCACTTCTCAAGGATGCTCGGGAATTCGACTGGTCTGAGGTGGCTAAGGCCGCTACCGTTGATGAAAAGTTGCATGTGTTTAATACTGCTTTACTGAGGCTTTATGACTCACATGCACCTTTACGCCGTATAAAAATCAAACATCTGCCAGCGCCGTGGCTGACCGATGACATCAAATCACTGATGCACAAAAAGTCCAAGGCTAAAACCAAATTCAAAATGAAACCTACCGAAGTCAACCGAATGGCGTTCGTAACTATTCGTAATCGCTGCAATAGAGTGTGTAGGGACGCTCAACGCCGCTACATTCACGAGTCAGTTGAAAGTGAAAGCCCAGCTAAAGTCTGGAAATTTCTACGATCCCTGGGAGTTGGCAAGCAAACAAATAGTGTAATTCCCAAAGAACTCAACATTGACGATTTAAATCGACATTTCTCAGCTACTTCTGACTTTGACGTTGTAACTAAGTCTAATACTTTAAATACTCTTTCCGCCCTGCCAACACCCAATTATCCTCCATTCTTATTAAGTCGATTTACTGATAGTGATGTTAAGAGCGCTGTGAAATCCATTACATCGAACGCTGTCGGTAGCGATGGTATTAGTCGCAACATGATTCTGCCCATACTGGATGTCATCAATCCTATCCTCACCCATATATTCAATGCCTCTGTAGTTTCTAGTACCTTTCCAGTCACCTGGAAGGAAGCCCAGATTATTCCTCTTCCTAAAAAACCTAACCCTGTTTCTTTCTCTCAATTCCGTCCCATATCTATTCTGCCATTCCTTTCTAAAGTCCTGGAACGCCTAGTCCACCAACAGTTAAGTGTTTTCCTTAATCGACATTCTCTCCTTAATCCCTATCAATCTGGTTTCCGTCCTGGCCACAGCACAACTACTGCCCTCGTGAAAATCACCGATGACATCCGTTATGGTATGGATAATGGTTTATTGACTGTGCTATCGCTACTGGACTTCAGCAGTGCTTTCAACAATGTTGACTTTGAAATATTACTTGGTATTCTAAGCTCTATTAACATATCTCCTACAGTAATCGACTGGTTTCACAGTTACCTGTTTGGCCGCCGGCAGCGGGTTCGCGTCGAGGATGATTATTCGTCATGGTGTGAACTCTCTGCTGGTGTTCCTCAGGGCGGCGTGCTTTCTCCCTTATTGTTCGCTGTTTTTATTAACTCCATCTCTAACCAACTCACTTCAACCTATCACCTCTATGCAGACGATTTACAAATTTATACACAATCACCTATCGCCACCTTAGACAAAGCAGTTTCTATCATAAACGTAGATTTTGAATGCATTCTGCAGTGGGGCAAGTCTTTTGGGCTTCATGTGAACCCTGAAAAAACTCAAGTCATCGTCATCGGTAGCTCACGGATGCTTAATAAGGTCGACTGGAGTACCATACCTAATGTGATGTTTGACGGAACAATCATTCCTTTTACTGATAAGGTAAAAAACCTTGGCGTTATATTTGACAGCGAGCTGTCTTGGCGACCTCATATCACCGAATTAAGCCGGCGGCTTTATGTCTCATCCAAATCCCTTAGAAGGTTGAGGAATTTCTTACCCACTTCCACCAAAATTAAGCTAGCAGAATCCTTATTACTTCCTCTCCTTGATTATGCTGACGCCAGCTATCTAAATTTAACCCAAGAACAACTTAATAAACTTGAGCGCCTCCAAAATTTTTGTATAAGGTTCATATTTGGACTACGCAAATATGACCATGTCTCTGAATTCCGAAAAAAACTCAAGTGGTTGCCAATTCGATTTCGCCGGAATACTCACATCCTTGCTTTACTCTATAGTATTTTATTTGTCCCTAGTACTCCTGATTACCTTAAACAAAATTTTGAATTTCTTTCGTGCTCTCATAATTTACGCCCTTCTACTAAACTTAAATTGAACACTCCTGCGCATAACTGAAGTTTTGATAACAATTCTTTTACTGTTAAGGCTATACAGCTCTGAAACGCGCTTCCTGATACAATCAGACAAGCAAAATCGCTAGCGACATTTAAAAGTTTCATCAAAAAATACTACCTGTCGTTGGAGTATGATATTTAAATTCACTTATAAACATTTATATATTTTGTAGATATATATATATATACATAATTTATGTATTTATTATTAAAATGTAAGTAGTTTGTACTACATGTTACGTTTACCACCATCGCCATTATCATCTCAATTCATTTCTGGGGTTGTCTGGAAGAGATCGCTTTTTAGCGATAAGACCGCCCTTTGTACATAACTAGATATAATTTTAGTCTTTAAGTTCATACTTGTATTGGTGTACAATAAAGAGTTATCTATCTATCTATCTAGTTTATGTATATGAAACACCTAATGATATTTTTATGTAGATATCATAGGGTTTTGTGAAACTGTAGTGTAGTAGTAAAATAGTGACCTTTCTTGTTCTGCTTGTGGTTGAGGGCCAGCACCTGCCTGGTCTCCTCGACGCGCCTCTTGGCGGAGGCGTGCGCTTCGCGCAGCGCGGCGGCGTCCCGCTGCGCAGCGCCCAGCTCGCGGGCCAACTGCGCACCCTCCTCCACCAAGCGGGACTCCAACTGGAACCGCGACAATGGACAAATCACACTCGCGGCGTAGCGGCATGCAAGTGGCGAGTAGTATAGTAAAATATACTACTTATATTGCACATATCATATATTTATGCGTGCAGGAACAGAGAAAGGATACAATTTCCTGCGTTGGGGCAGCCTGTCGTAAGAGGCGACTAAACAACCCACAGCCAGGTGGTAGGGCATTTGCTCGACTGGATGGCTATCACCCCTGGTCTAGAGTATGCCGCCATAACAAACACAAGGAACACAACACATTCCGGCATTAGTGACCAGGTTCCAGTCTCCCTTAAGAGAGCAGCAGCGCATTTGTAGCACCTTTGGTGTTGCAAATGTCCATAGGCGATGGTAACCGCTTTCCATCAAGTGGGCCATCTGCCTGTCTGCTGAACTCCTGCAATAAAAAAAAACCATTGATTAAATACATGAAAAATAGATGAAAGTGGCGTGAGTTTTTGCCTTGGCTGTCGATTTGCTTTTTTTTTGGTGACGGTACTGCCCTGAAGCGTCACACAGGTCCAAGGGTGGCGCCGACAGTGCTGGGCTCGATATGTTGGACCGCCGGGAGATGACCTCACAGATGCACTGCTCCACGAGTCCTCCCCTTCTTTCCCACAAAAAACTACAGACTCCAGGACAATAATTTCAAAAAAGGAAAATCCAAAACGTGCGTTTGAAACATTAAATATATATGGTCAGATTTAAAACAATAATCTTAATCAATGTCAAGATGATACTTTTTAGAAACATCAATGTGTTGGTCGTCCCGAATATTAAGTCGAATGAACCAACTAAGCACCGATGTGATGTCAAACCGGTTTCTCAGACCACTAAAAGGTAGTATCTTCACTCGGCGATGCTCACGTTCATTATTTTAATGTATATTTTAGACTTTTTTTGTATTAATTTTAAATTTTAATATTTATTTTCATATACATGTAATATTACACACTACACTTCGCACACTGTTATCGCTGTTTAACGAGAACAAACCAGGGCTTATATGTGCAATGCTGGATCACGAATCCTTATCACACAGCTTCGCTGGTTCTATTAAGTAATTTTTGTGGACTGTATAGGGTATATTTGAGAGTGAGAGGTATGCCAAATCCTGCACAAAAACCAATGGGGTAATAAGCACCACTAACCTCGGAATCCACCTCCAATGGGGCAGCTAGACAGCTCCTGAAGTGCACGGCACTAACAAGTCCTCGGATGGCACTTAGGTTTAAGTTAGGGCACACTCACACCAAGAGCAAGCACTTCTGTCTAAAGTTTTTTTTTTTAAAGTTTAAGGCTTGGCAACTAGGCCTTTAAGCCAGACGACGTTGTATTGTAGGCTACAATCGACGTCATTCAACGGAGTTCTTGTGAAAACTCAAAAGGCCACATTTGGCTATATAGTTCACATTTCTCGCAAAAACACATAATTGCTACTCAAAAACTATCAATATCCTACAACTATTGTTCATTTTAGAGTAATTTTATACATTTTTAGAAAATAAAACTGCACAGCACAACGTCCCCTTACAGTTCCCGCCAAAAACTCCATAAAGTTTAATAGGATCTCCAAGAATGGGATGTGAAACGTTCACTTCGAGGAGAAAACGGAACATCCGAACTGACCTCGCGTGCGTTGGAGACTGGTTCGCCACCACGCAGTGGCGGCGAGACCGAAAGCCAGCGGCACTTACAAAACTACCCACATTAGTATAATCGTGAGGATCCAACATTATAAACGTTATCAAGTACCGTTAAAGATATAGGAAATTACCGGTATTTTCAAAATATATACTGACTGCCATACCGGTATATTTTTTTACCGTTACTTTTATGATTTCAACGTTATAATATAAGTTAAAAATCGTATGTATAACGTTATATGTATTGGTAATTTTTTTATTTTAAGCGACGATGCCATTTTAATGGATTGGCATTATTATGACTGCATGTTACCGAACCAATCGATAAACACAACTCTAAATATTACGCGCGCTCTTAGCATAGTGCTGTTTGACAATCTTTGCGAGTGCAAGAGAGCGACGATGGTAACAAAACAGTTATAACGGTAAAAATAATATTAATGTTATATTTTTATTCGTGTAAAAGGCTACTAAATAACCCACAGCCAGGTGGTCGGGCATTTGCCCGACTGGATGGCTACCACCCCTGGTCTAAAGTATGTCGCCATAACAACCTTGGGTTGTGTTCCGGCATTAGTGACCAGGTTCCGGTCTTCCTTAAGAGAGCAGCAGCGCATTTGTAGCACCTTTGGTGTTGCAAATGTCCATAGGCGATGGTAACCGCTTTCCATCAAGTGGGCCGTCTGCTTGGCTGCTGAACTCCTGCAATAAAAAAAAAGAAAAGAATATTAACGTTATATTTTTATCCGTGTAGGAACGGAGAAAGAATACAATTTCCTGCGTTGGGGCGGCCTGTCGTAAGAGGCGACAAAACAACCCACAGCCAGGTGGTAGGCCATTTGCTCGACTGGATGGCTACCACCTCTGGTCTAAAGTATGCCTCTATAACAACCTTAAGTTGTTTGGCATTAGTGGCCATAACAGACATCTCTAAGTTTAACGACAACTCTCTATAACGCCATAAAAGCCACAGTCCCTTCAGTGTCGTTATAAAAAGTTTACACTATATATGTAATAACTCACCCACTGTTGTTAAAGGTGGACCAAAAACAAGATGCATAGGTTGTGTAGAAAGATATGATGATTTGTAGTATGACAGAAGATATATGTCAGAATAGAGGAGTGCAGAAGGAAAAGACATATTGTGCCGACCCCAAATGATTGGGAGAGGGTGTAAGAAAGAGAGAGATAATAACTCACCCGTTTGGCCTTCTGTCTCTGCTTCTTGGCTCTCTTCTTGCCCCTGTCGACGTGCCTCGCCGGGCCCTCGATGTACTGGAGCAGTGCGTCCAGGTCGCGCGTGTCTTCAGCTCGCGAACCGCGCCAACACGATCCGCTAAAAAAAATATACAAAATAATAGTCAGCATAACGTAAGCTGGTAGAGCATTCGCCCATCTGGATCCCTACCACCCTTGATCTAGACCGTGGCGTTGTAACAACTTTGAATTGTGTTCCAGCATCAGTGGTCAGGTTATAGCCCCCCACCCCCCACCTTGAAGGTGGTATTCCTCCCACAGGCAGGTGGTAGGCATTTGCCGCCATAACAATGTCGGGTTATGTTCCGGCATTATTGGCCAGATTCCATCTACGAGTCCGGCAGCATGTTTGTAGCTTGCAAAAGTTTGTAGGCGACGGTAACCACTTTCCATCACAGTTGGGCCATCAACCTGTCTACTGTACTCCAACAATAAAATAAAAAATAGGTGGGCAGCATATTGGCCTTCGGTGTTGCAAATGTCCATGTGTTGAATTTGAGAAATTTCGTATTATATTGAAAATCTTAGGTCTAATAGCAATAAAATTTATATGTGACTACTTTAAGGCTGTATTCAACCCAACCTAATAAGTATGATCAAAATTGGTTCGGAAACAAAAAAGTTATGGCTGGCAAAAAAGTTGATAAGTCCCTATTAATATTGTTACAACCTAGGCGCCGATAAAGACATAAATTCCACGTACACATCTATAAAAGCACATTTTATTACCTGTCGGCATTTGAACTGATTGTAATCCTTTTATGATCGTCTTTTGTTCACTTATTTATTGGCATACGTTTCTAATTATTTTTGTTATATTGAGAATAGCCTATTGTACTCGCTCGTTAGCATCATTAGCCAGGTTTTGCGGATTCTTTTGCATTTGAGAAGTATAAAACGACGGCCTGATGGAGAGAGGAGTCAGTTGAGCTACAACTATGATACGGGCGTGACGTGTGTACATTCGAGAATCTAATAGCGACGGACTTTGCGCGTTTTAGGTATTACGGCCTTCAGCATTACGTTTGGATTTGTTGTGATCGGTTATATTTGTATCTATGTTATACGTGTTTGTATAGTTCTAATAAACTCTATAATAATTCTAGTGGCATTTTTATTCGAGTCCCGCTAACTCATAACATTATTATTTGTTTTATTTTTTACTTATTCTTGGAATGTTTCTTATTATTTATTGTCTTCACCACCACTGTTGTCCTAATATTTTCCTTACTTTAGAGGCTCGCCTGGAAGAGATCGCTCTAAGCGATAAGGGCGCCCTTCGTTCAACATTTACTGTACTTAGTTTTAAGAACGTAGTTTTAATTTTTGATGAACAATAAAGTGTTTTCATTCATTCATTTAACAATATAACCAAATGTATCAATATTCTTGATCCACATACCCAGAACATCCGGAAGAAGTTGAGAAAACACTAGTGTCTCGACTCGAGAGAGACACGGTGCTTCTCTGCTGCTGTTGCTGCTGTTGTTGAGGCCTGCTCTGTCTTTGCTGCGCCGCAGCGGCTGCAGCCTGCTGCTGTTGCTGCTGTGCCGCAGCCGCTTGCTGCTGCGCCTGCTGTTGCTGCTGCTGCTGCTGCTGCTGCTGCTGTTGCTGCTGTTGCTGCTGTTGCTGCTGTTGCTGCTGTTGCTGCAGTTGCTGCTGTTGTTGTAACTGTTAATCGAATTATTTAATGTTAATAATACTAGTGGTTCCGGCAGACATTGTTCTGTTCTGGAAAAAATAAATCTAGAGCTCGATTGCAGCGCCACAACTACCGTATCCAATACTTCATCTAAACCGTCCAGGGACCGACACAAACACACAAAAAAAGAATTTTATATATAACTAGCGGCCCGGCGCGGTTGGACCCGCGCTCTGTCCCGCTCCCTTTCTGTCCCGCTCCCGTGGTATATGGCGTCATGTTATATAGCCCATGACACTCCCTGTTAACGTAGCTTTCCAAAAGTAAAAGAATTTTAAAAATCGGTTTAGTAGATCCAACGGATTACCCCCTACAACGTCACAAACTCACAAACTTTACCTTTTTATAATATTAGTATAGAAGATCTTGAAAAAGGAGACGAAAAGTTTTGCACCAAAGAAACATAATGAGTTGAGATACATACATACATAACTTCACGCCAGTTCCCTTGCAGGGTAGGCACGAATAAAAGAGCGCCATTCAGGCTTATTCTTACACACCTCACTTGCTTCTTTGACATTCATAACTCTTGTCATGCACGCTCGTCTGTTGAGATATGGCTTGTAAAAGCATTATATTTTTCTGTTACAAAATGAAATGTTTATTTATTTTCTCCCTTAAATACTAAAAGCAACAAGAATATTTTGGCGCAATTATAAAAAAGCTATAAATGATTGTATGACTTAAAGTTATTACAAAATTAACGAGAAAGCATGAAAGTAGAGTAAACGCGGTCGAGATGCGAGCACTGCGCAAAGTCTGCGGAGTGACGCTCGCGGACCGCGTTCGTAATACCGAAGTAAGAAAGAGAGTTGGTCTAAAGAGAGTGTCGGGGTGAAGCTAAGGAAAAGAATGCTCCGGTGGTTCGGGCATGTGCAAAGAATGCATGATGAAAGAATGGCTAAACAGATATACAATGCAAAAGTGGATGGATGCAGAAGTCGTGGAAGGCCACGACACACCTTCCATGATCAAATTGATCGTGTACTAGCAGAAGGTGATGTCAGGAGCCTTAAGAACAGTCGAGCGTGCATGACAAGAGCTATGAATGTCAAAGAAGCAAGTGAGGTGTGTAATAATAAGCCTGAATGGCGCTCTGTTGTTCGTGCCTACCCCACAAGGGAACTGGCGTGAAGTTATGTATGTATGTATGTATGTACAAAATTAACAAAGCTAAGTAATGGGAGGCAGGATCCCAAACTGAGAATAAAACCCGTACTATGGAAGAAATGAAAATGGAAAACATCAGCCTTAAATTCTATCTGGAAGACGAGAAATCTTAAAAATGGGGTCACAAATAACATAAGTTATTGATTACCATAATCGATTTATGCGAATGATTTTTATATATTTTTTTATTGCAGTTCAGCAGACAGGCAGACCACCCACTTGATGTAAGGCGGTTACCATCGCCTATGGACATTTGCAACACCAAAGGTGCTACAAATGCGCTGCTGCTCTCTTAAGGGAGACTGGAACCTGGTCACTAATGCCGGAATAGAACTCAGCGTTGTTATAGGGGTATACTCTAGACCAGGGGCGAAAACCATACCACCTGACTATGGGTTGTTTGGTCGCCTCTTGCGACAGGCCGCCAGGCCGCAAGAAATTGTATTCTTTCTCCGTTCCTACACGCGATATTTCAACAATTGATAATACTAGTCGTCGCCCGTAGTTAGAATTCGACCATAATAATTAATGTCAAAGACTTCACAGATTTCGCCAAGACATCATACGTGGTAAAGGGTGTAATTATTTTTTTATTGATTTGATGTATTTTTTATGCATAATTTAAAAAAAAAATATCATTTTGCACTCCTTCTCTATATAAACTATAAGTGTGCGAAATTTCATACTCCTCCGTCCGCGCAATTTTCGTAAAAAGTGGTCCAAAGTTTTTGCTTCACGTATTAATATAAAGATGAAAACACTTACACCACAGTAAAAAATACCAATATAATAAAAAGAAATTTTAAAATCACTCATCTTTTTACAAACTGGGCCCAATAATTTATGAAAGCTTACCTGTCTCCTTTATATATAACTAGAGTTTACCCCGCGGCTACGCCACGGGTCAACAAAATTATAGCAAAATCGATCCTTTCCCAGTAGTTTTCCGTGAAAACTTAACGGAAAGGTATATCGAGTTACTATCGCATTTTTTATAGATGATGAATATTTATATTTATAAACTTGAGAAATGATTGGTCTTATCCAAACTTTCAACCTTTAATTCAAACCGTCCTAGCTATATTTATCTAACCCCCGTCTATGACAACTACATAAATGACAAAAAGGACAAAAAGAACAAATCCGACAATATGGACAAATCTGTCAAATCGGACAACTCGGATAAAAAGGACAAATCGAGCAACTCGGACAAATCGCACAACTCGGACAAATTGGACAAATCGGACAACTCGGACAAATCGAACAACTCGGACAACTCAGACAACTCGGACAACTCAGACAACTCGGACAACTCGGACAAATCGGACAAATCGAACAACTCGGACAAATTAGACAACTCGGACAATTCGGACATCTCGGAAAAATTGGACAAATCGGACAACTCAGACAAATCGAACAACTCGGACAAATTGGACAAATCGGACAACTAGGACAAATCGGAAAACTCGAACAAATCGAACAACTCGGACAAATTGGACAACTCGGACATCTCGGAAAAATTGGACAAATTGGACAAATCGGACAACTCGGACAAATCGGACAACTCGGACAATTGGGATAAATTGGACAACACGGACAAATCGAACAACTCGGACAAATTGGACAACTCGGACAATTCGGACATCTCGGCCAAATTGGACAGCTCAGAAAAATCGGACAAATTGGACAAATTGGACAAATCGGACAACTCTAACAAATCGGACGAATTGGACAACTCGGACAATTCGGACATCTCGGAAAAATTGAACAAAGATGACCAAAATGACGATAATGGAGAATCACAAAAAACCTATCCCACTTTTTGGGATAACCTTTACATAAATCTATCCCATTATGCGGAATAAAAGATATCCCTTGTCCACCCTCGATATTAAAATTACATGTATACCAAATTTCAACTAAATCGGTCCAGTACTTTTCCCGTAAAAGCATAACAAACAGAAAGACAAATATATTTTTATCCCGGAAACTATCCCATTTTTCGGGATAAAAGGTATCCTATGTTCATTCTCGGCATCGAAAATATATATATATACTGAGTTTCAGCCAAATCGGTCCAGTAGTTTTTACGTGAAAACGGAACGGAACGGAACGGAACGGACCGGACCGGACCGGACCGGACAGACAGACAGAGTTATTTTCGCATTTATAATATTAATAGGGATGATTGGCAATTAATATTTGGCGTATTGACATACCTGTTGCTGCTGTTGCCGAATCTGCTGTTGCTGTTGCGGCGTCAGCGTCGGCTTGTTGTGTATCGGCAAGTCGTATATCGGCTCGGGTTTCTTTTGCTGTTGCTGCTGCTGCTGCTGCGCCGCTTGCTGTTGTTGTAATTGTTGTTGTTGCAGTTGAAGCTGTTGTTGATATTGGGCTTGTTGTTGTTGTTTCAATTGCTTAAATTAAAAAAATTACACTTTTAAAAATTTATTTAGACATTAAGGGCCAATGTTTCAAGCAACAGATAAAAGATATCAGTCGAATAAATTAATAGGTTGGGGAAAAAGTATTTTCGCATATAGTATGTATGAACTTGTAATAAGATCTCTTTGGCTATACTATTTGTATCTGGCTGGTGTTGGTATCATTAAAAAGTTTTAATTTTAAAGAAGACAATTCCAAATTCAAATTAGGAAAATGTGTGAATTTCATTTGTTTTTCTTATTGTTAAAATGAGTGAATCTAATGAAGAAATTCGATACATTTTAAAATTTTACTACAAAAAAGGTAAAAATGCAACACAAGCCGCGAAAAAAATCTGTGATGTTTATGGACCTAATGCAGTATCTCTGACAGTAGCGCAAATTTGGTTTAAGCGTTTTCAATCCGGAAATTTTGATATCAAAGATGCACGTCGCTCTGGTCGCCCTGTTACGGACAAAATTGATGCCATTTTTGAAAAAGTAGAGCAAGATCGGCATATTAGTAGTTACGATGTAGCTGGAAAATTGGGAATTGACCACAAAACGGTTTTGGCGCATTTGAAAAAAGCTGGGTACACAAAAAAGCTCGATATTTGGGTGCCTCATGAGCTCACTGAAAGAAACCTAATGAACCGTGTACTAATTTGTGATTCTTTATTACGACGTAATGAAACCGAACCATTTTTGAAGAAGCTGATAACTGGTGATGAAAAGTGGATCACGTACGACAAGAACGTGCGAAAAAGATCGTGGTCGCTCGCAACAAGGTGATGCTGTGTGTATGGTGGGATTGGAAGGGCATTATTCATTACGAGCTGTTACCGCCAGGCAGGACCATCGATTCTGAACTGTACTGCGAACAACTGATGAGATTAAAGCAAAAAGTTGAAAGAAAGCGACCGGAATTCATCAACAGAAGGGGTGTGGTTTTTCACCATGATAATGCTAGACCTCGCACATCTTTAGCCACTCAGCAAAAATTACGAGAGTTTGGCTGGGAGGTGTTAATGCATCCGCCGTATAGTCCTGACCTTGTTTTTTTATGAGAAGCCCCAAAATTTTTATAGCAATGGCATCACGTCCCTACCTACAAGATGGCAAAAAGTTATCCAACAAAATGGCACCTACATAATTTAGTCAAATGTAAATAAACTTTGTAAAAAAACCGTTTGAATTTTTATATAAAATGCGAAACCTAATATAAAAAATCAATTCTTGTAAAAAAAAAATATGTACGAATCCTTGTCTGAATCAAAATGATTCTTTTGTACAACATACGCAATATTAGTGTAAGTGAATGTTGTGAATCTTTAAAAATGTGATAATGTATGAGCAAAATATCGAGCTCTGTTTAGGCAGCCCTTTAAGTTTAACGCATACTGCACACATTTTATTCATTGAACAATACCTGTATTCGGATCTGCTCCATCGCGTTCGGGTTGACTTTGCCCTCCGCCTTCAGAGTAAGTGGCACGTTCAGTTGTATCGGGATCGTTCTTTGAAGGGCCTGTTCACAAACAATCCTGTGTTACAGTTATTTAGTAGCATAGCTGTTCTTGTCATATTTCTTTTTAAAGTTAATAATTAATTTTGTTATGTACCCTCTTATTTCTAAACGATATGATCGGCCATTTCCTTAATTGAATAATAATGTTATATTTTTATTTATTCGGTGATTAGCGCCTGTTTTGTATAGAGTAAGTAGTTCTGTGTAATTTAACATAATTTTATGTAATAATATTTATCTCTAATATGTGGTAATTGCGTACAGATTATAATTCAAAATTTCTCAATTGTATATAGGCGGTATTCACTACATTTTATTCTCATGTTGGCAGACGCGATAGATTTATACTGTTTTCCGTTTTATTCTATTACATGTATAACTTTAAGTATAATATTTTATATAGTATCTTATATAAAATATTATCTAAAAATTTCCAAACAATAATTTATTAAATTCTTGTCTTTCATAACCCTTTAATTAAAATAGTTTATTAATGACTTCAATCCGCTATCGGTTGTGCCAATTTGCTAAGTTCCATATACTGTAAAATTGTTGGAGGGATGGCGAGGTGTTCTAAAAATACTTGTCGAGTGTGAAGAGTCAGTGGATGACGTGTATGTAAGCCGTAAGGTTCTCTCATTTAAGCGTTGTGACCAGTTGCTGTTCTTTTATTGCCATAAACTCTTCCGAGTTGTTGCAAGTATTATAATTGCTTGAGGGGGGCCCACGCCTGCCAGGGCTGCAGATAGGCTAGGTCATATACCCGTAGCCCTGGCATAAGGCGAAGGACGGAACACCCAGTGGTTTTAGTGGGTATCCCTAACCGGGGGTGGCAACAGCATGGCACCGGTTCTGACTGGGCATGCTGGTGCCACCCCCGATCTAGCGAATCCCACACACGGGTCGCGAATTATCCCCCCAAGGTTCTGCCCTTGTCGCGCCTAAAATCCTCAAGCGGATTTCCCCTGGCTAAAAATAAAAAAAAAGTATTATACTTGCTTGTGAGCTCCTCTTAAAAATTTGGGCATGTTAATAAATTTTACTACCTGAGTGCAGGTTTGCCAATAGCCTCATGATATCAGTAGATTGATAGAAAATACTCTATTGTTCACCACATACACATGAAGTAAATAATTTACAATCATTTCGTGTCAAGGCAGGAACAAAGGGCGGCCTTATCGCTTTAGACAACCCGGGCTGTGGATTGCGTGAAAGAAATCGAGAGTGTATGAAGGTGGTGTGCAAATCAAATACATGTAATTAATAGGATACCTAGATATATTACATGTCGCCGCAAAGACAACAATTAATAACAATAATAATTTATTTAATTACTACGAGCTTATTGTAATGTGCAATTAATGTAAAATGACGTTTCTTAACCTAAAAATTTCTGATCAAGTGCACGTGCTCCGAGCGCTATAAATACGGCCGCACTGTAGACCATCGGTCATTATTGCTCGAGCCGCCGAACGGAACGGACCTCTCTGGGAAGTCGTAACGTTCTTGGAATATACGATACCGAGTACTCTTGAAATTCTATTTCGAGGACTCAAATATGGGTCATCACCAAGAAACCAACAATCGTCACGTAAGCATTGCTGGCGTCACACTTTTTAAAGACACTACGGAGATTCCTTCTCCGACATACACAATACATATAATTAGGAGAAAATTACTACTACATCGAGAGATATTATTAGTTGGGTAAAACTGTTGTGCGTAGTTGATTCTTCTAATCTCTTCTTTGCTCTCACCTTGGGTTTGTTGTCGTTCTTGTCGGTGACAGCCATTCTGGCCATTTTGTCTGTCAACGCCCGTTGCTGGGCGTCAGACGCCCTCTTCACGCCGGCCGTCGTGGCGCCCGACAGAGACGGAGGAAGGGTCTTCGGGAGCGCCTGGAAATATACCATAACTCAAAATCGGAACAATGTAGTATATAAAAAAATTCAGATGGTAGAGCATTCGCCCGTCTGGGATGACTACCATCCCTGGATTAGAAACCACCAATATCTCGAAGTTGGTGGCAAATAAAACATAAAAGAACAACAATGACCCTGTCTTTAGCTTCTTCCCTTCTCGCTAGACCCATAGGTTTGCTGGAAGAAAACTCACAACATTATTGTACTACCACTTTTTGTGTACAATCTATACTAATATTATAAAGAGGAAAGATTTGTTTGTTTGCATTGAATAGGCTCCGAAACTACTGAACCGATTTGTAAAAATTCTTTCACTGTTGGCAAGCTTTTTTTTTCTTTTTAAGGCGGGAAAATGCTATTTACGCACAATACTGGGTGCTTTGCAAGGGATTAGACCATAGTTGATCATGGAGGCTTTACCCTTTAATCCTTTAATAAGGGGCAATCCAAACAGTAATCAAGCCAGCTTGTGTGGAGACTCAGAGAAGTTGCACGGGCAACATCCACTACCCACTAAAACCACCCTCCTCCCATGTGCCCCGGGCTTTTTGTAGGAAAGGCTGAGACTTAGAACGTAGTTACGCCCAGTCCGATCCAGCGCAAAAAGTGCCTGAATGTGCCCCGGGAATCGGAACATATCCACTTCGTCAGCGGGGGTGATGAATCCTTTGCTCCCTTGATAGCTAAAGGCCCCCGAAGTGGTATTGTTCAGGGTTCACTGTTGGCAAGCTACACTATCCCCGGTTGACATACGCTATATAAAAAAATAATCTTTTTAGATACCCGTGCGAAACCGGGGTGGGCCGCTAGTAAAGAATGAAAACAAATAAATAATAATGACAAAATACAGTAATTTATATGTTTTACTTCACACCGATTTCAAGATGTTGTTCGTAGAAAAAATTTGGTTAAATATTAATTTTGCCAAAATATTTTTTTATTGCTAAAGTTCAGCAGAAAGACAGACCGCTCACCTGATGGAAAGCGGTTACCATCGCCTTTGGGCATTTGCAACACCAGAGGTGCTACAAATGCGCTGCTGCTCTCTTAAGGGAGACTGGAACCTGGTCACTGATGCCGGAATACAACTCAGTGTAGTTATGGCAGCGTACTGTATACGAGGGGTGGTAGTCATCCAGACAGGCAAATACCCTACTACCCGGCCGCGGGAAATTGTATTCATTCTCCGTTCCTGCACGGATGTACCTATTTATGCCAAAATGTCTGTAGACTCAAAAAAAAAAAAAGAATTTCCAAAATGGCCTGGCATGCTAATATGATGTACTCACCGGTGGCTTGGGAGTAGACGGCGGTTGCCACTTGAGCGGCTTGGGCGCCGGTTGCATCTCCAGCGGTTGGGTCTGCACGCCTGCCTGCTTCCGTTCCTGGACCTCCGGTTCGCCCTAAAAGAAAAATTACAAATTTTCGGGCAGGAACTCGATGGGCGTTTATTTGCTGAACAGTTCTATTTGCAACTAGGATTCGCCCGCAACTTCGTCCACGGTGGACGGCTAACCAAGATCACAAATTTAATACATACATACATAACTTCACGCCAGTTCCCTTGCGGGGTAGGCATGAACAACAGAGCGCCATTTAGGCTTATTCTTACACACCTCACTTGCTTCTTTGACATTTAGAACTCTTGTCATGCATGCTCGTCTTAAGGCTCCTGACATCACCTTCTGCTAGTACACGATCAATTTGATCATGGAAGGTGTGTCGTGGCCTTCCACGACTTCTGCATCCATCCACTTTTGAATTGTATATCTGTTTAGTCATTCTTTCATCATGCATTCTTTCCACATGCCCGAACCACCGGAGCATTCCTTTCCTTACCTTCACCCCGACACTCTCTTTCACAAATTTTATGATAGGGAATTTGTTATTGATCAGTGTAAATATTAGACCGGAACACATTTTTTTCAACCTGGACACTATAAACCGGTCCCAGGAAAATTCCCGCAGGTTTCCCGGGATATAAGGCACTGTAACGACTAACCTTTTTAGTCTTCATTTATATTAAGAAATACAATGTTTATTTATTTATTGAAAAGCGAAACCAACAGCGCATATTAATAATACAAACAAACAAAAAAAAATACTTATAATGTAGGGCTAACAACAGGTTTTTCTGAATAAAATTGTGAGCAAACGAGCGAACTAAAGTATAAAAATGTAATAAATATATACATAAGTAAAATAAGTATACATTTACAAGTTACACACGTACATACATATTAATAAATACTTATGCATGTTTTCAAATAGCAACGTAGAACGCCTCCCAAAACATTCGAGGACAGTATTGTATCGGGGCGCGAGCGGAACACAGGAATGTAAAAGTCTCTTGATTTCTAATATAAGCTAATATAACCCTCTAAGATGGAACCACCACAAAGTGGTCGAACTGTCACACATGCTATTTTTTTTTTATAGCCGGAGTACAGCAGACAGGCAGACGGCCCACCTGATGGAAAGCGGTTACCGTCGCCTATGGACGTTTGCAACACCAGAGGTGTCACCAACGCGCCGCCGGCCTTGAAGAAATTTTACGACACCCTTTTTAAAAAACCCCATATCGTAGCGCTTTTTTTTATTGCAGGAGATCAGCAGACAGGCAGACGGCCCACTTGATGGAAAGCGGTTACCATCGCCTATGGACATTTGCAACACCAAAGTTGCCACAAATGCGTTGCTGCTCTCTTAAGGGAAGCTGGAACCTGGTCATTAATGCCGAAACACAACTCAAGGTTATTACGGCGACATACTTTAAGACCGGGGGCGGTAGCCATCCAGTCGGGCAAATGCCCTACCACCTGGCTGTGGGTTGTTAACTCGCCTCTTACGACAGGCCGCCCCAACGCAGGAAATTGTATTCTTTCTCCGTTCCTGCACGGATAAAAGCGCTGTGGAAAAACCACGGTTGGGAGCTCATTCCAAATCTCCACATTGCGCAAGAGAAACGTTCTAGAGAACCGTTGCGTACCAACGCACCACTTTGTGGTCAAATATAGATAATTGAAACAAACGTTGAAGCATAAGGCTTTCTCCCTCTAACTACATAGAGTTTGTATTAGAGTAAAAGAGACGATATAATTAACTTGGTTTTGGCGCGGCAATTTTCATGGCAGCTGGCCAATTATGGACAAAAACAATATTAAATCTGGCCCCCTTTAAGGGTTAAATCCTGAATTTGTCTCTTATTCAGGATCCCAGAAACAACTACAGAAAAATTACGAAAACACCACGTCACGTCTCATATCGTAAAGATATATTGTTACAACTTAGGCCCCGACAAAGACAAATTCCACGTATAGATCTGTAAAAACACATTTTATTACCTGTCGGCATTTGAACTCATTGTAATCCTTTTATGATCGTCTTCTTTTGTTCACTTATTTATTGGGATACGTTTCTAGTTATGGCGGAGAATAGCCTGTTGTCCTATTGTACTCGCTCAAGAGCATCATTAGGCAGGTGTTGCGGATTACAATTACAAGCTAATTCTAGGAAATTGTGTCGACGTTGCCGGGCGGGCACATTTACATTTGTGAAGTATAAAACGACAGCCTGATTGAGAGGAGGCAGTTGAGCTACAACTACGATACGGGCGTGACGTGTGTACATTCGGGAATCTAATAGTGACGAACTTTGAGCGTTTTATTGAATTACGACCTTCTGCATTACGTTTGGCTTTGTTTTGTTCGGTTATATTTCCGTGGCTGGCGTGAATATGTTGACATTTTCAAAATGTCAATTTTACAGGGGCGCAATTTTAAAGTTTGACTAGTAATGATAAATCGTGTTATCGAATTTACTGACATATCTTACTTGACTTGAGGATAAAGTTATACAATCTATTGAATTATGATAAGAAATACGCTTAAAAACACAGGCGTAGGAAGCGTCTAAACGAATTTTAAAAAAAGATGTATGTCGAGATATCAATGTATTCCCGCCAGCCACGGATTTGTACCTGTGTTATACGTGTTTGTATAGTTCTAATAAACTATAATAATTCTACCGGCATTTTAATTCGAGTCCCGCTAACTCGTAACAATATTATATTTTTTTGGTAAATTATTGAGCAGTAATTACCCACGAATTTTTTCTCGTTTGCACCCCATTACCGACCTTTCGCGGCAACAAGCGCCTTAATCAGTGAAATAACAAATCCGCAACCTTTCACTAACCTACAAATGAATATTACGCTTAACCTTAATTATTGATATACCAAAAAGCCGCAAGACTAACACTATCACTATCTCGTAATATACCAAGAAAATATTTCCATTTCATACCAATTATACAACTCCTATATAAACAGAGTGAGACAACAACACAATTAACGATCACGTGCACAAACGCGATCTGCACTCTCATCGCGGACACGTATGTGCTAATAGTGAGCTAAAGGGTTAAAATGACTTACGTTAGCCGTCTTGCACTGTTGTTTCTTCTTGTTCAATATTGAACGCAATCTCTCTCTTGTCTCGTTGAAGTTACGAGGCACCGGCGTTGTCAATGGAGGCTACAAATAACAATCACTTTTTAATCATAAGTGCGTAGTATCCTACAGAATTTATATAGGATTCAACTCAGTGGTGAGTTTCAATGTACTGCCGCGGTTCAGACAGTACAAATCTCCTCGCCTCAATTGAAGTGGAACATTTTACCGGTTCAGTATAGCGATGAGCAGTACACGTGTGAGCCAGTACATTTGTCCCGTACTAAATACATTTGTACTGATACCGCTCAAAATTTGAAATGTACCACTTCAACATTTTTGTCGCACTACTAATCAAAAGTAAGAGGAAGGACGGTACGAGGCTTATGCTACAACAGTACGATAACGCCTCTACAGGTTTGACATGACAAAGAGGGACAAGACAACATGACAATGTTATAGTACGACGGTTAGTAAAATGAGATGACCGAGGTCGATAATATCCGATTCTTTACGAACATTTCCGAACTATTTTTGAACGGGACAAATGAGGAAATGACGCTCACCGCCTCACCGGCCTCATCGCTTTAAATGTACTGCCGCGGTAAATGTCCTCGCCTGATTTAAAGTGCTACATTGTACTGGTTCAGTACAGAATGTCATGTTACTGTTACAAATTAATTTTATAATCATGTCCTACTCAACACTAGCTGCCCGAGTCCGCGTCGACCACATTTATCTACTTCAATCTCGCTAACATTGTTGCTTGTATAATAGTTGTTTAGGGGTGTATCGAGTAGGTGGAGGAGTGAGATGGAATGCTCTTCCGTCTCAAAGATCTTCCAGCGAAGCTATTGCTATGCCTCGTAGCCCTAAGCCCTCTATATTGCTGGAAATTTGTATATATTCTTTGTACGTATTGGGACTCGTTTGCGACCTCAATTATTGCACAGCGCCATCTATTGGCCTGCAAGTGTTCTACTACAGTTGTGTATTGGAGACGACTCTTCACTACAGTCGTGCAAAATTTACGAGTCACTGTAATCGCCAGGTGGAAATGGTATCGTAAATACCCATACTATGTGACCCGTTCAGGGGGGTTCAGTCTTCAAAATACCACGCTAGGTCAAAGGGAGGTGGATGTCTTGGGTTTTCGTTACGTAGTGAATATCTTTTTAGGAAATCTCGCAATTTTTCGAGCTATATTCAAATATGGCGCGAACCCTTAAGCGCTTTTTAAATGGCTTAAAGACAAATTATTCTTTTCTATTTGCTATATTTATAAATTGGTACATGGAAAAAATAAAGGGGATGGAGTTTTTGTATATAATTTGGGCCACCTGCATACCTATAGACAAAGCACATTTACTACCCGCCGGGCGTTTGAGATAATAACATTGAAACTGTTTTATGACTATCTTCTTTTGTTTCTTTTGTGTTTAAAAATTGTAATTAGAAAACAACCTACTGTGTATTGTACTCGTTTATGGCCGTTCGCAGGCATAATCACGCAGGTGTGCGGATTACGTTTTCTGGGAAATTGCGTCGACGCTTGCCAGGTAGACATATTGCATCGGTGCATTATAAAGCGATGGCCGAATGGAGAGATGGTCAGTCAAGCGATAATCAGCAGCGAGACAAGACGTGTGTACATTCGATAATCTATATAGTGACGGACTTTTGAACTGATTGTGTTCAGTTATATTTGTATCTGTGTTATACGTGTTTGTATAGTTCTAATAAATTCTATAGTAATTCCAACGGCATTTTTAATTCGAGTCCTGTAACTCGTAGCAATACTATGGGTGGTTACGACTGGGTAAAAAAATATAAAAAAAAGAACAGGTCATGTAGTATAGGTACAGTCCCTAAGAACTGAACAAGCATTTTTAAAATTGCAGAGTCGTAACTCTAAAGGAACCGATTCTAATTCATCTTGCAAGGTTTAACCTAACTAACCAACAAACATTGCAAGTTTAATAAAAACTCGTAAAGAAAAAAGTCGTGCTAGCGTATTGGCTAGTGCACGAGTCCCTAACACAAAGGACGAAGGTCCAAACCCTGGCTGGAACGCGTGCATCACTTAGGCAGTTTTCGACATACTGTGCATATTATCCGTGCAGGAACTGTCGTAAGAGGCGACAAAACAACCCACAGTCAGGTGGTAGGCCATTTTCCCGACTGGATGGCTACCACCCCTGGTCTAAAGTAAGCCGCCATAACAACCTCGAGTTGTGTTCCAGCATCAATGGCCAAGTTCCAATCTCCCTTTAGAGCAGCAGTGCATTTTTAGCACCTTTGGTATTGCAAATGTCCATAGGCGATGGTAACCGCTTTCCATCAAGTGTGCTGTCTGTTGAACTCCTGCAATAAAATTTTTTTATTACAATTGCCACATGCTGATAATGGTGAAGGAAACCATCGAGATGAACAATGTGTCAAATCTGCCAAGCTGCCTTGGACAAGCGTGGCGGGATAGTATCCATTCCCTAATAGTGGGAGGCCCGAGTCCAACAGTGGGGTGGATATAATGTAGTAGCAGAGTGCTAGCCAAGACAAGTAAAACGAGCCCAAACACGACGGGTCTATCTTGTTTAGTACAGGAGTTCCTATGGCCACCTTCCGACTCCTTGGTACCATATTATTGCATTGTCACGCAATATACATATGCGTGCAAAATTTCAGCTCAATAGGAAACCGGGAAGTTGGTCAAAATTAACTTGCAAGATTCCACCCGAGCTTACATACATAGGTACATACATCTGTTGCAAGTTAAATAAAAGCTTTTAAAAAGTATTTCATTTGATTTGATTTATTTGTCTGTAGATTATTTATTTACGTTCCATAATTATTATTTTTTATTTTTAAGACAATGGGTTGGTTATATACTGGTTTCCAAGCTCATGAAAGTTGTATCCCACACCTCAATACCGTTTCCAAGCGTTTATTTTACTTTTGAAGTTTGCACATCTATCAAGTTACATATTTCTGGACAGTAAAGCCGACATGAAACAAATGACATAATTGTCGTACGTTATTGTTGTGGGGATGTAATAGTGATGTTCTGTGAGTCATATAATGCCACACTATTAACCATTCGAAACTATACACAAATAAATCGGAAGTAATCGAATGGAAATTAATATATGTTCTACTTTAAAGAAAAATACTGTAAGTTTATTAGCTATTGTAAAATATGTCCATTGAAATATGGGTATATTTATTACACGATATAGTTAGTATTTTTAGCAAAAATATATAAGTAAGTTGAATTGATTAAAACTTATTTATAAATGAAGTCAATTTTTATAACAATCCGTCATCGAGCTGTCAAAATTTAAATGAATGCTTGGAAATACTACAACCTTTAAACTATGAACAAGTACCCATCTAAGAGTCTTACCTTTACACACATGCTGCTGATGTGGTTGATTATCACACTTGTTCACTTTATTCTGCTTGACAGTCTTCTTTGCGTCTCCTGTATTCGCACCTTTCTTCTCATCTCCCTCTGCATTACTCCTACATACATTACACGTACAATCTGACGTCCATTTGCACTCAGTTTTTGGCGTATCACAAGCGTCAGACTCAGATTTCGACTGACCGTTCCTAACCATATTCTTAAAAGCTACTGCGTTGAGAGTCTGCTTCGCGTTCCTTAAAGCTTGAGCGGAATATTTAGCTAGTTCTTCAGTATTCTGAGGATTGATCGTCAGTTTATCAACGTCAATATTCTCGTCATCCTTCAAATTATCTTCAAGTTCGTCATCGAGCAATTTTGCGTCTATAATCGAACAGATTGAGATGACGTGCTTTTTGTATGTCTCTGGTAATGGTAGACCTTGTGTTATATAGGATTTTATTGCGTAAAAGCTATCGAGTAGAGATTTCTCGCCTTTAGACATAAGCATCGCCTCGCATTTAGCTAACAAAACGTCATTACATTTTCTTTCATCATCAACTAGTTTAAGTTCTACGGGTTTTGGTTTTTCTTCCTTTTTCACCACTTTTGGATCAGTTTTCTTCACCGGCCTGACATTGGCTTGACCGATGATTTTACTCAATCCTTTCGCGACTAACAGTTCTGCTTCGCTAACATCAGTCTGTGTGCTTTTCGCCGGTTGACTGACTTTGGCGAATGCTTCTTTTATTCTCTCCTCTAATTGTTCCAACCTATATAACATGACAAGCCACTCGTCTCCTGCTAAAACGTTCTTAGGAAGTGACTCCATATACATCATGTTCATATCACTTAATCTTTGCATGAAATATTCACATTTCTTTTCAATAGGTAAAGTTGTGAAGTCTGGTATGTTTGCAGGTTTCATAGTTGGCAGACCAGTCAGTTCAAGAATCACACCAGCAGCTATTTCAGGATCTATCAGAATCCAAGATACAAGTGGCTGAGAATCCGTACACCGTTTAATCACATCTATGTATTGAAATTTAAGACCTTTAACAGAAGATTTCTTATCTTGAGACATTTTCGACAGTTTCATTATGAGAAGATCGAATGTGTTGCCTGCAGAAGTGCTTAAAAATTTCGTTATTTGTTTCAAACTCTCTTTAGATGCTGGACAGTCACTATCAGAGTCATTTTCTAGTTCAGCCTTAATACGTAATTCATCAATTTTTTCTATTATCTTGTCGCCGTCATTCCCACTTTGTTTACTGGCTAAATCTTGAATGTAGCTGTAAAATTTTTCTAACATAGCTTCGATTTCATTATCTAATAGCTCGATGGGTATGCTTTTGAATTTAGTTGCGACATAATGTTTCCACGAATTGAATCTGGAGCGAACCAGTTCTCTCAATTCGTTCATGCTAAGTGCGTCTTTAACGGAATTATCAAACAGAGTAGACGCTTCCGTATACATTTCAGAGTTTATAAACTTCTTAGGTAATGAACACAGATTTCTATCTTCTTCTAAACAATTAGCTAATTCAGGACTTTTATTCTGCTTTAAGTATTCAAATACTTTGTTAATAACCACTTGAGCTGATATACAAAAGAGCAAATCTTTGAAATCCTCTTTATTCCCAGTTTTACTTTTCATAAGAGCTTGCAACTCTTTCTCATCTTTGATTAGGTCTGTTATATCTTTGCTATCGAATTCAAATGTCATAGTGCCAATAATGTCACTGTCATTCCTTACTCTTCTATTTATTTTTCGCTTAGTTGTATTTTTAGTTACTTTAACGTTATCTCTAGACTTATTCAATTTCAGCTCGCGGATTTGTTTCAGCGTTTCCGGAGTCAATTGAGTTTCATTACCAACTTCTGGCAAACTATTCATAATAGATGCGAATTCTGGCAATTCAAAAGACGCGTTGGCAAACTCGGACAGTTTAGACGCTATCTCTGGCATATTTGCCAGAATCTGCGGCATATTCTCTACCAACTCTGCTAGTTTCATATTAGCTATGTTTATATCGTTCGGATCGTCGGAATCCATTTTATCGAGAAATTCTGCTGAGTTTTTATCTAAACTCATAATTACTTCGCATATTTGTTCTAAAGATAATTGTCCGTCGTCGTCTTTTTCTTTTTCCTTCATACTGTTGTAAGAGTTGATAATATTTTGACACTCCTCCATTGCTTTCTTTATTTCTAATCCAAATGTCACATACTTGTATACATTTGGATCCTTCTCATTATCAGCTTCTTTCTCTTTCTCCTGTTTTTCTTCTCTCAAAACTTTATTCGGTACGCATTGCGGGCCCTTTTGATACAATGGTGTTGGTTCCGACGTAGTTGGCGACATTTCTTGTAACGGTGGACTAACAGCTTCTGGATATTTACTGTCTTTCTCCTCTTCACCGTTTTCAGGGGTGTTGAGTGCGAAAGTTGCAAACTTTGCTAAACATTCTTTCATTTCTTTACATATATCATCCTTTTCTCCTACAATTGTTTCGGTATCGCTAACGTTATCTTCCTTTTGCAATGGAAAAGCTTCAGGTGGCTCTACCTCAGTTTTTAATTCATCTTTAGTATCAATAGGTTCCTGTAATGAATCCGTTGCTTGTGCGGGGGCTTTGTGTTTTAACATTTGCAGTATTTTCTGAGTTTTACTAAGTGACGGTGAGACAGGTTTTAATTTGCGTTTAGGGGCGGTTGTGAGACGGGGTACTTTAGGACTAGCGGTTCGGCGTTTGCGTCGCGGTAAGTCTTCTAGAAGTGTTACGTTGCCATCTGGTAAGCTGTAATTAAATTTTTTGAACATATAAAAAAGTAAGTTCATTACTGGAATCTCTCTGCATCAATTAACATGACCTTAGCATTAAATTTCCTTTACATCCCAATATTTTTACTACATAGTACTAAATTTTACTTTGGAAATATCAGAACATTTTAACGACTGCAAATAAATACTACTATTTATATATAGAAGAAACAATTAAGTACTAAGCATTCTCCCTTGAGGGAGGGAGACCATCATTAAGTAAACTTTTAGCTAGAACTAAATTTTCTAGAACTATTCTTCAAGCTATCTTATTATCTATCGTAGACAGAACATGAAATAAAATCAATAGAATAACGTTCTACCCCAAATTCTTTATAAGGGCCAACCTTTCTCGTTCTTGGCGTAGCTGGTCCACTAGCCACATCCAAAGGCGGTGGTAATACAATTGCTGGTCTCTCATATGCATAACTTTTCGACGGACCTGGAAATAAATATTCAATTAATATATTTTTATTTATTTATTTTTTTTATTGCAGGAGTTCGGCAGATAGGCAGACGGCCCACTTGACGGAAAGCGGTTACCATCGCCTATAGACATTTGCAACACCAAAGGTGCTACAAATGCGCTGCTGCTCTCTTAAGGGAGACTGGAACCTGGTCATTAATGCCGGAACACAACTCAAGGTTGTTATGGCGACATACTTTAGACCAAGGGTGGTAGCCATCCAGTTGAGCAAATGCCCTACCACCTGGCTGTGGGTCGTTTTGTCGCCTCTTACGACAGGCCGCCCGGCCGCAGGAAATTGTATTCTTTCTCCGTTCCTGCACAGATAAAAATATTATATATATATATATATATATAATATATTACATTATAGTAGCTTATTGGCTATGGAATTTGCAATTAACTTCAATGATATTCCATTGAGAGCTGTGGCACCATCTAATCATGTTACATTCAAATAAATATGACCATGTCTCCGAATTTCGTGATAAGCTTAAATGGTTACCTATTCGCTTTCGCCGGAATGTTCACTTACTCTCACTTTTGCACAATATCCTTTACAATCCCTGTTCTCCCCCATATTTAAAGGAACTTCTTAGTTTTCTCTATCAATCTCATTCCTGCAATTTGCGCTCTAATGAAAATCTTTTGTTAACAACACCTGCGCACACTTCTTCCTTCATAGGAAATTCTTTTGCCGTACAGGCTGTTCGACTGTGGAACTCCCTCCCCTTTCCAATCAGACAAGCTAAATCAATTACTACATTTAAACGTATGGTTACTGACCATTATTGGTCTATTAAATAAAAATTGTTGCATTAAATGAATGTATCTATTGTTCGTATATATATTTATAATATCATCGTATATTTAATTATATATGTATATCTGTATGTATATATGTATATCTGTATATATAAGTATATAGTATTTTATTTATATTTTATTTTATTTTTTTGTAATACATCACCAAAAATCTTATATTGAAATTTCGTTTAAAATCTCCATAGACACTGGGTTGCCTGGAAGAGATCGCTATAAGCGATAAGGCCGCCCATTGTTCTAATGCAAATGTATCCATATCAATTGTCTAGATTTAAGTTTATGGTGAATAATAAAGAGTTTTTCAAATAAGAAGAATCTGCAGCATAGCATTCAAACTCATTTGTTTGAAATTGCACTTCTGAAATATCGCTTTCCACTCAAATAAATGATCTCTTTATTTGTGTAGGAGCTTTTCTAAGTCATGTTTTAACTTGCTCAATTGTTGTATAGTAGATATATATTTGCACAATAAGGCTTCTACACATTAAGCTCTGTGTATACATCTCTCGTAAATACAATAAGCACTAAAACAATATACATGAGTACATAGGACAATAGAATAAACCAAATGGGCATAGTGCGCTCGTTGTACCTCCTTGAACCTTTGCAGGTGGTACTCAGGACAGAGAGCACGGCAGGGTTGATGGTGGTGGGGTGCGGGGGGCGAGCCTGGCGGTGGTGGTAATGGCGCCCGGCCGCCCACCAGCTGCATGCACACCTACGATACAAACACAGATAGGTGAGCAAAGTACAGGGCAGCATCGAGGCATGCAATTGCTGCAATTCTTTGTACTTTTGCAAAATAAACCTTTTGGACGCGCCTTGATTTCGCGCGACGTTATTATCCAATTCAAAGGTAACAACAACACCAGTTAGCGCTACAGCACGAGTTTTAAGGGCCTACCTAAAAGGAGTTCGCCATCTCGCTCACGCATTATCACATTTTCGAAGATATAATTTCACAGAACTTACTTACGTTAATTCGTACAAAACTTATCAAATAAATCGTTATGATTTCGTATACATACATACATACATAACTTCACGCCAGTTCCCTTGCGGGGTAGGCACGAACAACAGAGCGCCATTCAGGCTTATTCTTACACACCTCACTTGCTTCTTTGACATTCATAGCTCTTGTCATGCACGCTCGACTGTTCTTAAGGCTCCTGACATCACCTTCTGCTAGTACACGATCAATTTGATCATGGAAGGTGTGTCGTGGCCTTCCACGACTTCTGCATCCATCCACTTTTGCATTGTATATCTGTTTAGCCATTCTTTCATCATGCATTCTTTGCACATGCCCGAACCACCGGAGCATTCTTTTCCTTAGCTTCACCCCGACACTCTCTTTAGACCAACTCTCTTTCTTACTTCGGTATTACGAACGCGGTCCGCGAGCGTCACTCCGCAGACTTTGCGCAGTGCTCGCATCTCGACCGCGTTTTCTCTACTTTCATGCTCTCTCTTCCATGCCCAACTCTCGCTTCCATACGTGAGCGTAGGTACCAGCACCGCGTTGTGTATGGCAAGCTGGGCCTTCTGGATGATTTCGTACACATTTCTATATATGTGGAATCGATGAGTGGTGCGGCGTTGACGGCGTGGCCTTCCAACACCGGTTAATAATAAATAATAACAGCCCATAAACGTCCCACCCACTGCTGGGCTGCCACCATTATAGGGGGAATGGACAGTATACCTGCCATTCTTGTCCAAGGCTGCTTGGCCCGTTTGACACATCGGTTATCTCGATGGGCAGGTTGTATCACGATGTTTTCCTTCACCGTTGTTAGCACGTGGTAATTGTAACAATATGCACCTTAGGTCAGAAAACTGCCTAAATGATGCATACGTTCCGGCCAGGATGGAACCCGCGCCCTCCGAGTTTGAGACCGCGTACGCTAGCTGTTATATTATATAAATTGATTATATTATATTATAAAAAACACACGTCAAAAATATATTCCTATATTTAATAGACTCAAACCCCTTTATTTTTATTACATGCGGATAGTATGCAGAGAATCCTTGTGCACATTCTGTAATGCTTCGCAATGTAGGTGTCTCTGTTCCGCCCCCCTAGAAGTGGTATTAACGCTAAACGAATAGAATAGAAAATATATGGAAATTACATAATACTTAGCGTAACAATATGCCATTCTCCTATCAATTTTGTGAGGCATTTGTGTAACACAAAAAGTAATTAACTTAAAATAAATAAAGCAATTAGAAAGTCGTATAATTTTAAATTTCCCGTGATAATCGGTTGACTTGGTTAACGATTTGGAGGTTTCAATCCCTAAATATGTTGTAATGAGAACTGTCAAATCGGGCTTTTTATTTTGCGATTACTATAATTTAACCTGCTTTAAGAGCCAAATTTAATATTATATTTTTCCACAAGCTGCCAGCTGCCATCAAAATTGCCGCGCCGAATCCGAGAGAATTATGTTGTCTCTTTCATTCTAATGCAAATTCTCTGTAGTTAGAGGGAGAAAGCATCAGTTTCAACGTTCATTTCAATTATCTGTATTTGACCACAAATTTGTAGGACAACCCAATGAGCCGTGTGTGACGACAATTCGGCAACAAATTTGTGGTGGTTCCGTCTTACAGGTTAAATGTCATTATAGATATGTTGGATCAAAGCGTATTTGCAACACACCGTAGACAATTTTTTCTGCTTCCTATAAACCTGTAGCTGCCTTCTATGGACTTCCGGCAGACGGCGGTACATCGCCATCAACTTTCGGTCGACCTCTGAGAGACCCATGTCGACTCGTTTCCTGAAATCACAAATAAAAATTAATTCCGATGGACAACATTACAATCTGAAGCAAAAAAAAAATTGCAAAGTTGTGTTATTGGCAACATCCTGGAAGAAATGACAATCACTAAATAAGCAATGCAGCTCTGAGAATGGCTCAAATTGTCTGTTGTGAACTTTATAATTTACTTCAAAATGGTAGAAAGTGTATAATAATATGTCAGGTTAAAGAGAAAAAGGAAAAGAAATTAACCCTTCGCCCTTTTATTGATATTACCAAAAGCCGCAAGACTAACACTATCACTATCTCGTAATATACCAAGAAAATATACCCATTTCATACAAATCATACAACTCCTATATAAACAGAGTGAGACAACAACACAATTAACGATCACGTGCACAAACGCGGATCAGCACTGTCATCGCGGACACATATGTGGTACTAGTGAGCTTAAGGGTTAAGAGAACTTATTTGTAAACTGTAACTGGTATATACAAATATTAATAAGTCGTACAGCTAGTACAACATAGCACAATGTGTGAGCGGGACGTATGATAGGCGAGCGAGATAGAGCAACTATTAATATGGGTGCTCCCGCATTGGGCTAGCCAGTTGTCTGTTGTCCGCTGCGATGACTGGATGTATGGATGGACCCATTTCATACCAATCATACAACTCCTATATAAACAGAGTGAGACAACTACACAATTGACGATCACGTGCACAAACGCGATCTGCACTCTCATCGCGGACACATATGTGCTAATAGTGAGCTTAAGAGTTAAATGGTGAGAACTTGTAACAGATGTACTACGAAAGCACACAGTGACGTCACACACGTATAATTAATAAATGTATAGAAAAAAGAACATTTTGTTCAAAAACAACCCTTACTCTTAGTTTACCATTAGACATTCCTTCATAGAAATCGATCCCTACAAGCTACCTTATGATTTGGTATATTAAATAACACAGGATATGTTTATTTATTTCAAAATCAGCCGATTCGATTTCTGACAAGAGTAATTAATTTTTCAAAAATCTAATGATACCACTATAGTTTTCGTCAAAATTGGCCTCGAGACTCCTTTGAGTACTTGTCACTAATTAGCACAGTTTAGGATTTGCTCCTGAAGGCCCACTGGAAAAATTCACATGTATAAGTATTATAACAATCTACTTTGAAGTCAGTGCCGAAAGCACGCCGACAGTTCCCGAACAAACCCGAGCGCGCGTGTTAGGTTAATGCAATGTTTGGTACATTATATTGTTGTACCTTCTTAAAATTTTAATATGTGGAACAATAACAAAGTAAGTGTTTATACAAACATCTGACACTCAAGCTTAATTACATTATTTTCACCTTTGTTATTGATCCAAACAGAAATCTGAATCCGCAACCGCTAAAATTTAAAAAGGAAAAACGTCAATGGGGATTGTTCACTTTTTTTCAATTTAGCTATTTGAAAAACCATTTCGAGGAATAGTGTTCCTAATCATTTCTGTCTAGTTAAAATTCCAAAAAACGTACGATTTCCTTGTATTTTGTAAGGAATGCGTTTGACCTTTATTTGACCTTACTAAATCCTATGACGTCATTAACATCTGGTGAAATGCATATGAATACCGTAGCCATTCGGTTTTAAAACACAAAACGACCGACATTTTCTTTTTTATGTCATTGTTACGTCATACAACATACATAACATAAACAAACATTGCATTCGACGTATTCCAGAATAAAATTATGTAAATTAGCTCTTCAGACCAATATTTAGCAAATATCTGTATACTAAATGCTTAAATATGATCTTAAACTAAAAGTCAAAGAAAAGTGCTTAATATAAACGAGCGTTTTCGTAAACTGCGGTTGAAATAATGTCGAAACCTTTTCAAGAGATACGATCCAAAAATAACCTGTTTACCAATAAGAAGATCATCATAGTGGAAGAAAAGTGTAGTACGGTAATACGGCTTACGCCAGAAGTTAATGCGTCCAGCCTTCTGTACACAATGTCCAGCGCATTCATCAGGGAAGTGTAATGGTTTGATGAGGTGTTTCCTATGAGGAGGTCACTTCAAGGCGCAACATTTCCAAAATCACATATTGGAAGCAACGATTTAACCATCAAGTGATACTGTATTCGCTGGATAGCAGTGGATTTTCCAACAGGACTCTGCACCCTCCCATAAAGCTAAGTCTATCTAAAATTGGTTGCAAACCAATTTACCGGGCTTTGTTCGAAGCGAAGATTGGCCATTGTTGAACTCTGACTTGAATTCTTTGGATTATTTTTTATGAACTGGATTAGAGCTAATGGCATACAGAAAATTTACTAGAATCTGAATTTATCTCAAGCGAGCCCATATCAATAAATCAAAAATGATTCCTATTGAAAAGATTTGAACCACCCTAGAAGAATGGCCCACACCTTTAAAGCTTATTAATTAATTAATTGAAAACGAGGATGGCTATTTTGAATAATTTAATTTTATATATACATAAATCTAGATGTTAGTAGTTATAATTCATGTAAACAATTATGAATATTTAACATTCCTCCATAAAATATTTCAGTTTTATTTTGTCTGAAGACGTATGAACATAGAAGGTAATGACTATATAGCTTATAGCTTAAGAGTTCACATTAAGAGTTATAAGAATTCGATGATTTTCTTTACTGAAAGCAAATTACTGTGAGTTATAAATATGTGAGTGCCATATATTTATATATGAATTGATTGATATATCTTTTGACTTGTTATTTTGTAAGATGAAATATTAAATAACTTTTAGCAGTTGAACTTGTTTATTTACTTAAAACACTTATTAATAATAATTTAGGACATATAATCTTTTCAGAAATGTTCTGTTTTATCCATTTCTTTTTTCTGCAAGCTAGTATTTGGTATTTTTTAACGCTCGGATGATGATGAGTATTTGGTATTTTCTCTATCTTTTTAAAGTTTTCATGTAAACTGCAGTGCATAACTCATATAAAGTTCTATGTTCAAGCATAACCCTTGCTTGTACAGAAAAGTTGTTGTGGCTAGTTCTTTCTGGATGACCTGAAAAAACAATTGATATGAATTGTCTGTTTAATGATTTGCATAGTCATTATTTAACTCATAAATCTACATATTAGTAACTATGTTACACATCAAGATTATTAAGATAGATAAGATATTATTAAGAGATTTACAATGAATAAGGTGTTTGTCACAAATCTTCATATTCCATGAAATCCTTCAAGCTTTAGAAGATGTGCTCGATTAGCCACTTTTTAAGCTGTATGTGTAAGTGAATATATTTAAAACTACTGGAGAGTTTAATATTTTCCTGTAAGTTGCTGTATATGGTCAGACCTATAAGATACCTTAGAAATCAAACACACTATACAATGGTCAGGACAGTGGTGCAATCCTATGTCTGTTCTTTTATTTGTATGTATTTATATGAGATACTTTACTTGTATTATAAATTAATGAGAAAGTAATATAGGTTGTTGGTTATTTGATTGCTCCATATTATCAAATAAGTAATTAATATTATATTAATCGTTTTCTAATAATTGGTCAGTTTCTAATAAATTAGTGACATTTTTGAATAAAACAGGTGCACCTTTTAGACGAATTTCGACTCCAAGACAAAATATACATTTATCATCATCTATCAATTAAATAAGTAATTAACATTACTGGTTTTATTACATGGATGAAATTTACAGACAGTAATAGTAATAAAATACGTAAAATACACAGGTTCTAAAAGGAAGTAGCGGCGTCTGATGGAATCTTGATATGGACGAACAGGATGAAATTAGACACGTTCGCAAAACTACTTACATCAGGATTTTAACTCTTATTTCTCCAATATTATGTACTGGAAGCTATTTACTCTAATAACATGACATTGTCAGCTTTAGGTAGGTTTTGCGAATCAGCTTTTACAAAGTTGACACTCGTATGCGAAAATCCGGCCATGTTTATAAAGAAAATATTTAATATATTTTCAATAATAAAACACTTTACTTTTTTGTCGCATGATTCCAGAATTATTTTCTAAGGACGAAATGAATTGTAATTAATAATATTAGAATTCAGAAATGTCGCATTAACCGCTGATCTAAAGCGATATACCCAATGTTGCCAGGTTGCTAATAGTGAAATCACTAAAATTTTGAATTTTTGTAAATACACACACATGTGTGTATGAAACTAATTCTCAACGCATTGACTTAAAAAAGGCTTTATCGAACGTCGCAATGATTTTTGAAGTTAAAAACTTCTGTAGACACTTTTGGGGTGAGGAAAATGCACTGAATTCCCGTGACCGTCACTCTGAGATACTAAGTTTTTACCTCTGAAGTGCCGTCCCAACATCTGAGAGATTTTTAAGGACCCCACCCTCCTCCCCTCAATTGAAACTGACAATACAACCTTTTTATTCTAACTGCATTGACAACATCATTGGATAATGAGCCATGTATAGGCATCAGAGATTAAAAATGATAACCTAAATATAATACCAAATCAAAGTATTTTAATGGTCAAAGTCAAAGTCAAAGTCAAAGTAATTTATTTTGTGTATACAGGTTTGAATATGATGTCCATAATGATAACAAATAGGTATCGCTGTATCCTGCCACATATGTAGCTTACAAAAAAATATAATTTAAAACTAATAATGTCTAGATTTATACAATTTATAGTGCTAATGCTGAATAATAATTACGATTCCTCATGTCACAAAATCAAACTCCTGTATCAGTATTTGGGTCAGATAGATACTCATTTTTTTTATTTTTTTATTGCAGGAGTTCAGCAGACAGGCAGACGGCCCACTGGATGGAAAGCGGTTACCATCGCCTATGGATATTTGCAACACCAAAGGTGGTACAAATGCGCTGCTGCTCTCTTAAGTGAGTCTGGAACCTGGTCACTAATGCCGGAACACAACTCAAAGTTGTTATGGCGGCATGCTCTAGACCAGGGGTGGTAGCCATCCAGTCGGGCAAATGCCCTACCACCTAGCTAGCACATTTATTGTGTAATATGCTTTTTTTATTAGTAATTGTCTTACTTTTAATTTAAAGCTTTTGGTTGGTCGAATGTTTTAATCGCGAAAAGAATATTTTATTACAAATAAAGAAAGTAATGTCATTGCGATGTCTAATAGAATAACTGTATTTTTTGCCTAGTAATCAATGAATGGTACTAAATTATAGCTGTATATTATTCAATATAAGCCCTGTAAGATTGATTTTTCACTAAAGGTCACTTTAAATAATTTACCGATAACTTTAGAAAATAATAATGGTTTAACACGAAAAATTATAAACATAGCGACAAAATTGCTAAGCTGGCCACACTAAAATGATCACGATATGTAATGAGTAATGACGGTGACATTTAAATAGTAGCACAGATTACTATGATTAGCAGGTTTTATTAGTTTAAATTTATAGGCAAAGGAATTAATGTAAACTTGTCCCTAATGACGTCATCGGAGAATTTTTTTCAATATTGAATTAAAAAAATACTAACACTTAAAACACAAAAATATTCAAATTAGTATCGTAAAATACCCTATTCTACGTAACAAAAATATAAAATCAGAGGGTAATTTTTTATGAACAATCCCCATTGTTTTTTCACGACTATAAAAGCGGAAGGTTCGGCCGGCATGGCGCATTATCGTTCGAGCAGTCGAACAGGACGGACATCTGTGGGAAGTCGTAACGCTCTTGGAATGAACGATACCGAGTACTCCTGAAATTTTATTTCGAGGACTCAAATATGGGTCGTCACCAAGAAGCCAACAATCGTGACGTAAGTATTGCTGGCGTCACACTTTTTATAAACACTGTGGTGGTTCCTCCTCTGTCAAGTAAATTAATGTTCTTATTATATACCTATACCAATTTGAATTGAGTTAAAAATACAATTGTTACTATGCTTGAACTAATAATGATTTATAGATTACTAGCGGCCCCGGCAGACGTTGTCCTGCCTTTAAAAAATAAAACTCTAGAACCCGATCCCAGAGCCACGTACCGGTTCTAATTGCGAATCTAAACCATCTGGGTACCCACTCAAACACACAAAAACAAAATCACTCCCGGTGATTAGGAGGATTCCAGAACCCGATCGCAGCGCCACCTACCGGTTCTAATTGTGAATCTAAAAGAGTAATATAATTTTTTTTTTTATTCTAAGTCATGACAAAATAAGATTAAAAATCTTGCCAAAAAATTAAAGTTTATAATTAACAAATAAAAAATAGGGGTTGATCGTAGAGGGGTGAAAATTTAGGGTTGTATGTATTTTTTAATGCTGTATCCTAAAAAAATAAAAATTTATCAAAAATAAAAAATTGGGGTTGACACCCCTTATAGTAGCCGATTCTCAGACTTACTGAATATGCATAAAAAATTTCATAAGAATCGGTCAAGCCGTTTCGGAGGAGTATGGGAATGAACATTGTGACACGAGAATTTTATATATAAGACGTACCAATAAATTAGCAACTATTTAAAAATTGAAAATATTTTATTAGCTATTACGCGCATGACGTCACTGTGTGTAGTAGAATTTGCTAACTGTCTTACAAACTGTTTTCCTTTTTCTCTTTAAACTGACTTATTAGACATTATATAATTTTGAAATAAATGATACAGTTCACAACAGAGGAGACTCGGCACCCACCTGGCGTCGCTGTCGGTGCGGTGCGGCGCCGGCCACTCGTCGCAGTGCTTCAGCACCCTGTCCATGAGCCGCTCGATAGAGGCGATGCTCTTCATCAGGTGTCTGACGGTCCTGCACAGCTCGCCGGGCGCCTCGCCCTCGGAGCCCCCGCACTCCACGGCGGCCGCGGCCGCGAGCAGCAGCTCCGACGCGGAGTCCAGGGACGAGGACGTGGACAAACCGAGGGAACCGCATCCCGAGTTCGCGTCCGAGTCCGTCACCGTTAGGAATGAACCTACGTAAATTAGCCGTCAGAAGATTTAGGCAGTTCACTGATGAAGACACTACTAGACTACTATATTTTAGTTATTTTCATAGTATTATATCATATTATCCGTGCAGGAACGGAGAAAGAATACAATTTCCTCCGGCCGGGCGACCTGTCGTAAGAGGCGATTTAACAACCCACAGCCAGGTGGTAGGGCATTTGCCCGACTGGATGGCTACCACCCCTGGTCTAAAGTATGTCGCCATAACAACCTTGAGTTGTGTTCCGGCATTAGTGACCAGGTTCCAGTTTACCTTAAGAGAGCAGCAGTGCATTTGTAGCAACTTTGCTGTTGCAAATGTCAACAGGCGATGGTAACCGCTTTCCATCAGGTGGGCCGTCTGCCTGTCTGCTGATCTCCTGCAATAAAAAAAAAATAGTGTCATGTCCTATGGTATTTTGCTTTGGGGCAACGCTATTGACTTAGAGACCATATTTGTTTTACAAAAAAGAGCCATAAGGTCAATTTGCAACCTTATGTATGTATGTATAATTTATATTCGTAATAATTTGAGTACCTACAAGCAGTATAAGGATGTTCACAATTTCAACACCAGGCATTGCAATAGACTGATATTGCCATCTTTTAGATTACAATAAGTATTCTCCTCTTTCTTAGGGGTTCGTATATGCTGATATGAAATGTTAGATCTGCCTTTCACTAAATTAAAAACCAAATTAAAAAGCATCTTGCTAAAAAAGGGATATTACGCTATCGAAGAACCTCGCTCCAACCTCTTATACTATATTTTAAGCATGTAACGAATTTATGGAGATATATTGCAGCAAAGAATTTTAATATGTCACATCTTTATTATAACTATATGTAGTGTCTGTGAATAACCGCGTGGTGTGACGTCGCACTGCACTCGCATCAAGAAAAGTCTGTCCGTCTCTCTCGCGCGCGGTTAATCTTATGAGTACGAAAGAGACAGTTGAGTAGACTCAATCCCCGCGTCCCACTTGACAACCAGAGACTTAAAAATCGACTGTTGCGTATCATACGACTTTGGCCAAATTACGTGCCGGGGATTATAACAATGTTTATTAACTTCACTTTAATTCGTATGAAAGTGTATGTGCCCCGATTTCCACAGAATACTGAAGGAATGTATCCAGGCATCTGAATAAGCAATAAGTTAGCAAATAGCTCAACTTTGCGCGTCCGTTGTTGTGTATTCAAAAAGTAATAAATATGAATACATATAACTTACATAGCACGTAGTTTACAGAGAAAATATAAGTTCAAAGTTCACTGGGCCGGCCTTTGATATTGTTTTTATATTAAAAGTACGTTGAGAAGTTTAGTGTCCCAGGGTTCGAAGAGAAGTGTTGCAGCCGCACCGTCGCCGCTGCATTTCGCGCGTACTCGGTGTTGGGCGGAGGGAGATAGACATATATACACATTACTATAGTACAGAGAGAAGAGTATATATACTATGTAATGTATGAAAGTGTAATCTGGCAACCATGCTTGATTTTCCCGCTTAAATAATAAACAGAAAGAAAAAATATCTTGTTTTGATATATGATAAACGTCATGATGCAGTCATATGACGTTTGCACCTGAAGCTGATACCAGGACTTCATTATGAGACAGGAGCTCTCGGCCCACAGAGTTAAAGAACGAGGAGGTGGTAAATAACTCACTGTCGTCCATGTCGGCGTTGGCGTTCGAGTCGCTATGCTCCGGGTTTTGGTTGGTCGCGTTTTCGACCTCTACGCTGTCCGGCGGTCTGCAACAGCGGAACAAACCACTGCAACGGCTATACTGTATGTAGGTTCAGGTAAAATATGCTTATCTATCTATATATATCTTAATATATATAAATTACTTGTCACGTTGTTTGTCCGCGATGGACCCCTAAACTAATTGACCGATTTTAATCAAATTTGCACACCAGGTGCAATTTGATCCGACTTGAAAGATAGGATAGCTTACATTTGGACCCGGTAGGTGGCGCTGGAATCGGGTTCTAAATTTTATTTCTTCAGGGCAGAACAACGTCTGCCGGGACAGCTAGTATATATATATATTGAAATTGAAATTCAAATTCTGAAGAAATTAAAGAGCAGGCGGTACAGATTACATTGTGTAAAATTTTAATGTATTTGCCCCCGGAAGATTCACTTCGTTTTATATCGCAAAGTATACCATCCCCCGTCTATCGGTAAACTAATAAATGACAAATCATGATAGCATGATAGATAACATGGACCAAATGGACCCTATGGACCCAGTGCACCAAGTGGACCCAGTGGACCAAGTGGATCCAGTGGACCAAGTAGACCAAGTGGACGAAATGGACAAAATCACATAATATATGCCATTTTCCGCGATAAAAAGTATCCCTTGGCCACCCTTGGTATTAAAATTACATATGTACCGAGTTTCAGTCAAATCGGTCCAATAGTTTTTCCGTGAAAACGGAAAACAGACAGAAAGAGTTACTTTCGCATTTATAATATTAATAGGGAATAGAGATATAATTGTAATCCACGTATATAGTGTTTTATCCGTGCAGGAACGGAGAAAGAATACAATTTCCTGCGTTGGGGCGGCTTGCCGTAAGAGGCGACCAAACAACCCACAGCCAGGTGGTAGGGCATTTGCCCGACCGGATGGCTACCATCCCTGGTCTAAAGTATGTCGCCATAACAACCTTGAGTTATGTTCCGGCATTAGTGACCAGGTTTCAGTGTCCCTTAAGAGAGCAGCAGCGCATTTGTAGCACCTTTGGTGTTGCAAATGTCCATAGGCGATGGTAACTGCTTTCATCGAGCGGGCCGTCTGCCTGTCTGCTGAACTCCTGCAATATATGGTGAGTCATCACTATATCTCCGGAACTATACTACCTATAGACTTGAAATTTGGCATGGACCTTCCTTTGGCCAAGTAGAGGTCAGCTAAGAACGGATTTTGCGGCACGCGAAGCGGGCGGGTATCAGCTAGTAATTTATATGCACCAGACTATATAGTGGTAATGATAGATACTGCTGCCCATCCGTGTAGGAACGGTAAGAGGACACAAGTCAATTTTTTACACAATCCGGCCATTGCAAATAAATCCCAGAAAAAATTCCCTGGGATTTCCAGGATAAAATGTAGAGCAGATTTTAAGTCTAAGAATTTGCTGTCGATCAGCGAGAATCGCATCGAAATCGGTCCAGTAGTTTTTACGTGAATCGCAAACAGACAAGAAATCTAAAAAATATTGCATCGTGTTCTCCGTCGTTTATATAATCTATTCCAGTTGTTTTTATTTTTAAATAGCATCAATGTACAGATACGGCATGTTTAGAATTTTATAATATTATAGATATACTAACAACGGTGAAGGAAAACATCGTGATGCAACCTGCACATCGAGATAACCAATGTGTCAAACCTGCCAAGCCGCCTTGGACAAGCGTGGCGGGTGTTTTTTATTTATTTATTTATTTTTATTGCATGAGTTCAGCAGACAGGCAGATGGCCCACTTGATGGAAAGCAGTTACCATCGCCTATGGACATTTGCAACACCAAATGTGCTACAAATGCGCTGCTGCTCTCTTAAGGGAGACTGGCACCTGGTCACTAATGCCGGAACACAACTCAAGGTCGTTATGGCGGCATACTCTAGACCAGGGGTGGTAGCCATCCAGTGGGGTAAATACCCTACCACCTGGCAAAATGACAGTACTGTCCGTTCCCTTATAGTGGGAGGCCCGAGCCCAACAGTGGGACATTTATGGGCTGTTATTATATAATATAGATATACTGACTTGGCACCGGTGCCGTCGCCTTGCTGCAGCTCCTCGCCGCCCGTCTCCGGTTGCAGATCGTTCGAAGCCTATGAACAAATACGACAATTCAATGACATTCACTTTTTAATCGTCTAGGTTATTATTTTTTATTGCTGAAGCACAGCAGACAGGCTGACGGCCCAACTGTGATGGAATGTGCTACCAGCCTCAAAAGAAACCTGCCCACAGATGCCGGAACACAACTCGAGGATGTAATGGCGTCATACTCTAGACCAGGGGTGGTAGCCATTCAGATGGGCAAATACCCTACCTCTTGGCTATGGGTTGTTTTACCACCTCATACAACAGGTTACTCTAACGCAGGAGTTACTATTCTTTTTACGTTCGTACACAGATTGACTGTAAGACAACGGTGGTAGAGTTCACCACTCTCAAACCGCAGAAGTCTTACAGAATGGTCAGGAATAAAGCACCTATAATAAATGTGTACGTATGGTGGCCCAACACAGGGCGAAGTATCTGAACGCCCCAGGTAGCCTCCGAGAAGTCTTTAGCGACGTCAAGAAACTGGTAGACTTCCTGGAGGCGCTAGGCTGGATGGAGTAAACCCTCATCCACCCTCGCACACAAAATAGGCGCTATGTCGTTGAGTTGCTGAAAAACCACCCACTCGCAGAAGAAGACGAAGAAGAGATGTGTACGTATAAAGAAATTAATGAAAGTAGATAAAGCGAAATATGTATGTAAAGATCGTAGTAAGTAGAAATCTATTGTCTCTGCCCCACCGATGCGAAACAGGCATGATAATCCTACTATATTATCTATACTAATATTATAAAGCTGAAGAGTTGTTTGTTTAAACGCGCTAATCTCAGGAACTACTGGTCTGATTTGAAAAGTTCTTTCAGTGTTGGATAGCCCATTTATCGAGGAAGGTTATAGGCTATATATCATCACGCTAAGACCAATAAGAGCGGAGCAACAATGAAAAATGTTTCAAAATCGGGGGGGGGGGGGGGGCTTTGAAAACAAATTCCACGCGGACGGCGTCGCGGGCACAGCTAGTAATATTATAAACGTGAGTTTTTTTGTATGGATGTATGTTTGTTACTCACTCACACAAAAATTACTGAATGAATTTTGATGAAACTACAATAATATAGTTTACACACCAGAATAACATAGGCTATAATTTATAAAAATATAGATTTTCCATCACCACGCGGGTGAAAACGCTAGGCGCAGCTACTATGTATGTATTTATGGGAGCTGCATACATGCAGTCATCGCAGCGGACAACAGACAACTGGCTAGCGCAACGCGGGAGCGCCCATATTAATAGTTGCTCTATCTCGCTCGCCTATCATACGTCCCGCTCACACATTGTGCTATGTATTGTACTAGCTGTACGACTTATTCATACATACATACATAACTTCACGCCAGTTCCCTTGCGGGGTATGCACGAACAACAGAGCGCCATTCAGGCTTATTCTTACACACCTCACTTGCTTCTTTGACATTCATAGCTCTTGTCATGCACGCTCGACTGTTCTTAAGGCTCCTGACATCACCTTCTGCTAGTACACGATCAATTTGATCATGGAAGGTGTGTCGTGGCCTTCCACGACTTCTGCATCCATCCACTTTTGCATTGTATATCTGTTTAGCCATTCTTTCATCATGCATTCTTTGCACATGCCCGAACCACCGGAGCATTCTTTTCCTTAGCTTCACCCCGACACTCTCTTTAGACCAACTCTCTTTCTTACTTCGGTATTACGAACGCGGTCCGCGAGCGTCACTCCGCAGACTTTGCGCAGTGCTCGCATCTCGACCGCGTTTTCTCTACTTTCATGCTCTCTCTTCCATGCCCAACTCTCGCTTCCATACGTGAGCGTAGGTACCAGCACCGCGTTGTGTATGGCAAGCTGGGCCTTCTGGCTGAGGTTCTTAGCGCCTAGAAGTTTACCTAACACTCCATTCACACTATTCCCCACATTCACTCTTCTCTCTATATCAGCGGTGTACCTTCCATCCCTGCTAAAAGCACATCCAAGATATACAAACTCATTAATATTATTAATACTTGTATATACCAGTTACAGTTTACAAATAAGTTCACTTACATTCTCATTGGCACTAGAGAGTAAATACTACTCTCTGCCATCTGCAGTAACGTTAGTGCGAGTTTTACATAACATGTTATGCTATAATGGTAATCGATAATGGACTTGATATGAGTCTCATCAACCTCAATCGGATTGGAAATAGGTCACTTGCATCTCTCGTGTAACAATCTACTATTGTTTCGTGTTTTTCTATTAAATGCATTTTACCTTTTCGCCTTCAACGGCGTTCTCCGGTTTTGCGCCATTGAATTCGTTCACTGCCTGCATCATGCCGAAGAACGAGATCCTGTAAATTAAAATATATTTTTGTTTAGAAAAAATCAAAAACCATCAACAGAAAGACCGAATGAAACCGACTAGAAGATGCCGATCGCGCCGCAGTTTGTTACGAGAGCTCAGTATTATATTGATACGAACCGGTCCTTTGCAGGTGTTTTATTACCCTTTTGAATTTGAGTGATTTATTGTTCGCGCTAATCTTTGTGTACGCTGCCGCAAGACGACACAAAACCTTATTTCTTTTGTTTTTATTTCATGCAAATTTATGGAAACCATAAAGGTTATAAGTTGAAAATTCAAAGGAATGGTGGGCGTGTTACTAAGAGGCCATGTCTAATTAACAAATGGATAGAGTCGGTCAGTCGAGGAAGAAGTGAGTCAACTTTGGATTGGGATTAAAGCGTTACCTAGTGCACTTTCGGAGCAATTATCTTATAACGACGGACTTTGCGCGATTTATATTAAGATTTTCTGCTTTACGGTACGGACAAGAGCTATGAATGTCAAAGAAGCAAGTGAGGTGTGTAAGAATAAGCCTGAATGGCGCTCTGTTGTTCGTGCTTACCCCGCAAGGGAACTGGCGTGAAGTTATGTATGTATGTATGCTTTACGGTTTGGTTTTGTTGTATTTGGTTGTATTTGTAAGAACTTGTAATTGTGAATTACGTGTGTGTACTTTTAATGAACCTTGTGATGATTCCAACGGCTTTTTTGAATGAACATCCCACAAATTCGTAACAATGTAATCGATTTATACTCTAGTTTTTAATTACCTGGACCTACAATGACAGCTGCGATCCACCTTTTTTAGTTCATAAGTTGTTGTTGGTGTTGTTGTTGTTTAGTAGTTCATAAGTGAGTTGAATCATCAGCCGAATAAGAAATCAATTGCTGTTCGCTAGTCTCGCTAGACCTCGAAACGGTCTGACTGATTTGAAATGTTATAGATAGATATCTCAGCGCCTGACAGAAATATAATAGTACTTTTGTTAAAACTCATATTGGAAAGCAAGCTTAAAGTAGGAGAGATGAACATTGACATGTCATACAGATTAACACTTTGGCGGCCTCTGTGGTTGAGCGGGCTTAGTCTTAGCCGGCCGAACTCCCTGGAACGCAGGCTCCGGTTTCGTTTCCTGGCATAATAAATTTCGGACAGAACTTTCTGCTATTTACTATGGTCTGGGTGTCTGGGATCGGCTCCAGAGTGGTCCGTTGTATATTACCCATAACACAAGCGTAACTTTTTTAGCTTGGGGATATACTAAGTGTCTGTGTGTCTGCCAATTATAAAAAATAAAACCTTCATTTTTTTTTATTAACGAAAACGGCTTGATCGATTTAAATATTTTTTTTTTTTTTTATTCTGCCTGGAAAACTGGGGCTGGATCGTCGTTAACGATCGACCCCGGTTTGAATGGTGTTGATAAGCCAAACCACATTGCGTTGTTGTATGTTGGTTCTTGAGGTCATTGGATGCCCTGAGACGCACTACTTGTAGTGCACAGTGCCGCAAGTGATGCCGATATTAATACGCCTGCTTTAGTATATTGTTTATTGCGTATTTATGTGTAAATCACGCTGTACGAGCAACGCTGGCTCGTACAGAGTTAACGCTCAAAAAATTCCATACCAGGGCCTTAAATCAAAATCGATTATTGAAAGTAAACTCCAAAAACTACAAATCTAAATTACCTGAGTAGCTGCTTCCTCTGTTGCGCGCACAGTGTTCTCGGCGTTAGGCAATCGCAACGATGCTTGTAGCCGGACCACGCGTTCACTAAACAAATAAGCACATTTCGATTAATAAAAGGCCTCGTGCGAGTTTTTGAAGTGATAACCTCTTATGGGAGTGTAAACCGTTGCGTTATGTAACGCGTTACGGCGCCAGTCTGTGTGGCTTCCCTTTCTCTCACGCATACGACAGCGGTAGGCAGGCTCCTCCTATCTCACTCTAACCCACAGCGCTAGCCATATTTCGGTAATTAGAAGAAATAATGATAGTAATAATGTGCATACACAAAATTCTAATGTACATATTCAAAAATTGTAACTAAGAATAAAATATATTTATTAATCAATACAAGATTTTATTAATAAATAAATAACCTTTCCTTACATTATCAAATTAATATACATAAAATTTAACCCCTTTGAAGGTACAAAGTTAATATTATTTTTGTTCAAAGCTGCCATCAAAATTGCCGCGCCAAAACCAAGAGAATTATATCGTCTCTTTTACTCTAATATAAATTCTATGTAGTTAGAGGGAGAGAGCATCAGTTCAACGTTCGTTTCAATTATCTGTATTTGAGCACAAATTTGTAGTGCTTCCCAATTAGCCGCGTGTGACACTCGAGAACAAATTCGTGATGGTTTCGTCTTAAAAGGTAGACCTCTCTAACTGACATATTAATGCACAGCTCTAACTGCTAGAGTCAGGAGCATGAAAATTTGCATGCGGGTTCTTTGTGTACTGTAGGCGTATCTGCTGTGCTGCAGCAATAAAGAAAACAACCGTGTGCGTCTCGGGACGCCCGACAGAAGTGATGACTTAAACTAATCTAAGTTGAACTATTTATTATTGAAATTGTTTAACTTGAGAAAAGCTTAGGTTATTACAGTAATTATACCAGTGAATCGATTTAGTGAAATTAAAATTATATTTAAAATAATTCTTTCAGAAGCTGTTTGGTATTTTAGATTTTTTTTATTGCAATAGTTCAGCAGACAGGCAGACGGGCCACTTGATGGATAGCGGACACCATCGCCTATGTACATTTGCAACACCAAAGGTGCTACAAATGCCCTACCACCCGGCTATGGGTTGTTTTGTCGCCTCTTACCACAGGCCGCCCCAATGCAGGAAATTGTATTCTTTCGCCGTTCCTATATGCTCACCGCCAGATGGCGTTACCAGGTACAAATTTAATGGTAGATCAAAAGATATGGATACATTATGTGAAGGATGACATGATGATTTCTGGTGCGACAGAGGACACATGTCAGAATAGAGAAGTATGGAAAGAAAAGACACTGTGCTGACACCAAACGGTTGGGAAATGGTGAAAAGAAATCAGAGACTAGGCTGGATTGATTGATATTTATTAACCTGTAAGACAGAACCACCACGAATTTGTTGCCGAACTGTCACACACAGCTCATTGGGAAGTCCCACAAATTTAGATAATTAAAATGAATGTTGAACTGATGCTTTCTCTCTCTAACTACATAGAATTAGCATTAGAATAAAAGAGACGATATAATTCTCTTGGTTTTGGCGCGGCAATTCTGATGGCAGCTGGCTGATTATGGACAAAAATATTATTAAATTTGGCCCTTAAAGCAGGTTAAATGAGACGGAACTGATACTCACAGTCATGCGGCGTAGTCCGACTAGCCATATCCTTGAGCCTCGCGCTGGTGGATGCTTTCTGGTGAGGTGCCAAATATTTCGCCAGTCTGGCGAGAGCGACGGCGCACCATTCGCCAGCTTCGTTATCGCCGTCCGCATCGGTGTTGTTCACCGGCACCATTTCCACCTGGAGATTAGAGCGAGTCTTGCAAACTAGTGAGTTAATTTCACACGACTGTAGTGGAAAACTTACAAGCCAACAGATGGCGCTGTGCAATAATTAAGGTCGCAAACGATTCTCGACGCGTACAAAGCTTATATACAAATTTCCAATAATAGCAGAGGATGTAGGCCTGTAAGGCATAGCAATAGCTTCGCTGGAAGATCTTCTTTGAGACGAAGGAGCATTCCATCTCGCTCCTCCACCTACTCGATACATTCCTAAACAACTAATATACAAGCAACAATGTTAGCGAGATTGAAGTAAATAAATGTGGTCGATGCGGACTTGTGCAGCTACTGTTGAGTGGAACAAGTTTATAAAATTTGTAAGAGTAACAACACATTTTGTACTGAACTAGTACAGTGTACCACTTCAATTGAGCCGAGGAGATTTGTACTGTTTGAAGTGTGGCAGTACATTTGCAGTGTTGCCACATTTATCTATGTGCGGTACAGTCAAAATTTCTAGTTCGAATATGTTCATTAAGAATCGGATGTGATTCCCCTCTGTCGCCTTATTTTACTAGCAGTCGTATTATGACGAGCGCGTTTCTCTTGTAGCTCACAACGTTCAAAATGCTCCTTCAGCCGTATCACATACGTCGCTAATGACATCATAATTTTCGACCATGCAGCACTCACAGCGATCCGTCTCAAGAGGTGGGTCGAATAACCTGTTCCACTTGAGTTTACGATTGTAACGTCCGCAAGCAAGTGGAACGGGAAAAACGCGGTCGTGAGCGGGGTCGTTGTGAGGCTCATGTGGAATGTAGCTAACATGTTGTCCCTTCTTGTCATATGAATACCCATAAAGGCGTTATTGTACTGTTATAGCAAATGCCTCGCTCCGTCCTTTTTCTTTGGTTTGAGGCGCGAGTAGTAGCGCGACAAAAATGTTGAAGTCTTACATTTTCAGATTTTGAGCCGCATTAGTACAAATGTATTTTGTACGGGACAAATATACTGGCTTATACATATAGAAAAAAAACGTTTATTTGGTCTTCACATAGCGATGAATTAAACAATGTAGCCATAGGTATATACAAAAAAAAAGGCTCCCAATGGTACCAAATGGGTGCAGTTTAGCATATGCCAGGCAATGGGTTGCTGACGTTGGTTTTCAACTACACCCTAGGACAGACGGATGCTGCACTATTATTTACATATATATATGTTGTAATTATACTAATTACGAAACTGCTGTTTGAATTTAATAATATTTTGACGTAAAATTGCGAAATATGTGATGCCACACTAGGGAGAGAGAAGTCTCACGAATGTGGCCAGCTGTGACAAGGACGGGGGAGGGGTCAAACAAACATGAAACTCGTTTAACGTCATTTGTGGATGACCCCTTACTTTTAAACGTTGTTTCTGTTTATTTTTAATTTGCTCACCTTGAAAGTGATGGTGGACGCGGCTTTGAAGCTCTCCAGGATTTTAAAGAATCTTTCAACGGCGTATCTGTGAACAGACATAACATATAATAATAAAAATCTCTAGTAAAAAAAGAAAACAACTTCAAGAGAAGCTAAATAGCAAAAAATTAATATTTTCTACATCTTGAAATTGATGCAAAGTAAAGCATAGTAATTAACTCTTTAAGACGGAACCACCACAGATTTGTTGCCCGAACTGTCAAACACGGCTAATTGGGAAGCACCAAAAATTTGTGGTCAAATACAGATAATTGAAATGAACATTGAACTGATGCTTTCTCCCTCTAACTGCATAGAATTTGTATTAGAGTAAAAGAGATGATATAATTCTCTTGGACAAAAATAATATTAAATTTAGCCCCTCAAAGGGGTTAAGTTATGTATATTTTGCAAATTTGTTGTTTTCTTATGTTTCACTTAGCAGTGGCACCGCCTTTTAAAATTTTGTAAAAAATATGTATTTATTGCTTTTAAGTTACTCTTTAAAGTCAGCTTATTTTATGCTAGACAGTAGTAGTACAGTAGCTAGTAAAGCGATAAAAGAACGTACACAACTGCGCAGTTTTTACTAATTTTAACTTAAAGGTACGTTTTAATACTTAATTGTTGTCGTAATTGAGAGTGGGTGTAATGCTATATAGAATGTGTCATTGTATCGAAGACTAGCTGTTTTTTTTTTAAGGCGGGGCAAATCCGTTTCGCACGCTACCGGGTCCTTTGCTAGGGATTAGGCCAAAGCTATGAACTAGCCACTGAGTCAATCGCCGGCATGTGTGGAGACTCAGAAAGGTACCTCCCTCTATGTGGAGAGGTAATCCATGGGCCAATACTCCACTAAAATCACCCTCCTCACATGTGCCCCGCGCTTATGGTAGCAAGAGCGTGGAGACAAGCTAAAACAACCAAAGCCAAATGATTTCGACGCTTAAGGGAGTTTGTCGTTATATCGAGAGACGTTATATGGAGTTTACACTGTACATAAAAAAAATACACGACGAATTGAGAAACTGCTACTGTTTTCAAGTCGGTAAAAAAAGTAACACTCACTGCCCTTCTAGAGGTTTGTCGTATTGTCGACAGAGACACATCTTGCTGACGATCTGCTCGGCGATGTCACTCTCGCGTGACAGCCGACAAAGTTGCTCGTGAATTATCGAAGCACCTGCAAACGTGATCTATCTATAATATTATAAAATTCTAAACATGCCGTGTCTGTACATTGCAGCTATTTGAAAAAAAAAACCAACTAGAATACACTATATAAACACCGGAAAAAGCAATATAATTTTTTTAGATTTCTTGTCTGTTTGTTTTTTGTTCCGGATTCACATAAAAACTAGGGTGCTGATTTCGATGCGGTCTTCGCTGATCGAAAGCTAACTCTTAGACTTAAACTCTGCGCTACTTTTTATCCCGGGAATCCCGCAGGAATTTTCCTGGGAGCGATTTGTAGTTGTCAGGGTGCATAAAAATAACCTTATTCCGGCACAGTTTTCACTTACAGCTTACATTCGTTTTCAAATGACTAAGTCCTGCAAAATTCCGCGGGAATTTCAAGTCAAACGTAAGCAAAGTTGCGGGCAAAGCCTTGTTATAAATAAATTATTAGAGCTAGGCATGTCGCTGATGTCTCCATTCGTTCACTCATTCACATCTATCATTCGATGAAGAACGAATGAGTCATACCCTCGCCGTTGCAAAGGACCCGTTGCAGTCGCTGCAGGTCCCACTGGTTGTACGCGCAGGTCGTCTGTCCGGCTCTCAATCGCAGGGACCGCATCATGCCCACCGCCACGTGGACTGTGCCCACGCCTGGACAAGCAGAATATAATAAACATCTAAATAATCGACAGACAAACATAAATTTTTATCTGTGCAGGAACGGAGAAAGAATACAATTTCCTATGTTGGGGCAGCCTGTCGTAAGAGGCGACAAAACAACCCACAGCCAGGTGGTAGGGTATTTGCTCGACTGAATGACTACCACCCCTGGTCTAATGTATGCCGCCATAACAAACTTAGGTTGTGTTCCGGCATTAGTGGCCAGGTTCCAGTCTCCCTTAAGAGAGCAGCAGCGCATTTGCAGCACCTTTGGTGTCGCAAACGTCCATAAGCGATGGTAACCGCTTTCCATCAAGTGGGCCGTCTGCCTGTCTGCTGAACTCCTGCAATAAAATAAAAAAATTAAACTCATTAAAATATTCGGGTCGTTTTAGTATTACGCCAAAAGAAAGGTTTGCACTGAAAATCAGCGTTATGTCGGATATAATTCCGGCACAGCAATGAGTGCAAACCTTGTTCGCTGAAAATGCGGCGTACAAATTCTCAAAATATGTTTTTAATTTTGAGATACATGTTAGCAATGTAAGTACGTCGCTATTTCTTCAAATATTTTTTTTATTTCTTTCTTTCTTCTTTATATATTGCATATGCTTAAGTTATTCTTTCTTTACAGCTAGGTCGATTTACATATTTGTATACCGACTCTTTCCAAGCGTTTGTTTTACTTTTGACGTTTGCACGTCTATCAAGTTACATATTTCTTGACACTAAAGCCCATATGAAACAAATGACATAATTGTTGTACTTTATTATTATGCGTGACGTACTGAGTCATATCACGGACAGACTATTAAACCATTGACACAATACGTAAATAAATCTAAAGTAATTGATTTGGAAATAAGTTCTACTTTAAAGAAAAATAATACCGCCATTATTTTAAGTGCATTTAACTTATTTAATATACATATTGTTACGAGCTACACAGGACTTGAATTAAAAATGCCGTGGGAATTACTATAGTTTATTAGAACTGTACAAACACACGTATAAAACAGGTACAAATATACTGGATACAACCAGTAACACTGTACGATTCAATAACACGCGCAAAGTCCGTCACTATATCGCTCTTCAAATGTACTACACACGTCTTACTCGTATCGTAGTCGTCGCTTGACTGCCGACCTCTCCGCTCGGGCATCCCTTTATACTCAACTTACAATGGGTCACGACCGAGTAAACAATGATTTCCACGAATCACACCTGCGCCTATGTCGACGCTATTCCCAGAAAACATAATTCTGCACACCTGCAGGATTATGCCTGCGAACGGCCATAAACAAGTACAATAACAATAGGCTATTGTCTAATTGCAAATTTTGAACACAAAAGAACTCCAAATGCGGAGTGTAATAATACACTGCTTTATGGCAGGCCGGTGTGCTTCGTGGAATTTTGGCCAAGTTGTAACAATATGAAAAATATATTAATTGAAATGTGGGTATATATAGTACTTTTCGCAAATATATATATATATATATATATATATATATATATATATATATATATATATATATATATATATATATATATATATATATAATATATATATATATATATATTATATAATAATTAAAACTTATTTATAAATGAAGTCGATTTTTATAACAAATCGAGTCAGTGATGCATTAGGGCATTAGTAATTGAACTGTCATTGAGCTGTCAAAAGTAAATAAATGCTTGGCACAGCTGCGGTGCGGAATCGGTACGCTCGCAAAATGGCATTCCGGTACCGCGTTTATTGAGGATACCAGATAGCGCACCGCTGCTGCACCTAAAAATCGGAAAGCGACTTTAACATGAAACGGACAATTCTGAGATTGATCACAGACAAGCAACCCAAAATAAATAACGATATTTATTTCACCGTGACTCGAGTCATAGACCTATGAACTATCAATATGAGAAGTATAATAGCACTCACCCTGCGCCAAAGCCCAGACAACATCCCTGATGAAGAGAGCCAGTGCGTCCGCGTTGTTGGCCAAGCACAAGCAGAGCCTACAGTGACACCCGAAACGGGCTCGGTACACCCACTCGTCGGTCACCATCTCCACGCTCCTGTTGCAGATCAGTTATTGTAATCATAAAACATCCAAATTTTAATAGAGAAGATGGTACCACCTGTTTGGGATCCTATCATCACAACTATTAAAACAAAACCAAGCAAGAGACAAGTACCAAACCTCAGGACATTGAGGTTTTGCTTCTTGCACCAAAATATACCCCAACTTGATTGACAAAATTATCTCTTTTTATTTTGAAAATGAAAAAATGAAAATATTTATTGCTTAGGAAACACATGAACAATTTTTAGACAGTTGCTGGAATCTTCTTTTAAGCAAAATTTATCTTGTATCAGAAGATCCCGCTCTTCCATACCTTAAATATTACATTGTATTTAAAAGTTTATAAAATATTTTCATGCTATAGAGGACATAACATTGATATTAAAAATTATTTTATTATAAATTGTATAATTGTATTGTAAATAAAGTTAGCGTACTTAATTTTCATTAAGTACAAAACATAATAATCATAGCAAAATATTTTATTACATTATCATATTGTATTGGGAGAAAATAGTTACTGCACTTATATATTTTCATTAAGTACAGAACTATAAAATTATAATAGTATTTCATAAAAGAAAATAAGAATGCCTGAGTTTGTGTGTACGTGTATGTGTGTGTGTGTATGTGTGTGTATGTTTGTGTATGTTTGGGTGTATGTGTACGCATAATTAATAATATATTCAATAAGGAATCTGTAAAAGAGATTCTACTGCATCGTAGTCAAGGACATTAGCCATTTTAGCAAAGAGGTTTTACAATCATGTGTGTTCATGTGATACATATTTAACACCTGATTAATTTAGTTGTACAAAAAGCTGGATTGATAAACGTATTGCCGCCTAGCAAAGGAAGTTTTATAGTTATTAGTTCAAATATTACGTATCGTCTTCTCGTAGTATCAATGATTGAGTGTAAAGGCTTAGATTTGTGTAATCTTAAAATTACATTTAGAACATAAAGCTTTCTAATACTTAGAACTTTTGAATACAGGTATAACTCAGTGGTTATTTTACCATCCAGCAATTTAAGATTATAAGTATATAAAGTAACTAGAGTTTACCCAGCGCCCGCGCCGCGGGCCATTAACTAGTGCGTGCTTTTCCTTTAAACAACAGGCGGTACAGGTTACATTGTATTAATTTTTTATGTACTTGCCCCCGGAAGATTCACTTCATGATATATCGCTAACTAGCCGAAATGGACAAAATCATGAAACCTATCCTAGTTTCCGGGATAACATTTACATAAATCTATCTCATTATTCAGGATAAACTATCCCATTTTTCTGGATAAATAGTTTCCTATATTTATCCTCGGCATCGAAAATATATATATATAATGACTTTCAGCCAAATCGTTAAAGAAGTTTATCCGTGAAAACGGGACAGACAGACAGACAGAGTTACTTCCGCATTTACAAGATTAATAAAGATTGGAACTTGGCATGTTAAAGAGTTTCCTGCGCTGCTTATTCTCTTCAAGCCACAACATGTTGCAAAGCGGTGGTGAATTAGATTAGGTAGCCACAGAGTAAATAAAAACCGCAAACAAAAATTAAAATTACTTGATTAAAGTAAACAAGTTCAAGATAGGCTAAATAATAACTTTAACATAACTATTTGACACTTAACATCTTTGTCTTCTGAAATCATCAAAAACAAGAAATACCTCTAAATAAGACGAAATTACTTACATATTGGTTCCAATAAGAGTGTACATTAGGGCACTGATTTCACACCAGGAGTGGAATACCCCCAGCAGCCACTCCTCAACCGGCACCAGGTTGTATGGCGGCCGACAGCCCTCGCTCGAGACACGCTCAGCTTCTGAATAGATAAAGAAAATATACATTGCTAGCGGTCTTGGCAGACGTGGTTTTCATTCTAGCGCCACCTACCGGGTCTAATTGAGAATCTAAACCACCCCGGGACCAACTTGAACAGACATAAAATTTCATCAAAATCGTAGATCCCGATTCCAGTGCCAAGTATTGTGTTAAGATTGATAGGTTACTAAAGCTACGTTCCGCAAGAGGCTCACAACGACCGGGTTCACGACCGCGATTTTTCCCGTTCCACTTGCTTGCGGACATTACAATCCTATACTCTAGTGGAATGAATTATGGAGCGTTGATGTCATAAACGTTATTGGTTGATTTGAAAATCGCGCCTTTTTCAATGTCAATCGATAGAGAAAATTAATGCTCTGTGATCAACGCACACTGTGTAATCAAAAATGATGACGTCATTAGTGACGTTTTCGCCACGACCGTAACGACCGTGGTCGCCATGTGGAACGGCTGGCAGAGCATTTTGGACGTTGTGAGCTACTAACGGAACGCGTACATTATGAGAGTTTTATTAGGGATCCCTAACTTTTATATAATCTATATTAATCAGGGATAATGTAGAATTCGAATGGTGAAAGAATGTTCGAAATCGGTTCAGTAGTTTTTCAGTTTACTCCTAACAAAAATACAAATGTTTCCTCTTTATAATATTAGTATAGATTAACATTAACTGTGTTCATGAGATGCAGTCAAATGACCAGCGTAATTTGATATTTAATTGATATATGGAAAATAGAATATTTTGTTCCAAATTGCTTTCCCTAGCTCCCTTACAAGCTACACTATGATATGGTATAAAAATAGTTTTTTTTTTTTTTTAATATCAACCGCTGTGATCCTAGACAATGGTAATTGATTTTTCAAAAATCTAATGATACAAATCAAGGACCACTTGAAAAATTCAATCTGTGTAATTCATATACTGTGAGGTATCACAACACAATTTTTTTTATGTCTATGACTTTATTCTTTATTGTCTATGTCTCTTAAAATATGTCATGTCAATTAATTGTGCTACTGAAGAACAGTAGACTGGCTGATGATCCACATGAAGGAGAATGTTTACCATTGTCCATGGACTTCGAGGTTGTTATGGTGGCATACTCTAGACCAGGGGTCGTAGCCATCAGGGCAAATACTATCACCTAGCTGTGGATTATTTTGGCACATTTTGTATAATGTAATATTAATATAGTGCAGTTTTACACAGCTTATAATTCCGATCGGCAGTTATCGTTTGCGCAGAAAAGTGCAGACCGGTTTCTGAAATATAAACAATCTACATTGAACTTTATTCACAAGCGGAAATGGAGCAGTGTTGCTTGCTATGCATCATTAGCTCTGTACCGCTATTAAAATTGGTCTACTGTGCAGATACATTGGAAGGAATTACTAATTGTATAAAACAGTAATTGATTAAAATTTTCAAAATAAGATATGCTTATATATATATATATAGCATATACTAGCTGATGCCCGCGACTTCGTCCGCGTGGTGCGGTTTTTTAACTATCCCACGGGAACTCTTTAATTTTTCGGGATCAAAAGTATCCTATATGTTGACCAGGGATATAAACTACCATCAAACAAAATTTCATTTAAATCGGTCCAGTCGTTTCGGAGATTAGCCGGTACAAACAGACAAACAAACAAAAAATTTGAAAAAAAATCTACATTAGTTCTATTTCACTTCTTACATCTCCCTGACTCGGTTTTTACCATTTTTTTTTCATTGTACAGAAATTCGACCTCTACAGTTTTATTATATTGTTACGAACGAATGCCGACAAAAGACAAAATTACACCTGCGTCCGTAGAAACACATTTTATTACCTTTTTGGGCATTTGGACTTCTTTTGTTTGCTTTGTGATTAAATTTGTAATTAGAAAAACAGCCTATTGTGTATTGTAATCTTTTATGGCAGTCATTTTTTTTTTATTGCAGGAGTTCAGCAGACAAGCAGACGGCCCACTTGATGGAAAGCGGTTACCATCGCCTATGGACATTTGCAACACCAAAGGTGCGAATGCGCTGCTGCTCTCTTAAGGGAGACTGGAACCTGCCGGAACACAACTCAAGGTTGTTATGGCGACATACTTTAGACCAGGGGTGGTAGCCATTCAGTCGGGCAAATGCCCTGCCACCTGGCTGTGAGTTGTTAAGTCGCCTCTTACGACAGGCCGCCCGGCCGCAGGAAATTGTATTCTTTCTCCGTTCCTGCACGGATAAAAGTTATTACACAGGTGTGTCGAACTGGTTCTAGGAAATCCGATCTACGCGGGCTGGCAGCCGTGTTGTATCGGTGCAGTATAAAGCAATGGCCCAATGGAGAGATCGGCAGTCAAAGCGATAACACAAGCGAGGCAAGACGTGTGTACATTTAGTGACGGACTTTGCGCGTGTTATTGAATTCGGTTATATTTGTACCTGTGTTATTCGTGTTTGTATAATTCTAATAAATTCTATAGTAATTCCAACAGCATTTTAATTCGAGTCCCATAACTAGTAACAATATGTATAGATAACCTAATAAGGAATTCTTTTCTTTACTTTCATCTTCTCCCAATAAGTTGGGATCGACACAATATGTATACTTCTTCCACACTCCTCCACTCTGACATACATCCTCTGTCATACCACAAATCATCGTATCATCCTTCACAGAATTCATCCATTTCTTTTTTGGTTTACCTTTGTATCTATGAATCTTGCAGTTTAAAATTCTTTTTGTCACGTGACCTTCATCCCTCCTCATTACATGTTACAACCTACACGTATATATTTAAAAGAGAACAGCCTCACCGCACACATAGTGAAGCAGGGCGGCCTCTTCTTGCGGAATGACGGGTGGCTCCAAAAACACAGACATGTCGCTACTTGAGAACCTTGAATAAACAAAACCCAACTTGAAAAGGAAAACCAAAAACCAGTGTGAATAATTTTTGAAGTATGTTCAGCCATAACTTGTTTCATTTCTGTACCCATTTCGCTAATTATTTTTACATTATTCAGTAAAGCTTCAAAATGGTCCCAAATAAATTTTATTGCTATTAGACTTCAAGTTCCGAAGATATATTTTAATGATTTATTAATAAAAAAAATATTGTACACATTCTATGTAAGATTTTAATGATTTTTCTGCTATATATTCGGGACTCAGTCCAATAGGAATAAAAAAAATATTATACACATTCTCTGTAAGATTTTAATGTTTTTCTGCTATATCTTCGGAACTCAAAGTCCAATAGCGATAATAATTAAATATTTTCTACAACATTTCGAAGTCAGTGCCAAGTAAAACATAAAAAGACAACAATTTTGCAAAATATAGTCGTTTCTTATTGGTACAATTTTTTTTCGATAGGTAAGCTTTGGAAATATATCTCAAGCTACTATAACACTTACATGTCTGTATTGTTCACTATAGGTGGCTCGTCGTCGTCCAGTGGAACATCTTCGCGAAGGCTTTCTTCGGCAGTTGCAAGTAACTACAAAAGATTAAATGTATCATTTTCTATTACGCCTGTTTCCCATGGGAGTAGGCTGAGTGTAGGTAGGTGTGTAAGTCTAAGAGATCTATCCATCTGCTCATCTGGATGGCTACCACCCCTGTTCTGGTGTATGACGCCATTACAACCTTGGGTTGTGATCCGGCATTAGTGACCAGGTTAAAGACTCCCCCCTCAAGAGAGTAGCGGCGCATTTGTAACGCCTTTGGTGTTGCAAATGTCCATAGGCGATGGTAACCACTTACCATTAGGTGGGTCGCCTGCCTGTCTGCTTTATTCGTGTAATAAAAATAACATTTCTCTTGTCTGATTACGCTATCTCATTCTCCTATCGCGTCCTAAAGGTTGGCAACGCGTTTGCTTGGCCCCTGGTATTGCAAAAATATACAGGTGACAGTAACCACTTTGAATGTGGGTTAGGCTGAGGCGGAGACAGGTAACCAGTGTGACATGCAGCAAACTAATGCCTCTGAAACTAAAAGGTCAGATATATATATATATATATATATATATATATATACATATATATATATATACATATATATATATACTAGCTGTCCCGGCAGACGTTCTGCCCTGAAGAAATAAAATTTAGAACCCTATTCCAGCGCCACCTACCGGGTCCAAATGTAAGCTATCCTATCTTTCAAGTCGGATCAAACTGCACCTGGTGTGCAAATTTGATTAAAATCGGTCAAGTAGTTTAGGAGTCCATCGCGGACAAACAACGTGACACGTAATTTATATATATTAAGATATATATATATATATATATATATATATATATATATATATATATATATATATATATATTTCCTACATTTTAGTTATATATATATATACACATAGGTATGTATATTAAGTATATGTCTATTTAATATATAAAATTTCTACATATATATCATTTATGTATTTATTATTAAAAAGTAAGTAGTTCATACTATATGTTATGTATACCACCATCGCCATTATCATCTCAATTCATTCCTGGGGTCGTATGGAAGAGATTGATTTTTAGCGATAAGACCGCCTTTTGTACATAACTAGATATAATTTAGTCTTTAAGTTCATTTTTGTATTGGTGTATAATTAAGTGTTATCTATCTATATAAATTGGTCATATGACCGGTCATGTTATACGCATCCGTATGTTGGGCCACTAAAGTGACAGACCTCAAACATCTCCATTCAGCTGAGATGGATGTGTGGTGTTACAAGAATGGATAAGGTGAGAAATTAGTAAAATTTTTTTTATTGCAGGAGTTCAGCAGACAGGCAGACGGCCCACTTGATGGAAAGCGGTTACCATCGCCTATGGACATTTGCATCATCAAAGGCGCTACAAATGCGCTGCTGCTCTCTTAAGGGAGACTGGAACCTGGTCACTAATGCCGGAACACAACACAAGGTTGTTATGATGGCATACTCTAGACCAGGGGTGGTAGCCATCCAGTCGGGCAAATGCCCTACCACCTGGCTGTGGGTTGTTTTGTCGCCTCTTACGACAGGCCGCCCCAACGCAGGAAATTGTATTCTTTCTCCGTTCCTGCACGGATAGTATCATCATCAAGGGATCTTTGAAAGTTGCACCCGTGACTGAAAAGTTCAGCGGAAGAAAACTAAGATGGGCATGTAATGACGAGGGATAATAGTAACGTGACAAAAATAACAGACGGGCGGATTTTGTGAAGGATGACATGACGAATTGTGGTGCGACAGAGGACGTATGTCAGAATGGAGGTGTGTCGAAGAAGAAGACCTATTGTGCCGACCCCAAATAATCGGGAGAAGATGAAAAAAGAGAGAGGTAAGCCGGCTTCGCAATAAAAAAAAATAGAGAGAAGGAGGTCAGTCCACAGCTTGCATGTGTAATGTGTAAATAAAAAAACATCAGCAAAATACCTGAAGAATGTCCTCGTGTCTGATCAGGAAATGGTCAGGATCAGGAGCTGTCGAATCGGCGCTCAGGAGGGGAAGCAGAAACTGACCCATGGCCGGTGCTTCCGCCTAAAAATTAGCAAAATTTTGTTACAAAACTAAAAGAAAATTTGCCTTTCTCCAAAATTACAGTACAATTGAGACTCCAGCCTTATATACTATCTTCTGTGTAACGTATATATTTTGCATAGCATGTGAGGAATCTATTTTATTTATTGATTGAAAAAAAATCCAATAGCGCATATCAATAATACAAACAACAACAAAAATTACTTATAATGTAGAGTTAATAACAGGTTTTTCTGAATTCATTTGTGAGCTAACGAGCGAACTAAAGTTTAAAAAGGTTAAAAATGCAATAAATATATACATAAGTGAAAATAAGTATATCCTTATATATGGAGATATGTCACAGTATTAGTTTGTCATTTTTGCAAGGGTAACAACATTTTTTATATGTTATAACTCCATAAAAGACTCTGAGATAGATAACTAATTATGATGAAAAAAAAAATATTTTAGCTAGACAACACGTCTAGCTAAAAAAATTTTTTTTTTGTTGGGGAGTTTCTTACCGCTTCTTCTCCTTAACATCAATAACATTTTTTCATCCGTGCAGAAACGGAGAAAGAATACAATTTCCTGCGGCCGGGCGGCCTGTCGTAAGAGACGACCAAACAACCCACAGCCAGGTGGTAGGGCATTGGCCCGACTGGATGGCGACCACCCTTGGTCTAGAGTATGTCGCCATAACAACCTTGTGTTGTGTTCCGGCATTAGTGACCAGGTTCCAGTCTCCCTTAAGAGAACAGCAGCGCATTTGTAGCAACTTTGGTGTTGCAAATGTCCATAGGCGATGGTAACCGCTTTTCATCGAGTGGGCCGTCTGCCTGTCTGCTGATTTCCTGCAATAAAAAAAAAAAAAAAACATGTTGCGAAGCGGTGTACATAGAATAGGAAGTAGATTTAAACTTTAACTTACAAGTATGACTTTCAAAAAGTGTTCTCCAGTGGAATTTAACTATATATATATAAAAATGAATCGTATAAATGTATGTACGCGGATAACTTCAGAACGACTTTACCGATTTTCAAGATTTTTATTAGTGTATTTGAATGGGTCGCCGGATTATGTAGGCTCACAATTGGAACCGGTAGGTGGCACTGGGATCGGGTTCTAGAATCCTCTTAACCTTCTGAACCACTTTGATGATTTTTCTGTGTTTGTATGGGTCCCCGGACGGTTTAGATTCAAATTTTTTTATTTTTTCAGGGCAGGACATCTGCCGAGACCTCTAGTTTTGAATAAAAACTTTCGAATTCAAATAAACCCAAATGTATTATACTATACATCACTGGTTGTCCAAACCTCATTGGAAATATCTTTTCAAATTATTCGATTCTTTAAGTTCTTCTTTTTTTTTATTTTCTTTTATGTTATGTCAAAAGCGATGTAAGAAAATATAGCACGCATTAATATCATATTTTCTTTTAATTCATTATACAGTGTAAACTCTATATAACGACATTGAAGGGGCTACGCATTTTATGATGTTATAGAGAGTTGTCATAAATGGAGAGAAGTCTGTTATTTTTGTCTCACGTCTTTTGCTGCACCAGTAATTTTATTGTATTTTTTAAATTATTTTATACATACCTTGCGATATTGAGTCATCTTTATGATAAAGGATATACTTACAACTTCCGGTATTTCGTAATTTCTTAGAAATTTCGAAATACGCGTGATGACGACAGTCGAGTTTTTTTACATGCTAAGATAATAAAGCGATAAAATAACATACAGAGCTGCGCAGTTTTTCCTAATTTTGGCAATTTAAAAGGTATGTTTTTTATTACTTAATTGTTGTTGTTATTGAGAGTGGGTGTAATGCTATATAGTGGGTATCATTGTATCGAAGACACGCTAAACCAACCAAAGCCAAGTGATTTCGATGCTTAAAGGAGATTGTCGTTAAATCGAGTGACGTTATATGGAGTTTACACTTAATCTTAAAATACAATCTGCTAACTACAGTTTACACACTGGTAGTGCAGAGACGATCCGCCACTTACCCCCTTGTGGTACATGCAGTCCACGTCCACGTCCACGTCGCCGATTGTAGCCACCTCCTTCATAGACGAGCTGTCCGACGATCCGGCTAAAATTAAAACAAACTCTTACTGCTTCTTACTTTTGACAATCGCCTAGTAAAAAATGTACGCTGAAAGTTAAAAATATTATGGTATTAAAATTTCCACATACATTTAACATCCGACGGAACCTAGCCATCACATGAAGGGTTGTAATATTTTACATCTTGAAGTCGGTGCCGTGTAAAACATAAAAATTAGTATATCTTGCAATATAGATAGATGATACTTTATTGTACATCAATACAAACATGAATTTAAAGACTAAAATTATATCTAGTTATGTACAAAGAGCATTCTTATCACTAAAAAGCGATCTCTTCCAGACAACCCCAGGAATGAATTATATGTAACATATAGTATGAACTACTTACATTTTAATAATAAATACATAAATTATATATATATATATGTATATATATATATATATATATATATATATATATATATATATATACGCAGAAATTTTATATATTACATAGATATATACTTAATATACAATATTTAGTTGTTGTAACAATGTGTATGGTGATTTTTGTGATTTACTTGGCAACGACTTCAAGATGTAGTAGACAATGTTACTTTTCGCTTTTTAGTTACTCTTGAAGTTGGTTTCTATTTTGTTGTAACGAGCCAAAAAAAAACGACACTACTCTCATCAAAATTTGCGTTCCTGAAAGTACTCACAGTGATCATCGAGTTCAGTCCATTGGTCGTCGGAGTCGGAGTCGGCGCCGACGTCCGACGCGTCCGAGACGACCTCCACGCGGCGCACGCGCATGCACACCGCGCGCCGGGCGGCCACGCTGCGCCGGCGAGACATCTACGACAAAATGTATATTTCACTAACTTTCAATACGAAGAGGTTCTTTCTCAATTGGGTACTTGATATATATTACAAAAAGATCTCAAACATTATTCATATAAAAAAGAGCAGGCGTCAAATACATCTTATTAACATCTCACTTTCAACAGTTGATAATAGAAATAATTTTAATTATAGTTTAAACCAGGGATTCTCAAAGTGGTCGTTATTGACTCCTAGGTCGATATAAACAAAAACTGATTTTGGGGGTAAACGAGGTCTAAAAATAGACCCCTATTAATTAACACAAGTTCTTATTTGAAACTTTCAAGATACCGTATAAGTGGTGTTACGTGTACTAACTTCTTATGAGAATGACTAATATTTGAGTAGGAAGTATCATTGTTGTACTTTTTAAAAACTCAACACGTCAATAAGCGTGCACAAGTTCGTGCAAGATTTAATTGTTAAGTATTTTGTATTGATACAAAAAAACTAGTAATAGGATTTTAAAAGTAATTTGGCTATGAGGTATCAGTATCAGTTCATTTTAGAAAAGGAGTCTCTTGCCCAAAATAGTTTGGGAATCCATGGTTGAAAGAGTAATCAATAAGCTATTTGACTTGTTAAAATTGTAACATCATAAGCCAGTAAACTCATACAAAATCAAGGAGGCTGTGACATTTTTTATTATGATAAAAAGTGTCTCAGTTCATTTGACTGCGTTTGGTACGCGACAATTTACAATTTTTGGTATCACTAGACTCCAGCCCCTTTCATGGCAACAGTCTAGTTGAGGTAAAAACCCCTAGGGAGCTTTCTCGAGCAGGTTGTCCCCGGGCTGAAGCGCCTTTACGAAGCGAAGCGAAGGCGTGGTAAAGCTATTAGGTCTTCAAACCAACAACATAAAATCAATTCCATATTAACATCAATGGCATTAGGGACATACCATTTTTCAGAAAATAAATAATCTATGTCATCCTCCTCTTATAATTGGCCTTACCTTTTAATTTGTAACTAAATCCTAAAGATATAAATTAATATCTATAAAATTCAGATACAAATAAAAAGTTTAATCAATTATAAGAAGACTAAATACATTTTTTGTTACACTTTTCTGAAAAATAATGCTTTATCTATACTGTCTATAAGGCCCAAGCACACTAACCGGCCTACCTAGTCGCGTCTGCCAGGTGGCCAATGCAGTGGGCAAGTATTCTAAATTATTCAACCCAGAATATAGGATACAGACAGATTTTAATTTTCTGAAGGTAAATTTAATATAATTTGTATGTACAGGACATGTATGTATGTACAAGTATTGTAACCTGTGTAAAAGCTTGTTCCCAAAACAGTTATGATATCCAGTTAATAAGTAAATGGAATAGCAGGATTCCTGTCAGAAACGTCCACAAATGAAACTACAGGTTATACCAAATACAGAGATCTTTAATGGACAGTGGGAACGAGGATGCAAAATATACACTTACCTCTTTGCCCTTGGCAATGGGACGTCGTCTCGGAGCCCGCTGTGGTCGCGAGTGGCGCCGCGGACGTCCCGCGCGACCTACAGACCATGACGATGAGGACGAGCCGCTGGCTGATCCACGGTGACCCATCTGCAGCATGAAAAAGACATATATGTATCTCAGGCCCTTTTTTTAAACAATACATTATTAATTAATACATTTTAATCAATTATTAAATCAGAAGTATGTTATATTAAAATAATTTTAATTCCTTTATAAACAGTAATTGAGGGGTGTAATTTCAAGACCTCTGCATATGAATGATAGGGTCATACATTATACAGGTTTTGAAAATACACCTCAATTAATAAGCCATTTCACTCATTAAAGTACAAAAAAATGTATGTGGCTTGGACAACATATGTTGATTGAAAGACTAGTACATAGGTTCTCAAAGTGGGTGGTATCGACCCGAGTGGGCGCACCCGAGTGGGGGCTGAGGTTATCTGAGTGAAACTTCGTATTCATGTAAAAAAATTGATGAAATATTTCAGAGGATACTAGGTACCTATTCAATTTTTCCTAAAGTGTGCAGTACACCACAAAAAGTGTGAGAAACCCTGGCCCCATTGTGTTGCTAAATCAAACAAAAATACTATTGTTAACTAACAGCTTAAAGTTTAAGAGTTAGTCCCCTGCAAGTAATCATCTATAATAATATTATAAATGCGAAAGTAACTCTGTCTGTTCCGTTCTCACGGAAAAACTGCTGGACCGATTTCGCTGAAATTATAGTATAGTTAAGTATATATATATTTTCGATGCCGAGGATTAACATTGGATACTTTTTATCCCGAAAAATGGGATAGTTTTCGGGACAAAACTATATTTGTCTCTGTGTTTGTTATGCTTTTACGAAAAAACTACTGGATTGATTTGGCTGAAATTTGGTAGATATGTAATTTTAATATCTAGGGTGTATAAGGCATACTTTTTATCTTGGATAATGGGATAGATTTACGTAAAGGTTATCCCAGAAAGTAGGATAAGATTTTTTTGTAATTTCCTATTTTGGTTAATTTCGATCATATTGGCCCTTTTGGTGATTTTAGTGATTTTGGCCATTTGGTCATTTTGGCTACTTTGTTCATCTTCGAAATTTTGATCATTTTGGCATTGCGGTCATTTTTGGCTTTTTGGTACTTTTGGCATTAAGTTATGGTACTTGGCACTCTTGTTATTTTTGTCATTTTAGTTGTTTTTGGCACTTGGCATTTTTGGCCCTTTTTATTTTTTGTCATTTTGGCATATTTGACATTTTTAGCACTCTTGGCACCTTAGTCATTTTTGTCATTTTTAGGTATTTTTTGATTTTTTATCATTTATGTAGTAGTTTGCAGATAGATTGCACAGGGATGGATGAATAAAACTAGAATGGGTTAAAATAGGGGATGAAACTTTGTATGAGAGACCAATAATTTCTCAAGTTTAGAAGATATAATAATTCTTCATCTACAAAAAAACACAATAGTAACTCAATCTGTCTGTCTGTTAAGCTTTTACGGAAAAACTACTGAAGGACTGGATCGGTTATTTTGTACATATACCGAAAATGGATGTAGATATTTGTCATCCCGGGAGATGAATAGTTTGCGATATAAAATGAAATGAATTTTCAGGGGGCAAACAGTACTGACATAAAAATTTAACACAATGTAACCTGTAGGTATTAAGGCCTGCTCTTTAAACGAGAGGCATGCACTAGTTTGACTTGTGGCGTAGCCGCGGGATATACTGTAGTCTTTTATAGATCTTGATTCTTTGGGCATTGTGAAGTCTAGAATATTGCACTCTGTTTGCTACAACTCCATTAATTCTTTGAAAACAAGTTATTAAATATACTGTTACATATTAACAGAAGGCAGAAGAGATCATATTAACATAAAATAAGCAATGTCCATTAGTGTAAGATTCCAGTTCCGAACATACACTTAGTAATGCCTCTATTGCAGTTGAAACTAAACTAACTCTATCTCAATGGGCCAACCTCATATATTCCTAAAATAGACATGGGCCCCTAATAAACATATACACCTCTTCAATAAAACAATGTAAAAGAGGATGACTTCTAAGAACTTATAATGAAATTTCAACAATAAGACAGTTTGTGATGTTTACTCAAAGGCAGCCATAAACACAAAGGTATTAGTAATTGACAATAGACAATCTGAAAATTAGTGTGAACAAATTACAGTGAAAAATTATGGTAATCACTAAAATTAGAGATAATTTAGTTAGCAAGGGTAATAAAACATTTTTGGCTAAGAATTATAGGGATTTCAACTTCTCAAGACACTTAATTTGTAAGGTGGGTTCCTCATGGCGAGAATTCACCTGTAATGTAATGATACAGATCCGAGCATTACATCGGTGATGGAGAAGAATCAAGCATTACACTGCGCAACCTGTAATGATACAATCTGTAATCACAACAACTGCTTCATCTGACATTGTGGAATCAACTAAATGCTCAAAGTTGTATCATAAATGTTTCATTACAGGTGAATGCTCGTCAATCAGGCAATATTGTAATGTAATTTTTTTTTTATTGCAGGAGTTCAGCAGACAGGCAGACGGCCCACTTAATGGAAAGCGGTTACCATCGCCTATGGACATTTGCAACACCAAAGGTGCTACAAATGCGCTACTGCTCTCTTAAGGGTCACTGGAACCTGGTCACTAATTCCGGAACACAACTCAACAGGTTGTTATGGCGACATGCTTTAGACCAGGGGTGGTAGCCATCCAGTCGGGCAAATGCCCTACCACCTGGCTGTGGGTTGTTTAGTCGCCTCTTACGACAGGCCGCCCGGCTGCAGGAAATTGTACTCTTTCTCCGCTCCTGCACGGCTAAAATGTAATGCTCAAAATCAAACCATATATGTTACATTACAGGCGAACACTCCTGGTAAGAGAGCGTCTTAACAATACTTTTAAAAAAAGAGTGAAGAAGACAAATATGAGGAAAGATAGCTAAACATGTTACTGGTGAGTTTTTTACTTCCTCTGTTCCTTAAACTGTTATAAAATGCAAAATGGTGTATACAGAAAACCAAGTAGACATAATTTTTAACTTATATGTATTTTCTATTATCAAAACCATACGACCTAGTGCTATAAACAAAACTAAAGTGTAGTGTAATGTGCTAACTTAATAAAGAACACATGAACAAAGTGTCCTCCCCTTAATAGCGACAATAAGAAAAGTGCTAATGGACACTTTCATAGAATAATACTTTAGTTAATTGGGATTGTTCAAAAAAAATTACCCTCTGATTTTATATTTTTGTTACGTAAAATAGGGTATTTTAAGATACTAATTTGAATATTTTTGTGTTTTAAGTTTAGTTTTTTTTTAATTCGATATTGAAAAAAATTCTCTATCGGTAAATTATTTAAAGTGACCTTTAGTGAAAAATCAATCTTACAGAGCTTATATTGAATAATATGCAGCTATAATTTAATACCATTCATTGATTACCAGGCAAAAAATTCAGTTATTCTATTAGACATCGCAATGACATTACTTTCTTTATTTGTAATAAAATATTCTTTTCGGGATTAAAACATTCCACAATTAAAATACTTTGATTTGGTATCACATTTAGGTTATCATTTTTAATCTCTGGTGCCTATACATGATTCATTATCCAATGATGTTGTCAATGCAGTTAGAATAAAAAGGTTGTATTGTCAGTTTCAATTGCGAGAAGGAGGGTGGGGTCTTTAGTAAGACTTAAAAATCCTTCAGATGTTGGGACAGCACTTCAGAGGTAAAAACTTAGTATCTCAGAGTGACGGTCACGGGAATTCAGTGCATTTTCCTCACCCCAAAAGTGCCTACAGAAGTTTTTAACTTCAAAAATCATTGCGATGTTCGATAAACCCTTTTCTAAGTCCATGCGTTGGGAGTTAGTTTCGTACACACACGTGTGTGTATTTAAAAAAATTAAAAATTTTAGTGATTTCACTATTAGCAACCTTGGCAACATTGGGTATATCGACTTTAGATCAGCGGTTAATGCGACATTTCTGAATTTAATATTATTAATAACAATTCATTTCGTCCTTAGAAAATAATTCTGGAATCATGCGACAAAAAAGTGAAGTGTTTTATTATTTGAAAATATATTAAATATTTTTTTTGTAGACATGGCCGGATTTTCACATACGGAGACACTCCTACAACTTTGTAAAAGCTGATTCGCAAAACCTACCTAAAGTTGACAATGTGATGTTATTGGAGCACATAGCTTCCAGTACATAATATTGGAGAAATTAGAGTTAAAATCCTGATGTAAGTAGTTTTGCGAACGTGTCTAAATTCATCCTGTCCGTCCATATCAAGATTCCATCAAAGCCGCTACTTCCTTTTAGAGCCTGTGTATTTTATTACTATTACTGTCTGTAAATTTCATCCATTTAATAAAACCAGTAATGTTAATTACTTATTTAATTGATAGATGATGATAGATGTATATTTTGTGTTGGAGTCAAAATTCGTCTAAAATGTGCACCTGTTTTATTCAAAAATGTCACTAATTTATTAGAAACTGACCGATTATAAGCAAAACCATTAATATTATATTAATTACTTATTTGATAATATGGTACAATCAAATAACCAACAACCTATATTACTTTCTCATTAATTTATAATACAAGTAAAGTATCTCATATAAATACATACAAATAAAAGAACAGACATAGGATTGCACCACTGTCCTGACCATTGTATAGTGTGTTTGATTTCTAAGGTATCTTATAGGTCTGACCATATACAGCAACTTACAGGAAAATATTAAACTCCAGTAGTTTTAAATATATTCACTTACACATACAGCTTAAAAAGTGGCTAATCGAGCACATCTTCTAAAGCTTGAAGGATTTCATGGAATATGAAGATTTGTGACAAACACCTTATTCATTGTAAATCTCTTAATAATATCTTATCTATCTTAATAATCTTGATGTGTAACATAGTTACTAATATGTAGATTTATGAGTTAAATAATGACTATGCCAATCATTAAACAGACAATTTATATCAATTGTTTTTTCAGGTCATCCAGAAAGAACTAGCCACAACAACTTTTCTGTACAAGCAAGGGTTATGCTTGAACATAGAACTTTATATGAGTTATGCACTGCAGTTTACATGAAAACTTTAAAAAGATAGAGAAAATACCAAATACTCATCATCATCCGAGCGTTAGAAAATACCAAATACTAGCTTGCAGAAAAAAGAAATGGATAAAACAGAACATTTCTGAAAAGATTATATGTCCTAAATTATTATTAATAAGTGTTTTAAGTAAATAAACAAGTTTAACTGCTAAAAGTTATTTAATATTTCATCTTACAAAATAACATGTTAAAAGATATATCAATCAATTCATATATAAATATATGGCACTCACATATTTATAACTCACAATAGTTTGCTTTCAATATAGAAAATCATCGAATTCTTATAACTCTTAATGTGAACTCTTAAACTATATAGTCATTACCTTCTATGTATGTTCATAAGTCTTCAGACAAAATAAAACTGAAATATTTTATGGAGGAATGTTAAATATTCATAATTGTTTACATGAATTATAACTACTAACATCTAGATTTATGTATATATAAAATTAAATTATTCAAAATAGCCATCCTTGTTTTCAATTAATTAATTAATAAGCTTTAAAGGTGTGGGCCATTCTTCTATGGTGGTTCAAATCATTTCAATAGGAATAATTTTTGATTTATTGATATGGGCTCGCTTGAGATAAATTCAGGTTCTAGTAAATTTTCTGTATGCCAGTAGCTCTAATACAGTTCATAAAGAATAATCCAAAGAATTCAAGTCAGAGTTCAACAATGGGCAATCTTCGCTCTGAACAAGGCCCGGCAAATTGGTTTGCAACCAATTTTAGATAGACTTAGCTTTATGGGAGGGTGCAGAGTCCTGTTGGAAAATCCACTGCTATCCAGGGAATAGAGTATCACTTAATGGTTAAATCGTTGCTTCCTATATGTGATTTTGGAAATGTTGCGCCTTGAAGTGACCTCCTCGTAGGAAACACCTCATCAAACCATTACACTTCCTGATGATGAATGTGCTGGACATTGTGTACAGAAGGCTGAACGCATTAACTTCTGGCGTAAGGCGTATTACCGTATTAAACTTTTCTTCCACTATGATGATCTTCTTATTGGTAAACAGGTTACTTTTGGATCGTAACTCTTGAAAAGATTTCGACATCGTTCCAACCGGTTTACGAAAACGCTCGTTTATATAATGCACTTTTCTTTGACTTTTAGTTTAAGATCATATTTAAGTATTTAGTATAAAGATATTTGCTAAATATTGGTCTGAAGAGCTAATTTACATAATTTTATTCTGGAATACGTCGAATGAAATGTTTGTTTATGTTATGTTCAAACGTATGACTTAACAATGACATAAAAAAGAAATCGTACGTTTTTTGGAATTTTAACTAGACAGAAATGATTAGGTAGACTATTCCTCGAAATGGTTTTTCAAATAGCTAAATTGGATTTAAGTGAACAATCCCCATAAAGGTTATACGCAAATTCCTCACAAGTGTACAAGGATTCGATCGTACGTTTAATGTGGAATTTTTAACTAGACAGAAATGATTAGGAACACTATTGTCTTCTAAAATGGTTTTTCAGTATAGCTAAATTTGAATAACAAGTGAACAATCCCCATTAGAGACCTAAAACACAATGAAATTCATTCAAATTCCACTTTTAAGCATGGTATTTTATTTGTTATTACAAAAAGAAGATTCATACACTATTCACTAGATAAGACTTTAAATAATTACAATGTCGAGTATCAATGTTTCGTTTGCTGTGATCATGACTACTGAAAGGAAGCTGAAACATCGGAATAATACAAATCTTATAAAATAACACACTTAAAACCGTTCTAATGTAGTTTTATTACATGTACTAGTAATGAAAACTCGAGATATTACTATTAAGGACACATGTCATATTAGCATAAGACAACTGTAGAGGCGGGCGCCTTTTGTAGGTTCATATTAGAAATATGACAAGTATCAATTTATACTGGAACTAAATACTATGTACAACTGAAAATTTTTCAACAAGAATTCCCAATCAACACATTGTCACAACAATTAAACAATAAATTATAACACCACACAGTCACAAATACACAACCAACAACAAAACTTACACACATACTCACACCAACACGCACTACCACTCTTCTTCTTTTTTTGGATTATGGCTCCAACGCAGTTTGCATTGATTTGGCCAATGTCACAGTAGGTGGTAAAATGTCAGGTGCATATAAGAGTATAAATGCGAAAAGAAAAATTTGGTCGGTGATCTTCCAAATCACTTTCTGAGATCCTGAGGACAACACAAAACATAGAGTGTTAGACTAACTACATTAGAGATAGATGTTATTTATTGTTAAAAACTTTGATAATATATGTACATGTCTACTATCAGCTACGGTAAGAAGAAAGTCCACATTGACCGGTCGGGGAAAATCTTTGAGTAATATACTGTAGAGGGGAGAAACTATTTTGGGACATTCGAAAAAAATGTGATGGACAGAGCCGTCAGCTAAGCCGCACTCACAGAGAGAATTATCGCGAATTCTTAATTTTGCAAGAAATACAGGACAGCAACAGTGGCCAAGACGCAGGCGAATTATAGTTGATATAACTTTTTTGGGTAGTTTTCTATAGTTGAAGAACCAAGGTTTGGGACGTAATGTTGGTTGCAAACTACCGTAGTATCTGCCAACAGTCAGACGGGACTGTTGCCAGATACCATTCCAAGTCTCAAACATCTGGGGCCGCGCGAGAGAACGTAAATCGCGGGGAAAGCATTTATTATATTTGTTACTACCCGAACAGACAGCTTCCTTGGCGCAACAGTCGGCAATCTCATTTCCACCAATTCCACAGTGACCTGGGATCCAGGCAAGTACTATATCTAAACCAGACGAGTGACAACGAAAGAGGGCTTCCTTTATTTTTAGGGAGATGACAAAGTTATGTTTAGCATGCAAAGGTAATTTTGAGATATCCTGTAGGGAGCTTAAGGAATCAGTAAAAATGATAGATTTACTTATGTTATGGGATTCAATATAAAGGACGGCTTCTAGAATAGCGATTGATTCGCCAGTGAACACAGAACTAGGAGGAGGAATTTTGAAATTTAAAATAATTTTGTATTTGGGAATCCAAATAGCTGAACCAACAGGGCCATTTTGAGATAGCCGTGATGCATCGGTGAAAAACTGAAGGTGGTCTGGCCAACGATCCTGCGTAATTTTACAAAATAATTGATTAGCATCTGGAGAATTTTTGTGAATATCTAGATTTAGAATAACATTAGGTTTATAAATAAGGCTTTCAAAACTTGACTCAAAAACAGGATTTTTATAATTCTGGAAAATGCCAAGAGGGAGATCTACTAGTTTCTTATACGAATTTATAAGAAGTGGAAGACATTTGTGAGTCCAATAACTAGATGTGAACGATATTTGAAGGAGTTGATCTAAGATACCTAGAAGGGGATGATCTGAGAGCTCTATCACTTTATAAAAGAATCTGTCCGATAGAAGCTGCCTGCGAAGAGCAAGAGGAGGGTCTACACACTCAACCTGAAGGGCATTTATTGGAGAAGATTTCATTGCGCCTGTGATGATTCTGAGGCATTTGGCTTGTATGCGTTCCAGTTTCATGAGAGCGGATTTACTGCAGGGTTCCAATATGAAGCAGGCATAGTCAAAATGGCTGCGGATGATGGCATTATAAAGCAGCTTCTGACAATAGGGGTGAGATCCCCACCTAACACCTGACAGGGCTCGAATTACGTTAGTGTTTTTTTCTGTTTTTGCGCAAATATAATTGAGATGGGGGAGGCCTGAAAGTTTGGCATCGAGGAAGACACCTAGGAATTTAACAGAGTTAGCAATTTGGATTGGATGATTGTTAATGTGAATGTCTAGGGCAGGAATATCTCTTTTGCGGGAGAATATTACAGCCGAACTTTTTGAAGCAGAAAGTGACAAACCGTGCTCTGAAAGCCATGAGTTAAGATAAAAAAGAGCAGAATTGATACGGTTTGAAGCATCACTGAAAGAGTCAGAAGTGGCATATAGAGCAATGTCATCGGCATACTGAAGGGCTTTGCAAAAGCAGCTTACAGAAGATTCTAAATCAGCCGTATAAATGTTATAGAGGATCGGGCTGAGGACAGAGCCTTGGGGTAAACCTTTCCATACAAGACGCGGGGGGGAGTCGATTCCCGAAACGCGGACGGAGATTGATCTCTCCATGAACATATTGGAAACAATGTTGACAATCCTCGGGGGGATACTCAGATTGTGCAGCTTCTGCCTGAGTATTTGAAGGTTGACGTTGTCGTATGCAGACGTTATGTCTAAAAAGACTCCTACGACATGTTCATTTCGGGAAAAAGCTAATCTGATGTCTGAGGTAATAAGGCTGAGACTGTCCATTGTACCTAAACCTCGTCTAAAACCAAACTGGCTGTTGGCTAATATGCCTTTGCTTTCTACGATCCACTCGAGTCGATTTTTAATTAAATGCTCCATAATTTTAGCAAGGACTGAAGATAGGGCTATAGGTCTATAAGCATCAGGGTCTGAAGCATCCTTGCCAGGTTTTAATATTGGAACAATTATTTGCTTTTTCCAAGACTCTGGGATAGATCCGGAGAGAAAAATCTGATTCAGAAGGTTCAGTAGAAAATGCTTAGAAGATTCACAGGACTGAATTACAAAGGAATAAGTAATGCCGTCTACTCCAGGAGAAGAGTCTCGGAGATGATCTAGGGCAGCGCATAGTTCTCCAAAGGAAAATTTAGAATTCATGGGATTCAACTCATCTGAAGGGGAACAACTGATGGGGGGACAAGGTTCAAGGGGAACAAAAGGAGGTGCAAGCTTGTGCATGAAATTGGGAAGCCAGGAAGATGGATTATTGGAATTAATATTATCGTCACTTTGGGACTTTCTAAAGGCTTTTATTTTCTTCCATATCATAGAAGCTGGAGTCCTGGGAGAAAGGGATTCGCAGAAGGCTTGCCAACCTTTTTTTTTTTTTGAACGCAACAGTCTTTTAGAGGAAGCAGAGACTTTCTGAAATTCTAGGTAATTATCATATGTGAGGCTCCTGGTAAATTTAATCTCCGCTTCTTTGCGCTTTTTTACTATAGCGGAACATTCAGAATCCCACCAAGCAGGGGAGGGAATTTTATTTTTTACAGAGTTTTTTAAGGGGATTGATTGCTCAGCAGCAGATGTCAATGCAGATACATACTCATCATATAGGGAAGTAAAATTCAGAGAAGAAACATCAGGAAGAGAGTTTAATTTACTTTGTACCAAGGAAGAGAACTTATGCCAGTCAGCTAGTGCGAGTCTAAATCTCAAGAGAGGGATTGGAGTGACAGGAGGGGGTGAAGAATCAGGCAAGGAACAAAGAATAGGGAGATGGTCACTTCCATAACAGTTAGAAAGAACAGACCATGAAAGAGAGTAGGCTATGGAGGGAGAGGATAAAGTAAGGTCAGGGGCACTCGGATTTTGAAGGGGAGAGACTCTACGCGTAGGGGTTCCATCATTAATGATGCATAAGTTTAGATCATTTAAGATATCAAGAAATGCTGGAGCAATAGGATCACAGGAAGCTGAACCCCACAAAGTATGGCGGATATTTAGGTCTCCTAGAATGAGGAGAGGGACAGGAAGATGGCATAAGAGGGAGAAAAGTTCTTGTATGAGGAGAGCATTGGGGTAAGGGATGTAGACAGACACAAATGTTATATTAAGACAACGGACAGCTACAATATTAATATCTGGGGAGTGAGGGGGGAGGGTGAAACGGGAGAATGTAATATTTCTTCTAACAAGAATAGCACAACCAGCCCAACCATCCGATCTATCATCTCGGATACATGAAAACCCAGGCACTCGAAATAAAGAACCAGGGTTCAACCATGTTTCAGAGAGGGCAAAAAGGTAAGGATTAAACTGATTAATTAAAAAAGATACTTCATGTTTTTTATTATTAACACTACGACAGTTCCATTGAAGGACCTTCGCCATTTTGGATAGAAGAGTTTATAAGTGACGTAATAATTTTTTGAAGCATATCTATGACATTGTACGGTTGTATATCACCACATTTAGAAAATATATTAATTAAAGCTGTTGACAAAATTTGTACTAAATTATCATTAGCGGTAGAGATATTAGGGGAGTTATCGCCAAGAGCACAACCATTTGGTAAAGAGGAAGGTGGTGAGGAGACAATATTAGCATGGGCTAGATGATCATATGTTGTACCTAGCTCCTGTCTAGGTTTTCTATGTATATAGATGGTTTTCCTATATGAAGAATTTGGTGCAGATTGAATAGTATTGGGAGAAGGTTCAGGGCACATAGGCGAGGGAACAGAATTAGGGGAGGGATAGGGTATGTAGGCAGATTTGTTTGGAACTGTTGAGGAAATGTCAGCATATGAAGTCCGAACAGGTTTAAATCTACGGGCTGCCTCAACATATCCAATATTTTCAGTGGACATTATGACTTTAATGTTTCTTTGGCGTGCATGTTCGGGGCATCTAGAGTCAGTGGCTGCATGGTTACCAGAACAAAACAAACAAGTAATTTTATCCTCAGGTACCTGACAAGTGGCATTTTCATGCGGGCCAGCACAGCGAGAACAGCGTGAGTTAGATCGGCATTTGTCACGGATGTGTCCGAAACGACAGCATTTTAGGCACTGTATAGTGGGAAGGGTATATGTTCCAACAGGTTGAGAGAGGTTGCAACAATAAACATGGCTTGGGAGGGATTGGCCTAAAAAGGTGAGAACTACAGTACCAGTGGGTTCCCAGCAGGTTGTATCTTCAACACGTTTTTTTTTATTTAGTCTTCTCGCTTTAATTACTATAGAAGACTCTGGACGGCACTCAGTCCATGAAACCAAGTCCTCCAAAGACCAATCTAGAGGGATTGAATGAATTACACCCATACGGGTAAGTTGGAAACGGGGAATTATTGCTGTAAGATTATTTAACTCTAGGAGAGGGTGGGATAAGAATGAGTTAGCTTCAGAGAATGTTTTAAAATAAATAGAAATTTTGTTTCTTCCTATGTTTTTTATTTCGTCAACCCCTGAGACTTTGCTGTTGTAAATAACTTGGGCTATTTTGAGGGCGCGCATATTGTTGGAAGATTTGGGCAGGTCCACATCGGGACCCGTAACGTAAACAATAAAAGGGCCTGAGTCAGACTCAGAATACCTGAGATCCGAGTTTGCCTCAAATCCAGGTCTGGTGTATGTGTGTTGGATAGAGACTGAAGGGGGCAAAATTCTTTTCTCGGGGGTATTTGAAGGAGCCTCTAAAGAACGTTTAGCCCGTAATTTCTCCTTAGTTTGGCCAATAGCATGAGATTCGCCCACTTCCATTCCTAAAGAATGTCTCCCCCTATCAGGAGGGACTTTCTCTCCCACCGACTGCGACATTTATGAAGTAAAGTACTTACCACTAATAATAAACTTAAAAATAGCCAACACCAACAGATAAATGACAACACAAAGCCAGGAAAACAGAAAAACACGAAAGAAAACCAGGAGAAATTCGCCAAAACGTGATTCCGCGGGAATGTCACCTGTCACTTTGAAAACAAGTCATTTATAAATTTTGTTTACATACCATCTAGTCTAATGGTGTCTTTTTGTTACAAGGAGGAATATATTTTGTACTCAGCTGGGTCCTATAGGGGGATGGCCCGACTACTACAGAGTGAATTTAAACTCCGCACAGACAGACATGAATGAGGAGCTAAGGTTGTCTTATGCTAATTTTGATGTTTTTTCAATTGATAAAATATACCTATATGATTTCCAGAACAATATGTAAATGATTACTATTTAAAAACAATAAAGTAAACAGTAGCAGGTAGGCTATAACCCTTTCTATAGTGTATAAGAAGTTATTGTATCTATATATAAACAATAAGATTTTTTGTACATAAAATTCAGATCCCAATTCCCAATTTCTTACACTACTTACATCCATACTCCTACTACATTGTTAGACATGTTATTTTGCACAAATGATGACAGGTCAATGACATGATGTCTTCAAGTTTGCATAGGTTTAAAAAATGTAGCAACTAGCATAAAGGCGGAACCTGAAAATTACGCATTTTTTGTATTCAAAGACTTTACATATGGTTTTCTATGGTACAATAACGACACTAAAATCATCGGTAAGCCATCATTTAGGCAAAAAATTAATAAACAATACAATTAATTAGGTACGAAATACGTGCATTATATCGCTAGAAATAATGTTCAATTTTAGCGTGACGACTTACCTACTAATTATAATAAAAACACAATTATTTTAATTTTGGGATTAGTCTGCAAATGTAACATATATGACATGATCAAAATAATTAATAATTATAAAATCAAATATTACGGCATTGCTAAAAAATCACGACATTTTGTAATTTGTAAGTAAAACCTCAGATTAATAATATTGAGAGACAAAGTTTTTACCTCACTTTGCTAAATGTCAGGCAAAGGAACTAAATCCGTACAGCATGAATATCAATATTATTCAATCAAACTGAACATCTTTGAATGACATAAAAATACGGAATTTTAGATTTTTCACATTATTGTGATTAAGATCATTATTATATTTTTGTAGTTTGTATATATAATTACCGACAACATGCAATACTAATGTTAGACAAACAATATATAGGTGTGAGGGGTGTTCGAAGGTTATGGCAAGGACAGTGGGTTAGGTTAGGTTATCTTTAGACCAAAGCCCACGAGCCGAGCGAGCGAAGCGAGCGTGCCGCGGCAGCGGCCGGCGAGTGACAGAACCGACTTTAACTTTTATTAAAATTATCAACGAATAAATGGAAACAGTCGGTTCTGCCACTCGCCGGCCGTTACCGCGGCACGCTCGCTTCGCTCGCTCGGCTCGTGGGCTTTGGTCTAAAGATAACCTAACCTAACCCACTGTCCTTGTAACTGGTTACACCTTCGACCAGCCCTTACACCTATACTTTGTTCTGCTTACATTGGTATTGCATGTAGTCAGTATTTATATATACAAACTAGAAAAATATATTAATTATCTTAGTTACAATAATGTGAAAAATCTAAAATTCCATACTTTCATGTCATTCAATGATCTTCAGATTGATTGAAAAATATTGATATTCATGCTGTATGGATTTAGTGTCTTTGCCTAACAAGTAGCAAAGTGGCAGAACCGACTGCTTACCATTAATTATGGTTAAAGTCGATTCTGCCTGCGGCTTTGGTCTGAAGCTAACCTTTTTTTTTTTTTTTTTTTGATAACGCAGGGGGAATGTCTTTTCTTGCGACACTCCCTCGGGCCCTGGGGGAGGGTGACCGAGGGGAGTGTGGGACTCCCAGCGCAAGGGATCTCCACGCATCACTACCGCCGCGGGCGGTAGTAGTCGCGAGATCCCGTCCGCCGGACTACCCACTAAACCTAACCTGCGCCTCTTTCCCACGCTTTTACGGGGCGCCACGACAACTAGAGCGGTGGTACTACATTCGTGACGCCCCTACGTCTGGCAATCTTCAGGACACCCCGAAGGCAAGGTGCCCTGCTTCATCAACAGGGGAGGAAGTCCGCGGGTTCCCCCGGTCCCCGCGGCCCCCTGTGACGTCACTAAGGGAGGTGGGCTGCGTAGCGACGCCGCCGGCCGCCAGTCCGCCGTCGCCGGATCGGGTCTGCGTACGCATTCACCTCCCTGGTCCTCTCCGCGGCCTCCTTCAGGGACATAACCGTCTCGCTGAAGGAGGAAACCGCACTCCATCCGTCCTCGCTCGACAGCATGGCTTCAACCAGTTGCTGGAGCGAGGACACAGGACCGACAATACTTTCTAGCTGATGACGCTGAGGTCCCCAGGCGGCGCACTCCACCAGCGTATGATACGCTGTATCGCTGGGTGCGCCGCACTCTGCACATTCTGGCGTCGGTTCACGCCCCGCTGTCTGATGCAGATACTTACCGAAGCACCCGTGCCCGGTAAGTATCTGCGTCAGCCTGTACGTTAGGGTCCCGTACTTCCTCGAGACCCAACGAGACAGGTGGGGGCGAACCGCCGCCACCGTCTCTACTCCTGCTTCTGGGGACCTCAGGTCATCAGCCCATGCTTGGATCAGGGCCTCGGTCGCCAAGACCCTGATCCTTCTTACTACTGCCGGACACGGCCTCTCTCCTCTGTCTCTGGTGTCCTGCCGGTAGCGGTGCACTGCCGCGAGCGTCTCCGCCTGGAGCTCCCAGGGCGGATCACTCGCGAGCAGTGTCGCCGCTGTCCACGACACTGTCCGGTACCCCCGGATGGCCCGCACCGCCAGGACCCTCTGAGAACGTCTCAGATGGGTCCTGTTCTTGCGGTGAAGCGAATCGACCCATACGGGGGCGCCGTACAACGCCATGCTCCGTAGAACACCAGTGTACAACTTCCTACAGACCGTGCCCGGCCCTCCCACATTGGGTAAGAGTCTGGCCAGGGCGGCAGCGGCACCTAGCAATCTCGGGGCCAGCTGGGTGAAGTGGGCCCCGAAATTCCATTTTGCATCTAGGACAAGGCCCAGGTACTTCATCTGGGCCTTTACCGCTACCGCCACTCCCTGGCTGGCGACATGCGTGCCCCGAGGCGGGTGTCTACGACGTCCGTAGAACATGAGGGCCTCCGTCTTCTCCGGGGAGACCCTCAAGCCCAAACGTCGCACTCTCTCGACTACCAACGCCGTCGCGGCGTTGGCTAGTTCTACGGACTCGTCGTAGGTTCCGCCTCGGGCCGTGATGAGGGTGTCGTCTGCATAGCAGATCACCCCCATCCCGGGCAAGACTGGCTCGCGGAGGAGCCAGTCATAACCAATGTTCCACAGGATCGGGCCCAGCACCGAACCCTGTGGAACACCGCACACGACACGTCGCCTACCAGAAATCTGGCCAAAGCCGCCCTCCCAGAGGATGAATCTGTCTTGGAGGTACGCCTTCAACAGTCTTACAAGGTAAAGAGGCACTCCATGAGACCGGAGTGCCTCTAAAATGGTTTCGAAAGGTAGACTGTTGAAGGCATTTTGGATATCCAAAGATACCACCAAGACAGACTCCTCTATGCTCTCCGCCTCTCTCGTGAGGCTCCTCAGCGCGAACAGGGCGTCCAGAGTGGATCTCCCTGACCTAAATCCGTACTGAGCCTCCGAGAGTCCAGGCCCACCAGAATCAAGGTGCTGGACGAGGCGGCTCGCCAAGATCTTCTCGAACACTTTTGCCACCTCGTCCAACAGCACGATGGGCCTGTAGGCGGAGGGATCTTCGGGAGGGCGGCCCTCTTTAGGGATGAGGCACAGCCGGCCCTCTTTCCACTGCTTCGGGAACTCACCTGTCCTGATGCAGGCGTCAAAGAGTTCCCGAAGCTGGCCGCCTACGTGTTTGGCGGCCAGGAAGAGGACCCGGCCTGGGACCCCGTCCGGTCCCGGTGCCGTTTTCCGGCCCCGGAGTCGATCCAGGGCCATTTGCATTTCTTCCTCGGAGACTGGGGGAGGATCAGTCTCCGAGGGCACATTCGGAGGAGGATACATCCTAGGAGGAGCAAAGGCTCCCGGGTCCGGGAAGAGTCCATCTATGATTCTGTTCAGGACCCCGTCCGGCAGGGACTCCGTAACCGGGGTGGAGCAGGCGCGCATTTTCTTGCGCGCCACCCGGTACGGGCGTCCCCAGGGGTCCGCATCCAACGTGGATAGGATTTCTTCCCGAGCCCGGGTCTTCGCCTGACAAATAGCCACCTGAAGAGCCTTCTTGGCAACCCTATACTCCTCCAAGCGATGTTCCTCCTCACCTCTGTCCGGAGGATGCCGACGCCGGCAGTTCTTCAGAGATCGGCGAGCCCAAAGGGCTGCCTCCCTCAGACTCCCGATCTCTGCGGTCCACCAGTAAACCGCTGGTTTCCGCCGACGTCGACGCGACCGTGGCATCGAGGCATCGCAGACCCTCGTAAGGGTTCTGCGCATGCCCTCCGCCAGATCCTCCGGACAGGTGTTACTCTCAAGGTTGGTCCAGCCCTGGACGACGGCCATTTCCTCAGCCAGCTCGGGATAGAGCCGGCTGATGGCCCATCGAGGGAACTGGCCGTGACTGCGTGGGGGGTTTGACCCTGTTCTGTTAGGAGGAGGGGAGACCTCGAACCTTATATAGAGGTGGTCCGACAGAGTCTCCACCTCCTCCACTTTCCAATTCATCACCCTGCGTGCGATCGCATGGGTGGCAAACGACAGATCTACGACGGAGCCACCCCGCGCTCGCACGCAGGTGTGGACCGAACCTCGGTTCAAAAGGGTCAAACCACTTTGAAATGCCCACGTTTCCACAGCCAGTCCCCTCAATTCGGTGACAGTGTTTCCCCAGGAGCGGGATTTGGCGTTGAAGTCGCCGAGTACGAACGTCGCCCTCGGCGACTGTCTGCCCACGGCGGCCCTGACAGAATCCAAGAAACGCTCGAATTCTGCCAGGGGTCGGTTGGGGGAAAAGTACACACCTATGAAGGTGTGCTCCCCCCACCCTACCACCGCGTAACCCCGCCCCCGCTCGATCTCGATGAGCGGGGTGCCAGCGCCCGAACTGGCCACCACTGCCACCGTGTCGTCCAGGTCCCCAACCCAGTTGCTCTGGGCGGGACGTAATACGGCTCCGATATTACGGCCAGACCAACCTCCCACTCCGCCATGGACTGCAGGAGTAAATCCTGGGCCCCGGCGGAGTGGTTCACATTTCCTTGGAGGAGTCTAATATGTCGTCCGGGCATTTTAATGAGACATTAGACACCTCCTGGTGTCTCCCTACTCCGACGTTCGCCGGAGGCACGAACTTGCCGCGGACGTGTGGAGGGAGGCAGCCCCTCGACAACGCCACGTGGTTTGCGTCGAGACCAGACTCGGCGCAAACCACGCAGTGAGCATTCGGCTCAGTGCATTGAGCGACCCTGTGTCCGCTTCTGCCGCAGCGGAAACACAGGGCCGACCTGTCCACACGCCCGTCCGGGCACATCACTGTTATATGGCCCGTGTAGAGGCACCGCATACAACGTATGGGTCGCCTCTCACGGGCCGACACCTCCGCTGAGCTGAAGCCCACACATATGTGCTTCAGCTCAGTGAGTAAGTTGGCGACCGGGATCGGGCACTGGACATAGGCAGCGCCCATCCCCCCCGGTTCTACACCTATACCGCCAGATTTTACATGTTCACGGGGGCAGTTTCCCGCGCGAGCGATGGCCTCCTCTAATAACCAAGGCGTGACCGAGTCGTCAAGCCCTGTGACACGAATGTCTCCTTTCTTCACAGGCCTGGCGACCTCGGCCACGCCTGTCCAAACTGCGCTGAGGGCCAAAGCCAGCCGGTCGGCCTTTTCGATGCCCTCCAAGAGCTGGGCATCGCTGGCCGTCCGGCTGATCTTGAGGCCCTCTTTGAGACCCATCACTTGCAGGTTAACTACCGACATGGCCTGCTCGAAAATCTGGCGGTATGTTACCCCATTCTTCACGGCCTCAGGCAGCAGCGTCACCATGACCGCTGCTGCCTTGGCCTCTACCAGTGGTGCCGGCTTTCTGGGAGGGGGTCTCCTCGCCGGCACAAATCTTTCCTGGGGGGCGGGGTATTGAGTTACAGGGGTCAGGGCAGGGTATCCCCCTGCTCTTCTGGTGCCCCTTCCTCTCCCTCTGCCCCTCCTACCACCTCCCACCACGGTCCATCCATCCTGGCCCTCCTGGGTGAGGATCGGGGCGGGGGGGGGGAACCGACCACATTGGGGGTGTCGGGGCCATCCCCTGTCTTCGGGGGGCCCTCTGGACTCTGGAGGGACCCGGTTTCTGGGTGGGGCGTGGAGGGCCCACAACTTTTGCATACGACGGGGCGGGGGCCGCCGCCGTCGGTATCGGCTCTACCTTCATCGCCAAGGACTCCGCCAAGTCGTCAGAGTCCCTGGGAGGAGGAGCCGTGGGAGGTTTGGCACCCGAAGTCCCGGGTGCCGCCTTGGACCTCTTGTCCGCAGCGAGAGGCGGACGTATGATCGGGGGGGGGGGGAGTAACCTATCCTCAAGGCCCGCGAAGCGGGCGTTGATGAACTCCCCCATCGACATGATGATGGAGCGCTTCAGCTCCTCAACGTCGAATGGGGGAGATTCGTTATTGGGTCTCCCCCCCTCTTTCTGGGGATGGGGCCCTCCGTCACTGGCCGCGGCCTCCTTGGCCGCAGCCTCCCTGGCCGCGGCCTCCTTGGTCGCGGCTTGGTCTTTGGCCCTGGCCTCCTTGGCCGCGGCCTTCTCCTTTTCCGCGGACTCTTTGGCCGCGGTCTTCATCTCTTCGAACTCCCTACGGTACGACCGAATCTCGGCCCGTAGGGAGTCCACCTCGCGCTTGAGCTTCAGGTTGTCGAGGCTCAGCTTCCTGGTTTCGGCGTCGACGGTCCTCCTGGTGAGACTCTCAGTCACCTCCATGAGGGCCGCCGCCGCCTCCTTTAATTTCTTGACGTAACCCCCCTTCAGGTTCCTCGAGGTTTGGGCCACATTATATATGGCCGCCACGTGGACGCCGGCCATGGTGCGGAGTTCCTCCGCATCCATGAGGTCGACGTCCGTCTGCCTCGGGTCCATCTCGGGGGGTACGTCTACCCCTTCTTCAGGCGCAGAGGCCTTCGTCTTCTTCGCCAGATTCTGGCGGAGGTCACTGACAAAGGCCTCTGCCTGAGCCTCGACATCCGCGGTCTCCTCGCGGGACAGCGTTGTTCCCACGCTGTGCCCCCGGTAACGGGCCCCCAGAAGCACCTTGGTGCGCCGGGTCCCTGGCTTCTGGGTGTCCTCTTGGGTCACCACCTTCCTTCCCGACTCGTCCGAGTCGGAGCCAACATTTTCTCCGCGGGAGCGTGCGTTAGTCCGTTTCCGGACCTCGCACACTCCCGAGGCGCGACTCTGCACCGAGTCGGCCATTAGTGGGCCCCCCCCCCATGGGGATGGAGAGCGAAGGGTCCGGAGATAACAACAAATCTAAATCACGCGCAAAAACAAAGTCCAGTAAGAAAATCCAAGTAAAACAGTCAAATGCAGAAATCGATCGAAAACAGGCAAATCCGGGTCAACAGCTAGGCAAGAATGTCAGTAGTCCATTAAGCAAGCCAAGTCGTTAACAATAATCAAGGAAAAAAACCATCAAAGAAAACTTTCGAAAAACCCCAAAAATGTTGTTCGAATTTTTTCAAAAAATGTTCGGTCTGAAGCTAACCTAACCTAACCCAACCCACTGACCTTCTCATTGGTCGCAACCTTCAACCGCTCCTCACAACCTATTTTTTGTGTTGCTAACATTGGCATTGCATATTTGAGCTCTAGTGTGAAGCTAACCCAACCTAAAGAGTGGCAAGCAAAGGAAATAAATCCAAACAGCCTATTTTTTATTAAGAATACATCAGACAATGCTGTATGGATTTATTTCCTTTGCCTGCCACTCTGATGAACTAAATTACAACAAAAAGATTTGTCTTTAGCAGTCTCAACACTCTTTAGCAGTGTAGTTTACTTTATGTAGCATGGCAGTTTTATCTGGGAAGTGTTTTGTAGTTTTTAACCTAATAAAATGTGCTTTAAAATTTAATAAAGTAAGATATTGATTGTTTTTAAGTTAACTTATGTGTTTGTGCTCAAAATCACAAGTGTTTAGCAACGTGCCCTATTTACAATAATAATATTAGCATAGTAGGCAGTCTGTGTATATTCTAAGGTAATTGGGCTGCTACTTAAGAATCTAATACACAAATGTTAAGTTGTGGGTGGGCGTAGTGAATAGGGGGGAGGTATACTTACCCCTACGACAACCCCTAAGGTCCGGAGGTTTTAATTTTTTTTTAGTTTATAAACATAACCTCACTTATTTTTGTTGTAAAATTGTGCCACTTTTGATAATAAGAAACCGTGATTTGAGTTTATGAATGTATTCACGAATTGTTTATGAATGTACTCATGAATTACATATAACCACTGAAACTTTTTGTAACACAAAAACTGTTTTTTAATGTAGAAATAAAGTTTCAAATTTAATTGACGCATAAATACAAATTAATGCTAGACATATATAATCGATTGATTAAAAAGTGACAGTTTTTAGTGTCACTTTTGTTTTTAATGGCTTGGCTAACAAGGCGTGATTATAAAAATAAATTAATCGATATGTCATTAATACTTAACGATTTGTAATTAAGAAATTCGGAATACTTGTAGCTCAAGATTTAGAATTAATTAATATATTGTTTTATATAATTTTCGGAAATCGATATATTTCTATGAAAAAAAAATATTGATAAATATTTTTGTTTGCCGCCTTTATTGCCACCTTGTATTGCCGCCATTTTATTCCTTTTCTCTAGTAGTTGAGTGAATGTGCTTTCTTCTGTTAACGTTTGATTTTACGACGACTTGTGCAGTGTTTTATAATAATTTCGATTTACTATTTATTTTATACACAAACAGTCGGTTATGTAAGGTGATATTCAGACCAAAGCGCACGAGCCGAGCAAGCGAAGCGAGCGTGCCGCGGTAGCGGCCGGCGAGTGCCAGAACCGACTGGTAACCACTTACTATTTATTTTATACACAAACAGTCGGTTATGTTAGGTGATATTCAGACCAAAGCGCACGAGCCGAGCGAGCGAAGCGAGCGTGCCGCGGCAGCAGCCGGCGAGTGCCAGAACCGACTGGTAACCATTTACTATTTATTTTATACACAAACAGTCGGTTATGTTAGGTGATATTCAGACCAAAGCGCACGAGCGGAGCGAGCGAAGCGAGCGTGCAGCGACCGGCGAGTGCCAGAACCGACTGTAACCATTTACTATTTTTTTTGTACACACAGACAGTTAGGACGCCTTGAAAGTCTCATATGAAACATTTGTTTTATTTATCAATTTAGTGGACGACTAGCAAGTTGGCTTTTAATATGACAATGAATCAATATATTAATGATATAAATTTTATTATTAAATACACTGTTGAATTTTTTTTTAAATATTGGTTAAATATAAATTAATGCGATTACGTAAAAAAAAATATCGTCTTTATTGGTCGCCATTTTGAATGGTTACTCTTGTAGTGTATATAAATGTGCTCTATTGTGTTTTTTCTTCATTTTTATCCAATTAAGCTGGTTTTTGGGTTATTTTGGCTCTTTTTATGTTGATTATTGGCTTTTTTTTGAACTTTGAAAGGATTTTTCAATTTCGGACCTATGATAGAAGTGCAACATTAGCGAAAAAATCAGTGAAAATAAGTGAGGTTGTTTATTAAAAAAAAAATTTTTCAAGATCTCCGGACCCTAGGGGTTGTAGTAAAGGTAAGTATGCCTCCGCCCCTCCCCACTTCACCACCCCACTACTTAAAATTCCTGTATAAAGAAGCTATAGATTTACCGGTAATTGTATTGTTTATTAATTATGTGCCTAAATGAAGGCTTTCCGACAATTTTAATTTCGTTATTGTACCATAGCAAACCATAATTATAATCTTGTATATAAAAAAAACGCATAATTTTCGGGTTCCGCCTTTATGCAAATTTACCAAGTGGTATTCTTACGGCAATTTCGAAGAGCGAGGGGAAGTCTTGTTGCGGCTCGCCATCAGCCAAGCCTGCAAGCAATCCTAACTCAGCACTCAAGTCCGCGAGCTCAGCACCAATGTGGTCCGCCCTATCAGCGTCCAACTCATCCTTCAAGATGTCCCCGATCTCGTCGGAGACCGCAGCGACCGCAGACGCGACCTCGTCAGACGGCACGCCCTTCTCCAGGCCCTCCGACCCGGTGAATATCTCACCCTCACAATTTCCAGTCCCGCTTCTACCCAAACATTTATCCATAGAAAACATCATTTTCAAACCGATAAACACAAAGAATTATACAAACGTAACATCTAAAGTCACCACAGAACGTTATTAATCACTCGGTTAATGATAATTCTGCGTTATTAGGACGAAAAATCATTTTTTCCATCGGCACTGTCCTACCTAGCGCTTTTTGACAATACCAATATGGCGACGGTATTTTTAGGTTTTTGTGACCAGCTGCTATGGGGATAACGTAACAATTTTTATTATAGCAACATTGATAAAATTCGGCCCATTTAAAAATGTATGTAATTCTATTTTTTACTTTAAGGAATATGTATTTTCTTTTTGGTTCAATTGCTTTTCCACAGATGATAAATTTAAAAAATAACAAATAGTAGCAACGTAAGCCACGAAATATATTTTTTACTATTTCTTTACAAATATTAATAAATGGGATATCTGTTTTTTAGGAAATATGAGTACATAAATAGAAGAAAATTACATCCTTTTGTAGTTATAGGATTTTATCTACTTTATCAACTTTTCTTAAAATTTAATATTAAATCTTTTAACTGAAGTCAACAAACCCTCATGCTGGTACTTCATTTGGCGGTTGTTTGATTTAACTGCGTAAATATATTATTCATATTATTTCAAGCAAAGGCATTGAATATACCTTTAATGCATTCAAATGTTTAATCTAAAGAGCTTTAGAGCAAGCTATTCGTTGTACTTGTTAAAGCAAAATGCGTACCGTACTTCTGTAAGATTTTTAGAACAGTTTATCGGAATCGTATTAATTAAAATTTTAGAACCAAATCGGTTCCTTAAATGTTAGTTTAAACAATACTTATTTTAATTTCATATTATGATCAGAGAATGTGATTAATTTAAAAAAATAACAAAAGTGCTACTCAGTTCATATTAAAAAATAATTTCAGAACTTGAACGCATCTAAACCTACGTCAATGTCAATTTGTAAAACTGTATAGCATGGTTGTCAAAATCAGAGTTTTAATTTTTCCTTGCTTCTGCGTGAATCGCGACTAATTTAAAATTAAAATTAGTATCCTATTTAAACATAAAAATTATAGATTATAATGCAGGTAAAATGCCGCAGTGCGATGTATGATAAACCATCCACGTGTTCAACCATGTCTTCCTTCTGAGCGATCTAATTCGGTTTTTCGTGGTTTACTATCAAAATTATACTTCTTCCATGGGTATTTATATAAATAGCTCCTGAAATAGGCCGTCCGGTGTTTAAATATTAATACAACAGTGCTTTCAAAGTAGTGCCTCTGTGATTGCTGAAGTTAAAATAGTAACACTAAGGATTTATTTTAAAAAATAGAACAATACCATTGATCACTATTAAAAATATAATTTTAGTGGATTGTTCTTATATATTTAAGTAGAAATTATCTAGATCTATAAAAAGTGAATAGACTAATTAATTTAAACATACAGTGAATGTTTTAGTAGCATAATCATGGTTTAATATAATACAACAATAATTTAATAAAATAGATTAGCTAATTAGATTATTATCTAATTTAAACAAAGCTCTAATACCTTTACAGTGTTTTATTTAGGCTTAAAATAAAACTTACAATTTTTTATGACTGGCTGAAAAACCATAAACAAAATTTATATAGAAAAAAAAATAGTATCAAATTTAAATAGTTTCATAAATAATGGCTGTGCAGAACAAAGTACTTTATGCATTCCGTGGTTGGATAGCATTTGTTGCTTTTATGGATTTAGGTACTGCTGGGAGGTCTTATATTGAGAGAAGATCCTTTTTAAGCCATAATAATGGAGATGGTGATTTAGATGGTAAGATATTCATTTAATATTTAATGTTACTCCTATAAATTAAAATATAAATATGTTTTAACGGTTTAAAACCAATCAAATAAAATTACTGCGCTTAAAACCGTTAAAACATGGTTTTATTATGTATACAAGTCGCGAAAACTTAAAAAAATATTAAGATAATCCTTATTCTAACTTTGGATATTATATGAAATAATATTATAAAGAGGTAAAGTTTGTCATTTTGTAACATTGTAATCTCTGGATCTACTGAACCGATTTAAAAAATTCTTTTACTGTTTGAAAGCTACATTAACAGGGAGTGTCATAGGCTATATAACATGACGGTATATACCATGGGAGCTGGACAGAGCGCGGGTGAAACCACACCAGGCGGCTAGTATGAAATAAAGAAAAAGCATTTCTTTAGGAGAATAAAATACATAATAGTAAACATAAATTTTAATAAGGAGTGAAATACAATTGTAACTTAAAACATTGTTTTATGGAGAGAAACTTCTATATAGACAGGGGTATTAGGATTTTTTCTGTCATGAAAAAGCGTTACGGCCGCGTGGAGGGGGTAGAAGGAATATCGCGTGGTGAGAGGCGGTATAATGTTAGAGTAGACTATAGATGTTTTTTTGGTTCCTGATCAAATTCAGTTTTTTTGTTTGATAAAATAAAATATATCTAAATAAAAAACCCATTCATTAAAATGTACCTAACCTAACCAAATCATAATTTGCAGTAAACCTGCGAAAAATCGAAATGTGTGCTGGGATACACAGTAAAAGTGAAAATACAATGGACAAGTGGAAAAACGAATGGCAACGGACAAGTGGCAAAACTTTACGGGCAGGTTTTCAAATTGGACAAGTACATTAACAATCTGCCTGTAAAACTTCACGTTAAAATTTTGTTGAGATTTGTTTTAACATTTGTCTGTTGCCATTCGTTTTTCCACTTGTCCGTTGAAGTTTCACTTCTACTATGTGTCCCAGCACACATTTCGATATTTTCTTTCTTTTAAACTGGGGTAGTTTAAGAAGAAATAAAACAAAATATTTAAATCAGTCAAGCCATTTTTGTTAATTAAAGTAATTTAAATGTTAATCTGTATGTCATGTTGCTGTTCACCTACCTTATATTACTTTGCTTACCAAGATAAGTTTTAGCAAAATTGGTATTATATTTCTGTCAGGCGCTCTGATACTACTTATATGATTTTAATCTTTAATTAATATGTTTCTGAGTGTGTTTTGTGTTTATATATGTATTTTCTACTGGTATTTTTTATTATTTAGGAGTTCAGCAGACAAGCAGATGGCCAGCACTTGATGGATAGCGGTTACCATCGCCTATGGATATTTGCAACACCAAAGGTGCTACAAATGAGCTGCTACTCCCTTAACGGGACTGGAACCTGGTCACTAATGCTGGAACACAACTCAAGGTTGTTATGGCGACATACTTTAGACCAGGGGTGGTAGCCATCCAGTAGGGCAAATGCACTATGACCTGGCTGTGGGTTGTTTTGTCACCTCTAAAGACAGGCCACCCGGCTGCAGGAAATTGTATTCTTTCTCTGTTCCTGCACGGATAAAATAGTTATTTGCCTGTCTGTATGTTTTTCTTTTCTTGTAACCACCCATATTTGGCCACTGGAGTCATGCACAAATACATGTGTAAACACCAGTCATGCATCCAAGCTGATACACAAAGTTTTTTAAAATTATGTCTCTTGTTTCAGGTGACTTCACTACCTCAAGAATGCTTGGCATGTATTCAGTTTTAAAAGCGTTGGCTCTCACACACTGTACACTTTACATTCATTATAGACCGTAAGTTGTTTATGCTTGTCATTTATTGGTAGATGAGTTTTATTGGTCCTCTTTGTGTATAATTTTTTTTTACTTTTATTATTACATGAGGTCAGCAGACAGGCTGATTTCCCATATGATGGAAAGCAGTTACTACTAGTGCTACCAATGCGCTGACATTGTGTAAAGGGAAAATGGAATCTGGCCACTAATGCTGGGAACACAACTCAAGGTTGTTATGGTGGTATACTCTAGACCAGGGTTGGCGGCCATTCAGAAGGGCAAATACCCTACAACCTGGTTGTGGGTTGTTTTGTTGTCTCCACTATAGGCCGCCCGGCCGCAGGAAATTGTATTCTTTTCCTGTTCCTTCATGGATGAGATATCTATCTGTCTGTATCTGTCTGTCTCCTGGTTGCCGGTTCGACCAAGTAAACACATATCGCAAGTGATCCTAGTGAAAAAATATCAAAATAAGTACAAAGTGCACTCACAATAATATAAATCCAGTTCAAGACTAAGCTGAAGAACTGTGCTGAATATTAAACATCTTAAAATACACTGGACACAACTAACAGCGAAGAAATTCACTTGGAAAGAAATGGTAATACATATTTCACATACTTGAAAATTCCGTTGCACTACGACTGATAGTACTCACAATATCTGTCAGAAATGTCAACAATCATTAACGATAATATTTTGGAGGTACTACCTAAAATACTATAACCATAGACTATCTGCTACTCGCCATTCGGAAACGAACTCAAAATATTTTATATTAATAACAGTACACTTAAAGTGCCATCTAGTGGAGAAAAGCGCAAATCAATAATTAATTCAACAATCTATTGATAGATGTCACTAAGAGCATGTAATACGAAGGTATCTGTCGAAAATGGACGATGGAAAAAATATCACACTTCGCAAACGACTTCTTCAACGTGCTAGTTCTTTAAACGATGTTTCAAAACCAGAAAATTCTTTTTTTGATACGACTATAATTAGTTTGCCGAATACGTCGTTTAACGAAAGTCAAACTATATTAGATCTTCAGGATAAAATACATGAACTTACTAATCAACTAGCTAGTGCACATAAAGAAGTTGAAAACCTTAATACTGAAAATTTTCGACTTAAATCACAACTAGACAAAAGTCTTAAGATTAATGAAACATACAAGAAAATAAGTATAGAAAGTCCACGAACAGCACAACGTATAGCTAAAATTAAGAAAGATAAAGTTCACGATCATGTTACACCCACAAAGACTGCTTGTACTACGCTGAGAAATAATAATGAGTATAACAAGGAAACTCAAAAAAATGAGATAAAAACAGCGACTGTATCTTCCCTAGATGTAAATAATATGCACACAATCAACGAATCCATTAATACATGTCTCGCATCCTCTTCAACGAATAAATCAGTTGTAAACACACCAGAACTTTTTGAGAGTATTGAACTAGAATCAGAAGTAGGGAATAAGTTAATTAAATACAGCACTATTTCTAAACAATCTACAAAAAATAAAATAATGGTTATCGCAGATGATCAAGGAAAGCGATTGCAAAATACATTACAGCGATTAGTTGGAGAACACTACCAAGTTACATGCTTCTGGAAACCTGGTGCAACTACACAGGATGTTTTAAATACGGGACGTGAAGAAATTAGTCATTTAACTAAAAATGATTTTCTTTTAGTCCTAACTGGTATTAATGATAGATCACCTTGTATATTTAAAATATGTGTTAGTCACTTTTTGTGCTGTACAAGAAATACTAACGTTCTTTTTTGTGAAATACCATATAACAAACATTTAAAAGAATCATTGCTAAATTATGAATTGAGACAGCTATGTTCCAAATTTGGTAATTCCCAACATATTGATATGAGTTTCTCCACCAGTTTGCCTTATCGTAAATTCTTTGCCAAACATGTTTGCCAACTATTTCATAGAGAAATTTTATGCATTGAGTACAAAATAAAGTTTTTAGCATACACCAAAACTGTTACAGAAAAACCCCCATTTAAGCATGCCTCCACCCAAACTGAGGATCCTATAGAGCAAGGATCAAAATGTTTTCGTCTCTAATAAACTTAGGGTGTTACACCAAAATGTGAACGGGCTTCTGTCTAAATCTGAACAGATGGAATTAATTTTGGATACTTACGAACAAACATTTTTAAACACAATTGACATACTCTGTATTACGGAACATAATATGAATAAGCATGATATATCACATCTTCAAATAAATAATTTCATTTTAGCTTCCTATTTTTGTCGTAAAAACCGTCATGGTGGTGCGTGTATACTAGCACGGAATACAATACGGTTTAAAAAAATGCCTAATATGGAAAAACAATCAAAAGAAGGATTAATAGAATGCTCGGGCATACAGTTAGTAGATCATAATATATATATAATTTGTATTTATCGACCACCAAAACCAATTAAAAAAGACTTAGATATATTTTTTAAAACTCTAGAAGCTATACTAAGCTCTATAGCTTACGGAAAAAACAAAGTAATAATATGTGGTGATTTGAATATTAACACCCTAAAAAAATCCAATGAAACAGCTGCATTAATTGAAATTTCATCTGCATTCAATTTATGTTTTGAAATTAAGGAACCTACACGTTTGGATTCAGGTACATGCTTAGACCACTTTTTGCATAATATACGCGAAAGCTCAAGCGTGATACTAGAATATGCAATTTTCGATCACACAGCCCAGGTACTTACATGTCCCGTGACACACGTTAGCACTCTGAAATATTGGTTTATAGACAAACGTGACTATAGTATTAGTAACATAGACAAATTTAAGGACTGCATTAGTGCACTAACTTTTGCTAACATATATAAGTACGACAATCCTGATAAGGCGTTTGACGAATTTTACGAACTTTTAAATCTTTTCTACGACCTTTGCTTTCCACTTATCTCAACTAAAATTACTTTAAGAAAGCGTCCTAAATGGATTAATAAAGGGGTAAGAAAATGTTGTAAACGTAAGCGCGAACTATTATGGGAATACAGAAAACATAAATCGAAGAAAAATAAAAGTAATTTTCTAGCTCTATCTACGCGTTTAAATAATGTAATAAAACTAACAAAGAGATCGCAAAATGAGTATTATATATCTAGAGCAAATAATAAAAGCAAGGCAACGTGGAATATTATAAATCAATCAAAGAAAAATAATTTGCCAATTTCTGACATTGATGAAATTTATACCAATAACAAGATATTAAGCGACCCTCTAGAAATTGCAGAAGCTTTTAATGATTTTTTTATAGACCAGATAATTCCCCATGACATAAAATTTAATAATAGACCTTTAATCGACGTTCGGCAATCAAAATCCATTTTTATGAATCCTACAATACCTAATGATATAAACAAAATTATAATGAATTTAAAAAATACTAATAGCACAGGCTACGACGGCATTACAACGCATATTTTAAAAGTGATCTCCAAATTAATATCTCCAATTTTAAGTCATATCATAAACTTAAGCGTTACACAGGGAATATTTCCTAAAAAGCTTAAAGTCACATTAATTAAGCCCCTGTTTAAAAAAGGCAATAAGAAAGACATGGGATGTTATCGGCCAATAGCGCTTATCCCCGTACTATCGAAAATTTTTGAAAAAGTAATTTATAACAACGTTTACTCTTTTCTTGAAAACAATAAAATATTCGCAGAAGAGCAGACAGGATTCAGGAAAAATAAATCAATAAACATGGCAATATATAAGTTCCTAGGATTTACTATGAATAACATTGATAATAAAATCTCGACGGCAGCGTTGTTTATGGATTTGACTAAGGCGTTTGATTACGTTGACCACGGCATACTTCTGCAAAAGTTGAATTTATATGGCATAAGAGGGAATGTCTTAAAATTAATTGAATCTTATTTAATAAATAGACGCCAATGTACTATGATCACAAAAGTTTGCCCTAAACAGAAGAGAGAAATAAAACATTTGTCAAAATTTAGATATGTTAATACTGGTGTGCCGCAAGGCAGCGTGTTGGGCCCTTTGTTATTTATTGTGTATATAAACGATCTGCCCAAAATCACAAATAATTACATGACACTGTTTGCTGATGACAGCACTATATTATTCCACGGTAGTAATGACTCAGTTATTGAAAGACAAATGAATAATACTTTAAATACTGTTATCGACTGGTTAAATTATAATAATCTTAAAATAAATTTGACAAAAACCAACTTTATGATTTTTAAAAATAAGACGGTAAAAATAACAAATATTGGGGTGAATTACCAAGGGTACCAGTTACAACAGGTTCAAAATACAAAATTTTTAGGATTACATATTGACTCAAATTTAAACTGGAAAGTACATATTGAGAAACTCAGTATACGACTAAATCAGTACTCATACGCATTATATAAGTTGTCGAAAGTTGCTAATATATCTACAGTAAAAACGGCATATCATAGCAATGTTACTTCTCTTTTGCGGTATGGCGTTCTGTTCTGGGGTAACTCTACTAATAAAGAAGTTATATTTAGATCGCAAAAAAGGTGTATAAGAGCTATTTTTAAATTAAATATTACAGATAGCTGCAAACCATATTTTTTAAAATTAAATGTACTCACTTTCCCTTCATTATATATACATGAAGTGATACAGTTTGTTAGGTGCAATATGAATTTATTTGAAACGTGCAAGAGCATGCGTCATAGGAATAAATTATACTGCCCTCCCAACAAAACCGCGTTTCTGAATAAAAGTATATTTTGTATAGCACCAAAACTGTATAATCACCTCCCAGAAGAATTTAAATCAATACAATCAAACGCCAGTTTTAGAAAACGTGTAAAAAAGATGTTAACCGATAAGACATATTACAGTATCGATGAATATTTAAATGACAAAACTATAATATAAATTGTATGAATTTTAATTGACATAATCATAATTTAATACACAATTTTATAATTTATTGGTTGACATTTTATTAAGTAAATAATTAAATAAATAATAAGATAAATATATTATAATAAAATTTTGTAAGCAGGATACCTATACATAATTATGCATGCCGAAAGGCGGAATTTGGAGAGCTGTACTTTGTTAAATTTAACACCTTTTGTATACCCATTTGGTGCGTCAGAAAAGCTCTGTTTGATTTTTTTTTCAATATTATTTTTTTATTCAGTCAACTAAAAGAGTTGATAAATAAAAAATGTAAGTTGGACTCCATAAAAGATGTATAGGAAAATATTTTTGCCATTTTTTACTCTGAGTATTTTAACTATGAGTTTTTGATCATTATTAGAAATAGGATTGATTGATATTAAAAAAAAAGTGGAAAATTTTCATACAAAATGAATGTGAAAAGCTTTTTGCAATTTCTGACTTTTTTAGTACTAGAACCTGGGTTGACCCCATGAAATTTTTTGATCAGTATTAGAAACAGTCAATTGGCATAATTTTTTTTTTGTCTAAGTTGGCCATTTTTTTGCTAACTGTACATTCTTTTGAAATTTACGAAAAATTACAGTCTCCTAAGTTAATTTTCATATAGCTGCAATGGTTAAGGTACTTCCCCTTATTACTCCACTGAAAGTTTTCACCCTGTACAGTTACTGAATTAATTGATGGTAAAAGTAAAGATTTTATTGTTTATGATTTCAGTGTGGTGTCTATGGGCATCTGGTCTTTAACACTGACCATAGTGTTGTACTTCACAGAGGCGTTTTACTTCCACTCGACAAATTTGAACTTCTATGTTGTTTTCCCATGTATTTTAAATAGTAAGTATGTTCCTTTAGATTCAAAGAATATTTTGTGCATACATTATTTGTCTCTATGGAATACATCATTGTGTGCAGGTTGATACACACTTAGCCTTTGTATGCATCCATAATAATATTATAAATGTGTCAAGTAAGTTTCTTTCCTTTTAAACTGACCTTAATCAAATTTTGTAAAAAAAAAAACTTGAGTAATGTATGTAATGTACATGGATTAATTTTTTCCTCAAAAACAGTCTTTGGTAACGCCAGCTGGCGGTAAACGTCATCCTGCCCCCAATCCTTCCTCACCCCGCGTGCATACGCCGCTTGCTGCTCGCTAGCATTTACCGGAGTGTAGGCTTGTTCTTGCTCGGTCACTGAACGGAGCGATCCGTACTAGTACAATTTGTTAGATTTCCTAATTCGGTATTTTAGTATATTTAGTGCAGTTTAATACACTGAACAAATAAGAATTATATTTTGATTTTCCTTCATACTTTGCAGGCTTAGGACTGTCGTTCTAATCAATATTTTAGTGCATTTAGTACAGTTTAGTATACTGAATGAATAGCGAATTATTTTGATTTTCCTTCATACTTTGTAGGCTTAGGACTGTCATTCTAATCAATACCTACCCTTTATTTTTTACATAAGTTATTTAGATATGAAAATATCTGTGATATTTTTTTCTTAATGCATTATATAAGATATCAAAATTTTATAGGTATTTGTCGGGTTATTTTAGAATCAGAATGTAACCATATCGTTGCCGCTCGTTCAGTCAGAGTCAGCCGCGTTCCGTGTTTGTTGTGCGACAGTTCGTAGTATAGTAGCAATGACAAAGAATACATTGCGAATTCAGACTAATCTATACGATCACGAACGACGAAGTACTAAATGAGGGATGTCCTAAAACGGAGAAGGAATAGTTCGTTCAATTCAGTGTCGGGAATTTATTCCTTTTAGTACATAGTACATGTACTACACAAGCCTACTGGAGTGTGTAAATCGATCCCGCACTGAACGCACGCGTGTGATGTGAAATTGCCGCCATTGTAAAACTAAGGAAGATCAGACCACAGCTGTCCGTCCAGTTAACCTAGATTCCGTTTCACAAAGACGTTTGCCGCCCCAATACAGTCCATTGCCGCTTCACCAATCTTTAAAAGGTGAATTTTATAATATATAATTAGATCTTGTTGTTTGTTGTGCGTTATGATTGTATCCAAAATAAACCGGATTTCGCGGGATCTCTCGGGTCGCACGCGACTTGTCAATCGCGGGAGCGGATTTTGATTTTGAGAATGAATCAATCAGTTGCATCGGTGAGTCTGACTGCTGACTTGCGACAGCGTTTCGGTATATTCCCGGTACCTAGTATATTGTTTGCGTGTGTTAGTACTTTTAATAAAATATTTTAAGTGACGGCTGTGTTATATTATAGGTATGCCAAAATAACACCGAAACTGCACCTAAGTATATTTCTGAACCGAATGTAGCCACGTGATGTCACGGATGTTCCACGAATATCGTTGCGTTTTGGAAATATCGTACGAAGTATTTTAAGCAGCCACTTTTTGATAATAAAATTTTACTATTAAATGATAATAAATCTTAAAAATAATTGTATAGTTATGCTTTTATAGCAATAAAGATTACGAAAAAAAAATCTGTCCTTTTTGGAGTCTTACGCATAGTCCCTATTGCGTCCCTATTCTCGTTCTAACGTGAGAACGAGATCGATCGCGCAATCCTTCGGTCATTTGTATTATATAGATACACACGAACTGTGACCGAAATGACCGAAATGATTGAATTGATTGATTGAATGACTGAATTGAATGCGTCACGATCGACCCGGGTCATGAAAAATGATTGACCGACACAGGTCTATATTCTATTCTATTGTTAAGATGGTCGCCTCGCTCCCACATATGCAACACTCCGCTAAAGTGACATTGACAACATATTATTGTTATCGATGATGCACCGAATATGTTTTTGTCTTCATATTTCTATATAAGCGGGGAGGCTTAGGATTTTTCTGTCACGAAAAAGCGTTACGGCCCCGTGGAGGAGCGGCATAAATTTAGACTAGACGTGGTGAGAGGCGGCATAATTTTAGAGTATACTATCGATGTTTTTATTGGTTCCGGATCGAATTCAGTTTTTTTGTTTGATAAAATAAAATATTTTTAAATAAAAAATACATTTATTAAAATATACCTAACCTAACCAAATCATAATTTGCATTAAACCTGCGAAAAATCGAAATGTGTGCTGGGACAGATAGTAGAAGTGAAACTTCACAACTTGTATCCGTGCAGGAACGGAGAAAGAATACAATTTCCTGCGGCCGGGCGGCCTGTCGTAAGAGGCGACTTAATAACCCACAGCCAGGTGGTAGGGCATTTGCCCGACTGGATGGCTACCACCCCTGGTTAAGAGCATGCCGCCATAACAACCTTGAGTTGTGTTCCGGCATTAGTGACCAGGTTCCAGTTTCCCTTAAGAGAGCAGCAGCGCATTTGTAGCAACTTTGGTGTTGCAAATGTCCATAGGCGATGGTAACTGCTTTCCATCAAGTGGGCCGTCTGCCTGTCTGCTGATCTCCTGCAATAAAAAAAAAAAAAAAAAAAAAAAAAAACCAACGGACAAGTGGAAAAACGAATCGCAATAAAATTTTTACTTGAAGTTTTAGATGGTTAATGTACTTTATCCAATTTGAAAATTTTCCCGTAAAACTTCAATTTAATTTTTTTATTGTGATTCGTTTGTCTACTTATCCGTTGAAGTTTCACTTCTACTATGTATCTCAGCACACATTTTTTATCTACTTAATCATCGCCGCCATCTTCAACCTTATCTTTTCCACACCTGACGGTGGTAGTACAGGTAGTTCTACCAACAGCAACCCTTTTGCCAAAAAAAAAAACAAAAGCGAAATCTTTATTTTTATTCTTTTGTACATTTTTTCTTTCTTTTTCCATTAATTTATTACATTTTTCTACTTTATACTATATACAAGTTTCTTATTAGATTACATTGATAAATACTAATCAAGCTATTAAAAGTGTTTTGAAAATGCATTTTGTTTTCCTTCCAGTCATAACGTTACTGGGATTAATCTACCTTCCTAGTAAACTGAAGTTGTTCGGTTCGATTCCCGGCACATCGGGGATGGACAGAGAGGTGGAAGACGAGAACATGCAAATATTGCGGCAGATGGGCAACTTTCGCCGGCGGAAACCTGGCCACACTAAAAATAAGCATGTCTGATCTTGGTGTTGCCAATGTAATGTGTATGACTTTTTTGTAGTGTTATTAATTATTTCTTCACTTGAAATCTGACGGTATATGTCTCAAGGCAATGACTAAAGCTAAAGAAACCGTGCTAAAATAAACTCTAACTAATATCTCTTTTATTCATAAAATAATATGGTATACATGAGTGTGAGTGAGACAACAGATGTCCCGGGTTTCTATTTTTTCACAGGAGTCACAAGTTAATAATAATTTATAATATATAAAACTTATTCAAATTATACTTCTAAATTCAAAATACCTATATCACTAGTTGAAAACAAAACAGTGATATTTAATTAAATGTATTGCTTTTTTCTAGTGACAAGTCTAGTTATCCTTTATGTACACAGTTTAAGGCGGTATTCTGGTCTAGAAGCATGAATTTCAGGTAATTTTTGAAGTGCCGTAAAAAAAGGCAATCAATATTTTTACTATCCATTTTTTTATAAGTTATTTATTAACATTATAAGAATACAGAACAAAAAATAAAAAAGTTGAAAATTCAAAAATTAGTAGCTGATGAAGTGGGGGTCTCAAAAAATTGGCACGTGACCATACCCACGATTCCAATCCTCCTAGCATTCTGAAACCAAAAAAATAAAAAGATTATTATCTAGAGTAATGTCGTTATGACTGGAACTACGGAAAAGTTGAAAAAATTTTTTTTCACAAAATGGCGACTGCCTGAAAAAAAAAACCAATTTTTACCACTTTTTTTGACCAGTAGAACTTGAGAAATCGTGGGTATCGTTTTGAAAAAAAGAGCCCCACTTCATCAGCTGCAAATTTCTTGAATTTTCAACTTTTTTTATTTTTCTATTTTTTCTGTATTCTTATAATGTTAATAAATAACTTATAAAAAATGGATAATAAAAATATTGATTGTCTTTTTTTATGGCATTTCAAAAATTACCTGAAAATCATGCTTCTAGACCAGAATACCGCCTTAACAGTAAAGTTGTACGAAGCAGGTACGTACATTTTTCCGTCTCAGCAATTGAAATAAATCAAGTAAATAAACTGTGTATTTTTAAGCAAGGATCCTACAAAAGTATTCTATTGTAAATAACGAATGTAGGACTTCTATGACTATATGCAAATTATAACTTACACTTAGGCAATGCAACTGGTTATGTAGCTGAATATATGAAATATAGCCATTAAACCACTTATTAAGTAACACGTACGGCCTAGAACTCCACCTTTATGCTCAATGACGTTGTGTCATTCATGAGTGAATGAAATGACCGGATCTCAAAGACTGAACACACATCGATCTTCACCGTGTTTTTATATATACTCTCCATCCTTGTATATTATCGTTGACAGAATTTTACATTGTTTTATGGAGTATATGTCGCCCAAATTAAACATTATTTCCGAATAGTTATTAGTACAAAATACTATAGTCTGTTTCAAATAGGACGGTATGGAAGGAATTAAGTAAATAGGGAATAAACATGATTCTAAGATTATTATCAAGTAGAAACAGGATTCACTTATTTTTATGTAATTTAAATTCATAATTATTTTATAGGAAAGTTTAAGATGACGCTGCAAATTAGGTTTTACGGATATGTCAGTTATACCGTCCTATTTGAAACTGACTTTAATCGAATGGATCGAAATGATAGTGTCTTCACTCAACAGGTCACTGATTCATTCATTCTTGAACCAATGACATGTAACTACCTCAAAGCTCTAATCATGCTTTTACTTTATATTCTAGTCAATTAGATAATCATATCAAGAAATATAAATTATTCGGATTGTTATTTAATTATAAGGCAGTCATATTAAACGAGTTTTTTTTTGTGAAATAGGGTAAACTAACATTGTTGGCCATTCCTCCCCCCCCCCCCCCAACGATTGGCACTTGTTTTACCAGGGGAAATCTGATTAAGGGGCATCAGCCGCGCGAGGGGGAAATGTCGCGGCCCATGTGTGGATTAGTCTCGTCGGGGTGGCACTAGCATCCCCGGGGGAATGTTATTGTGACACCATGGTAACATCCCTTGACCGGACTGTGGTCTCGTTAGCGCATTCACCTGTAGCCCGAACGGACGATGGCCAGCCCCCCCATTTGTTGGGCTGGGTCTCTACGGTTACCTCGGGTCTCACCTCGAGGTGAGAGGGTGCGCGGATCGGTACGCAGCCCTCCTGTATGCTTGGTACCCTGCCAAATTATTCAAAATTTAAGAAATGTATTTTTTTATTATTAGTAGCCATACAATGTTGTTTTTATAATCATTATACGGCTACAAATATTTAAAAAACATTACGATTCTTAATATTTTGATCAAATTAATAGAATGTCAACAATGGTATAGTTTACCATATATATATATATATATATATATATATATATATACTTATATATGTGTGTGTGTTAAATTATACAGCAGATTTACAACCACCTTGATTTTTGACATGTAAGTTAAGACTTATGACTCATTGTAACGAGTCAAATAGCTTATTATTATTTGAACAATAATAAACATTGTATTATACTTTAAAACTTGTTAGTATATCTTTACGCCTGCTATTTTGTATGTAAAAAGATTTTCTCTCTGTTAATTAAGATCTTGCCTGCACACCATTAAAAGTATTGGAAAATGTACTGAATGATGTTTTTAAAAACAATATTTATGCAAGAAATAATATTTCAATTTCTAAGAAAGATGTTTGAGGGTAAGCTCTTTATAACTTAATTATTCTTACGAAATAAATTTTCAAATAAATTATTAGTTATATGTCTTTATATTATTAATTTAAAAGGTTTTCTACTTTATTATTTTTATTATCGAGTGTTATAAGTTTGCATTTTAAATGAGAGCGTTATAATAAGACGTCCCTCTTAAGCAGCTTAAGGCCGTATCCTCATTAGACGAACAGTGAGCGGCGGATTAGCAGCAACGATGCGCGCGGTCAGCGGCACAGTTCGCTCACTACACCGGAGCGCTGTGCGGCGTTATATACACCGTTTACCTTCCCACCCAAGAGTTCGCAAGCACTTCGCGGCTCATACGCTACAGTTCGCTGCCAACTCGACATTGAGTTAGGGACCGATACACCCCTCCGCGTCAGCCAGCCGCTCACCGTTTGTCTAATAGATACACGGCCTTAATATGTTCTCATTTTTCTGGGTCTTGTGGGTTGGAGCGTAGTGATAGAAAATGGTGTGGCACGTAATAATATAATTTGATTTTTAAATTTAAATAATTAACGATTTTCCGCGCCCCCCTTCGATAGACGCCCCGCGGGGCTAGTGTCCTACTTGCCCCACCAGTGGCGGAGCAAGACCTAAATTTCAGGGCAACGCAAAAAGATGGATTTGAAAAACAATTAAAACTACCGGCACTGGCCGGCGGTGGTTCTCCATAACAGTCACCGAGAATGTCGCTAGCTGAAATAAAAAATAATTTGGTATATGTAGCTGGTTCGTGCTTTTGGGTAATGTTTGAAGTCTACAAAGCGAAATGGTGATTTTGTGCCAGAAATAAAATGACGCCATCGAATTTTAAAAACTGAAGAGGATTTTCTTCTTCTTTTTTTGGATTATGGCTCCAACGCAGTTTGCATTGATTTGGCCAATGTCACAGTAGGTGGTAAAATGTCAGGTGCATATAAGAGTATAAATGCGAAAAGAAAAATTTGGTCGGTGATCTTCCAAATCACTTTCTGAGATCCTGAGGACAACACAAAACATAGAGTGTTAGACTAACTACATTAGAGATAGATGTTATTTATTGTTAAAAACTTTGATAATATATGTACATGTCTACTATCAGCTACGGTAAGAAGAAAGTCCACATTGACCGGTCGGGGAAAATCTTTGAGTAATATACTGTAGAGGGGAGAAACTATTTTGGGACATTCGAAAAAAATGTGATGGACAGAGCCGTCAGCTAAGCCGCACTCACAGAGAGAATTATCGCGAATTCTTAATTTTGCAAGAAATACAGGACAGCAACAGTGGCCAAGACGCAGGCGAATTATAGTTGATATAACTTTTTTGGGTAGTTTTCTATAGTTGAAGAACCAAGGTTTGGGACGTAATGTTGGTTGCAAACTACCGTAGTATCTGCCAACAGTCAGACGGGACTGTTGCCAGATACCATTCCAAGTCTCAAACATCTGGGGCCGCGCGAGAGAACGTAAATCGCGGGGAAAGCATTTATTATATTTGTTACTACCCGAACAGACAGCTTCCTTGGCGCAACAGTCGGCAATCTCATTTCCACCAATTCCACAGTGACCTGGGATCCAGGCAAGTACTATATCTAAACCAGACGAGTGACAACGAAAGAGGGCTTCCTTTATTTTTAGGGAGATGACAAAGTTATGTTTAGCATGCAAAGGTAATTTTGAGATATCCTGTAGGGAGCTTAAGGAATCAGTAAAAATGATAGATTTACTTATGTTATGGGATTCAATATAAAGGACGGCTTCTAGAATAGCGATTGATTCGCCAGTGAACACAGAACTAGGAGGAGGAATTTTGAAATTTAAAATAATTTTGTATTTGGGAATCCAAATAGCTGAACCAACAGGGCCATTTTGAGATAGCCGTGATGCATCGGTGAAAAACTGAAGGTGGTCTGGCCAACGATCCTGCGTAATTTTACAAAATAATTGATTAGCATCTGGAGAATTTTTGTGAATATCTAGATTTAGAATAACATTAGGTTTATAAATAAGGCTTTCAAAACTTGACTCAAAAACAGGATTTTTATAATTCTGGAAAATGCCAAGAGGGAGATCTACTAGTTTCTTATACGAATTTATAAGAAGTGGAAGACATTTGTGAGTCCAATAACTAGATGTGAACGATATTTGAAGGAGTTGATCTAAGATACCTAGAAGGGGATGATCTGAGAGCTCTATCACTTTATAAAAGAATCTGTCCGATAGAAGCTGCCTGCGAAGAGCAAGAGGAGGGTCTACACACTCAACCTGAAGGGCATTTATTGGAGAAGATTTCATTGCGCCTGTGATGATTCTGAGGCATTTGGCTTGTATGCGTTCCAGTTTCATGAGAGCGGATTTACTGCAGGGTTCCAATATGAAGCAGGCATAGTCAAAATGGCTGCGGATGATGGCATTATAAAGCAGCTTCTGACAATAGGGGTGAGATCCCCACCTAACACCTGACAGGGCTCGAATTACGTTAGTGTTTTTTTCTGTTTTTGCGCAAATATAATTGAGATGGGGGAGGCCTGAAAGTTTGGCATCGAGGAAGACACCTAGGAATTTAACAGAGTTAGCAATTTGGATTGGATGATTGTTAATGTGAATGTCTAGGGCAGGAATATCTCTTTTGCGGGAGAATATTACAGCCGAACTTTTTGAAGCAGAAAGTGACAAACCGTGCTCTGAAAGCCATGAGTTAAGATAAAAAAGAGCAGAATTGATACGGTTTGAAGCATCACTGAAAGAGTCAGAAGTGGCATATAGAGCAATGTCATCGGCATACTGAAGGGCTTTGCAAAAGCAGCTTACAGAAGATTCTAAATCAGCCGTATAAATGTTATAGAGGATCGGGCTGAGGACAGAGCCTTGGGGTAAACCTTTCCATACAAGACGCGGGGGGGAGTCGATTCCCGAAACGCGGACGGAGATTGATCTCTCCATGAACATATTGGAAACAATGTTGACAATCCTCGGGGGGATACTCAGATTGTGCAGCTTCTGCCTGAGTATTTGAAGGTTGACGTTGTCGTATGCAGACGTTATGTCTAAAAAGACTCCTACGACATGTTCATTTCGGGAAAAAGCTAATCTGATGTCTGAGGTAATAAGGCTGAGACTGTCCATTGTACCTAAACCTCGTCTAAAACCAAACTGGCTGTTGGCTAATATGCCTTTGCTTTCTACGATCCACTCGAGTCGATTTTTAATTAAATGCTCCATAATTTTAGCAAGGACTGAAGATAGGGCTATAGGTCTATAAGCATCAGGGTCTGAAGCATCCTTGCCAGGTTTTAATATTGGAACAATTATTTGCTTTTTCCAAGACTCTGGGATAGATCCGGAGAGAAAAATCTGATTCAGAAGGTTCAGTAGAAAATGCTTAGAAGATTCACAGGACTGAATTACAAAGGAATAAGTAATGCCGTCTACTCCAGGAGAAGAGTCTCGGAGATGATCTAGGGCAGCGCATAGTTCTCCAAAGGAAAATTTAGAATTCATGGGATTCAACTCATCTGAAGGGGAACAACTGATGGGGGGACAAGGTTCAAGGGGAACAAAAGGAGGTGCAAGCTTGTGCATGAAATTGGGAAGCCAGCTTCCTGGATTATTGGAATTAATATTATCGTCACTTTGGGACTTTCTAAAGGCTTTTATTTTCTTCCATATCATAGAAGCTGGAGTCCTGGGAGAAAGGGATTCGCAGAAGGCTTGCCAACCTTTTTTTTTTTTTTGAACGCAACAGTCTTTTAGAGGAAGCAGAGACTTTCTGAAATTCTAGGTAATTATCATATGTGAGGCTCCTGGTAAATTTAATCTCCGTTTCTTTGCGCTTTTTTACTATAGCGGAACATTCAGAATCCCACCAAGCAGGGGAGGGAATTTTATTTTTTACAGAGTTTTTTAAGGGGATTGATTGCTCAGCAGCAGATGTCAATGCAGATACATACTCATCATATAGGGAAGTAAAATTCAGAGAAGAAACATCAGGAAGAGAGTTTAATTTACTTTGTACCAAGGAAGAGAACTTATGCCAGTCAGCTAGTGCGAGTCTAAATCTCAAGAGAGGGATTGGAGTGACAGGAGGGGGTGAAGAATCAGGCAAGGAACAAAGAATAGGGAGATGGTCACTTCCATAACAGTTAGAAAGAACAGACCATGAAAGAGAGTAGGCTATGGAGGGAGAGGATAAAGTAAGGTCAGGGGCACTCGGATTTTGAAGGGGAGAGACTCTACGCGTAGGGGTTCCATCATTAATGATGCATAAGTTTAGATCATTTAAGATATCAAGAAATGCTGGAGCAATAGGATCACAGGAAGCTGAACCCCACAAAGTATGGCGGATATTTAGGTCTCCTAGAATGAGGAGAGGGACAGGAAGATGGCATAAGAGGGAGAAAAGTTCTTGTATGAGGAGAGCATTGGGGTAAGGGATGTAGACAGACACAAATGTTATATTAAGACAACGGACAGCTACAATATTAATATCTGGGGAGTGAGGGGGGAGGGTGAAACGGGAGAATGTAATATTTCTTCTAACAAGAATAGCACAACCAGCCCAACCATCCGATCTATCATCTCGGATACATGAAAACCCAGGCACTCGAAATAAAGAACCAGGGTTCAACCATGTTTCAGAGAGGGCAAAAAGGTAAGGATTAAACTGATTAATTAAAAAAGATACTTCATGTTTTTTATTATTAACACTACGACAGTTCCATTGAAGGACCTTCGCCATTTTGGATAGAAGAGTTTATAAGTGACGTAATAATTTTTTGAAGCATATCTATGACATTGTACGGTTGTATATCACCACATTTAGAAAATATATTAATTAAAGCTGTTGACAAAATTTGTACTAAATTATCATTAGCGGTAGAGATATTAGGGGAGTTATCGCCAAGAGCACAACCATTTGGTAAAGAGGAAGGTGGTGAGGAGACAATATTAGCATGGGCTAGATGATCATATGTTGTACCTAGCTCCTGTCTAGGTTTTCTATGTATATAGATGGTTTTCCTATATGAAGAATTTGGTGCAGATTGAATAGTATTGGGAGAAGGTTCAGGGCACATAGGCGAGGGAACAGAATTAGGGGAGGGATAGGGTATGTAGGCAGATTTGTTTGGAACTGTTGAGGAAATGTCAGCATATGAAGTCCGAACAGGTTTAAATCTACGGGCTGCCTCAACATATCCAATATTTTCAGTGGACATTATGACTTTAATGTTTCTTTGGCGTGCATGTTCGGGGCATCTAGAGTCAGTGGCTGCATGGTTACCAGAACAAAACAAACAAGTAATTTTATCCTCAGGTACCTGACAAGTGGCATTTTCATGCGGGCCAGCACAGCGAGAACAGCGTGAGTTAGATCGGCATTTGTCACGGATGTGTCCGAAACGACAGCATTTTAGGCACTGTATAGTGGGAAGGGTATATGTTCCAACAGGTTGAGAGAGGTTGCAACAATAAACATGGCTTGGGAGGGATTGGCCTAAAAAGGTGAGAACTACAGTACCAGTGGGTTCCCAGCAGGTTGTATCTTCAACACGTTTTTTTTTTATTTAGTCTTCTCGCTTTAATTACTATAGAAGACTCTGGACGGCACTCAGTCCATGAAACCAAGTCCTCCAAAGACCAATCTAGAGGGATTGAATGAATTACACCCATACGGGTAAGTTGGAAACGGGGAATTATTGCTGTAAGATTATTTAACTCTAGGACAGGGTGGGATAAGAATGAGTTAGCTTCAGAGAATGTTTTAAAATAAATAGAAATTTTGTTTCTTCCTATGTTTTTTATTTCGTCAACCCCTGAGACTTAGCTGTTGTAAATAACTTGGGCTATTTTGAGGGCGCGCATATTGTTGGATGATTTGGGCAGGTCCACATCGGGACCCGTAACGTAAACAATAAAAGGGCCTGAGTCAGACTCAGAATACCTGAGATCCGAGTTTGCCTCAAATCCAGGTCTGGTGTATGTGTGTTGGATAGAGACTGAAGGGGGCAAAATTCTTTTCTCGGGGGTATTTGAAGGAGCCTCTAAAGAACGTTTAGCCCGTAATTTCTCCTTAGTTTGGCCAATAGCATGAGATTCGCCCACTTCCATTCCTAAAGAATGTCTCCCCCTATCAGGAGGGACTTTCTCTCCCACCGACTGCGACATTTATAAAGTAAAGTACTTACCACTAATAATAAACTTAAAAATAGCCAACACCAACAGATAAACGACAACACAAAGCCAGGAAAACAGAAAAACACGAAAGAAAACCAGGAGAAAAGTGACAGGTGACATTCCCGCGGAATCACGTTTTGGCGAATTTCTCCTGGTTTTCTTTCGTGTTTTTCTGTTTTCCTGGCTTTGTGTTGTCATTTATCTGTTGGTGTTGGCTATTTTTAAGTTTATTATTAGTGGTAAGTACTTTACTTCATAAATGTCGCAGTCGGTGGGAGAGAAAGTCCCTCCTGATAGGGGGAGACATTCTTTAGGAATGGAAGTGGGCGAATCTCATGCTATTGGCCAAACTAAGGAGAAATTACGGGCTAAACGTTCTTTAGAGGCTCCTTCAAATACCCCCGAGAAAAGAATTTTGCCCCCTTCAGTCTCTATCCAACACACATACACCAGACCTGGATTTGAGGCAAACTCGGATCTCAGGTATTCTGAGTCTGACTCAGGCCCTTTTATTGTTTACGTTACGGGTCCCGATGTGGACCTGCCCAAATCTTCCAACAATATGCGCGCCCTCAAAATAGCCCAAGTTATTTACAACAGCAAAGTCTCAGGGGTTGACGAAATAAAAAACATAGGAAGAAACAAAATTTCTATTTATTTTAAAACATTCTCTGAAGCTAACTCATTCTTATCCCACCCTCTCCTAGAGTTAAATAATCTTACAGCAATAATTCCCCGTTTCCAACTTACCCGTATGGGTGTAATTCATTCAATCCCTCTAGATTGGTCTTTGGAGGACTTGGTTTCATGGACTGAGTGCCGTCCAGAGTCTTCTATAGTAATTAAAGCGAGAAGACTAAATAAAAAAAAACGTGTTGAAGATACAACCTGCTGGGAACCCACTGGTACTGTAGTTCTCACCTTTTTAGGCCAATCCCTCCCAAGCCATGTTTATTGTTGCAACCTCTCTCAACCTGTTGGAACATATACCCTTCCCACTATACAGTGCCTAAAATGCTGTCGTTTCGGACACATCCGTGACAAATGCCGATCTAACTCACGCTGTTCTCGCTGTGCTGGCCCGCATGAAAATGCCACTTGTCAGGTACCTGAGGATAAAATTACTTGTTTGTTTTGTTCTGGTAACCATGCAGCCACTGACTCTAGATGCCCCGAACATGCACGCCAAAGAAACATTAAAGTCATAATGTCCACTGAAAATATTGGATATGTTGAGGCAGCCCGTAGATTTAAACCTGTTCGGACTTCATATGCTGACATTTCCTCAACAGTTCCAAACAAATCTGCCTACATACCCTATCCCTCCCCTAATTCTGTTCCCTCGCCTATGTGCCCTGAACCTTCTCCCAATACTATTCAATCTGCACCAAATTCTTCATATAGGAAAACCATCTATATACATAGAAAACCTAGACAGGAGCTAGGTACAACATATGATCATCTAGCCCATGCTAATATTGTCTCCTCACCACCTTCCTCTTTACCAAATGGTTGTGCTCTTGGCGATAACTCCCCTAATATCTCTACCGCTAATGATAATTTAGTACAAATTTTGTCAACAGCTTTAATTAATATATTTTCTAAATGTGGTGATATACAACCGTACAATGTCATAGATATGCTTCAAAAAATTACGTCACTTATAAACTCTTCTATCCAAAATGGCGAAGGTCCTTCAATGGAACTGTCGTAGTGTTAATAATAAAAAACATGAAGTATCTTTTTTAATTAATCAGTTTAATCCTTACCTTTTTGCCCTCTCTGAAACATGGTTGAACCCTGGTTCTTTATTTCGAGTGCCTGGGTTTTCATGTATCCGAGATGATAGATCGGATGGTTGGGCTGGTTGTGCTATTCTTGTTAGAAGAAATATTACATTCTCCCGTTTCACCCTCCCCCCTCACTCCCCAGATATTAATATTGTAGCTGTCCGTTGTCTTAATATAACATTTGTGTCTGTCTACATCCCTTACCCCAATGCTCTCCTCATACAAGAACTTTTCTCCCTCTTATGCCATCTTCCTGTCCCTCTCCTCATTCTAGGAGACCTAAATATCCGCCATACTTTGTGGGGTTCAGCTTCCTGTGATCCTATTGCTCCAGCTTTTCTTGATATCTTAAATGATCTAAACTTATGCATCATTAATGATGGAACCCCTACGCGTAGAGTCTCTCCCCTTCAAAATCCGAGTGCCCCTGACCTTACTTTATCCTCTCCCTCCATAGCCTACTCTCTTTCATGGTCTGTTCTTTCTAACTGTTATGGAAGTGACCATCTCCCTATTCTTTGTTCCTTGCCTGATTCTTCACCCCCTCCTGTCACTCCAATCCCTCTCTTGAGATTTAGACTCGCACTAGCTGACTGGCATAAGTTCTCTTCCTTGGTACAAAGTAAATTAAACTCTCTTCCTGATGTTTCTTCTCTGAATTTTACTTCCTTATATGATGAGTATGTATCTGCATTGACATCTGCTGCTGAGCAATCAATCCCCTTAAAAAACTCTGTAAAAAATAAAATTCCCTCCCCTGCTTGGTGGGATTCTGAATGTTCCGCTATAGTAAAAAAGCGCAAAGAAGCGGAGATTAAATTTACCAGGAGCCTCACATATGATAATTACCTAGAATTTCAGAAAGTCTCTGCTTCCTCTAAAAGACTGTTGCGTTCAAAAAAAAAAAAAGGTTGGCAAGCCTTCTGCGAATCCCTTTCTCCCAGGACTCCAGCTTCTATGATATGGAAGAAAATAAAAGCCTTTAGAAAGTCCCAAAGTGACGATAATATTAATTCCAATAATCCATCTTTCTGGCTTCCCAATTTCATGCACAAGCTTGCACCTCCTTTTGTTCCCCTTGAACCTTGTCCCCCCATCAGTTGTTCCCCTTCAGATGAGTTGAATCCCATGAATTCTAAATTTTCCTTTGGAGAACTATGCGCTGCCCTAGATCATCTCCGAGACTCTTCTCCTGGAGTAGACGGCATTACTTATTCCTTTGTAATTCAGTCCTGTGAATCTTCTAAGCATTTTCTACTGAACCTTCTTAATCAGATTTTTCTCTCCGGATCTATCCCAGAGTCTTGGAAAAAGCAAATAATTGTTCCAATATTAAAACCTAGCAAGGATGCTTCAGACCCTGATGCTTATAGACCTATAGCCCTATCTTCAGTCCTTGCTAAAATTATGGAGCATTTAATTAAAAATCGACTCGAGTGGATCGTAGAAAGCAAAGGCATATTAGCCAACAGCCAGTTTGGTTTTAGACGAGGTTTAGGTACAATGGACAGTCTCAGCCTTATTACCTCAGACATCAGATTAGCTTTTTCCCGAAATGAACATGTCGTAGGAGTCTTTTTAGACATAACGTCTGCATACGACAACGTCAACCTTCAAATACTCAGGCAGAAGCTGCACAATCTGAGTATCCCCCCGAGGATTGTCAACATTGTTTCCAATATGTTCATGGAGAGATCAATCTCCGTCCGCGTTTCGGGAATCGACTCCCCCCCGCGTCTTGTATGGTAAGGTTTACCCCAAGGCTCTGTCCTCAGCCCGATCCTCTATAACATTTATACGGCTGATTTAGAATCTTCTGTAAGCTGCTTTTGCAAAGCCCTTCAGTATGCCGATGACATTGCTCTATATGCCACTTCTGACTCTTTCAGTGATGCTTCAAACCGTATCAATTCTGCTCTTTTTTATCTTAACTCATGGCTTTCAGAGCACGGTTTGTCACTTTCTGCTTCCAAAAGTTCGGCTGTAATATTCTCCCGCAAAAGAGATATTCCTGCCCTAGACATTCACATTAACAATCATCCAATCCAAATTGCTAACTCTGTTAAATTCCTAGGTCTCTTCCTCGATGCCAAACTTTCAGGCCTCCCCCATCTCAATTATATTTGCGCAAAAACAGAAAAAAACACTAACGTAATTCGAGCCCTGTCAGGTGTTAGGTGGGGATCTCACCCCTATTGTCAGAAGCTGCTTTATAATGCCATCATCCGCAGCCATTTTGACTATGCCTGCTTCATATTGGAACCCTGCAGTAAATCCGCTCTCATGAAACTGGAACGCATACAAGCCAAATGCCTCAGAATCATCACAGGCGCAATGAAATCTTCTCCAATAAATGCCCTTCAGGTTGAGTGTGTAGACCCTCCTCTTGCTCTTCGCAGGCAGCTTCTATCGGACAGATTCTTTTATAAAGTGATAGAGCTCTCAGATCATCCCCTTCTAGGTATCTTAGATCAACTCCTTCAAATATCGTTCACATCTAGTTATTGGACTCACAAATGTCTTCCACTTCTTATAAATTCGTATAAGAAACTAGTAGATCTCCCTCTTGGCATTTTCCAGAATTATAAAAATCCTGTTTTTGAGTCAAGTTTTGAAAGCCTTATTTATAAACCTAATGTTATTCTAAATCTAGATATTCACAAAAATTCTCCAGATGCTAATCAATTATTTTGTAAAATTACGCAGGATCGTTGGCCAGACCACCTTCAGTTTTTCACCGATGCATCACGGCTATCTCAAAATGGCCCTGTTGGTTCAGCTATTTGGATTCCCAAATACAAAATTATTTTAAATTTCAAAATTCCTCCTCCTAGTTCTGTGTTCACTGGCGAATCAATCGCTATTCTAGAAGCCGTCCTTTATATTGAATCCCATAACATAAGTAAATCTATCATTTTTACTGATTCCTTAAGCTCCCTACAGGATATCTCAAAATTACCTTTGCATGCTAAACATAACTTTGTCATCTCCCTAAAAATAAAGGAAGCCCTCTTTCGTTGTCACTCGTCTGGTTTAGATATAGTACTTGCCTGGATCCCAGGTCACTGTGGAATTGGTGGAAATGAGATTGCCGACTGTTGCGCCAAGGAAGCTGTCTGTTCGGGTAGTAACAAATATAATAAATGCTTTCCCCGCGATTTACGTTCTCTCGCGCGGCCCCAGATGTTTGAGACTTGGAATGGTATCTGGCAACAGTCCCGTCTGACTGTTGGCAGATACTACGGTAGTTTGCAACCAACATTACGTCCCAAACCTTGGTTCTTCAACTATAGAAAACTACCCAAAAAAGTTATATCAACTATTATTCGCCTGCGTCTTGGCCACTGTTGCTGTCCTGTATTTCTTGCAAAATTAAGAATTCGCGATAATTCTCTCTGTGAGTGCGGCTTAGCTGACGGCTCTGTCCATCACATTTTTTTCGAATGTCCCAAAATAGTTTCTCCCCTCTACAGTATATTACTCAAAGATTTTCCCCGACCGGTCAATGTGGACTTTCTTCTTACCGTAGCTGATAGTAGACATGTACATATATTATCAAAGTTTTTAACAATAAATAACATTTATCTCTAATGTAGTTAGTCTAACACTCTATGTTTTGTGTTGTCCTCAGGATCTCAGAAAGTGATTTGGAAGATCACCGACCAAATTTTTCTTTTCGCATTTATACTCTTATATGCACCTGACATTTTACCACCTACTGTGACATTGGCCAAATCAATGCAAACTGCGTTGGAGCCATAATCCAAAAAAAGAAGAAGAAGAAACATATGGCGTAGTACAGTGCCATTTGCCCATCTCTAGCATGCTAAATTTTATTGTCGTTTCATATGTTGCCGTCTCGCTCGCACTTGCGTATATGCCGGAAAGGGATGGAAGCTTTATGTCGGCGATAAAACGTTAGCATGCTAGCTAGCTATGCTGTTTTGGATATCAAAATAAGAGTACGTGTTTTTCCTATGAAAAACTCGTACTCTTATTTTGATATCCAAAACAGATTAATTAGATTGTAATAGAGAGGTAAGTAGTCTAAACTACTTATCTCTCTATTACAATCTATTTTAATTGTGTTGCTGACTCTAAAGTCCGTAACACATTACCGCAACGCACCTCAAGATAGGTGCGCTGCACCATAAGTGAGAGTGATTCAAATTTTAAACTTATTAAGGGCCGCGTGATAAAAAAAAATATATACAAAATATAACATCTTCTCTTGAAGCTAAAGAAAAGCAGAATCCTTAAATGTGCAGCATTTACCAAGGTAGAGGTGTCAGGACCGGCCAAAACAGGAATTGTTTCCAACTGGTTTTCTTTTAATATGCCAGTTTTATGTTGGCTGGCATGTCGCTGCAAAATATTGAAATATTAGTTTAGAATAATTGTGTCCACAGTATTTTTTTCATAAAATTTGCTTAAATTATGACATTATCATTCAAATTGGGCAAATACATTTCTTGGATGGAATCACAGCCACAAAACCCATAAGTTTTTCTAAAATAGTTATATAGAATGAGAATGACATAGACTACAACTAGTAACTAGCATATCAGTAATAAGGTAGCAGCAACAAGTATATCAAAGTGAAAGTACAAATTTCAATTATACGAGCAGTCTCCATGAGGGTGAGAGGCCCGAGAAGACATATTAAGGCCTTCGACTGCGAAGACGGAGCAGGAATTATATAACAAGACGACAGTCCAACGACTATCCTGCTGATTATCGTCCCACCATACAAAACTTGTATATTAATTTTGATCCTTTTATAGCACGTTTTGTTATAAAATAATATGTATGTATTAAAATATGTACATAATTAAAAAAAAGTATATCAATACTAACTATAAAAGTATATACAGTATTAACTTACTCTTACAAATTTGAAGGGCACGGCATCATCTCGTAGTCGAGTCACATCCAGAGTTTTGTTGAAACATTTATCATCAAAATGTAGCGAGCAAATATAAATATATTTTGCATTTGGCTTTATATTTTCCATTCCAATGGCACGGGTTGGTATTGGTAGTGTCAACAAATAAAACTGAAAAGCAATCTACTCAAAATTCTTATTATTTCTTGCCTCCAAAATCTAATATAATACACTCTAAAAATGTCAAAAACCATACAATACGCCTCCTGTCACCTCTCCTCTCCTCTCCTCGCCTCTCCTTATCTCATAAACTTAACGGCTTGGCTTGTCTGTCTTTTACAGTCGGCCACCCTGAAACAATTGCACCGCAATTGGTGCATGCAATAATTTAACTTTCCAATAAATCAATTAGGTCATCTCGAGTCACAACTTCATCATCGCTGCTAGTTTCACTGCACTCAGGTGCACTTCGATAGGTTCGCAGTGAATCTGCAGCAACTACTCCGGAGAACTTCTTATAACCCCTCATGCCCTTTACACTCTTAATTTCATAACGACCATTATTAAGTACCTTATTGATAGTATAAGGGCCTGAGTATAGGACCTGCAATTTATTGTTTACATCCTTGACTTCACCCCCAGATGGTCCTTGTTTCCACAAAACTAAGTCCCCCTTTTTAAAGACTTTCTCTGGCTTATGACGTTTATCATAGTAATGTTTCAATAATTTTGCACGATCTTCTAGTCGACTAGAAGCATTTTGTCGTTTTCTGTGTACTGATGCAGACTCACCATTGCCTATTAGATCTGGTATCAACCTACCTTTATGGCTAAACATTATCTCATAAGGATGATAACCTAAGCTTTCATTCATTGTGTTGTTTATGCCCCAAATACAATCTGGTAAACATTCATTCCACATATTGGGATCTATATTACGTGTACGCATTGCATCTAACAATGTGCGATTGTAGCGCTCAACTTGACCATTTGCACGGGGGCATGCTATGGCATTTAGTGTATGATGAATCTGGTATTGAACTGAAAATGATCTGAAGATTCTACTGGTAAATGCTAAGTTCCTATCGGAAATCAACCTTTTTGGATAACCAAATAAGCTAAACACATCTTTGAGGACAGTAACAGTCTCCACAGAATTAATGGTTCTGGTTGGACGGGCTATAAGAAATTTCGAGAATGAGTCTACAATCATGAGGATATATTGGTAGCCTCTCTTAGTACGGCAGAATGGGCCTAGATGATCAATATGGACTACTTCCATGGGGATAGAGGGCTTTGGTATTGGATGTAACTCTCCACTTGGCTTTCCATAGTTTCCTTTACTGTAACTACACTCCAAACAAGAACTAACATATTTTTTTATAAAACGTGTCATTTTAGGAAACCAATAATCTGATTTAATTAATTCTTCACACCTTTTGATCCCTACATGGCCTATTTGATCATGAAATTTCTGCATAAATTTCCATCTAGCGAAAGCTGGTACTACTAATCTATCACCATTCAAAGTCTTTCTATATAATCTATCATTCATAATCTTGTAATTATTGGCAACATCCTCACATGCATTGCCTTCAGTTAGCTGTTTAATAATATTGTTCAATTTGTCATCTTGTAGTTGTATAGTTAAAAACCAGTCATCACTCGAAATCATATTTATGTTTACAATAGGTATTAACGATTCTATATTATCAGTAACTTTGAATGAGCTATCTACAGGTGGATTGCGACTCAAGGCATCAACATGCCTCATTCGCTCCCCGGGTCTATATTCAATTTGAATATCATAATCTTGGATTGTGAACCACCAACGAGCTATACGAGGCACTAGATCTTTTTTTAATAAAGTATATCTCACAGCAGAACAATCTGTAACTACTTTAATTGATTTTCCGAATACATAAACTCGAAAATGCTTTAATGAATCAACAACTGCTAAAGTCTCAAGTTCATAGCTGTGATACATGGATTCCTCACGAGAAGTTACCCTGCTATAATAAAATACTGGCTTTAATTCAATGTCATTGTGTTTCTGAAATAGAATACCTGCTATACCTACTTTGCTAGCATCTGTATGTATCTCACAAGGCAGAGAAGGATCATACAGTGCAAGAACTGGTTGCGAGCACAGTTTAAGTTTTAATTCATTAAAACAATCATCTTGTTTACCTTGCCAGACCCATTCAGAACTCTTTTTTGTTAAATCAGTTAAGGGTTTTGCTATAAGTGCATAGTTTTTTATATATTTTCTAAAGTAGCTACATAAACCTAAGAACTGACGCAGTTGGTGAATGTTATTTGGTTTTGAAAAGTCAGATACTGATTTTATTTTTTGATTTCCCGGTCTTATACCCTGTGCACTTATTTCATGACCTAAAAATGATATCTCAGACATCAGAAAAGAACATTTTCTCATGTTTAATTTTAAGTCCGCTTTCTGCAACTCAATTAAGACTTTATCTAATAGTACTATACCATCAGCTACATTTTCAGTTGATAGTAACATATCATCCATGAAAAAGACAATATCATCACTACCCACCAATTTAACTAGTTTTTGAATTACTCTCATAAATACTGATGGGGCATTCGCTAATCCGAATGGGACTCTCAAGTATTCATATAAGCCATCTGGTGTAATAAAGGCTGTTTTGTGTATAGAATCAGGGTGAATTTTGATGTTGTGAAACCCAGAAAACAGATCAAGGTTCGTAAAATAATTTTTACCAGCTAATTTTGATAACTGGTCGTCAATATGAGGCATGGGAAACCGATCTTTGACAGTTATCGCATTTAAATCCCTATAATCAACACAGAGTCGATAGTCACCATTTTTCTTTTTTACAAGAATAATTGGGGATGCATATTGAGAATTAGATTCCCTAACAATACCACTGCTGATCAGGTCATCAATTATTTTTGTTACTGCTTGTCTCTCAGAATGAGCCAACCTATATGGTTTTCTTACAACAGGCTTATTAACATTAAGTTGAATTGTCATTTCTCCTAAATTAGTACAACCTATTTCTTTATTTGTATTGGCAAAGCAATCTTTATGGTGTGTTAATAATTGTATTAGGTTACTTAAGTCATTGGCCTGAATATCTCCTACCTTTATATTTTGTAACTCAGAATCAAAATTATTCCCACACTCAACTCTCCTCAAGGTTAAAAGATTAGAACTCACCTCTATATCTGTGCATCTGTCAGCTCTGGCTACCATCATTCCTTTTTTCCAAGATATAGGGCCTGTGCCAATATTACAGACCCTCACATATCCCTTGCCATTTCTAAGCATTGTGCTGGCAACCGCATATACAACATTGCCCATGCTATACTGCCTTGGCCTCGTGCAGAAGTCATCAGAGTGGTCTCCAGCGATATTGACCTTCACCAAGTTATCACCAATAGGAATTGTGATGTCTTCTGTAAGTTCAACTCTGAAACTACTTGCTTCACCACAGATGTCTATGTTCATTAAGTCACATGTGGCTCCAGTAACCTTAGATAAGTTAACTCCATTTTTAGAAACATTCAGTATCACATCTTCTCGGTTAATTACTGTCTGACCTATGATTAAGACAACATCTCCCAAATCAACATCGGTGGCAACGGCTGTAGTTTTAATTTCCACTTTATCAACTAGGAGCTCAAACTCAACTTGTCCTACCGCACGCACCAAACTATTGTTGAAGCCTTTCAAAACAATCTCAACAGGGGTTTTATAGCGTCTACTGCTGCCTTAGAGATCACATTAAGTTCACTGCCTGTGTCTAAGTATGCTTTCATATAAACACCATTTACTGTTACAGTCTTCTTATATAAATCATTGTAATGTGCCAACAGTTGGATCCTTTTTATATTGTCCAGTGAGTTGCAGGAAGTAGCCACATGTCCAGTTTTACCGCACCTAAAGCACTTCCGCTTGTCAGGTAATTTACAAACAGTTGCTATATGACCTACTTCATTACGGCGATAGCAGATGGATGGCTTCTTTGCACTTTTTGCGAGTTGTCACTAAATGATTCACCAACTCTAGGTGTCCCAATTGATCTTGGCATGGTATTTAGTACCTTTAAAGGGTTTGTTTGATAAGACTCCAAGGAAGACAGAAACCCTTCATATAATTCATCAGGAGTAGAGCATTGAAAAGCTTGCGCGTTTGCCTGTAGTTCCTGAGGAAGTCCCCGAATAATACATGATACAGCAGCTTCATTACTCAATTGGCATCTGTAACACATAGCTACTTTTTCTTGAAAGTATTTAGTCATTGATTCTGTAGACATTTTCTTCCTTCCTATAAGCTCTTCTAAAAGGGTGGCGTAGTCATTGTGCCGTGGAAAGGCCCTAGTTATCATGGTTTTCCATTCATCCCAAGAATGGTCATATGACTCTAATCTATTGAACCAAAGCCTGGCTTGGCCTTGTAGTTTTGACTGTAGTATGAATGACTTTGTATCATCATTCCATCCATATATAGTGCCTAATTGCTCTATTTTCTTAATCCAGCTTCTAATATTAATGTCTCTGTTTTCAGGATCAAAGTCAGGAACCAATTTTTCTGTGTTCTGTAGCTTATTAATGCCGGTTGGAACAATATGACTTTCGTCGTAAATTGACCTTTGTATTGCTTCGTCAACTTTTCTTTTTATGAGTTTGTCGACACGCTTCGAAGATTGTGGGACAGACTCACTCACCTGTGATCGGTTTCTTTTGGATCGTACATAGTACCCTTGTTCTTTGTATCGCTTCATTGTGGGTTTTAAAAGCGTTGTCGATTGTGAAAAGAGAAATCCCACTTCTGATTATAACGGGTTGGTATTGGTAGTGTCAACAAATAAAACTGAAAAGCAATCTACTCAAAATTCTTATTATTTCTTGCCTCCAAAATCTAATATAATACACTCTAAAAATGTCAAAAACCATACAATACGCCTCCTGTCACCTCTCCTCTCCTCTCCTCGCCTCTCCTTATCTCATAAACTTAACGGCTTGGCTTGTCTGTCTTTCCGGGTGCACTGACTGATAATGACATTTGGTGCACTAAACATGGCGGATTTTCGGCCTCATTAGGTATTTACGTATATTCATGTTCCACTTTATGTACGCACTGAAATACTGTTATATTGTTTTCCTGCGAGTTACAGTGCTGAGTAAGAACGAGATAGATATATGTTTATGTGTGTGTCTTCAAAATGGATGCTATTTGTATAAGCAATGGTACGTATAGAACAATATGTCGCGTCCCTATTATAGAGGTCCATGCCGCTTCTGTGCCCCGCTATAGCTACGCCTCTGCCTGTGGGTTCCAGCAACTATAAGTGGATGATATCGTCCACTTTCAGAAATACTGCCTTAAGCGATAAGACCGCCCATTGCTGCTTTACAGTAGAATCCGTTTATAATAACATCGAAGGGAAACGACACTAGAAAATTATTATAATACAATTAATACAAGCAATTTATAAGCCTAAATGGCACTCTGTTGTTCGTGCCAACCCCGCAAGGGAACTGGCGTGAAGTTATGTATGTATGTATGTGTATGTACAATTAATACATTTTGTTCCAGGCATCATTAATCATAAGATTTGCATTTAGCACTGTTATTTTTGTAGAAGAGTTTTTTGATTAGAATTAATAGTAGGGGAGGCCAAGCGGGGATTTTGGGATCTACTCGAGCGTGGCAGAATAACATAAGGGGAGAAACCTTGCACCCTATTATGTACCCTCACCATATATCAACCCTTGATATAGGTTGAGGATATTTTTTTTTCAAACCGTCAGATTAAGGAAATTCCTCCACATAACTGTCAGATTATGGGTCAGCACGACAAGGACATCAAGCTTTACCGTCTGTATATTAATCTGACGTGCTCGAGTATTTCACTGTTACGTTTTTCATGCATTTTCAAAAATCGGCTATGACTTTTGGTCACGTCCAAATCGTCAGTCTTCTGAATAGGAGTTCCTTTAGAGTTTACTTAACATCCCTTTTGAATATCTGATGGGCTTGAGTATTTCTGTGCGACTTTTTTTTTACATTTTTGAAAACCTGTACACGCTTCCCCCCACCAGTGAAAGGGCAGACATCATACAACCTTTTTTCTTTTTAATTGCTGTCATTTTCCTTGTTATGTTATTGTCATAATAAGCGAGGTCATTATATCCGACTTTGTTATAAAGAAATGTATATGAAAGCTCAGGAAGGCCTTCATCAACATTCATATTTATATACGGCGTGGTTGAGTACTGTTTGACAATTAAAACTAATGTTCCAATTGGTATAGATACAATTTTACTTTACTTTTGAAAGAAACACGAAATAAACACTAATCACTTTCTAAACCGCAATGCACTTTAATAATAGCGATTTGTTGCAGGCTTGATGCCCTTGCGACCACGCACACCGCCCAAAACATGTCCCGACATGTCTATCAGTCATTGAGGTGGTCGCGTCCTTCCACAGATGCAACACTCCGCTAAAGTGTCATTGACAACATAATTATTATTCTGATCGATGGTGCGCCGACATATATGAAAACCTTAGATCATATAAACGTCGAAAACCAAACAAAGCTGGTAATTACTTCACACGGAGTCATAATAAACCGATTCTACTGTATAAATTAAATTATTCCTTATAGGTTAACCTTAGATCATATAAACGTCATATCTCAATGTTATATCTCAATGAGGTTAACATAAGTTTTTCCGGTGAGAAACAAGTTATCAACATCAAAGCAATAAGGTTTTTGTTACTCAGTGTATATAGGGATAAATGAAATACAAAAGCGTTTTATAAATCTCAAAAATAGTTTTATTTCCACCTTTACATCGTTTTAACATTAAAATTTTCGGGTTAATTATAACAAAGTATATAATTATATGGAATACTCAGTTTGCTCAGGAATATTGCGGAAGCGACGTAGACGTATTTACGTCGCGTCGGGCGTCCGAAAGCTCATTATAGTGCATTTTCATAATAAGCATTCGTCGGTTGCGTACAGCGTCGAGCCGTACACAAGCTACCGCGTTAGTAAACGCACCGCCGCAATTTTCTATCATTAATATGATGATCAGAATAAGGCCGGTCCTATATCTCACCAACCGTTCATTTGCCTTACTATGAGTTAAAATTTGACATAAGCTGTATACAACTAATGTTAAAATTCAACAGACAGTAAGGCAAATGAGCGGTCGGTAAGGTATAGAAATCGGCCACAACTTAAGTGATTTATTGAAATACATTGATTACTTAATATCTAAAGTTATAAACTCTGTCTTACTTACAATAATGTATAAAATATTCATGGCCGCTTCCCATATCTAACTATTCATTCAAATAATATCGGTTGAATTTTAATATATTTTATCCGATAGTAAAGCAAATGAACGGTCGATAAGATATGGGAAATGACCATTATATGCTTGTTATAATGTAGCTATTTGTTACACAAATAATATTTTATTTTAAGAATGCTTACAATTTAACAGAAATTAGTTATAGTAAAAAAATAATAATATTCAATAATGAAAATTGCTACTGATAGCATCGGAAACATAGACAAATTTTACGACTCCTCAGAAACAAGAATTGGTACTGTCGGTTTGCCCGTATTATTGGAACAAAGTTCCTTATCGCACTTTACTCGGTGGATAGAGGCTAGACGAAAAAAAGTGTTAGCGAAAGATAAAATGCTGACCACCGTATATGATTTCCAAGAGGTCGATTTTTTTTCATTTTACGATTCCTCGGAAACTACCCTCTTTGTTGTAAATGTTAATTGCTATGCTGGCGCTGCGGTAGTGTTACAGTTTTAGGCTGTAGCCGAGTGAGTCTTATTTAAAGCGTTAAAAAATAACGTCTTTAAGGCATACCCACATTAGTGCAGGTACACGTAGGTAGGTCACACGAATTTCATAATTCTTTGATCCCTCCTCCGTCCTCGTCACAGCTGGTCACATTCGTGAGACTCCTCCCCCCTAGTGTGTGAAATCACACATTTGGCAATTTCACATCAAGACATTATTAAATTAAAACAATAGTTCCATGATTAGTTTTGATTCCGTTTAAATTAATGTTTAATAATTTAAAAACTATAGTCACACAGAGTTTGAAATATTTTGAACTTTTTCGTAATAGTTCAAATTTCGTGTTTTAAAGCTTAAATACAATCGATTTTAAATGTGACATCACGAAATTTTGGTGTACGGTTCAATGTATAGCGTTTTGCTGACGCTGCGGCCTACTTTGATATTAGACATAGACATAGAAAACACTTTATTGTTCACCAAAACAAAAATGTACAACAAGACAATAGTTACTTGGAAATTCTTAAATTATCTGCAATTATTATGCAACAAAAAAAAGGCAAAACAAAAGATATTACTATAAATAATGCTCACAAATACTTTGTGATCTAGTTGCTATTACATCGCTACGAGTTCATCAACAACTAACTTGAACCCAGGAATCAGCATCCAAGCTGAACTAGTACGAAAAATCATCCCTGTAAGCAACGAGGTGTATTTTCTTCACTCTACTATAAAGCATCAGCACTCCACCACTACAAGCAAGCAAGAGCAAGTGCACAAACTACATTAGGACTCCTCCTATCCCTTGTCAGACAATGTCACAGTTCGTCGACCCCCTCCGCCCCCCTTAACGTGCTATGTAATTTATTAAAAACAGCTGAGACAGTGGTCATACGCAAACCTTTATTTTTATCCGTGCAGGAATGGAGAAAAATACAATTGCCTGCGTTGGGGCGGCCTGTCGTAAGAGGCGACTTAACAACCCACAGCCAGGTGGTAGGGCATTTGCCCGACTGGATGGCTACCACCCCCGGTCTAAAGTATGTCGCCATAACAACCTTGAGTTGTGTTCCGGCATTAGTGATCAGGTTCCAGTTTCCCTTAAGAGAGCAGCAGCGCATTTGTAGCAACTTTGGTGTTGCAAAGGTTCATAGGCGATGGTAACCGCTTTCCATTAACTGGGCCGTCTGCCTGTCTGCTGATCTCCTGCAATAAAAAAAACCTATGCACATACACCAGGCATTGTAATAGACTGATATTGCCATCTTTTAGATTACAAAAAGTACTGTCCTCTTTCTTGGGGGTCGGTATACGCTTCTTCAATAAGATTCCGAGTGAAATGTTAGATCTGCCTTTCACTAAATTAAAAAGTATCTTGCTAACAAGGGATACTACACTATTGAAGAATACTTCAATGACAAAACTTCATTTACATAACAGCTCGCTCCAACCTCTTATACTATATTTTAAGCATGTAAGGAATTTATGGAGATATATTGCAGCAAACAATTTTAAATATGTCATGTCTTTATTATAACTATAATAATATAATAATATTTTTCTTTCCTTTTATTGTCTTTCTTATTGAGTATGCACTGTTTGCTACAACTCCATTAATTCTTCAAAAGTAATTCTGTGACATACCTCTGTATAAAACTTATTAAAAAAAAGAACTTGAGATATAAATAGAATAAGAAATATAAAGAAAACCAATTTTTAGCTAGACGTGTTGCTGGGGAGTTTCTTACTCTACTTAACAGCAACAAGACGTTTCGAAGCGGTGTACATAGACTAGGAAATAAAATAAAATTTTAAAAAGTGTTCTCCAGCGGAACTTATTTTGAATAAGAACTTTTAAATTTGAATATACATCTATTAAAAAAGCAACTGTGGACGAATTTTGAAATACTTCTTATCATTAATCCGGAATTATCCTTTATATCGAGGGGTCGTAAAATTTAATAATATGAATTTTCTTAATAATAATCTGGGACAGGTGCGCAGGATATTTTAACGAAATCCTCGTATCGGACAGTACCACTGTTTGTTACGTTTGCTTCACGGAAAATGTTATCTACCTGAAAAAAAAGACATGCAATATATTATATACATTGTAAACTCCATATAATGACACTGAAGGGACAGTGCGTTCGTAATACCGAAGTAAGAAAGAGAGTGTCGGGGTGAAGATAAGGAAAGGAATGCTCCGGTGGTTCGGGCATGTGGAAAGAATGCATAATGCAAGAATGACTAAACAGATATACAATGCTAAAGTGGATGGATGCAGAAGTCGTGGAAGGCTACGACACACCTTCCATGATCAAATTGATCGTGTACTAGCAGAAGGTGATGTCAGGAGCCTTAAGAACAGACGAGCGTGCATGACAAGAGCTATGAATGTCAAAGAAGCAAGTGAGGTGTGTAAGAATAAGCCTAAATGGCGCTCTGTTCGTACCTACCCCGCAAGGGAACTGGCGTGAAGTTATGTATGTATGTAAGGGACAGTGCATTTCATGGCGTTATAGAGAGTGGTCGTTGAATGGAGAGAAGTCTGTTAGTTTTCTCTGACGTCTTTTGCTACACCACTAATTTTGTTGTATTCTTTTACTTATTTTATTCGTATCTTGCGATATTGAGGCATCTTGGTGATGAAGGAAGTACTTAGAAATTTCGGTATGCATGATGCCGACAGAAAGCGATAAAAGAACGTACACAGCTGCGCAGCTTTTACTAATTTTGGCAACTGAAAAGGTACATTTATTACTTAATTGTTGTCGTTATTGAGAGTGGGTGTAATGCTATATAGTGGGTATCATTGTATGGAAGATAAGTTTTTTTTTTTTTTTGAGGCGAGGGCAAATGCTTAACCGATTTACGCACAGTCTGGGCCGTTACTAGGGGAACGGCACGCGGTGGTCGGGGGCGATAACACTGCAGCAATAGTATGCTCTTGGCAGTGCTCCGTCCGCGATCGACGTCGCAGAATAGTGTGGAAGACTCCGAGCGTTGTTACACGAGCGAACAACCCCAATACCCACTAAAAACCCCCCTCCTCCCTGTCGACCCTGCGCTTTTGTTTGTGTTGGAAAGGCTGAGATTTAGAACATAGTTACGCCCAGTCGATCCAGCGCAATAAAGTGCCTGGAGTGTGCCCTGGGAGAACACACCCCACTTCGTTGTGCGGGGGTAGAAGGTCCTTTGCTCTCCTAGCAAGCTAAAGGCCCCCCGCGGTAAACGGAACCTAACTCAGGGAGGGAAGTAATGCGCGTACCTGCCTCTCCGGGTGCCAGCTGAAGGCCGGCGACCTCGAGAAGACGCATTAGCACGCGCTGCAGGACTTCTCTCCCTATCGCGTTCTGCGGCCTCCTTGAGTGACATTACTGTCTCGCAACAAGTAACCGCAGCCCCCCAATTGTCGCCGCTCTGCAGCATGGCCTTGACCAGGTCGCAGAGCGAATCGACCGGACCTACGTGCGTCTCAAGTTCGAAACGCTGCGGTGCCCATGCGGCGCACTCGACTAGCGTGTGTAGCGCCGTGTCGGGCGCGCCGCACTGGCGGCAGTCCGGGGAAGGCAAGCAGCCCACAGTGCGATACAGATACTTATCGAAACATCCGTGTCCGGTAAGTATCTGCGTCGTTCTGAAGGTCAGGGTGCCGCTGGTGCGGTTGACCCATTCCGTCAGCTGTGGCCTGATTGCATCCACCGTGTAGCCGCCATAGGCCGCAGGGTTGTCGAGCTCTTGAGACCAGACGGCGATCATGGAGGCGTTTTCCCGATTCCTGATCGCCTCGATTTCGACCTGACAGAAGGTCAGGCCTCTAGCTAGGGCATCCTGCCGGGTGCGACGCACCTCTGCCAGGACGTTCGCCTGGAGATGCTAGGGCGGATCGCCTGCCAGGAGGGTGGCCGCCGTCCGCGACACTGTGCGATACCCCCGTATGGTCCTCACGGCCAGAACCCGCTGCGCCCGGTGCAGCAGGGTTCTGTTGTGGCGGTGAAGTGCAGTGGACCAGACGGGTGCACCGTACAGCGCCCTACTCCTCAGGATGCCAGAGTTAAGTTTCCGCGTCGCACGCCCCGGGCCCCCCCACGTTGGGAAGCAGCCTCGAGAGTGCGCCCGCGGATTTGACGAGTTTGGAAACTAGCTGCTCAAAGTGCGCTTTGAACAGCCATTTCCCATCGAGAACTAGCCCCAGATATTTCATCTGGGGCCCTACTCTAATGGCCACCCCTTGGACCGAAACGGTCAAGTCCGCGGGGGGATTGCGAAATTTCCTATGGAACATGATGGCCTCCGTTTTCGCGGGGGAGACCCTCAAGCCCAGCCTAGCTATTCGATCTACGACAATCGCCAACCCGGCGTTGGCGACGTCCACGGATTCCGCAAATGACGCAGCGCGTGCCGTGAGTAGGGTGTCGTCCGCAAAGCAGATCAGCTCTACCCCGGGCAGGACCGGAACCTGAAGGATCCAGTCATAACCTACGTTCCAAGGAATCGGCCCGAGGACCGACCTCTGTGGAACGCCGCACGCGACGCGTCGCCGACCTAACACGGGATTGCCGGACTCACCGTCCTCCCAAAGGATATGTCGATCATGCAGGTACGCGCCCAACAGCCTCGTGAGGTACGGGGGGACTCCATGCGCGCGGAGTCCCTCCCTGATCGTCTCATGAGGGAGGCTGTTAAAGGCGTTCGCTATGTCTAGCGACACCGCAAGAACGACATCCTTCGCTTGGACGGCTTCGTCCGTCAACGTTCGCAGTGTCTCGAAGGCGTCCATCGTGGAGCGCCTCCGCCGAAACCCGAACTGCGTTTCTGAAAGCCCCGGCTCCACAGCGTCGAGATGCTTCACGAGCCGCTCCGCCAAGATCTTTTCGAAGACCTTAGCGACCTCGTTCAGCAGCACTATGGGCCTGAAGGCGGACGGATCGTTGGGAGGCCGACCTCCCTTGGGAATCAGGCACAAACGACCCTCCTTCCATTGCGACGGGAGCCGACCTGCGCGAATACAGGCTTCGAACAGTTCCCGCAGCTGGCCGCGTAGATGTTTAGCGGCCAGGAAGAGGAGTCGACCTGGAACCCCGTCGGGTCCCGGTGCCGTCTTCCTGCCCCGGAGCCGGTCCAGGGCAACGTCTAGTTCCCCCTCGGAGACGGAGTGAGGCTCCTCGTCCGTGGGGGTGTCGGGAACGGGTGGACCCATACTGGGGGGAGTGAAGTTTCCCGGATCCGGGAAGAGCCCCTCGATAATCGACCAGAGCACCTCGGGTTCGAGCGTTTCCGTGACCGTGGATGTGCAAGGCCGCAACGTGTTGCGGGCCCCACGGTACGGACGCCCCCAAGGGTCCCGATCGAGCGTCTCGAGGAGCTCGGCCCGAGCCCGGGCTTTCGCTTGCAATATTGCAATCGAAAGGGTCTTTCTGGCCTCTCTAAACTCGCCCACAAGTCCATTTTCCGCGACGTAGTCCGGAGGACGGCGCGCCCTGCAGCGTTTGAGCCTGTGGCTGATGATGCGAGCTGCTTTTCGCATCTCGCCCAGCTCCTCGGTCCACCAGTGGACCTGTTTGCACGAAGGCTGCCGCTTGGAGACGCGAGGCATCGCCCCGTCGCAAACCCTCGTCAGGGTCTTGCGCATGTGCTCTGCCTGCGACTCCAGGTTCGCAAATTCGGCTGGGTAGGCCCAGCTTTCCGTGAGTGCCCACTCCTCGGCCTGCTCCGGATCGAGCTTGGTAAGGGCCCAACGCGGGAGGAGAGGGGGGCGATGAACAGGGCTCGGACCAGAGGAGGGGGTAAGCTCAAATCTGATGTACCGATGATCAGAGAGCGTCTCCACCTCCTCCAGCACCCTCCATCCGACAACTCTGCGGGCGGCCGCATGAGTGGCGAATGACAGGTCGATGACCGATCCACCCCGCGCGCGCACGCAGGTCTGGACCGATCCCTGGTTCAATATGGTCAGGCCGGATTGAAGAGCCCATTCCTCAACCGCCCGGCCCCTAGGTTCCGTGAACGCATTTCCCCAGGAACAGTGCTTTGCGTTAAAGTCGCCCATCACGAAGATCGTTTTAGGCGACAGTCTGCCTATGGCAGCCCTGATGGCGTCCAAGTGAAGCTCGAACTCCGCCAGGGGGCGGTTGCGCGAAAAGTAAACGCCTATGACGACGATACTCCCGCTCTCCGCCACCGCATAGCCCTTTCCTCTTTCGAGACATGTAAGCGGTGTGCCGGATCCGGCTCTGGCCACCACCGCTACCACGTCGTCGAGGTCGCCCACCCAATTGCCGCAAGGCGGCACGTAATAAGGTTCGCTTATTACGGCCAAGTTCGCTTGCCACTCCGCCATCGCCTGCAGGCACAAGTCCTGAGCGGTGGGGGAGTGGTTAACGTTTGCCTGAAATAGTGCTGTTACGGGCGTACTAGGCATTGGAGGTGTCCATTGCGCGTACTCTCGATGCACCCGTGCGTTGTTTCGTCCTCGGATGGACGAATTTGCCCTTCACGTAGGGAGGCTGGCAGAACCTCGCTAACGTGGGGTGGGCAGCGTTGAGTCCCCCCGCCGCGCAGTGGGGGTTCCGGGCCGTGCAGTCCGGCATCTTGTGTCCGCTCTTACCGCAGCGGAGACACAAGTTAGTCCGGTCCGGGCACGTGTCCGGACAGGTCTGGGTGCCATGGCCGACGTTGTAACTCCGGTAGCAACGTATCGGCCTGGCTTCCAGTGCCTCCACCCTCGCCGAGGTGAAGCCTACCACGAGGTAGCCCAGCTCGACGATGGCTTTGGCAGCAGCGACGGGGCACATCACGTACGATGTGCCCAAACCGCCCGGTCCTGCACCGATGTGCTTCGTGCGCACGTCGTCGCGCCGGCAGTTGCCGGCTCGCGCGATCGCGTCACGCAGCCCATCGACCGTGACTGATTCGTCCAGCCCAGAGACGTAAAGCTCCCCACGCTTTACGGGGCAGACGACCTCAGCCATCCCTACAAGGGCTCCGCGCAGAGCCTCGGCGACGTGGTCCGCCTTGGCGACGCGGTCCGCCTTAGCCGCGCTTTCGGGTCCCGGCTGGAACTCGAGGAGACGCGCGTCCCTGGCGGTCCGCACCACCATCAGCCCCTCGCGGAGGCCCATGGCCGCGATGTCGACCACCGTCGAGGCCTTTGCGAAGACCTTGCGATTACAGGGCCCCCCTCGCGGCCGCCGCCGGCAGCAGTTTAATAATAACTGCGGCCGACTTCGGTTCGCGGACGACGGGCGCCGCGACGACCGGTGTCGCGGCCGCGGGCGCCGCCCGCTGCCTGGGGGCCGGCACCACAGGCGCAGGCACCGTAGCGGAGGCCGCTGAAGCAGCGGCGGCGGCGCGCGCCGCCCTCCGCTGCTTTCTGAGCGTCCGCTTCACGCCCCCCCTGTGCTTCTTTTTTTGGGGGGCCGGTGACAGTGGGGAGCCTGCCACCCCGACGGCCGGGGCCGCCACCAGTTCCACCGGGACCGGGGTACTTGCTTCTCCCAGACCCCGCCGGACGGCGGCGGCAGCCGTGACCGGAGGATAAGCTAAACCAACCAAAGCCAAGTGATTTTGACGCTTAAAGGAATTCGTCGTTAAATCGAGTGACGACGTGTTCATATTATAAATTCGCTTAGTAGCATTAATTTTCACATAAGTATACTGTTTTCTAATAATACTATCCGTATTTTCTTTGTTTTTTGTGTTTGTTTCGTTTTGTCTATCCGCGAGGCCCTAGCGGAAAACCAGAGCTAGTTGATTCAAACAGAATCACGCGGAGTTAGGACCGATTTAGAACTTCATTTCCTATAGTTGTATTTTATTATTTATAAGTATATTTTGGTTTGCATGTAGTTCTAAATATCCACTCTATCCCATCTATCCCATTCGTCCTGTCTGATATCTCTACCTCATCCCCAATATCCCATCCGTCGTATCCCTTCCATCAAGCCCGCATCATTTATAACATGAGTGCGCTAACCATGTTTACGTTTACCAGAGACATAAAGCATGAAAGTGACATCGAAAGTTCCCAAAACGCTGGCCGCGTTACCACATTGGAAGGCAACGCTTATACGTTGGAAGGCAACACGTATATGTTGGATGGCAACACTTATCCGTTGGATGGCAACACTAATATGTTGGATGGCAACGCTTATACATTGGAACGCAACACTTATACGTTGCCTAAAGTACGGGCCAGCGTTTTGGTCGCGTGAGACTTCTATCAATCGTCAACTTTATAGAGCCATTTGGGAGTTTCTAATTTATTTTTGTTCCTAACATTTTTACAATATACATCCGAGATATTTTTCTTAGCATATAGTATATTTTCAAGTATATACTGTGAAGCCACTGTTAAAATATTAATGGCTAGATATGAGCTGGCTTCACCTCTGGTGTTGCAAATGTCTATAGCTGACAGTAAGCACTTTCCATGAACAGGACTATCTGCCTGTTTGCCAGATTTGCATGAAAAAAAAGAACATTCCTTTCTTTCCATTCACTATGGTCTGGGTGTCTGGGATGGGCCCCAGAGTGGTCCGTTGTATATTACCCAATATAACAAGCATAATTTTTTAGATTGGGGATATATAATGTGTCTTTGTCTGGAGATTATTTTTATTAAACAATGTTTACCTCTCTGGCAGACAGGCCTTCCCCCCAATTCTGCAGTAGGTTACGCAGTTGCCTGGCTGGTATCACTCCTTTCTTCTCAGCATCGCCAGCTTTGAATGCATTCACCACCTGAAATTGGTATTATAATGAATACTATATACTAACTACGGAGGAAAGAACTAGGAAGATATTTGGCCATTTGCTGTACGACACGACACAGTAGTGGAACACTTACAAGCTAATAGATGGCGCTGTGCAATAATGGAAAACGCAAACAATTCCCGACATTATACTGTCCAACAATAATAGGTGGGACCTAATCCTGTGAAGCGTGACGCTAGCCTGGGACGAAGTTCCTTTAAAAAAACTTAAAAAAAACATATCCAACAGGCACGTTCGCAATTCCCGAAAATAAACGAAAGTGATATAATTAGACGTGAGGAAAATCGTCCCTTTTCAGTCGCCATGACCGACGTTCCAGTTACGAAAAAGTCACAGCGACAAATCAACGTGACTTTGTCACGACAGTCACTTACATCAGAATGTAGTATTCGGTAATCGGTAAATAATATGTAATAAGTTATTACTAGTAGTTAAATAATTAATTACATATTCCTAAATTAATTTGTTCGTTCTATAAAAATAAATAACTCAGTTCTGTTTTTTAATGTTTGGAAATCTTGAAATTTTTTAATAAGTTAATTTAAACAAAACCATAGTACTGTAGTGATACAAACAATAATAATTACGCCCTTTCTAGCGACTAAATGCTCTATGCCGCTGCCGCGGACGTGCGAGCCGTCCACCGCCTTACCCGAATCAACCGGATTAGTGCCGATGTTAACCGAACTACGTTCGCGACTCACGATTACAACGAATGATTGACGTGACGTAAAGGACCAACGTTCCGGGAATCGAAGTGACTTTGTAACGTTGTCCCTTCGTAGCATGTCACAGTGATACTTTTAGACGGCTTGCCGCTGTGACATTTTCACCGTGACAGTATTTATCACCCATCTCTAGATATGATGATAATTTACAAAGGGGCGCGACTATAATACCTGTACTTTAGGCGCCATTATCCATTACTACGCCCCTGGATAAAACTAATACGTCATCACGAAATAGAGACGGGCACCGCGTTGAAAAAAGGCGGCGGCGCGGCGCCAGCGGCGTGACATTTTCAAGCTTCTTTTAAGTATATAAATATATAGCTAATTAGCTTCGTATATGTATATTGACAGGAATTATAAACTTGAAATTTAAATTTTCTTGTACAATCAGCAAAAAGAGGTTCGTTACATTTTGAAGAAAATATATCTACAATAAAAGTCAAATAAATAATTATTATTGCTATACATTGCTAATTCTTGTGAGGTCTGACTATTTGGTTTTAGTTTGATAATTAATTAATTAATTGATTTTATTTGCGGTTTATTCTTGTTATTTACTGTTCAGTGTTATTATTTGTTGCCGATTGTTGTTATTTGATATTAAATTCAAAATCCACCTGCATATCTGAAACAAAGCACATTTATTACCCGTCGGCATTTGAACTAATAACATTGAAATTCTTTTATGATCGTCTTCTTTTGTTTACTTATTGGCATACGGCGTATTGTTGTATTGTAATAATTAGCCAGGTGTTACGGATTTTAAAGTAAAATCTGATTCTAGGAAATTCGGTTCACGTTGCCGGGCGGACATATTGCATTTATGCAGTATAAAACAATGGCCCGGTTGAGGGAGGAGTGAGTCGAGCGAGAACTACGAGCGAAGCGAGATGTGTGTACTACAATCGGGAATCTAATAAGTGACGGACTTTGCGAGTTTTATTAAATTACGACCTGCATTACGTTTGGACTTGTTGTGTTCGGTTATATTTGTACCTGTGTTATACGTGTTTGTATAGTTGTAATAAACTCTATAGTAATTCTAACGGCATTTCAAGTCGAGACTCGCGACTCGTAACAAAATCGACACTTACTTCAGTTGGAAGATTCTCAGCTCTGGAGTGTATATGCATCACTTCTAAGAAGTCGGCGAAAGACATTTTGCCACCTTTGCCCTTTAAGTAACCTACAGAACACAGCAAATTGTTCTCATTAATTTTAATCCACATTTCCCATTACATAGATAAAGGTATATGTCCTATGCCTTTGGAAAAATCTAGAAATGAATAAAGAAACAAGAAACTTATTGCTGTAATAAATAGTCTAATATTTATTTTGATTAATAAAGATGCAACTAAGTATTAAGTGATAAAACAATGCTGGAATTATTATCTTCATTGCAGCTTTTGGGGTGCCATGATCAATGTGGATAGTGGATACCGTGCTCTCATAGATTATTGAGCCTTCTAGCGAGCTAATCTTATTTCATATGATGAGAGAGAATTCTGGGTGGTCATAAAAAAAATAACTTTATGAACACAAAATTTACATTTATAAAAGTACAAAGTAATCATTATATTCAACAAGAGTTCACTATACAGGATAACAAGAATAGACTGTCCAGAGGGTGAAATTATCCCGAATATTAATAAGAGTAAATTTTATTACAAAGAAACATCCCTTATTTTCAAAAATAAATATAAGGCATTATATGTCTATATATAATGCATCTTGAAAATGAACCCTTCATACACAACCTGATAATAATATCAATATAATAATAGTAATAATATTACCTATAATAATATTAATTAAGATTTAATAAAATTCTTATAGTTATTACCTGCTAGCTCCTGAATGGTTGGACTCATGCCCAGCGACCTCATTATAACAGTCAACTCATCCAGGGATGTGATTTGCCCAGAGCGGGCAAACAGATAGAAGCATTCACGAAACTCTGTAAAACATGACAGTTACTCAAAATCATTAATTGAATATTACTTGGTAGAGCCGTGCTAGAATCATTAGCCCTGTAGGGACTCCATAGATTGCTTGTTCAAATCCGGCTCGAAGGACCAAATTTTGTAAAGAGTTTTCCTATGTAGGATGTTAATTATAGAGTTGCTAGATGTAAATTGTTTATTGCTAAAATTACGCTAATGAAATGATTGTGCTAAAATTAATGGCCGTTTTTCCGACTGACTGAGTACGGTTCTAAACATGTACAGAGCCAGCCTCAAAGAAGGCTAGTTTGTTAGCCAGCTCATTATTTATAATTTAATAAATAAGTTATTGTATGTTTAGGAGATGATGGGGCTGACATGTCTATGTGGAAAAAGTTAGCCTTGAGCTAACTGTGTTTCCCACTCCCTCCATATTCCAATCTCTTATCATATCCTTTGTATCCCATTCCTCCTATCTAATTCCTTGATGTCATATTTTTTTTTATTGCAGGAGATCGGCAGACAGGCAGACGGCCCACTTGATGGAAAGCGGTTACCATCGCCTATGGACATTTGCAACACCAAAGTTGCTACAAATGCGCTGCTGCTCTCTTAAGGAAAACTGGAACCTGGTCAGTATATAATCTTAAAGGGGTGTCGGTGCCAACATTAATGTACGACAGTGAAAATTGGGTGTGGCAGATGAAGCATGAAAGTAGAATAAATACAGTTTAAATGAGAGCTTTAAGAAGTATATGTGAGGTAAGCATGAATGACTTGATAAGGAATAGTGTAATAAGGAAAGACTTGATAAGGAATAGTGTAATAAGGAAAGACTTGATAAGGACTAGTGTAATAAGGAAACATTGTGGATTGAAAGAAGATGTAATAACAAGAGCTGAAAATGGAATGTTAAGGTGGTTTGGGCATGTAGAGAGGATGGATGATAATAGAATCACAAAACAAGTGTATGACAGTATTTTGAATGATACTTTACTTTGCACCCCTATGGGAAACAGGCGTGATAAAATGTATGTATGTATCTTAAAGGCTCGTAATGCATTGGCTTTATCCCTAGTTTTGCAAATGTCTATAGGCAACTGTAACTACTGGCAATGAGCTGCACCATATGCCTGTTTGCCAGTTTTGCAATTTAAAAGAAAACAATAATGTGAGCACATTACTAAGACTGGCGCTCAGTTATTTATCATGCTACTCTGCTGCATCTGGGATAATGCTATAGATATTGACCGTTTCATGCATTTTTTCCATGCAGGAACAAAGAAAGAATACTAATTCCTGTGGCAGGGTAGCCTGTCGTAAAAGGCAACAAAACAACTTACAGCCAGGTGGTAGGGCATTTGACTGACTGGACGGCTATCACCCCTGATCTAGAGCATGCCACCACAACAACCTTAAGTTGTGTTCCGACATTGGTGGCCAGGTTCCAGCAGCATATTGGTAGCACCTTTAGTGTTGCAAATGTTCATAGGCCACGGTAATCATTTTCCATCAGTTGGGCCATCATCCTGTACTGTACTGTACACCAGTGTGCTCTACTCCACAGTGTGCTGTACTCCAGCAATAAAAATTTAAAAAAAGCAATGGGTTTAATGTATTATTTGTGATGTGATCTAGTTATTACTTGTTAATAGTGTACAATATTGACAGATAACATATTATTATGTATAGACACTAATGTATCTAGTTGTTAATGGCATTATTTTTAACACTATAAATAAGACGCCAGTCAATGACCATGACATTATAGCTGGTGAAGCCCGAGCATAAAAATGGGCAGTATGAACTTGTACAATGCAGAATGGAAGCTTCATAGATTGATAAAGTTATTAAACAGGTTTGTTTATGTAAATTAGAAAACTGCTGAAGTGGTAACTCAGTGCTGATTCAGATCCAAACCTCAAAATGAGAAGTCGCTGTTATTGGAATAATATTTTTGTATGGCATATGGAACAGTTATCAAATAATTCATTAATGACCTTCAGTGTTGTATGAATTAATATTTTTATGTAGGAACTGTTATATTGCATTATATTTCAATAAATAATTGATACAAAGAATCCGAACATTCACATATCGGTTTTATCTGATTTCCGAAATTTCACTATCTTCATTGTCGTCCATAGAATACTGATTAGCTGAAAAGACCCGTTAAGCGCGACATATCGTAAAACTTGTGTGAATGACCTACTTTTTGTTAGTTCCAATTAGTTTAATATTTTGTCACTTTCAAAATATGTAATGAACATATAAACAGGTCTAGTTGTTTTGATGTAATAAAAAGATAATTTACACATACACTACTTAAAAATGTAAGAGCTTACCATCGATATCTTGTTCCTTAAAATAGCGTGCCTGTAACAAAAAAGTTAATTAATATGTGAATAATTCATCATTTTATCATTTTATCAACTTTATTTACCATTGTGAAGATTTATTCAAATATTTTTTGATAATATTATGTGAATGAAGCGCTAAGTCTCTTGAACAACAGTGTAAATAAATGACTAAATGACAGTTTGGTGTGACTTGACTTGACTTTTTAAATTGAATGGCAATTGGCTCGTTCTTTATCGAACCACCATTACTGCCAGTGTCAGGTGTGAAAAAAAAACAATGTCTACTAAATAGCGATTACGTGATAAGTAATAAGGAAAAAACAAGTGTGAAAAAATAATTTAAAAAAATAAAAAACTTGTTCAGATGTGCAGATAACCACCACCTGTAAGCAACACAAATAATTGTAAAATAAAAGGCAAATACAAATACAGAAACATGGATAATTATAGTACGGACATCACAATGTTATACTATTTAAAGATATATATTTATATATAAGATTGAAAATAAATGGTTTGGAGATGTTGACCAGTAAGGTTTTGAAATTAGTAGGTTTTGGAACATTAATAGGTAGTATATCATAAAGGGAGGTAGGGTATAATGGGCAGTTGAAGAAAATATGGTCAATAGTACCTTCCTCTGTATCACAATCACAAATAGGAGTGTTTCTCACACCAATCCTGTACAGATGCACCGGAGTGCACGCGTGACCCAGTCGCAACCTACAGATCACAGATGTAGCTCGTTTATCAGCTGTACGATATTTGCTGAACCATGTCTTAACTGGGATCTCGGGAGAGATATCGCTATAAAATTTGCCTTTAAACTGACTTGACCTTTTCCAATCCGCTAACCAATCGGTCCTTAGATCTAAATAGGCTTTAGAACAGAGATCTTGGGACAGAACGTCTGTATAATCGGGGCATCCTGTCGACACAGCAGACTTAGCCAAGCTGTCTACTGTTTCATTCCCAGATATGCCAGAATGGCTAGGAATCCATGCTAGTATGACTTCTAAATTGTAGGATTGACATAAAAGGAGCTGTTCTTTAATTTTGAGAAGTAGAGGAAAGCGCATACTAATTGATATGTCTTCTGAAACGATTGAATTAAGGCAACTTAATGAGTCAGAAAAAATAAGTACCTTGCTAAATTTATTTTTATTAGATATAATAAACTTAACAGCTTCCAACAAAGCTATTGATTCTCCCGTAAATATAGAGGTCAAAGGGGGACACTTGAAAGTAAGTGCCAGCTTGTATGAAGGGCACCACACTGCAGCACCAACAGAACCATCTTGAGCTAGCTTAGAAGCATCAGTGTAAATTGGGCGCCAGTCAGACCATTCTAACAAAAGCTTCTGATTAAAAAGTTGATTTGCATTGTGATCGTTTTTGGAGATATTAAAATTTAAAAGAATTTTTGGTTGATATATTAGGATTTCATATGAGGAATCAAACGGGGCAGGTTTAGGTATTTGGAAAACTGAATTATTTAAGTGAGATACTTTTCTAAGAGACTTAATTAGACATGGTGGTTCCTTAACGTGCCAGTACGGGTTATTAGGCATGAGTGTAGAAAGGGTCTCAAGTTTCAGGATTAGGGGGTGGGAAGTATATTGAATGGTTTTGAATAAAAATCGATCACATAAAAATTGACGGCGAAGGGGGAGAGGGGGATCTAGAGCTTCAACTTGTAGAGCATTTGTAGGGGATGATTTCATGGCTCCCAAAATTACTCTGAGGCATCTAAACTGGAGTTTATCTAATTTTATTAAGGCTGTTTTTAGACAGGGTTCAAGAACAAAAACACCATAATCTATGACACTGCGGATTAAAGCATTGTATAAGAGCTTCTGCGTATAAGGGTGAGCTCCCCACCAGACACCTGACAGGCATCTTAAGATGTTTAAATTAGTTTCTGCCTTTTTGGTAATATGCTGCAGATGGCAAAGTCCTGACATCTTGGAATCCAAAATAATTCCAAGGAATTTAACAGAATCATAAGCAGGAATTAAATGTTCATTACAGGATATTTTGATTGTTGGAGGACTGCGATTTCGTGAAAATACTATGGCTTTGCTCTTTTCTGGAGATAGTTCTAAACCATTTTCCAGCAACCAATTGGAAAGATAATATAATGCTTTATTCAACATAGATTCAGCTTGTGACGTTGACTCAGCTGATGCATAGAGAACTATGTCATCAGCGTATTGAAGAATACTACAGAAGGATGTTACTGTCCGATCTAAGTCGAATGTGTAGACGTTATACAAAAGAGGGCTCAACACAGAACCTTGAGGGAGACCTTTCCATACACGGCGAGTGGAGTGAATAGAACCATCAAGTCTAGTAACGACCGTTCTGTCCATTAAGAAGTTACATATATAATGTGTCAACCTCACGGGGACACTCAGCTGTTGCAATTTCTGCCTGAGGTGGTGAAGTAAGACACTATCATAAGCAGCTGAAATGTCCAAGAAGACAGCTGCCAGAACTTGCTTTTTAGACAGGGCGATCCTAATGTCCGTGGTCAGTATCGAGAGGTTATGCAGAGTACTTGAACCTTTACGAAAACCAAATTGGGTTTGTGCAAGAACGGAGTTAGATTCAAGGAACCACTCAAGACGGTTCTTGAGAAGGTGTTCCATTAACTTTGCTAAAGTGCAAGATAGAGCTATAGGACGATAAGAGGATGGGTTAGAAGGATTTTTGCCTGATTTGAGAATGGGGATGATTAGTTGGGTCTTCCACGAGTCGGGGATTACACCCAACTCAAAGGATTTATTAAGAAGTTTGAGAATTATATTTTTAGTGAAGCAACCAGACTTGGAAAGAAAAGAATATGGGATACCATCTAGGCCAGGTGACGAATCTTTCAGACGATGTAGTACTCGAGAAAGCTCGGGCATGGTAAAAGGATCATTAAATTTATGGGAAGCGATTAATAAAGGATAAGGTGATGGAAGAGAGGAATGAGAGGGAACCGAAGGAGGTGCTAGTTTATTAATAAAAGAGTTAATCCATACTGAGTGATCATTAGACGTGAAGTTAGATGGAAGGCAAGAGCCACGGAACCGTTTTATTGCTTTCCATACCAAAGGAGATGGGGTTTGGGGAGAAAGGCTTTCAGTAAATCTAACCCAGGATAATTTCTTTTTCTTTTTGAATAGTCTTTTTGAAGCCGCCATGATTTGCCTAAAGTTTATGTAATTTGAAATAGTCATGTCTGACTTATATTGTTTTTCTGCTGCCTTGCGTTTTTTATAGATTTCAGTACACTCAACATCCCACCATGGCGGAGAGTAACGCTTGTTTGGATCATTTTTCTTCATGGGGATACAAGAGTGAGCAGCAGAGTGTAACGCTTCTACGAGTTTATCGTAGGCATGCAAAAAGTTAGTGTTAGTTAACTCTGGGATACATTTGGTTTGTTTGTCAGTTTCGATGCTATAAGCAACCCAATTAGCTTTATTGGTGTTATACTTCAGAAGCGGAGAGAATTGTCGCGTAGGGATTGTGAGATGAGGCAAAGAAATGAGGATTGGAAAATGATCACTGCCATGAGAATCCTCTAGTACCGTCCAGGAAGCGATAGAGCGGAGATTTGGAGAACAGAAGGAAAGGTCTGGAATACTGGGAGGAGCATTTGGAACTGTCCTACGAGTTGACGAACCATCATTCAAGAAGCAAATATTGATGCGATCTAAAATATCAACTAGGTCACAACCAAATGAATCATAGTGCGAACTACCCCACATCAAGTGTGAGCAATTAAAATCACCTAAGATCAAGAATGAGCCCGAAAGCGAAGAAAAAATAGATTCTAGAATAGGAATTAAATTTGGAGTAGGATGGGGGATATATATAGATAAAATAGACAAGTTGTAATTTTGAATTTTCAATCCTACAATATTAATAGAATCTGGAAGAGACGGGAGGGGGAGAAGAGAGTAAGTAAGAGAGGATTTAACCAAAATGGCCGAGCCAGCATAACCATCACCCCGGTCATTTCGCAAACAGGCATATCCAGGTATCCGAAAATGATTACCAGGAATAAGCCATGTTTCCGAAATGGCAAAGATACTAGGGTCATGGGCACGAATCATTTGGCTAATCTCATGTTTTTTGGGATATAAACTACGACTATTCCATTGGATAAGGTTGAATTTTATTAATGATATTGAAAAGCTGGGTCAATTTAGAGGCAACGTTGGACGGTGCTTGATGATCATCAAATTTTGAAATTATGTTAATAAGCATAGTAAGTAGGCCATCCAAAAGATTATCATTACCATCACCGTTGTTTTGATTGTTTAGGAAAGCGGCACCATTTTGTGGGGGAGGAGGATTATAATGGTTAATTAAGGCCTGATGGGCAAACCTATCATAGCCCGTAGCTAGAGGAGCACGAGGCTTAGGAGAAGAGTAGACAGTGCGTCTATAACTAGTTGATTGAGGTGACCTGGGGGAGGTAGGGGAAGTTAGATCTTTGGAGGGTCTAGAAGTAATAATATGAGGAGTAAAGGTTTGAGCAGGGGAGAACATTGTACGAGTAATATCAGAAAAAGAGCGGGCGCAGGGAGGGAAGAGGGTTGCAGCTTCTGAATAAGAAACATTGTCGTCAGACATTTTCTTTTTAATACATTTCTGTCTGTGGAATTCAGGACAGCTTTTGTCAGTAGCAAAATGTTGTCCAGTACAAAGGCAGCAGTAGGCATTATCTGGAGTTATAGAACAGGAGTTGCCTGTGTGCATTTGACCACACTTAAAACAACGTGGCTTAGATCTGCATTTGTCTTTCACATGACCGAAACGACAACAGGAAAAACATTGTATAGTTGGGAGGACGTAAGGATCAATGAGGAGAGATGTATAGCAGCAATATATATGTTTTGGTAAAGCTTGCCCATAAAAAGTTAAAACAACTGTTGTGGATGGGCACCATTCGGTAGAACCATCCTGATTCCGGACCTTCCTATTAAATCTCCTGGCCTTAAGTATGTGTCCGAATCCCAGGGGAATATCAGACTGCAACACAAACTCCTCCATAGACCAATCTACTGGGACGTCGCGAACAACCCCCATTCTTGTGACGTTGAAAGTCGGAATACTTGGTTTGTAATTAGCCGTCAATAGTACCGGGTTGTTAACAAAATTGTTAGCATCCTGAGGAGATGTGAATTCAACTGAAATTCTGTTTCTGCCTACATTTTTTACACCTTGTTGGGTAATTTTGCCCACATTGGAATTCAATAAAAATTTACCAAATTGCATTTTGTTTATAGAAGTTCCTGAATTGGGACAATGTTCTGTCCTATGTACGTGGACGATGAATGGACCTTTATCATCCTCCGTGTATTTATAAGGTACATCTAGACAAGGATGTATCCAGATATTTTTATCGATATTGGAGTCAGACGTAGATTTTTTAGCAGGGTCGTTAAAAATTTCTACCTTTGCAGCTCTTTTTCTAATATCTGCAGGTCGCGACTGAGTTCCACGAGTCTCAATAATGTGCGATTTATTAGATTCAATTTGAATACAAGCGTCAGGTGGAGGATCTGGTGGAGGATCCGGCGGATCCGGAGGGATCTTCGACATGGTCGAAGACCCCACCCCGGGGAAAGGTAGTGATAAAAAGACTTACCCTGAGAGGTTATATATAATAAGTCTGACGAAAGAAATAGATAGCATACAGAAAGCAGATTCTATTAAATAATATATACGTCACATTAACACAGAATAAAAAGCACATAAAAGAACAAGGAGAAATTTAAATATATTAAGTTAATTAATAGTTTTATGTCGTCAAAATCGCTAGCACGTGTTTTCTCCACGGTCCCAACTTTGACAGTCTCCAGTTTGGTGTGATCGGTTCGGAAATGCGAAAACAGATGGTAATGACAGTAACAGTGTCAAACTGTCAATCAATTTTATAAGGAGCCAATCATAAACAAGAATAGGTTTTTTTTCGTCTTATGGCTATTGCTGCTAGGTCGATGTTGTCAATATCAAGTAAAGAAAGAATCACTTATGTCGATTTATAATAACGGCAGAAAAAATACCATAATGACTTGAACAATCTGAAATGTTACCTGAAACAATTAAAAACAGAAACATTTATCACAAACACTAGCATAAACATGCCATTATTGTAATTTAATTCGGAACCTAACTATGGTAATCGACCGACAAAATGACATTATGTCATAACTAGCATATTAAGATTACTAATGTGAAAAATTAGCTTATTCACTGTACGATAATTAACTTTTTTTTTAGTTATTTTAAATAAAATTCTTCAGAAATTATTAATCTACACGAAATTTGAATTGAAATCAGAAGAAAAAATCAATATTGTCTACTGTATAACCAATATGGACAAGAAGCTTATACACAATGGAGATTGCGTTCCGAATACCTAACTGAAGACCAATAATTTGTCCTTGAATGACGTCACTTATGTCTTTTATCTCTTTCTTTAGGGTGACAATACTTTCTTTTAAAAATATGGATAATAAATTACTTTTCGTTTTTGTATCGTTTGCCATGACTGATTTTGCTTAACAATTAACAAAAACCTGATAGCTGCCATTTTTTAACCCCCGACGAAAAAAGAGAAATTATAAGTTTGACCGCTGTCCGTCTGTGGCACCGTATCTCTTGAACGAGTCAACCAATTCGGATACAATTTTTGTATCCCGCAAACCCGCAGCAAACCTTATCGTGCCAATCTCTATCGAATTTGATGGCTCAACGATAGGTATTATTTTCGACTTTTTAAATGTTTACTTTTCTTTTTTGTTGGGTTTTTTTTATTTAATTTTGTAACAAACATGTCATCCCTCTATACTTTTTATACGAGGATATGGAATACATTGTTCAGTACCTCGTCATACTGTCTGATAGATATTCTTTAGAAAATATGGGGGATGATCACTACCCAAATGTCGATACCAAACATGATTGTCGAAACTTTAGGATTACCTATTTATTTAATACTTTATAATTTTTAAAACTTCTAATTATTTATAATAATCAACAATAGAGATTTTCGGTAAATAAAATTACAATTAGTTTTTACTATTTCTAGATTTAATTGATAGATAATGTGACGCTCACCCCCTGATTCAAAGGTCTAGGAATGACATACCAAAGCCGAAGCATTGAGCGGGATATGGAATAAAAGAATTTATATAGTGAAAATTAATAAAATTTATTAAATGAATAAAACATAAAATATTGCCCATAAATCGTAATCATCTAGTGTTAGGAACCCTTCGCTGCAAAACCGTTAACCCTATGTTCACAAGGTAGGTTATATAGAAAGTGCTGATCAAGAAACAGGTAGACTTATTTTTCTTAAAAAGTTGTATATATCACTTCACTTTCGGCGAATAAAAGTGCAAAGTCAATGCAAAAGCTTTTTGAGCTCAACACTATATGTACTTTTTTTTCTTGTTTACTCTACTAACTTTCTGAAAATTTTCACAAATATTAGCAGTTACTTCGCAAAATATTTTCAATTTCAGACTGTGATGTATAATCCTGGACCACATTTATGAGCGATATCATATCACTAATTTTTCGCTCTTGTCTCTTCACCTTTTGCTGCAATATTTTTCTACTCTTCTCTAAAGATTGTTCACGTGATGTCTTGAAGTTTACTTGAACATTAAAATCTTTCAAAGCACGCCGTTTGTATGGTGGTTAATTTTCAATATCCTGTCGAAAGTTAAAATTAATTTAGAGTCAAAAATGTCCAATGGAGATTTCACTTTCATTGTTTTTATTTTCATGAGTGGAAACTTATAAAAATGTAATTCACAGAATACTGTCTATCTAATAAGATAATTTGCTAATATAAAAGTTTGTTCACTTACAATATCTTGTTTTGGAAATAGCATTAGGGGAACATTATCATTGACAGCTGTATGTGATTGAGTCCATGAAGTTGATAGGACATTAACACAATCCTGAAATTAAAAATGATTTATAGAGGTATACATTTTTCATAAGAACATAATAATATATACTATAAAGGTCACAAATGTTCTTATCCAACACTTACCACCACATTGCAACATTTACACAATTGATATGAGTAGACTGGTACAGCATCTTTTAGCAGACAACCTGGCCTGCTAGTTATAGTCTGCATTCTTAAAATGAAGACTACAAATCTTCGCAGATTCATAAAATTTTCCCTTTAATGGTACTACAGATAACCAAGCATTCCTCTTGTTTGGATCTTTAGGGAAACTGTAAATAGAAATAAACAGAAAAATAGTGGAAATGTCCAAAATTAGGCTATAAACTGTTTTTAATAAATCATTTTGCTCATTTAATTCACAAAGTTTTAAAATCTTGGATCTTCATTATGTAGATTAAAAGTTACGCCAAGACTACAAGCACTACATATCAGTAAATACTTTATACAGGAAGTTTTTATCATTAGACCAATTTTTAAGAATAAGAAGCTTGTCACCCTACTCCTCTTGTTTATGTATAGTTTACAATACAATAAATCGTATTTAACTGCATATTAGTAGAATAATTCGCTGTGGGAGATGATGCAAAGAAAGTGTCGTCAATTTCTGTATGTGTTATTATAAAATAGCAAGACTGTTAGTGTTAATTTCCCTAAAATGTTAATGTAACTCAAAAAGAATTTAATTCAACTTACTTGTGGAATTTCACGCCTGATGTTGGATGCCAAACACTTTTGCAACCACGAAATACACAACTCATTCTAGAATATCACTTAAACACACCATTTATCATATAAAATCTCAGTTATACGATCGAATTAGACGAAACTCATAAACTAAATTTTTGACAGGAAGCCATATCTAGTTTCAGTGTTGCCAAAGTAGATTTTTAATTTTTGACGAATGCTGGGGACAACTTTGTGAAATAATATTGTTATAATATTTTGAATCAAAGGAAAATTTCCTTCTTATTTAATAAAAGATTCCATTACATAAAACTAATCTCTGTCTATTGTTTGCAAATAAAATAAAATCTTACAAATTTTATAATAATTTCTTAGAACTGATGGAAATTGAAGAATTTTTTTACTTTTGTATATATGTCGGCGCGAATATGTCACTTAATTTATAGATGACGTAAGAATAAAGATAATCTAAGTTCTCTAATCTAAAATCAGCAAACGTATGACAGCATTGTGAATAGCAGAGTTGGTGTTGGTAGACCACGAAGTACACATCATGATCAAATAGAAGTGTTAAAAAAAGGTCAGGTAAAAAGCATCTCAAATAAACGTGCGTATATGAAGAGTTTAATGAAAGTAGATGAAGCGAAAGTTGATTGTCAAGATCGTCGCAAGTGAAGATCCATAGTCTCTGCCTGCCCCCATGGGAATAGGCGTGATAATATATATGTATGTATGAACGAATAATTGATTAACAATAATAAAAATATTTATTTTGTACAGCGCACGTGTGTTAGTTTGCTTTTATGTTAGTCGGTGCAAATTATCAAATGATAACATAAAAGTAATAACAGGTTCTTTAATTTTATATCGATTATTGAGCATTTGTTTAATAATTACCGACCTGGACCAGATGCATTGGACACTGTGCCTCGAGTCTTGGAGCAGAGAGCCCCGAATTCTAGTCAGTGTTCACTCATTTATTTACTTTGTCTACTTATAATTATTATTTGAAAATTATTTTTTAACAATTGTAATCTTTAATAGATTATTTGAAATGTTCTTGTGATTTATTATTTGGAAGGAGTAAACTACTCTACTATTACTATTTAAGGAATTACTGACTTTGGCTAAAAAACGCCGACGTTCCTTATCTTTAAAAAAACCCAGTACCGCCCTTTCTATTATGACATCTAATTTTCTTGCAGAAAAGTAAACCTACAGCTTTTATATTATGCTATTTTATTCGATATTAATATTATATTTTGCTAATTTTTCGTCATTAATATATACCAAGATAAACGAAGAAAGTATTGTTTGGGTGCAATTTACCGTAGGTCTTGGTAACCCGAACGATAGAGCGAGTGAGATGGAAGACATAACAAAGGTCAATGGAGTTCATATTTTTGGTCTTCAAAAAAATGTTAGCATTGCAATCTCCATTGTGTGTAAGCTTCTTGAATATGGACGTTTAATCAACTGACAGATGAAGGATATATTTTTCCATGGTGCAAATATCTCAATTGTGTAAATTATTACATAAAAGTTTTCAGGAAACAGAGTTCAATGCTTTAAGGATTTCTAATAAATCCTTGTAAGTGTATATAGTAATGAGAATCAGGAATAATGTGATGTAAGTTCGTGCGTAATTTTCTTTCAGAAACACCAATTTAACTAAAAATTAACAAATTACCTTGTACTTGGCACTGATAAGACTACAGTAGCTGCCCTTTGATCATTCGAACTAGTTCTTGTAAGAGATTATCTTGCATTGAGATAATCGACTTTTGTTTAATTTATTAGGTGTTAGCAAAGATTATGTACGAAGGCCATATACCTTATAACTAAGGTTAAAATTTTCAGTCAGAAGACAGAATGCTGCAGAAGAGAGACTGCGATAAACGTGGTAAATCTAGATGTTTCATACCCGATTTTAAGTAGCGGGTTGATGGAGTGAGGAGGGGGAAGGCATACTTATCCCCAATACATCCCCTATGGTCAGGTCAAAACCGACTGGTAACCGTTTACTATTTATTTTATATACACGGTTTATAATTTCGTCTTTATTGGCCGCCATTTTGAATATTTTCATGGTTACTCTTGTAGTGTATGTGATTGTTCATTGTTGTGCTTATTCTTAATTTTTTGGCGACTTACGCTGTTTTAGGATCTCTTCTGTTGATTACTGGCTTTCTTTCGGAGTTTGAAAGGATTGTTCAAATTGATATAAGTGATATTAGTACAAAAATAAGTGTGGTTATGTTTATTAAAGAATTAATATTTTAAAATCTCCAGACCATAAGGGTTGCAGAAAGGGTAAGTATGCCTCCTCCCCTCCCAACTCCACCACCCACCTACTAAAAATTTGTTTATCAAACATCCATAGATTTACCAAATGGGGCCTTAACAAGGATTTAATCTAAAATGATCCATATTTGAAAAACCATTCTACAGATTTTATTGAAACTACATTTAAAGTATTCCTTATGAACTCGCACCTTGATTTCTTAGAATTTTCCACCCCTGTGGTTAAAAAGGTAGAGATATACACTTAATAATTTGAATCTAAATATCTTGTGACATATACAAGAAGCCTTCCTGCCAAACTTTATGCATATAAATCTAGTAATATGATAAGATGCTGAGACAAACAGACAGAACAAACATAATGAATGAGTGAATGAAAACACTTTAGTGTTCACTAAGAATTAATCTATGTTTTTAAAAATTAGGTAAATTAATAATTTAAAAAAGAAATTAAAGACACAATCTCTTTGGAAATAGGTTGCCTGGAAGAAATCATTATGAGTATTGTTACGACCGACAAAAACAAATTCGCACCTGCATTTTATTACCTTTTGGCATTTGAACTACTTGTAATAGTTTTATGAGTGTCTTCTTTTGATTACTTATTTATTGGCATATGAACCATTGTCCTATTTACTCGCTCATTAGCATCATTAGCCAGGTGTTACAAGCTAATTTTAGGAAACTGTGGTGCCATTGCTGGGCGAACATACATTTGCATTTGCATTTGTGGAGCATAAAAGGACCACCTGATGGAGAGAGGAATGCAGTTAAACGATAACCACAAGTGAAGCAAGACGTGTACATTCGGTAATCTATTTAGTGACAGACTTTGGGTGTGTTATTGCATTGTGCATTACGTTTAGACTGGTTGTGTTCAATTATATTTGTACCTGTGTTATATGTGTTTGTATAGTTCTAATAAACTCTCTAATAATTCCAATGGCATTTTAATTCGAGTCCTGCAATTTATAACAGTATTAATTAAATATACTTTTTTAAACTTTCAGCTGCAAACAACAACTATATGCCTCCGTCTGACACCAAAAATCATGGAAGAACCAATAAAAATCCAGACATCCTACACAATATATCCTAAACATTTCAAGGTCACCTAATATTTAAAAAAAATTGACCCAATCTCACTGTAAAGACATAGATAGTTAAATTAGACATAAAATAAATATTTATTTTTTATTTGCAAATTATACTTTAACTTAAATCAATTTAATTGATATAAAATTTTTTATAATTCCAACTGTATTTTTAAAATACAAAATTATTGCTTTATTTTGTTGTATACCTGTGTAAACATAGTTACCAAAGAGCTGTAATCACTTATTAGAAACCAATAAAAAAGTAGTTCAATGTTTGTACATCTACGGGGGAAAAGGCCAGAGATAGACAAGGATAACAATATAGTTGACAGTAAGAGTGACAGAGACGGCGCCATAAAAGGGAGTAAGATAACACTAGATGACAAGGGTAGAAATAAACTGGACCGTAATAGTGAAAAGGAAAGTGTTGTAAAAGAAAATAGAACAAGATTTGCTGACAGAGATAAAATTATATTTCTTAATAAGAAAGACAAGGATAGAAATACAAACATGGCCGCCACAATAGTTGAATCGCCGCCCCCTCAGCTGATTACTACAATAGAATGGAGCATGATGGATAAGAGCAAATTTTTCCCCCTTTACACTCTAAGTAGCTTTTCAAGTAAGTATTGATATTTATCTGCTCATTATAATCAAACTGGATATTTGAAAGTCAAATCACCAGATATACTTTTTATAACCATACAAAACATCATGATTTTGTATGGGTGTACAGTTTAAAGCTGCATACTCACCTTGGAGGCGTAACCCTAATCATTGCAGTTACTGTATCCAAAAATCATAGCGAAGACTTTGCTCATGAGTATGATTGTCGGTTTTGCCGCGAATCAAAGTCGCGGTAGTCAGCGCTGTCAAAGATACTAAGATTCTGTGAAAAGGGGCATCATGGTACGCTTGCAAGCCAGGTCCACATTAGATCCTGTAGAACCTCGTCACTGTATCCGCTCGCTCACAGATGAGTACCTGGCTGAAGGCGGCTCGTTAGGCGTCGTAAACGAAGATTGTATAATAATAATAATTGGCAGACAAACAGAATATTGTATATCCCCAAATTAAGCAAGTTATGCTTGTGTTATGGGTACTACTCTGGACTACTCTGGGGCCGAACCCAAACACATAGACGGATGGCGGGAATCAAACCCGGAACTATCTCTCGCGTTGCAGTGGGGTAGGCTAGTAAAGGCTTAGCCTGCTCAACCACAGAATCCGTCAATTCACGCTTATACACTAGAGCACAATGCTGTTACTGTTACAGCTCGTTGATGAGTACACCCAACATCATGTACTTTTATCTCCTGTACCACCATATAGCATTCACACACTCTTAAGCATCCCTATTTTGAGACCAGTGCAAAAGGGCCAAACACCGAATTTGTTTTATTTTCAGTCAGATGCGCCCTATACCCATTGACGTTAGTGAAAACACAAATACAAATACAACGCAAGAAGGAAGCATACAAGGGAGTCACAGACGCTATATCTAAGATATATAGAAATGAGGGTGTTTCTGGCCTATACAGAGGATTTTGGCTGTCAAGTGTGAGTATGGATGAGATTATAATTTTTATTTACTTACTTACTCAGTTGGCACAGCGACCCAAAGTGGGTCTTGGCCTCCGAATAGAAAGCATGCCACTTTTCTCGGTCCTGTGCGGTTTCTTGCCAATTACTGACTCCTAGCTCCAACAGGTCAGCCTCTACTCTGTCCTTCTAGCTATATTTATTTACTTATTTGTTTTACTTTTTTTTTCTGAACTTAATCTAAATTGCAACCAACAAGCAGAAGTGTCACTGACAGTATTGTCGAACCCTACCAATTGTATAATAATAATAATTTTATTTCAGACACAAAGATCCATAATTTCAACACACTTTTACATTTTATTATTATAAAATTAAATTAAAAAACCTTAAAAATAACATACATACATACATACATAACTTCACGCCAGTTCCCTTGCGGGGTAGGCACGAACAACAGAGCGCCATTTAGGCTTATTCTTACACACCTCACTTGCTTCTTTCACATTCATAACTCTTGTCATGCACGCTCGTCTGTTCTTAAGGCTCCTGACATCACCTTCTGCTAGTACACGATCAATTTGATCATGGAAGGTGTGTCGTGGCCTTCCACGACTTCTGCATCCATCCACTTTTGCATTGTATATCTGTTTAGTCATTCTTTCATCATGCATTCTTTCCACATGCCCGAACCACCGGAGCATTCCTTTCCTTACCTTCACCCCGACACTCTCTTTCAGACCAACTCTCTTTCTTACTTCGGTATTACGAACGCGGTCCGCGAGCGTCACTCCGCAGATTTTGCGCAGTGCTCGCATCTCGACCGCGTTTACTCTACTTTCATGCTCTCTCTTCCACACCCAACTCTCGCTTCCATACGTGAGCGTAGGTACCAGCACCGCGTGGTGTATGGCAAGCTGGGCCTTCTGGCTGAGGTTTTTAGCGCCTAGAAGTTTACCTAACGCTCCATTCACACTACTCCCCAAATTCACTCTTCTTTCTATATCAGCGGTGTACCTTCCATCCCTGCTAAAAGCACATCCAAGGTATACAAACTCACTCACTTGCTCCAGCATAACATCGTCTACCATTATTCTTGCATTCGTTCTGGTTTCTTCTCTTTCAAACACCATAACCTTTGTTTTCTTCGCATTCAAATGTAAGCCTCTCGCCTGACAGTCATCTTTCATCATTGTGACTAGTGTTTGCAGTTCTGATGGCGATTCGGCTAAAAGCACGGCATCATCCGCATAAAGCAAGGTGCTTACAACTAGATCACTCATCCGCACCCCAACATCCATCAATCTTATTCTCTGGAGACAATCGTCCAGGTATAGGATGAACAGCAAAGCCGACCGCACGCAAGCCCTGGCGGACGCCAATATTGACGTCAAACCAGGGCGACAGGCTGCCATCCACCCGCACGCATGCCATACAGTCCTCGTAAGTGGACTGCACAGCACGCATCAATTGGCCATTAATCCCATACCCGGGCAATATGTCCCAGAGGTCCTTCCGTACAACTCTGTCAAATGCTTTCTCTAGATCCACAAAACCGCAGAAAACCTTCCGGCCCATAACCAGCTGCTTCTCTACGATATTGCGGAGAGAGAAAACTTGATCCATACATCCCTTTTCATTTCTGAAGCCACCTTGTGCATCCCAAAGTAATCCATCGGATACCACTCTCATTCTCTTTTCAATAATCTTCGCATACACTTTAGATGCTGTGCTGATCAAACTGATGGCCCTGTAGCTGGCGCACTCCATACGTGATCCCTTGCCTTTATACAAGGGCACGATGACAGCGCGCCTCCAGTCCTTGGGAACCTTTCCCGTCCTCCAGCACAAGTTGCATAAGGACAGGAAAGCGTCCCGGACGCAGGTTCCACCATATTTGATCATCTCAACAGACACACTATCGATTCCTACTGCCTTTCCATTTTTCAGACTTCTTATCGACCATTCGATCTCTTCCAAAGTGATCTCGGATGCTGACTCCTCGGAGTCGGTTACAGACTCAGTCGTGGTGCCAGCATCCGGGATATTATCATACATTTCTCTAAAATATTCACTCTATCGCGCTAATACCTCTTGTGGGTTAGCAAGAACGTCCCCTGCTTTAGATTTTATTCTTTCCATTCTGGAAGCTGACGAACAACCTCGAGACTTCTTAACCTCTCTCCAAAAGAGTTTGGTATTCGCCTCGAAGTTCTCCGTCAGCTTCTCTTCTTCTTTTAATTTTATTCTTTCACGCTTCTCTTTCACTAAAGCTTTGGTTTCATTCTTGTAGAGGCGATAAATTTCTTTCTTCATCTCTTTCATACTGTCATTCTGTTGCAAAGAAGCAACATAATCCAGCCAGGCTTTTCTCTTTCTCTCTACGCTAGATTTAACATCCGCGTCCCACCATTCATCACCTTTCGTTGTTATGTGCCTCTTTGCACATCCACATGCTTCTTTTGCGCTTTCCACTATATTTTCTTTCATACTATCCCAGTCATTATCCACATCTAAGTCGGAGAAGTTCGCTTTGGTAACCCTTTCTTCGACTAGGCGCGCATACATACTCCTTACACTAACATCTTCCAATTTTTCACACTTTATTCTTTCAAGCTCCCCGAAATTGGTACGCACTGGCCAGTGTCTCCACTTCTTGAAAAGGCCCACAAACCGGCTTATCACCAGGTAGTGGTCCGTTTCAAGAGTGGGGCCTCTGTAGGCTCTTGTATCCATTATTGTGTTTCGGAGGCGACTATCTATTAAAATCAGATCAATCATACTTTTCTGATCATTCATTCCCCATGTATACGTGTGAATATCCTTATGATGGAATAAGGTGTTCGACACAAGCAAGTTTCTTTCCATGCATACGTCTATGATTGGCCTACCAGCATCGTTCACTCTCTTGTCACCATAGGGTCCAAGGACAGCCTCGAGGCCGTCTCGTTTGGTCCCCACCCAGCCATTAAGATCACCACACATAATTATTCTTTCGTTCCCTTCAGCCAGATCCAGAATTTCTCTCACAGACTCCCAAAACTTCTCGAGTTCTTGGGGATCCGCTGAGCTTACGGGAGCATAAGCTGCGACCAGAAAAACTCGCGTGATCCCCAGTTTTAGACGGACCCAGAGAAGTCTTGGGTTCACCAGACAATAGTCTTTTACTCCAGACACAAAGCGGGATGAGAGTAGGACGCCTACCCACTTGCACGCTCGTCCAGGTCCACACCGGACCACAGAGCAAGCATGCCACCGGGGAGGTCATCGACGTCACACCCCTTCCGCTTTGTCTCTGTCAGACATAAGGCATCCAGGCTTCTCTCATTCATTACATCAATCATTTCGTCCATCTTATCTTTCATTCCACCTCTCACATTCCACGTGCCTATACGGCACTCTGCTCCTTTGGACCCGCCAGGTTTGGCGCTGCGTGAAGGGTGGCGGTCCCCTTCGCCGCATGCGCGAGAGTTCACACCGACGGGGGCGCATCGGTGAGCGTCGCCTGCGCGGGACGCCCTATCGTGCACTGCACTTGGGTGAATTTTGATGGTCAGAATTGTGGCCCTCTGGGCTAGCGGGGATCGCGACGAGCACGCTTCTGATATGACCCCCCTTAAAAATAACAATAATAAAATTAACAAAAAATGTCCATCAGTCAGTCAGTCCTTTAAAGCATTTCATTCACATATATTTATTTTTTCATCAAATTAATAATAATAATAATAATAATAATCGGCAGACAAACACACACATTGTATATCCCCAAATTAAGCAAGTTACGCTTGTGTTATGGGTAATATACAACGGACTCTAATATACAACTGGAAATTAATTATTCTATCTATGCAGCAATCTGCAACCAGTCCCAATACATTTTTGCTTGGTGCAGCCTGCTAGCAAGGGCCGCAATTATACTGTTTCACCCTTCAACTCTGGTCAAGAAATTTGCAATGTGACTTCTCCGAATAGCACAAAACGTATTCAATCTAGCCTCAAGAAACATACTCAAGGCACTACAGTATCTTTTAAAACCCATTCGGTGTCGAAATATGTTATTATATTGAACACGTATGCCATCCAGAGAACGCCTTGTGCATTCCGTCCAGAGCTGACAAGTGTAGAAAGTCTGGCAAAACGTCCTGAACAGATGTATTTTAGTGTCATTGCTAGCTTTAAAAAATCTTCTGGCCAACATGTTGCTACACACTGAGAGACATCTTTTTTGTCTTTCTATATCGTGGTTATCCTTTCTATCAGAAGAAAGAATATGTCCAAGGTATTTGAATGTATTGACGATTTTTACAGGCTGTCCACCGATGTACACATCAGGCACATAAGATGGTCCCCTTCCAAACCTAAAAATTAGCATTTCTGTCTTTTTAGCGTTGTATACCAGCTGATGACGCTGGGCATATCTCTCGCATATAGATAGTAGTTTTCTCATTCCTTTGATTGAGGGGCTAAGTAGGACCATATCGTCTGCGTAGCTCAGGTTATTGACAAATCTGTCACCTAACCTGAGCCCAACAGGTGTCCCACTCAGCTCCACAATCAACTTGTTTACATAGCAATTAAAGAGGTCCGGAGAAGTTAACCCCCCCCCCCCCCCTGCCTCACACCGGCGGATAGCCTGTAATCTGCAGAGAATTTATTTCCCCATCTGACATTATTGGTCTGCTTTTCATACCAATATGCAAGCATTCCAACTAGCGCAGATAGGACATTGCAAACACAAGACATTGCAATTTATACTTGCTTAAACATACTTAAATGACATTAGAGTTTGCGTCGAGAGTCTTACCCTATTCAGTAGCTTTATTTTATTTACACAAAAACATAATTCGGTTTTTTACCTACACAAATAACAATAACAAAGAAATTGAGTCCATATAGTCTAGACAACTCTAGCAAAACATAAAGGTGAATCGAAACCAACCTGATTTGAAGTAATACAATAAATGACTGTTATTTATGACAATGTGGGTACTTATTAGTAAATTGATAAAACGCGATTGCAACGCCATCTATTTAGCTAATCCGTCTATTCTATGGAAACTATCTATTCCGCGGGAACTAAATCATTTATCAGGATAAAAATATCCTAAGTTACGCCCTGGGATATTAGCTTGCTCTGTGTCGAGTTTTATATAAATCCGTTCAGTAGCTTTGAAGTGATGCTCTAACAGACAGACAGACAAAAATTCAAAAAATTGCATTTTCTTAATCTCCTAATCCAAATTATCCCCCCTGATTTTTTTCACATTTTTAAACGCATTTTATGAACTCGAACCATTTACAGATTTATTATAGTATAGATAGAAGCGATTTTATGACTCTCTACTTAAACAAATTCATATTGTAGTCAGTGCCGTAAATAGCCTTATGTGAGCTTCTATAACTGCGCCCTTGTTTTTTTTTAGATATTATAGGTACCCTAGCTAGAGCAATGCTATGTATAGGCCTACTTTATTTCATTCAGGGTGATAAAATAACGCACGAGGACCTTGGTGTTGTTGGACAATTATCTAATATTTTGGAAGAAAAATCTATTTTTTGAAAGAACTAGAACACAAATACGCTCGTGCGCTGCCAAAAAAAAGGAGCGCGATGTTTTGTCTAATTTAACAGTAGTTTTTGATGATACTGGCATGTAGGTACATATGTGTTGGAATGGAGCACTAGGGGCGCAGGGGGAACCAACCAGGAGCAAAGCGAAAAAATAATGGTCCTGCCTGGTCTGGCCATTGTTGCGCCCCCCAGAGTCTACGCCTCGTGCTTGGGCACCGGTGGCCCCGCCCTATTTACGGCACTGATTGTAGTGCAAAGGAAAGATCTCAGTGGAAAGTTCCCTCCAGAACGGTATTAAAAAGTCCTAGTTCATTACCAGCTGGTACCGGACAAGCACCGCAAGCCACAGGTGGACGCCCCGTTGTTAACCAATAGTAAACGAGTCACTACTATTAAGACGTCTGCTCGTCGTCCACGCGTTGACAGCTTGTGGGTGAGTCGATCCGTTGCTGGTCGGGAGGCGGTGTGCCTTGTTGTGCAACTGTACTAAAAGGTTGTAGCTGAACTTCTGACTTGGCTTCGATGTTGGGCATAACTATTGTATTTACAGTTTCAGATAATATCAGGCGTTTTCTACATTTCAACATACGAAGGTGTGCGGTATGAACTCGGCAAATATGACATCAGTGCAAAAGCCAAGGTTTGTTGCTTATAAATAAAATTTGAGTCTCCGTTTGTAATGTCGTAAATAGGCTAAAAAGGGTATAGCCGGGTTTCTGAGAGAAAATTGCCGTGTGGCGTTTTCTATTTTTACTTCGGGGACCGTTTTTTAACAAGTGGCAAAACGAATGGCAACAAAATTTTAACTTGAAGTTTTACAAGCAGGTTCAAATTGGACAAGTACATTAACAATTTCCCCGTAAAACTTCAAGTTAAAATTTTGTTGCTATTTGTTTTGCCACTTGTCCGTTGCCATTCGTTTTTCCACTTGTCTGTTGCGATTCATTTTTCCACTTATCCATTGTTGCGGAGACAGGATAAATAATAAAAAGAGCAGAAATTTCAGAGACTGTTCTTCCGTGTAATCGACGTACAGAGAGAGATATATTTTATGACGGTGGATACAAAAAAAAACTCCGTTAATATTAAACGCCTGTAAAATGCATATAGGCACAATTGGTATGGCCAATTTAGCAGGCGCTTCTTAACATGCCCGCGGGCGTTGAAATCTCGATTTCAACCAGAATCATTGAACACTGGTAATGGACATATACGACTAAATGCTCGCCGGATAATTCCCCCGCTGGTCTTAATGTCTGCAACACGAACAAAGCCATCGCGTCCGGGATGAATTGCTACAATTCTTCCTAGTTTCCATTTTAGAGGTGGAATATTATCCTCCTTGATGACGACTAGCGAATTTAACTGTAGTCCATCCGTGTTTGAACGCCATTTAGTCCTTTGCTGTAGTTCGGACACGTACTCTTTACTCCATCTTTCCCAAAAGTGCTGACGCAATTTTTCAATTCGTTCATGTCTGGTCAATGAAGAAGTTGAGTTCTGCTGTTGGTCTGATTGTGGCAGTGAAGTAAAGGTACGACCAATTAAGAAATGTCCTGGTGTCAAAGGCATGAGATCTGCCGGATCTGATGAAAGTGGAGTGAGTGGCCTGGAGTTCAAAATTGCCTCGATTTGTGTTAAAGTGCTGTATAGCTCTTCATAAGTTAAATGACAATTTCCCAACACTCTAAGCAAATGATATTTTGTCGACTTTACCCCAGCCTCCCAGAGACCGCCAAAATGAGGAGTATAGGCCGGTATAAAATGAAAATTTAAATTATCATTAGCCAAACTTTCACTTATAGAATCGCAATTGTTTTTTAAAAACTTTGATAAGTCATTGTAACCACCGACAAATGAGGAACCGTTATCTGAATAACTATTAAGTGGTCTACCTCTTCGAGAAATAAACCTGCGTAATGCTAGTAAATAGCACTTGCTTGTTAAGTCGCCGACCAACTCTAAATGAATGGCTTTCGTGGTGAAACAAACAAAAATACATATATAAACTTTAAGTAAGCGGCACCCACGACCTTGGCGAGAACCAATCATTATAGGGCTTGCATAATCGATCCAACATTTTGAAAAGGAAACGCATCTGGAAGGAGACGTTGCTGTGGTAAGTTGCCCATCAAAGGAGCCACAGTCTTACCTTTCATGCGATGACATCGCACACACTTATGATAACAGGCTTTAGCCAAGTTTCGACCTCCTATTGGCCAGTAAGTATCCCTTATACAAGCTAGCAATAACTGAGGGCTAGCATGCAATAATCTTTTATGCTCATGGTCAAATAATAATTTAGTAAAAGTATGAGTGGACTGTAATAATATAGGATGCTTTTTATTGTATGAAAATAATGAATTATTGAGGCGACCGCCAACTCGCATTATTTTATTATTATCTAAAAATATGTTAAATTTAATAAGTGGACTTTTACGAGGCAAACTTTGATTATTTAATAGTAAATTATATTCCAAGAAAGACTCAATTTGAGCTTTTATTATTATAATATTTAAGGCACTTTGTAATTCCTCATTAGATAAAAATTTTGATGTCATATTTTTTCTACAAATTTCAATGAATCTTATAACGTAAGCCACGGACCGCACTAGGCGCGAGTAATTAGAAAATCTGCTAAATTCAATGAAATAATCTTTAATAGGTTGACTAACGATAGCATTTAATGAAACATCGGATCGAGTTTCTGGCAATGTTTCAACCTGTTGTGGCTGAACAGGCCACGCTGATATATCATAATTAAGAAATTCAGGTCCAGACCACCACAAATCGAGATTGGATAAAGCATTGATGTCTACACCACGAGATATAAGGTCCGCTGGATTACAATCAGTAGGAACGTGTCTCCATCTATGATCACCAGCCTTTTCTAAAATTTCACCAACGCGGTTACGCACGAAAGGCTGGAGTTTGCTAGGTAGCATACGTAACCAGCCTAAGACAATCGTGGAGTCAGTCCAAAAAAAAACTTGATCAATTTTAGCTCGCAGCGAATCTCTAACCTTTTCGTATAGTCGAACGCCCACCAGTGCGCCATAAAGCTCAAGTCGTGGGATCGTGGTAGGTTTAATTGATGCAACACGACTTTTTGCTGTTAATAAGCGAATCATTATTTTGCCCTCATTACTAATGCTACGAACGTAGACACAACTTCCATAAGCGCGTTCTGACGCATTAGTAAAAATGTGTAGCTGTAGCACTCTATACGAATCACAAACAATAATGCTCGGAACTCGCATAGCGTTTAAAAGATGCAAATGTTTCATTATTTCACACCAGCGCTTTTGTATGTCTGGACATAGTGGTTCATCCCATGAAAGCTTATCTAACCACAACCTTTGCATTAACATCTTCATAGTGATAATGTAGGGTGCTAAAAGACCTAACGGATCGAAGATTTGTGCAATCACTGAGAGTAAATCACGTTTAGTACGTCCTTCAAGAAAAGGGGATTTAAGGGAAAACAAAGTTCATCTGATTGCGAATGCCAACCAAGACCCAAAAGCTTTTTTGGCTCTAATGAACCTATGTTTAAATCAAGTGAAGCATGATTTACTTCACATAGCAATTTGGGTTCATTTGATCTCCATTTTTGCAATGACATACCAGCGGAACTTAGTATAGTGGTGATTTGCTCACGCATATTTATGACGTCACTTAAAACATCACCACCCGACAGTAAATCGTCAACATAAAAGTCCTGCATGATAACTTCAGAAATATTCTTATCAGAACATTCCAGAGCAAGTTGTTTAAGGCAACGTGTTGCCAGGTATGGGGCACTCGCTGTTCCGTATTTAATTCAAATATTTTAATAGAATCAGTATTTAATTCAAATATTTTAATAGAATCAGTAGGACTATCACGCCAGAGAATCCACTGAAGGTGCCTGTCGTCCGGATGTACCATTATGTACATTTTCTCTACGTCAGCAGATGAAATATACTTGTGCTGTCTAAAACGCAACAAAATAGATAATAAATCATCCTGAATGACGGGGCCTACCATCTGTATATCGTTTAAAGAAACGCCAGATGTCGAGGGACAACTTGCGTTGAACACCACTCTAAGTTTAGTTGTTGTGCTGCTTTCACGAAGTACTCCATGATGCGGTATAAAGTACCCGAAATTAGTCTTAGGCTGTTTACAAACAGACATATGACCTAGTGATTCATATTTAGCCATGAAATCATAGTACAATTGCCTATTATTAGAATTATTTTCTAATCTTCTCTCTAAAGATAAAAGGCAATGCACTGCTCTCTTGTGAGATTCCCCTAATACCTTAAAATCTTGTTTGAGTGGTAGACGTACACAAAAACGTCCGTCGCCAAGACGGTAAGTATTTTTGACAAAATGCTCTTCACACCTTTTTTCTTCAGATGAGTAATGAGGAGATGAACTTGTTATTTCCTCTAATTGCCAAAAACGGATTAATTGTTTGTTAATATCATTAATACTATTTTCCTGACAGTGAGACTGACCGTTGGTAAAGTTACATTTTATGTCGGACGACGACAATGCAGTGTTTACAACCTCAACAGAGCCAGATACTAGCCAACCTAACCTGGTCTCATGCAAGACGGTCTTACTATTACCTAAACTTACTTTCTGTGACCCTAGCAAATCCCAAAAGAGATCAGCGCCGATTAGCATATCAATCTCGGCAGGCTTATAAAAAGTAGAATCAGCTAAGCAAATGTTTGTAGGAAGTTGAAGTTGAGATAAGTTCACTTCTCGACTAGGAACATTAGTTGTAATGGATGGCAAAATAAAACAACAAACATTAGTTGAATAACTGTCATCTAAAGACCTTAAATAAACGTGACACCGTTTTCCTACATATGAAGTTGCATTATTAATTCCTATAATTGATTTATTTATCTGTACTGAGCTTAAATTTAATTTATGAAACATTTTCTCAGTAATAAAGCTTGAAGTACTGCCACTGTCTAGCACTGCACGCAGGGCTGGGCAAAATACATGGTTCCCTTTAATTGAAATACAAATTACAAAATACTGTCTCGCATGTATTTAAAATACGAAATACAAAATACTTTTAAGTCGGGTATTTGAAATATAAAATACAAAATACAGCATTTCAACTATATGTATTTAAAATACAAAATACAAATTACAAAATACAGTCAGGTGTTAGGTTATGTAAATAATATGCTCACAAAAATCAAATAATAATTATTATTAGGTCCTTGCCTATGACATTACCGTTTTTTCTGAATAAGTTAATCTAATTTTATTATATTTTTTTTATTCTAATCTCCACGGCCTTGAAGATAAGGACATTTCCATCTTGTAGGTACGCGTAGATTTTGGTGGTTCCACCCGGATCTATGCGTCCTTATATCGGTCTCATGGCAGGGAATGTACAAGGACTGAAACAACTCGCTTTTTTGAACACGTTCATGAGGTGACCGACAAAGTTTTTGGGCAATATTCTTTAGCAGAGGTAGTCATACTCGGGAATTTTAATGCTCATCACGCTGAGTGGTTGGATTCCCCGAGAATTGATCTGCCAGGGACTACTGCCTACGATTTTGCTCTCGCCCATGGATTCACTCAGGTGATTAGGGAGTTTACCCGAGTACCGGCTAGAGTGGATCATGGGCCTTCTTTGTTGGATCTTCTGCTGACCACACACCCGGAGAACTACCAAATTTCCATCAGTGCTCCACTGGGATCCTCTGATCATTGTCTGGTATTTTCGGTGGAACCTCTTCCTATTCCCCATCGGACTCGTCTCGATGGACGACGGAAGGTGTGGCGATACAGGTCAGCAGATTGGGATGGCCTCCGTGAATTCTATACATCCTTCCCATGGAGGCAGTTATGTTTCTCGTCGGAAGATTCTGATCCGAGCACAGACTCGATCGTCGATGTAGTACTGCAGGGAATAGAATGTTTAATTCCAAACTCAACTGTACCTATCAGTGGTACGAGTAAATCACCATAGTTCGATAAGTCCAGCAGTGAAGCTGTAAAGCTAAAGCAACAGGCTTATCGAGCCTGGACTGCAGCGCGTGCTCGTCAGGATCCAAGTTCCTCTGACCTGAAAAAGAGATACAATGCCGCCCCCAGGTCCCTCAAAAAACAGCTCGCGAGAGCAACATTCGATCACATCGGCAGAATTGGTGAGCGCCTCTCTAGCTACTCTTCTGGGACTATAGCTTCTTGGGCCCTCGCCAAAGCTGTCAAAGGAAACTTTTGTCGGGCGTCTCTTCCACCTCTGCGCACAGTAGACGACCGTCTGGTACACGCCGCCAAAGATAAAGTTACTCTTCTGGGTGAAATCTTTGCGGCCAATTCAACTCTTGAGACATAGGAGAAACTCCACCTACAATCCCTGAATGTGAGTCTCTAGAATGTCGGAGGTGCGCTTTACTCAAAAAGCAGTCCGATGTGTTCTCCTCTCCCTCGACGTTAAAAAGTCTTCTGGCCCTGATGGCATTCCTGACATTGTGCTGCAGACGTGTTTAGCTGAGCTGTCCCAGCCAGTCCTTGTCCGACTTTTCACTCTCTCTTACTACAAGGGTTGTGTCCTCGCTTCGTGGAAGAATGTCCATGTGCACCTTGTCCCCAAAAAAGAGGACGTAAGAGACACGTCGAATAGGCCTATAGCAATAACCTTTTTGCTCTCAAAGTGATGGAGCATATTATCAACGCGCAGCTCCTGTGTTACCTCGAAGATTCCCAGCTAGCCATTGCGAGCAAAGGGGAAGCACTGGCAGTTAGTCTAGAATTCTAGATATTGCTAAGGCCTTCGACCGGGTCTGGCACAGGACTCTTCTATTGGAGCGGCCATCGTATGGGATACCCGAAGGGCCTTGCACCTGGCTATCCAGCCTTTTGGATGAGCGCAGCATTCAAGTCTTTGTCGACGGTTGTTGCTCAAGTTTCAAGCCCATCAACGCTGGTATGCCCCAGGGTTATGTGCTATCGCCAAGGTTGTTCATCTTACATATTAATGATATGTTGTCTATTCGCAACATTCATACCAATGCAGATGACAGCACAGGTGATGCGCAGTAATCTGGTCGTGCAAACGTCCCTCGATCATTTGTGGAGGAAAGTTGGGTTAGACTTGTACTTCAGATACATCTGAAGTAGAGTATTCCTTAGAGAGAGTCTCTGAATGGGGAAGACAAAACCTTGTCCATTTCAACCCCAAGAAGAGATAGGTCTACGTATTCTGTGCCAAAAAAATTCCATTCGAGCAATCGCTTCAGTTCCAAGGAACTCCCCTTACCACCTCCAAGAATATTGGGATCGTCAGTGTTGACATCGCGATCGATGTTCAGGGGCCATCTTGAAGGCAAGGCAAAACTTGCCTCTAAGAAGCCAGGAATGTTAAACCGGTCCAAGCAGTACTTTACACCGCGGCAATGCTTTGTGCTTTATAAAATCCAGGTGAGCCCGCATATGGAGTACTGCTCACACTTTTGGACTGGAGCACCTGGCTACCAACTCGATCCTCTAGACTGTATTCAACGTCGAGCTTTTAGCGTTGTTGATGATCCCATACTCACAGACGGTCTAGATACGCTTGGCCTTATGAAAGACGTCGCTTCTCTCTGCGTATTCTACTGACTGTATAACAGGGAGTATTCAGAAGAACTGTATAGAATGGTGTATTCGTCCTCTTTCTACCGATTTCGATTTCATCCCCACTTCCTTAAGGCGCTTCGCTCATGTACGCAACGGTTCTATAGAATCTTTTTCTTGCATACCGTGGGGATTTGGAATGAGCTCCCAGCCGAGGTTTTTTCACAGCGCTACGATATGGAGTTTTTCAAAAAGGGTGTCATAAAATTTCTTCGAGTCCGGCAGCGGGTTGATGAAATCTCTGGTGTTGCAAATGTCCATAAGCGATAGTAACCGCTGTCCATCAGGTGGGCCGTCAGCCTGTCTGCTGTACTTTAGCTATAAAAAAAGGTCCTAATTTCCAGAATGGAAGCGGGAAAACCAATAACAAGTGGTGCATTCATTATAGTGTTCGCTCATAAAGGCCGTTGATGTTGCTTGTCGCTCTTGCCGCGTTGCAACCACGACGGTACTCTTATTCCATAATTATTCGAATTTTTAACTATCCATGATGACGAAAAAGATTCAAATGCAAAGAAAACATAACACTTATCAATAAATAAATGACTAATTTTTAAAAAAGAATTTCATGTTTTCAAAGTAAAATTAATTTGAAATTATATATCTTAGACAAACAAAAATATTTATTTTAAATGGCCAGTACTGCAGAACGTACCTAATATTTAGCGGTCACCATTTTGCTTATGAAAGCTATCGAGCGCTATTTTCTGAAGAACACACCCATCAATAAGGTAGCTAAATGTATTTTGTGAAATGTATTTTGCAACCATAAGTATTTGAAATACTAATTACAAAATACCTCAGCGTCAGGTATTTGAAATACTAATTACAAATTACATTTTTAAGAAGTAATTGAAATACAAATACAAAATACGTATTTGTATTTCAATTACGTATTTCAATTACAAGTATTTCAAATACTGCCCAACCCTGACTGCACGAGCCACGTATTCGACATTATTGCAATCGAATAATTTAATCAGTGCAGTTGTCAATAATACGTCGCTAGAGTGCATAAGGTTTACAGATAATGTTACGTTAGCTGTGTTACAATTATCAACCGCAACAGAAGTGGATGCATTACCATTTGAGGGTGAATTAGATATAAACGAAGAGTTACCTTTTTCAGTAACATTTATTTATTTATTTATTTATTTATTTATTTATTAGCCTATAAACATCGCTATCATTACAGTTGCCACCAATACGATAGCGTGGTACACATAATACACTATAGATATATATATACAAATTCAGTCGTTATAACATATGATATAATACGAAGTTCTTGTGAATTCAGTCACAGTACAGATAAAAATGTCAATTTGTTCACATATCTTGTTCAATGTTCGCAAGGCCTGTGTCATCGGCGCCTTATTAAGCAAGTTGGTCCTGCCATATGGTATTACGAACATTGGTGGCTGCCTACGTCTCAGCACAAAATTCGCTGGAACGTTTAGTTTGATTTCAGCTAATACTCCTGGGTTCAATAATTTACCTCTTAACAATTTAAATAAATAGGAGACCAATGCAAACTTTCGTCTGGATGCCAAATTATTATACCCAACCATGCCTAAGACAAACAAGGTGGGGTACATTAAAGGATAAAATGGGTAAACACCATAAAGTCTTAGGTATAAAAATCTAGTAAATTTATTTTGTATGCGCTCCAACATGAAACTATATTTAGTTTCATGTGGAGCCCAGATGATTGCGTTGTTTTCTAAGTGGGTTCTTACTAAAGCGTTAAATAATGTTTTAACGACATAAATACTATTAATACCTTCTATTCGACGTAATACAAAACCTAAACATGTATGAGAGTGTTGTGTCGACGCTTGCATACTTTACAGCCTGGCTTTTTGCAATGATTAGCGTAATGTCCTGGTTTAAAACAGTTATAGCAAACTTTATAACTTGGCAGTAACTTTAATCTTGCTTCGTTACTAAGTGCAAGAAACTGAGGACAAGTGAACAGACTGTGGTCTCCGTTACACTTTTGTCAAAACTTTCTATGTATATTTAATTCTATTTTAGAATTACTTGGGCTTTGCATGGAAACCATAGCTTTCAATTTAGGACTGGATTTATTTTGTATGGAATGACTATGACGTGACATCTCTAAGGTTTCAATTAAATCAGCTCGGCTACGTAAGAATTGCAGAAACAATTCGAAAGCGATTGTTACGTCTTTGTTAATGCGACCTTTAAATTCTTCCCACTCGCGGTATGTCTTCTGGTCTAGCTTCTGTGTAATCAGATAAATTAAAAGTGTCCCCCAATGTGCTACGGGCTCACCCAAGGATTCAAGTGAACCTAAGTTCTTATTTAAAGTGTCAACTAACCGCTTTAAAGAAACAGAGGACTCCTTTATAGAGCATTCGATATTAAATAAGGCGGAGACGTGATTCTGTATTAAAAGCCGTTTATTATCAAATCTCTCACACAAAATGTCCCATGCAATTGAATAATTATTAGCAGAAAACTCTAATGATTGGATGACGACAGCCGCGGAACCTTCCAGAGAAGCCCTTAAATAATAGAATTTATTTATTTCATCGATCTCATCGTTAGAATGGATAAGACTATTAAAGGAGTCTCGGAACTTTAACCAATTCTCATAGGAACCACTGAATTTAGGCAGTTGTATGGTCGGCAACTTAACAAATTTATGTTTGTTGGATTGAAAATATTTCTCACTACCAACATTGGAACACCTATCGCACGCTGAGCCATAGTTATCTTTTCGTTGTTGCTCACCTAACAAACCTTGAGCTTTAGCTATGACTTTATAGTACTGGGATTCAAAGGATGAACGCTCAGCTAATTGTATGTCGGGTTTGTCAGCAATGCATTCCAGGCGTAACTGAACCTCATCGTACTGGTTATATAACATATCCATTTTATTAATACGCAATTGCAATTCCGTTACCTCGCAATCCTGTAAAGGCGTTGAAAGTGAATCTACATAACTGATAAATGTAGTCAAACGCCCTTTAAAACTGGCTCGCTTTTTAATTAAGTCTCTTTCCTCGGCCATTCTGGAAGACAGGGGTAGTCAACCTGGAATTATACAATTTGAAAGCTTAATATATGAAAAGTAAACTCTTATATAAGTTTCTTAACACCAGTACAATAATAAAAGTAATTAATTTAGGTGAACAATTAATTTGATAACATAAATAAGTAATTTATAAGTACCTACACATACAACTATAATTTTCAACCAAACAGCTAATAATTTTATTTTAATTATTGGGAAGTGTTTCTATTAATACATATTTAATCATTAATTACAACAAAAAGAACAATCATACAGTGTAATAATTAAGTAATAACAATGGTGAACAATGCAATTATTTTAAATATTGAATGTGAACAAAATGGAATTGACATAGAAGGTGAACTTTGACCTCTAATACATTACTTATATGTATTAAGAAATATCCGTTACACAGATTTGTAATGTAGTTAACAATATGTAATTATGCATAAATGATGTACAAATACTGTACTATACACAAAGGTACAATTTATTGCTCTAATTACTGACTGCAAAATTCAATAAAATTTGCAAAGGTTACCTACAATGCAACAGAAATTAATTAACGTTTTAAATGTTAAAAATACAATAAGTAATGTTACTAACCTTTTGTTTCACTAATTTATACCTATACTTACACCATAAATAGAGTGTTGGGTAAAAATTAAAGGTTTAAAAGTAGATTTTATCACCACGTATCCACTGTGAAATTTCTTCGACTAAGTTGGCAAAGATTTCTTATTTCCACTCACTCTCCAATATATATCTTTATGTAAATCACTGATTCCTCTTAATTTGACATCCGGTGACGATCCAGGACCATGTTGCGGAGACAGGATAAATAATAAAAAGAGCAGAAATTTCAGAGACTGTTCTTCCGTGTAATCGATGTACAGAGAGAGATATATTTTATGACGGTGGATACAAAAAAAAACTCCGTTAATATTAGACGCCTGTAAAATGCATATAGGCACAATTGGTATGGCCAATTTAGCAGGCGCTTCTTAACATCCATTGCCATTCGTTTTTTCACTTATCCCTTGCGATTGGTTTTTCAACTTGTCCGTTTTTTTATTGATTTAACTTTTTTTTAACGCATAATTTAAAAAAAATTATTAGCATTCGTCGCTTCTTCTCTATATAAACTATAAGTGTGCGAAATTTCATACTCCTCCATCGGCGCAATTTTCGTAAAAACGGGGACAAAGTTTTTGTTTCACGTGTCAATATATAGATACTAGCTACCGTAAGTAAAAACAAAAGAGAGAAAATGAAAGTTGGTATACCTGAAAAGAAGAAGAAAGTGAGACCTCACCAGAACGCAGAACCAGAGCCAAGAGCACACCTATTGCCTGCCACCAGCCACAAAGAAGATGGCAATTGTCAGAAATACTTGACATAATGGTGTGTTACTCAAACATTCAAGGATCATTTGTTCATAAGTGCTGGGCCTAGTTGCCGCTATATCTTTAGTTATCTGTGCAGGAACGGAGAAGAATACAATTTTTTGCATTGGGGCAGCCTGTCGTAAGAGGCTACAAAACAACCCACAGGCGGTAGGGTATTCGCCCGACTGGATGGCTACCACCCCTGGTCTAGGGTATGCCGCCGTAACAACCTTGAGTTGTGTTCCGGCATTAGTGGCCAGGTTCCAGTCTCCCTCAAGAGAGCAGCAGCGCATTTATAGCACCTTTGGTGTTGCAAATGTCCATAGGCGATGGTAACCGCTTACCATCAAGTGGGCCGTCTGGCTGTCTGCTGAACTGCAATAAAAAAAAAAAATTGTCTTATAAATTCTAAAAACTTTCTTCGAAATTAAGTTGTAAAAAAGAATATTATTTATTTAGGTTTATGGTTTGGCAGCTAGGCCTTTAAGCCAGATCTTAGTTTACAATATAGTTTCTTCATTTTCTTAAGCCTATGTGTAGCACAGCTGAACTGTAGGTTATCAGGTGGTGCCATTCAACGGAGTTCTTGCGACAACTCAAAAGGCCACATTTGACTATACAGTTCACATTTCTCACAAAACACATAATTACTACTCAAAAACTGGCAATATCCTACAACTATTGTTCATTTTAGAGTAATTTTACACATTTTTAGAAAATGAAACTGCACAGCACAACATGTCCTTTCAGTTCCCGCCAAAAACTCCTAAAAAAAGGATACAAAACTAGAGTCCGCAGATTTGTTAAAAAAATGTCTATAAGCGACGGTTACCACATTCTAGTTACCTGGGCCGTCTGCCAGTTTTCCAGGCTTGCAATAAAAAAATCATCAATCAAAGTGTATTTTGTTTTCAGTCGTTCATTGGCGGTGGTTGCGCATCAATAGTTGGTCAGACCATAATCGTGCCTTTCGACGTATTGAGCCAACACCTCATGGTGCTAGGGCTGGTCAAAGGCAGACCCGAGAACAGCAGGAATCCAGTAAGTATTTTATAGACTTGTGGTGGAAGCGGAAAAAGAATACTAATTCCTGTGGTGGGGCGGTTTGTCGTAAGAGGCGACAAAACGACCCACAACCAGGTGGTAGGGTATTTGTCCGACTAGATGACTACCACCCCTGGATTAGAGTAGGCCCCCATAACAACTTTCGAGTTGGGTTCCAGCATCAGTGGCCAGGTTCCAGTTTCTCCTTCAAGGCCGACAGCACTTTGGTATTGCAACTGTTTATAGGCAATGGTAACCACTTTCCATCACAGTTAGATCGTCAGCCTGTCTGCTGTGCTTTAGGCATAAAATAAAAAATCGTCATGTCCAGAGCCATCTTTAACCAGGGGTTTAAGGGGTTTAAGTTTCACTACACCCGGGCGTAGGGATCTAGGGGTCGTGAATCGATAGACTTCAATAAAATATCGCTATAGAAAAGTTTATCAAAATCTAACTAACGACACCCCACACGACTGTGTATACATTTGTTATATTAGTAATACCACCCACTATTGTAATAACTGCGGATAGTTGCGATTACTAATCGGATATAAAAGCGAGCGGGCTGAGAGACGAAATAATTATTCTCACTACGACATTGGTCGGATGCACATGTTAAAATAACGCTCTAGGGTAGCTAATTACTGTGCGAGAATTATAATTTATAATTATTTGTAATTAGCTGGTTATTCTTTCTTCTCAATTCAAATAAAACAGTTCTCAAAGTTCTAGGTGTTTCTTTAACGGGATTTTTATAAATGTCGGGTTCACGCCGCCGGGAGGGAACGGATGACGCTCCGAGAATAACACAACAATAATCTGGAATATAATCAAAGTTTATTACACTAGAATTATCACAATTACCATATTAAATATTACACAATAATACACAGAAATATTAGGACAACTCCAAGAGTTGCATCCACGCTTGTCAGTGTCAAGCAGCGATTTGCCCTTCAAGAATACTGCGATTATCAAGCAGTAATTATCGACCACATTATATTATGTGCTCCTCGTCCAAGACTACCAACGTAGACTTGGTTGTAGACTCGTAGACTGTCGGTTTAAGACTGCCGGTTCAAGACTCCCCTCCTCTGCCCGAACACCGCGTATTTAACAGGTCCTCGTAGCACGCCGCAGTGACACCATCCGGTAATGCTGTGGCGCCACTTCAGTTACACTTCCTTCATAAAACCAACTTCCGCCATACGTATAAACTTCCAACATCCGGTTACTCCATTTCCGATATCCGTTAGCTTAATAATAAATGCTTCTACTTTGACATCCGGTTAAACAACTTCCGAATACTACGTGAAAGAATACACTATCCGGTTATTGACTACTTCCGTCATATGGTTATTTTATAATAACAAATACGATTCCGACATAAATAAATCCCGCACTCATAATACATTAAAAAAAAAATCAATGCTCAGTTTTTACGGCCTAAAGCCGTACTCTCTCCTGAGTAAGCTAGCCAGGTAGGGTCTTGGGATTAGGGTAAAACCAAACCGAGAATAGGATTGGCAAGGTTCCTCTGTAGATACTGTAATATTCTATATAGTAATTTAGGCTTAGTGTAAGCTAAGATTTTTTACTTGCCTTTTAAACTGTGTGATTTTGTAATAAGAGTAATGAAACGGTGTAACTTATTGGAAATCTTGGTTTTATTCCCATATATTCCCCTAAACCATAGACCTTTTAACCATACCCAGTTCAGTGGTCGCAATTGCTATTAATAATCAAGTACTTAACGGATTTAAATCAATCTCGTACACAGTGCTGGCCTATATCCTGGGTCAATGTTTAGGATAATTTTTGGTTCAATAAAGGACGTCGTTCTCGTGAAATAGACGAATATAGCTTAATAGGTGGCGCTGCGGTCGTTGAAATCCATACTATAATAAATCTGTAAATGGTTCGCTTTTATACAATTCTTTTAAAATGTAAAAAAATCAGGTGAGCTAATTAGGAACAGATTCCAAAAATACAATTTTTAATACAACTTAAACGAAAAGAAAAGTTCATCTTTACCGGTTTCCATGCCCTATTCGTAATTACACTTCACAGCAAAACATCCTTCGATATTACCCCAAAAACTCTATGAAGGTTATATTTGATTACAGACAATGAACCCGTTAGGCCTGGACGTAGAGAAGCGGTGGTCCAAAGCGGCCCTCGCCAAAGAAGTCGCCGTCCGTGTATACAAGTTGCACGGCCCTATGGGCTACTACAGAGGCTATGCCGCCTCTTTGGCGGCGTATGTACCAAACTCGGCACTTTGGTGGGCGCTGTACCAGACTTATCAAGGTAAGTCACGGTCAGTAGCTGACAAATTAATTGCGAATTCATGTTAGATTGGTTATGCCAGTTCCTTGGTGGCATACGATGTACCAAATTAACCTAGGTAAGTCATGATCGGTAGCTGAGATATTACTTGTAAATTTCTATTAGATAGGCTGTGCCGAGTTCTTATTTTGTATATGTACCAAACTTGGCACTTTGGTGGGAGTTGTACCAAACTTACCTAGGTAAATCATGGTAGGTAACTGGTAATTTAGTCGTGAATTCTTATTAGATAGACTATGCCGTCTCTTTGCCGGCGTACCAAACAGCAAGGTGAGACATAATTGGTACTATTGTAACGGCTTCAATTATTGGTTAGATAATATTTGTGGATATTGATTATTACTCGGCTCTTTAGGATATAAAAGCGAGCGGGTGGAGGGCCGAACGGCAGTCTTACTTCGGCTTTGGTTTGATGCACATGTCGTATTAGCGCTCTAGTGTAACTAATTATTGTGCGAGAATCAAAACCTATAACTAAATGTACTTAGGTCGCTATTCTAGTGGAAGAAGCATGCTCAGACTTAATACGGTTTATAAATGCTATATTATTGTATGTACTATTGTAATGAGTTTCTTTGCTGACAGACTAATATTACAGGATATTGTGTATCAATTACCCCACTACTCGGCTCGTTCCGTCTTTGCTCGAATATAAAAACGTGCGATCGAACCGAGGAGATAGTCTTCTTCCTTCCGACCTTCATATAGATACAGATTCTCAGTTTGGCTTTGGTCCGATACACATGTCGCAGTAGCATTTTAAGTTGGTTAATTATTATGCGATTGCAGGATTTTGCTTCTTTCAGATGAACTCCTCAAGATATCACCTTCTTGGGTCTCCCATCTGTTAATACAATGCGTCGCTGGCACTCTGGGTGGTTTCACCACAACGATACTGACAAATCCCCTGGATATCGTCAGAGCGAGATTGCAGGTGAGTTAATTATACTTGCATGTTGAATTTTTCAAGGGCCTTGAACGTTGAACTTATTATCTATCTATCTATAATATTATAAAATTCTAAATATGCCCTGTTTGTTCATTGAAGGTATTTAAAAAAAAAACTGGAATAGACTAAATAATGGACGAAGGACACGGTGCATTTTTTTAGATTTCTCGTTTGTTTGTCGATTTGTCTGTTTGTTCGGGATTCTCGTAAAAACTACTGGGCCGATTTCGATGCGGTTTTCGTTGATCGATAGCAAATACTTAGACTTAAACTCTCCGCTACTTTTTATCCTTAGAATCCCATGGGGTTTATTTCTGGGAATTATTTGAAATGCCCAGATTGACAAAAAAAAATCGAATTCCAATGCGGTTTTTTTACTGATCGATAGCAAATTTTATGTAGTATAATGTGTGATTTTTTATCCCGGGGATCCCGCGGGAATTTTTCCGGAAGCGGTTTGTTGTTGTGTCGGTTGTAAAGAGGCCGACTAGTCGGCGAAGTCGATCGCGGGTTCGAGGATTTCCGTGACGCTTCGTTTGTAGCTGATTCGCGCGTAAGTCGCAACCTGTTTTGTTTACTTCGCATTGTTTCTTGATTTTTACTTTTGTACAGGTCTCAGGGCGGTGTTTTTGAGTAAAATAAATAAAATTGGTTAAAGATAATACTGTTATTGTTCATTAAAATGAAAGAGCTCACTTAAAATTTAATCATGTGAAAAAGAAAGTCTCGTATATGGATTACAATGCATTTATTAGTAAAGTATTTTTACGAGTTGCAGGACTATTAATGAGAACTATACAAACATATATAACACAGGTACAAATATAACTGAACACAACCAGTCCAAACGTAAAGCACGATTTAATAACACGCGCAAAGTCCGTCACTAAATAGTTTACCGAATGTACACAAGTCTTGCTCCGCTTGTGGTCATCGCTCGGCTGCCTCGTCCATCAATCGAGGCACTGCTTTATACTACCCGGATGCAATATGTCTGCTCGGCCGCGTGACCGAATTTCCCAGAATCACACCTGGCTAAAGACTGCCATAAAAGATTACAATACACAATGGGCTGTTTTTCTAATCACAAATTTTAAACACAAAAGAAGTCCAAATGCCGAAAAGGTAATAAAATGTGTTTTTACAGGGCTGCAGGTGTGAATTTGCCTTTGTCGGCACCTCGGTCGTAACAGTATAGATAAAAACTACAAAGTGGCCGGATAGCCGGCTTTACCGACTAGTCGGCACATCTCTACAATCCATCCATCTCTGTTTTGGTCTACCTTTACATTTGTACCCATCCATCTTGTAGTTTAACATTCTTTTTGTCACGTGACTTTCAGCCCTCATTATATGCCCATACCACCTTAATCTTCTTCCTCTCAATTCTTCAGTCACGGATGCAACTTTCATAGATCCTTTATGTACGGACTATAATGTATTATATTGTTCCAGGTTGAAGGTGTTGGCTCCATGCGCCAGGTCTTCTGCCAGTTATGGGCGGAGGAGGGTCTCACAGGCCTCTACGCGAAAGGCCTCTCAGCCAGACTAGTGCAGTCCGCCTGCTTCTCCTTCTCAGTTATATTGGGCTATGAGAGTATTAAACGGGTGGCGTTGAGTGATGAATACCGGCCTAGGGTCCGGTGGTGAAATAAATGAAATCGTTAGAATCGGGGTGTTTTATTTGATTTACCCATAAAGGTGGAGTTTTACACAACCGAAATATCCTCCCAAGTATGATAAGGGAATTGTGGATTGAAAGAAGATATTGTTACACGCCGACAAAAGTGGACGCACACTTTATTACCTTTCCGCATTTGGATTTCTCTGGTTTACTTTGTGTTTAAAATTTGTAATTATAAAAACAGCCTATTGTGTACTGTAATCTTTTATGGCAGTCATTAGATAGGTGTGTCGAACTGATTCTATGAAATTCGATCTACGCGGGCGGGCAGACATATTGTATCGGTGCAGTATAAAGCAATGGCCCAATGGAGAGATCGGCAGTCAAGCGATAACCCCAAGCGAGACAAGAGGTGTGTACATTCGGTAATCTATATAGTGACGTACTTTGCGCGTGTTATTGAATCGTACATTACGTTTGTACTGGTTGTGTTCAGTTATATTTCTACTTGTGTTACACGTGTTTGTATAGTTCTAATAAATTCTATAGTAATTCCAACGGCATTTTAATTCGAGTCCCGTACTCGTAACATTACCTACAATAATATATATTTAAGAATAAATTATGACAAAACAAACATACTATTTGCTATTCATTTAATGTTTGTCTGTATGTCCTTTATAGAATCGTAAACTATACATTTGATCATGTGATGATCTTTAGCAAAGGTGTTGTGCATGAACCAAAGAAGGTTTCTGAGTTGGTTCACAATTGGACTCGGTAGGTGGTGCTGCTGTCGGCATATCGATTGAATCGGTATCAAAGCAGGTTTTCAACTAATACGCGCATCGTTTTCGTTTGTAGTCGATAATGTAAAGAAGGCATAATTATTTTGGTTATTATCGTTCGATCCGTTACCAACGTAGCGAAAACGGAATCACTGAATTTAACCAGCTATTGTGATTATTCGTGTTAATGTCAATTGGTTGGCAACATCGCGTCATCGCGATGTTGCCAACCACCACGCGATTGTTTGTACCTAGATATTAGATAACTGATAGCCGTTACTAGTTGTATTAATACCGATACGGTACGTTAGAGGCCTGTCAACCGTTTTCAGTTACGTTTTGCTATAGCGGACGCATGCTTATCAAAATACATATTCGCTACTGGAATCGAATCGAACTATATTCTTGTTTTTGTTTTTTGGAGCTGGACCCAACTCAGTAGCCGCAGATGGCTGTTTCAGCGATACCGGACTTTGGGGGCTTCCCGACTCCGTGGAAGCGGAGGCGTTCAGCGGAAGCTGGAAGCAGCGCGCTCGAGGAGGCACCTCCTGTGAGGTTCGACCTCGGCTCGACCGCTGCGGGGGATTGACTCTACGTAGGATTTAGCCGTAAAAGGCTGAATGAGCTAAGCTAATAGGCTGAAGTGATTATTTGGGGACTAATTATTGACTCCGCCGGCGGAGCCGATCCTAGTCTATTATTACTACCGCTTTGCAACGTGTTATAGCTGGAGGAGAAGCGGCGGAAGAAACTCTCTAGCAACACGCTTAAGCTAATCTTGTATGGCTACTTGTGTCTGTAATGAGTGAGTGTGATTGGTGGGTCTTACCTTTGTGTAAGAGGATCCGAGCCGGGGGCTCTCCGGCGTCTGTTATGCCAGGCTGATGTTCTGAGCCTCGAGGGGTTCATGATCGTGAGGAGACGGGTAATTTCGTCGGGCTCGTCAATGCGTACATTGCGAGGGCGACGTTTTCTCGTGGGAGCGTTCGGTGTGGGTTTGTAGTTGACCGTTTCCGTCACCAGAGGGTTCGGGTGATGGGGGGGCACAGTCAAAGAATCTGTGCGATAAGGTGGTTATGTAATCTGAACTATATTCATACAAATAAAAGAACACTTGTATTGTAGAATAATTTAAAATCATAGTGCGTTCCAAAACGGTACAGGGCCATCTAGTTTTGCCTTCGTAAACGAAATATCATTACCAATTCCGACAGAAACTGAAGTCATCTTCAGCTATGGATGACTTGATAAATAAGCTTGCCGAAAAAAGGCGAGAAAAGTGTGTATCTTTGATTTGAATTTTTCATCTAACTTAGCTTCCAGGAGCATTAAGTAATAACTTATAATCAATCAATATATAATTGTTTCAATTCGAGCATTTTTTGTTTCTTTTATAAAAAAAAACGTGTGCGTCTCGGGACACCCAACAGAAGTGATAACTTGCGTGAGAGAAAGGGAAGGCAGACAGACTGGCTCCGTAACGCGTTACGTAACGAAGCGGTTAACCCTCCCATAAGAAGTTATCACTTCAAAAAACTGTACCCTTCCTTTAGGTCTCCCAACACATTTTGATACAGGGCCCGTCTAAGGCAAGCTACGCCACTGCTCAAACAAAATTCCCGGGATTAAAAGTACTGCAGATTTTATGTCCGGGAAATTGCTGTCGGTCAACGGAAACCTCATCGAAATCGGCCCAATCGTTTTTGCGTGAATCCCGAACAAACATAAAAAAACTAGACTACATTTTTATAATCTTTTAGATTACACTTAAGTCATATTCGTCTCCTGTAGTAGGCATATTGTGAAATCATAAATTTATATTTACTCGTGCAGGAGCGGAGAATACAATTCCTAGACAAAACAATCCATAGGCGGTATTCGCCCGTCTGGATGGCTACCACCCCTGGTTTTTTTTTATTGCAGGAGATCAGCAGACAGGCAGACGGCCCACTTGATGGAAAGCGGTTACCATCGCCTATGGACATTTGCAACACCAAAGTTGCTACAAATGCGCTGCTGCTCTCTAAAGGGAGACTGGAACCTGATCACTAATACCGGAACACAACTCAAGGTTGTTATGGCGACATACTTTAGACCAGGGGTGGTAGCCATCCAGTCGGGCAAATGCCCTACCACCTGGCTGTGGGTTGTTAAGTCGCCTCTTACGACAGGTCGCCCGGCCGCAGGAAATTGTATTCTTTCTCCGTTCCTGCACTGATAAGAGTATGCCGCCATAACAACCTTGAGTTGTCCTTTAGTGTCCCGGTTCCAGTCGCCCTTTAGAGAACGGGCACATTGATAAAACCTTTGGTGTTACAAATGTCTGTAGCCGATAGTAACCACTTTCCACCAGTCGGTCATCAGTATGTCTGCATTCAGCAATAGAAAAACGACATCAAGGTGAAACTTAGAAGTATTTCATTTACACTTTCAGTTAAACAATGTTAAATTACACATGTTTTTATTATCATTGTTATTTACATATATATTAAGGACTAGGATATGTCCGCGATTTCGTCCACGCTTGACTTGAATTTTTTTATGGCATGAGTTCATGAGATAGGCAGACGGCCCACTTGATGGAAAGCAGTTACCATCGCCTATGGACAAGGCAAGCAACGCATCGAAATCAGAGCAGTTGTTTTTACGTTGTGGTGACACATGTTGTTCTGTCAGCATTTTTGCGCTGGGGCAACCAGGGCGCGCGTTCGCAGAACACATGAGTCCACAACTTGTGACTTAGCGTGTGTACAATTATATATATATCTACATTTTGTGTATGCACAATATAACCGTGTAAAATAGTTAAAACCAAAAACAAAGTTTGATTTCTCTCACACCTCAAGAACACCTGATTAAATATCACCAATAGAAATATAACCACCACAGCACGGCCGTAGCTAGGGGGGGGGGGGGGGGGGCATTGTGGGGCAACGCCCTACCTTAAAAATACCAAACACTAAGACAAATTATTATACCACAGTTGGTGACATTCATTTCATATTATAATAATTCTTTGTTCTGTGTGTAGATGGCATTTGAAGCGCCATCACATGAAGCGATGGGTCTATTTAATTATAATATCTGTGATGCAGAGGGGTTTCCCCGCCCTACCATAGATTGCAATATGGGCTATAATGCAATCTATGGTCTGGGGAATTCCTTTTTAAACTAAAATAAACATAAACTAGAGATTGATTATGATTGTTTGTAGTTTGTGTAAGTGAAATATACGGTAAAGAGTGTTTCAGTCAAAAATCGATACAATTGTTTTTTTACTTCCGCCCTACCTGTAACCAATACTGTGCCCTGCCTCAAATTGGATTCTACCTACAGCCCTACACCACGGGGACATAAACACCACAACGTGAATCCCGAACAAACAGACAAGAAATGTAAAAAAAATGCATCGTGTTCTCCGTCGTTTATATAGTCTATTCCAGTTGTTTCTTTTAAATAACTTCTGGAGTTTTTTGGCGGGAACTGAAAGGAGATGTTGTGCTGTGCAGTTTTATTTTCTAAAAATGTGTAAAATTACTCTAAAATAAACAATAGTTGTAGGATATTGATAGTTTTTGAGTAGTAATTATGTGTTTTTGCGAGAAATGTGAACTATATAGCCAAATGTGGCCTTTCGAGTTTTCACGAGAACTCCGTTGGATGACGTCGATTGTAGCCTACAATACAACGGCGCCTGGCTTAAAGGCCTAGTTGCCAAGCCTTAAACATAAAAAAAAATTAAATAACTTCTATATACAGACATGGCATGTGTAGAATTTTATATTATAGGTAATCTACATTTTACATTACATTTTTAATACATTTTAAGTAACTTGAGGACCAATTTTTATTCGAATTGGAATTTATTTATCTGCATTAAAGATGGTTTAAAAGGTGTTGGAGTAGTTAATAGATATATTATAGTATATTTAGACTGGTGTGCATAGCCGCATAGTTTTAACGGTTTTTTTATTTTAATTTTTTTTTTTTTTTTTATTGCAGGAGATCAGCAGACAGACAGACGGCCCACTGGACGGAGAGCGGTTACCATCGCCTATGGGCATTTGCAACACCGAACGTGCTACAAAAGCGCTGCTGCTCTCTTAAGGGAGACTGGAACCTGGTCACTAATGCCGGAACACAACTCAAAGTTGTTATGGCGGCATGCTCTAGACCAGGGGTGGTAGCCATCCAGTCGGGCAAATGCCCTACCACCTGGCTAATTATTGGTTAAATGTCTATGCACACCAGCCTTAGTATATTAATTGTTGTCAGTGGGTAAAGAAGACAGGAGAACGCTTTTAAGAATTGTTATATGTTTTAAATGTTTAGTGTTAGAACACTCGGTAGGTGTCTTAGGAGACCAAGGAACTGGGCCCCAAGTCTGTAATAAAAATAAAAAAACAGTGCGAGTCAAGATTGATTCGATTGTCAGACGGTTAAATACACTGAAGTAGGAAACCATATTATTATTTATATTATAGAGGTCCATGGTTAAATATCAGTATATAAAATGCACATTAAATCACTCTCGGTCAAATCAAGATTGATTCAATAGTGAGCCGAGATGGGTTACGTAACCAAACCGTCAAATTCGGTTCGCAAATTTGAGTTACTGACTCGGTGCCCGCCCTTTATTCTTTATTTTATTTAATCTTTTTATGCCTTTTTATATTTCTTATCTGCTTGTCCGTTTGTTCGGGGTTCAAGTAAAAACTACTGGGCCGATTTCGATGCGGTTTTCGCTGATCTATATATTTTCTTTTTCTTTTTTTTTATCGGCAGACAAACACACACATTGTATATATCCCCAAATTAAGCAAGTTACGCTTGTGTTATGGGTAATATACAACGGACTACTCTGGGGCCGTTCCCAGACACCCAGACCACAGTAAATAACGGAGAAAATACGTTTCCGAAATTTACTATACCAGGAATCGAACCCGGAACCTCTGCGTTGCAGTGAAGTACGCCGGCAAAGGCTTAGCTCGCTCAACCACAGAGGCCGTCTGATCGACAGCAAATTCTTAAGACTTAAAATGTGCGGTACTTTTGATGCCGGGAATTTTCTTGGGAGCTGTTTAAAAGGGGCAGTTCGAAAAAAAGTCCTCATTCCAATGCAATATTTTCATTGATTCAAATTCTCCGAGTAAAATAACTGATCTTTGCTTCCCATCCAATGTGGACGAAGTCGCGAGCGAACCCTAGTACATTATATCGAGCCTTTACCGCCATTTTATCATAAGCGACATTTGGTCCTAAGTATATTACTACTGGGAATCCCGCGGCAATTTTTCTGGGTATGATTTAAAATGGCCAGATTAAAAAAAGAACCAATTCTAATATGATTTTTTCACTGATCGATAGCAAATTTAATGTAATAAAATGTGTGATAATTTTATCCCGGGAATCCGGCTGAAATTTTCTCGGGAATGGTTTGTAGATGTTCGGGTAAACAATAATTTGCTTATTTAGACACAGTTTTCTCTAAAACGACAGTTTAGATTCTTTATTAAATGCTTCGGTACTTTGTGTCCCGGGAATCCCGTGGGAATTTCAAGTCAAGCTTCGACGAAGTCGCGGGAATATCCTAGTTAATAATATATTTTTTTGGTTTTTTATTTTTATGGATAGATATGTATGGAAGGCCGTTACCATCGCCTATGGACATTTGCCACACCAAAGGTGCTACAAATGCGCTGCTGCTCTCTTAAGGGAGACTGGAACGTGGTCACTAATGTCGGATCATAACTCAAGGTTGTTATGGCGACATACTTTAGACCAGGGTTGGTAGCCATCCAGTCGGGTAAATACCCTAATCAATATCTTTCTTCCTTTACTAGCAATTAACCGCGAGTACCGTAGTTGACAAAATGGCTAGCGAACAGTAAAAAGGGATGCGAACGTGGTCTTGTCTAAAAGGTACTTATATTTTACGAGTTTTGACAGACTTAATTCAATGATACATACATACATACATACATAACTTCACGCCAGTTCCCTTGCGGGGTAGGCACGAACAACAGAGTGCCATTTAGGCTTATTCTTATACACCTCACTTGCCTCTTTGACATTCATAACTCTTGTCATGCAAGCTCGTCTGTTCTTAAGGCTCCTGACATCACCTTCTTCTAGTACACGATCAATTTGATCATGGAAGGTGTGTCGTGGCCTTCCACGACTTCTGCACCATCCACTTTTGCATTGTATATCTGTTTAGTCATTCTTTCATCATGCATTCTTTCCACATGCCCGAACCACCGGAGCATTCCTTTCCTTACCTTCACCCCGACACTCTCTTTCAGTCCAACTCTCTTTCTTACTTCGGTATTACGAACGCGGTCCGCGAGCGTCACTCCGCAGATTTTGCGCAGTGCTCGCATCTCGACCGCGTTTACTCTACTTTCATGCTCTCTCTTCCATACCCAACTCTCGCATCCATACGTGAGCGTAGGTACCAGCACCGCTTTGTGTATGGCGAGCTGGGCCTTCTGGCTGAGGTTCTTAGCGCCTAGAAGTTTACCTAACGCTCCATTCACACTATTCCCCAAATTCACTCTTCTTTCTATATCAGCGGTGTACCTTCCATCCCTGCTAAAAGCACATCCAAGATATACAAACTCATTCACTTGCTCTAGCATAACATCATCGACCATTATCCTTGCATTCGTTCTGGTTTCTTCTCTTTCAAACACCATAACCTTTGTTTTCTTCGCATTCAAATGTAAGCCTCTCGCCTGACAGTCATCTTTCATCATTGTGACTAGTGTTTGCAGTTCTGATGGCGATTCGGCTAAAAGCACGGCATCATCCGCATAAAGCAAGGTGCTTACAACTAGATCACTCATCCGCACCCCAACATCCATCAATCTTATTCTCTGGAGACAATCGTCCAGATATAGGATGAACAGCAAAGCCGACAGCACGCAGCCCTGGCGGACGCCAATATTGACGTCAAACCAGGGCGACAGGCTGCCTTCCACTCGCACGCATGCCATACAGTCCTCGTAAGTGGACTGCACAGCACGCATCAATTGGCCATTAATCCCATATCCGGGCAATATGTCCCAGAGGTCCTTCCGCACAACCCTGTCAAATGCTTTCTCTAGATCCACAAAACCGCAGAAAACCTTCCGGCCCATAGCCAGCTGCTTCTCTACGATATTGCGGAGAGAGAAAACTTGATCCATACATCCCCTTCCATTTCTGAAGCCACCTTGTGCATCCCACAGTAATCCATCGGATACAACTCTCATTCTCTTTTCAATAATCTTCGCATACACTTTAGATGCTGTGCTGATCAAACTGATGGCCCTGTAGCTGGCGCACTCCATACGTGACCCCTTGCCTTTATACAAGGGCACGATGACAGCGCGCCTCCAGTCCTTGGGAACCTTTCCCGTCCTCCAACACAAGTTGCATAAGGACAGGAAAGCGTCCCGGACGCAGGTTCCACCATATTTGATCATCTCAGCAGACACACTATCGATTCCTACTGCCTTTCCATTTTTCAGACTTCTTATCGACCATTCGATCTCTTCCAAAGTGATCTCGGATGCTGACTCCTCGGAGTCGGTCACAGACTCAGTCGTGGTGCCAGCATCCGGGATATTATCATACATTTCTCTAAAATATTCACTCCATCGCGCTAATACCTCTTGTGGGTTAGCAAGAACGTCCCCTGCTTTAGATTTTATTCTTTCCATTCTGGAAGCTGACGAACAACCCCGAGACTTCTTAACCTCTCTCCAAAAGAGTTTGGTATTTGCCTCGAAGTTCTCCGTCAGCTTCTTTTCTTCTTTCAATTTTATTCTTTCACGCTTCTCTTTCACTAAAGCTTTGGTTTCATTCTTGCAGAGGCGATAAATTTCTTTCTTCATCTCTTTCATACTGTCATTCTGTTGCAAGGAAGCAACATAATCCAGCCAGGCTTTTCTCTTTCTCTCTACGCTGGATTTAACATCCGCGTCCCACCATTCATCACCTCTCGTTGTTATGTGCCTCTTCGCGCATCCACATGCTTCTTTTGCACTTTCCACTATACTTTCTTTCATACTATCCCAGTCATTATCCACATCTAAGTCGGAGAAGTCCGCTTTTGCAAGCCTTTCTTCGACTAGGCGCGCATACATACTCCTTACACGAACATCTTCCAATTTTTCACACTTTATTCTTTTAAGCTCCCCGAAATTGGTACGCACTCGCCAGTGTCTCCACTTCTTGAAAAGGCCCACAAACCGGCTTATCACCAGATAGTGGTCCGTTTCAAGAGTGGGGCCTCTGTAGGCTCTTGTATCCATTATTGTGTTTCGGAGGCGACTATCAATTAAAATCAGATCAATCATACTTTTCTGATCATTCATTCTCCATGTATACGTGTGAATATCCTTATGATGGAATAGGGTGTTCGACACAAGCAAGTTTCTTTCCATGCATACGTCTATGATTGGCCTACCAGCATCGTTCACTCTCTTGTCACCATAGGGTCCAAGGACAGCCTCAAGGCCGTCTCGTTTGGTCCCCACCCAGCCATTAAGATCACCACACATAATTAGTCTTTCGTTCCCTTCAGCCAGATCCAGAATTTCTCTCACAGACTCCCAAAACTTCTCGAGTTCTTGGGGATCCGCTGAGCTTACGGGAGCATAAGCTGCGACCAGAAAAACTCGCGTGATCCCCAGTTTTAGGCGGACCCAGAGAAGTCTCGGGTTCACCAGACAATAAGCTTTTACTCCAGACACAAAGCGGGATGAGAGTTATATATAAATTGCGGGTAGTTGCATATTTCATACATACGTAATAAACAGTCTCAATACCACTGCCATATTGTTTCATTAGAGTCATCTCAACTGGCGACGAGAATATTAATTTAAAATACGTATTCAGTAAAAATGCCTTTCGGAAAGCTATACGAATTCGATATACACGGTCGCGCTAATTGGGACGCGTATGTTAGACTCGTTAAGCAGTTCATTTTGTTAAACGACATTAAAAGTGAGTTGCGCGTGGCGACGTTGATCACACACGTTGGAGCAGCGACGTACCAAGTTATGTGTGATTTATGTTCGCCCCAGCACCCGGAGAGTCAAAATTTCGAGGAGTTGGTTAAATTAGTACGCGATCATCTGGAACCAAAAAGGTCGGAAATAGCCGAAAGGCACGTATTTCGGAAGCGGCGTCAGGCGGAGACAGAAAATGCAGGTACCTTCCTACAAAATCTCAAGCATCTTGCGACCTATTGTAATTTCGGTAACAATCTCGAAGAAAATCTTAGAGATCAGTTTGTGTCCGGGTTGCGAAGCGAAGAGATGCGATCCCGCCTATTCGCTGAACCTGCGCTAGACTATAAAAGGGCGGTGGAATTGGCGCTGGCGCTGGAGGCAGCCGGGCGGCACGCGGACACCGCGGGCAGCAGCGGTGGCGACGGCGGCGCGGCAGGCCTCGGGCCCGCGCTGCGCTGTGCGCCGGGCGACGGAGGACTCGGGCAGGGCGGTGGCGGTCTCCACCGTGTGGCAGCTCCCAGTGGCAGTGGGGCCCAGGCCACGGGCGGAGGCGGGCGATCAGCTTGCTGGCGATGTGGAAAGCAGAACCACACACCGAATAAGTGTCGTTTTAAATTATATGTATGCAAAAAGTGCAGTGAAAAAGGGCATTTAGCCCGAATGTGCTCTGTTAAAATAAAGGACGTTCAAATGAATAAAAATAAGTATCAAAATTACAATATAAGAGACACAGACAGCGACAGTGATGCTAGTGATGGATTATATTATAATTTGGTACCGGCGAAAACAAGTAAGGACGATCCATATTACATAGAGTTAAGAGTAGAAAATATAAATATTCTGTTTGAAATCGACACCGGAAGCAAAATATCGGCTGTATCAAAACAATTTTTCGATCAATACTTTTCCGACTTATCAATTATGAGCGATAATACAAAATTTCACTCTTATTCTGGCGGCGCTATCGTCCCACTCGGGCGCACGCTGGTGCGGGTGGAACGAGACGGTCGCTCCCTTTGTTTACCTTTGTTTATTATCGAGAACGGAGGACCGCCGCTATTAGGCAGGCATTGGTTACGCAAATTAAATTTTAAAAATATAAATTTATTTAGTATAACAAATGTAGAAGATAGTGTGGGGATAATTAAAGATATAAAGATCGAATTTCCAGACATATTTAAGGAAGGCATTGGCACTTTCAAAACTGAAATTAAATTGTATTTAAAAGATACACAACCTATATTTTGCAAAGCACGTCCATTACCGCTAGCGTTGCGCTTACCTGTCGAACAGGAATTGCGTAGATTAGAATCTGAGAACATAATAACTAAAGTAGAAAGGTCAGACTATGGGACACCTATAGTACCCATCATAAAAAGGGATGGCTCGATTCGTATTTGCGGTGACTATAAGATTACTGTTAACAAACTTCTAAAAGACTTTCATTACCCTTTGCCTCGTATTGAACAGTTATTCGCAACGCTCAGTGGTGGACTACAATATACGAAAATAGATTTAAAAAATGCATATCTGCAGCTTATATTAGATAAAGACTCGCAACCACTCACTGCAATCACTACACATGTAGGTATATATATATACCGCAGGGCACCTTTCGGCTTAAAATGTTTGCCGGAAATGTTTCAAAAGATAATTGAAGAAACTTTGTGTGGAATAGATAATGTAGTTTGTTTTAGTGACGACATTTGTATTACTGGAAAATCAAGGGAACTACATTTAAAAAGCTTAAAGGCTGTGTTGTCGAGATTAAGAGACGCTGGCTTGCGCATTAAATTGGAAAAATGCGATTTTTTTAAGAATGAAGTTAGCTTTTTAGGTTATAAAATAAATAGGCATGGGATATATACGGATCCTAGCAAGATTGCAGCAATTGTAAACCTACCAGAACCTAAGAACATATCGCAGTTACGGGCTGCGCTCGGTTTAATTAACTATTATTCACGGTTTTTGTGTAACATAAGCACGTTATTACATCCTTTGTACGCTTTGTTAGCGAAAGGCGCAGCGTGGGGTTGGACAGACGAATGTCAACATGCATTTACCAGTATAAAGACTCAGTTAGTGAACGGTCCGGCACTAGCACACTACTCTCCGGATCTGCCGCTAGTACTTGCGGTAGACAGCAGCGCTTACGGGCTGGGTGCCGTACTTTCACATACTTACCCCGACGGCTCTGAGCGTATAATATGCTGCGCGTCAAGGACTCTGAACACTGCGGAACAACGATATAGTCAAATCGACAAAGAGGCTCTCGCAATAGTATATGGAGTAGCAAGACACCACCAATATGTTTTTGGTCGTAAATTTACGTTACGTTCCGATCATAGGGCTCTTTCGTATATTTTCGGTCCGAAACATGGCATACCACAAACAGCAGCTAGTCGCCTTCAACGATATGCAATACGATTAGCTGCATACGATTTTAATATCGTATTCGTATCGTCAAGTAAAAATTGTAATGCTGACGGACTATCGCGTTTACCTTTAATGTGTTCTGAGGACAAATCATCTGAATATGACGAAGAAGCAACCTATCTACATTTTGTAGAAGATAGCTTTCCATTGAGTCACAGAGATGTGGCCAGAGAAACAAAAAAAGATCCCATATTGTGTAAAATTTATTCATATATAGTAAGCGGATGGCCTAATGTCACTGAAATTGAAAATGAAAAGCCATACTTCCATCGTAAGGAAACACTATATACCGATCACGGTTGCGTCGTTTGGGGATATCGCATTGTGATCCCGCGAAAACTTCGCGAACGTGTCGTCGAAGAAATACATACGGGTCACGTGGGCATAGTGCGCATGAAACAGATCGCTCGCAATTATGTATGGTGGCCACAAATTGACAAGGACATAGAAATTCGGGCTCGCTCGTGTGTTGCATGTAACGAAGTGCGCGACGCACCTCCTCACGCAACTCCCGTTCCTTACGTCTGGCCGCCTGAGCCATGGGTAAGATTACATGCCGATTTTTTATACCATCACGGCGATTATTACTTGCTTGTCATCGACGCGCACTCTAAATGGATCGAAGTAAACACAATGCGATCAGGAACTACAGCGTCTTTAGTAATCACCAAATTTAGAGAACTATTTTCTAGATTCGGAATTCCTCGGCAGTTAGTAACAGATGGGGGCCCTCCGTTTACGTCAGCGGAATTCGAACAGTTTCTAAAGAAGAATGGCATTCAACATGTATTGACGGCACCTTATCACCCTTCTAGCAACGGAGCGGCAGAAAATGCGGTAAAAACCATTAAGAAAGTTTTAAAGAAAGCGAGAGCCGAAGGTGTGAATGCAGAAATTGCATTGAGTAAGTTTTTACTACAGTATCGAAATAGTTCTCATAGCAGTACTCAGCGTGAACCGGCAGTAGCAATGATAGGACGACGATTACGCACACGTCTGGACCTTTTACGCACACCATCGCCTCAGGAGTGCGTGGCAAAGGCTCAGTGTACACAAGTGGCACACTCTGGTGGCACGCACCGGGAATTTAACTGTGGAGATCAAGTGCTAGTTAAAAACTTCTCAAAGAACGGACCAAATTGGAAAGATGGTATAATATCAAAGCGCACAGGGGCAGTAACTTATGAAGTAGCAACAGACAATGATAAATTAAGCACTAAACACGCGGATCAGCTAATATCGGCAAAACCAAAACGTTATTCCTGGGCCCTCACATTAAACGACGAGTCTGGAAACAAGGGTGAAGATAATAACAATCTTAATGGTTCAAAACACATCGAGACATTGCAAGGTTCACCAGCTTCGTCGTCGACCAGTTACGCTAATGCTGAGTCATTATACTCGCCAACCTCGCAATCCTCTGAATCGTCCCCTATAAAAACGCATTCAGATTGCGAGGAACTAGCTGAAGTTCCGTCGTCGCGTATGTGCCTTCGCCCACGCAAGCAAAATAAAAAATAAGCATAAATTCAAAATAGATTTCGAGATCTTGCTTGGATTTTTTTTTTTCTCTATCTTATAAGTATGCTGTACATAATAAATAGTTACTTAATATTCTATTTAACTTATCTAAACGTTAATAATATTGTAAACTTTTTTTTTTCTAACTCATGTAAAAAAAAAAAAAATCTATTTACTTCTATTTACTTTTTTTTTCTATTTACTTTTATTTTGATGTAATAAAAAGGGGGGAAATGTAATGTATATAAATTGCGGGTAGTTGCATATTTCATACATACGTAATAAACAGTCTCAATACCACTGCCATATTGTTTCATTAGAGTCATCTCTTCGGGATAAAAAGTAACCTATGTTCATTCTTGGCATTGAAAAAAAAGAAATATATATACTGAGTTTCAGCCACATCGGTCCAGTAGCTTTTCTTTGAAAACGGAATAGACAGACAGAGTTACTTTCACATTTATAATATTAATAGGGATTATATTTAATTATTATAATTTACATACAACATACATAACTTCACGCCAGTTCCCTTGCGGGGTAGGCACAACAACAGAGCGTCATTCAGGCTTATTCTGACACACCTCACTTGCTTCTTTGACATTCATAACTCTTGTCATGCACGCTCGTCTGTTCTTAAGGCTCCTGACGTCACCTACTGCTAGTATAATTTATAGTATATTATTCTAATGCACGGCAACAAATAACTTTTAATAAATTCTTGTCCATCCAAAAGTTGCCTGGAAGACATTACCTTTAAGCAATAAGACCGCACATTGTACTACCTTATAGTTAAGTCAGTAAAATGTATTACTTTTCTTATATTGGTGTAAGTGCTTACAGTCTCATATCTCAATGCAAGCAACATAACCTTACACACTTGTGGAGGGCATCCGTGCGAAGCAGTCGCAAATGCCCGTGCTCTTTGCGGAAATTGCAATTTTCCACGCTTTTTCGCTCCTAAAAAGCGACAAATTGCGACAATAGTTGTGTAGTGATAGTGTACAGTGTTATTTAGTTCGATTCCGGCGCGAATCAGTTGTTTTTCGACTGGAGTGAGTTGTTAAGCTCTATTCGCTTGTTCATTTCGGCGCGCCTAGGCGCATTACGCAATAACGGTCGTTTGTGTCGATAGATATTCACGCACGTCGACTGGTCTCTGCAAAGGAAGGGGCCTCCAGCAATGGATGGCCCAGGTCCCCAGAAGGCCCCGAGGCCTTCGAGTGTCCCGCGTAAACGGGACCACACGAAGGCCAAGGATGGCTGGATGATGCCCGAGATCGGGGAGACGCGTGTGAAGAAGATGTCTTCTTCATCGGCCCGTCGCAGCAGGTCGGCTGCCGGGCCCCGCCCCGGGTACACGGATAGTGCCGTTTTCACGGCTGCCGATGTGCCCGCCTCGGTAGGGAGTGCGTCGGCGGTGGTACACCTCAACGCCGCCACGCATGAGGATAGGTGCGGCGCGATGGGACCGCCTCCGGTTCCCATGGCGCCTAGGGCCCCATCCGGGCGTGCCGCGCGCAGGAGCGCAGCACACCCGGAGATAGATAGGAACGTGCTGCTTGCAGCGAACTCGGCCGTTTGCCTGGCCGTGAGCGCTGCAAGCACCATAGTTCAATATGCCTATATGGCGCCACCCACCTCTACGCGACCCTCACTCGTGCAAGGGAGCGGCGCCTACGTAGAGCATGATCACATCCCACCGTCCGGCAGCGTCCCAGACTCGCTGGAGCACGCGCTCTACGGTGCGATTCGCGATCATAGTTATTCCCGCCCTGAAGCGCCTGCCTGTAGTCCGGTATACACGGCGGCCGGTTCAGCGACGGCAGGGGATGGGTGCCCTACGACGACGGTGTCGTATAGCTCACGGGCTTCACCTGTGCCTACGACATCGACTTGCAACCTTTCGGGCTGCAACGTCGAGAGCAGCCGTCCCACGACACCGGTTGTCGCGCGAGCTTCACTCGCGCCCTCGGCCGGGGTCGTGAATAGGGACTTAGTAGGCGCGGCAGCGGCGACCCCTTCGACTTCCTTCCCTACTGGGACGGGAGCCGCTGTCGCGATGTCGGCGCCTGCGTCTTCGGCTGCGGCGACGTCTTCGTCCTTAGCGGCAGCGGCAGCGGGCACGTCGTCGTCTTCGTTCGCAGCCTCACCGTCTTCGGCATCGGGTTCGGCGACGCCGTCCACGTCTTCAACGGCAACGGTGGCGATATCGTGATCCCCGATGTTCGTTCCCGGATCGAGGTCGCGCTTCTGGGACCGGTCCCAGAGCAGCGGCGCCGATTCGGCCAGCACGTCGGGTGCTTCCACTCCAGCGCGCGCGCGCTCGCCTCTGCGCCCCACGGGGGGCGCACCCGCGGCGGCTTCTAGCGTTCTCGCGGGTGCGGAGGCCTACCTCCGTACCGAGGGGGGTGAAAGGGGCAAGGCGCGCAAGGCAACCGCCGCCAAAGTGGCCGCGGCTAGCCAGTGCGCCGCCCTCGTCGGGGACGTATCGGCTCTCGGCCCTGGGGAGCTCCGCCTAGCGGCGAGCGCCCAGGTCGCTGAGATAATTCATATTGCCCAAACGTCGGGCAATTTGAAGGGGGTCTACGTGCGCCGGCTGAAGGAGGCCGCGTCCAGGGTATCGGACATCGTCGACACACTGGTCACGCGAAATCCGGAATCCGAGGCCTGGAAGCTCGGTAACGAGAACGCCAGGCTACGCATGGAGTTAAACTCGCTGCGGGAGGAAAATCGCTCCTACCGTAGGGAGTTTGAAGATATGCGTAAGGCCCTAAAGGCCTCCGCTTCGGTTGCGGAGCCGGCGCCTGCTGTAATGGCGGCGCCGACCCCCGTACCCGTCAAACGGAAGGCCCAGGCCGCCATGGCGGAGGCGGCGGCGGTACCGGAACCGCCCGCCGCACCCGCTGCGGTTAAAAAATCGCGTCCGGCCCCTGCTGCGGTAGCAGGGCCGACACCGGCTCCCGTCGTCGGGACAGAGCCGGCTCCGGCGACCGCCAACGGGGCGGCGCCGACACTCGCTCCACCGGGGCTCGGCGGCATCGATTACGACATGTTTGTGCGTGCCGTGATCGACGTCGTCGCCCCCATACTCGATGCCCGGTTCGCCGGTATCGAGGACCGGCTGAATGCCGCGCCGAACCTCCGTCCACCGCTAGCGGCCGACCGAGGTAAGGCGCCGGCAACCAGACCGGCACCAAACGTGGCTGTTAGGCCAAAAGCAGCCACGGCTGCAGCCGCCGTCCGGCGGAATGCGGGGGAAGCAAGTACCCCGGTTCCGATGGAGGTGGTGGCGGCCTCGGCTGTCGGGGTGACGGACTCCCCACCGTCACCGGCCCCCCCTAAAAAGAAGACGAATAGAGGGGGGGTGAAGTGGAGGCTGAAAATGCAGCGAAGATCGGCACGCGACGCCGCCGCTGCTTTAACAGCCCCCGCCACGGCACCCGTGCCTGTGGTGTCGGCTCCTAGGCCGGCCCCTAGGCAGCGGGCGGCGCCCGCGGCCGCGACACCGGTCGTCGCGGCGCCCGTCGTCCGCGCTCGCGTCGCGCACGTCGCGCCGCCGCCGGCGCCCGTGGCCCCCGCCCCCGCCCCGGCGCTCGTGGCCCCCGCCCCCGCCCCGGAGGGGGGGGCGTGGACGACGGTCGTCAAGCGGAAAAAGGGTAAGGGGGCGAGGGCCGACGGGCCCCCTCCCCCCCCCCAGGCGCAAGCTGCTCCCCTGCCGACGGGGCGGGGTCAGCAACAGCGGAAACAGGCTGCGAAGCCTGCGGTCGTCTTCCGCGAGCCGAAGTCGGCCGCAGTTATCGTTAAACTGCTGCCGGCAGCGGCCGCGAAGGGTGTCGGTTATCGCGAGGTCTTCGCAAAGGCCTCGACGGTGGTCGACATCGCGGCCATGGGCCTCCGCGAGGGGCTGAAGGTGGTGCGGACCGTCAGGGACGCGCGTCTCCTCGAGTTCCAGCCGGGACCCGAGAGCGCGGCCAAGGCGGACCGCGTCGCCGAGGCTCTGCGCGGAGCCCTTGTAGGGATGGCTGAGGTCGTCCGCCCCGTAAAGCGTGGGGAGCTTTACGTCTCTGGGCTGGACGAATCGGTCACGGTCGATGGGCTTCGTGACGCGATCGCGCGCGCCGGCACCTGCCGGCGCGACGACGTGCGCGCGAAGCACATCGGTGCAGGACCGGGCGGTTTGGGCGCATCGTACGTGATGTGCCCCGTCGCTGCTGCCAAAGCCATCGTCGAGCTGGGCTACCTCGTAGTAGGCTTCACCTCGGCGAGGGTGGAGGCACTGGAGGCCAGACCGATACGTTGTTACCGGTGTTACAACGTCGGCCATGGCGCCCAGACCTGTCCGGACACGTGCCCGGACCGGACTAACTTGTGTCTCCGCTGCGGTAAGAGCGGACACAAGATGCCGGACTGCACGGCTCGGAACCCCCACTGCGCGGGGGGGACTCAACGCTGCCCATCCCACGTTAGCGAGGTTCTGCCAGCCTCCCTACGTGAAGGGCAAATTCGTCCATCCGAGGACGAAACAACGTACGGGTGCATCGGGAGTACGCGCAATGGACACCTCCAATGCCTAGTACGCCCGTAACAGCACTATTTCAGGCGAACGTAAACCACTCCCCCACCGCTCAGGACTTGTGCCTGCAGGCGATGGCGGAGTGGCAAGCGAACTTGGCCGTAATAAGCGAACATTATTACGTGCCGCCTTGCGGCAATTGGGTGGGCGACCTCGACGACGTGGTAGCGGTGGTGGCCAGAGCCGGATCTGGCACACCGCTTATATGTCTCGAAAGAGGAAAGGGCTATGCGGTGGCGGAGAGCGGGAGTATCGTCGTCATAGGCGTTTACTTTTCGCGCAACCGCCCCCTGGCGGAGTTCGAGCTTCGCTTGGACGCCATCAGGGCTGCCATAGGCAGACTGTCGCCTAAAACGATTTTCGTGATGGGCGACTTTAACGCAAAGCACTGTTCCTGGGGAAATGCGTTCACGGAACCTAGGGGCCGGACGGTTGAGGAATGGGCTCTTCAATCCGGCCTGACCATATTGAACCAGGGATCGGTCCAGACCTGCGTGCGCGCGCGGGGTGGATCGGTCATCGACCTGTCATTCGCCACTTATGCGGCCGCCCGCAGAGTTGTCGGATGGAGGGTGCTGGAGGAGATGGAGTCGCTCTCTGATCATTGGTACATCAGATTTGAGCTTACCCCCTCCTCCGGTCCGAGCCCTGTTCATCGCCCCCCTCTCCTCCCGCGTTGGGCCCTTACCAAGCTCGATCCGGAGCAGGCCGAGGAGGGGGCACTCACGGAAAGCTGGGCCTACCCAGCCGAATTTGCGAACCTGGAGTCGCAGGCAGAGCACATGCGCAAGACCCTGACGAGGGTTTGCGACGCGGCGATGCCTCGCGTCTCCAAGCGGCAGCCTCCGTGCAAGCAGGTCTACTGGTGGACCTAGGAGCTGGGCGAGATGCGAAAGGCAATTCGCATCATCAGCCACAGACTCAAACGCTGCAGGGCGCGCCGTCCTCCGGACTACGTCGCGGAAAATGGACTCGTGGGCGAGTTTAGGGAGGCCAGAAAGGCCCTTTCGATTGCAATATTGCAAGCGAAAGCCCCGGCTCGGGCCGAGCTCCTCGAGACGCTCGATCGGGACCCTTGGGGGCGTCCGTACCGTGGGACCCGCAACACGTTGCGGCCTTGCTCATCCACGGTCACGGAAACGCTCGAACCCGAGGTGCTCCCGTCGGTTATCGATGGGCTCTTCCCGGATCCGGGAAACTTCACGCCCCCCAGTATGGGTCCACCCGTTCCCGACACCCCCACGGACGAGGAGCCTCACTCCATCTCCGAGGGGGAACTAGATGTTGCCTTGGACCGGCTCCGGGGCAGGAAGACGGCACCGGGACCCGACGGGGTTCCAGGTCGACTCCTCTTCCTGGCCACTAAACACCTACGCGGCCAGCTGCGGGACCTGTTCGAAGCCTGTATTCGCGCAGGTCGGTTCCCGTCACAATGGAAGGAGGGGCGTTTGTGCCTGATTCCCAAGGGAGGTCGGCCTCCCAACGATCCGTCCGCCTTCAGGCCCATAGTGCTGCTGAACGAGGTCACTAAGGTCTTCGAAAAGATCTTGGCGGAGCGGCTCGTGAAGCATCTCGACGCTGTGGAGCCGGGGCTTTCAGAAACGCAGTTCGGGTTTCGGCGGAGGCGCTCCACGATGGACGCCTTCGAGACACTGCGAACGTTGACGGACGAAGCCGTCCAAGCGAAGGATGTCGTTCTTGCGGTGTCGCTAGACATAGCGAACGCCTTTAACAGCCTCCCTCATGAGACGATCAGGGAGGGGCTCCGCGCGTATGGAGTCCCCTCGTACCTCACGAGGCTGTTGGGCACGTACCTGCAGGATCGACATATCCTTTGGGAGGGCGGTGAGTCCGGCAATCCCGTGTTAGGACGGCGACGCGTCGCGTGCGGCGTTCCACAGGGGTCGGTCCTTGGGCCGATTCTTTGGAACGTAGGTTATGACTGGATCCTTCGGGTTCCGGTCCTGCCCGGGGTAGGGCTGATCTGCTTTGCGGACGACACCCTACTCACGGCACGCGCTGCGTCATTTGCGGAATCCGTGAACGTCGCAAACGCCGGGTTGGCGATTGTCGTAGATCGAATAGCTAGGCTGGGCTTGAGGGTCTCCCCCGCGAAAACGGAGGCCGTCATGTTCCATAGGAAATTTCGCAATCCCCCCGCGGACTTGACCGTTTCAGTCCAAGGGGTGGCGATTAGAGTAGGGCCCCAGATGAAATATCTGGGGCTAGTTCTCGATGGGAAATGGCTGTTCACTGCACTTCACCGCCAAAACAGAACCCTGCTGCACCGGGCGCAGCGGGTTCTGGCCGTGAGGACCATACGGGGGTATCGCACAGTGTCGCGGACGGCGGCCACCCTCCTGGCAGGCGATCCGCCCTAGCATCTCCAGGCGAACGTCCTGGCAGAGGTGCGTCGCACCCGGCAGGATGCCCTAGCTAGAGGCTTGACCTTCTGTCAGGTCGAAATCGAGGCGATCAGGAAGCGGGAAACCGCCTCCATGATCGCCGTCTGGTCTCAAGAGCTCGACAACCCTGCGGCCTATGGCGGCTACACGGTGGATGCAATCAGGCCACAGCTGACGGAATGGGTCAACCGCACCAGCGGCACCCTGACCTTCAGGACGACACAGATACTTACCGGACACGGATGTTTCGATAAGTATCTGTGTCGCATTGTGGGCTGCTTGCCTTCCCCGGACTGCCGCCAGTGCGGCGCGCCCGACACGGCGTTACACACGCTTGTCGAGTGCGCCGTATGGGCGCCGCAGCGTTTCGAACTTGAGACGCACGTAGGTCCAGTCGACTCGCTCTGCCACTTGGTCAAGGCCATGCTGCAGAGCAGCGACAATTGGGGGTCTGCGGTTACTTTTTGCGAGACAGTAATGTCACTCAAAGAGGCCACAGAACGAGACAGGGAGAGAAGTCCTGCAGCGCGTGCCAATGCGTCTTCTCGAGGTCGCCGGCCTTCAGCTGGCACCCGGAGAGGCAGGTACGCGCATTACTTCCCTCCCTGAGTTAGGTTCCGTTTACCGCGGGGGGCCTACCTCTGTGAACTTGGCAGCCGACTTTCAAAATTTTTTTTTTTGAAGTTGCCATCGGATTCTACGTCGTTTGTACCCGTTTGTATCACTTTGATTTTCGTTTGTACCTCAAACCAAAAAAAGTTACAGCGTTTTCAAAAGTTGACCCGCAGCCGACTTTGCAGAATCGAAAATTTTCAAAGAGGGTCTGATTCGGTGTCGTTTGTACCCGTTTGTACCACCTTCATTTTTCATTTTTCTCAAAACCCAAAAAAGATACGGCACTTTGAAAATTTCGAAAAACCAACTTCTACAATTTTTGGAATTTCCGAAATCTTCAAACGGGGATCGAAGCGGAATCGTTTGTACCCGCAGAAATCACTTTCGTTTTTGTTTGTACCTCAAACCAAAAAAATCGGGGAGCATGTTTAGTTTTTCAGAAATTGCATACTCGTCTTTTCCGTAATTTTAAAGATATTTCAATTCTGCAAAAAGGGTTCGATTCGTGACGGCGCCGTGAGGTTTGTACCGCTTCGAGTTTCGTTTGTACCTCAAACCGAAAAATTTTGGTACGGTTTTAAAATTTTCAAAAAAACAACTTCCACAATTTTTGGAATTTCCGTAATTTTCAAACGGGGATCGAAGCGGAATCGTTTGTACCCGCAGAAATCACTTTCGTTTTTGTTTGCACCTCAAACCAAAAAAATTTGGGAGCATGTTTAGTTTTTCAGAAATTACATACTCATCATTTCCGTAATTTTAAAGATATTTCAATTCTGCAAAAAGGGTTCGATTCGTGACGGCGCCGTGAGGTTTGTACCGCTTCGAGTTTCGTTTGTACCTCAAACCGAAAAATTTTTGGAGCGTTTTTTAATTTTTAAAAAACCAACTTCCACAATTTTTGGAATTTCCGAAATCTTCAAACGGGGATCGATAAATTTTTCGGTTTGAGGTACAAACGAAACTCGAAGCGGTACAAACCTCACGGCGCCGTCACGAATCGAACCCTTTTTGCAGAATTGAAATATCTTTAAAATTACGGAAAAGACGAGTATGCAATTTCTGAAAAACTAAACATGCTCCCAAATTTTTTTGGTTTGAGGTAAAAACAAAAACGAAAGTGATTTCTGCGGGTACAAACGATTCCGCTTCGATCCCCGTTTGAAGATTTCGGAAATTCCAAAAATTGTGGAAGTTGGTTTTTTGAAAATTAAAAAACGTTCCAAAAATTTTTCGGTTTGAGGTACAAACGAAACTCGAAGCGTTACAAACCTCACGGCGCCGTCACGAATCGAACCCTTTTTGCAGAATTGAAATATCTTTAAAATTACGGAAAAGACGAGTATGCAATTTCTGAAAAACTAAACATGCTCCCAAATTTTTTTTGGTTTGAGGTACAAACAAAGACGAAAGTGATTTCTGCGGGTACAAACGATTCCGCTTCGATCCCCGTTTGAAGATTTCGGAAATTCCAAAAATTATGGAAGTTGGTTTTTTGAAAATTAAAAAACGCTCCAAAAATTTTTCGGTTTGGGGTACAAAAGAAACTCGAAGCGGTACAAACCTCACGGCGCCGTCACGAATCGAACCCTTTTTGCAGAATGTAAATATCTTTAAAATTACGGAAATGATGAGTATGCAATTTCTGAAAAACTAAACATGCTCCCAAATTTTTTTGGTTTGAGGTGCAAACAAAAACGAAAGTGATTTCTGCGGGTACAAACGATTCCGCTTCGATCCCCGTTTGAAGATTTCGGAAATTCCAAAAATTATGGAAGTTGGTTTTTTGAAAATTAAAAAACGCTCCAAAAATTTTTCGGTTTGGGGTACAAAAGAAACTCGAAGCGGTACAAACCTCACGGCGCCGTCACGAATCGAACCCTTTTTGCAGAATGTAAATATCTTTAAAATTACGGAAATGATGAGTATGCAATTTCTGAAAAACTAAACATGCTCCCAAATTTTTTTGGTTTGAGGTGCAAACAAAAACGAAAGTGATTTCTGCGGGTACAAACGATTCCGCTTCGATCCCCGTTTGAAGATTTCGGAAATTCCAAAAATTGTGGAAGTTGGTTTTTTGAAAATTAAAAAAAGTTCCAAAAATTTTTCGGTTTGAGGTACAAACGAAACTCGAAGCGGTACAAACCTTACGGCGCCGTCACGAATCGAACCCTTTTTGCAGAATTGAAATATCTTTAAAATTACGGAAAAGACGAGTATGCAATTTCTGAAAAACTAAACATGCTCCCCGATTTTTTTGGTTTGAGGTACAAACAAAAACGAAAGTGATTTCTGCGGGTACAAACGATTCCGCTTCGATCCCCGTTTGAAGATTTCGGAAATTCCAAAAATTGTGGAAGTTGGTTTTTTGAAAATTAAAAAACGTTCCAAAAATTTTTCGGTTTGAGGTACAAACGAAACTCGAAGCGGTACAAACCTCACGGCGCCGTCACGAATCGAACCCTTTTTGCAGAATTGAAATATCTTTAAAATTACGGAAAAGACGAGTATGCAATTTCTGAAAAACTAAACATGCTCCCCGATTTTTTTGGTTTGAGGTACAAACAAAAACGAAAGTGATTTCTGCGGGTACAAACGATTCCGCTTCGATCTCCGTTTGAAATTACGGAAATTCCAAAAATTGTGGAAGTTGGTTTTTTGAAAATTTTAAAACGCTACCAAAATTTTTCTGTTTGAGGTACAAACGAAACTCGAAGCGGTACAAACCTCACGGCGCCGTCACGAATCGAACCCTTTTTGCAAAATTGAAATATCTTTAAAATTACGGAAATGACGAGTATGCAATTTCTGAAAAACTAAACATGCTCCCAAATTTTTTTGGTTTGAGGTACAAACAAAAACGAAAGTGATTTCTGCGGGTACAAACGATTCCGCTTCGATCCCCGTTTGAAGATTTCGGAAATTCCAAAAATTGTGGAAGTTGGTTTTTTGAAAATTAAAAAAAGTTCCAAAAATTTTTCGGTTTGAGGTACAAACGAAACTCGAAGCGGTACAAACCTTACGGCGCCGTCACGAATCGAACCCTTTTTGCAGAATTGAAATATCTTTAAAATTACGGAAAAGACGAGTATGCAATTTCTGAAAAACTAAACATGCTCCCCGATTTTTTTGGTTTGAGGTACAAACAAAAACGAAAGTGATTTCTGCGGGTACAAACGATTCCGCTTCGATCTCCGTTTGAAATTACGGAAATTCCAAAAATTGTGGAAGTTGGTTTTTTGAAAATTTTAAAACGCTACCAAAATTTTTCTGTTTGAGGTACAAACGAAACTCGAAGCGGTACAAACCTCACGGCGCCGTCACGAATCGAACCCTTTTTGCAAAATTGAAATATCTTTAAAATTACGGAAATGACGAGTATGCAATTTCTGAAAAACTAAACATGCTCCCAAATTTTTTTGGTTTGAGGTGCAAACAAAAACGAAAGTGATTTCTGCGGGTACAAACGATTCCGCTTCGATCCCCGTTTGAAAATTACGGAAATTCCAAAAATTGTGGAAGTTGGTTTTTTGAAAATTTTAAAACCATACCAAAATTTTTCGGTTTGAGGTAAAAACGAAACTCGAAGCGGTACAAACCTCACGGCGCCGTCACGAATCGAACCCTTTTTGCAAAATTGAAATATCTTTAAAATTACGGAAAAGACGAGTATGCAATTTCTGAAAAACTAAACATGCTCCCAAATTTTTTTGGTTTGAGGTACAAACAAAAACGAAAGTGATTTCTGCGGGTACAAACGATTCCGCTTCGATCTCCGTTTGAAAATTACGGAAATTCCAAAAATTGTGGAAGTTGGTTTTTTGTAAATTTTAAAACCGTACCAAAATTTTTCGGTTTGAGGTACAAACAAAACTCGAAGCGGTACAAACCTCACGGCGCCGTCACGAATCGAACCCTTTTTGCAGAATTGAAATATCTTTAAAATTACGGAAAAGACGAGTATGCAATTTCTGAAAAACTAAACATGCTCCCAAATTTTTTTGGTTTGAGGTACAAACAAAAACAAAAGTGATTTCTGCGGGTACAAACGATTCCGCTTCGATCCCCGTTTGAAGATTTCGGAAATTCCAAAAATTGTGGAAGTTGGTTTTTTGAAAATTAAAAAACGTTCCAAAAAATTTTCGGTTTGAGGTACAAACGAAACTCGAAGCGGTACAAACCTCACGGCGCCGTCACGAATCGAACCCTTTTTGCAGAATTGAAATATCTTTAAAATTACGGAAAAGACGAGTATGCAATTTCTGAAAAACTAAACATGCTCCCCGATTTTTTTGGTTTGAGGTACAAACAAAAACGAAAGTGATTTCTGCGGGTACAAACGATTCCGCTTCGATCCCCGTTTGAAGATTTCGGAAATTCCAAAAATTGTGGAAGTTGGTTTTTTGAAAATTAAAAAACGTTCCAAAAATTTTTCGGTTTGAGGTACAAACGAAACTCGAAGCGGTACAAACCTCACGGCGCCGTCACGAATCGAACCCTTTTTGCAGAATTGAAATATCTTTAAAATTACGGAAAAGACGACTATGCAATTTCTGAAAAACTAAACATGCTCCCCGATTTTTTTGGTTTGAGGTACAAACAAAAACGAAAGTGATTTCTGCGGGTACAAACGATTCCGCTTCGATCTCCGTTTGAAATTACGGAAATTCCAAAAATTGTGGAAGTTGGTTTTTTGAAAATTTTAAAACGCTACCAAAATTTTTCTGTTTGAGGTACAAACGAAACTCGAAGCGGTACAAACCTCACGGCGCCGTCACGAATCGAACCCTTTTTGCAAAATTGAAATATCTTTAAAATTACGGAAATGACGAGTATGCAATTTCTGAAAAACTAAACATGCTCCCAAATTTTTTTGGTTTGAGGTGCAAACAAAAACGAAAGTGATTTCTGCGGGTACAAACGATTCCGCTTCGATCCCCGTTTGAAAATTACGGAAATTCCAAAAATTGTGGAAGTTGGTTTTTTGAAAATTTTAAAACCATACCAAAATTTTTCGGTTTGAGGTACAAACGAAACTCGAAGCGGTACAAACCTCACGGCGCCGTCACGAATCGAACCCTTTTTGCAAAATTGAAATATCTTTAAAATTACGGAAAAGACGAGTATGCAATTTCTGAAAAACTAAACATGCTCCCAAATTTTTTTGGTTTGAGGTACAAACAAAAACGAAAGTGATTTCTGCGGGTACAAACGATTCCGCTTCGATCTCCGTTTGAAAATTACGGAAATTCCAAAAATTGTGGAAGTTGGTTTTTTGTAAATTTTAAAACCGTACCAAAATTTTTCGGTTTGAGGTACAAACGAAACTCGAAGCGGTACAAACCTCACGGCGCCGTCACGAATCGAACCCTTTTTGCAGAATTGAAATATCTTTAAAATTACGGAAAAGACGAGTATGCAATTTCTGAAAAACTAAACATGCTCCCAAATTTTTTTGGTTTGAGGTACAAACAAAAACGAAAGTGATTTCTGCGGGTACAAACGATTCCGCTTCGATCCCCGTTTGAAGATTTCGGAAATTCCAAAAATTGTGGAAGTTGGTTTTTTGAAAATTAAAAAACGGTCCAAAAAATTTTCGGTTTGAGGTACAAACGAAACTCGAAGCGGTACAAACCTCACGGCACCGTCACGAATCGAACCCTTTTTGCAGAATTGAAATGTCTTTAAAATTACGGAAATGACGAGTATGCAATTTCTGAAAAACTAAACATGCTCCCCGATTTTTTTGGTTTGAGGTACAAACAAAAACGAAAGTGATTTCTGCGGGTACAAACGATTCCGCTTCGATCCCCGTTTGAAGATTTCGGAAATTCCAAAAATTGTAGAAGTTGGTTTTTCGAAATTTTCAAAGTGCCGTATCTTTTTTGGGTTTTGAGAAAAATGAAAAATGAAGGTGGTATAAACGGGTACAAACGACACCGAATCAGACCCTCTTTGAAAATTTTCGATTCTGCAAAGTGGGCTGCGGGTCAAATTTTGAAAACGCTGTAACTTTTTTTGGTTTGAGGTACAAACGAAAATCAAAGTGGTACAAACGGGTACAAACGACGTAGAATCCGATGGCAATTTAAAAAAAAAATTTTTGAAAGTCGGCTGCCAAGTTCACAGAGGTGGGGCCTTTAGCTTGCTAGGAGAGCAAAGGACCTTCTACCCCCGCACAACGAAGTGGGGTGTATTCTCCCAGGGCACACTCCAGGCACTTTATTGCGCTGGATCGGCTGGGCGTAACTATGTTCTAAATCTCAGCCTTTCCAACACATACAAAGCGCAGGGTCGTCAGGGAGGAGGGGGTTTTTAGTGGGTATTGGGGTTGTTCGCTCGTGTAGCAACGCTCGGAGTCTTCCACACTATTCTGTGACGTCGATCGCGGACGGAGCGCTGCCAAGAGCATACTATTGCTGCAGTGTTATCGCCCCCGACCGACGCGTGTCGTTCCCCTAGCAACGACCCAGTTTGTGCGTAAATCGGTTAAGCATTTTCCCTCGCCTCAAAAACAAAACAAAAAAAAGTGCTTACAGTCGCCTATGGACATTAGTACCACCAGAGCTGCTGTAGAGCGCTGTAGCCTACGGAAAAAATGTTGGTTCAATTTGTAATGGACGTATGAGAGAAATACGACCTAGATCCTTGCACTAGAAAAGCAGAAGGTCCACCAACCTTGAGATCCGCCCTCTCCTGGCCCGGTTCAGGTTATACACAGGAACAGCACACGGCACTAATCTCCATCTTGGAGTTAACACTTTGAACAAAGTCTAAGTACTTATAGTGAGTTCTTGGCACGGCCAGTAATCGCAATGAGTATAATGAATGTTATTCAAAAAAGCGCACGGCGCGTTGTAGTCTCGTTAAGACGTCGACAGTAGGTGTTCAAAAATGGCTGCTCCTATCCTACTCTGTATTGGCCGTCGCCTGACACAGGAGGAGGGTAGACAGCAAAATTTATGGAGCGATGTTCTACCTAATTCATACTAGGCAAGGACCGAACAGGTGCTACCAATGTGCTGCCAGCCTCGAAAGGTAAACGGGAACCTGGCAACTGATGTCGGAACACAACTCAAAGTTGTTATGGCGGCATGCTTTAGACGAGGGGTGGTAGCCATCCAGACGGGCAAATGCCCTACCACCTGGCTGTGGGTTGTTTTGTTTCCTTTTACGACAGGCCGCCCGGCCGCAGGAATTAGTATTCTTTTACCGTTCCTGCACGGTTTAGAAAGGGACAGATAGTAAAAAAAATAATAACGAAAAGAAAATCGAAATTATGGGTTCCAGAAGATTCTTCCGGGTATATAAGCAGCGTAAGGCGCGCCTACCGGGCAGTTTAGAGTTGAGTTCAATACAAGACAGCGAAGCGACAAGTGCGATACGAAAGAGTTGGTATAGAAATTTCATAGGAGATCGTGACGAGTTTAGTGGTGAATTTAGTGAAAAGTTCAGTGGGCAGTTCAGTGAAGGAGGAGTGTAGCGTAGTTTAAGACGAGATCCAGAAGCGAGCTGCACGCGGTAGATTCGGTGAGCACTGCAGTAGCAGGGGGTGGTCCACGCAATATCGGCTACGGTATTGTGAGTGAGACATCTTATCGTCGGGACAGTGCGTCGTTAATTGTGCGTGCAGGGGCAACCCTGCGGAGAGGAATCACGTACGACTGTGAAGTTAATAAAAAGTGTTTAGCTAAAAACTGGTGTTTCCTTCCAATCCAAGTGCGTTCCTCCGCTCGCACGTAACAATATGTTCTTGATGGCATAGTAGACATTAGTGTATTTTTTACCGTGTCTGATACGTTCATAGCACGGTCATGGTATGATCTGATGTAGTGGGCAAACTCCCTTACTTGTAGCTATTGGTATCAAGCGGCGTATGGGCGATCTACTTCGGGATTGGTCTATGCATGGGAGCATCAACAGTCTTCATTCCCCAATTGAGAAGAGAAGCGAACTCAAAAGACGAAGTCAGCGATGAGATGGCATCATGGCTAAGTAAGTTTTTCTCTTAGCCCAGCCGTACGTCATGTTACTTGTTACATTTACTGTGGTGATGGGTCAAATATTAATCAATAAGGCGGGGTCGGCACTGAAAATCAGCGATGTGTTGGAGGAAACTCCACTACAATTAATGAATTTCGGACTCATCTCGACAGATGAGTCATAATAATTAATAAATCATAGTGCCGTTTTGTCGTACTGGTCTACGCCAGTAAAACTTACAGGTGTAAAGCTAGACTTCTTCTAAATCTTATAAAACAGCTCATTCTGGTTCCAACCTCAGGCAACGGATCAGTATGGCGATACAGCGAGGTAACGTAGCCAGTCTTTTGGAAACCTTAGCCATTGACTTCGAGGCTCTAGACTATCTAGGCTCAATATTCTACTTACAGTATTAAGGAATTGTACCTAGGTAGAATACATATAAGTTTCCTGCAATGTACCAATTTATAAATTGTTAATTTGAATGGGGATTGTTCAAAAAAAATTACCCTCTGATTTTATATTTTTATTATGGAAAATAGGGTATTTTAAGATACTAATTTGAATATTTTTGTGTTTTAAGAGTTATTTTTTTTTTAATTCGATTTTTAAACAAATTATCCGATGACGTCATTGGGGACAACTTTACATTAATTCCTTTGCCTATAAAAAGAAAATAATCATATTAATCTGTGCTACTATTTAAATGTTACTGTCATTATTCATTATGACACATCGTAATCATTTTAGTGTGGCCAGCTTAGCAATTTTATCGGTAGATTTATTTTATATATTTTGGTGTTCAACATTTATTATTTTCTAAAGTTACCGTTAAGTTATTTAAAGTGACCTTTAGTGAAAAATCAATATAATATAACTTAAACTGAATAATGTACAGTTAGACTGAATACCATTAATTGATAATCAGGCATAAATTACCTATTAGACACCATTGCGATGTCATTACTTTTCTTAATTTGTAATAAAGTATTCTTTCGGCGATTACAACAGATAAAGCTCATTCGACCACTAAAATACTTTGATTTGGTATCACATTTGTGTTATCATTTTTAATGTCTGATACATAGACATAGTCTCATTATCCAATGATGTTGTCAATCCAGTTAAAATAAAAAGGTTGTATTGTCAGTTTCAATTGAGGGGGGGCGGGCGGAGTATTATTAGTCAGAGCTTTAAAAAAAATATCAGCCGTTAGGACTGCACTTCAGAGATAAAAACTTGGTATCTGAGCGTGACAGTCGTGCGAATTCGGTGCATTTCCCCATCCGAGAAGTATCTACCGAAGTTTTCAATTTAAAAATCATGGCGATGTTCGATAAGGTCTTTTTTAAGTCAATATGTTGGGAGTTACTTTCCTACACACACGTGTGTACCTACAAAAATTACAAATTTTAGTAATTTCACTATTAGCAACCTGGCAACATTGGGTATTTAGGCTTTAGATCGGCAGTTAATGCAGCATTTCTAAATTCTAATATTATTCATTACAATTAATTTCGTCCTTAGAAAAATCTTCTAAAGTCATCCGACAAAAAAGTGAACTGTTTTATTAATGAAAATGTATTAAATATTTTCTCTTTCTAAACATGGCCGGATCTTCAAATAGGAGTGTTAATTTTGTAAAGGCTGATACGCTAAACCTACCTAGCATGTAATGTTATTAGAGTACATAGCTATACTCGTAGTACATATTGGAGAAATAAGAGGAGCTAAAATCTTGATGTAAGTAGTTTTGTGAAGGTTTCTAAATTCAACATGTTCGTCCATAGATCTTCCTTACTTCTTTCCTTTTAGAACCTGTGTAGTAGTATATTACTATTCCTGTCTGTAAATTTCATCCATATAAGAAATCAGTAATGTTAATTATTAGTTAATATATAATTGATGTAAGTATACTTTGTGTTGAAGTCAAAATTCATCTAAAATGTGCACCTATTTATAGAAAAATAGCTACATGTCTCACTCATTCATTAGAAACTGATTAAAATAATATTAATTACTTATTTGATAATTTGGTACAATCAATAAATCAGCAACCTGTATTACTTTCTTAATAATCTATAATACAAGTAAAGTATCTCATACAAATACATACAAATAAAGGAACAGACATTGCACCACTGCCCTGACGGTTAGATAGTGTGTTTGATTGCTAATGTATGTTATGGATCTGATCTTATACAACAAATTACCGGAAAATATGAAACTCTCCAGTAGTTATAAATATATTCACTTGCCGGCTTAAAAGTGATTAATTAAACACATCTATGTCTTGAAGAATTTCATGGAATATGAAGATTTGTGACAAATACCTTAATGATTGTAAATCTCTTAATAATATGATTTTGATGTGTAACATAGTTACTAATATAAAATATTATGAGTTAAATAAGGACTATGCGAGTAATTAAATAGACACTTTATATCTTTTTTTTTCAGGTTCAGAAAAAATTAGCAACAACTTTTCTGCATAAGCAAGGTTTATGCTTGATCATAGAATTTTATGACTTATCCACTGAAGTTTACATGATAACTTTATGTATAGAAAAAACCAAATGCTAGTCTGCAGAAAAAAGAAAAAGATAAAACTGAACATTTCTGAAAAGATTATATAATATGTCCTAAATTATTATTAATAAGTGTTTAAGTAAATAAACAAGTTTAACTGCTAAAAGTTATTTATTATTTCATCTTGCAAAACAATAAGTCAAAAAATATATTTTATTAATCAATTCATATAAATATAGGGCACATACAAATTTATAACTCACAATAGTTTGCTTTCAGTATAGAAACCATCTTATTCTTATAACTCGTAATGTAAACTCCTAAGACATCAGTCAAAGTAAAGCTAAAATATTTTTGGAGGAATGCTAAATATTCATATATCGTTTACATGAATTATAACTAATAACATCTAGATTTATGTATATATAAAAATAAGTTATTTAAAATAGCCATCCTTGTTTTCAATTAATTAAGCTTTAAAGATATAGGCCATTCTTCTATGGTGGTACTAATCTTTTCAATCAGTTTCCATTTATTGATTTGGGCTCGCTTGAGATAAATTCAGGTTCTGGTGAATTTTTGTATGCCATTAGCTCCAATGCAGTTCATAAAGAATACTCCAAAGAATTCAAGGCAGAACACAAATTGGCTTGCAACCAAAGTTGGATTGAATTAGCTTCATGGGAGGGTACAGAGTCCTGTTGGAAAATCCACTGCTATCCAGCGAATAAAGTAACACTTAATGCTTAAATCATTGTTTCCAATATGTGATTTTGGACGTCCTTATAACTTCTGGCGCATGGTGTATTGTTTTGCCAGTTAAATTTTCTTCCACCGTGATGATCTTCTCATCAGTAAACCGGTTATTTTTTGGATCGTATCTCTTGAAAACATTTCGACATCGTTCCAATCGCCATTTACGAAGACGCTTGTTTATATAATGCACTTTTATTTGACTTTTAGTTAGAGATCATATGTAAGTATTCTCTTTACAGATATTTAAGAAATATTGGTCTGAAGAGATAATATATACATAATTTTATTCTGGAGTACGTCGAATAAAATGTTTGTTTATGTTGATGTTGTATGACATAACAATGACATAAAAAGGAAAATGTCGGTCCTTTTGTATTTTGAAACTGAATGGCTACGGTATTCATATGCATTTCACCAGACGTAAATGACGTCATAGGATTTAGTAAGGTCAAACAAAGGTCAAACGCCTTTCTTTCAAAATACAAGGGGATTGTACGTTTTTTGGAATTTTAACTAGACAGAAATGATTAGGAACACTATTCCTCGAAATGGTTTTTCATAAAGCTAAATTGAAAAAAAGTGAACAATCCCCATTGCAATCTTACACAAGTAGATGGCGTCACATGTACGAGTAATGTTTGTCTCATTCTATATTCTATGTGTTATCTACTTCATTTATTAAGGTATTTTATTCTAGGGTTTCTTACGAAGTGACAAATTTGTACATTTCACATTCTATAATACTGTTTCCTAATACTATTATATTATACTGTTGAAAAATCTTCAATAAAAAATGTCGAACTGAGAGCACAATCTTTTATTAAAAGATTATGTGAAAAAAAAGAGAAAATCTTTTAATAAAAGATAGTGCTCTCAGTTCGACATTTTTTATTGAAGTACTTTTGAATCAATAAAAAGGAATTCCACAAAATATTATGTTTTGTTTACGACATTAATGAGGTTTTACATATACAGACTTGTTATAGTATAGATGTGTACTCGTATGTATGTTTGTATTGTCATATGTATATATGTGTGTGTGCAGGGATACTTTGTGGGGGCACGCAGTGCCTTTAGACGAAATGGGGATTGTTCACTTTTTTTCAATTTAGCTTTTTGAAAAACCATTTCGAGGAATAGTGTTCCTAATCATTTCTGTCTAGTTAAAATTCCAAAAAACGTACATTCCCCTTGTATTTTGAAAGAAATGCGTTTGATCTTTATTTGACCTTACTAAATCCTATGACGTCATTTACGTCTGGTGAAATGCATATGAATACCGTAGCCATTCAGTTTCAAAATACAAAAGGACCGACATTTTCCTTTTTATGTCATTGTTATGTCATACAACATCAACATGAACAAACATTTTTTTCGACGTACTCCAGAATAAAATTATGTATATATTATCTCTTCAGACCAATATTTCTTAAATATCTGTAAAGAGAATACTTACATATGGTCTCTAACTAAAAGTCAAAGAAAAGTGCATTATATAAACGAGCGTCTTCGTAAATGGTGATTGGAACGATGTCGAAACCTTTTCAAGAGATACGATCCAAAAAATAATCTGTTTACTGATGAAGATCATCACGGTAGAAGAAAATTTAACTGGCAAAACAATACACCTTACGCCAGAAGTTAGAAGGACGTCCAAAATCACATATTGGAAACAATGACTTAAGTATTAAGTGATACTTTATTCGCTGGATAGCAGTGGATTTTCCAACAGGACTCTGTACCCTCCCATGAAGCTAATTCAATCCAACATTGGTTGCAAGCCAATTTGTCAGACTTTGCTCAGAGCATAGGTTGGCCTTCGTCGAGTTCTGACTTGAATTCTTTGGAGTATTCTTTATGAACTGCATTGGAGCTAATGGCATACAAAAAGTTCACCAGAACCTGAATTTATCTTAAGCGAGCCCAAATCAATAAATGGAAACTGATTGAAAAGATTAGTACCACCATAGAAGAATGGCCTATATCTTTAAAGCTTAATTAATTGAAAACAAGGATGGCTATTTTAAATAACTTATTTTTATATATACATAAATCTAGATGTTATTAATTATAATTCATGTAAACAATATATGAATATTTAACATTCCTCCAAAAATATTTTAGCTTTACTTTGACTGATGTCTTAAGAGTTCACATTACGAGTTATAAGAACAAGATGGTTTCTATACTGAAAGCAAACTATTGTGAGTTATAAATTTGTATGTGCCATATATTTATATGAATTGATTAATAAAATATATCTTTTGACTTATTATTTTGCAAGATGAAATAATAAATAACTTTTAGCAGTTAAACTTGTTTATTTACTTAAACACTTATTAATAATAATTTAGGACATATTATATATCTTTTCAGAAATGTTCAGTTTTATCTTTTTCTTTTTTCTGCAGGCTAGCATTTGGTTTTTTCTATACATAAATTTTTCATGTAAACTGCAGTGGATAACTCATATAAAATTCTATGATCAAGCATAACCCTTGCTTATGCAGAAAAGTTGTTGCTAATTTTTTCTGAACCTGAAAACAAAAAGATGTAAAGTGTATATTTAATTACTTGCATAGTCCTTATTTAACTCATAATTTTTCATATTAGTAACTATGTTACACATCAAAATCATATTATTAAGAGATTTACAATCATTAAGGTATTTGTCACAAATTTTCATATTTAATGAAATCCTTCAAGCCATAGATGTGCTTAATTAATCACTTTTAAGCCGGCAAGTGAATATATTTAAAACTACTAGAGAGTTTCATATTTTCCGGTAATTTGTTGTATAAGATCAGATCCATAACATACATTAGCAATCAAACACACTATCTAACCGCCAGGGCAGTGGTGCAATGTCTGTTCCTTTATTTGTATGTATTTATATGAGATACTTTACTTGTATTATAGATTATTAAGAAAGTAATATAGGTTGCTGATTTATTGATTGTACCAAATTATCAAATAAGTAATTAATATTATTTTAATCAGTTTCTAATGAATGAGTGAGACATGTAGCTATTTTTCTATAAATATGGTGCACATTTTAGATGAATTTTGACTTCAACACAAAGTATACTTACATCAATCATATATTAACTAATAATTAACATTACTGATTTCTTATATGGATGAAATTTACAGACAGGAATAGTAATATACTACACAGGTTCTAAAAGGAAAGAAGGAAGATCTGTGGACGAACATGTTGAATTTAGAAACCTTCACAAAACTACTTACATCAGGATTTTAGCTCCTCTTATTTCTCCAATATGTACTATAGCTATGTACTCTAATAACATTACATGTTAGGTAGGTTTAGCGTATCAGCCTTTACAAAATTAACACTCCTATTTGAAGATCCGGCCATGTTTAGAAAGAGAAAATATTTAATACATTTTCATTAATAAAACAGTTCACTTTTTTGTCGGATGACTTTAGAAGATTTTTCTAAGGACAAAATTAATTGTAATGAATAATATTAGAATTTAGAAATGCTGCATTAACCGCCGATCTAAAGCCTAAATACCCAATGTTGCCAGGTTGCTAATAGTGAAATTACTAAAATTTGTAATTCTTGTAGGTACACACGTGTGTGTAGGAAAGTAACTCTCAACATATTGACTTAAAAAAGACCTTATCGAACATCGCCATGATTTTTAAATTGAAAACTTCGGTAGATACTTCTAGGACGGGGAAAATGCACTGAATTCGCACGACCGTCACGCTCAGATACCAAGTTTTTATCTCTGAAGTGCAGTCCTAACGACTGATATTTTTTTTAAAGGTCTGACTAATAATACTCCCCCCCCCCCTCCCCCCCAATTGAAACTGACAATACAACCTTTTTGTTTTAACTGGATTGACAACATCATTGGATAATGAAACTATGTCTAGGTATCAGACATTAAAAATGATAACCCAAATGTGATACCAAATCAAAGTATTTTAGTTGTCGAATGAGCTTTATCTGTTGTAATCGCCGAAAGAATACTTTATTACAAATTAAGAAAAGTAATGATATCGCAATGGTGTCTAATAGGTAATTTATGCCTGATTATCAATTAATGGTATTCAGTCTAACTGTACATTATTCAGTTTAAGTTATATTATATTGATTTTTCACTAAAGGTCACTTTAAATAACTTAACGGTAACTTTAGAAAATAATAAATGTTGAACACCAAAATATATAAAATAAATCTACCGATAAAATTGCTAAGCTGGCCACACTAAAATGATCACGATGTGTCATAATGAATAATGACAGTAACATTTAAATAGTAGCACAGATTAATATGATTATTTTCTTTTTATAGGCAAAGGAATTAATGTAAAGTTGTCCCCAATGACGTCATCGGATATTTTTTTTAAAAATCGAATTAAAAAAAAACTAACTCTTAAAACACAAAAATATTCAAATTAGTATCTTAAAATACCCTATTTTACATAATAAAAATATATAATCATAGGGTAATTTTTTTTGCGGTCATTTTTGGAGTGGAGCTATAGACAAAAAATTATAGACTTACAACTTTTGAGAATTTGCGTGCCCCCAAAAAAGAAGTGACAAATAAGCTTTTATAAAAAGGATTTTAAATACAAACTTTTGAGATCCTGGATATTATGTAGCAGCAGAGTGCTAGCCAAGACAAGTAAAACGAGCCCAAACACGACAGGTCTATCTTGTTTAGTACAGGAGTTCCTATGGCCACCTACCGACTCCATCATCAGATCAGCTCCATTATACCATATTATTGCATTGTCACGCGATATACATATGCGTGCAAAATTTCAGCTCAATCGGAAACTGGGAAGTTGGCCAAATTTAACTTGCAAGATTCCACCCGAACTTACATACATACATACATCCATTGCAAGCTAAATAAAAGCTTGTAAAAAACGCTTGCGTATGTGCACACTTATAAGTTTGTACGCTTTTTAGCTATAAGGCCACCCGTTGTATTAAATCTATTCTACAATTTCTGTTTATTTATGTTTTGGTGTACAATAAAGAGTTATCCATTTTGAATACTGTATCTACGAATCACTTTATACTTTTTTTTTATTTTTTATTGCTGGAGTTCAGCAGACAGGCAGACGGCCCACTTGATGGAAAGCGGTTACCATCGCCTATGGACTCTCTTAAGGGAGACTGGAACCTGGTCACTGATGTCGGAACACAACTCAAGGTTGTTATGGCGACATACTTTATACCAGGGGTGGTAGCAGTCCAGTCGGGCAAATATCCTACCACCTGGCTGTGTGTGGTTTTGTCGCCTCTTACGACAGGCCGCCCGGCCGCAGGAAATTGTATTCTTTCTCCGTTCCTGCACGGATAAAATACTTGTTGAATTACACGCACTTGACCGGGATTCTTTTTTTTCAGCTTCAATATACGGCTACACAGCGCTACCTTGGATCATCATTCTGTCTATTTTAATGAGATACATCGGCCGGAAGAAAACTTTTGCAATCGTAGCTACGAATAGTATGGTTATGTTTGTTGCCTTTTATTTTAGTTTAACTGCTAACCAGTTATTGATAAGCGAACTTGTACAAGGAATTACTCATGGAAGTACAATAACGCTATCTGAGTTATTTCGGAATACTCTAGTCCGAAATATCGCAGATTGTTCTTAACTATCAAATCTGCGACTTTATTGTGGGGCGTATGGGGATCAAATACGATAGGAACATTCTTTCACTGGAAATATATACCGATTTTTGGACTTTACTGTACTATTTACCCATTTGTAACGGTATATTTTTGGCCTGAATCCCCACAGTATTTGGCTATTAGAGGATGGTACAGTGAATGCGCGGTCGCCCATCGCTGCCTCAAAGGTTCGAGCTCCGTGGCCGAAAGGGAATGAAAAAACTTAATAGATTCACAGATTAAATTAGAGAATAAAAAGTGCGGGATAAATGTCAGAAATTATTTTAAATTTTTGTCGAAAAGAGAATGTTACATACCATTACTACTATCTTTATTAATGGTAGGCCAGTATATTTTATCAGGGAAGTTTGTTTTTACTTTGTACTCCATTGAAGTAATGAAGAAAATCACTGAGAACGAGCGCACAGCGTATATCGGAATGTTGATACTAGATGGCGTTACTGTGTTCAGTATGTACGTAGGCTGTGGCTTGGCGAGAATTTTAAAGCGCAGGATATTATTGCTTATTTCTTCAATAATAGGTGTTTTATTTCTATTTGTACTCGCTCTATATTTATATTTAGTCAAATTGGGAATTGTTGAAGAGAATAAAGTATTGTCGGTTTTATTTGTGTCATGTTTTTCGCTGTCAATAAGTTTAGGGCCGATGATCATGGCGACATCTATATACGGGGAACTGATACCTTTAAGATATAAAAGTTCTTGCGTAATTATTATAGCTTTATCGTTTAATGTTGTGAATGCAACTCTGTTGAAACTTTCGCCGTACATTTTTAAGTGTTTCGGTATGCACGGCACGTTTTTATTTTATGGCATTACAGCCGGCGTCTGTACTTTTTAAATTTATCTATATTTACCTGAGACTAAGGACAAAACGTTGCAAGAAATAGAGGAATATTTTAAAGGAGATACAGTTATTGAAATCCAATTGCTTAAGTCATCTAGGGATAATTAGTGTTAACTATACAACCCGCAAGAGTTAACTTGAGACTTCGCTCGGATGACGTAAACGCGAGGTACTGACGAGTCGATGGCGAGAGCGGTAAGAAGGCGGGGGTCGGGAGGGAAGCGCGCATTCCGCTCAGGTCTCAAGTTAACTCTTGCGGATATTACCTATATAACAATTTTAGTTTTTTTAGGTTGTTTTTTCAGCAGCTTATGGTAGTGCTTCATCTGGGATAATATTAATTAATGTTACAATTATAAGCAATTTCACGCAGATGTTGCGATGGTTGCAATGTGTTATTTGGGATGAGATATTGTTTTTAATTGTTCATGATGTTACATATTGACAGACAACGTATGTTCTTCTTCTTCTTCTTCAGCCACTCTCAGTCCACTGCTGGACGTAGGCCTCCCCAAGTACGCGCCACATATCCCGGTCTCCCGTCTTCCTCATCCAGCCCCTGCCGGCGATCTTGCGCAGGTCGTCAGACCACCGGGCTGGAGGGCGTCCTACGCTACGTTTGCCGAGACGTGGTCTCCACTCCAGGACTCGTTTGCTCCATCGGCCGTCGGTCCTGCGACAGACGTGACCGGCCCACTGCCACTTCAACTTGCTAATTTTGCGAGCTATGTCAGTTACCTTCGTTCTCTTACGGATGTCCTCATTTCTGATTTTATCCATAAGAGAAACACCTAACATAGCTCGCTCCATAGCCCGTTGAGCGACTTTGAATTTGTGGACCAGTCCCGCTGTCAGTGTCCATGTCTCGGCACCATATGTCATGATGGGTAGGACGCACTGCTCGAAGACTTTCGTCTTCAAGCATTGCGGAATGGTCGACGAGAAGACATGTCGAAGATTACCGAATGCTGCCCAACCTAACTGGATCCTCCTATTGGCTTCCCTCTCGAGGCCGTGTTTGCCTACCTGGATCTTTTGTCCAAGGTATACATATTCCTGCACAACCTCAAGAGGGGAACCATCGACGTTTACCGGTCTCGGCATGACATGTTCGTTGAACATGACTTTCGTCTTGTCCAAATTCATGCCGAGACCGACCCGTCGGGAGGATTCATTCAGGCTGTTCAGCATGTCGGTAAGTCCCTCCAACGTCTCTGCAAAGACGACAATATCATCAGCGAAACGTAGGTGGGAGATGCGCTCGCCGTTGATGTTGATGCCCCGTTCATTCCATTCCAGAGTTTTGAAGACATCCTCCATCGCGTTGGTGAACAGTTTCGGGGATATGACATCCCCCTGTCTCACCCCGCGACGTAGAGGTATAGGCTTCGCCCTCCGGTCCTGGATCTGAACGGTCATCGTTGCGGCATCATACAGACATCTCAACACCTCGATGTATCGCCAATCGATACGGCATCTCTGCAGAGACTCTAGAACAGCCCAAGTTTCGATAGAGTCGAAGGCTTTTTCGTAGTCCACAAATGCCATACACAGCGGCTGATTATACTCCTCGGTCTTCTGTATAATCTGCCGAACAGTATGGATGTGGTCTACGGTGCTGTAGCCTTTTCGAAACCCAGCCTGTTCCGGTGGTTGGAACTCGTCAAGTCTTCTGGCGAGACGATTCGTGATGACCCTCGAAAACAACTTGTAGACGTGGCTCAAGAGTGAGATGGGTCTATAGTTCTTCAAGAGGGTCTTATCACCCTTCTTGAAGAACAAGACCACCGCACTCTTGGTCCACGCCCTTGGCACAGTGCCCCGGAGGATAACGGAATTAAAGAGCTCCGCTAAAGCCTTCAGGATTGGGATCCCTCCCGCTTTGAGGAGCTCAGTTGTAATACCGTCGTCCCCCGGAGCCCTGCCATTTTTAAGTTGCCCGAGTGCCGTCCTAATCTCGCCAATGTCGACCTCCGGGATATCTTCCGTATAGTGGCGCGTGAGTGGTGCACGTGGATCATTAGCGCCTTGAACCGAAGGTCTTTCCGCCCGCGAAGAATACAATCGCCCGTAGAACCGTTCCACCTCCGCTAGGATCTCAGAGTGAGACGTAAGCTCCCTGCCATCTGCTGTCCTCACTTTTGCAAGATGGCTTCTCCCCAATGGTTTTAAGAAAACTTTGGACCCCCTATTCTGCTCTATAGCAGCCTGAATGGCTCGCGTGTTTGAGCAGCGGAGGTCCCGTCTTACAAGTTTTCTTATCCGTTTAGAGAGAGCCCTATGCTCCGGTGAGGCAAAAAGAGTAGATGGCATCTCACGTCTCATCCTCATGAGATCCAAGGTTTCGGTGGAGAGTTCAGAGCGTTTGCTTCTTCGCATAGGTGGAAAGTGCCTTCGGCCCAGCTCTCGCATTGTTTTCACCACGTTGTCGGTTATCTCGTCAACATCGCCAGTGGTTTCCAGCGATTCGAACCGATTTTGCAGTTCCAGCTGGAACTGTTCGGACCCTAAGATAATCTGGGGCGGCGTAGGTCGGAGATTAGACTTTATCAGGCGGAGTCTTTCAGCTTTGAAGTCGATATTTAGAGTGCCTCGTACAAGTCGGTGGTCACTGCCGGTATTAAACCTGTTGACCACTGAGACATCTCTAAATATGTGCTTCTTGTCCGCCATGATAAAGTCTATCTCGTTCTTTGTCACAGTATCGGGGCTCTGCCAGGTCCACCTCCTTTGGAGCTTCTTCTTGTAGAACGAATTCATCAAGAAGAGCCCCTGCATTTCGAGGAAGTTGACCAGCATTTGCCCCCTGTGATTTCGGCGCCCCAAGCCATAAGGTCCGATTTTCGGTTCGTCGCATTCTTGTACTCCCACTTTGGCGTTGAAGTCCCCCATAACAACGTTGTAGTGTGCGGAGGTCGTCCCATGTATGGCTTTAGTGATATCCTCATACATGGCCTCAACCTCCTCGTCAGGGTGTGCCGAGGTCGGCGCATATACCTGTATCACCTTCAGGGAGTACCTGTTGGTGAGTTTTAGTACTAGGTACGCTACCCGGTTCGACACACTGCTGACTTCCACAACGTTGTTAACGAGGGACTTGTTGACAAGAAAACCGACACCACCCTGGGAGGCCTTATCACCTTCTCGGAAGTAGAGCAAGTGCCCGGACTCCAGGGTTATAGTATCCTCCCCCTCTCTTCGGACTTCAGATAACCCTAGAATGTGCCATTTGATATGACTTAACTCTACTTCCAATTCCGCGAGGTGATTATCCAGCCTGATCGTGCGTCCATTGTACGTTGCCAGTGTCAGTTGGTTACGTTGGCAGCCTCCCGTAACCCGGAGATTTCTAGCACCCTCCTCCCCGTAGTTACCCCGACCGCTGCCGTAGCCGGGACTAGCGGGGCCGCCGGGAACTAAGGGCCATGGTCTATGTTTGCGTTTCATATTTGGGGGAAATGCCATAGTCACCACGCTTGGCATGCGGGTTGGTGACCGCAGTACCGGCTTACTCGCATCGGAGACGCTGCTGCCCGAGTCCGATCAGGGGATTTATGTAAGCCGGATTTCTGTTGATGGTTATACCGCCATCGATCGGTCGTCAGAGCCTCGTTAGTTGGCGGCAGGGAGTACCGCGGGCAGGTGAGGTTGACGTTTGGGTTGCTAGTTGGATTTCGCACACCCCTTACCCCCCTGTAAAACCATACATGTCACATATATGGAGTAATCTACCAATCTGCATCACTACACAGGAGCAAAGCAGATCACGTATATCACTCCACATACCCATACACATAGGCTTCTGATATACACTCATGAGTATAGAATTAACTTTATATTATTTGGCATGAATCGTCAGAGTAGGACTCTTTGTTGTGTATTGTAGTAACCCTTAGTCTTTTATGGAGGTCTATCGAACAGGACTGCTTAGCCAATCGAAATGTCTTGAAATGAAACCAGTAAATCACAAGTTTAATTAAATTTATTTACTTAAAACCTTACTATAATTAACTTCATTTAGCAACCAATTTAGAGAATAATTATTATACATCCATATATTAATTTGCTTATTATGATACTTATATTCATAAACACTAAGATTTTCTACATGTAGTACAGATACTGATGAAAACCTATTACATATGAACTTTGGCCCTACACTACAATATTAGATATAAGATATGCATTTAACAACCAGTTTAGAGAACAGTTATTATACATCCATATATTAATTTGCTTATTATGATACTTATATTCATAAACACTAAGATTTTCTACATGTAGTACAGATACTGATGAAAACCTATTACATATGAACTTTGGCCCTACACTACAGTATTAGATATAAAATATATTTGTGTTATAGATGAATAGAAGTCAATATTACTATATTCTACATAAAGACAAAATAATATAGTACAATACTCATATAACATAAATCATGGGTAAAGTAATAAATTTATTTTTATAAAGGAACTATGATATAAATTTTAACAATATCCTAAAACTCATAGTGTTACGGCTGCAAGAACAGTATATTAATTGTAAATAATAAAATTAGAATTGTGTTGTTACGGGTCGTGTATGCAATATTATAAAATATATATTCTTTTTTCTCATACGTATAAATAATTGGTAAATAGTATATAGATAATGATGTTATATAGAAGGTCGTTATATAGTTTATATAGGATTATGAATAAAGGTATAGTTTAGATGAACAATTGTGAGGTACTGTTTCTCTCTTCATATTTTATATAAAAATATAAAAATATGGTGAGAGGTCTCCCAAGAAACCACCGCCCGAACAGCTTAGGGCTGTCCACTACAAACAGGGCATCACCATTGTTTAGGACGGATACAAGGATAAGGTTCGAAACCCTCGTCCAAATATTATATTACTGCTGATAATTGCTTTAGTAATTCCACGTTCGGATTCGTATATCATAAAGGCAGTTTGGTATATTCTCGAGGCTGCAAGCAGACCTGAGAGCGAAGCTTTCGATGATCCGCCTAGGAGTGCCAGCTTGTCAACGTACATCAATAGATGAGTCTACAATATTTGTGACTTACGTGACTAAAGAAGCTGATATATGCAACTCAGCGGTGTAACAGCTCGCATATGTGTATTTAAAGCCTGATAAAATGGAAGTCATAAGACAACCACTCGAACGTTTCATTTACTTCAAGCATAAATCAACTGTGTATGATAATACACATTAAATTTATTCATTATAAGATCTCGAACCCATAAGGACAGATCTGACAGGTAATTTGGGGAATTTCACCACCACCTGTATTAGTTTTTTTTTTTTTTTTTTTTTTATTGCAGGAGTTCAGCAGACAGGCAGACGGCCCACTAGATGGAAAGCGGTTACCATCGCCTATGGACATTTGCAACAACAAAGGTGCTACAAATGCGCTGCTGCTCTCTTAAAGGAGACTGGAACCTGGTCACTAATGCCGGAACACAACACAAGGTTGTTATGGCGGCATACTCTAGACCAGGGGTGGTCGCCATCCAGTCGAGCAAATACTCTACCACCTGGCTGTGGGTTGTTTAGTCGCCTCTTACGACAGGCCGCCGGGCCGCAGGAAATTGTATTCTTTCTCCGTTCCTGCACGGATAAACCTGTATTAGTTTATAATATATGTAAGAATATGATCTTAAATCAATAGTAGTTAAATCAACAGGTAAATCTGGGGAATTTCACCACCACCTGGTATAGTTTGTATATATAAAAATATCGGACAGGTATATTGGAGGATTTTACCACCACCTGTTTAGTCTGTAATATATGTGTTTCAGCTCATAAGAACCGATCGTTGATTATACAATCGTTTTTAGGCCAACATTGGGCCCTCAGTGGATACCAACACAAAGAGGACATACCTAGACTATCAGTACAAGCTGACAGTTCTGTTTGGTTGAAAGATTCGACCCCTGTCTCGCAACACGTTAAACTGACATATAGGACATGAAGTCTAAACCAGACATAACATAGGAAGGCCTAGTTATCCTACGACTGGTTAGGCTCCTAGCCAAATCATTGTTTAACAATGCTGGAACGATACGAAATCAAAGCAATTCACTAAGAAGCCAACGACTTTGATGACGTACAACGGTAGATACACTAAATCTCGTTATCGCTCGCCTAGGGGCGATTCAGATCAACTCACAGACTTGGGAACCCTATAGTAAAACGCCTTTTGTGAGAGTCGAACGTTGGACTACGATTGGCACCGGTGTCTTAAAAACTTCAACACATACTTCACCAGAAGCACAATTAGTGAATCTAGTTTATTTGTTGAGTGTAACGTGTCAAAGAAAATATATTGTAAATACATATAAAATGTACCATAGATTATTGTATGTTATTGTAAATAGTCTTACATGCAAGTAGTATACATACTTAAACATGTAAAGCAGGGTTTATACACATAATAAACCATTAAATATTAAATCCAATAGTATTATGGAATATGTATGCATGTAAAATTTATCCACACATATAAATATTTATAAAATAGGATATCAATAGATATGTAATTATATACATAGTAACCCATTAAAGCATATAATTTCAATAGTATTATAGAATATGTATGCATGCAGCATATATCCACAAGTACATAAATACTTATAAAGTGGGGTATCAATAGATATGTAATTATATACATAGTGTTAGGTTATGATTAAAACAACGAGCGCGAGACAACAACTGATTTATTTTGAGGTACCTCCACCAAGATTATTATTTATTACACAACATTTCCCCCTTAAAAGATCAAGTATACAAAGTAAATGTTTGAATAGAAAAGTACAAATAGTCCTTAATAATATACACTGCCCCATCCTTACACATAAAAAAAATGGTCTAAAAAAAATATACACATATACTTTGGTGACAGCGGTGTTTTAAAGTTAATTGAAGTAAATAATAGTTGATATACAATAAACTGTGTTTTAAAAGTAGTTAAAGTATACAAGTTATATAAAGAACTAATAAGTGTGGCACAATATCAAGTTAAAAGTGAGATTTAACAAAAGTGAATTACAAAGCAACATGGAACACGCACGACCGCCATCAGAACTTAATATGGACGGTGCTAGCGGGCCCGTCGGCCGGGTCGAGGCATGGAAGAAGTGGAGACAGCAATTCATGCTATTTTTGAAGGCTTCAGGTGTTCATGCGGAGCCTGCTAGTGTACAAGCTAGTCTTTTAGTAAATCTAATCGGCTCGGATGGGTTCGATATATATCAAACATTTACATTCGAACGTGAAGCTGACCGTGATGACATTACTGTACTTTTAAAAAAGTATGACAGCTATTTTGGAACAAAATCCAACATAACACTAACAAGGTACAAATTTTTCACCCGTAATCAAGAGGAAGGTGAATCTATATTACAATATGTGACAGCACTGCGTCTTTTAAGTAAGAATTGTGAATTTTCTACATTGGAAGATGATATGATCCGGGATCGGATTGTATGTGGCGTTCGTTATGCAACGGTCAGGGATCGATTGTTGAGATGTGATGACCTCAATTTGGATAAGGCTATAAAAATCTGCCAAGCAGAGGAGGCTTCTCAAGAGAGTGAACGCCAAATCGTAGGTACGAGTAGCAACGCCGCCGGTACGTCGCACGTCGATGACGTAAGCGTGCGTCGAGGCGCCCGTAGTGCGTCGCGAGGCCGTGCAACGCGCGCGTCTACATCGGCATCAGCGCTGCGCGGCGCCGGCGCAGGGCGTTTGGCGCGTGGCTTCCTCGGTGCGTCGGGGGGTGCGCGGGCGCCCTGTGCGGACTGTGGGTCCGCGCGGTGCTCCGGCGAAGTGAACGAGTGCTTCGCGCGCTACATCAACTGCTACATTTGTGGTAACCGTGGACATTTCGCGCGCATGTGTAAGTCGAATCAATCTTTTAAAGTAGCTAGCCGTAGTCGAGCTGATCGTGTGTATGAAGTGGAGTGTAATGATATTAATTCCGAATATGAGGACGATACGTTCTACATTTCAACTATTTTGAAAGTAGAGAGCCGGCCTAGCAACTGGTTTCAAGAACTTTCATGTGAAAACGGGTCGGAAATTTTTAAATTAGATACGGGAGCCGATTGTAATATAATTTCTTATCGTAGATTTATGGAACTAGGTTTCGATGATTCAATAATTATAAAAAAGCAAATACCATTATTATCGTACACCCAAAATGTTATACCGATTAAAGGATTTTGTATTATACCATGGTCTTACAAAAATGTTATATACCAATTAAAGTTTGTTATAGCAGATATGGAATGCACAAGTGTGCTGGGACAAAAATCATGCGAATACCTAGGTTTAGTTAAACGTATATCCTCATTAAGCCTCACAAATTACAATGATTTATTTAAAGGCTTAGGATGTTTGCCCGATAAATATCATATAGTCGTTGATCGTACTGTGCCCCCAGTAATTTGTGCGTCGAGAAAAATTCCACATGGATTGCGGGACCGTTTGAAAGAGGAGTTGAAGAAAATGGAACAATTAGGCGTTATTAGGAAAGTCTCTCACTCCACTCAGTGGGTTCATCCACTTGTATTGGTCGCAAAAAAGAACAATGGCATTCGAGTGTGTCTTGATCCTCGTGAATTAAATCGAGCAATACAACGAGCTCACTTTCAACTCCCTACGGTCTCCGAATTAGCGTCACGGCTACACGGCGCGCGTTTCTACTCAGTCCTAGATGCCAATGCAGGTTTTTGGAATGTGGCTTTAGACGATGAGAGCGCTGACTTATGTACATTTAATACTCCTTACGGCCGATATCAATTTCTTCGTCTACCTTTCGGGATTAATTGTGCATCGGAAGTATTTCACGGAAAATTGTGCCAACTTCTGGAAGACCTGGAAGGGGTAGAAACGTATGTCGATGACATCATAGTATGGGGTGAGACAAGAGAGATTCACGATAAACGTTTAAAAGCATTATTAGAGCGCGCGAGACAAATAAATTTAAAGTTTAATAAAGAAAAGTGTTAATTTGCAGTTCAAGAAGTGACATATTTAGGGCACGTGTTCGATGCAAAGGGTATGAAACCCGATTATAATAAAGTAAAAGCTATTAAGGAAATGCAATACCCGAAGGATAGAAAGGATTTAGAACGTTTTTTAGGTGCGGTTAATTATCTATCTAAATTTATTCCCAATTATTCTCAAATTGCAATACCATTGACAAGTCTTCTCAGGAAAGATAATTTCTGGCGTTGGGAAGAAAGTGAGATTGAAGCTTTCAACCAATTGAAAGAGGCTGTTAGTAGGGCCGGGGTTTTGACGCTGTATGACCCTTCTCGGCCTATAGTCATGTCTGTGGACGCATCCCGTGATGCTCTCGGCGCGGTGCTCATGCAGGCGGGTCACCCGGTCGAATATGCGTCTCGAACCCTTACGGATACTCAAAAACGATACGCGCAAATTGAGAAAGAAATGTTAGCAATAGTGTTCGCTTGTGAACATTTCCACCAATATATTTATGGTCAAAAAGCGGTAACAGTAGAATCCGATCATAAACCATTGGAAAGCATTTTCAAAAAGCCCCTAATGTCAGTCCCGGCACGCTTGCAGCGGATGTTATTAAAAATTCAAGCCTATGATTTATTAGTTACATACGTACCTGCTAAGCATATGTATATTGCTGATATGCTGTCTCGAGCGCCGCTTCCCGATTTATACAGTGAAGAATTACATACAAATATTGTTTACCAAATTAAGATGATCGTAGAAAATATTCCAATATCAAACGATAAGTTGTCTATTGTAAAGAAAGAAACTAAATGTGATCCGTCGTTTAATATTTTAATAGATTATTTAAATAAGGGTTGGCCTCATCACAAGTGTCAGGTACCAAATGAAATTAAATCTTATTGGTCAGTTAAAAATGATTTATTTGTAGTTGATGGAGTACTTTTCAAGGATAATTTAGTTCTAATTCCTAAGAAAATGCGAAATGAAATGTTAAAACTTATACATGAAGGTCACCTAGGTATAGATCGGTGCAAGCGACGCGCAAGACAGGTGATATTTTGGCCTGGAATGACCCGTGACATAGAAATGTATGTGAAGCGATGCGTTACGTGTAAGGAACATTCTAACTCACCTGGTTTTAGGCACCAGTCCGAAAGGGCGTGGGTTCGTATCCCACCGCTGTCACCATGTTAGGTTATGATTAAAACAACGAGCGCGAGACAACAACTGATTTATTTTGAGGTACCTCCACCAAGATTATTATTTATTACACAACACATAGTAATCTATTAAAATAGAATTATGGGACTTGGATACATGTAGCATATGTTCATACATAAATAACTAAACTGTGTATGTAGTAGATATATATATATATATATATATATATATATTATAATACAGGTATAATCCTTTAGAATATTGATATTAACCTTATCTTAGAGTTTGGTATATATATCATCATATAAATATTTCATTAATGCAGAGTGCGAGTGCATATATAATACATACATAAATCTTGGTATCTCGATTCATTACTGATATTGGACCCAGTATGTATAGATATGTTATGGAATGGGGCTTTAGATACATGTAATAAATACATAAGTCTTGAACTATAATAACACATGAATGCTAGGATATTTAAATATTGTTTGTACTTCAAACTTTAGCATTATGTATAGATATTTAGTGATATAAGTATTGAACCTATATAATAGTATCTAACCCTTGGACTATGATAACACCAGTGTTATAATATTTAAATTTGTTTATAACACATACATAACAAACTATTTAACAAGTCCTTGAGATGAACCATTTTTAAGCCTGTACCATTTTGAATAACCTTCTGCGAAGGAGGCTCGGCTTATTTCATATGTAATGAAAACATAGTTTAAGGGTAGACATAAACCGTTAAAATAGCACTGTAAAATTTAAATTTTACTTCGAATTAACTCGTAGAAGGAAGACAAGCTTCAGGCTATTTATGATAATTCTTAGCTAATGATTTAGTTATTATTTATACAAGTTCCTATAGATATCGTTCAATGTTCCTACCGCCTATTCGATATTTTACTACGCACTATTAATAATGTATTGGCCAGTTCCTATATATATATTATCTATAATGAGTGCTTAAACACTTATAATTAATGACTAATTAACGCATTAATAATAACGTTTGCCGATTCCTATACCAGTGCCTAACGAACGTTTCGACCGCCTACCTACTTATAAATAACGCCTAAACCAACGCACTAGCAATAACGTTTTAGCCGTTTCTATCAGTATCTGATAGACATAATTCGCTTACAACTAACGCAACCTTATACGCTTAACCTAAACGTTCCGCTATTTTCGTTTATATCCATTTATAATTGCCGCACTTAAATCTAAAGCCGTTTGTATCACTTACAAACTAACGCACCGCGAATTATCGTAACGCCTTAAAATTATACGTAATTTTTACTTACTACATTAACCTTATAACCGCCTACCTACCTATAAATAACGCCTAAATCAACGCACTAGAAATAACGTTATAACCATTTCTATCAGTATCTGATAGACATAATTCGCTTACAACTAACGCAACCCTATACGCTTAACCTAAACGTTCCGCTATTTTTCGTTTATAATCATTTATAATTGCCGCACTTAAATCTAAGGCCGTTCGTATCACTCTTACAAACTAACGCATCGCAAATTACGGTAACGCCTTAACACTATACGCAATCTTACTTATTACATTGACTTATAACCGCCTACCTACCTATAAATAACGCCTAAATCAACGCACTAGAAATAACGTTATAGCCGTTTCTATATCAGTATCTGATAGACTTAATTCGCTTACAACTAACGCAACCCTATACGCTTAACCTAAACGTTCCGCTATTCTTCGTTTATAATCATTTATAATTGCCGCACTTAAATCTAAGGCCGTTCGTATCACTCTTACAAACTAACGCAAACCCTATACGCTTAACCTAAACGTTCCGCTATTTTTCGTTTATAATCATTTATAATTGCCGCACTTAAATCTAAGGCCGTTCGTATCACTCTTACAAACTAACGCATCGCAAATTACGGTAACGCCTTAACACTATACGCAATCTTACTTATTACATTGACTTATAACCGCCTACCTACCTATAAATAACGCCTTAAAATTACACATCTTATCCGCCCTACCTACATTACAACCGACTCTGATATATATAATATTGATCACATTTAAATTCTGAATAACATGTATTTTGGTCATAGGTATATACATAGTGCACATTATAAAACCCTTCAGCAAAACAATAAATGCATAAATTAAATATAACTTGAGAATCCCTGTCAATTTGTTCAAAAACTCACTGAAGTCGGGAGCTCCTGTCCCGACTTACCTTAGTCCTTGGAGATTCTAACACAAAATATCCTATTAGACCCACGGCACTGGTCTCCTACACTAAGATACCTCCCGACACTAGGTATTCTACCATCTATACACAGATCACAAATTACTAATTTACAGATTCAATCAAGCCTACAATACCAGGAATTATTTACACGTAACGGCTCCACTAATATATCATTGTTTTATTTTTAAGCAATCTAACGTAATTCAACAATATTTAAAGCAAATCAATACCCCTTTTATTCTACATTTGTTACTCTAAATTTGTTGCATCAGACATGTTTTGCAGGAAATAGTTTATTAGTTTATGTTATACAGATCTGAATTAATTTTACATCAAATTTTATTATAACTTAACCGAAACGATTGCTTTATAAAACTTAAAAATATTAAATTCCCTAAACAAACCATCTCTTAAAATTGTATATTTTAAATTGGATTTTATATCGTTTAATTTCTTGTATAATTTTTATTCTCTCATTTCTTATATCAAATTAAGAAGGTAGATTTATTTTTGAATATTTTTAATGAATTCATCGTCGTTTCATTTAGCGAATCGATGTATTTTTTTTTTTCGATGATTTAAAAGAAGGTAGACTTTATTTAACGCGACGTCTTATGACTATATTAAAATATTACATTCTTTCCCGTATTAATTTGGTAACGAACAAGAATTTAGAAATAATATTACACGAGCCGTTTAAATGATTTTAAATCAAATTAACAATCGTTTATTAATTAAAATCGCATGAACTCACGTTGTTAAGGCGTGTAAATAGCCCTAACATGTAATATGCGGGCTATGATGAACTAACGTTCAGCCCAAAATTAAGATACGGTGATATAAACCAAAAGTATGCGATGCCGGGCAATCAAGAGAATAACTCACACGACAACCACTGGAGCGGCTAAGAAAATATGTCCACTCACCTTATCACAGTACGTTGTTCGATCACCATGAATGAGTTCACCACACCTTCACCACGACACCAAATACAAGGGGAAGCCGGCCGGCTTATAACCAAATTCCAGTCCTTCCACTTGATGCAACACTTACTAGTCTTTGTGTATTTGATTAAAGGGCCGATTTATTAAGCACCAAAGAGTAGTTATTGGCTAAGGTTGAAATATTATTATTTATTAACGTGCGCCTGCTCAACTAGTACAGCAGCGACCAACCACGACGAGTAAGCGAATGTAACGAACTCAAATTCAAAAAGTCTAGGCATCACCTTCTGGCGAGTGGGCGGCCGCAATGACGTATGAAGTGAAGTTATCTCCGATTTACCCAACATCGCTAGATGGCGTCACCATGCTCCCGCCTTTGAAAGATCGGAAGACTTTCAACCCCAAAATTACGGTTTTAAAGAAAGTAAAACAAAATATATTATGTTACACCACTTAATTATGGTAATTAAACAAATATAATATATATACGATATTGATATTATATATGTATATATATGATTATGATTATTAATTATATTGAGACAATGAATATATCTATAGTTGGTTGATAACGTTATTCTTGGGCACACTATTGGCTAGGTAACGGATAAAGTTTAGCTACAGGTCGCTTAAATACTCCCAACCTAGTTTTGATAGTAGCCACTCTAACAACCCCATCAGAACCCGGAAATACTTCGGTGATAACTCCTAAAGGCCATAACAAAGGAGGAACATCATCCTGTCCAAGTATTACGACAGTTCCTATTTTAATGGAATGTTCATTCTTTTGCCACTTTTGCCTAACTTGCAAAGTGTGCAAATATTCAATCCGCCACTTCTTACAATAAGAAGCAACGATATTATCAAGTAAATGTTTACGTTTGACTAAATTGACTGGCTCATCAGACAGATCGCATAACGGCAACTGTCTTAAAGGAGTTGTCATTAAAAAATGAGCTGGAGTTATAACTTCAGGGTAAGGGTCAGAAGTGACAACACTTAGAGGCCTAGAATTCATTACGCATTCAATTTGAATAAGCACGGTTTGTAACTCTTCATATGTTAAGAGTTGAGTTCCAATCACTCTATATAAATGAGTTTTCAGACTCTTTATGTTTGACTCCCACGCTCCACCAAAGTGAGGCGTCCGCGGTGGGATCATTTTCCATTCAATACGATATTTTTCAAGTTCTCTTTTCATTAATGTATTGTGTTCTGAACTACTTAATAAGTTATAAATTTCATCTAGCTTTGAACGGGCACCAACAAAATTTGTTCCATTGTCGGAATAAAGACAAGACACAGGACCACGACGTGAAATGAAGCGCTTAAATGCTGCTAAGAAACAGTCGCTAGAGAGGTCGGTCACTAGTTTTATATGAACTGCCTTGGTTACCAAACAGACAAACAAACAAATATATGCTTTCTGGGCATGTTGGCCACGTCGGCGCGTTAAAAGAATGCGTATGGCGCCGGTGTACTCCACGGCTGTATGAACGAAAGCCTTAGCCTCATGAATACGATATGAAGGCAAATCGGCCATTTTGGGTATACGATTAGAAGGATGCACTCTGAAGCAAGTATTGCATTCTTTAATCCTACTTCTTATTACAGTTCTGGCATCTAGTATCCAGAACCTTTGTCTAATTATGGACATCAAGAGACCTGGACCCGTGTGGCAATTCATCACATGGAAATGTCCAATAATAAGATTCACTACATGTTCACGTTTTGGGAGAACAGCCGGATATTTAGCCTCAAAAGGTAAATCTGATTTAGTCAGACGTCCTCCTACACGTAAAATTCCTTCAGTATCAATAAAAACTGACAGATTTCTTAATTTTTTACATGGTAAATTATTATTCTGAATTAACTTAAGGTCGTCAATAAAATGAATTTTCTGAATAGATTTGATTATATATATTTTTGCAATAGCTAATTCTTTAATATTACTTAAATGAGATTTAATAATTTTTATAAAACGTAAAATATAAACTGTTATTCGAAGAAGTTTGTCCCAAGATGATATACGTTGAGATAACTCATATAACACCGACGACTCAACATTTACAGTCGCGGTCATAACATTGACTTTATGCTCAGGTAACTGATCTACATCGGAAGCGATAAACTTTTCAACAGGCCAATTATAAGGCGCGCTATTAAGCCAATGAGGTCCATTCCACCACAACTCATGTGAAATTAACTGCGAAGGCAGCATTCCGCGGGAAACACAGTCACTGGGATTCTCTACTCCAGAGACGTGATAAAAATAACGAGAATCGAGATTCTCCTGACATTGTGCTACTCTATTTCCTACAAATATAGACCAGCGGTGTGGGGGAAAACATATCTAGGAAAGTGCAATCGTAGAATCAGAAAATGCATAAATATCATCAATCTGAATACGGCCACGATATGTCTCAATGACTGTCTTAATTAATTTAGACATTAATAAAGTTGCACCTAATTCTAAGCGAGCCAATGTAGTAATTTTCGTGGGTGAAACCTTAGATTTGGAACAAATAATTTTACTGATACATCTTCTGCAACGTCGGTACAGTGTAAGTATATATCACAACCATAGCCGTCTAAACTCGCATCACAAAAGCCAACAATAATTACTCGGCTAGACGCTGTAACACCTACATGTCGCGGAAACTTTAACTCTGACAACAATGAGAATTCTTTTATAAGAACAGAATAACGACGAATTATGTGATCGGGTGGAACATCATCCCAGCCAATATTCGCAAGCCACAACTCCTTGATGAGTAGTTTGGCATATAAGATTACTGGAGCCACTAAACCTAAAACATCAAACAATCGAGCTACAACTGACAATATATTTCTTTTCGTACACTTCTCAGTAATGATAGCTGTCTTGAAGAAAAAAATATCTTCAGATGGATCCCAAGACTATCCTAGTACTTTGGAATTAATATTTCGATTATCATTAAAATCGACTGAGTTTTTATGTAAACTTGAAAGATTTTTCATCAATTTGGAAGAATTACTTGTCCACTTGACAAGGTTCATGCCACATAAATTAAACAAGACGATGAGGTCACTAGCTAAACGAATAGCTGTCTCCTCATCGGAAACGGAATGAACTAAATCGTCCATATAGAAATTAAGTTCAGCAATGCGAGCGGCATCTGGAAAGCAAGCGGCCATGTCCAGAGCTAACTGTCGCACGGTTCTCATAGCGAGAAAAGGGCGACACTTCAAACCGAAAGGTACCCGGTTAAACTGAAATGTACGTATCGTTTAATTAGTGTCGAAACGAAACAATATTTTTAAATATTTATGATGGTCATGTATAACACCAATCTGTAAATACATCTGTTGGACGTCTGCTGTCATTGCAACAGGATACAATCTAAATCCCAGTAAAAGGATGAATAAGTCGCCCTGTAAGTTCGGCCCAGGGTGAAGTACATCATTAAGTGATAAACCCGTATGTTTTTTCGCACTAGCATCTAATAAAATGCGCGGTAACGGCTTATTGTCGCGGATAACCGCATGGTGAGGGATGTAATAGCCATCACCATCTAAGCTTGTCTCCGAAAGTTCAGATAAATATCCCTTATTTAAATACTCATTAATAACAGTATTATACTTTTCTCTCAATTCAGGCACTTGGTTAAATTTCCTTTCTAATAACAAAAAACGACGTTGAGCTGTATATCGGGAATTACCTAAATTCTGGGGGGAAGAGCAGAATGGTAGAGAAACAGAATATCGGCCGTCACTATCACGAGAGACAGAAGAGACGAACATGTTCTCACACTCAATTTCTTCAGGGCTCATAATGATTTTTGATGGAATTTCTTCTAGTTCCCAAAATCTTTGAATTGTAAAGTCTAAATCATTTAAAGTTACAGCAGAGAAAGTGCACAGTTGCTGGGGAGAAAATTTATTTGTAAAATTATTTTCGTTAGGGAAATCGCCCATTAAAACATACCCGAAAGAAGTCAATAAAGCAGGGGGTGCATCAGACCCGGACTCAATTTTATGTCCTAAATATATTAAGGGGAATAATTGTGCTCCAAGTACTATATCAATATTACCTGGAATATTCCATGTTAAATCGGCAATAGAAATATTATCTAAATAAGGCATGTCACAATTATTAATAAACTGTGAGGGCAATTGATCTGTAATACAATCGACGACTAAAGCGCGTAATTTATATTTTTTGTATGGACTAATACGCGATTCAATATCTAAATTCACGTAGCCATATATCGGTCGTGAAGATATTCCAACTCCAGTAATTACGGAGTTATGAAGAGGAATAATATTTAGGTTTAATTTTTGACTGCAACTTAAAGTTAGAAGATGATTCTGTGACCCATTATCAATTAAACAACGAACTAATATTTTATTATTACCGTTAAATGGTTACGCGTAAACTTGTGCAGTTGCTAGCAATATAGTATTAACTGATATAATATTCGTGCTTAATGACAACAAAGCTTTTTTATCATTCGAAGTGCAAGCGCAGGCGCAGTCGCGCGGGTTGCCTTGCGATGCCGCATTCACATTATTATCACGCGCAGGCGCAGTGGCAGTCAGTCCTGACTGCAAGCGCAGTGACGCAGAGTGCCCCGAGCGGGCGGCGGCGTTGTCGGAGGCGCGCGAGCCAATTTTCTTATTACAAGCAGAGATCTGATGTTTCAAGCTCCTATTATTATTATTATTATATACGTTACGTTCATTATCGAAATGCAACAAAGTATGATGTAGTTTATATTCGCAATATTTGCAATTAGCGGGTTCCGGACACGACGAGACAAAATGAAAAACATTTAAACAGTTTACACAGCCTTGTCTTGATTTAATAAACTTAAATCTGTCTCTCCGTGAATTCATATTACTGAATTGTGAACATTTAATTAGTTCAACATGATCAACCTTATTGCAAACAATGCAAGATTTAAATTTACTTGACAGTTCTGAACGATTTCCATTAGTAGGCATATTGTCATTATTAGTTAGAAACGCATGCGCACGAACTGAGGGGACTCCGTCAGTGGTTCGGGCGGCAGAGTGCCTTATATTACGTTTACCGATATTAAAATTCATTCGTGAATTTGACGGTGAACTAAAATTTTTATCGATCTGTGACCGTTGTAATATTTTTACTTGATTTTGTACAAATGAAATGAAATCGTTGTAAGAAGGAATTTCTTTATCGCTTATAAACATTTCAAATGCTTTTACCGTCTGAGAATCGATTTTTCTAAGTGCACAATGCAATATAATGAAATCCGATACATCGGGTAATTTTAATTGTTGTAAAGCTTAAATATTGAAGCTGAATATTTCTCTATAAATGAGCTGAGGCTATTGGCATTATTTTGACAATTTTTTAAATCAAAAATGTTATTTAGATAATGAGTACTTAAAGAACGTTTATCTTGGTATTTATTTTTTAAACTATCCCAAATAATATTATATGTATCACCCGTAGGTACGATACCTGCGAGAACCTTCCTCGCGTTATATGTAAGTTTGCCAACTAAATATTGCACACGTTGCGAGTCAAACAACTGCTCATTTTCATGGATGTTGGACTTAAATGACTCATCAAATAAGAGCCAATTTTCGGTGTCACCATCAAAACTAGGCAATTCAATAGGAGGTAGTTTCAAGTTATTCGAACAGAATGAATTTTTATTAACAGTATCGGAATTTAATGAATAAGATAATATTTTATTTCTATTACGTTTTATTTTATTATATAACGTGTCAAAGGCAACTAATTCTTGATAACAAGGTTCAAAATTTGGTTCCATTATCAACCTAATTTCATTAATACGGTCAATAATTTCCTCAAAATTACGCCTATTTTCATCAATCATTTCCGACTCAGTCATGAAATTGTCATTCAATTTAGGATCAAAGTCCGACATATTTTTGCATATGTCAAAGACACAATCTTTGCAAAAATTGACTCTTTTTTGCTTATCAACATTTTTAATTTTACTTCTAAAGTACCTTGTTTCAACGCCATAGTTAAACTTTATACTCTGACGTAGGTAGAACGTAAATTAATAAGAAATATTATTATAAAAATACTTATGTAGGTATAAATTTATGTATTTAGATATGTACCAATATTACGTACGTGCCCTATAATATTTGTGTACTATATTTATAATTACCAAGAATACGTAATTATAATAGATATGTATAAATAAGTATATATTGTACTAATAAATTATGTACTTGTATATGTATATATATATATTACGTATATCAAAATATTTCGTGTGTACTAATAATTATGTACATACAACGAAATACTCTTGAAAATTAATATTATATTCTCAAGAACCTACCCACATAAAAAATATGGTGGTGATATAACGTAATATAAAATTGTAATTTCTTTTATTTGCTGGAAAAATCCGCTCGAATTTGGACCATAAATTATGTTAAGGCGTGTAAATAGCCCTAACATGTAATATGCGGGCTATGATGAACTAACGTTCAGCCCAAAATTAAGATACGGTGATATAAACCAAAAGTATGCGATGCCGGGCAATCAAGAGAATAACTCACACGACAACCACTGGAGCGGCTAAGAAAATATGCCCACTCACCTTATCACAGTACGTTGTTCGATCACCATGAATGAGTTCACCACACCTTCACCACGACACCAAATACAAGGGGAAGCCGGCCGGCTTATAACCAAATTCCAGTCCTTCCACTTGATGCAACACTTACTAGTCTTTGTGTATTTGATTAAAGGGCCGATTTATTAAGCACCAAAGAGTAGTTATTGGCTAAGGTTGAAATATTATTATTTATTAACGTGCGCCTGCTCAACTAGTACAGCAGCGACCAACCACGACGAGTAAGCGAATGTAACGAACTCAAATTCAAAAAGTCTAGGCATCACCTTCTGGCGAGTGGGCGGCCGCAATGGCGTATGAAGTGAAGTTATCTCCGATTTACCCAACATCGCTAGATGGCGTCACCACACGTAATTTCTTACATTTTAAAATTTACTTAACCACGACTATAAATTACCCTTTTGATTTTGATTTGATTAGAACCTGATTGAATCACCTAGCTATTCTATTCTAAATCGAAATATAAATGATTTAACTTTACCGCAGGCCTCCTCGACGACGCAGCACTATTGAATTATTTAATTTTTAAATTAATTTAATAATTATTTAACAGCGCAGAGCGGCAGCGCTTTCGCCCTAGGAATGTCCACTAGGGGGCGCTAGTATCCGACTAGCAGCACTTCGTGGTAGAAGAATATCACGTTGACTCTCTCGATTCTTCTCCACCCCTTGGTATTTATATTTTTTCACCAGTCCCCGTAACTTTCCTACTATTGCATCATCTTTCCCCCCCAATGCACCCCCCTCGTACTTGCACCACTTATTTTTAACCAATCATAAAACAGCATTGCTTTTTACATGTTATTTTGTAAAATTAGAAACTTCGAATCATTGTATTATAATAAAACCTTTTTAAACTATTTTGTTATCTTCTGATATAAATATTTTATACGTATTTCTAATAATTACCGAAATATTCCATATTAAATGATCCGACATCGCTAAAAGCGCCCCCTACTTAGCATTCGTATTTTGTATTTTCCTTTCAATAATTTCTTGTTTTCCTACCTATGACGTTTATTACTTTATGCATTATTAATTACTTAAATTTTAACTATTTTATCTAATCAAAAAATAGGTATATTTCTTCAATAACGTAAATTAACTATAAAATTCTAATTTCTTATTTTTCAAAACTACCCTCTTTTTTTTCTCAAATTTAATTATTTCCTATTTCACATAATTAATCATTTCCTAATTACATTTACCATAAAAGTTTTAATATTTAATTACTAACTTGTGTATATAAATTTATATTGTTAATTGTTATAACTAATTGTATACTTATAAACCTATATTGATAATTTCTCATCTTTATTGTGAGGTGTTATTGGCTAACTTATTTTAGTTTATTCCTTTTATCTTTAAATTTCCAATTCTAATCGGTTTTTGCAAGTGATGTTAATTCTTCTACATTAATTTAGCATATCTATTCATAAGTTTCTTAACTCTTAGCTCCGTTTTAACAAGGTAAAATAACTTTTCTAAATCACATTTCTGTTTTTTACCAATAACTTATTCATTCTCTAACATTTCTAAAATTTGTTAATTATACTACGATATACATGTTATCTAACGTCTGCAAATCACTAACCACTTACTCCAGTGGGTAAACTTTATTCATATTTTGATTTCATAAGATAATTGTCTATTTTTCCAGAGATATGCTTTTGTTCTTTGAACTTGCTTATCAAATGCAAAACACATCCTTCTTTACGGAACCGAAGAACGACACGCTCTTCACAAACATATACTGAAGTGTATATTCAGCAAATAAGATGAAAACCCTAAAGTGTTAGCTATTTTCCCAGAATGTGTTTTGACTGCTACACTAATCAATGAATCCTGCATTCCCAACATGATAAAGGTAACATATTTTGTTAATTCACCATAGATTAGATGCTTGTGGTTATTTCTAATGCATTTTGCATGCCCTAATCTGAATTTCGGAAGAAAATCAGAATTTCAAAATGCAACGCCCCTATGTTAACATATTTTTGTTTCAGCGCCATCTATTATCGCACGCTGAAACTACATGAAAATGAAGAATGTCTGACAACGATTTATACGAATTAACCAAGTTAATGACGCCAGATGTCATTATTCTTATTTTAATTTTAATATATAAAAAGAATGTCATTATCATTTTTATTAATCAATATTCGATTGATTGAATATGTAATTTAATATATTCAATAAAATACACGCTTCTCACATGTAATCAATGTCTTTAATTGAAATTTTGATTATTTTATTTACATATATGGTTTTAATCGTATTTTTATATCAACCCCCCACCTTTTGACAACGTTGGGTCCGTCACAAGCTGCCGCAAAATGTTAGTTTTTTTAATGAATTCGTTCGTATAAGTAGTGAGTGATCCGCCAAGACAAGTCAGTGTATTACCAGAGTGTGTATAATCAGTAACTAGAGAGCGGGTTACTGTGTCTGTTAGAGTATTAGCTGGAGTGTATTAAAAATAGTAGTCAGCGGGTTAGAGTCTATACAACTTAGTTAACGTACGAATATACCGATTACGGCTTTAATATAGCCAATGGTTATTTGATTGTAAATACAACTCAGTAGCGTTCAAATAAACGACGTGAACCGTAAGAGTGACTGGTGTATTATTTCCACCGGCATATCCCGCCAGCGCCTCCTACAGGCTTCCACCGAAAGCCCTGTCGGAGACCCGCTACAGTTCTTTATAATATGTCTATCTCCCTTCCCCAACACCAAGTACGCGCGAAATGCAGCGGCGACGGCGCGGCTGCAACATTTGTCTACGAACCATGGGACTCTAAACTTCTGAACAAACATATATATGTATGTATATATATGTATGTATATATATATATATATATATATATATATATATATATATATGTATATATATATACATACATATATATATATATACATACATATATATATATATACACATATATATATATATATATATATATATATATATATATATATATATATATATATATATATATATATATATATACGGACGGCCTCTGTGGTTGAGCGGGCTAAGCCTTTGCCGGCCTACCTCACTGCAACGCAGAGGCTCCGGGTTCGATTCTTGGTATAGTAAATTTCGGAAAACGTCTTTTCTCCGTTATTTACTATGGTCTGGGTGTCTGAGATCGGCCCCAGAGTAGTCCGTTGTATATTACCCATAACACAAGCGTAACTTGCTTAATTTGGGGATATACAATGTGTGTGTTTGTCTGCCGATTATTATTATATATATATATATATATATATATATATATATATATATATATATATTTTGGGGGTCATGTCAGAAGCGTGCTCGTCGCGATCCCCGCTGGCCCAGAGGGCCACAATTCTGACCGCAGTTCACACGAGTGCAGTGCACAATAGGGCGTCCCCCGCAGGCGACGCTCACCGATGCGCCCCCGTCGGTGTGAACTCTCGCGCATGCGGCGAAGGGGGCCGCCACCCTTCACGCAGCGCCAAACCTGGCGGGTCGAGAGGAGCAGAGTGCCGTATAGGCACGTGGAATGTGAGAGGTGGAATGAAAGATAAGATGGACGAAATGATCGATATAATGAATGAGAGAAGCCTGGATGCCTTATGTGTGACAGAGACAAAGCGGAAAGGGTGCGACGTCGATGACCTCCCCGGTGGCATGCTTGCTCTGTGGTCCGGCGTGGACCTGGACGAACGTGCAAGTGGGGGGGTAGGCGTCTAACTCTCATCCCGCTTTCTGTCTGGAGTAAAAGCTTATTGTCTGGTGAACCCGAGACTTCTCTGGGTCCGCCTAAAACTGGGGATCACGCGAGTTTTTCTGGTCGCAGCTTATGCTCCCGTAAGCTCAGCGGATCCCCAAGAACTCGAGAAGTTTTGGGAGTCTGTGAGAGAAATTCTGGATCTGGCTGAAGGGAACGAAAGACTAATTATGTGTGGTGATCTTAATGGCTGGGTGGGGACCAAACGAGACGGCCTTGAGGCTGTCCTTGGACCCTAGGGTGACAAGAGAGTGAACGATGCTGGTAGGCCAATCATAGACGTATGCATGGAAAGAAACTTGCTTGTGTCGAACACCCTATTCCATCATAAGGATATTCACACGTATACATGGAGAATGAATGATCAGAAAAGTATGATTGATCTGATTTTAATTGATAGTCGCCTCCGAAACACAATAATGGATACAAGAGCCTACAGAGGCCCCACTCTTGAAACGGACCACTATCTGGTGATAAGCCGGTTTGTGGGCCTTTTCAAGAAGTGGAGACACTGGCGAGTGCGTACCAATTTCGGGGAGCTTGAAAGAATAAAGTGTGAAAAATTGGAAGATGTTCGTGTAAGGAGTATGTATGCGCGCCTAGTCGAAGAAAGGCTTGCAAAAGCGGACTTCTCCGACTTAGATGTGGATAATGACTGGGATAGTATGAAAGAAAGTATAGTGGAAAGTGCAAAAGAAGCATGTGGATGCGCGAAGAGGCACATAACAACGAGAGGTGATGAATGGTGGGACGCGGATGTTAAATCCAGCGTAGAGAGAAAGAGAAAAGCCTGGCTGGATTATGTTGCTTCCTTGCAACAGAATGACAGTATGAAAGAGATGAAGAAAGAAATTTATCGCCTCTGCAAGAATGAAACCAAAGCTTTAGTGAAAGAGAAGCGTGAAAGAATAAAATTGAAAGAAGAAAAGAAGCTGACGGAGAACTTCGAGGCAAATACCAAACTCTTTTGGAGAGAGGTTAAGAAGTCTCGGGGTTGTTCGTCAGCTTCCAGAATGGAAAGAATAAAATCTAAAGCATGGGACGTTCTTGCTAACCCACAAGAGGTATTAGCGCGATGGAGTGAATATTTTAGAGAAATGTATGATAATATCCCGGATGCTGACACCACGACTGAGTCTGTGACCGACTCCGAGGAGTCAGCATCCGAGATCACTTTGGAAGAGATCGAATGGTCGATAAGAAGTCTGAAAAATGGAAGGCAGTAGGAATCGATAGTGTGTCTGCTGAGATGATCAAATATGGTGGAACCTGCGTCTGGGACGCTTTCCTGTCCTTATGCAACTTGTGCTGGAGGACGGGAAAGGTTCCCAAGGACTGGAAGCGCGCTGTCATCGTGCCCTTGTATAAAGGCAAGGGGTCACGTATGGAGTGCGCCAGCTAAAGGGCCATCAGTTTGATCAGCACAGCATCTAAAGTGTATGCGAAGATTATTGAAAAGAGAATGAGAGTTGTATCCGATGGATTACTGTGGGATGCACAAGGTGGCTTCAGAAATGGAAGGGGATGTATGGATCAAGTTTTCTCTCTCCGCAATATCGTAGAGAAGCGCAATATCGTAGAGAAGCAGCTGGCTATGGGCCGGAAGGTTTTCTGCGGTTTTGGATCTAGAGAAAGCATTTGACAGGGTTGTGCGGAAGGACCTCTGGGACATATTGCCCGGATATGGGATTAATGGCCAATTGATGCGTGCTGTGCAGTCCACTTACGAGGACTGTATGGCATGCGTGCGAGTGGAAGGCAGCCTGTCGCCCTGGTTTGACGTCAATATTGGCGTCCGCCCGGGCTGCGTGCTGTCGGCTTTGCTGTTCATCCTATATCTGGACGATTGTCTCCAGAGAATAAAATTGATGGATGTTGGGGTGCGGATGAGTGATCTAGTTGTAAGCACCTTGCTTTATGCGGATGATGCCGTGCTTTTAGCCGAATCGCCATCAGAACTGCAAACACTAGTCACAATGATGAAAGATGACTGTCAGGCGAGAGGCTTACATTTGAATGCGAAGAAAACAAAGGTTATGGTGTTTGAAAGAGAAGAAACCAGAACGAATGCAAGGATAATGGTCGATGATGTTATGCTAGAGCAAGTGAATGAGTTTGTATATCTTGGATGTGCTTTTAGCAGGGATGGAAGGTACACCGCTGATATAGAAAGAAGAGTGAATTTGGGGAATAGTGTGAATGGAGCGTTAGGTAAACTTCTAGGCGCTAAGAACCTCGGCCAGAAGGCCCAGCTCGCCATACACAAAGCGGTGCTGGTACCTACGCTCACGTATGGATGCGAGAGTTGGGTATGGAAGAGAGAGCATGAAAGTAGAGTAAACGCAGTCGAGATGCGAGCACTGCGCAAAATCTGCGGAGTGACGCTCGCGGACCGCGTTCGTAATACCGAAGTAAGAAAGAGAGTTGGTCTGAAAGAGAGTGTCGGGGTGAAGGTAAGGAAAGGAATGCTCCGGTGGTTCGGGCATGTGGAAAGAATGCATGATGAAAGAATGACTAAACAGATATACAATGCAAAAGTGGATGGATGCAGAAGTCGTGGAAGGCCACGACACACCTTCCATGATCAAATTGATCGTGTACTAGCAGAAGGTGATGTCAGGAGCCTTAAGAACAGACGAGCTTGCATGACAAGAGTTATGAATGTCAAAGAGGCAAGTGAGGTGTGTAAGAATAAGCCTAAATGGCACTCTGTTGTTCGTGCCTACCCCGCAAGGGAACTGGCGTGAAGTTATGTATGTATGTATATATATATATATATATATATATATATTATATATTATAAGCCATAATGGCGGTAGTTGAGTTTTTTTTGCAAGTACGGCGGTAGCGTTCGCTAGCGGCACGTGCCCTGTACACGTGCGCGGCGTCGTCACCCCGCCCACCTTTCACTACGCTTAGAGTATAAAAACGGACCGCTCCGTTGTATTGGCACGCATTTCCAACGAATGCGTCTGCGAGTAAGGACCATTGTCTTTCGACAATCAGTACTGCTCTAATACTAGACATGGAACGCTGTCTTTGACGGTTAGTACTGTCTAGGTAGTAGACATGGAACACCGTCCCTGACGGTCAGTACTGTCTAAATTGCGGTGGTGCGTGGAACGCTGTATCTAACAGCCAGTACAGCCCTAAAGTGACCGCCCCCGCTCTCATGACAATAATAGACGTGGAACACTGTCCCAGACAGTCAGTACCGTCTAAATTGCGGTAGGTGTGTGGAACGCTGTATCTAACAGCCAGTACAGCCCTAAAGTGACCGCCGCCGCTTTCATATCTAACTGTAATTGTTTTTGTACTTTATTAATGGTTGTTTGTCTAATTAAATCAATAAATTTGTTATAAAATTAAATAAATTGTTTACGATTATATTTTTTATTATTTTCCACTTCTGGTCGCTAAAAATATATATAATATATATATATATATATTATATATATATAAGCAAACAATATCAAAGGCCGGCCCAGTGAACTATTCGACTTGTACATTTATGTGATTGTATAAAATGCTAGCGGGTGTACATGTTCTACGTGCTATGTAAGTTATAAGTATTCATATTTATTAATTTTTGAATACACAACAACGGCCGTTCAAAGTTGAACTATTTGATAACCAGCGGTTATTATTCGGATGTCCGGAAACGTTCCCAAAATATTCTTTGGAAATCCGGGCACATACACTACCTGTACAATACTATAAAATTCTAAATATCGCGTGTCAGTACATTGAAGCTATTTAAAAAACAATCAACTGGAATACACTATATAAACGATGGAAACACAACGCATTCTTTTAGATTTCTTGTCTGTTTGTTCGGGATTCACGTAAAAACTACTAGGCCGATTTTGATGCAGTTTCGCTGATCGACAGCAAATTCTTACACTTTAAATCTTCGCCACTTTTTGTTCCGGGAATTATTTTAGACGGCTAGGTTGAAAAAAAATCGCATTCCAATGCGATTGTTTCATTGATCGATAGCAAACTTTATGTAATAAAAAATGGGTGCTAGTTATTATCCCGGGAAACCCGCGGGAATTTTTTCGGGAGCGGTTTGTAATTTTTTCACTAAAAAGATGACTTACATTCTTTTTTAAACGCTGTGGTACCTTGTGACCCGGATATCCCGTGGGTATGGTACCTTGTGACCCGGATATCCCGTGGGTATTTCAATTCAAGCGTAGATGAAGTCGCGGGCATATCCTAATCTATGTATAATATACATAGAAATAACTCACAGTGAACGCTTTGCCGCAATATTGACACATCTTGTTCCGCGGTGCCTTCTTACCCAAATGCACGTGTTCTATATGTTTTTTTAAGTACCTCGACATGCTGAACACCTTCAAGCAATTTGATGAATGAATGAATGAATGATAGCACTTTATTGTTCACCAAAAATTAGAACTAACATTAAACACTAATGTTGCAAGTAGGCATAAGAACCATAGAGTACAACAATATCACACACAATCGTCATAGATAATAATATTTTTAGTCCATTCATTAGATAACTTGATTTATAGTAAGTGTTTATCGGTACCATAGATAATATATTTTAGTCACTTTATCAGATGATTTAAATTTTTTTATTTTTTTTTATTGCAAGAGTTCAGCAGGCAGGCAGACGGCCCACTTAGTGGAAAGCGGTTACCATCGCCTATGGACATTTGCAACACCAAAGGTGCTACAAATGCGCTGCTGCTCTCTTAAAGGAGACTGGAACCTGGTCACTAATGCCGGAACACAATACAAGATTGTTATGGCGGCATACTCTAGACCAGGGGTGGTCGCCATCCAGTCGAGCAAATACTCTACCACCTGGCTGTGGGTTGTTTAGTCGCCTCTTACGACAGGCCGCCGGGCCGCAGGAAATTGTATTCTTTCTCCGTTCCTGCACGGATAAAATATTAAAATAATTAAAATTAAATTACCATTTTCTACCAGTTAGCTAATTTTATCATCTAGAAATCTGGCAACACTATGATGTAATTGCTATTTTTAGCAATGATATTGTTTTGTAGTTGGTAGCATTTTCGTATAAAAAGGCGTAGTAGCATGTAGAGTGTTCATTGCTTACTGTACAGTGTGAATAGTCACATCAAAGGCTGAACAATAAACAAAGTACAAACGTAATCATCGATAGGGAACTGTCTTGGTGGCCTCACATCACATAACTTAGTCGTAGGGACTTTGCTTCTTCTGCATCGCTTAAGAGGTTAAAATACTTTCTACCGACCGCTACCAAGGTTACACTTGCTCATTCGCTTTTACTGTCGACCCTTGACTATGCGGACGCCTGTTATCTTGACCTTACCGTAGAACAACTCAATAAATTAGAGCGACTTCAAAATTTTTGCATCAGGTATATATTTGGTTTAAAGAAATATAACCATGTCTCTGAATATCGCAAAAAGCTCAAGTGGTTGTCAATCTCACTTCGCCGGAATGCTCATCTTCTCAATCTGCTGTATAGCGTATTGTTTATTCCTTCAACTCCTTCCTATCTTAAGGAACGTTTTGATTTCCTCCATACATCTCACACCCTTAATTTGTTCTCTCCTCACAATCTTGCCTTAAAAACACCTGCACACGTTTCTACTTTCTACACCAAATCCTTTGCTGTGCAGGCTGTCCGGCTGTGGAACTCATTGCCCGAAAACAGAAGACAGGCAAAGTCACTCGCCATTTTTAAAAAACTGGTACCTGAATATTATCTCATTTTATAATAAATATTTAATATCTAATTACATGTACGTTTATTTATTAATGTATTTGTATATTAATATTATGTATATTAGTATATATAATATTAATATATTATGTATTAATACTATTATTAATATTGTATAGCTATTGCTGTTGCTATACACATATTAATGATGTATATATTACGCCAGTATATATAATATTAATATGTGTTATTGTTTATTCTCTATTCACTTGCTACTTTGACATTCATAACTCTTGTCACACATATTAATGATGTATATATTAGTATATATATAATATTAAAATGTGTTATTGTTTATTCTCTATTTTTTATTCATTGTAGGTATATGTACATACATACATACATATATAACTTCACGCCAGTTGTCTGGAAGAGTATCGCACTAAAGCGATAAGAGCGCCCATTTAGCTCTTATTCTTACACACCTAAATGTGACTACTTTGACATTCATAATTCTTGTGTATGTATTAAAGATGTATATGTTAGTATATCTATATATTAAAATGTGTTATTGTTTATGCTCAATTTTTTATTCATTGTGAATATTATGTCACATACATACATAAACATATAACACCTAACGCCATGTTCGTTTATTTATTAGTGCATTTGTATATTAACAGAGCGCCATATTAGGCTATATTCTTATTATGTATTAATACTATTGTTAATATTGTATAAGTATTGCTGTTGCTATACACATATTAATGATGTATATATTAGTATATATATAATATTAATATGTTAATTTTCATTCATTTTAGGTATATGTATTGTGTAATATTTGCGAAGCAGTCGCAAATGCCCGTGCTCTTTGCGGAAAACTGCAATTTTTTGCGCTTTTTCGCTCTCAAAAAGCGACAAATTGCGACAACAGTTGTGTAGTGATAGTGTACAGTGTTATTTAGTTTGATTCCGGCGCGAATCAGTTGTTTTTCGACTGGGGTGAGTTGTTAAGCTCTATTCGCTTGTTTATTTCGGCGCGTCTAAGCGCATTACGCAATAACGGTCGTTTGTGTCGATAGTTATTCACACGCGTCGACTGGTCTCGGCAAAGGAACGGGCCTCCAGTAATGGATGGCCCAGGCCCCCAGAAGGCCCCGAGGCCTTCGAGTGTCCCGCGAAAGCGGGACCACGCGAAGGCCAAGGATGGCTGGTTAATGCCTGAGATCGGGGAGACGCGGGTGAAAAAGGCGTCTTCTTCATCGGCCCGTCGCAGCAGGTCGGTTGCCGGGCCGCGTCACGGGCATGCGGATAGTGCCGTTTTCACGGCTGCCGATATGCCCGGCTCGGTAGGGGATGCGTCGGCGGTGGTAGACCTCACCGCCGCCACGCATGAGGATAGGTGCGGCGCGATGGGACCGCCTCCGGTTCCCATGGCGCCTAGGGCCCCATCCGGGCGTGCCGCGCGCAGGAGCGCAGCACACCCGGAGATAGATAGGAACGTACTGCTTGCAGCGAACTCGGCCGTTTGCCTGGCCGTGAGCGCTGCAAGCACCATAGTTCAATATGCCTACATGGCGCCACCCACCTCTGCGCGAGCCTCACTCGTGCAAGGGAGCGGCGCCTACGTAGAGCATGATCACATCCCACCGTCCGGCAGCGTCCCAGACTCGCTGGAGCACGCGCTCTACGGTGCGATTCGCGACCATAGTTATTCCCGCCCTGAAGCGCCTGCCTGTAGTCCGGTATACACGGCGGCCGGTTCAGCGACGGCAGGGGATGGGTGCCCTACGACGACGGTGTCGTATAGCGCACGGGCTTCACCTGTGCCTACGACATCGACTTGCAACCTTTCGGGCTGCAACGTCGAGAGCAGCCGTCCCACGACACCGGTTGTCGCGCGAGCCTCACTCGCGCCCTCGGCCGGGGTCGTGAACAGGGACCTCGTAGGCGCGGCAGCGGCGACCCCCTCGTCTTCCTTCCCTAATGGGATGGGAGCCGCTGTTGCGATGTCGGCGCCTGCGTCTTCGGCTGCGGCGGTGTCCACGTCCTCGTCTTCAGCGGCAGCGGCGGCGGGCACGACGACGTCGTCATGTTCGTTCACAGCCTCATCGTCTTCGGCATCGGGTTCGGCGGCGCCGTCATCGTCTTCAACGGCAACGGTGCCGATTTCGTGTGCCCCGATGCTCGTTCCCGGATCGAGGTCGCGCTTCTGGGACCGGTCCCAGAGCAGCGGCGCCGATTCGGACGGCACGTCGGGTGCTTCTTCCCCAGCGCGCGCGCGCTCGCCTCTGCGCCCCACGGGGGGCGCACCCGCGGCGACTACTAGCATTCTCGCGGGTGCGGAGGCCTACCTCCGCACCGAGGGGGGTGAAAAGGGGCGCAAGGCGCGCAAGGCAACCGCCGCCAAAGTGGCCGCGGCTAGCCAGTGCGCCGCCCTCGTCGGGAATATATCGGCTCTCGGCCCTGGGGAGCTCCGCCTAGCGGCGTGCGCCCAGGTCGCCGAGATAATTCAAATTGCCCAAACGTCGGGCAATTTGAAGGGGGTTTACGTGCGCCGGCTGAAGGAGGCCGCGTCCAGGGTGTCGGACATCGTCGACACACTGGTCACGCGAAATCCGGAATCCGAGGCCTGGAAGCTCGGTAACGAGAACGCCAGGCTACGCATGGAGTTAAGCTCGCTGCGGGAGGAAAACCGCTCCTACCGCAGGGAGTTTGAAGACATGCGTAAGGCCCTAAAGGCCTCCGCTTCGGTTGCGGAGCCGGCGCCTGCTGTAATGGCGGCGCCGACCCCCGTACCCGTCAAGCGAAAGGCCCAAGCCGCCACGGCGGAGGCGGCGGCGGTACCGGAACCGCCCGCCGCACCCGCTGCGGTTAAAAAATCGCGTCCGGCCCGTGCTGCGGTAGCAGGGCCGACACCGGCTCCCGTCGTCGGGACGGAGCGAGCTCCGGCGGCCGCCAACGGGGTGGCGCCGACACCCGCTCCAACGGGGCCCGGCGGCATCGATCACGACGCGTTTGTGCGGGCCGTGATCGACGTTGTCGCCCCCATACTCGATGCCCGGTTCGCCGGAATCGAGGACCGGCTGAATGCCGCGCCGACCCTCCGTCCACCGCTAGCGGCCGACCGAGGCAAGGCGCCGGCAATCAAACCGGCACCAAAAGTGGCCGTTAGGCCGAAAGCGGCCACGGCTGCCGCCGCCGTCCGGCGGAATGCGGGGGAAGTAAGTACCCCGGTTCCGATGGAGGTGGTGGCGACCCCGGCTGTCGGGGGGACGGACTCCCCACCGTCACCGGCCCTCCCCCCCCTAAAAAAAAGACGAATAGAGGGGGGGTGAAGTGGAGGCTGAAAATGCAGCGGAGAGCGGCACGCGATGCCGCCGTTGCATTAACGGCCCCCGCCACGGCACCCGTGCCTGTGGTGTCGGCTCCTAGGCCGGCCCCTAGGCAACGGACGGCGCCTGCGGCCGCGACATCGGTAGTCGCGGCGCCCGCCGTCCGCGCTCGCATCGCGCACGTCGCGCCGCCGCCAGCGCCCGTGGCCCCCGCCCCCGCCCGGAAGGGGGGGGCGTGGACGCCGGTCGTCAAGCGGAAAAAGGGAAAGGGGGCGAGGGCCGACGGGCCCCCTCCCCCCACCCAGGCGCAAGCTGCTCCCCTGCCGACGGGGCGGGGGCAGCAACAACGGAAACAGGCTGCGAAGCCTGCGGTAGTATTCCGTGAGCCGAAGTCGGCCGCAGTTATCATCAAACTGCTGCCGGCAGCGGCCGCGAAGGGTGTCGGTTATCGCGAGGTCTTCGCGAAGGCCTCGACGGTGGTCGACATCGCGGCCATGGGCCTCCGCGAGGGGCTGAAGGTGGTGCGGACCGTCAGGGACGCGCGCCTTCTCGAGTTCCAGCCGGGACCCGAGAGCGCGGCCAAGGCGGACCGCGTCGCCGAGGCTCTGCGCGGAGCCCTTGCAGGGATGGCCGAGGTCGTCCGCCCCGTAAAGCGTGGGGAGCTTTACGTCTCTGGGCTGGACGAATCGGTCACGGTCGATGGGCTGCGTGACGCGATCGCGCGCGCCGGCAACTGCCGGCGCGACGACGTGCGCACGAAGCACATCGGTGCAGGACCGGGCGGTTTGGGCGCATCGTACGTGATGTGCCCCGTCGCTGCTGCCAAAGTCATCGTCGAGATGGGCTACCTCGTGGTAGGCTTCACCTCGGCGAGGGTAGAGGCACTGGAAGCCAGACCGATACGTTGTTACCGGTGTTACAACGTCGGCCATGGCGCCCAGACCTGTCCGGACACGTGCCCGGACCGGACTAACTTGTGTCTCCGCTGCGGTAAGAGCGGACACAAGATGCCGGACTGCACGGCCCGGAACCCCCACTGCGCGGCGTGTGCGGCGGGGGGACTCAACGCTGCCCACCCCACGTTGGCGAGGTTCTGCCAGCCTCCCTACGTGAAGGGCAAATTCGTCCATCCGAGGACGAAACAACGCACGGGTGTTACGGGAGTACGCGCAATGGACACCTCCAATGCCTAGTACGCCCGTAACAATACTATTTCAGGCGAACGTAAACCACTCCCCCACCGCTCAGGATTTGTGCCTGCAGGCGATGGCGGAGTGGCAAGCGAACTTGGCCGTAATAAGCGAACCTTATTACGTGCCGCCTTGCGGCAATTGGGTGGGCGACCTCGACGAAGTGGTAGCGGTGGTGGCCAGAGCCGGTTCTGGCACACCGCTTACATGTCTTGAAAGAGGAAAGGGCTATGCGGTGGCGGAGAGCGGGAGTATCGTCGTCATAGGCGTTTACTTTTCGCGCAGCCGCCCCCTGGCGGAGTTCGAGCTTCACTTGGACGCCATCAGGGCTGCCATAGACAGATTGTCGCCTAAAACGATCTTCGTGATGGGCGACTTTAACGCAAAACACTGTTCCTGGGGAAATACGTTCACGGAACCTAGGGGCCGGACGGTTGAGGAATGGGCTCTTCAATCCGGCCTGACCATATTGAACCAGGGATCGGTCCAGACCTGCGTGCGCGCGCGGGGTGGATCGGTCATCGACCTGTCATTCGCCACTCATGCGGCCGCCCGCAGAGTTGTCGGATGGAGGGTGCTGGAGGAGGTGGAGTCGCTCTCTGATCATCGGTACATCAGATTTGAGCTTACCCCCTCCTCCGGTCCGAGCCCTGTTCATCGCCCCCCTCTCTTCCCGCGTTGGGCCCTTACCAAGCTCGATCCGGAGCAGGCCGAGGAGTGGGCACTCACGGAAAGCTGGGCCTACCCAGTCGAATTCGAGAACCTGGAGTCGCAGGCAGAGCACATGCGCAAGACCCTGACGAGGGTTTGCGACGCGGCGATGCCTCGCGTCTCCAAGCGGCAGCCTCCGTGCAAGCAGGTCCACTGGTGGACCGAGGAGCTGGGCGAGATGCGAAAGGCAGTTCGCATCATCAGCCACAGGCTCAAACGCTGCAGGGCGCGCCGTCCTCCGGACTACGTCGCGGAAAATGGACTCGTGGGAGAGTTTAGGGAGGCCAGAAAGGCCCTTTCGATTGCAATACTGCAAGCGAAAGCCCGGGCTCGGGCCGAGCTCCTCGAGACGCTCGATCGGGACCCTTGGGGGCGTCCGTACCGTGGGGCTCGCAACACGTTGCGGCCTTGCACATCCACGGTCACGGAAACGCTCGAACCCGAGGTGCTCCGGTCGGTTATCGACGGGCTCTTCCCGGATCCGGGAAACTTCACTCCCCCCAGTATGGGTCCACCCGTTCCCGACACTCCCACGGACGAGGAGCCTCACTCCATCTCCGAGGGGGAACTAGACGTTGCCCTGGACCGGCTCCGGGGCAGGAAGACGGCACCGGGACCCGACGGGGTTCCAGGTCGACTCCTCTTCCTGGCCGCTAAACATCTACGCGGCCAGCTGCGGGAACTGTTCGAAGCCTGTATTCGCGCAGGTCGGCTCCCGTCGCAATGGAAGGAGGGTCGTTTGTGCCTGATTCCCAAGGGAGGTCGGCCTCCCAACGATCCGTCCGCCTTCAGGCCCATAGTGCTGCTGAACGAGGTCGCTAAGGTCTTCGAAAAGATCTTGGCGGAGCGGCTCGTGAAGCATCTCGACACTGTGGAGCCGGGGCTTTCAGAAACGCAGTTCGGGTTTCGGCGGAGGCGCTCCACGATGGACGCCTTCGAGACGCTGCGAACGTCAACGGACGAAGCCGTCCAAGCGAAGGATGTCGTTCTTGCGGTGTCGCTAGATATAGCGAACGCCTTTAACAGCCTCCCTCATGAGACGATCAGGGAGGGGCTCCGCGCGCATGGAGTCCCCCCGTACCTCACGAGGCTGTTGGGCGCGTACCTGCAGGATCGACATATCCTTTGGGAGGGCGGTGAGTCCGGCAATCCCGAGGTAGGTCGTCGACGCGTCGCGTGCGGCGTTCCACAGGGGTCGGTCCTCGGGCCGATTCTTTGGAACGTAGGTTATGACTGGATCCTTCGGGTTCCGGTCCTACCCGGGGTAGGGCTGATCTGCTTTGCGGACGACACCCTACTCACGGCACGCGCTGCGTCATTTGCGGAATCCGTGGACGTCGCTAACGCCGGGTTGGCGATTGTCGTAGATCGAATAGCTAGGCTGGGCTTGAGGGTCTCCCCCGCGAAAACGGAGGCCATCATGTTCCATAGGAAATTTCGCAATCCCCCCGCGGACTTGACCGTTTCGGTCCAAGGGGTGGCCATTAGAGTAGGGCCCCAGATGAAATATCTGGGGCTAGTTCTCGATGGGAAATGGCTGTTCAAAGCGCACTTTGAGCAGCTAGTTCCCAAACTCGTCAAATCCGCGGGCGCACTCTCGAGGCTGCTTCCCAACGTAGGGGGCCCGGGAGGTGCGACGCGGAAACTTTACTCTGGCATCCTGAGGAGTATGGCACTGTACGGTGCACCCGTCTGGTCCAATGCACTTCACCGCCACACCGGCAGGATGCCCTAGCTAGAGGCCTGACCTTCTGTCAGGTCGAAATCGAGGCGATCAGGAAGCGGGAAACCGCCTCCATGATCGCCGTCTGGTCTCAAGAGCTCGACAACCCTGCGGCCTATGGCGGCTACACGGTGGATGCAATCAGGCCACAGCTGACGGAATGGGTCAACCGCACCAGCGGCACCCTGACCTTCAGGACGACACAGATACTTACCGGACACGGATGTTTCGATAAGTATCTGTGTCGCATTGTGGGCTGCTTGCCTTCCCCGGACTGCCGCCAGTGCGGCGCGCCCGACACGGCGTTACACACGCTTGTCGAGTGCGCCGCATGGGCGCCGCAGCGTTTCGAACTTGAGACGCACGTAGGTCCAGTCGACTCGCTCTGCGACTTGGTCAAGGCCATGCTGCAGAGCAGCGACAATTGGGGGGCTGCGGTTACTTTTTGCGAGACAGTAATGTCACTCAAGGAGGCCGCAGAACGAGACAGGGAGAGAAGTCCTGCAGCGCGTGCCAATGCGTCTTCTCGAGGTCGCCGGCCTTCAGCTGGCACCCGGAGAGGCAGGTACGCGCATTACTTCCCTCCCTGAGTTAGGTTCCGTTTACCGCGGGGGGCCTTTAGCTTGCTAGGAAGAGCAAAGGACCTTCTACCCCCGCACAACGAAGTGGGGTGTGTTCTCCCAGGGCACACTCCAGGCACTTTATTGCGCTGGATCGGCTGGGCGTAACTATGTTCTAAATCTCAGCCTTTCCAACACATTCAAAGCGCAGGGTCGTCAGGGAGGAGGGGGTTTTTAGTGGGTATTGGGGTTGCTCGCCCGTGCAGCAACGCTCGGAGTCTTCCACACTATTCTGTGACGTCGATCGCGGACGGAGCGCTGCCAAGAGCATACTATTGCTGCAGTGTTATCGCCCCCGACCGACGCGTGTCGTTCCCCTAGCAACGACCCAGTTTGTGCGTAAATCGGTTAAGCATTTTCCCTCGCCTCAAAACCAAAAAAAAAAAAAAAAACCCAAATAATACTTTTGGTCGATTATCTTGTTATATATTAATATTGAAAATTAGCAAAATATAATATTAATATCGAATAAATTAGCATAATATAGAAGCTGTAGGTTTACTTTTCCTGCAAGAACATTAGATGTCATAATAGGCTGGGCGGTACTGGGTTTTTTAAAGATAAGGAACGTCTAGAGCTTTTGCAAAGCCAAAGTCAGTAATTCCTTAATATAGTAATTGTAGAAAAGTTTACTCCTTCCAACTAATAAATCACGAGAAACCGGGAATGGGCCACAGAACAGTATAATAATGTCTATGGCAAGAAGCTTACACACAATGGAGATTGCAATGCTAACATTTTTTTAAAGACCAAAAATATGAACTCCATTGACCTTTGTTATGTCTTCCATCTCACTCGCTCTATCGTTCGGGCTACCAAGATATACGTAAAATTTCACCCAAATAAGACTTTTTTCGTTTATCTTGTTATATATTAAGAACGAAAAATTAGCAAAATATAATATTAATATCGAATAAATTAGCACAATATAGAAGCTGTAGGTTTACTTTTCTGCAAGAAAATTAGATGTCATAATAGAAAGAGGGGTACTGGGTTTTTTTAAAGATAAGGAACGTCAGCTTTTAAAGCCAAAGTCAGTAATTCCTTAAATAGTAATAGTAGAGTAGTTTACTCCTTCCAAATACTTAATCACAAGAACATTTCAAACAATCTATTAAAGATTACAATTGTTACAAAATAATTTTCAAATAATAATTATAAGTAGACAAAGTAAATAAATGAGTGAACACTGATTAGAATTCGGGGTTCTCTGCTCCAAGACTCGAGGCACAGTGTCCAATGCGTCTGGTCCAGGTCGGTAATCTCATTAAACAAATGCTCATATAATCGATATAAAATTAAAGAACCTGTTTACCTGACCCTTTTTTTTAACACTTCTATTTGATCATGATGTGTACTTCGTGGTCTAGCAACACCAACTCTGCTATTCACGTTGTCATACGTTTGCTGATTTTAGATTAGAGAACTTAGATTATCCTTTTTCTTACGTCATCTATAAATTAATTAACACATTCGCGCCGACATATATATAAAAGTAAAAAATAAAATAAAATAAAAAATCGTCAATTTCCATCAGTTCTAAGAAATTATTATAAAATTTGAAAAGTTTTTATTTTATTTGCAAACAATATACAGAGATTAGTTCTATGTAATGGAATCTTATATTAAATAAAAAGGATATTTTTCTTTGAAATAAAATATTATAACAATATTATTTCACAAACAATGCAAAAGTGGATGGATGCAGAAGTCGTGGAAGGCCACGACACACCTTCCATGATCAAATTGATCGTGTACTAGCAGAAGGTGATGTCAGGAGCCTTAAGAACAGACGAGCTTGCATGACAAGAGTTATGAATGTCAAAGAGGCAAGTGAGGTGTGTAAGAATAAGCCTAAATGGCACTCTGTTGTTCGTGCCTACCCCGCAAGGGAACTGGCGTGAAGTTATGTATGTATGTATGTATGTATGTATTTCACAAAGTTGTCCCCAGCATTTGTCAAAAATTAAAAATCTACTTTGGCAACACTGAAACTAGATATGGCTTCCTGTCAAAAAGTTAGTTTATGAGTTTCGTCTAATTCGATCGTATAACTGAGATTTTATATGATAAATGGTGTGTTTAAGTGATATTCTAGAATGAGTTGTGTAGTTCGTGGTTGCAAAAGTGTTTGGCATCCAATATCAGGCGTGAAATTCCACAAGTAAGTTGAATTAAATTCTTATTGAGTTACATTAACATTTTAGGGAAATTAACACTAAAAGTCTTGCTATTTTATAATAACACATACAGAAATTAACGATACTTTCTTTGCATCAAATCCCACAGCGAATTATTCTACTAATATGCAATTAAATACGATTTATTGTATTGTAAACTATACATAAACAAGAGGAGTAGGGTGACAAGCTTCTTATTCTTAAAAATTAGTCTAATGATAAAAACTTCCTGTTTAAAGTATTTACTGATATGTAGTGCTTGTAGTCTTGGCGTACCTTTTAATTTACATAATGAAGATCCAAGATTTTAAAACATTGTAAATTATATGAGCAAAATGATTTATTAAAAACAGTTTATAGCCTATTTTTGGACATTTCTACTATTTTTCTTTTTATTTCTATTTACACTTTCACTAAAGATCCAAACAAGAGCAATGCTTGGTTATCTGTGGTACCATTCAAGAGAAAACTTCATGAATCTGCGAAGATTTGTAGTCTTCATTTTAAGAATGCAGACTATAACTAGCAGGCCAGGTCGCCTGCTAAAAGACGCTGTACCATTCTACTCATATCAATTGTGTAAATGTTACAATGTGGTGGTAAGTGTTGGATAAGAACATTTGTGATCTTTATAGTATATATTATTATGTTCTTATGAAAAATGTATACCTCTATAAATCATTTTTAATTTCAGGATTGTGTTAATGTCCCATCAACTTCATGGACTCAATCACATACAGCTGTCAATGATAATGTTCCCCTAATGCTATTTCCAAAACAAGATATTGTAAGTGAACAAACTTTTATATTAGCAAATTATCTTATTAGATAGACAGTATTCTGTGAATTACATTTTTATAAGTTTCCACTCATAAAAACAAAAACAATGAAAGTGAAATCTCCATTAGACATTTTTGACTCTAAATTAATTTTCGACAGGATATTGAAAATTAACCACCATACAAACGGCGTGCTTTGAAAGATTTTAATGTTCAAGTAAACTTTAAGACATCACGTGAACAATCTTTAGAGAAGAGTAGAAAAATATTGCAGCAAAAGGTGAAGAGGCAAGAGCGAAAAATTACTGATATGATATCGCTCATAAACGTGGTCCAGGATTATACATCACAGTCTGAAATTGAAAATATTTTGCGAGGTAACTGCTAATATTTGTGAAAAATTTCAGAAAGTTAGTACAGTAAACAAGAAAAGAAAAATTACATATAGTGATGACATCAAAGCTTTTGCATTGTCTTTGCACTTTTATTCGCCGAAAGCATACAACTTTTTAAGAAAAATAAGTCTACCTGTTTCTTGATCAGCACTTCTATATAACCTACCTTGTGAACATAGGGTTAACGGTTTTGCAGCGAAGGGTTCCTACCACTAGATGATTACGATTTATGGCCAATATTATATGTTTTATTCATTTAATAAATTTTATTAATTTTCACTATATAAATTCTTTTATTCCATATCCCGCTCAATGCTTCGGCTTCGGTATGTCATTCCTAGACCTTTGGATCAGGGGGTGAGCGTCACATATTCTATCAATTAAATCTAGAAATAGCAAAAACTAATTGTAGTTTTATTTACCGAAAATCTCTATTGTTGATTATTATAAATAATTAGAAGTTTTAAAAATTATAAAGTATTAAATAAATAAGTAATCCTAAAGTTTCGACAATCATGTTTGGTATCGACATTTGGGTAGATATTTTCTAAAGATTATCTATCAGACAGTATGACGAGGTACTGAACAATGTATTCCGTATCCTAGTATAAAAAGTATAGAGGGATGACATGTTTGTTACAAAATTAAATAAAAAAAAACTCAACAAAAAAGAAAAGTAAACATTTAAAAAGTCGAAAATAATACCAATCGTTGAGCCATCAAATTCGATTGGTAATACCTACTATATATGCTTTAATTGATGGATGGCACGATAAGGTTTGCTCGTTGAAATGGCGCTATAATGTCAAGGCGGGATACAAAAATTGTATCCGAATTGGTTGACTCGTTCAAGTGATACGGTGCCACAGACGGACAGCGGTCAAACTTATAATTTCTCTTTTTTCGCCGGGGGTTAAAAAATGGCAGCTATCAGGTTTTTGTTAATTGTTAAGCAAAATCAGTCATGGTAAACGTGATACAAAAACGAAAAGTAATTTATTATCCATATTTTTAAAAGAAAGTATTGTCACCCTAAAGAAAGAGATAAAAGACATAAGTGACGTCATTCAAGGACAAATTATTGGTCTTCAGTTAGGTATTCGGAACGAAATCTCCATTGTCCAAATTTTCATCCTACTACCACCAACCCCTATTTTTTGATAGCGATATAAGTACTTTAATATTTTTCTACTCTGTTTGTTTAAGTTGATTCGAGTTTAGATTAACATTTGGTCCGGGTAGATGACGCTGTAATCGGGTTCTAGAATTTTATTTTTTAAAGGCAGAACAACGTCTGTGGGTACAGCTAGTTATAATACCTTTATAAATCACACATGTCACTTACCATTACTTTACATACGTCTAACATAAACAAGATAAATTTATCTCTATATATACAATCGAAAGCAAGTTTCAATTAATAGAATAGCAAATCAACATGTGTTCTTTGTTGTCTATGCCTAAACTTGTGAACCATAGTTATCGTACAGTCGCTCATTCTTTCAATCATGCACCATTTAAGTTCCTGCCAAAGACTCATCAAGCAACGTACCTTCGAGCAAAAGTGGCACTTGTTAATTGGCATATGCTTCTTGTATATATGCCTTTGGATTTGAACCTTATTACGAAACTGCGAGCCGCAGTCGTGACATGTTACCCTGAAAACGTATAATTCATTCACATTTTTTGAAGTGATAACTTCTTATAAGAGGGTAAGCCGCTTCGTTACGTAACGCGTTACGGCGCCAGTCTGTCTGGTTTCCTTTCTCTCACGCAACGGTGTTACGTTTTATTTTAAAATAAATAAAACGCGATCAAAATAAGATTAAAAAAATTAGTTTTTTTTTTTTTTTTAAGAAAATAGAGGGTAACAAGTGGATTCTTGCCAAACAAAAATCAGTTTGCCTGGCTAATCTTAGAATAGGTACCGCACTCCCCTAAGAATCCTTGTAGCATGCTGGATAGCACGGATGTCTCTTCTAATATACGAGGCTCAGGCACATTGGGGGAGTAGATTTCGGAGAGAGTGGGAGGAGTTTACTCCCAATCAAATTCCCAGTATGGGAATAATAAGCACTTATTTTAAACATGAATATAAATAACAATTATAAGTTTAGCTTGTAGGTATATAGTAACTAAGATATTAGAATAATAGTTTTCAAAATATGTAACAGTTAAATACGCAGTCTCATCTATGAGCCAGCCCAGATGATCTTTTGCCTGCCCTACCGTCATTCGGTCGTTTATTTTGTACACCTTGAGACGTTTATTTACACTTTACGTGTATAAAATTATTGTACGACATTATGGTATTTATGGGTAGTGACTTTTTAAAATTATATTTTATATTATTAGTAATTGATATTCATACATTTTAATTTAAATTATATGTATTATTTTATTTGAATATTTATAGTTTCAATTATATACAATTAGTAAACGACGATTGTGAATAGTTGTTACAACGGCAGCGGTAGGCTGGCTCTTCCTCTCTTACTCTAATTGAAATTATAACTTCTTATGGGAGGGTAAACCGCTTCGTTACGTAACGCGTTACGGCGCCAGTCTGTCTGGCTTCCCTTTCTGTCACGCATACGGCAGCGGTAGGCAGGGTCCTCCTCTTTGGCATTTTTAATGCTAAATTTGGAATATTTTTAAACCTGTTGGCATGAAAAAATGAGCTGAGCATATTGCATTTTTTAGCATTTTCTGAAATTTTTGTATCTTTCGAATTTCAAGTACTATTGATAGCAATTTTTTTATTTGATTGACTTATTGTTCACACACCTGTAAGATATTTACTTTGTGCAAAAGACTGATAAGCCCATAGACAATATTTTTAAAATATTTAGTGGTATGGTAACTCTGTTATGAATTAGGGACTTTCCCGAATACACAATAGTAAAAGATTTTGTTTACATTCGGATTCGGATCTTACAACACTTTCAAGTGCACGTTGGTACCGACACTTGTATTGTGATAGCTTTAAAATAAACGTTTGTTCCTATGTCCTGTGTGTGTGCTTGAAAAGTAGTTTTCGATTGACTCTGGAGAGATAATATGGCTCCAAAATATGAACAACATTATCGAGAAGAGTGAAAGAAGATGAGCGAGTTTAAACACTGGCTAAGACGAGCTAAAGAAGATTCGACCAAAGCTTACTGCAAATACTGTAAGTGCAACATTATAGCCAAAGTATAGAGTCGATTGTGATGCCAATGACTATTGATTTTGAAGTTGGCCCTTCAACATCACAAGCACAAGCTCACGACGATGATGATATTGATGATCTACAAATATTATTTGATTTATCTTCATGATTAAATATACTTAAAAATTGCACTGCGTTTTTAATTACACTACCTAATTGCAATTATTTTCGTTTTTAATTCATTTAAACAAGATTTGGCATTTTTATTAGCATATTAAGATTTGATCTAGCATATTTTTAGCATTATCACCGCCAAATCTAGCATTTTTTCCATTTACAAAACGGCAACACTGTTCCCACGCTTGTTAGTGTCGTTTCGATTACTTTACTGGTTAGAGCTCTCGCAAAAAAAATCATTATGCCGGCCTGCGCTATTCAAATGTGTCGGAACTATTTTAAAACGGGAAAGAATAAAGATAAGATGTCATTTAATCGGAAAACTTAACACTTTTCTCATGATTTCTTTGTAAAAACGTGAAATTTAATTTCGACATTTTCAAGGTTATCGAATTGATTGATGTTGTCAGGTGAGAAGTGTGACTTATTTTCCAAAATTTGGGGACTTTTGTTACGATTTTTTTTTTATTTATGAAATATGAATAATTGAAAAAATCTATAGAAAACAGACATGTAATGTTTGTGTATCCGGTTTTCTTAAACTAGTTTATATTACGTTTTAGACTTCCTACGGATCCAATTGTAGCATATTGTTGGACAAAGAGATGGATTTTGAAAGAAAATATTTTGAATCATTTTCGGAATTATTTTTGCACTATGTTTTTTATATTTTCTTATCAACGGCACAGTTGTATTGAAATAAAGTACCTGAAATAATTATATATGATCGTGACCGATAAGATGTAAGTTGTGTGAAGGATAATTAGAAAATTTAAGAATACTTAACCACCATATAAAATTATTTCTAATCTAACCTTAGCGCTTTGGACAATATAAACTTTTTAATGTAACCTTATGACGTTTGACATAGAATTGACAGAATGCGTGCTGCAAATATCGTCAAAGAGGATGTAAAAAAAACTGAATATCGTTTAAAGCAGATGCTTCGGTCGGAGTTATCTGTACTAATATTATAAAGAGGTAAAGTTTGTAAGTTTGTGACGTTGTAGGGGATAATCTCGGGATCTACTAAACCGATTTTAAAAATTCTTTTACTGTTGGAAAGCTACGTTAACAGGGAGTGTCATAGGCTATATAACATGACGCTTCTTACCTAGGGAGCGGGTCAGACCGCGTGTAAACCCGCGCCGGGCCGCTTGTAATATTTTAGATATCTCTTTATTGTCATAATTAAGATATTAAATTTTGTCTATGTTCTGTTAGCTGCATCTCCATTAATTCCTAATATAGAAATAATGTAATGTATTAATATGATAAAAAACAAATTTTAGTTCATCAAATAATCAAATTAAACTAGTTACAATAAAAACTTTTGGATATGAATATTTTTATTTTTATAATAGCCCTTTTCAAGTGTTTTAGTTGCTTTTAAGTCCCTGCATTAAACTATCCCGTGTACCTACCCCGTAGTTCCTACTACTGATATAAACTTTGGATTACACATAAAGCCTACTACCCAATATAAACCTATCGAATCGTTCCAAGTCTACTATTACAAATGATTTCACTGACTTTTAGCGCAGGATAATCTTTGGGTTATAAATAGTCATCTAATAACCTTCGTGAACATGATGTGTAACACAAAAATAATTTGCCATTATGAATAGTTTTTTTAGAATTATTCCATTAGTATTGGTAATTAACAGACTTATAAATATGTACTAATTATCTGTACAAGCATTTTATTGCGAATTAAAATTACTACATGTGCTAAAATGTGTTATGAATTCATTTGGCAAGTATTTTTTTATGGTTCGTTCCAAGACACACAACTTTTGTTGCTAATACTTTATTTAAAAAAAAACTAAAACCTCTGAGTAATATTAAATTATATCACATAAAGCGATTAAATCATAACGATCATTTAAACTTTTCACTTACATAAAAAAATATTTAATTTAAAAAAAATGGGGTAATATTTTTTTCCTGATATCCCGAAAACGCAGAGTGAATTTAGCAACGCTTCGCGTTTTTGATGCCGTTTTTGCCGGTCTTGTTTGTTAGCAATGCTCTCTCTAGACATGTTATAACTCAATGAGTATACCATACAGCAGTTTAGATTCTATGAAATATGTTTGTTGATAACAAAAGAATTAACATATGCCAGAGAAATTTGTTGTTCTAATCAATCGCTTAAACTCTTTAGTGTTACCATTAAATATATCTAAATTGGGATTATCGCTGACCAGCTCATTATATAGACATTCTTTTTTTTTTTTTTTATTGCAGGAGTTCAGCAGACAAGCAGACGGCCCACTGGATGGAAAGCGGTTACCATCGCCTATGGACATTTGCAACACCAAAGGTGCGAATGCGCTGCTGCTCTCTTAAGGGAGACTGGAACCTGGTCACTAATGCTGGAACACAACTCAAAGTTATGGCGGCATGCTCTAGACCAGGGGTGGTAGCCATCCAGTCGGGCAAATGCCCTACCACCTGGCTGTGGGTTGTATAGTCGCCTCTTACGACAGGCCGCCCGGCCGCAGGAAATTGTATTCTTTCTCCATTCCTGCAGGGATAAGATTCTGCTCATTGGGTTATAATAAGATGTATTATTTTTGTAGGCTCGCAAGGCAAATGGTGGTGGATTCCGTCTTCTGTAATTCGTATTTATATTAAGGCAATTCAAAAGATATGGGCTATCTATGCACGAGTGAAGAATTTTATGTAATAATATTAAATCAATATGTTTTATATTAAAAATAATTATATCTCGCGTTCAACGACCACAACGGGCAGCCTGTTTGCGTCCGATTATAAGCCTCGTCGAAAGGCTCTTGTGCGACGACCGCGTAACGTCCTGACGGACAGAGTCGACGTTATTACGAAACGGCTGGCCCGGATCAATCCGCCCGCGGTTAGGACGGCAGGCTGGCAGGCACCGACAGACAGACACAGACGGCGGCGTCTCAGACGCCGCCAATTAAGATCTCTCCACGTCCCCGCGAGGGACGCTAGGAGACATAGCTCCTCCCACAGGATAGACTAGGCATGTTGCTGGGAAGTTTCTTTCGCCGTTTCTTCTCTCCCAGCCATAACACGTTGCGAAACGGCAGTAAGATAGCGTAGGCCGCCGCGAATCACCGATCCCGGCCGGCCGGGATCCTTCCCCTCGGGCTTTATATTACCCGTCGCCCGTTCTCAATTAGTGCTTTGTGTCGCCCTATGGTGGGCATCATTAAATTCATCCCCCTCTCATGGCAACAGTCCAGCCGATGTAAAACTCCTTAGGGAGCTCCCTCGAGCATGTTGCCCCCCCGGGCTCGAGCGCTTTCGCTTCGCGAAGGCACTCGCCCCAGAAACCCCGGTAAAGTTGTAAGGTCTTCGGACCAACAACATAAAGTCAAGTCCAATAAAAAAAAAGGCCAGCCTGCTGCAATCTAGCTACCTTGTCTAAAACACTCACCTGGCCTCCTTGTCCACGTGCTTGGAATGCATCTTCAGATGCAAAGTGAGACACGATTGATTCTTGTACACGGTCTTGCAGTCGGCACAGAAGTGGATCTTGGTGGACTCCTCACCCTGCCTGTGCTTCGAGACCAAATGGTAACGAAAACTCGACACTGTACGGAATACATTGTTGCATTCTTTGCAATTAAACACTTCTTTCTCGGCAGTATGCATATCTCTAGAAACATTTTTATAGTATTACACAACTAATAATTCCTCGTGGAAGGCCACGACACACCTTCCATGATCGAATTGATCGTGTACTAGCAGGTGATGTCAGGAGCGTTAAGAACAGACGAGCGTGCATGACAAGAGTTATGAATGTCAAAGAAGCAAGTAAGGTGTGTAAGAATAAGCCTAAATGGCGCTCTGTTGATCGTGCCTACCCCGCAAGGGAACTGGTGTGAAGTTATGTATGTATGTAATAATTCCTCCCGATGTATCTACGCAGTATACCAATTTTGAAACACGCGAGTGTACGAAATTATTTTGTTATATAATAATAATCCGCAGACAAACAGATAAATAAACAATACTAACATCAAAATATTTAGGTATAATATAATATAATAATTCATTTATTTCAGAAATTGAGTATTTCCATATTATACAGTTTTATATTATTAATTATTTCAATGTTATCAAATTTCAAATTAGTTCACGGCACAACATTTAATTAATAAAGCAAATACTAGGGCATTGCACCCGCGTTACTATAATCCGGTAGTTGACAGTATGAAAAATATAGGCAGATTTTTATATATATCGTAGATTACGATCTAAACATGTCAAAAATAAATTGTTTTAATTAAAATAATAAATATTAATTTATATTTTTGAGAAATAAAATCGTTACATTGCAGCCATTAGTCACGTGACAATGAACGCCAATCAGAGCGCGTGACGTCATAGTGTGCAAAACACAACAAGTTGTTAATGAATTCTTAGCGAAAATTCATCATTTTCCAGTAATTTTGCTGTAAAATAATAGTATTTCCATTGTTATACACTGTGTTCATACGACTTTTTTTTTTTTTTTTTTTTGAGGCGAGGGAAAATGCTTAATCGATTTACGCACAAACTGGGTCGTTGCTAGGGGAACGACACGCGTCGGTCGGGGGCGATAACACTGCAGCAATAGTATGCTCTTGGCAGCGCTCCGTCCGCGATCGACGTCACAGAATAGTGTGGAAGACTCCGAGCGTTGCTGCACGGGCGAGCAACCCCAATACCCACTAAAAACCCCCTCCTCCCTGACGACCCTGCGCTTTGAATGTGTTGGAAAGGCTGAGATTTAGAACATAGTTACGCCCAGCCGATCCAGCACAATAAAGTGCCTGGAGTGTGCCCTGGGAGAACACGCCCCACTTCGTTGTGCGGGGGTAGAAGGTCCTTTGCTCTTCCTAGCAAGCTAAAGGTCCCCCGCGGGTGTTCATACGACTACAACAAGCAAACAAATAATAAACGCAAGTTTTATAAAAGCAAAAACCAGTAATTTGCCAAAAATCGACGTTGTTATGCTGGGTGCGTTTTTCGCAACTAACACCAATTTGTGCTCTTAAAACTTCTGTGTAAGTATATAACATCACAAACTACTATGGATACTAAGTATTATAACATTAAACAATAGCACGTAGTGTTAAAATTGTGATTAAGATATGGCAAAGTATTATTTTTTAATAATTATTTTTGAGGTTATGATAATTTTAATATTCGTAAATGTTGATGCTAATGGTGAAATTTCTTTTGTAGATCATCGCGAGTATGTTATGGAGATGACGCCATCAGTTATGTGCATTTGAAACGTGATTGCAAACTCCTGTATTGTAAGTGTAAAATATACCCAGATCATAAGTGCTATCGAAATTATCGTCATCGCAGGAGTGAAGAACCAGTATGCACTTCTGCGGACTGTTATTGGAAAAAATCGAAGCTATGACAACTGTGAACCAGTTTAAAATATGTAGTAGTAACCCTAGTTTACCATCAAATTCAAATGTACTTATAAGTTTTTAGAAGGACGAAAAATGAAACTTGAGGATTGTGCATTATTTAAATATCAACATAATTCTGTTATCAGTGATACAGCCAGCACTTTAATGTATCAACTTGTTTTAAAATATAATGAACAATGTGAGTCATTTTTAAGAAATACAGTAATATCAGATGCTGTCATAAAACAATTTAAGTGGAAACAAGGGAGTAATTTAAAAGCAGTCTTTGGCATGAATTAAGATATGGATGGATAACAGCATCACAGGCTTTTGAAGTAAGTAGATGCAAGACCCACAGTCAGAGAAAATTTGGAACTGAAACTTCATAAAAAAAATTAAGAAATGTGGTCTCATATTAAGTCAACAATATCCAATGATTGCTGGTTCACCGGATGGTACATGTGAAAATTGCATAGTAGAAATTAAGTGTCTCTACAGTACAAACCATATTCAAGTTATGAATATGTTAGTGATCTTATTACTGACAACTTGTTACCATTTTGGAAATTCCATGTGTATCCATTACTTTATCAAAACATATGAAGTAACCACTAGGTAGATTCTGATCTCATCATTTTATAATAAAATAAAACACAAAATGATTTTGGAGTTTCATTTAATGAGGCAATCTTATAAATTAACTAAACTACCATGCTCTAGGGCTAGGGTAACTAGGTTAGTTCATGACTACTTAAGGCCGGTTCCTTTATCTTACTATTCACTCACCCAACCATCAGTTGAATTTTGACATTACTTGTATGAAGCTTATGTCAAATTTTAAGCGATGTTAAGGTAAATGAACTCTATAAGATATAGGAACCAGCCATTAGTGGATCATCTATAAAGTAAAGTTGTTCATGGAAAGGATATTTATTTACATATTTTTTATTTGCATAAAAAATTTGATCTGGATGTGTTGAGTGGAATGGTGACATGAGGACTCTGTGTGAGTAACGGATGAAGTATATAAAGACAGAGTGTCACAGTGACTTCTTCCATTATTAATTTCTTTGAAACTGCTTATACTGGATCCAGATGGCCTTAATGATTTCACAGAATATTTCACTTAAAATGGAAATGAAGAAACTGATTTTTGTGAAGACTACTAGTGTTCCTGCCTGGTCCAGTCTGGCTTAGCTTAATACTGGATTGAGTAGCTTTACTTCTATATTTATGTGTCATCAGTACTTAAACAGATTTATTTGCTGTTTTAAGACCTCGTAAACCTTCTTCCTGGGGTAAAACTGAAAATAAATTGACAATATTATTATTAGATTGTTTCAAGAAAATTAATATTGGATCTACTCACTAATAATGTAAGAACCTGTGGTTGTGTTGGAAGTATTTTCAAGAATTTAACTAGCACCACTGGTACTGGCTAATACAGTACTACTTTCAACTGATTTATTTACACACTTTCTTAATAGCATCATCTTTTGTTCTTTATTGTTATATATGGTCGATTTAGACTGCTACAAGTTCACTTTCTTCTATCTGGCTTACAATCAAATTCACTAGGTAAACAGCTTGGTTTCAAACGTAAGTGTAATACATAATAATTAGTATTCATTTTTTATTATGTATTTTTTAAACTTTTGATAACACTTCAACCAAACAGATGTTTGTTTTGCACACCGTGACGTCATGCGAGACGCCATGACAGCTTGACGCGTTTTCGTTACGAAATGTCAAAATATTTATAAAATTCCTAAATAAAATATGTTCATGTTGGTTTTTTACTGAAATATTAATATTTTAGCTAAAATAGACCATAAGGCACAATATAAACCTGTTTCTCAAAAAGTGTCAACTACCGAATTAAAATGCCGTTAGAATTACTATAGAGTTTATTAGAACTATACAAACACGTATAACACAGGTACAAATATAACCGAACGCAATAAGTACAAACGTAATGCAGAAGGTCGTAATTCAATAAAATGCGCAAAGTCCGTCACTTATTAGATTCCCGATTGTAGTACACACGCCTCGCTTCGCTCGTGGTTCTTGCTCGACTGCCTCCCCCCTCCATGAGGGTATCGTTTTATACTGCGCAACTGCAATGTCCCCTTATCTAAGTCGACTTAATTCGCCACACCTGGCTAATGACTGCCATAAAAGATTACAATACAACAATGGGCTGTTTGCCAATAAGTAAACAAGAGAAGACAATCATAAAAGAATTTAAATGTTATTAGTTCAAATGCCGACGGGTAATAAATGTGCTTATTTCAGATATGCAGGTGGATTTTGTTTTTGTCGGGACCTGCGTTGTAACAATTTTTTTTTGTTAACAACTTTACGGACTCTAGTTCCGTACCCTTTTTTTACAATTAACTTTAAGAAGAAGTTAAGAAGTTGTACACGCTTATTTGTTAATTTGTTATTGTGTGACATTTAATGAATGCATGTTTGTGTTGTGGTGTACCTTAAGAATAAATTATTATATTAACATTACATAGTTGTAACATTATTATAAATGTTTCTATTCCACGGCGTCAAAGCTACATGTATGCCAAATCATTTCAAGCACGGACTCTGCCACCGGGTCGCCAGGCGGCCCAAAACAAACAAACAAACTCATGCATTTAACTGGGTGTGCAATATAACAATAAACAAATGCGTATCAATATGGAATTTGTTTTGAGATTTTTTTTTTCCTTCTTTATATTATAATCTATGATAAGTATATTTGATTTAAATTAACTTCTCGTCGACCATTCCGCAATGCTTGAAGACAAAAGTCTTCGAGCAGTGCGTCCTCCCTGTCCTGACCTACGGGGCCGAGACATGGACACTTACGGCAGGATTGGTCCACAAGCTCCAAGTCGCTCAGCGGGCTATGGAGCGAGCTATGTTGGGTGTTTCTCTTATGGATAAAATTAGAAATGAGGATATCCGTAAGAGAACCAAGGTAACCGACATAGCTCGCAAAATTAGCAAGGTCGCCGGTAGGCGCTGGCTGAGGAACTCGGAGGACAGGGATGAGTGGCGCCGTCTTGGGGAGGCCTACGTCCAGCAGTGGACTGCAAATGGCTGACGACGACGACGACGATTTAAATTAGTTTTAAATTTTAATCATTTTATTTTCACATTGTCAGATCAACTTCTCTGGAAGATATCGCCGGCGGCGATAAGACCTCCTATTGTATATGTATAATATGTCTAACTTATGTATGCAATAAAGAACATTCATTCATTCATTCACAAACATACATATTGCCCATCCCCAAATTAAGCAAGTTACGCTTGTGTTACGGGATATCATAGAATGAACTACTCTGGGGCCGATATCAGACACCCAGACCATCTATACATATAATAAAACTATAGAGGTCGAATTTCTATACAATGAAAAAGAATGCTAAAAACCGAGTCAGGGTGATGTAAGAAGTGAAACAGAACTAATTTAGATTTTTTTTCAAACTTTTTGTTTCTCTGTACGGGTTAATCTCCGAAACGACTGGAACGCTTTAAATGAAATTTTGTATGGTGGTGTAGCTTATATCCCTGTAAAAAATTATTACGCGGACGAAGTCGCGGGCATCAGCTAGTAGTAAATAAAGAAGAAACTTCGTTTCCGAAATTTAGCAATTCAGGAATCGAACCCGGAACCTTTGCGTTGCACCGAAGTAGGTTAGCAAAGGCTTAGCCTGCTCAACCAAAGAGGTCGTCTATTTGTGTAAGCGGGACAGAGCTAAGAATGCATAGCAAGCAACACCCTACCTTTTGCCCCTTGCGCCTATAGTTCAATATACATTATTTACACATCGAAAAACGCTCCGTTTTCTCTGCGCAAACGATAATTGCCGATCGGAATTACAATTTGTGAAATTGGAAAAAAACTAATAAGGTGTCCTAGGGACATCTAATTGGAAGGAAGCTGCTACAACTTCATTAATTCTGCGAATCGTAGTTCTGTAACATACTTCTGTATAAAACTTATAAAAAGATGGGCTTGAGATATAAATAGAATCTTATGTTAATATATAAAGCTGAAAAGTTTGTTTGTTTGTTTGCTTGAACGCACTAATCTCAGGAACTACCAGTCTGATTTGAAAAATTATTTCAGTTTTTTTTTTATTGCAGCAGATTAGCAGACAGGCAGACGGCCCACTTGAAGGAAAGCGGTTACCATCGCCTATGGACATTTGCAACACCAAAGATGCTACAAGTGCGCTGCTGCTCTCTTAAGGGAAACTGGAACCTAGTCACTAATGCCGGAACACAACTCAAGGTTGTTATGGCGACATACTTTAGACCAGGGGTGGTAGCCATCCAGTCGGGCAAATGCCCTACCACCTGGCTGTGGGTTCTTAAGTCGCCTCTTACGACAGGCCGCCCCAACGCAGGAAATTGTATTCTTTCTCCGTTCCTGCACGGATAAAAAGTTCAGTGTTAGATAGCCCATTTATCGAGAAAGGCTATAGGCTATATATCATCACGCTAAGACCAATAGGAGCGGAGTCAAATCGGACTTTTTATTTTGAGATTATTATAAATGTGTTTACTTGTTAATTCTTTTTAATTACTTATGGGAGCTGCATACGTCTAGTCATCGCAGCAGACAACGAACTACTGGCTAGCGCAACGCGGGAGCGCACATATTAATAGTTGTTCTATCTCGCTCGCACATCATCCGTCCCGCTCACACATTCTGCTAGCTGTACGACGTTAATATTTGTACTTAAGGTGACCGTTTCCAAAATAAATGAGATCACTTCAGTTTACATCAGAACTCGACAGTGAATACTACTCTCTGCCATCTGAAGTATCATTTAACCTCTACCTCCAGCTGCTACATACTTATCTACACGCTTAAGTACCTCATGTCGCGCATTAAATTGTTTGATGAGCTGAAGTTCCTGTGGCACTCCCTGCAGTTAATCCTTGCGTAGTGTTTGCGCTTGTGTTTGACGTAACTTCTGTAACAACTGATGAAAACAAAGACAAAAGGTTATTATAGACATTAGGTTTAGACGTGTTAATAGTTATGCTAGAATTATTGTATTGATTATAGCTCTTAGGGCCAAGACTTGGAACCGGATTTTACAAGTTACTCACTAGAACAATTAATTAAAAATCAAAGTCTTTTACATTATTAGCATAATCGCAATTTTGGCACGAGTGTCCAAAAAATCTAATAATATCCATGATGTCATTTTTATTTATACTTTTTTTCCTTTGTTGCATAATAATTACAGATAATTTAAGAATTTCCTTTGAGTCAGGTTGCCTGGAAGAGATCGCTTTTAGCAATGAGGCTGCCTTTTGTATTACCAAGTAACTATAGTCTTGTTGTGCATTTTATTTTGGTGAACATTACAGTGTTGTCTATGTCTACATATAATAAAAAGTACATACACGCAAATTACTCACTCACTCACTCAAACATATAAAAACCTACCTCATTTACACTAGGTGTTTTAAAAATGGTAGAACAAACTCACTCAGTGGCATAATCGCACTCTTGGCACGAGTGTCCAAAAATCTTATAATATAAGTACATACATACACACAAGTTACTCACTTACTCACTCAAACATATAAAAACCTACCTCATTTACATTAGGTGTATTAAAAATGGTAGAACAAACTCACTCAGTGGCATAATTGCACTCTTGCCACGAGTGTCCAAAAAATCTTATAATATAAGTACATACATACACACAAGTTACTCACTCATTCACTCAAACATATAAAAACCTACTTCATTTACACAAGGCGTTTTAAAAATAGTAGAACAAACACTCAGTGACATAGTCGCACTTATGACACGTATGTCCGAACGCGATTACGCCGTGCTTTGGACCATGCTCGCTGTTATAGTGCCCGCCGCAACTCCGCTCATTCTTAAACCGGAGGCCTCATATAACGCACTCGTATCTGAATTCCCAAATAATTCAAGTAGTTACATACTTTTCTTATGCCTCTACTAAAGCTGGGATAATGTTAGCGACTGTGTCACGCAGATATTTGATACAACAATAATTTTGGGTAAATTTATTTTAAAGTGTCACTATATCCTTTCCAAGCATTTATTTAACTTTTGACAGTTCGATGACGGATCAATTAGTAATGCCCTAATGCGTTACCGAATCGATTTGTTATAAAAATCGACTTCATTTATAAATAAGTTTTAATCAATCTAATTTATCTATATAAACTGACGGACTCATAAACTGCATCAAAGTTCAGGATTACTTTGAAATGATTTTTTAAAATAAGTATGCAAACTTTTTAGATTAAATTATATAAATATGGAGAGACTGGCTCTTAATCTCAAAAAAAAAGAAAATTTAAAAATAGAACTGCAATAAAACAAATGAATATAGCCGGGAAAAGAAAATTTACTCGTAGTATCAGATTTGCGTGTTATTTATAGCAAAGTTTTAAATTGATTCTCATTGATTTTTTATTCTTTTGTCCATTGAATTATTGTTACCAGCAGAATTGTTGGGTTAGTTTTTTAACTCACCGAGAGTTTTTGAACCATAATATGGATACTTCGTCCGAACAAGCGGCTCAAATTGTAGCATTGGTGCGGGAGGGCTTGGATCAACGAACGATTGGTAGAAATTTAAATTTAAACCAGTCTACAGTTTCTAGAATATACAGAAGGTTCGTGGAGACAGGTTCTTACAGAAGGAGACGTGGTACAGGCAGGACTCGAGCAACCACCGGTCGTGATGACCGATTTATTGTTACAACTTCCCTGCGAAATCGTTTCCTCACGTCTGTTAACATCAAAACAGAGCCTAATGAAGTGCGTGGAGTAAACGTGAGTGCACGAACAATAAGAAGAAGGTTAAAGGAAGCGGATATCACCCCTTTTAGACCAGCAAATGGCCCAAAGTTGTCTGTAGCTCACAGACAAGCTCGCTTAAGATTTGCGCGTGATCACCTGAATTGGGCAGAAGAGCAATGGACCTCCGTATTGTTCACGGACGAGTGTAGGACATGTTTATATGGTGCAGATGGTCACAGAAGAGTCTATCGTTGACGTGGGGAGCGATATGCTCAAAGTTGCATTGAGGAGCGTGTTCCTTTTGGAGGCGGTTCGTGTATGGTCTGGGGTGGCATATCGATGAACGGGCGAACAGAACTTGTGGTCATAGACATGGTCCGTCAAAACGATAATAGAGGGGGTTTGACTGCACATCGCTACATAACAGAGATCTTAGAAGATCACGTGGTGCCTTACATGGGATTCATAGGCGAAAATTTTACTTCAATGCAGGATAATGCCCGGCCGCACGCTGCTGCACAAGTTCGACAATATTGCGAAGAGGTTGGGATACGTACAATGAATTGGCCAGCACGCAGGCCGGATCTTAATCCCATTGAGCATGTTTGGGACAATTTAAAAAGAGCTGTATATGCGAGAAACCCTTTGCCCACGACAGTGGCAGCACTAAGAACAGCACTTTCAGAAGAATGGGACAATATTCCGCAAGATCTTTTAATAACCCTAATAAAATCTATGCGGAACCGATTAGAATCCGTAATAAGGGCACGTTGAGGTAATACACTTTGACTTTGACTTTGCGCGGGTTATTGAATCGTGCATTACGTTTGGACTGGCTGTGTTCAGTTATATTTGTAGCTGTGTTATACGTGTTTGTATAGTTCTAATAAACTCTATAAGAATTCCAACGGCATTTTAATTCAAGTCTCGTAACAATATAATGCAATATTTTGAACGATGTTTATCAGAACACTTACCTCGTCATGCTTTTGCATATGAATGTCTAGAGTTCTTTTAGACAAGAAACCAATTGCACATGAATCACATTTAAAATCTTTGTCAGCATATGCTGGGTGTTTTTTAGAAGTTTCTAGCTCCTCCAAAACCTGTTCCGGAGTCAATGTGACGATTCCGATCTTTCCACTGTACAAGTCATCCTCTAGCGGTATAGAAGAGGACTCTGTCTTTGTGTGATCTAGCTGAAAGACATTATTTTTTTATTTGATTTTATCCATGCAGGAATGGAGAAAGAATACAATTTCCTGCAGCCGGGCGGCCTGTCGTAAGAGGCGACAAAACAACCCACAGCCAGGTGGTAGGGCATTTGCCCGACTGGAGGGCTACCAGCCCTGGTTTAAAGTATGTCGCCATAACAACCTTGGGTTGTGTTCCAGCATTAGTGACCAGGTTCCAGTCTCCCTTAAGAGAGCAGCAGCGCATTTGTAGCACCTTTGGTGTTGCAAATGTCCATAGGCGATGGTAACCGCTTTCCATCAAGTGGGCCGTCTGCTTGTCTGCTGAACTCCTGCAATAAAAAATAATAAAAAAAACTAAATAAATAGTACACTACATAAATATTTATTAATGCGAACAATGTGCTTGCATCTCCTTGGAAAGTTTGAGTAAGTCAGGTTTGTATGTTGTTGTTTTTAATTTTAGGCATGATTCCAAGTTCTCATCAATAAGATTTATTATTGCGCCTTCCGTGGATATTTGTGCCAGAGCCGCACTTAAGGAGTCAAAGAGCCACATGCGGCTCTGGAGTCGGGTTAGTGTGAGAGAGGAGCCTGCCTACCGCTGCCGTATGCGTGAGAGAAAGGAAAGGCAGACAGACTGTCGCCGTAACGCGTTACGTAACGAAGCGGTTTACCCTCCCATAAGAAGTTATCACTTCAAAAACTATGAATCACGATCAAATATAGCCTATATCGCTCAGGAATAATGTAGCTTTCTACTGGTGAAAGAATTTTCAAAATCGGTTCAGTAGTTCAAGAGATTACTTCCCACAAAGTCACAAACTTTACCCCTTTATTATTAGTATAGATGTTTCTTTATTGCATGAGTTCAGCGGACAGACAGACGGCCCACCTGATGGAAAGCGGTTACCGTCGCCTATGGAGATTTGTAACACCAAAGGTGCTACCAATGTGCTTCCACTCTCTAAAAGCAGTCTTGAACCTGGCCAGTAATGCAGAAACACAACTCAAGGTTGTTATGGTAGTCATCCAATCGGTCAAATACCCTACCACCTGGCTGTGGGTTGTTTTAGTCGCCTGTTACGACCGGTGGAAATTGTATTCTTTTTCAGTTCCTGCATGGATAAATGTATAGATGAGTATGAAAGATAATTACTCACCACTTCACTTTCTGATGCAGGTTGCAAAGTCATAATAGGTTCAACCTTCACCACTGTAGATACTCTTATAAAATCTTCATCATCAGACCGTACCTCTTGTTTGATTTCAATATCACCGGAATCATCTTCAGATGTATCTTCAAGTTTTTGTAGCTTGTCAACTAATGGTTTCTTGTTATTTTTCTCTTCTTTCTTCTGGTGTTTGGGTTCTTCTGCTCTAGTCTTAAGCATGTTAGGTATAGGTAACGCAGCATTTTGGTTCTTGGAGGATATTGGTACTATAGATACAATGCAAACTGGTGTCCTTTTAAGCAATGGTACAGTTTTTGCTGTGTTTTTGGTATACTGAAAAGATTACTATACAATAATATTTATTATTAAAAGTCATGATAGCTAGATCTGTAGAAGAAGAGACTAGAATTTGTTTAAAAAAAATTAAAAACAAATTAAGAAGATTAAGATGACAGGGGCATATAGTAAGGAGGGAATGAATAATATGAAAGTCACTTGACAAAAAGAATGTTAAACTACAAGATGGATGGGTACAAATGTAAAGGTAGACCAAAGATGAATGGATTGTGTGAAGGATGACATGTGGTGCGACAGAAGATGTATGTCAGAATAGAGGAGTGTGGAAGGAAAAGTCATACTGTGCCGACCCCAATTAATTGGGATATAAAAGAAAGAAAAGGGAGATGTAGCGTAATAATAATATATAATAATAATCGGCAGAAAAACACACACATTGTATATCCCCAAATTAAGCAAGTTACGCTTGTGTTATGGGTAATATACAATGGACTACTCTGGGGCCGATCCCAGACACCCAGACCATAGTAAATAACGGAGAAAAGACGTTTTTCGAAATTTACTATACCAGGAATCGAACCCGGGGCCTCTGCGTTGCAGTGAGGTTGGCCGGCAAAGGCTTAGCCCGCACAACCACAGAGGCCGTCTATGGCTAGCACACGCGTCCCAAACAGAAAGGGTTTGAGTCCTGGCTGGAGCGCATGCACCGCTGAGGTAGTATTCTGATTTAATGTGCATATTGTAACACTTACCAAATCTTAGCTACAGTCAAAGAAAACATCGTGAGGAATGCCGGACTGGGCGTAACTACGTTCCAAGTCTCAGCCTTTCCTACATAAAAAGCGCGGGGCACATGGGAGGAGGGTGGTTTTAGTGGGTAGTGGTTGTTGCCCGTGCAAATTCTCGGAGTCTCCACACAAGCTGGTTGATTACTGTTTCGATTGCCCCTTATTAAAGGGTAAAGCCTCCATGATCAACTATGGTCTAATCCCTTGCAAAAGACCCGGTATTGTGCGTAAATAGCATTTCCCCCGCCTTAAAAAAAAGAAAACATCGTGACGAAACCTGCACAACGAGATGACCGATATGTCAAACCCGCCAAGCCGCCTTAGACAAGCCTGACGGGTATACCGTCCGTTCCCCTATAATGGGAGGCCTTAGCCCCAGCAGTGGAGCATTTATATGCTGTTATTGTAATAACATGGCCACGTTCGGGCCCTGAAGATAAGTGGCATTAGCGCTAAACAAATAGTGAATAATAATAATAATAAGGTATCTGGGTGAAGTGTTCGATGTAGAAGGCAGCCTGACTGGACACGCCGTATTATGAGGTTCCTGTTTCTGGAGCCTTAACCAGCGGTAGTTTGGGACTTCTACGTGCTAGCTTCCCCATGCCCTCATGGCCAAAAGTCCGAGCCAAACGCCCCCCCCCCCCCCGCAAAAATCTAAATCCAGGGCTGAACTACACTACGCGTCGGGGTGCGAATATCAGCCTGCAGCTCATCAACAATCTGTCTATATATACAGATTTTTTGATTTTGTCAAGTGGCCCTTCAAGGCCAAATCCTAAAGTATGCTTTATAGCGGAAAGCATTTAGTCTCGCAGTCGATTTTGACGAAAACTTGAGTGACAAACAGACAAACTAAAGTGACTTATGTACATATCAATATATTACATACATACATATCAGTATACTTTTGTCTGATGTCTATTATGCTTGACGTTTCAATATTTTGTAAATATACTTTTTTTTATTTTGCGTGGTCGCAGGACTCGACTAGCTGCGACCTCGCTAAGCCTACGCCACATTAGCACAATATTCGATACGCATCCAACAAGTTATATTGCAAAACCCACATGTTTTTCTAATCCACACTAAGGCTGCCTGGAAGAAATTGATTTTAGTAATAAGACCGCCTATTATTTTCTGTACTTAAACGTCTTGAACTGTAAACTTAATGTCACGCAATAAAGTAGATTCTATTCTAAATTGTCAGCATCAACATCAATCATCATCATTTCATTGTACAACGCTTCAATTTGATCCCGCCATCTCCCTTCCATCATCGGACTACCAGACACATGGGCATCGGCTTCATCATGCACACCGCAAAGGAGTGGAACTCATTGCTGGAATGTGTCTTTCGCAATACCTACAATCTGGGTGTCTTCGAGTCCTTCCTGGTGCAGATCCATTTTTCAATGAGACACATAATTTAAATTAGCTCACAATGTGGAGGGAAATTTGAAATTGGAACTTATAAATAGTCATATTTTCAAAATAGATTATAACTGGCCAGTCTCTCAAACATTAAAACTTTTTTCATAATACTTTCTGAGTGGCCTGGTAATGTAATTGTTCTGTGGATGTGTAACTGAACTCCTCCTAAATGGATGGACCGATTTCGATTGAATTTTTTGTATGTGTTCAGGTGTATTTGAGAATGGTTTAGATTCACAATTGGACCCGGTAGGTGGCACTGCAATCGGGTTCCATATTCTATTTTTACAGGGCAAGACAATGTCTGCCGGGACGGCTAGTATGTAGATATAAGACAATCAGTTTGCACCCCTTAAGTTCCTGCACCTGGGTGCCACACACTAACTACTTATTACACCCCAGGGTAAAAAGGGCCTGCATATAATTTTTTAGTGTTACTTAACTAAATACTTACTTCCACTGAGGAATGTATACTTTTTTTTATTAATTGCTTAAACTTTTCAATCTTTACAAGAAGGGTGTGACAGCTGATGCATACTACACTGCATTTAAGATAACACTGAAATAAAGAAGTGGTATAGAAATGAATATATTTGTCTATCTGATTCTGATCGATTGGAGTCTGTACAATGCCTTTAAAAATGTGGAAAAAATCAGGGGAGTAATTCTAGCCAGGAGATTCTAAAAATGCAATTTATATTATTTTTATCTGTCTGTTAGAACATTACATGAAAACTACTCAACAGATTCAAATGAAACACAGACATAGAGCTAGCTCATATCCCAAGGCATGACTTAGCATACTTTTTATCCCTATAAATGAGCTTGTTTCCATGGGATAGACGAAAATAGGGAAAAAGAAAAGAAAATGATGCTGCGATCGCGTCTTTCTTAGAAGCTACTTTATGTATACGAATGAAACTCGACATAGTGCTGGCTTATAACCTGGGGTTGACACTTAGGATAGATAAATGATGTTGTTTTCTTAGAATGGATGGATTAGCAAAATAGGTGGCGCTGCAATAGCATTTATCAATTCACTAACAAATACCTATGTTGGTCATGAACAATGTTTAATTTATTGTATTACTTCACTTCAAACCGAACTACATAGAATATAATAGCTTTCTTTAGAAATGTAACATATTATAATGTTACGTTTGTTAACACTTTTTTGGGTGGGGTATAGCACCTTATCCATGTATGAACAGAGCAAGAACACAATTCCGGCGGCCCGGCGGCCTGTCGTAAGAGGCGACAAAACAACCCACAGCCAGGTGGTTAGGCATTCGCCCAACTGGATGACTACCACCCCTGGTCTAAAATATGTTGTCATAACAACCTTGAATTGCGTTCCGGCATTAGTAAACCAGGTTCCAGTCTCCCTTAAGAAACAAGCAGTGTATTTGTAGCACCATTGGCATTGCACATGTCCATAGGCGATGGTAACTGCTTTCCATCAAGTGGACCGTCTACCTGTCTGTTAAACTCCTGCAATAAAATAAAATAAGTATAGATATAGGACGCACTTATTTTAAGTAATAGGAGGGGTGAAGGGGGAGGAAAGGAAGTCATACTTACTCCTTCTGCAACCCCTATGTCAAGTAAATGTATACTTCTTGAGATATTAAATGTTATTGTAAATATAAACTAACTTTTGTTTTTCACTAATATTGCACTTATATCAAAGGTCCAAATTTCAACAATCCTATAATTAACATAAAGATTCAAAATAGTCCAAAAACACAATAAAATTGCTGAAAAAATATATAAAATATTAATAATAAAGCAATTCACATAGGTAACCATTGTAGGAAAAACAAAAAAAACAGATAATACTGACACACTCGAAAATAATGACTGAAAGCAACTTTTTTACATAATCTTGAGATGAGTGATAAAAATTTACATGGAACTAGTGGGCCAACTAAATTTAATAAGTTCTAAACCATCTGAAGGATAATAAGACAATTGAAATGGGACTGCGTGGGACATATAATGAGAAATAATAAAAGTTAATGGACACTTAAGACTTAAGATAACAGAGTGGTACCAGAGATGGAAACAGGTGTAACTGTGAACAATACAAGAGATGGGAGGATGATTTGAAACACACAGCAAGCATAATCTCCACATAAGAGTTTGGAACTATAGAGAAAAAAACAACTGTATTTTTATACTTATTTTTTTTATTTAAAATCAATTTTAGTGATTATTTAGTGGCTAAAAACAGTTTTAGTAGTGTTATACAATACATGAGTATATTTCTAAAGTTAAATCACACTTTTATTGACAAAATTACTAGATCATTGTTGTGAATTTTAAACTGTCATAATTAATCAACTCAAAACCAGTTTTAATTGTTATAAACAAGTCTTAAGTATATTCCTAACTTAGATCATATAAACATCTAGATCACGCATCAATTGCACAAAAACGGCCCAAAAACAGTGCACTAGAATTGGTGCACTGGCTTCAGTGACTTCCCACCAGTGTTGCCGATTTGGCATTTTTAATGCTAAATTTGGAATATTTTTAAACCTGTTGGCATGAAAAAATGAGCTTTAGCATATTGCATATTTTAGCATTTTCAGAAATTTTTGTATATTTCGAATTTCAAGTACAATTGATAGCAATTTTTTTATTTGATTGACTTATTGTTCACACCCCTGTAAGATATTTACTCTGTGCAAAAGATTGATAAGCCCATAGACATATTTTTAAAATATTTAGTGGTATGGTAACTCTGTTATGAATTAGGGACTTTCCCGAATACACAATAGTAAAAGATTTTGTTTACATTCGGATTCGGATCTTACAACACTTTCAAGTGCACGTTGGTATCGACACTTGTATTGTGATAGCTTTAAAATAAACGTTTGTTCCTGTCCTGTGTGTGTGCTTGAAAAGTAGTTTTCTATTGACTCTGGAGAGATAATATGGCTCCAAAATATGAACAACATTATCGAGAAGAGTGAAAGAAGATGAGCGAGTTTAAACACTGGCTAAGACGAGCTAAAGAAGATTCGACCAAAGCTTACTGCAAATACTGTAAGTGCAACATTATAGCCAAAGTATAGAGTCGATTGTGATGCCAATGACTATTGATTTTGAAGTTGGCCCTTCAACATCCCAAGCACAAGCTCACGACGATGATGATATTGATGATCTACAAATATTATTTGATTTATCTTCATGATTAAATATACTTAAAAATTGCACTGCGTTTTTAATTACACTACCTAATTGCAATTATTTTCGTTTTTAATTCATTTAAACAAGATTTGGCATTTTTATTAGCATATTAAAGTTTGATCTAGCACATTTTTAGCATTATCACCGCCAAATTCTAGCATTTTTTCCATTTACAAAACGGCAACACTGCTTCCCACGCCTGTTAGTGTCGTTTCGATTACTTTACTGGTTAGAGCTCTCGCAAAAAAAATCATTATGCTGGCTTGCGCTATTAAAATGTGTCGGAACTATTTTAAAACGGGAAAGGATAAGGATGAGATGTCATTTAATCGGAAAACTTAACACTTTTCTCATGATTTCTTTGTAAAAACGTGAAATTTAATTTCGACATTTTCAAGGTTATCCAATTGATTGATGTTGTCAGGTGAGTAGTGTGACTTATTTTACAAAATTTGGGGACTTTTGTTACGATTTTTTTTTATTGATGAAATATGAATAATTGAAAAAATCTATAGAAAACAGACATGTAATGTTTGTGTATCCGGTTTTCTTAAACTGGTTTATATTACGTTTTACACTTCCTACGGATCCAATTGTAGCATATTGTTGGACACAGAGATGGATTTTGAAAGGAAGTATTTTGAATCATTTTCGGAGATATTTTTACACTATGTTTTTTATATTTTCTTATCAACGGCACAATTGTATAGAAATAAAGTACCTAAAATAATTATATATGATCGTGACCGATAAGAGGTAAGTTGTGTGAAGGATAATTAGAAAATTTAAGAATACTTAACCATCATATAAAATTATTTCTAATCTAACCTTAGGAATAAGTAATAAAACTACGTTTTAACGGTTTTAAGCGCGGTAATTTTATTTCATTTTGGTTTTTCCGACGTTTCGGCCACTTTTCAGTGGCCGTGATCACGGAAGACAAAGATGTCAAGTGTCAACGAGTATTGTTAAAGTTTTATTTAGCCTACCGCCAACTTATTAATTTTAATTATTTAATTTTAATTTTGTTTATGGTTATTATTTAATCTATGGGAGCCTAATCTAATTTACTACCGCTTCGCAACATGTTATGGCTTGAAGAGAAGAAGCGGCGCAAGAAACTCTTCAGCAAACATGCCTAGCTCTAATAATTTTATATAATATTAAAATGGGTGGAAGGAAAAATAAAAGTAATTATCAGTCAAGTTGGTTTGTGTTCCGTTGTACGCAGAAAGAGCTCACAGTGTCTTGAGGTCTGGCAGCTGGTTTTTGCTGGGTTTGGGTCTTAATAGTTTTGATAATTGGATCCCAAACAGGTGGTACTTGCCAACCATCTTCTCTATTGAAATTTGGGTGTTTTTTGATTTCAATAGCCTCACGCATCATTCTAGGTATGAAACGATTCTCTTTCGCGAGGATTTGTGGGTTATCGAATCTGATGTAGTGGTTGGGTTTATCCAGCGTGTGTTCACTGATCGCAGACTTCGTAGACCTTGTGTGTTTCATGTCAGCAATGTGTTCTTTTACTCGTGTTTTTATGCTCCTCTTTGTTTGCCCAATGTATGACAATCCACACTCACAATCAAGCTTGTAAACCCCTGCATCCTGGAGTGGGATATTGCATTTCACAGGTCTCAGAAATTGGGTAATCTTTTTCTGCGGCTTGAAATATGTTTTGATTGAAGCTCGCCTGAGGATGTGACCAATTCTGTCTGTGACCCCCTTGATGTAGGGTAGGGTAGCAGGGCACCGCTCAACTGAAGGTGGTTTGGGGCCTTTGTGACGTTGGTGTGGAGTCTTCAGCTGATTGCTGAAGGAATAAGGTTTGGACAATATAAACTTTTTAATGTAATCTTATGACGTTTGACATAGAATTGACAGAATGCATGCTGCAAATATCGTCAAAGAGGGTGTAGAAAAAACTGAATATCGTTTAAAGCAGATACTTCGATCGGAGTTATCTGTACTAATATTACAAAGAGGTAAAGTTTGTAAGTTTGTGACGTTGTAGGAGGTAATCTCGGGATCTACTAAACTGATTTTAAAAATTATTTTACTGTTGGAAAGCTACGTTAACAGGGAGTGTCATAGGCTATATAACATGACGCTTTATACCACGGGAGCGGGACAGACCACGGGTGAATCCGCGCCGGGCCGCTAATAATATTATAGATAACTCTTTATTGTCATAATTAAGATATTAATTTTGTCTATATTCTGTTAGCTGCATCTCCATTAATTCCTAATAAAGAAATAATTTAATATATTAATATGATAAAAAGCAAATTTTAGTTCAGAAAATAATCAAACTGAACTAGTTTGAATAAAAACTTTTGGATATGAATATTTTTATTTCTATAATAGCCCTTTTCAAGTGGTTTAGTTACTCTTAAGTCCCTGCATTAAACTATCCCGTGTACCTACCCCGTAGTTCCTACTACGGATATAAACTTTGGATTATACATAAAGCCCAATATGAACCTATCGAATCGTTCCAAGTCTACTATTACAAATGATTTCACTGACTTTTAGCGCAGGATAATATTTGGGTTATAAATAGTCATCTAATAACCTTCGTGAACATGATGTGTAACACAAAAATAATTTGCCAATATGAATAGTTTTTTAGAATTATTAAATTAGTATTGGTAATTAACAGACTTATAAATATGTACTAATATCTGTACAGACATTTTATTGCGAATTAAAATGACTACATGTGCTATGAATGTGTTATGAATTTATTTGTGCATTTTTTTATGGTTCGTTCCAAGACACACAACTTTTGTTGCTAATACTTTATTTAAAAAAAAAACTGAAACCTCTGAGTAATATTAAATTATAACACATAAAGCGATTAAATCATAACGATCATTTAAACTTTTCACTTACATAAAAAAAATATTTAATTATAAAAAATGGGGTAATATTTTTTTCCTGATATCCCGAAAACGCAGAGTGAATTTAGCAACGCTTCGCGTTTTTGATGCCATTTTTGGCGATGTTGTTTGTTAGCAATGCTCTCTCTAGACATGTTATATCTCAATGATTCCTAAACACATTCACTATTAAATTCATCCGGGCTTATATCTATATACCCAACCCGATTTTTTTATGTATTCATGTGCATTTTCCACTGAATGTTCCGTTTATTTTTATGGTCTATATAATTTAAAAAGTTACATATTCTTTCTTTCAACTAACTAAAATTTCATTGCCAAGTTCAGTTTGATACGCCAAATACGAACGAAGAATTGACGAAAGGCGTTTGAGAGTAAGTTGGGATAGTCACATTATTTTTTACTCAAAACACTGGTTGAAATAGATTATAATAAAATCTCTACTCTGTGAAAACATACATTAGATACATTGAGTTATAACATGTCTAGAGAGAGCATTTCTAACAAACAACATCGCCAAAAACGGCATCAAAAACGCGAAGCGTTGCTAAATTCACTCTGCGTTTTCGGGATATCAGGAAAAAAATATTACCCCATTTCTTATAATTAAATATTTTTTTATGTAAGTGAAAAGTCTAAATGATCGTTATGATTTAATGGCTTTATGTGTTATAATTTAATATTATTCAGAGGCTTCAGTTTTTTTATTAATAAAGTATTAGCAACAAAAGTTGTGTGTCTTGGAACGAACCATAAAAAAATACATGCACAAATAAATTCATAACACATTCATAGCACATGTAGTAATTTTAATTCGCAACAAAATATCTGTACAAATATTAGTACATATTTATAAGTCTGTTAATTACCAATACTAATGTAATAATTCTAAAAAAACTATTCATAATGGCAAATTATTTTTGTGTTACACATCATGTTCACGAAGGTTATTAGATGACTATTTATAACCCAAAGATTATCCTGCGCTAAAAGTCAGTGAAATCATTTGTAATAGTAGACTTGGAACAATTCGATAGGTTCATATTGGATAATAGGCTTTATGTATAATCCAAAGTTTATATCAGTGGTAGGAACTACGGGGTAGCTACACGGGATAGTTTATAGCAGGGACTTAAGAGCAACTAAAACACTTGAAAAGGGCTATTATATAAATAAAAATATTCATATCCAAAAGTTTTTATTCAAACTAGTTCAGTTTGATTATTTTCTGAACTAAAATTTGTTTTTTATCATATTAATATATTAAATTATTTCTTTATTAGGAATTAATGGAGATGCAGCTAACAGAATATAGACAAAATTAATATCTTAATTATGACAATAAAGAGTTATCTATAATATTACTAGCGGCCCGGCGCGGATTCATCCGCGGTCTGTCCCGCTCCCGTGGTATAAATCGTCATGTTATATAGCCTATGACACTCCCTGTTAACGTAGCTTTCCAACAGTAAAAGAATTTTTAAAATTGGTTTAGTAGATCCCGAGACTACCCCCCTACAACGTCACAAACTTACAAACTTTACCTCTTTATAATATTAGTACAGATAACTTCGACCGAAACATCTGCTTTAAACGATATTCAGTTTTTTTTACATCCTCTTTGACGATATTTGCAGCACGCATTCTGTCAATTCTATGTCAAACGTCATAAGGTTACATTAAAAAGTTTATATTGTCCAAAGCGCTAAGGTTAGATTAGAAATAATTTTATATGATGGTTAAGTATTCTTAAATTTTCTAATTATCCTTCACACAACTTATATCTTATCGGTCACGATCATATATAATTATTTTAGGTACTTTATTTCAATACAATTGTGCCGTTGATAAGAAAATATAAAAAAACATAGTGTAAAAATATCTCCAATAATGATTCAAAATATTTCCTTTCAAAATCCATCTCTTTGTCCAACAATATGCTACAATTGGATCCGTAGGAAGTCTAAAACGTAATATAAACTAGTTTAAGAAAACCGGACACACAAACATTACATGTCTGTTTTCTATAGATTTTTTTCAATTATTCATATTTCATAAATAAAAAAAAATCGTAACAAAAGTCCCCAAATTTTGGAAAATAAGTCACACTTCTCACCTCACAACATCAATCAATTCGATAACCTTGAAAATGTCGAAATTAAATTTCACGTTTTTTACAAAGAAATCATGAGAAAAGTGTTAAGTTTTCCGATTAAATGACATCTCATCCTTATCCTTTCTCGTTTTAAAATAGTTCCGACACATTTTAATAGCGCAGGCCGGCATAATTATTTTTTTTGCGAGAGCTCTAACCAGTAAAGTAATCGAAACGACACTAACAGGCGTGGGAAGCCACTGAAGCCAGTGCACCAATTTTGGTGCACTGTTTTTGGGCCGTTTTTGTGCAATTGATGCGTGATCTAGACGTTTATATGATCTAAGATTAGATATTACCTCGTTTCTGATGAACTCGAACAAAAACTATTTGTGTAAACACTAAACATTTGACCAATCGTACAAAAGTAACATTTTGTGCTAAACAGCAAGCACAAGTGTGTAAGCTAGACGGTAAGAATGTTTGTTGGTTTGAATTACTATTAAGAACTAAAGCGGACATTTTTCAACGCACAAACTACTATGGATACTACGTATTTTCAACGATTACATACAATTATTCATGTCATTTAATATATCTTCAGTGTTGCCAGATGACCATGTCAATGAATCCTACACTTTTGTCGAAATCCCAAAAATAAGCTTTTTGAAAAAAAACCTACAAAACAGTTTTTACTTATTTTAAAGGAGAAATAAAAAAGCCGTCGTGGAAAAAGTCAACGATGACGTTATTATTTTCGCTAACGCAACGCTCACAACGACCCGTGACAATAGGTGGGTTGAATAACCGTTCCACTCAAGTAGAAACCCAAGTTTACGATTTTGACGCCGGCAAACAAGTGGAATAGAAAAATCGCGGTTGTGAATGTGGTCGTTGTGATTCTTTTATGGAACGTAGCCTATAGGATATAACAACATATACGAGTAGAGAAGGCATAATAACATAAATAACTAGATAAGAATTGAGTTATTAAAATGAGCGATTGTATTGAAGCATGATTATACTATATATTATACTATATACTGTACTATATTATATCTTGGATATAATAATTGTAGGGATGAGAATTGTGTTTGTGGATGAATGAATGGTACTTTAAAAACTCGAAAATTTCTCAAAACTTAATTCTCCCCAAATAATCTTAAACCCCGAATCTCCCTACCAAAGCTGAAAAACCCGAATTTGCAGGGCATCCCCCCATCTGGCAACACTGTATATCTTATGAATGTCACAGACTATTGTGGCTACGTTCACACTTCCAATAGTAGTTTGTGATCACTTCTACTAGTAGCTCATAACGACCATGTTCACGACCGCGATTTGTCCCGTTCCACTTGCTTGTCGGCGTTACAATCGTAAACCCAAGTGGAACGGTTATTCAGTTCCTGGAGGGCATTCACGGCCGTTTCATTTAATACAATTTTTTGATAAGTTTTTTTCTCTTTCATTCAAACACATATCATATAAGTCTGTTTCGCTTTGAAATATCACAACGAACAAGAAGCTTATACACAATGGAGATTTTGTTCCGAATACCTAACTGAAGACCAATAATTTGTCCTTGAATGACGTCACTTATGTCTTTTGTCTTTTTCTTTAGGGTGACAATACTTTCTTTTAAAAATATGGATAATAAATTACTTTTCGTTTTTGTATCACGTTTGCCATGACTGATTTCGCTTAACAATTAACAAAAACCTGATAGCTGCCATTTTTTAACCCCCGACGAAAAAAGAGAAATTATAAGTTTGACCGCTGTCCGTCTGTGGCACCGTATCTCTTGAACGAGTCAACCAATTCGGATATAATTTTTGTATCCCGCCTTGACATTATAGCGCCATTTCAACGAGCAAACCTTCTCGTGCCATCCATCAATTAAAGCATATATAGGTGTTACTCAATCGAATTTGATGGCTCAACGATAGGTATTATTTTCGACTTTTTAAATGTTTACTTTTCTTTTTTGTTGGGTTTTTTTTATTTAATTTTGTAACAAACATGTCATCCCTCTATACTTTTTATACGAGGATACGGAATACATTGTGCAGTACCTCGTCATACTGTCTGATAGATATTCTTTAGAAAATATCTACCCAAATGTTATACCAAACATGATTGTCGAAACTTTAGGATTACTTATTTATTTATTACTTTATAATTTTTAAAACTTCTAATTATTTATAATAATCAATAATAGAGATTTTCGGTAAATAAAACTAGAATTAGTTTTTGATATTTCTAGATTTAATTGATAGAATATGTGGTGCTCACCCCCTGATCCAAAGGTCTAGGAATGACATACCGAAGCCGAAGCATTGAGCGGGATATGGAATAAAAGAATTTATATAGTGAAAATTAATAAAATTTATTAAATGAATAAAACATAACATTGGCCATAAATCGTAATCATCTAGTGGTAGGAACCCTTCGCTGCACAACCGTTAACCCTATGTTCACAAGGTAGGTTATATAGAAGTGCTGATCAAGAAACAGGTAGACTTATTTTTCTTAAAAAGTTGTATGCTTTTGGCGAATAAAAGTGCAAAGTTAATGCAAAAGCTTTGATGTCATCACTATATGTAATTTTTCTTTTCTTGTTTACTGTACTAACTTTCTGAAATTTTTCACAAATATTAGCAAAGTTACCTCGCAAAATATTTTCAATTTCAGACTGTGATATATAATCCCGGACTACATTTATGAGCGATATCATATCATTAATTTTTCGCTCTTGTCTCTTCACCTTTTGCTCCAATATTTTTCTACTCTTCTCTAAAGATTGTTCACGTGATGTCTTGAAGTTTACTTGAACATTAAAATCTTTCAAAGCACGCCGTTTGTATGGTGGTTAATTTTCAATATCGTGTCGAAAATTAATTTAGAGTCAAAAATGTCCAATGGATATTTCACTTTCATTGTTTTTATTTTCATGAGTGGAAACTTATAAAAATGTAATTCACAGAATACTATCTATCTAATAAGATAATTTGCTAATATAAAAGTTTGTTCACTTACAATATCTTGTTTTGGAAATAGCATTAGGGGAACATTATCATTGACAGCTGTATGTGATTGAGTCCATGAAGTGATGGGACATTAACACAATCCTGAAATTAAAAATGATTTATAGAGGTATACATTTTTCATAAGAACATAATAATATATACTATAAAGATCACAAATGTTCTTATCCAACACTTACCACCACATTGCAACATTTACACAATTGATATGAGTAGAATGGTACAGCATCTTTTAGCTGACAACCTGGTGTGCTAGTTATAGTCTGCATTCTTAAAATGAAGACTACAAATCTTCGCAGATTCATAAAATTTTCCCTTTAATGGTACTACAGATATCCAAGCATTCCTCTTGTTTGGATCTTCAGGGAAACTGTAAATAGAAATAAAAAGAAAAATAGTATAAATGTCCAAAATTAGGCTATAAACTGTTTTTAATAAATCATTTTGCTCATTTAATTTACAATGTTTTAAAATCTTGGATCTTCATTATGTAGATTAAAAGGTACGCCAAGACTACAAGCACTATATATCAGTTAATACTTTAAACAGGAAGGTTTTATAATTAGACCAATTTTTAAGAATAAGAAGCTTGTCACCCTACTCCTCTTGTTTATGTATAGTTTACAATACAATAAATCGTATTTAACTGCATATTAGTACAATAATTCCCTGTGGGAATTGATGCAAAGAAAGTATCGTTAATTTCTGTATGTGTTATTATAAAATAGCAAGACTTTTAGTGTTAATTTCCTTAAAATATTAATCTAACTCAATAAGAATTTAATTCAACTTACTTGTGGAATTTCACGCCTGATGTTGGATGCCAAACACTTTTGCAACCACGAACTACACAACCCATTCTAGAATATCACTTAAACACACCATTTATCATATAAAATCTCAGTTATACGATCGAATTAGACGAAACTCATAAACTAACTTTTTGACAGGAAGCCATATCTAGTTTCAGTGTTGCCAAAGTAGATTTTTAATTTTTGACGAATGCTGGGGACAACTTTGTGAAATGATATTGTTATAATATTTTGCATCAAAGGAAATTTCCTTTTTATTTAACAAAAGATTCCATTACATAGAATTAATCTCTGTCTATTGTTTTCAAATAAAATAAAAACTTTTCAAATTTTATAATAATTTCTTACAACTGATGGAAATTGACGAATTTTTTTTACTTTTATATATATGTCGGCGAGAATATGTTAATTAATTTATAGATGACGTAAGAAAAAGGATAATCTAAGTTCTCTAATCTAAAATCAGCAAACGTATGACAGCATTGTGAATAGCAGAGTTGGTGTTGGTAGACCACGAAGTACACACCATGATCAAATAGAAGTGTTAAAAAAAGGTCAGGTAAAAAACATCTCAAATAAACGTGCGTATATGAAGAGTTTAATGAAAGTAGATGAAGCGAAAGCTGATTGTCAGGATCGTCGCAAGTGGAGATCCATAGTCTCTGCCTACCCCCATGGGAATAGGCGTGATAATATATATGTATGTATGAACAAATAATTCATTAACAATAATAAAAATATTTATTTTGTACAGCGCACGTGTGTTGGTTTGCTTTAATGTTAGTCGGTGCAAATTATCAAATGATAACATAAAAGTAATAACAGGTTCTTTAATTTTATATCGATTATTGAGCATTTGTTTAAGAATTACCGACCTGGACCAGATGCATTGGACACTGTGCCTCGAGTCTTGGAGCAGAGAGCCTCGAATTTACGCGTTGCGTGCGGCGTTCCACAGGGGTCGGTCCTCGGGCCGATTCTTTGGAACGTAGGTTATGACTGGATCCTTCGGGTTCCGGTCCTGCCCGGGGTAGGGCTGATCTGCTTTGCGGACGACACCCTACTCACGGCACGCGCTGCGTCATTAGCGAAATCCGTGGACGTCGCCAACGCCGGGTTGGCGATTGTCGTAGATCGAATAGCTAGGCTGGGCTTGAGGGTCTCCCCCGCGAAAACGGAGGCCGTCATGTTCCATAGGAAATTTCGCAATCCCCCCGCGGACTTGACCGTTTCGGTCCAAGGGGTGGCGATTAGAGTAGGGCCCCAGATGAAATATCTGGGGCTAGTTCTCGATGGGAAATGGCTGTTCAAAGCGCACTTTGAGCAGCTAGTTCCCAAACTCGTCAAATCCGCGGGCGCACTCTCCAGGCTGCTTCCCAACGTGGGGGGCCCGGGGGGTGCGACGCGGAAACTTTACTCTGGCATCCTGAGGAGTATGGCGCTGTACGGTGCACCCGTCTGGTCCACTGCACTTCACCGCCACAACAGAACCCTGCTGCACCGGGCGCAGCGGGTTCTGGCCGTGAGGACCATACGGGGGTATCGCACAGTGTCGCGGACGGCGGCCACCCTCCTGGCAGGCGATCCGCCCTGGCATCTCCAGGCGAACGTCCTGGCAGAGGTGCGTCGCACCCGGCAGGATGCCCTAGCTAGAGGCCTGACCTTCTGTCAGGTCGAAATCGAGGCGATCAGGAAGCGGGAAACCGCCTCCATGATCGCCGTCTGGTCTCAAGAGCTCGACAACCCTGCGGCCTATGGCGGCTACACGGTGGATGCAATCAGGCCACAGCTGACGGAATGGGTCAACCGCACCAGCGGCACCCTGACCCTCAGGACGACACAGATACTTACCGGACACGGATGTTTCGATAAGTATCTGTGTCGCATTGTGGGCTGCTTGCCTTCCCCGGACTGCCGCCAGTGCGGCGCGCCCGACACGGCGTTAAACACGCTTGTCGAGTGCGCCGCATGGGCGCCGCAGCGTTTCGAACTTGAGACGCACGTAGGTCCAGTCGACTCGCTCTGCGACTTGGTCAAGGCCATGCTGCAGAGCAGCGACAATTGGGGGGCTGCGGTTACTTTTTGCGAGACAGTAATGTCACTCAAGGAGGCCGCAGAACGAGACAGGGAGAGAAGTCCTGCAGCGCGTGCCAATGCGTCTTCTCGAGGTCGCCGGCCTTCAGCTGGCACCCGGAGAGGCAGGTACGCGCATTACTTCCCTCCCTGAGTTAGGTTCCGTTTACCGCGGGGGGCCTTTAGCTTGCTAGGAGAGCAAAGGACCTTTTACCCCCGCACAACGAAGTGGGGTGTGTTCTCCCAGGGCACACTCCAGGCACTTTATATCGCTGGATCGGCTGGGCGTAACTATGTTCTAAATCTCAGCCTTTCCAACACATACAAAGCGCAGGGTCGTCAGGGAGGAGGGGGTTTTTAGTGGGTATTGGGGTTGCTCGCTCGTGTAGCAACGCTCGGAGTCTTCCACACTATTCTGTGACGTCGATCGCGGACGGAGCGCTGCCAAGAGCATACTATTGCTGCAGTGTTATCGCCCCCGACCGACGCGTGTCGTTCCCCTAGCAACGACCCAGTTTGTGCGTAAATCGGTTAAGCATTTTCCCTCCCCTCAAAAACAAAAAAAAAAAAAAAAGAGCCTCGAATTCTAGTCAGCGTTCACTCATATATTTACTTTGTCTACTTATAATTATTATTTGAAAATTATTTTGTAACAATTGTAATCTTTAATAGATTATTTGAAATGTTCTTGTGATTTATTATTTGGAAGGAGTTAACTACTCTACTATTACTATTTAAGAAATTACTGACTTTGGCCTTAAAAGCCGACGTTCCTTATTTAAAAAAAACCCCCAGTACCGCCCTTTCTATTATGACATCTAATTTTCTTGCAGATAAGTAAACCTACGGCTTCTATATTATGCTAATTTATTCTATATTAATATTATATTTTGCTAATTTTTCGTTATTAATATATAACAAGATAAACGAAAAAAGTATTATTTGGGTGAAATTTACCGTATGTCTTGGTAGCCCGAACGATAGAGCGAGTGAGATGGAAGACATAACAAAGGTCAATGGAGTTCATATTTTCGGTCTTCAAAAAAAATGTTAGCATTGCAATCTCCATTGTGTGTAAGCTTCTTGACAACGAAGATTAATTTCCACTCCCTCCTGCTTCATTCCCGGACGGCATCCGTGCGAAGCAGTCGCAAATGCCCGTGCTCTTTGCGGAAAATTGCAATTTTTTACGCTTTTTCGCTCTCAAAAAGCGACAAATTGCGACAACAGTTGTGTAGTGATAGTGTACAGTGTTATTTAGTTTGATTCCGGCGCGAATCAGTTGTTTTTCGACTGGGGTGAGTTGTTAAGCTCTATTCGCTTGTTTATTTCGGCGCGTCTAAGCGCATTACGCAATAACGGTCGTTTGTGTCGATAGTTATTCACACGCGTCGACTGGTCTCGGCAAAGGAACGGGCCTCCAGTAATGGATGGCCCAGGCCCCCAGAAGGCCCCGAGGCCTTCGAGTGTCCCGCGAAAGCGGGACCACGCGAAGGCCAAGGATGGCTGGTTAATGCCTGAGATCGGGGAGACGCGGGTGAAAAAGGCGTCTTCTTCATCGGCCCGTCGCAGCAGGTCGGTTGCCGGGCCGCGTCACGGGCATGCGGATAGTGCCGTTTTCACGGCTGCCGATATGCCCGGCTCGGTAGGGGATGCGTCGGCGGTGGTAGACCTCACCGCCGCCACGCATGAGGATAGGTGCGGCGCGATGGGACCGCCTCCGGTTCCCATGGCGCCTAGGGCCCCATCCGGGCGTGCCGCGCGCAGGAGCGCAGCACACCCGGAGATAGATAGGAACGTACTGCTTGCAGCGAACTCGGCCGTTTGCCTGGCCGTGAGCGCTGCAAGCACCATAGTTCAATATGCCTACATGGCGCCACCCACCTCTGCGCGAGCCTCACTCGTGCAAGGGAGCGGCGCCTACGTAGAGCATGATCACATCCCACCGTCCGGCAGCGTCCCAGACTCGCTGGAGCACGCGCTCTACGGTGCGATTCGCGACCATAGTTATTCCCGCCCTGAAGCGCCTGCCTGTAGTCCGGTATACACGGCGGCCGGTTCAGCGACGGCAGGGGATGGGTGCCCTACGACGACGGTGTCGTATAGCGCACGGGCTTCACCTGTGCCTACGACATCGACTTGCAACCTTTCGGGCTGCAACGTCGAGAGCAGCCGTCCCACGACACCGGTTGTCGCGCGAGCCTCACTCGCGCCCTCGGCCGGGGTCGTGAATAGGGACCTCGTAGGCGCGGCAGCGGCGACCCCCTCGTCTTCCTTCCCTAATGGGATGGGAGCCGCTGTTGCGATGTCGGCGCCTGCGTCTTCGGCTGCGGCGGTGTCCACGTCCTCGTCTTCAGCGGCAGCGGCGGCGGGCACGACGACGTCGTCATGTTCATTCACAGCCTCATCGTCTTCGGCATCGGGTTCGGCGGCGCCGTCAACGTCTTCAACGGCAACGGTGCCGATTTCGTGTGCCCCGATGCTCGTTCCCGGATCGAGGTCGCGCTTCTGGGACCGGTCCCAGAGCAGCGGCGCCGATTCGGACGGCACGTCGGGTGCTTCTTCCCCAGCGCGCGCGCGCTCGCCTCTGCGCCCCACGGGGGGCGCACCCGCGGCGACTACTAGCATTCTCGCGGGTGCGGAGGCCTACCTCCGCACCGAGGGGGGTGAAAAGGGGCGCAAGGCGCGCAAGGCAACCGCCGCCAAAGTGGCCGCGGCTAGCCAGTGCGCCGCCCTCGTCGGGAATATATCGGCTCTCGGCCCTGGGGAGCTCCGCCTAGCGGCGTGCGCCCAGGTCGCCGAGATAATTCAAATTGCCCAAACGTCGGGCAATTTGAAGGGGGTTTACGTGCGCCGGCTGAAGGAGGCCGCGTCCAGGGTGTCGGACATCGTCGACACACTGGTCACGCGAAATCCGGAATCCGAGGCCTGGAAGCTCGGTAACGAGAACGCCAGGCTACGCATGGAGTTAAGCTCGCTGCGGGAGGAAAACCGCTCCTACCGCAGGGAGTTTGAAGACATGCGTAAGGCCCTAAAGGCCTCCGCTTCGGTTGCGGAGCCGGCGCCTGCTGTAATGGCGGCGCCGACCCCCGTACCCGTCAAGCGAAAGGCCCAAGCCGCCACGGCGGAGGCGGCGGCGGTACCGGAACCGCCCGCCGCACCCGCTGCGGTTAAAAAATCGCGTCCGGCCCGTGCTGCGGTAGCAGGGCCGACACCGGCTCCCGTCGTCGGGACGGAGCGAGCTCCAGCGGCCGCCAACGGGGTGGCGCCGACACCCGCTCCAACGGGGCCCGGCGGCATCGATCACGACGCGTTTGTGCGGGCCGTGATCGACGTTGTCGCCCCCATACTCGATGCCCGGTTCGCCGGAATCGAGGACCGGCTGAATGCCGCGCCGACCCTCCGTCCACCGCTAGCGGCCGACCGAGGCAAGGCGCCGGCAATCAAACCGGCACCAAAAGTGGCCGTTAGGCCGAAAACGGCCACGGCTGCCGCTGCCGTCCGGCGGAATGCGGGGGAAGTAAGTACCCCGGTTCCGATGGAGGTGGTGGCGACCCCGGCTGTCGGGGTGACGGACTCCCCACCGTCACCGGCCCCCCCCCCCCCCTAAAAAAAAGACGAATAGAGGGGGGGTGAAGTGGAGGCTGAAAATGCAGCGGAGAGCGGCACGCGATGCCGCCGTTGCATTAACGGCCCCCGCCACGGCACCCGTGCCTGTGGTGTCGGCTCCTAGGCCGGCCCCTAGGCAACGGACGGCGCCCGCGGCCGCGACATCGGTCGTCGCGGCGCCCGCCGTCCGCGCTCGCATCGCGCACGTCGCGCCGCCGCCCGCGCCCGTGGCCCCCGCCCCCGCCCCGGAGGGGGGGGCGTGGACGACGGTCGTCAAGCGGAAAAAGGGTAAGGGGGCGAGGGCCGATGGGCCCCCTCCCCCCACCCAGGCGCAAGCTGCTCCCCTACCGTCGGGGCGGGGGCAGCAACAACGGAAACAGGCTGCGAAGCCTGCGGTAGTATTCCGTGAGCCGAAGTCGGCCGCAGTTATCATCAAACTGCTGCCGGCAGCGGCCGCGAAGGGTGTCGGTTATCGCGAGGTCTTCGCGAAGGCCTCGACGGTGGTCGACATCGCGGCCATGGGCCTCCGCGAGGGGCTGAAGGTGGTGCGGACCGTCAGGGACGCGCGCCTTCTCGAGTTCCAGCCGGGACCCGAGAGCGCGGCCAAGGCGGACCGCGTCGCCGAGGCTCTGCGCGGAGCCCTTGCAGGGATGGCCGAGGTCGTCCGCCCCGTAAAGCGTGGGGAGCTTTACGTCTCTGGGCTGGACGAATCGGTCACGGTCGATGGGCTGCGTGACGCGATCGCGCGCGCCGGCAAATGCCGGCGCGACGACGTGCGCACGAAGCACATCGGTGCAGGACCGGGCGGTTTGGGCGCATCGTACGTGATGTGCCCCGTCGCTGCTGCCAAAGTCATCGTCGAGATGGGCTACCTCGTGGTAGGCTTCACCTCGGCGAGGGTAGAGGCACTGGAAGCCAGACCGATACGTTGTTACCGGTGTTACAACGTCGGCCATGGCGCCCAGACCTGTCCGGACACGTGCCCGGACCGGACTAACTTGTGTCTCCGCTGCGGTAAGAGCGGACACAAGATGCCGGACTGCACGGCCCGGAACCCCCACTGCGCGGCGTGTGCGGCGGGGGGACTCAACGCTGCCCACCCCACGTTGGCGAGGTTCTGCCAGCCTCCCTACGTGAAGGGCAAATTCGTCCATCCGAGGACGAAACAACGCACGGGTGTTACGGGAGTACGCGCAATGGACACCTCCAATGCCTAGTACGCCCGTAACAATACTATTTCAGGCGAACGTAAACCACTCCCCCACCGCTCAGGATTTGTGCCTGCAGGCGATGGCGGAGTGGCAAGCGAACTTGGCCGTAATAAGCGAACCTTATTACGTGCCGCCTTGCGGCAATTGGGTGGGCGACCTCGACGACGTGGTAGCGGTGGTGGCCAGAGCCGGTTCTGGCACACCGCTTACATGTCTTGAAAGAGGAAAGGGCTATGCGGTGGCGGAGAGCGGGAGTATCGTCGTCATAGGCGTTTACTTTTCGCGCAGCCGCCCCCTGGCGGAGTTCGAGCTTCACTTGGACGCCATCAGGGCTGCCATAGACAGATTGTCGCCTAAAACGATCTTCGTGATGGGCGACTTTAACGCAAAACACTGTTCCTGGGGAAATACGTTCACGGAACCTAGGGGCCGGACGGTTGAGGAATGGGCTCTTCAATCCGGCCTGACCATATTGAACCAGGGATCGGTCCAGACCTGCGTGCGCGCGCGGGGTGGATCGGTCATCGACCTGTCATTCGCCACTCATGCGGCCGCCCGCAGAGTTGTCGGATGGAGGGTGCTGGAGGAGGTGGAGTCGCTCTCTGATCATCGGTACATCAGATTTGAGCTTACCCCCTCCTCCGGTCCGAGCCCTGTTCATCGCCCCCCTCTCTTCCCGCGTTGGGCCCTTACCAAGCTCGATCCGGAGCAGGCTGAGGAGTGGGCACTCACGGAAAGCTGGGCCTACCCAGTCGAATTCGAGAACCTGGAGTCGCAGGCAGAGCACATGCGCAAGACCCTGACGAGGGTTTGCGACGCGGCGATGCCTCGCGTCTCCAAGCGGCAGCCTCCGTGCAAGCAGGTCCACTGGTGGACCGAGGAGCTGGGCGAGATGCGAAAGGCAGTTCGCATCATCAGCCACAGGCTCAAACGCTGCAGGGCGCGCCGTCCTCCGGACTACGTCGCGGAAAATGGACTCGTGGGAGAGTTTAGGGAGGCCAGAAAGGCCCTTTCGATTGCAATACTGCAAGCGAAAGCCCGGGCTCGGGCCGAGCTCCTCGAGACGCTCGATCGGGACCCTTGGGGGCGTCCGTACCGTGGGGCTCGCAACACGTTGCGGCCTTGCACATCCACGGTCACGGAAACGCTCGAACCCGAGGTGCTCCGGTCGGTTATCGACGGGCTCTTCCCGGATCCGGGAAACTTCACTCCCCCCAGTATGGGTCCACCCGTTCCCGACACTCCCACGGACGAGGAGCCTCACTCCATCTCCGAGGGGGAACTAGACGTTGCCCTGGACCGGCTCCGGGGCAGGAAGACGGCACCGGGACCCGACGGGGTTCCAGGTCGACTCCTCTTCCTGGCCGCTAAACATCTACGCGGCCAGCTGCGGGAACTGTTCGAAGCCTGTATTCGCGCAGGTCGGCTCCCGTCGCAATGGAAGGAGGGTCGTTTGTGCCTGATTCCCAAGGGAGGTCGGCCTCCCAACGATCCGTCCGCCTTCAGGCCCATAGTGCTGCTGAACGAGGTCGCTAAGGTCTTCGAAAAGATCTTGGCGGAGCGGCTCGTGAAGCATCTCGACACTGTGGAGCCGGGGCTTTCAGAAACGCAGTTCGGGTTTCGGCGGAGGCGCTCCACGATGGACGCCTTCGAGACGCTGCGAACGTCAACGGACGAAGCCGTCCAAGCGAAGGATGTCGTTCTTGCGGTGTCGCTAGACATAGCGAACGCCTTTAACAGCCTCCCTCATGAGACGATCAGGGAGGGGCTCCGCGCGCATGGAGTCCCCCCGTACCTCACGAGGCTGTTGGGCGCGTACCTGCAGGATCGACATATCCTTTGGGAGGGCGGTGAGTCCGGCAATCCCGAGGTAGGTCGTCGACGCGTCGCGTGCGGCGTTCCACAGGGGTCGGTCCTCGGGCCGATTCTTTGGAACGTAGGTTATGACTGGATCCTTCGGGTTCCGATCCTACCCGGGGTAGGGCTGATTTTGAGCAGCTAGTTCCCAAACTCGTCAAATCCGCGGGCGCACTCTCGAGGCTGCTTCCCAACGTAGGGGGCCCGGGAGGTGCGACGCGGAAACTTTACTCTGGCATCCTGAGGAGTATGGCACTGTACGGTGCACCCGTCTGGTCCAATGCACTTCACCGCCACAACAGAACCCTGCTGCAACGGGCGCAGCAGGTTCTGGCCGTGAGGACCATACGGGGGTATCGCACAGTGTCGCGGACGGCGGCCACCCTCCTGGCAGGCGATCCGCCCTGGCATCTCCAGGCGGACGTCCTGACAGTGGTGCGCCGCACCCGGCAGGATGCCCTAGCTAGAGGCCTGACCTTCTGTCAGGTCGAAATCGAGGCGATCAGGAAGCGGGAAACCGCCTCCATGATCGCCGTCTGGTCTCAAGAGCTCGACAACCCTGCGGCCTATGGCGGCTACACGGTGGATGCAATCAGGCCACAGCTGACGGAATGGGTCAACCGCACCAGCGGCACTCTGACCTTCAGGACGACACAGATACTTACCGGACACGGATGTTTTGATAAGTATCTGTGTCGCATTGTGGACTGTTTGCCTTCCCCGGACTGCCGCCAGTGCGGCGCGCCCGACACGGCGTTACACACGCTTGTCGAGTGCGCCGCAATGGCGCCGCAGCGTTTCGAACTTGAGACGCACGTAGGTCCAGTCGACTCGCTCTGCGACTTGGTCAAGGCCATGCTGTAGAGCAGCGACAATTGGGGGGCTGCGGTTACTTTTTGCGAGACAGTAATGTCACTCAAGGAGGCCGCAGAACGAGACAGGGAGAGAAGTCCTGCAGCGCGTGCCAATGCGTCTTCTCGAGGTCGTCGGCCTTCAGCTGGCACCCGGAGAGGCAGGTACGCGCATTACTTCCCTCCCTGAGTTAGGTTCCGTTTACCGCGGGGGGCCTTTAGCTTGCTAGGAAGAGCAAAGGACCTTCTACCCCCGCACAACGAAGTGGGGTGTGTTCTCCCAGGGCACACTCCAGGCACTTTATTGCGCTGGATCGGCTGGGCGTAACTATGTTCTAAATCTCAGCCTTTCCAACACATTCAAAGCGCAGGGTCGTCAGGGAGGAGGGGGTTTTTAGTGGGTATTGGGGTTGCTCGCCCGTGCAGCAACGCTCGGAGTCTTCCACACTATTCTGTGACGTCGATCGCGGACGGAGCGCTGCCAAGAGCATACTATTGCTGCAGTGTTATCGACCCCGACCGACGCGTGTCGTTCCCCTAGCAACGACCCAGTTTGTGCGTAAATCGGTTAAGCATTTTCCCTCGCCTCAAAACCAAAAAAAAAAAAAAAACGCGTTGGCGATTTTGACATTTAAATATTAGTTTATCCTGGTTTTATTGATAATTTTCTTATTTAAATTTGTTCTACGTATTCTATTTATATGTAATTAATCTTTTATATGTGTTTTTCCACTCCTTTAATGATATTTATTCTTCCTTGGTGATTTTCTAATCTACCCTCATAAGGTAAGTCTTTATTAATTTATTCAAATACTCAATTTAGGGGTCTTCGACTATGTCGAAGATCCCTCCCGGTCCACCAGACCCTCCCCCAGGCTCTGCAACATGTAATGAACAAATGGATCAGGAGCCGTGTGGCTTTCGGTCGCGACCTGCAGAAATGAGAAAACGGCCTGCGGTTGACGAAGTATCAAACATTCCTTCAAAAAAAGCACCGTTGTCGTCAGACCTTAACACAGACAAATCTTTATGGGTCCATCATTCTCTAAATGTACCCTACAAGTACTCGAGCGAAGATAAAGGTCCTTTTTTAGTCCACGTGCATAGAATAGAAAACAATCCTAGCTCTGGAGCTACTATAAACAAAATATTATTTGGTAAAATGATGATTAACACAAATGTCGGCAAAATTGTTCAACAAGGGATCAAAAGTGTGGGTAGAAACAGAATATCTGTAGAATTTCTATCTGCTCAGGATGCCAATAACTTTGTGGTCAATCCAACTTTAACAGCTGCTCATTATAAGGCTATTATCCCAACTTTTAATGTCTCCCGTATGGGAGTGGTTCAGGGTGTCCCCAAGGACTGGTCCATGGAAGAGTTCGTAGAACAGGTTGAACTCCCGGATTACTGCGGACAAATTATTAAAGCTAGAAGGTTCAGTAGGAAGGTACGCCAGCCAGATGGCTCCATAGATTGGACACCAACAACAACAGTAGTTCTAACATTTACCGGACAGATCCTCCCTAAACACATTTATTGTTGCTACACCTCAATTCCAGTCACAGCTTACCAGTTACCGACAATACAATGTTTCACATGCTGCCGCTTTGGACATGTAAGCGACAAATGTCGATCCAAGCCCAGATGCTATAAATGCGGCCAATTACACTCTGGTAACACCTGTTCTGTTGCTCCCGAAAATGCCTTTTGTTGTTTATGCAAAGGGTGCCATTATGCTATCGACAAGAACTGCCCTGAACTGGAAAGACAAAAACTTATTAAAAAGAAAATGTCAGAGGATAATATCTCATATTCAGAGGCGGCAACCCTCTTCCCTCCTTCAGTTCGGTCTTTCTCAGATGTCGCCCGTACAATGTTTGCTCCAGTTAAACCCTTCCCAGCCCATTATACTGCAAGACCCTCTCGGGACATTAATTCTCTTACCCCCTCCCAAAATTCTCCAATAACTACCAGTTATAGACGCACCACTTATTCCTCCCCCAGACCCCGCGCTCCTTTGGCCCCTGGTTACGATAAGGCTGCCCACCGTTCCATGATTTCTCAATATGACCCTCCATCCCCACAAAACGGGGTTGCTTTAAGAGGCAATGCAAATAATGATAATAATGACAATCTTATAGATGGGCTTCTCACCATGCTTATAAATATTATATCGAAATTTGATGATCACCCAGCACCGTCCAACGTAGCATCCAAATTGACCCAGCTCATAAATATTATTTCTAAAATTCAACCTCATCCAGTGGAATAGTCGTAGCATAGCCCCCAAAAAACATGAAATTTCTCAAATGATATATGCCCATGAACCCGTCGTTTTTGCCATTTCGGAGACATGGCTTGTCCCTGGTTCTCACTTTCGAATACCTGGGTACACTTGTTTCCGTGATGACAGGGACGATGGGTATGCTGGCTCAGCTATATTAATAAAATCATCACTTACATATTCTCTTTTCCCTCTTCCACCCCTACCAAATTCTCTAAATGCCGTTGCCGTAAAAATTCACAATTATAATTTAACTATATTGTCTATATATATTCCTCATCCTTCTCCCAATTTAATCCCTGTGCTTGAATCCATCTTCATGACTCTCACTACTCCTTTTCTTATTTTGGGGGATTTCAACTGCGCTCATTCGTTGTGGGGCAGCCCTTATTATGATTCCTTTGGGTGTGATCTTGTTGACATTTTGGATCATCTTAACATATGCATCTTAAATGATGGCTCTCCAACTCGCAGAGTCGCTCCAAATAATCAATCAAGCACGCCCGATCTCTCTTTTTGCTCTCCAGACCTTTGTTCTGTTGCATCATGGTCTGTTCTCGAAGATTCTCATGGCAGCGATCACTTACCTCTCCTCATTTCTTTTCCTCACCTCAGTGTTCCCGTTCGCCAGTTCTCACCTCTCTTAAAATACAACACTAATAAGGCGAATTGGGATTCATATGTCATAGAAAGTGATCGCCACACTAAATCAATCCCAGAGATTTCGGAAACAAACTTCCTCCATACCTATGACCAACTAATTAACGATTTGCATACGGCTGCTAATCTGTGCATCCCCCTTAAAAAAACTGGAACTAAAAAGCGTTATTCTCCACCATGGTGGGATGATGAGTGCACCTCCATGTTTCAAAATCGTAAGGCAGCTGAATCCCTATATAATTCAGATATGTCAACATCTAATTATATAGAATACAAAAAGGCTATGGCAGCTTCTAAAAGATTTTTCAAGAAAAAAAAGAAAAGGTCATGGTTTAGATTTACAGAGACCCTAAATCCTCAAACTCCTTCTTGTGTAGTATGGAGGACCTTAAAACGATTTCGCGGTTCCTGGCATTCATCTAATCTCTCCTGTAACGATAATTCGGTCTGGATTTCTGACTTTGTTAGTCAATTGGCCCCTCCTTCTGTCCCTAATCATGATTCTCTCCCATCTCCTTATCCCCTATCTTTTCCTGCCCACAAATTTAACGAACCTTTTAATATGCCTGAATTATCCTGTGTTTTCAATCGACTTAATGACTCTTCCCCCGGCTTGGACGGTATCCCATATTCCTTCCTTACCAAAGCTGGATCCTGCACTAAGGCCCTATTTCTCAAATTTCTTAATAAATCCTATGAATTAGGTATAATACCAGACTCTTGGAAATCCCAACTTATTATTCCCATTCTCAAACCAGGTAAAAACCCTTCCATGCCTTCCTCCTATCGTCCTATTGCTTTATCGTCTACCCTTGCTAAGGTAATGGAGCACCTTCTGAAAAAACGCTTGGAATGGTACTTAGAATCTAATAGCATGCTCTCCAGCACTCAATATGGGTTTCGCAAAGGATCAAGTACCATGCATAGTCTTTCGATTCTTACCACCGACATTAGTATTGCTCTATCCAAACGACAAATCCTGGCGGCCGTGTTTCTTGACATAACTGCCGCGTATGATAGTGTTCTTCTTCACCACCTCAGGCAGAAAATGCAAAAGCTGAGTGTTCCCGTGAGGTTATCGCACTACATTTGTAATTTGCTAATGGATCGTTCGGTTGTAACTAGACTAGAAGGTTCTATTCACTCTACTCGTCGGACATGGAAAGGCCTCCCCCAGGGCTCTGTTCTGAGTCCATTGCTGTACAATCTATATACCTCAGAATTAGATCATACTGTTACCTCCTTCTGTAACATATTACAGTACGCTGATGATATAGTACTCTACGCATCAGCTGATACAACAGAGCAAGCTGAATCTATGTTGAACCGCGCATTGCACTATTTATTTAACTGGCTAACGGAACACGGGCTAGATTTGTCACCAGATAAGAGTAAAGTAGTCGTTTTTACGCGTAAACGAAATCCCCTATCGATCAGAGTGGTATGTAACGATCTAGTGATTCCAGTCTGCGACAGTATTAAGTTTTTGGGTGTATTTTTAGATTCAAAAATGACAGGACTACAGCATTTAAATTTTATTATAAAAAAGACTGAATCGAATTTAAATCTCCTTAGATGTTTGTCAGGAGTCTGGTGGGGCGCCCACCCATACTCCCAAAAATTAATATATAATGCTATAATCCGTAGTATTTTAGATTATGGTTCTTTTATTCTTCAGCCTTGTTCAAAAACAGCTCTTGTTAAACTAGACAAACTACAGTATAGATGCCTCAGGGTGATACTGGGTGCCATGCGATCATCTCCGACCAATGCATTACAGATAGAGGCCTTAGACCCTCCTCTTCAAATTCGCCGCCAATATTTATGTGATCGTTTCTTATATAAAACCTGTCAGATTTCTTCTCACCCTTTAATTTCTAAGATCAAGTCCCTCTCTTCCCTTATCACAAACAACCCTTACTGGTACCATAAAGATCTTCCATGTCTTATAAAATCTTTTAGAAAATTAGATAGATTAAGTACTCCGCTTTTCCAATCCCATAAACTAGCTCCTTTTAGTACCTCCTATGAAGTCTTAAATTTCTACCCTAAAGTTTTACTACATTTTGGCATCTCCAAAGACGATCCTAGAGCAAATGATTTTTTTAACCTACGGCTTTCATCGGAATGGTCAGACTGGTGCCCGATTTATACTGATGCCTCCAAACTATCTCTAGAGGGCTGTGTTGGTGCTGCTGTCTGGTGCCCTAACTACAGGCTAGCATTGACCTATAAGTGTCCTATATTTACATCTACTTTTACTGGTGAAACAATAGCAATTTTGGAGGCAATAAAGTTTGTTGTTGCTAACAAAGATAGGATACATAAATGTATAGTCTTTTCAGACTCTCTAAGCTGCCTCCAAGCTATCCTTTCAGAGGATTTAACAATTGGCCTGCGTTTCCCTTTGATTCTTAAAATCAAGGAAAATCTCTTTCTCTGCCAGTCTAAGAGTATTGATGTTGTCCTAGCTTGGATTCCTAGTCACTCAGGTATATCCGGTAATGAGACCGCTGATGAGTTAGCGAAAAGTGCAATAGTTTCAGGATGCCTAGACCACTCCAGACTGCACCCTCAGGATCTCTGTTCTAAAGCTCTGCAAGACCTTAAAGGGGAATGGCTTATTAGTTGGACAAATTCCAGTCTGGTCAAAGGGAGGTTCTATAAAGATATTTCTCCAGAGATACCCATCAAACCATGGTTTTATAAATTCCGCAATGCTGACAAAAGACTCACCTCAGTGATTTGCAGGTTGCGACTGGGCCATTCGTGTACCCCTGTCCACCTTCATAGGATTGGAGTTCGTGCCTCTCCAATGTGTGAATGTAATACAGGGGAAGGCTCTATCGATCATATATTTTTTAACTGTCCCCTTTACCCCACATCCCTATATGATATCCTGCCCCCTAAAATTCCAAGACCCACTAATATTAAAACTCTCCTTTCCCTTATATGTAATCGTCTTATATTTAATGCTCTAACCAAATATATTTCCGTTTATAATATAAAATTATAACCCTATAACAAATTTTGTGTACCTAAATTTAAAAAAAAGTGTTTTCATATATGTGTATATATTTATTTTACTAATACTGTTTCAGGTGGTGGCGGTGAATTAATTCTAGAACAAGTTTTTATTTGTTTTCCCCCCTTTTTTTTGTGTTTTCTTATCTAACTGGTCATCGCCATAAACCTTGCCTTTTCCACACTTGACGTTGGCAGTAATGGTAGTTCGACCAAGAACAAGCCTCTTGCCAAAAAACAAAAAGTGAAGTGAAGTGAAGTGAACCATCGTCCATCAGTGACCGCCATTACAGTGCAGAGAAATGAAAACTTTTTATTGAGTGAACTTATATTGTTTTGTTGTTATTTTTTACAAATATCTGCTGATTATTCTCTCTTTTTAACGTGTGTAACATATTCAGACGGTCATTTTCCGAAGTGCTCAACTATCCAGCAAGATATAACATAAGGACTGAAATACATGGGATTATAAAGCAAATATTAAACTTGTGAAAATGAGCAGATAAAAACTAGTACTTGGATACCTTTCCTTATACTTCTCTATCTATTGAGGAAGAAATTAAAAGTGGAAGTCGAAATGCATTTGCAAAGTTTGGTAAATGGTATTTTATTTTGACATCAAAACAATGTTTCTTGGCGTAACAAATTCTCCACATAAATTTAATATTGACATTCAACAACCATCAGTTGTTCATAATAACTCAAGAAAGAAACACTCTAAAAAGCATTGTGTTCTTTTAATAGATATACAAGGAAATTTTAATTATGATAAATTGGCGAGACAGTACAATGTAGACTGAATTTATGCACGGAAAAGTCTGATTTATATTTAACTATCTTATATTTTCTCTAACGACCTATGTACCATTACTTCTATTTTCTGGTAATTGATTATATGTGATAGTATCTAATAAATATATTTAACATATTTTGCATTTTGCAAAATTCATAACTTTATTTTGCATTTAGAATAAAGTTATGAATTTTTTCATCATTTAAAATTTTATTTCTTAGATATATTGTGTACATAATAGTTTTAAATTATTTTTTCAGACTAGAACAAACTATGTATCTACTTTTTCTCTGAAGAATCTAAAAAGATGTTGTTCAGGTGATTATCAAATTCTCTCAATCTTAAATTTTTCACTTACTAAATCTACAATTTCTATACATACATACATATGAATGTTTCTTTTTTAGTATATATCTATCTTCCTTCACTCTTATCTGCTGAGATTTTTTATTTGGTGTGAAAGTACATTACCAACCAAAAATAAACATAAATGGTCTTATTCATATTGTGTTAGAGTAAGTTTGAATACTTCTTGAAGAACCTTAAAGGGTTCATACTTACTCTAACTCGATATGAATAAGTCTGTAATAGTTGCACGACATGTACAGGTAAAATGTATATAGGTGCATCTAATTCTGTATATTAATATATGTCTAAGAATTTAAAACACATAATATTATTTTTGTTCCTTTTATACTATGGTTATATGTGAAAGAAGAAATATGAATATTTGTTTATGAGGTAAATAGCAAGCCTTATAGATAATAATCTGTGAAAATTGTTAATAGGTTATTTTACACAGACAATAGGCAATAGTTTCCTTTTGTAAATTGACTTCATTGTTTTATTTTGAGCAGTACTTATTTTTAAAAAATTTAAATAGTTTCATTCCTGAAAATTATTTTTAAATAATAATATATTTTACATATTATATTAATATATTTTATTACACTAAGCTAATCCAGCCATGCTATTAAATATTATATATCTTTGATGAGGCTTCTGTTAAATTTGTGTGAATTATTTAAAAGTTTTCATGCATTTATTTCATAGAAAACAATATTCCTTAGCTTCTCAAGCAAATTCAATGTTCAGAAAGAGCCCTCTTCTTTTTTCTTTATACGTGTAATAGTAAAGCCTTTAATACTGATTAAATGTTTCTTTTATAAATTTCACCTAATTTATATTTTGGTCGTGACCACCAGATTGTCTTTTGACATAGGTCTCCTCTAACTGTTTTCAGTCGTCTATATACATCACTTTTTTGTTTACATGGCTCTCATCTAAATCATGATCATTTTTAAGAAAATCAATATCAAAACTACTGAGAAAATGTACAAACTGAGCTTTTTTTGAGACATATTTAATTTATCTTTTAGCTACGCTAAACTAGTTCTAATTTGTTCTTAAAATATGTATTTTCAGGTTGGACATTGGCCAGAGGAAAAAAGTATTGTTCACTTATATTTGATGAGGTTACATTGGAGCCTGCTCTGTATTATGATGATTATAAAGACAATATTTCCAGATTTGTTGAAATAGAAAATAAAGTGTAGAATTTGCTGACCATGGCTTAGTGTTTATAATATGTGGAGGTGTGTATAAATGGCAACAACTAATTTGTTTTTATTTTTGTCAAAGCTATATCTTTGAAGGCTATTATTGAAAAAGTAACATTGGAAGTAATCAGAGCTGGATTGATTCCTGTAGCTCTTATTAGTGACCAAGGTTTAGGTCTACATTGAGACAAATTCAAGAAAGCACCAGAAGACAGCAATTAATTAGTGGATGTAAAACTGGTAGGCTTTAATTAACATATTTTAATATAAATTTGGTTTAATTATATTTAGCTAACATTGATATTGCATGTTATGTTTCAGATGACACAATAAAAATAAAGGAACACAGTATAAATGTCATACTTGCACTTACACAATAAGTTGTAACTAAAGATATTATATTTGATGCGCTGATGGCAAAATGTGTCAATGGAGAGATCATAGATGCTTATTTAACAGACTGCAAGCAAACTGAAATTCGCTTACTACATAAATTAAATGATGAACATGTTATATTTGAAAAAATTAAGAAAATGAAGGTAAATTTAACTACTTTTATGCTCGGCCTTCATCTGGAATTACGTTACAGTTATTGACTAAGTTTGGCCAAATGCGTTTAATTTATAGCCTGAAAAATAATGTTGTTAACAAATTCCTGCAATTAGTGTATATGAAATGTTATTTATCAATATTTACCACCATTAAAAATTAATAACCACATCACGTCATAAATAACGCATTAAACTTGTCGCTATATCTAGATGGAATGGACAATAACTATTACATTATCCCAGATAAATCTGGAGAATAAGAAGGACAACTTCAAAATTAATGCACTTATAGTGTCAAAGAACTGTACCTACTTTAAGTATAAAACTTCTTACACACAATGTAACTATAGGGCAAATCAAATTGCGTGCTGCACTGCTTGCTAATTGCATAGTCTATGGATAATATAATCGTCTATGGATTTTTACATCAGAAGTTTTACTAATCGTCGCTTAGGTAACAATTCCGCACAAGTCAAAAATTGGCCATATTAAGTTTTATATGTCATTAGATGGCCACTTTCGGCGTGCATCCAATGGTGGTACAAACCTAATATGTCCTATTTTTTTACTTGTGCGGTATTGTTACCTAAGTGACCTAATGTCGTTCCATTATTGTTTAGAACTATATAGTGCGCTAGGTGGGACACTCATAAAAGCACAGCGAGCCATAGATTGGGCATAGTATATTTAAAATGAAGGTTAGGATAGCCTCAATTTAAAAACCAAGTTCAAAGTCTATACTTGTGCATTTAGAAAGAATTATTGTTTCCAGGGTTCAAATATTAAATGCTAAAATAGGAACTTAGATTTGACTCTAGTTTTCGTCGGTGTTTATATATGAATGAATATAAATGTTTGTGAAATTAATGCCAAAAATATTTTCAGGTTCAGGTTCATTTTTGACTTTTAATTTTAATGGAAGTAAAAATTGAAAAAGGTTTTATGTTACTTTTTAACTGTTTATTTGCTATTTCATAGTGCTTAACATATGAAACGTTTTCAGGGACAATTTTCTGTCTAAAGTATAAAATATTGTTTTGTATAAATGTGTAATAGATATACAAATAACAAATTATGGCACTTTATAAAATTAAATTTAGAAAAAAATGAAAACTTAAAATAATGAATATATCAACTAGAATCATGTCGCGTATTTTAAAAGATGACTAAGAAATTGCAGCCTATAAGAGACGCATTGGTCATTTCTTAACTCATAATTTAAAAAAGAATAGGGTGGTAAAATCGAAACAACTACTGAAGTGGTATGCAAAGGGAGGTCACAGAAAAAAATTGTTTACGGATGAGAAGATTTTTACAATTGACCAACATTTTAACAAACAAAATGACCGTATTGTTACGAGCTACAGGACTCGAATTAAAATGCCGTTGGGATTACTATAGAGTTTATTAGAACTGTACAAACTCGTATAGAACAGGTACAAATATAGCTGGATACAAACAGTATACACTGCATGACTTAATAACACGCGCAAAGTTAGTTACTATATCATTTGTCGAATGTGCACACGTCTTGCTAGTATCGTAATCGTCGCTTGACTGCCTCACCCCTCGGTTCGGTTATTGTTTTATACTAAACTATATAATAGAACAAAGTACCGTATTCGCCGAGTTAATCCCACAGATCTGGCAAGCTCCGACGGCCATCTTCTTCTTCTTCAATAACAATAGCATGTTTTTCTGGATTAAAAATTCTAAACACGAAGTAAACAAAATAATTCCTAAATCCGGTGGCAATAAAACTGCGTTTTATGACCTGCAGGTGTGCATTCTTTGTCGATATGTAACAGTATTTATGCTCAAAACTTTAAGGAAGCTTCTCAATTAGTCGACAGAATGCAACGTGGGCATTATCCGTTTCCAGTGATGGTTTGGTGGGGTGTTAGCTATGAAGGAGTGACTTGAGCCATATTTTTGTGATAAAGGTATCAAAATATCGGCACAAGTGTATCAAAATACCATTCTTGAGAAGGTAGTTACGCCTCTTAACAACACCATGTTCAATAACCAAGAATGATCCTTCCAGCAAGACTCGGTGCCGGGTCATCAAGCTCGGTCCACGCAGTCTTGGTTGGAAACGAACGTTTCGGACTTCATCAGAGCTGAAAACTGGCCGTCGTCTAGTCCCGATCTTAATCCACTGGATTATGATTTATGTTCAGTTTTAGAGAGTACAGCTTGCTCTAAACACCATGATAATTTGAAGTCCCTAAATCAATCCATACGATTGGCAGTGAATAATTTTCCCATGGAAAGAGTGTGTGCTTCTATTGATAACTGGCCTCAACATTTAAAGGACTGTATTGCAGCCAATGGAGACCCGTTCAAATTAGCTGTTTATATTTTAAATTGTTTTATATTTATGTATTAAACTAACACATTGTAAAACTTTAAATGTTATTTGCAATAGAAAAAAAAATATTCTTTGTTACAATATTTATGGCAAGACTAGGTATATATATATATATATACCAAGTCGAGGATAAACATAGGATACTTTTTATCCCGAAAATGGCATAGTATTCGGGATAAAATATATTTGTGTCTCTGTTTGTTATGCTTTTACGGAAAAACTACTAAACCGATTTGGCTGAAATTAGGTACGTACATATGTAATGTTAATACCGAGGGTGGACAAGGAATACTTTTTATCTCGGATAATGGGTTAACTTTGGGGATAGATTTATATAAAGATTAACCAGAAAGTAGGATAGGTTTTGATTTTCTGATTTAGCATTTTCGTCATTTTGGTCGATTTGGTCAATGTGGTCGAGTGAGCGATGTGGTGGATGTGGTCGGTGTGGTCCATATGGTCGATGTCGTCATTTTGGTTTGCATATCTAGTTTTAATACAGAAAATTGGCATAAATACTTTTCATCGGGGAGATGGTATAGTTTCTGATATAAAATGAAGTGAATCTTTCAGGGCAAATAGCAGTAACATAAAAACTTAATACAATATAACCTGCGTTGTAACCTCTTTAAACAAGATGCACGTACTAGAGGTTGACCCGCGGCGCAGCTGCATGGTAACCCCTAGTAAGAATGATAAAATACAAAATCTAGGAGTAATGCTTAGGTTATAGTGCCGTATCTATAGTATGTTCGTGTTCATATGATCATACGGGCTGTGCCCGGTACGTATAAGCCCTGATTTCTGATTGTTGAAAATTTAACAGGATAACACAATATCCATGTTTAATTTTATAGAGAGACACAAGTCTCATTGTGTCATGGGTATTTTTGTTTGTATACTTACTTACTCATCATCCATGAAAATAACAGCAGGCAGCTAAGAAAGTGTTGTCAAATTCACAGGTTAATTTTTAATTTAATTTTAAATTATGTTATTCCGAGTCTTTTAATAATGTACTTTTATTACAGGTCAAAAATTGCACGCGTGTTTTCAGTAAGACTGTTGAAGCAGCATTGGCTTACACAGCTCAATTCTGCAAGTTTATCTTTTGCGATTATAATAAAACTACGTTTTAACGGTTTTAAGCGCGGTAATTTTATTTGATTTTGGTTTTTCCGACGTTTCGGCCACTTTTCAGTGGCCGTGATCACGGAAGACAAAGATGTCAAGTGTCAACGAGTATTGTTAAAGTTTTATTTAGCCTACCGCCAACTTATTAATTTTAATTATTTAATTTTTAATTTTGTTTATGGTTATTATTTAATCTATGGGAGCCTAATCTAATTTACTACCGCTTCGCAACATGTTATGGCTTGAAGAGAAGAAGCGGCGCAAGAAACTCTTCAGCAAACATGCCTAGCTCTAATAATTTTATATAATATTAAAATGGGTGGAAGGAAAAATAAAAGTAATTATCAGTCAAGTTGGTTTGTGTTCCGTTGTACGCAGAAAGAGCTCACAGTGTCTTGAGGTCTGGCAGCTGGTTTTAGCTGGGTTTGGGTCTTAATAGTTTTGATAATTGGATCCCAAACAGGTGGTACTTGCCAACCATCTTCTCTATTGAAATTTGGGTGTTTTTTGATTTCAATAGCCTCACGCATCATTCTAGGTATGAAACGATTCTCTTTCGCGAGGATTTGTGGGTTATCGAATCTGATGTAGTGGTTGGGATTATCCAGCGTGTGTTCACTGATCGCAGACTTCGTAGACCTTGTGTGTTTCATGTCAGCAATGTGTTCTTTTACTCGTGTTTTTATGCTCCTCTTTGTTTGCCCAATGTATGACAATCCACACTCATAATCAAGCTTGTAAACCCCTGCATCAAAACCAAAATCAAATAAAATTACCTGTATTCATTCATATATTTTAGTATGTCAAAAAGCGGGTAGTTAGTAAAAAAGAATAAAAGGATCTCTTATGTGAATATCTAGACTTTTATTAAACATAATAGTGGCGACGAGTGTTAAAAATGGAAACTAGCGGCGAAATAAGGGCAGCTAGAGCTGTTACATTTCAAGAATTTAATCAACAAACCGGAAACTGGGACAATTACATTGAACGCCTAAATTATTGTTTTGAGGCAAACGGCATAAGGGAGGACAGTGCAAAACGTGCAAATTTCTTTACCGTGTGTGGAGTGCAGGTTTACGAGACATTATTAGCGTTAATAACGCCGCGCAAATCGAATGAAGTGACTTTTTTAGAAATAGTTACGTGTTTAACAAAACATTATAGCCCTAAACGTAATGAAATTTCAACCTCATATAAATTTTACAAACGCGATCAAAAGCCGGGTGAAAGTGCATCTGAATACATCGCGCAATTACGGAAATTAAGCACATCGTGTAACTTTAAGGACTTGGAACGTATGTTACGGGACAGGCTTGTGTGTGGTATGTTAGATCAGAAACTTCAATATGAACTTTTAAAAAAGGACAATTTGCAGTATTATGAAGTGGTTGACGCAATGTTATCCGCGGAAAGTGCGGGGAGGGATATGCGTATGATGCAGGGAACTTGCGCTGCGCAGCCAACATCATTCACATCAGTTGTACCTGCGTTTTACGACAGTTCTTTGTCAGCAGTGTCGGTGCCAGAACCAATGGACATCAATGCAGTACAAACAAGGACGAACACTCGTTTTTGTTATCGCTGTGGAGGGCACCACAGTGGGGAGTGCCGGTTTATCAATGCGATATGTCGATTTTGCAAAAAGAAGGGACATATAGAAAAAATTTGCATGGTTAAGAAGAAGTCTGTGAAAACAACACAAAACGTCAACTATACTGAACACGGCGAGCGTTTGAATGGAATTTACAACGTCAGTAGCAGCAGCCGCGTGCAACCCTACGAAGTGGCAATTCTTCTTGAGGGGATACCAGTGGTGATGCAAGTAGACACGGGTGCCAGTTTTTCACTTGTTAATGAAAGTACATGGCAAAAACTGCGACGGCATCAACCACGTCTCATACTGCATACCGCACCATACACACTACGCACGTGGACGGACGCGCCAGTTAAGCTGCTGGGTAGGATTACGCTTCAGGTTATTTACAAAGGCTTGCAGCGTGATCTAACAGCAATAGTAGCCAAAGGAAACGGTCCCAATTTATTAGGGCGTGACTGGCTGAAGCCACTTGAAATTACACTGAATATTCATTTTGTGTCTGAAATAGATTTACATGATATAAACAAACTGATAGACAAATATAGTGATGTATTTCAGGAGGGCCTGGGTACATACCGTGGACATCCTGTTACTATTCACTTAAAACCGGAGGTAACACCTAAGTTTTTGAAGGCACGACCAGTTCCTTATGCTATAAAGGACAGAGTGGAAAAAGAAATAGATCGCCTAGTGTCAGAAGGAGTACTTAAATCTACAGCATTCTCAGAATGGGCTACACCAGTGGTACCAATTGTGAAAAGGAATGGTGATATAAGATTATGTGGTGATTATCGCAGTACTGTTAACCAGTCTACAGAATCTGATACATATCCGATGCCAACAGCTAACGAAGTATTTGCAAATATAGCGGGTGGTAAATTCTTTTCAACATTAGACTTAGAACGCGCGTACACACAGGTCACTGTGGATAACAACACTGCCAAACTTTTAACGTTAAATACTTGCAAGGGCTTGTATACGGTGCACAGGCTCGCCTTTGGAGTTAAAGCATGCCCAGGTATTTTCCAGCGGTTGATGACAGCACTGCTGGCTGGCATTCCTGGGGTAGCAGTTCTAATAGATGACATTATAGTATGTGGCCGCACTATGTGGGAGATGCATCAGCGTTTGGATATGGTACTACATAGAATCTCTAGATCGGGACTGCGCCTTAACAAAGCGAAATGTAAATTTGCTAAGGATAAAGTAGAATTCTTAGGATTTATTATAGATGCTGAAGGTATTCATCCCGCTCCTAGCAAGGTTGAATCTATAATGAAGACACCAGAACCTAAAAACATTGCAGAATTACAAGCATTTTTAGGTTTATATAACTTTTATGAACGTTTCATACCACACAAGGCTACATTATTAGAGCCACTACATCGGTTATTGGATCGATCACAAAAATGGCGTTGGACAGATTTAGAACAGCGAACATTTGACACCGCTAAACGTTTACTGTCATGTGACTTAACACTAATTCACTATGATTTGGAAAAACAATTGGTACTGACCTGTGATAGTTCAGACTACGGAGTCGGAGCTGTAATTGCTCATGTAATGGAGGACGGGCAAGAGCGCCCAATTGCAATGGGATCTCGTACCTTGCATACTCATGAAAGACGATATTCACAACTAGACAAGGAAGCAGCAGCTATTATGTTTGGCCTACAAAAATTTCATAATTACTTAATGGGCAGACATTTTGTTATCATAACAGATCACAAACCATTACTAGGTATATTTGATCCTAAAAAGCAGATACCTACAATGTTGTCACCCCGCTTGACTCGTATAGCTATAGCATTAACTTCCTATAGTTATGATATAATATATAGACCAGGTTCTCAGATTGGCAACGCCGATGGTTTGAGCCGTTGGCCACAGCCAGTTCCAGAGGAACCTGAGCCTCAGCTGTATGATGTTCTTCTAATGGCAGAAAGGCCAGATGACTTTCCAGTGGAAGCAGAACAAATTGCACGAGAGTCAAAAAAAGACAGAATACTGTCACAAGTTATTCATCACATGAAATGTGGCTGGCCTGCCAAAGTAAATGATGGTGAACTTCGTGCTTACTGGTTACACAGAAATGATTTATCATTAATGGAAGACTGCATATTACACAGTTGTCGGGTTGTGGTTCCAGCACAATTGCGAACCCAAATACTACAGTTTTTACATAATACTCACAATGGAATAGTAAAGACTAAAGCACTAGCTAGAAGTTATGTTTGGTGGCCACACCTAAATGAAGATATAGAAGAGTTAGTCAGAGATTGCCAACGATGCGCAGAAAATCAACACATGCCACCAAAAACTAGCCATGAATGGATAACTCCAACAAAACCTTGGTCTCGAATACATGTGGATTTCGCAGGGCCATTCCAAAATAAACTGTTTTTTATTGTGGTGGATGCTTATTCAAGATGGCCTGAAGTAATTGTAATCAACAACATGACTTCAAATACTGTGATTAAACACCTTAGAAACTTATTTGCAACTCATGGCATATGTGAAACTTTAGTGTCAGACAATGGTACCCCATTTATATCAAGGGAGATGGAAGATTTTCTGGAGGCGAATAAGATCAAACATGTGACTACAGCCCCTTATCATCCTGCTACAAATGGGCTGGCCGAGAGGATGGTACAAACCGTCAAGGATAAATTACGCAAGATGGACAATATGAACTGGGACGTAAAGATTCCAAACATGCTATTGAGTTTAAGAACAACTCCATGTGTTACAACACAAAAGAGCCCAGCCGAACTATTAATGAATCGACGCTTAAGAACATTGCTAGATAGTTTACATCCAGATAATATACAAACTAAAAAGATGAACCAACAGATAGAAAGAAATGCACAGAAGAAGCATAGAGAAACACAAGTAGGACAAAAAGTAATGTACAGAAACTATGGAAATGGGCCAAAATGGATGCCAGGTACAGTGGTAGACAAAGGAGGGCCATCCAGTTACAGAATTAAAATGAAGAATAATAGTGAGGTGGTAAACAGACACATCGATCAACTAGTGCGTTTCGACCCACAGACAACTAATACACCAGACGAAGAGTTGGCAACAGAAGTGCAGGAGGATACTAATCAAGATAAAGGAACTGACACACAAATGGAAGACACAAATAATGAGAATGAGCAAGTAAAACAGTCTTGCCCGGAAGAAGTTATTGAGATTCCGAGCACTGAGAAGTGGGAAGAAATGTTAGGAATCCCTAGCACTTCTGAAATATCCTATGGGGGAAGGAAGTTTAAACAAAAACGGAATATGTATGCTAAATCTCCATATGCTAGGAATAATTATGTAGAATAATTGTGCAGTTACGGTTAATTGTATTTAATCTTAGCTTTAATGTTTTTTTTTTTTTGTATTGCATCACTGTCATAGTATTAAATGGTTTAAAGTACTAACTCGGGGGAAAGGTATGTCATGTATTCATTCATATATTTTAGTATGTCATACCGTTAGGTGTTAGGTTATGTAAATGAAGTACTTACAAAAATTAAATTATTATTATTATTAGGTCCTTGCCTATGAAATTGCCGTTTTTTCTGAAATAAGTTAACCTAAACTTTTCCATCTAGTAGGTACGCGTAGATTTTGGTTGTTCCACCCGGATCTATGCATGCTTATATCGGTCCCATGGCAGGGAATGCACAAGGACACAGAAACAGCTCGCTTTTTTGAACACGTTCATGAGGTGACTGACAAAGTTTTTGGGCAGTATCCTTCAGCAAAGGTAGTCATACTCGAGAATTTTAATGCTCATCACGTTGAGTGGTCGGGTTCCCCGAGAACTGATCTACCAGGGACTACTGCCTACGATTTTGCTCTCGCCCATGGATTCATTCAGGTGATTACGGAGTTTACCCGAATACCGGATAGAGTGGATCATGAGCCTTCTTTGCTGGATGTTCTGCTGACCACACACCCGGTAAATTACCAGATCTCCATCAGTGCTCCACTGGGAACCTCTGATCATTGTCTTCGGTGGTGCCCCCCCTATTTCCAATTGGACTCGTCCCGCTGGACGACGGATGGTGTGGCGATACAGGTCAGCAGATTGGGATGGAATCCGTGAATTTTATGCATCCTACCCATGGAGGCAGTTATGTTTCTCGTCGGAAGATTCTGATGCGAGCACAGACTCGATCGCCGATATAGTACTGCAGAAAATGGAATGTTTCATTCCAAACTCAACTGTACTTATCGGTGGTACGAGTAAACCACCGTGGTTTGATAAGTCCATCAGTGAGGCTGTAAAGCTAAAGCAACAGGCTTATCGAGCCTGGAGTGCAGCGCGGGCTCGTTAGGATCCAAGGTCCTCTGACCTGAAAAAGAGATACAATGCCGCCCCCAGGTCCCTCAAAAAACAGCTCGCGAGAGCAAAATTCGATCACATCGACAGAATTGGTGAGCGCCTCTCTAGCTACAGTTCTGGGACTAGAGTTTTTTGGGCCCTCGCCAAAGCTGTTGAAGGAAACTTTTGTCGGGCGTCTCTACCATCTCAGCGCACAGAAAGATAAAGTCAATTTTCTGGGTGAAATCTTTTCGGCCAATTCAACTCTTGACGTAGGAGAAACTCCACCTACAATACCTGAGTGTGAGTCTAGAATGTCGGAGGTGCGCTTTACTCAAAAAGCAGTCCGATGTGCTCTCCTCTCCCCGGTCGTCAAAAAGTCTTCTGGCCCTGACGGCATTCCTGCCATTATGCTGCAGACGTGTTTAGCTGAGGTGTCCCCAGCCAGTATTTGCCCGACTTTTCACTTTCTCTTACTACAAGGGTTGTGTCCTCGCTTCGTGGAAGATTGCCCATGTGCACCTCGTCCCCAAAAAAGGGGACGTAACAGACACGTCGAATAGGCCTATAGCAATAACCTTTTTGCTCTCAATGGTGATGGAGCGTATTATCAACGCGCAGCTTCTGTGTTACCTCGAAGATTCCCAGCTGCTAAACGATTGGCAATACGGCTTCCGCCACGGTCGCTTAGCTTGGGATCTCTTGGTTTACCTAACCCACCTTTGGGCTGAAGCCATTGAGAGCAAAGGGGAAGCACTGGCAGTTAGTCTAGAATTCTAGATATTGCTAAGGCCTTCGACCGGGTCTGGCTCAGGGCTCTTCTATCGGAACGGCCATCGTATGGGATACCCGAAGGGCTTTGCACCTGACTATCCAGCTTTCTTGATGAGCGCAGTATTAAAGTCGTTATCGACGGTTATTGCTCAAGTTTCAAGCCCATCAACGCTGGTGTGCCCCAGGGTAGTGTGCTATCGCCAACGTTGTTCATCTTACATATCAATGATATGTTGTCTATTCGCAACAATCATTCCAATGCAGATGACAGCACAGGCGATGCGCAGTACTCTGGTCGTGCAAACGTCCCTCGATCATTTGTGGAGGAAAGTTGGGTTAGACTTTTATCTGAAGTATTCCTTAGAGAGAGTCTCTGAATGGGGGAGACAAAACCTTGTTCATTTCAACCCCAGAAGACATAGGTCTACGTATTCTCTGCCAAAAAAACTCCATTCGAGCAATCGCTTCAGTTCCAAGGAATTCCCCTTACCACCTCCAAGAGTATTGGAATCCTCGGTGTTGACATCGCGAACGATGTTCAGGGGCCATCTGGAAGGCAAGGCAAAACTTGCCTCTAAGAAGCTGGGAATGTTAAACCGGTCCAAGCAGTACTTCACACCGCAGCAACGCTTTATGCTTTATAAAACCCAGGTGAGCCCGCATATGGAGTACTGCTCACACTTTTGAGCTCCTGGCTACCAACTCGATCCCCTAGACAGTATTCAACGTCGAGCCGTCCGCGTTGTTGATGATCCCATACTCAGAGACGGTCTAGATATGCTTGACCTTATGAGAGACTTCGCTTCTCTCTGCGTATCCTACAGACTGTATAACGGGGAGTATTCGGAAGAATTGTATAGAATGTTGTATTCGTTCTCTTTCTACCATCAAACCGCTCGCCATATGTTAGGATTTCACCCCCACTTCCTTAAGCCGCTTCGCTCATGTACGCTCATACCGTGGCGATTTGGAATGAGCTCCCAGCCGAGGTTTTACCACAGCGCTACGATATGGAGTTTGTAAAAAAGGGTGTCATAAAATTTCTTCGAGGCTGGCAGCGGGTTGATGAAATCTCTGATGTTGCAAATGTCCATAAGCGACAGTAACCGCTTTCCACCAGGTCACCGGAGCCGGAGGTTCACCGTAGGCCTGTCTGCTGTACTCCAGCTATAAAAAAAAAGGTCGAAATTTCCAGAATGGAAGCGGTCAAACCAATAACAAGTGGTGCGTTCATTGTAGTGTTCGCTCACAAAGGTCGTTGATGTTGCTTGTCGCTCTTGCCGCGTTGCTGCCACTACGGTACTCTTATTCCATAATTACTCGAATTTTTAACTATCCATGATGACAAAAAATATTCAAATTCGAAGAAAACATAACGCTTATCAATAAATAAATGACTAATTTTTAAAAAAGAATTTCATTATTTCAAAGTAAATTTAATTTGAAATTATATCTTAGTCAAATAAAAATATTTATTTTAAATGGCCAGTATTGCAGAACGTACCTAATATTTAGCGGTCACCATTTTGCTTATGAAAGCTATCGAGCGCTGTTTTCTGAAGAACATACCCATCAATAAGGTAGCTAAATGTATTTTATGAAATGACTTCAAAAATAAATTTAATAGCAAAAAATATAATTAACATTATAAAATCCAAGTATTCATTCGACTTCCTTAAATGTGAAGAACATAAAATTGTAATGCTTTAATATTTTTAAGTATTGCAGTGAAATTGTGTTATGAACTGGTGCAGCGGATTAAATAGAATTTTGAAAGGGTTAACATAAAACGTCTCGACGTGTCTTTATCAAAGATGTAAAATTAAGCTTTAAATAAATATAAAAAACGATTTAAAAATAGGAATAATAAATAAAATGATTTCTTAAAATAATTGCTGTTTTTTATTACTCCAAACACTAGAAAATTATAAAATACGATTTTTAATAAGTAGCTAGGTCATTGTGTAGTCTGTTTTAAGTATTTTAGCCTGTACGAGTAATGTTTAAAAAAAATTACGTGGTAGTATGGTTTTAATGGTCTTCGACTCTTTGTCTGTTTAAAAATAGGTGCGCTATTGGTATCGATGTTTTTTTTTTGAAAAAAGTGACAGGTGACATTCCCGCGGAATCACGTTTTGGCGAATTTCTCCTGGTTTTCTTTCGTGTTTTTCTGTTTTCCTGGCTTTGTGTTGTCATTTATCTGTTGGTGTTGGCTATTTTTAAGTTTATTATTAGTGGTAAGTACTTTACTTCATAAATGTCGCAGTCGGTGGGAGAGAAAGTCCCTCCTGATAGGGGGAGACATTCTTTAGGAATGGAAGTGGGCGAATCTCATGCTATTGGCCAAACTAAGGAGAAATTACGGGCTAAACGTTCTTTAGAGGCTCCTTCAAATACCCCCGAGAAAAGAATTTTGCCCCCTTCAGTCTCTATCCAACACACATACACCAGACCTGGATTTGAGGCAAACTCGGATCTCAGGTATTCTGAGTCTGACTCAGGCCCTTTTATTGTTTACGTTACGGGTCCCGATGTGGACCTGCCCAAATCTTCCAACAATATGCGCGCCCTCAAAATAGCCCAAGTTATTTACAACAGCAAAGTCTCAGGGGTTGACGAAATAAAAAACATAGGAAGAAACAAAATTTCTATTTATTTTAAAACATTCTCTGAAGCTAACTCATTCTTATCCCACCCTCTCCTAGAGTTAAATAATCTTACAGCAATAATTCCCCGTTTCCAACTTACCCGTATGGGTGTAATTCATTCAATCCCTCTAGATTGGTCTTTGGAGGACTTGGTTTCATGGACTGAGTGCCGTCCAGAGTCTTCTATAGTAATTAAAGCGAGAAGACTAAATAAAAAAAAACGTGTTGAAGATACAACCTGCTGGGAACCCACTGGTACTGTAGTTCTCACCTTTTTAGGCCAATCCCTCCCAAGCCATGTTTATTGTTGCAACCTCTCTCAACCTGTTGGAACATATACCCTTCCCACTATACAGTGCCTAAAATGCTGTCGTTTCGGACACATCCGTGACAAATGCCGATCTAACTCACGCTGTTCTCGCTGTGCTGGCCCGCATGAAAATGCCACTTGTCAGGTACCTGAGGATAAAATTACTTGTTTGTTTTGTTCTGGTAACCATGCAGCCACTGACTCTAGATGCCCCGAACATGCACGCCAAAGAAACATTAAAGTCATAATGTCCACTGAAAATATTGGATATGTTGAGGCAGCCCGTAGATTTAAACCTGTTCGGACTTCATATGCTGACATTTCCTCAACAGTTCCAAACAAATCTGCCTACATACCCTATCCCTCCCCTAATTCTGTTCCCTCGCCTATGTGCCCTGAACCTTCTCCCAATACTATTCAATCTGCACCAAATTCTTCATATAGGAAAACCATCTATATACATAGAAAACCTAGACAGGAGCTAGGTACAACATATGATCATCTAGCCCATGCTAATATTGTCTCCTCACCACCTTCCTCTTTACCAAATGGTTGTGCTCTTGGCGATAACTCCCCTAATATCTCTACCGCTAATGATAATTTAGTACAAATTTTGTCAACAGCTTTAATTAATATATTTTCTAAATGTGGTGATATACAACCGTACAATTTTTTTTTTTTTTTTTTTTTTTTTTTTTTTTTTATTGCAGGAGTTCAGCAGACAGGCAGACGGCCCACTATCGCCTTGGACATTTACAGCAACAAAGGTGCTACAAATGCGCTGCTGCTCTCTTAAAGGAGACTGGAACCTGTGGTGATATACAACCGTACAATGTCATAGATATGCTTCAAAAAATTATTACGTCACTTATAAACTCTTCTATCCAAAATGGCGAAGGTCCTTCAATGGAACTGTCGTAGTGTTAATAATAAAAAACATGAAGTATCTTTTTTAATTAATCAGTTTAATCCTTACCTTTTTGCCCTCTCTGAAACATGGTTGAACCCTGGTTCTTTATTTCGAGTGCCTGGGTTTTCATGTATCCGAGATGATAGATCGGATGGTTGGGCTGGTTGTGCTATTCTTGTTAGAAGAAATATTACATTCTCCCGTTTCACCCTCCCCCCTCACTCCCCAGATATTAATATTGTAGCTGTCCGTTGTCTTAATATAACATTTGTGTCTGTCTACATCCCTTACCCCAATGCTCTCCTCATACAAGAACTTTTCTCCCTCTTATGCCATCTTCCTGTCCCTCTCCTCATTCTAGGAGACCTAAATATCCGCCATACTTTGTGGGGTTCAGCTTCCTGTGATCCTATTGCTCCAGCATTTCTTGATATCTTAAATGATCTAAACTTATGCATCATTAATGATGGAACCCCTACGCGTAGAGTCTCTCCCCTTCAAAATCCGAGTGCCCCTGACCTTACTTTATCCTCTCCCTCCATAGCCTACTCTCTTTCATGGTCTGTTCTTTCTAACTGTTATGGAAGTGACCATCTCCCTATTCTTTGTTCCTTGCCTGATTCTTCACCCCCTCCTGTCACTCCAATCCCTCTCTTGAGATTTAGACTCGCACTAGCTGACTGGCATAAGTTCTCTTCCTTGGTACAAAGTAAATTAAACTCTCTTCCTGATGTTTCTTCTCTGAATTTTACTTCCCTATATGATGAGTATGTATCTGCATTGACATCTGCTGCTGAGCAATCAATCCCCTTAAAAAACTCTGTAAAAAATAAAATTCCCTCCCCTGCTTGGTGGGATTCTGAATGTTCCGCTATAGTAAAAAAGCGCAAAGAAGCGGAGATTAAATTTACCAGGAGCCTCACATATGATAATTACCTAGAATTTCAGAAAGTCTCTGCTTCCTCTAAAAGACTGTTGCGTTCAAAAAAAAAAAAAGGTTGGCAAGCCTTCTGCGAATCCCTTTCTCCCAGGACTCCAGCTTCTATGATATGGAAGAAAATAAAAGCCTTTAGAAAGTCCCAAAGTGACGATAATATTAATTCCAATAATCCATCTTCCTGGCTTCCCAATTTCATGCACAAGCTTGCACCTCCTTTTGTTCCCCTTGAACCTTGTCCCCCCATCAGTTGTTCCCCTTCAGATGAGTTGAATCCCATGAATTCTAAATTTTCCTTTGGAGAACTATGCGCTGCCCTAGATCATCTCCGAGACTCTTCTCCTGGAGTAGACGGCATTACTTATTCCTTTGTAATTCAGTCCTGTGAATCTTCTAAGCATTTTCTACTGAACCTTCTGAATCAGATTTTTCTCTCCGGATCTATCCCAGAGTCTTGGAAAAAGCAAATAATTGTTCCAATATTAAAACCTGGCAAGGATGCTTCAGACCCTGATGCTTATAGACCTATAGCCCTATCTTCAGTCCTTGCTAAAATTATGGAGCATTTAATTAAAAATCGACTCGAGTGGATCGTAGAAAGCAAAGGCATATTAGCCAACAGCCAGTTTGGTTTTAGACGAGGTTTAGGTACAATGGACAGTCTCAGCCTTATTACCTCAGACATCAGATTAGCTTTTTCCCGAAATGAACATGTCGTAGGAGTCTTTTTAGACATAACGTCTGCATACGACAACGTCAACCTTCAAATACTCAGGCAGAAGCTGCACAATCTGAGTATCCCCCCGAGGATTGTCAACATTGTTTCCAATATGTTCATGGAGAGATCAATCTCCGTCCGCGTTTCGGGAATCGACTCCCCCCCGCGTCTTGTATGGAAAGGTTTACCCCAAGGCTCTGTCCTCAGCCCGATCCTCTATAACATTTATACGGCTGATTTAGAATCTTCTGTAAGCTGCTTTTGCAAAGCCCTTCAGTATGCCGATGACATTGCTCTATATGCCACTTCTGACTCTTTCAGTGATGCTTCAAACCGTATCAATTCTGCTCTTTTTTATCTTAACTCATGGCTTTCAGAGCACGGTTTGTCACTTTCTGCTTCAAAAAGTTCGGCTGTAATATTCTCCCGCAAAAGAGATATTCCTGCCCTAGACATTCACATTAACAATCATCCAATCCAAATTGCTAACTCTGTTAAATTCCTAGGTGTCTTCCTCGATGCCAAACTTTCAGGCCTCCCCCATCTCAATTATATTTGCGCAAAAACAGAAAAAAACACTAACGTAATTCGAGCCCTGTCAGGTGTTAGGTGGGGATCTCACCCCTATTGTCAGAAGCTGCTTTATAATGCCATCATCCGCAGCCATTTTGACTATGCCTGCTTCATATTGGAACCCTGCAGTAAATCCGCTCTCATGAAACTGGAACGCATACAAGCCAAATGCCTCAGAATCATCACAGGCGCAATGAAATCTTCTCCAATAAATGCCCTTCAGGTTGAGTGTGTAGACCCTCCTCTTGCTCTTCGCAGGCAGCTTCTGTCGGACAGATTCTTTTATAAAGTGATAGAGCTCTCAGATCATCCCCTTCTAGGTATCTTAGATCAACTCCTTCAAATATCGTTCACATCTAGTTATTGGACTCACAAATGTCTTCCACTTCTTATAAATTCGTATAAGAAACTAGTAGATCTCCCTCTTGGCATTTTCCAGAATTATAAAAATCCTGTTTTTGAGTCTAGTTTTGAAAGCCTTATTTATAAACCTAATGTTATTCTAAATCTAGATATTCACAAAAATTCTCCAGATGCTAATCAATTATTTTGTAAAATTACGCAGGATCGTTGGCCAGAGTTTGGGGCGAGTGCCTTCGCGAAGCGAAGGCGCTCGAGCCCGGGGGGGCAACTTGCTCGAGGGAGCTCCCTAAGGAGTTTTACCTCGGCTGGACTGTTGCCATGAATGGGGAATGAATTAAGGAGTTTTACCTCGGCTGGAATGAATTTAATGATGCCCACCATAGGGCGACACAAAATACTAATTGAGAACGGGCGACGAGTAATATAAAGCCCGAAGGGAAGGATCACGGCGGGCCGGGATCGGTGGTTTGCGGTGGCCTACGCTATCTTACTGCCGTTTCGCAACGTGTTATGGCTGGGAGAGAAGAAACGGCGAAAGAAACTTCCCAGCAACACGCCTAGTCTATCCTGTGGGGTGAGCTATGTCTCCTAGCGTCCCTCGCGGGGACGTGGAGAGATCTTGATTGGCGGCGTCTGAGACGCCGCCGTCTGTGTCTGTCTGTCGGTGCCTGCCAGCCTACTGTTCTAACCGTGGGCGGACTGATCCGGGCCAGCCGTTTCGTAATAACGTCGACTCTGTCCGTCAGGACGTTACGCGGTCGTCGCACAAGAGCCTTTCGACGAGGCTTATAATCGGACGCGGACACGACGAGCGGATTTCGATGGTGCGGCGCGAGATCGAAATACTTACGCGAGAGCGACGTAATGTAGTTTTTGATGGAGGGAAGCTCCAGATCGCGGTGGAGGTCGACGTTACGCATATAGAGGGGAGCACCGACGGCTCTGCGCATGAATTTATTCTGCACGATTTGCAGTTTATCTAAAAGGGCAGGCTTGACATGGCCGAATACCACACTCGCGTATGTCATGATCGGGAGGATGCATGTTTTATACAGAGTAAGCTTGTGTCTGAGGGACATTTTGCTTCGTTTGTCTATCATGGGTGCTAAACGACCCATCACAAATCGCGCTCTATTTCGGACTATAGTGATATGCTCGTTGAAGCGCAAGTTCCGATCTAGGGTGACACCAAGATATTTGGTGTACTTTGCCCAGGGGATTTGTTGGTCATAGAGCGAAATGGTTTTTAGGCGAAGGCTAGCGCGTTTGGGGGAGCGAAGCGTGCCCGGGGAAAAGAACATTGCTGCGCTTTTCTCCGGGTTTACCTCTATCCTCCATTTGCGAAACCATTCGCCTAGCTCTGTGACAGCTGCCTGCAGCCGGACGCAAGCCATTTGTCGGTTTTTATCTGATGTATAGAGTGCGGTGTCATCCGCAAAGAGGGCCAACTCCACATCTGGAGTTTTTGGGATGTCGCTGGTGTACAGCGTGAAGAGTAGTGGCGACAGAGCCGAGCCCTGCGGTACACCGGCTGTGAGTGGGTGAGGGGACGAGCGCGTTCCCTCCACTCGAAAACGGAAGCTACGACCTAGGAGGAAGTCTCGCAAGATGAGCACGAGTCTGTCTGGCATACCGAACTGGTACAGCTTGTAAATCAAGCCGTTGTGCCAGACCTTGTCGAAGGCTTTTGCTACGTCTAGAAACAGTGCGGCTGTTCCTATAGGGCGGGGGCGATGGGCAAAGTGAGATAATATGTGCTCCGTGATGCGGTGCACCTGTTGGACGCATGAGTGTCTGGCACGGAAGCCAAATTGCTCATCGGGTATTAGATGTTTGCTGAAGGCAAAATCTCTAAGTCGAGAGAGGATGACCCTCTCGTAAAGCTTGCTGAGTGCGCTCAGTAGGCTGATTGGACGGTAGCTGGACGGTTTATTAGCCGGTTTTCCCGGCTTGTGAATACCGATGACATCTGCTTCCTTCCAGATCGCGGGAAAGGAGCAGTTTGTTATGGCGGCATTGAAGATGCTCACTAGAATTATAATTAGATGGGCGGGTAGGAGTTTTAAAACGCGATTGTTGATGCCATCGGTCCCTGGGGCCTTTCGCGGTTTGAGAGACTTGATCAGATCTTGCACTTCTTCGACCGTGACCGTGTCGAGTGTGGTTTCCGCTGGTAAGGAGGATCTACGTTCGACCTCGGAGTCTACCTCCGTCAGGTGTGACTGGTCGACGTTTTGCGTAGTGGGGGAGCATTGAAGCTCTAGACTCTGAGCAAGGCACTCGGCCTTCTCCTCGTCATCGAACGCCTCGGTGTTGTCGGCTCTTTCTAGCGCGGGTATGACAGTAAGGGTGTCTGATTTGAGAGCTCTAGCCAGCTTCCAGTACGCCTGGTGAGTTGGTTCGATATCCCTCAACGTTCTGTCCCAACGTTGTTCCCTGACTTCCCGGATACGTAGTTTGACCTCGCGCTCTAGTTCGCGGAGTCGGACTCTGTTATCCTCGGTAGGATATCTGTCGTGAGCTCTGGAGGCGGCTCTCTTTTCCCTCAGCAGTACCCTCACCTCGTCCGGCAGGCATAAGTGGCGGTCATCCTCCACTGGCACCTGCCTGGACGAGTTCCGCACTGCGGATTGAAGGTGGCTGGTGAGGGCCTCGATTGCCGTCTCCGTGTCTTGGCGGGACACGATGTGGTCCGGGATGCGGTCCAGGTCTTGTGAGCTGGTTGCCTTGAGGAGGGTCTCAAGTCTCAACCAATCCACAGAGGTCCTAGTTTCAGATGTCTGGTCTGTCTGTGGTCCTAATCTGAGGATAACCGGACGATGGTCCGAGTCGATATCGTCCATCGTTTCGATCGAATGGAACTGAAGGGTTACGCCCCTCAGTAATGCTAGGTCGAGAGTGTTTGGGGTCCCCCAGTCGCGGTTGGGGGGGTATCTTGTGGGGGTCATGGGAGTTAGTATATCAAACAAAAGATTGTCTGATATATTTATTAGGGCTCTGCCATTGGGGTTAGTGGTATTGCAATTCCACTGCTCGTGTTTGCAATTCAGATCTCCGGCTATAATAACAGCCGGGCCTAAGTTGAATAGGGTTTCTAGGTCTTTCTTAATGAGGGTTTTTTGGCATGCGAGGTATGCTGAAACTATGACTAGAGGTTGGTGGCCAGTCATTGCTAGTCTGCAGGCGGATACCTCCATACCTTCTAGTGGGGGGGTGACTACAGGCATGCAGTGTAGGGATCTTCTGAAATAGATCAGGGTGCCGCCACCACGGCCTACCCTGTCATGTCTAGTGATCCGATAGTTAGAGATCTTTGGATCTCTATTACTCGGTTTCAGGAAGGTCTCCTGTACTAGTAGTATATCTACTTGATTGGTAACCAGGAAGTCATGGACCAAGTCGCGCTGGTTTCGAAGGCCATTGGCGTTATAAGTCGCCAGAGTCAATGAGCGTGGTTTATTTCTACCTACATGCGCCATTTGTTACCGGTAACAATAATTTGACTAGGTTGTTTAGTTACAACGATCTAAGTATTTGGAGGAGGTACGCGTGATCCATTTCGATCACGAGTTGATCCCGGAGGGAGGGTTGTGTTGACTCTGAAACTTGCCTCAGTTTCCGAGCCAAGAGTTGGACCTCTTGCAGGTCGAAGGGCAAGTTCTTGGCGAATTTAGTCGCCAAAGCTAAGTCCTCCGCTATAGAGTGGTGGGCCGATGGCCCTGAAGGTCCCTTAGAAATGGGGGCGAGGGCGGGGGCGGGGGTGGCCGAGGGTAGGCCGGCCATAACTGGGGCACGCGTCCTTAGCGGAGGGAACGCTTCCGTCGTGGGAAGACCCGTCCAGTGGTTTACCACTGGGGGGGGGGGGGGCCGCCACGAATGCGGGTTTGTTCGGCACTTTTCTAGTGCCTTTTTGGGCATTGCCCTTTCCGACCTTACGTTTGGGTCGGGGGGCGGCAGGGCAGCCTCTGTAGTTAGCGGGGTGACCCGCTTGGCCGCAGAGGATGCAGCTCGGTGGCTCCGGGGAGTCCCGGGTGCGAGTGCACTCCGAGGTCCCGTGGTCGCCCAGGCACTTGACGCACCTGGGACGGGATTGACAATGTAGGGCAGAGTGCCCATAAAGTTGGCAGCGATGACACTGCCGCAGTGTATGTTTTTCGTGTGGACGTTCCACACGAAGGCCAGAGAGGCCACAGACCTTCTCAAGTTCGAAGATCTTTTTCCCCTCTGGGGAGAGGTCGAGGACAACCAATACTAGGTTTAGAGGGGACTTTGTGGCGTCGCCTCTGTGCATACGGTGCACTTCGTGCACTGGTAGGGCTTGGGACTTAAGGTCCTCTAGAATATAGGAACTTTCAATTTCCTGAGGAAGTCCGCGGATTACAGCCCGAAGGCGTTTTTCTTCTGGCAGGGCGTAAGTGTAGTAACCGATTTTACGGTCACATAATAAAGTAGTTAGGGCGCGGTGGTCACTTGAAGACGTGACCATAACTTTGATGCCGTGTTGAGTATCACGGGCTTCTTTTATGGAGATTGCCTTACCTGGCAGTTCTTTAGCGAGTTGAAGCCAATGGGCTTTCTCGCGGATGGTCAGGGGTGGCGGCGGGCGTTGTGAAGGTGGCCCAGGGCGGCTGGAAGGTGCCGCTGTCGGTGTTGTGCCCGCTGTTGGGGCGGGGTTGGGGGGGACCTCCCTCTGGGTCTTACGTTTTTTAGTACGATTAACGGTTATAAAACCGTCATCGTCTTCGCGGTCTAAGGGGATGTTCGCGGGAGGCGCGACATCCATAGGGGTAATTTCATCGGCCGGTGGAAGAGGGGCATCCCTGAGGTTTTGCGGACCTTCAGAGGATAAGTCGATTTCTCGACGAGAATCGATTACGCGATGGATGGGCGAACGTGAACGCGATGTCGTCGAACTCGCAGAGCTCGAACGCGGTTTTGTCGATGCGGAACCGCGAGAAAACGAGGCGCGCGACTTTGGTGCCACACGATGGGCATCGTTGAGCGGGGGTGCGGGCGGCGGGCGCACTGGTAACGCGGCGGGTATGGACGCGGGGGGCGCGGGCGCTACGGCAGAGCGCAGGTGGACCGGGGTAAGCGCGGCGGGGGGGGTTGGGGGGCGTGCGCTAGCCGCGGCAGGTGCGATGGCCGGGGCAGATGGGGGTGGGGGGAGGGGGGCCTGCGCGGGGGCCCTTTGCACGTGTGACTCGCGGGACACAGGTTTCTCGGAATTAAGTTCCGAAATAACGGACACCATTGATTGGGACTCCGGAGTCCTCAAAAATTGGTCGAGAGCTTGAGGGAATTGCTGTCGTAAAAACGACAGCAAACCCTCTAACAACGATGGGGAGGGCTCCACATTGTCCCTGAGGGGGACGAACGATTTGGTGGAAAAACCACCTGATGACGCACTTTTCACTGCACTGTCACAGAAAAAACACAGATCGACCCTAATCCTCGATGCTCACGTTGTTCTGGTGCTCATGAAAGCATGGCTTGCAATATACCAGATGACAGTAGCACGTGTTTGTTTTGCTCTGGAAATCATCCAGCAACAGATTTTCGTTGTCCAGAACATGATCGTCAAAGAGCAATTAAACGAATAATGTCCAATGAAAATATCAGCTACTTAGAGGCTGCTCGTAAATATCGTTTAACTCGATTCTCTTATGCGGACATAACTAGTAGACACCATTCACAAAAACCTACCTCTTGGAATGTCCCCTCCCCAAATCCTATCCCCTCCCCGCCTGTCCCTCAATCTCTGCCTCATGCCTCCCATCTACCTTCCCATCTCCATCCATACACTTCTTATAAAAAAACTGTCTTTATTGAGAAACGTCCCAGACAAGAACTGGGTAAATCATTTGACCGATATGCCCACTCTAATATTACAGCTACACCTCCTTCATCTCTCTCCAATGGATGTGCCCTTGGTGATAACACCCCATGATGTAAGGCTCTTGAATAAATATAACTTCACTCTTAAATTGACTTTTTATTTTCACTTTCGTAAGTATCTTTTTCTCGTACAAAATGGTCTCTCCTAACTGAATTCAAAAACCGTGTCTCTTTTTACATTTTTGAATTCCCACCAATGAGAGCGAGTTTTATACACATCTCTCATTGGTTAGTCGTATCTTTACGTCCTGGCTAACATAGGCATATAGGCATTGAATAACAATAACAAAAGTAGATCATTATGTAATTGATAAATTAAATTTAATTAAATAAATAAGAAAATTGAAATAGATATTTATATATAATTAATTTTATGATTAGAAATTATGATTTAAACATGAATGGAAAACATAGCGTAGATCAAAAGAATGTTGTTGCTATATTTTTCATAAGGTACCACTTGTCAAACGTCAAAAGTCAAATGCCAAAGATTGACCTTGAACTTGACCTACTTTTGTTTATGAATATGAATTACATTAAAATACAAGTTTTATTTATAATACGAAAGAGTCTGATAGAAATGAAAAATGAAATTCCATAAATGTATAAACAAATAATTGAGTTGGAAAACCGAGCGTGTGGTAACCAGGATCGTGGTATATTTTAAACAAATATAAAACTACAACTAAACGTGGTAAGTGCATCCACTACACTATTCCCCCCCTGAGACTGATGCTGGAAGCTAAGGTCGATAGTGATTCGTAAATTTTACTCTTCTTCCAGATTTGGTTCGTTTTTCAACGCTCGGTTGCGTCGAAGAATCGGGCAAGGTTGTGCCAGCATCCTGTGTGTCATTCGACGGTGTGCTGATGTCATCCTTGGTCATATAGGCTGGCTTCACTCTATCAATGGAGACTGTAGTCTCTTTGCCTTTGACCTGGATTTTAAAGATCTTCTTACCGCGCTCCAAGACTTTATATGGCCCAGTATATGGCGGATCTAGTGGATGTCTCACAGCATCATGGCGGAGGAATACAAAATTGCATGTAGCCAAGGTGTTTGGGATATAAAATGTCTTCTCCCCATGACGACTGGTTGGTGTCGGAGCCAGCCTCGCCATGTGTCGCCGCAGGCGTATGGTGAAGTTGGAGTAATCCATTGAGTGACAGGCAGATGGGTTGAAAAATTCGCCGGGTAGGCGAAGTGGTTCTCCGTATACAAGCTCTGCTGCCGAAGATTTTATGTCCTCCTTCCAAGCGCTGCGTATGCCCAGGAGTACTAGAGGAAGGGCTTCACTCCAGTTGGTGTCAGTATGACATCTGATAGCCGCTTTTAGCTGACGATGTAGGCGTTCAACTATGCCATTGCACGTGGGGTGATATGCAGTCGTTGGACGGTGCTGACTGCCGAGCATAGCAGCCAACGAGTGGAAGAGGCTACTCTCAAACTGTTTGCCTCTGTCTGTAGTGATGCGCTGCGGACAACCAAAGCGAGATACCCAGCCTGCTATGAAGCTGCGGGCACATGTCTCAGCTGAGATATCTGATAAGGGATATGCCTCAGGCCAACGTGTAAACCTGTCGATGACTGTAAGGCAGTATCTGTAATCAGATGAAACAGGTAGTGGTCCTACTATGTCCATGTGGACATGTGCGAAGCGTTCAGTCGGAACCGGGAACGAGGGTATTGGTGAAACAGTGTGCCTGGAAATTTTATTTTTCTGACATTCAATACATTCTCTAGTCCATTTTCTGCAATCTTTCTTTATCCCATGCCATACGAAACGCTGGGTGATTAACTTGACAGTTGCCCTCGACCCTGGGTGGCTCAAGTTGTGAAGCGTGTTAAACACTTGCCTTCTAAATGGTGCTGTAATATAAGGCCGAGGGGTTGGCATGGATATGTCACAAAATAGCGTGTTCTGTGTCCCTTCCACTTTCACTCTTCTTAACTTGAGGCTGGAAGAGCCCAGGAGTTCTTGCAGTTCAGAATCTTCATTTTGAGAATGTGCAAGTGCATTAAAATCGATATTCTCTGTTAACAATTCCACTCGTGACAGACAATCAGCCACTATGTTGTCTTTTCCGGCCACATAACGAACATCTGTTGTAAACTGGCCAATGAAGTCCAAATATCTAAATTGTCTGGGTGAACACTTATCTTTATTTTGTTGGAAGGCATATGATAAGGGTTTGTGGTCTGTGAATATTGTGAAGTGTTTACCTTCGACCATGTGCCTGAAGTAGCGGATAGCTTTGTAGATGGCGAGCAACTCCCGATCATAAGGACTGTATTTCCTTTGTGCTGTGGACAAGCGGCGGGAAAAGAAGGCTAATGGCCTCCAGGTGTTGCCTGAGGTCTTCTGTTGAAGTACTGCCCCCATCGCTGAGTCTGAGGCATCAGTGTGAATGGCCAATTCGGCTTCCGGGTTCGGATGTGCTAGCAGAGTTGCCCTCGATAAGCTAATCTTACAGAGGTTGAAGGCTGCTGTCATCTCCGGTGTCATCAGCAGGTCTTTAGACCCTTTACGTTTCGGACCTGACAGTGCAGCATTTAGAGGTTCCTGTATTTTGGCTGCGTTAGGTATGAATCGGCGGTAGAAATTGAACATACCTAAGAACCGACGCATGCCTTTGACAGTTTTGGGTGGTGGGTACTCTTTTATTGCATGCACCTTCTCCTGTAGAGGACGTACACCTTCTGCCGAGACTTCATGCCCCAAGAAGTTAATGTTTGACTGGCCAAACTCGCACTTAGCTGAATTGATTAGTATGCCATATTCGGACAGCCTCTGGAACAATTTATTTAAGTGGTCAAAATGCTGGTCTTCAGATTGTGAAAAACAAAGTATGTCGTCGAGGTAGCCGTAGCAAAATGGCAGGCCTCTGAGCACCTCGTCCATGAACCTTTGAAAGGTTTGTGCAGCATTCCTGAGCCCAAAGGTCATGTATGGGAATTCGAATAACCCGAATGGGGTTGTAATTGCTGTCTTCTGTATGTCGTCTGGGTGTACAGGGATTTGGTTATATGCCTTAACTAAATCTACCTTACTATATATCCTACTGCCGGCCAGTTGATGGGCAAAATCCTGTATATGTCGGATTGGGTAACAGTCGGGTATAGTCCTGGCATTCAGTGCCCTGTAATCACCACAAGGACGCCAACCATTATCCTTCTTCGGAGCAAGGTGGAGGGGAGATGCCCAAGGGCTTTCTGATGGACGTGCTGTACCGTCTGCCAGCATTGCTTCGAACTCCTTTTTGGCAATTTGGAGCCTATCTGGTGGTAGACGGCGTGGGCGAGCAGATATAGGTGGGCCTGGAGTAGTACGGATGTGGTGTACCGTGTTGTGATTTGTATGTCTTTTTGTACCTGCAGGTCTAGTTATGTCTGGGTACTCACGCAGCAGCTCATGGTATACTGAACCTCCACCTACTGCCTTAATAGAAGCAATAGCCGAAGTCTTCGCGGCAGATGTCGCTGTTGTGGAAAGCTGAGTAAGGCCATCAATAAGTCGATAATTCTTAAGATCTATTAATAAATTATAAAAACTTAAAAAATCTGCTCCGATTATTGGCTTACTGACATCGGCAACGACGAACTTCCATGTATAAGCGCGTCGCAGTCCTAGGTTTAGGTTCAACTCCGTCCAACCGTAGGTGTGTATTGTACTGCCGTTGGCTGCGAAGAGCTGGTAGTCTGTCTTGCTGCGTTGCTGCTTGATGGCAGATCGAGGAAATACGCAAACATCAGAACCTGTATCCACAAGAAATTGTAATTTAGTGTTGTGGTCTGTTACAAAGAGGCGGCGAGGGCTGTTAAGGCAGTCGTTAGCCGCTAATTCCGGCTGCCGTAGGCGTTTTCCGAGTAAGTACAGGGAGATTGGCATCTGCGAGCTTTTCTGCCAAAACGATTGTGGAAATAGCAATAATTCTTATTGAACCGATCTGATGACCGTCTACGTGCAGTCGGCTTTCGCTGATATCTCTCAGATGAGCGAGATCGAGACCTTGAGCGTACCTGACTCTGGAGGGAAGCTACCTGTCGCGACAGCTCTGCCATTTGCCGGGTGAGCTCGCTTATTTCACTGCTCGAACTAGTGCTAGCCACCATAGGTGATGGTGGGGCTATTTCGTGGACCCTGTCTGCTAAATCTGCAACAGATTCGAGTGGTAAGTTAGGTTGTGATGCTATTGCAGTCTGAATGTTTACAGGAAGACGGCTTGACCATAGTGTGGCCATGAACGACTCGGGTAGACTCTGTCCTGCCAACGCTTGTAAGTGGCGAAGAAACTGGGACGGTTTCCGGTCGCCCAATTCCTCATGCATAAGAAGTTGTTGCACTCTCTTCCCTTGTGAGGCGGAGAGACGCTTAACAAGTTCGGTTTTTAATTTCCCAAACTTGTTCTCTGCTGGGGGGGATGTAATAATATCCTTAACTTCTGCTGCATACCTGTGGTCAAGCTGAGATATAACGTGGTAAAATTTAGTAGCATCCGCCGTTATACCGGATAACACGAATTGTCCTTCCACTTGGGCGAACCATAAAGCTGGCTCTTCTGGCCAAAAAGGTGGCAATCTTACCCCAATCCTGCACACTGTTTCATCTGTTTCCGCGGACGTTTCTGGGGCGCGAGTAGTTGTACCTTTACCATCCATTGTATTTGATTGCATTGTTCTTTAAGTCGGTGGTCACCAATGAAGAGAGTGCTATGATATTATATTTGTGATGTAAGGCTCTTGAATAAATATAACTTCACTCTTAAACTGACTTTTTATTTTCACTTTTGTAAGTATCTTTTTCTCGTACAAAATGGTCTCTCCTAACTGAATTCAAAAACCGTGTCTCTTTTTACATTTTTGAATTCCCACCAATGAGAGCGAGTTTTATACACATCTCTCATTGGTTAGTCGTATCTTTACGTCCTGGCTAACATAGGCATATAGGCATTGAATAACAATAACAAAAGTAGATCATTATGTAATTGATAAATTAAATTTAATTAAATAAATAAGAAAATTGAAATAGATATTTATATATAATTTATTTTATGATTAGAAATTATGATTTAAACATGAATGGAAAACATAGCGTAGATCAAAAGAATGTTGTTGCTATATTTTTCATAAGGTACCACTTGTCAAACGTCAAAAGTCAAATGCCAAAGATTGACCTTGAACTTGACCTACTTTTGTTTATGAATATGAATTACATTAAAATACAAGTTTTATTTATAATACGAAAGTTTCTGATAGAAATGAGAAATGAAATTCCATAAATGTATAAACAAATAATTGAGTTGGAAAACCGAGCGTGTGGTAACCAGGATCGTGGTATATTTTAAACAAATATAAAACTACAACTAAACGTGGTAAGTTCCCTCAAGCACTCGACCAATTTTTGAGGACTCCGGAGTCTCAATCAATGGCGTCCGTTGTTATCTCGGAACTTAATTCCGAGAAACCTGTGTCCCGCGAGTCACACGTGCAAAGGGCCCCCGCGCAGGCCCCCTTCCCCGCGCCCGCATCTGCCGCGACCATCGCACCCCCCGCGACCCCCGCAGCCGCACATGCCGCAGACCACCTGCACTCTGCCGCAGCGCCCGCGCCCCCCGCGTCCGTACCCGCCGTGTTACCGGTGCGCCCGCCGCCCGCACCCCCGCTCAACGACGCCCACCGTGTGGCACCAAAGTCGCGCGCCTCGTGTTCTCGCGGTCCCGCACCGGGAAAACCGCGTTCGAGCTCCGCGAGTTCGACGACATCGCGTTCGCGTTCGCCCATCCACCGCGTAATCGATTCTCGTCGAGAAATCGACTTAACCCCTGAAGGTTCGCAATACCTCAGGGTTGCCCCTCTTACACCGGCCGATGAAATTACCCCCATGGATGTCGCGCCTCCCGCGAATATCCCCTTAGACCGCGAAGACGATGACGGTTTCATAACCGTCAATCGTAGTAAAAAACGTAAGACCCAGAGGGAGGTCCCCCCCAACCCCGCCCCCACTGCGGGCACAAAACCGACAATGGCACCTTCCAGCCGCCCTGGGCCACCTTCACAGCGCCCGCCGCCACCCCTGATCATCCGCGAGAAAGCTCATTGGCTTCAACTCGCTAAGGAACTGCCAGGTAAGGCGATCTCCATAAAAGAGGCCCGTGATACCCAACACGGCATCAAAGTTATGGTCACATCTTCAAGTGACCACCGCGCCCTAACTACTCTATTATGTGACCGTAAAATCGGTTACTACACTTACGCCCTGCCAGAAGAAAAACGCCTTCGGGCTGTAATTCGCGGACTTCCTCAGGAAATTGAAAGTTCCTACATTCTAGAGGACCTTAAGTCCCAAGCCCTACCAGTGCACGAAGTGCACCGTATGCACAGAGGCGACGCCACAAAGTCGCCTCTAAACCTAGTATTGGTTGTCCTCGACCTCTCCCCAGAGGGGAAAAAGATCTTCGAACTTGAGAAGGTCTGTGGCCTCTCTGGCCTTCGTGTGGAACGTCCACACGAAAAACATACACTGCGGCAGTGTCATCGCTGCCAACTTTATGGGCACTCTGCCCTACATTGTCAATCCCGTCCCAGGTGCGTCAAGTGCCTGGGCGACCACGGGACCTCGGAGTGCACTCGCACCCGGGACTCCCCGGAGCCACCGAGCTGCATCCTCTGCGGCCAAGCGGGTCACCCCGCTAACTACAGAGGCTGCCCTGCCGCCCCCCGACCCAAACGTAAGGTCGGAAAGGGCAATGCCCAAAAAGGCACTAGAAAAGTGCCGAACAAACCCGCATTCGTGGCGGCCCCCCCCCCCCCCCAGTGGTAAACCACTGGACGGGTCTTCCCACGACGGAAGCGTTCCCTCCGCTAAGGACGCGTGCCCCAGTTATGGCCGGCCTACCCTCGGCCACCCCCGCCCCCGCCCTCGCCCCCATTTCTAAGGGACCTTCAGGGCCATCGGCCCACCACTCTATAGCGGAGGACTTAGCTTTGGCGACTAAATTCGCCAAGAACTTGCCCTTCGACCTGCAAGAGGTCCAACTCTTGGCTCGGAAACTGAGGCAAGTTTCAGAGTCAACACAACCCTCCCTCCGGGATCAACTCGTGATCGAAATGGATCACGCGTACCTCCTCCAAATACTTAGATCGTTGTAACTAAACAACCTAGTCAAATTATTGTTACCGGTAACAAATGGCGCATGTAGGTAGAAATAAACCACGCTCATTGACTCTGGCGACTTATAACGCCAATGGCCTTCGAAACCAGCGCGACTTGGTCCATGACTTCCTGGTTACCAATCAAGTAGATATACTACTAGTACAGGAGACCTTCCTGAAACCGAGTAATAGAGATCCAAAGATCTCTAACTATCGGATCACTAGACATGACAGGGTAGGCCGTGGTGGCGGCACCCTGATCTATTTCAGAAGATCCCTACACTGCATGCCTGTAGTCACCCCCCCACTAGAAGGTATGGAGGTATCCGCCTGCAGACTAGCAATGACTGGCCACCAACCTCTAGTCATAGTTTCAGCATACCTCGCATGCCAAAAAACCCTCATTAAGAAAGACCTAGAAACCCTATTCAACTTAGGCCCGGCTGTTATTATAGCCGGAGATCTGAATTGCAAACACGAGCAGTGGAATTGCAATACCACTAACCCCAATGGCAGAGCCCTAATAAATATATCAGACAATCTTTTGTTTGATATACTAACTCCCATGACCCCCACAAGATACCCCCCCAACCGCGACTGGGGGACCCCAAACACTCTCGACCTAGCATTACTGAGGGGCGTAACCCTTCAGTTCCATTCGATCGAAACGATGGACGATATCGACTCGGACCATCGTCCGGTTATCCTCAGATTAGGACCACAGACAGACCAGACATCTGAAACTAGGACCTCTGTGGATTGGTTGAGACTTGAGACCCTCCTCAAGGCAACCAGCTCACAAGACCTGGACCGCATCCCGGACCACATCGTGTCCCGCCAAGACACGGAGACGGCAATCGAGGCCCTCACCAGCCACCTTCAATCCGCAGTGCGGAACTCGTCCAGGCAGGTGCCAGTGGAGGATGACCGCCACTTATGCCTGCCGGACGAGGTGAGGGTACTGCTGAGGGAAAAGAGAGCCGCCTCCAGAGCTCACGACAGATATCCTACCGAGGATAACAGAGTCCGACTCCGCGAACTAGAGCGCGAGGTCAAACTACGTATCCGGGAAGTCAGGGAACAACGTTGGGACAGAACGTTGAGGGATATCGAACCAACTCACCAGGCGTACTGGAAGCTGGCTAGAGCTCTCAAATCAGACACCCTTACTGTCATACCCGCGCTAGAAAGAGCCGACAACACCGAGGCGTTCGATGACGAGGAGAAGGCCGAGTGCCTTGCTCAGAGTCTAGAGCTTCAATGCTCCCCCACTACGCAAAACGTCGACCAGTCACACCTGACGGAGGTAGACTCCGAGGTCGAACGTAGATCCTCCTTACCAGCGGAAACCACACTCGACACGGTCACGGTCGAAGAAGTGCAAGATCTGATCAAGTCTCTCAAACCGCGAAAGGCCCCAGGGACCGATGGCATCAACAATCGCGTTTTAAAACTCCTACCCGCCCATCTAATTATAATTCTAGTGAGCATCTTCAATGCCGCCATAACAAACTGCTCCTTTCCCGCGATCTGGAAGGAAGCAGATGTCATCGGTATTCACAAGCCGGGAAAACCGGCTAATAAACCGTCCAGCTACCGTCCAATCAGCCTACTGAGCGCACTCAGCAAGCTTTACGAGAGGGTCATCCTCTCTCGACTTAGAGATTTTGCCTTCAGCAAACATCTAATACCCGATGAGCAATTTGGCTTCCGTGCCAGACACTCATGCGTCCAACAGGTGCACCGCATCACGGAGCACATATTATCTCACTTTGCCCATCGCCCCCGCCCTATAGGAACAGCCGCACTGTTTCTAGACGTAGCAAAAGCCTTCGACAAGGTCTGGCACAACGGCTTGATTTACAAGCTGTACCAGTTCGGTATGCCAGACAGACTCGTGCTCATCTTGCGAGACTTCCTCCTAGGTCGTAGCTTCCGTTTTCGAGTGGAGGGAACGCGCTCGTCCCCTCACCCACTCACAGCCGGTGTACCGCAGGGCTCGGCTCTGTCGCCACTACTCTTCACGCTGTACACCAGCGACATCCCAAAAACTCCAGATGTGGAGTTGGCCCTCTTTGCGGATGACACCGCACTCTATACATCAGATAAAAACCGACAAATGGCTTGCGTCCGGCTGCAGGCAGCTGTCACAGAGCTAGGCGAATGGTTTCGCAAATGGAGGATAGAGGTAAACCCGGAGAAAAGCGCAGCAATGTTCTTTTCCCCGGGCACGCTTCGCTCCCCCAAACGCGCTAGCCTTCGCCTAAAAACCATTTCGCTCTATGACCAACAAATCCCCTGGGCAAAGTACACCAAATATCTTGGTGTCACCCTAGATCGGAACTTGCGCTTCAACGAGCATATCACTATAGTCCGAAATAGAGCGCGATTTGTGATGGGTCGTTTAGCACCCATGATAGACAAACGAAGCAAAATGTCCCTCAGACACAAGCTTACTCTGTATAAAACATGCATCCTCCCGATCATGACATACGCGAGTGTGGTATTCGGCCATGTCAAGCCTGCCCTTTTAGATAAACTGCAAATCGTGCAGAATAAATTCATGCGCAGAGCCGTCGGTGCTCCCCTCTATATGCGTAACGTCGACCTCCACCGCGATCTGGAGCTTCCCTCCATCAAAAACTACATTACGTCGCTCTCGCGTAAGTATTTCGATCTCGCGCCGCACCATCGAAATCCGCTCGTCGTGTCCGCGTCCGATTATAAGCCTCGTCGAAAGGCTCTTGTGCGACGACCGCGTAACGTCCTGACGGACAGAGTCGACGTTATTACGAAACGGCTGGCCCGGATCAGTCCGCCCACGGTTAGAACAGTAGGCTGGCAGGCACCGACAGACAGACACAGACGGCGGCGTCTCAGACGCCGCCAATCAAGATCTCTCCACGTCCCCGCGAGGGACGCTAGGAGACATAGCTCACCCCACAGGATAGACTAGGCGTGTTGCTGGGAAGTTTCTTTCGCCGTTTCTTCTCTCCCAGCCATAACACGTTGCGAAACGGCAGTAAGATAGCGTAGGCCACCGCAAACCACCGATCCCGGCCCGCCGTGATCCTTCCCTTCGGGCTTTATATTACTCGTCGCCCGTTCTCAATTAGTATTTTGTGTCGCCCTATGGTGGGCATCATTAAATTCATTCCCCATTCATGGCAACAGTCCAGCCGAGGTAAAACTCCTTAGGGAGCTCCCTCGAGCAAGTTGCCCCCCCGGGCTCGAGCGCCTTCGCTTCGCGAAGGCACTCGCCCCAAACACCCCGGTAAAGTTGTAAGCAGATTTGGGTCGCAAATAATAACCAAATCGCCTACCTTAGGGTTGTCACCACTTGCGTAGGGCTCCCGCCGGTATTGTAGTAGCGGCAGGTACTCCCGCACCCACCGTCGCCAGAAGACATCGGCGAGGTACTGCGCGCGTCTCCAGTGCGCGCGCGCAGTCACGTCGCCGGCCTCGAAGTTCCCGGGGGCCGGCATGTGGCAGTTCGGCCCCAGGAGTAGCAGGTTCGGCGTGATGGCTGGGGGCTCGTCGGGACCCACGGCCACATGAGTGAGCGGCCGCGAGTTCACGGTGGCTTCGACTTCGGCGAGCAGTGTGGCGAGCGTCTCATCGCTCGGGTGCTGCTCGCGCAGGGTGACGCGCAACGCCTCTTTGACGGTGCGCACCATGCGCTCCCAGGCGCCGGCCATGAAGGGTGCCGCCGGCGGTAAGAACCGCCAGGCGATCTGTCGGCGCGACGCTTCCTCTTCGACGGCGCGCCCAACCTCCGCGAGTTCGCGGTCGGCCGAGCGGAAACACGTAGCGTTGTCGCTCCAGAGTTCGGTGGGGACGCCGCGCCGCGCTATGAAGCGGCGCAGCGCGTTGATGGCTGAGTCAGCACTCAGCGACGCGACGACCTCGAGGTGTAGTGCCCGTGACGTCATACATGTGAATAACGCCACATATCTCTTCTCCCGGTGACGGCCCACGGTCACCTCCAGTGGGCCAAAATAGTCTACGCCCGTGAAGGTGAAGGGGCGCGAGTGATGCGCCAGGCGAGCTGCAGGCAGGCTCCCCGTCGATGGACTCGCTGGCTGGGCCCTCCTCAGTCGGCATTGGAGGCAGTTCCTCAACACTGCTTTGACTGAGGGCCGTATCTTCATAACCCACAGCCGCTGTCGTAGCTCGTTGACCACCATCTCGACGCCACCATGGTGTAGTTTCTCGTGTACATGTCGTATGTACAACTTTGTGTATTTATGTTTCCCGTCTAAGATGGCAGGATTGGCCATCTCGTAGCTTATTTCTTGCGCCTCGTCGATTCTTCCTCGCAGTCGCAATATGTTATGTTCGTCGGTTTCTATAGTTAAACCGGCGAGCTCTCCCTTGTTATGACGTCGACGTATCGTATCGAGCGGTTTATCGCCGAACGATTCGCGTTGTGCGAGCGCAATGAGTTTACGCTCAGACAACATTAACATTTTCCCGTTGATTTTCTTGAATTTTCTTTCAACGTTATTTTCTTTTTCGCTCCCGCCGATTTCAACGGTGATTTGACCGGATGGCGCGAAGCTTGAAATCGCCTCCTTATAATTGGAGGTCCACCCTCGGAGTTGGAAACTCGCTCGCCGCTGTATGTTGTCAACGGCAGCTGTCATTTTCCTGGCTTCTTTAACTGTTTGAAGGCTTTGCAGATAGTCGTCCATGTAATGATTGACCACTATTGCCCTCGCCGCTTCTCTGTCTTCATTTTCAAATTCCCTTGCGTTACTGTTTTTCACGTACAAGGCTACGCAAGGCGAAGACGTTGCACCAAAGATGTGCGACGTCATTCTATATTCCTCTGGAGGCTCGCTATCGCGGCGGTTGCCACGTCACAGAAAGCGTAATGCATCCCTGTCGGCTTCTATGATCTTCACTTGCATGAACATTTCCTTTATGTCGGCAGACACTGCCACTGGATACTGCCGGTACTTCATGATGACTCCCGGTAGTGATCGAAGAAGGTCGGGTCCAGGCAGCAACATATCGTTCAGACTTCTGCCATGATACTTGGCGGCTGCGTCGTGGACCACCCTTATTTTCTCCTTGTCTGGATTCACGACGGCGAAGTGGGGAAGATACCACGTCCCCCCGCTGGTGGGGGGAGTGGAGGCGCGCTCGGCGTAGCCTGACAACATTAAATTTCCAATTCTCTCTTCATACTTCGCTTTAAGCTCTTCATCGCGATCCAATTTTTTTTCTAAGTTCTGAAGTCTCTTCAATGCATTTTCATAATTATTTGGCATAGGTGAACTTTCATCTTTCCATAAAAGTCCCGTTTCAAATTGTCCATTTTCCAAACGACGAGTTTTCTTTTCCAATATTTCCAAGGCGCGTTGTTGTGGATCGCTAACCTGCGTTCTGGGTTCGATTCCCAGTGATTCCAACGCGAAATATTTTTTCATAATTTCTTCAAGCGGGTCGTGGTCTTCTTCCATCATGCTCAAGTGTGAGCAGAACACGACCGGCGATGTGGTTGAGGTGCGGCAGCCGTGCAGCACCCAACCCAGCTGCGTACGAGAGGCGACCGGTTGGTGACGCGGGCCTTTACGTACTTCATTTGAAATAATCAGCTCCCAATTATCTTGGCCGATTAGTATCTTCGGTGTAGCTCTTTCGTAGATGAGTACATTTTCTATCTCCTGCAGATGTGCACAGCCCTGCACATCGCTCCGATGAACGGTCTGGCTGAAGAAGCTCATGTTCTTTATTGTGCGAGCGTCCCTCAGTGTGTGTTCTTCTGTTTCATATGAGCCTCTTATCCTGGCGGACACTCGCATGCTGTAGTCGTGCGATGATTCTTCACCGTTGACTCCCTGCATCTTCATGGGGTCCCGTGGTCCGCTAAGTCCCAGTTGCTCGGCCAGTTGCGCATCAATAATGGTCACGGTGCTGCCTTCGTCCAATAGTGCGTAGGTGTGACGACTGCCCCTCGGTCCGGTTATAGCGACCGGGGCCACCTTCAGATAGGCACGTCGTTTGTTTCTTCCATCATTGATAACGCTGTTGATCGCGGACGCTAACACTTCTCCCGCCGGTTCTGACGTCACACTCACTGCACTTGGACTTACCTCGTTAACTTCAGGTCTCCTTTGGTGATGCAGCAAGCGGTGGTGGTGTAGCGTACACCTTTCCACCCCACACGGCGGGGCGCGGCACGAAGAACGTCGATGCCTACTTCGCAGGCAGCGGAAGCACACTTTACACTTTTTGGCTAAGTCCCACCGCGCGCTCACATCCGCACCGACGAACTTGCGGCAATCGCTAAGTTTATGATCGCGTTTGCAGACTGGGCACGGTTCACTTTTTCTCATATTCACGCGTTCACTGTCGTTGTTCACTATGTGTATGTGCTCCGTCCTCCTTTTCGATCGTGCCATCTCGCTCTCGCGTTCGATCGGTGCATACGCGGCGCACTTGTCTGCCTCTTCATTCAGGAAGCTCGCAAGTTTCTTAAGTTCCGGAACCCCTTCGGTCTTCACAGCTGCATAGTCGTACCACTTGTTCCTTACGATTGGAGTCAGCTTCTCCACTGCCGTGCGTAGCATCTCTGGGCTATGTAAATACTGCGGCTTGTTCAATACTTCAATTGTTGCTACTAGGTTTGCCATCTTGTTGGCAAATAAGCACAAGTCCCGAGGGCTGTCGGTGACTCGTGTCCATGTCTTCATTTTCTCCATTTCTCCCAGCACAAGGGCATCTGGACGGCCGAACCTTCTTTCCAATGCCTTCAAAATATCTTCAGGCCCCGTCTGGGTAATCAGCAGGGCACTGACGGCCTCCAGTGCGGCTCCCCTTAGGCTTCTACGCAGGCGCGCGACGTTCTCCCCTGCTGAGAAGCTCCCTCCCGATTCCCGAAAGGCTGCCTGGAAAGACAGCCATTCGCCACTATTTCCATTAAAAGTCGGGAGTTCTTGCATGTATCGCTGCGCCTGTCTTGTGCTCGTTCGCGCCGCTTCAGTGATCGCTTCAGCCAGTGACGTCACATCCATGACGTTTGAACGTGCAGGCGGGCCTCGTTCTGAGACCCGTTGTCCGCGTGCCATATTTCCGACGTGGACGCCCTGTCCCCGTTCATTCATTTTCCCTATATCGCTGGCTAACGTCGCTGGGGCGGGGGGGGGGGTTCTGTGGCATATGGTTCCTGCGTTGCGGCAGTCTCTCGAACCACATGTCCACTCTTCTTGATGGTAGTTCGCTTTCTTCGATGACGTCATCATCGTCCGATGATTCAGCTTGTAGCCTATTTATTCTCGCTTGTTCGAGTTCAACGGCTGCCTCCAACTGTTTCAACTTCAATGCGGCTAGTCTCTCTTTGGCTTCCAGCTCGGCAAGTCGTCTGCGGGAAGTCGTGGAGCGTAGTGACTGCGGTCTTGAAGTTTCTTCTAGAGTGCATTCTTTTCTGCGAAGTATTTCGCGTAAAACTGGCAGTGGTTGTGGCTGCAAATCCGTAACAGAGACCGGCATTGTTGCTTTTACTGTCGTTGCCGACGCCGTTGGCGTTGCTTTTACAGCAGTTGCTTTTACTGTCGTTGCTTTTACGGTCGTTGCTTTTACTGAGCTAGTCTCTGTTCCGGATTCCGCCGTGACACTGCCAGTTGTCGTTGAGGTTGTTGCTATCTCTGTCGCACTCTTCTTGTTCACCTGCGCAGCATCCTTTTCGATTCTGCTTCTCGTATTCGGCATACTTCAGTTCTTCCAATACGGCTCGAACCTGACCAGACGATGTTGGTGTTGCAGTGGACTGTAGGACTGTAGAGGGTTGGTCGCTGGTTCGGGTAACCGATTTTCCGAAATGAAAACAACCGAAAACGATGCTACGGGAGGCTTCAACTTCGTTGGCGTCGGCGGGAGGGAGCTTCTTCTTACGAACTACGAACTAAACTTAACGAACTACTGCTTGTCACGAACTACAACGAACTACTAAAATGCGCCCCAAAGGCGTCCTATATTTATAGATGCTGCCTCCGCCGACCCCTCGCTTCGTCGTAACACCCCCTTTACTTTATTTCCTTAATTTTACATACATTAAGCCTTATCTTAACTTATCACTATCATACATTTTGGTACACCCTAGATCTTAGTCTATTTCGAGGGTCCTTACACAGTTGTGACCCATAGTTTTTGTTAGCGGGACGTCGTAATGGGCATTTACCTCGCCCCCCGCTTCATTAGTATAAATATAAAGCGCTGAGCGCCCTTACCGTTACCTCATTACAAAAACGTGCGCTGTCGAGCGCGGACCTCTGCCTGCACTATCATTATGGCCTACTCGCGTTCGGAGTAGGCAGTAGTGCAGGCATACCTCACGGATCCCGGGCTCCGGTTGCGTTCTGCAGTCCCGTAGCCCGGTTTCCGCTACCCTTTTGGGTCCCGGGTTCCAGGCGGCGTTCTGCACGCCTGTAACCCGGTTCCCTTTACATGCTGAGTCCCGGGCTCCAGGCGGCGTTCTGCACGCCCGTAGCCCGGTCTCATTTACCGGGATCTAATAGGGGTCCTACTTTCAATAAAAGGCACAACGCTACAACATTTATTTCCTAGTGAGTTAAGGCTTATTACATTTTATATATTTAATTCTTATAATTTATTTATTTAATTTCAAATTAATAACGGTTAAAAAATAAAACTATATCTATCTCAGTCCGACCCGTCTCTTTCCTGCGCCTAACGGTCGCGTCTACAATGATCTATGAGGCTTAGCAAATTATACCTATGTTCTTATCGCCTGTTGAGACGGGTCGGTGAGTTTCATACATTGTGTTCGTCGTCGTCAACACTCTCAAATCCCTGTCCCTCAACACTCCGATAATATTAATACTGTTGCTGTCCATGCCTTTAACACTTCTTTTGTATCTATTTATATCCCCCACCCTAATATATCTGTCATCCAGGAACTTTATTCCCTTCTACTCCCTCTTCCGACCCCTGTTATAATTCTTGGAGATTTAAACATTCATCATACTTTATGGGGATCAGTCTCTTGTGACTCAATCTCCTCAGTATTCCTTAATATGCTTGATGAACTGGACTTGTGCGTCATTAATGACGGAACCCCTACCCGAAGAGTATATCCCACCCAAAACCCAAGTGTTCCCGACCTCACCTTATCTTCCGCATCTCTAGCCAGTTCCTTATCTTGGTGTGTTCTCTCTAACTCTCATGGCAGTGATCACCTCCCAATTCTTTCCTCCTTAGCTGACTCTTCTCCTCCTCCTATTTGTCATACTCCTCTACTTAAATTTAGACTGGAGCAGGCAAATTGGCAAAAGTTTTCTGACCTTGTTCAATGCAAATTAGAGTCCCTTCCTCCTATCACAAACTCAAACTATCTCTCACTATACTCACAGTTCATATCTGTTCTATCTTCTTCAGCAGAAAACTCAATACCGCTCAAAAACAGTGCCATTAATAAAATCTCTTCCCCAGCTTGGTGGGATTCTGAATGCTCTGCTATAGTCAAAGAACGCTAAATGGCGGAAAAAAATTTTGCTAGAGTGCTGTCAATAGAAAACTACCTGGAGTATCAAAAAGTCTCAGCTTCCTGTAAAAGACTTTTACGGCAAAAAAAACGCAAAGGTTGGCACATTTTTTGCGAATCACTTTCTCCCAGATCTCCCTCTTCTTTAGTTTGGAAGAAAATTAAAGCCTTCCGTAAATCCCAAATTGACAATAATGTAACCTCAAATAATCCCTCTTCTTGGCTCCAGGATTTCCTTAATAAGCTCTCTCCTATATTTGTTCCCCCTGACCCATTCCCCCCCATTTACCATTCTGCGGCTGCAAATTCTGATCCGATGAATTCTCCGTTCTCTTTTGAGGAACTTCTTTGCGCCCTGGACCACCTCAAGGATTCTTCCCCTGGCGCAGATGGCATCCCTTATTCTTTTATTATCAAGTCCTCTGAATCATCAAAATCTTTTCTTCTCGCTCTCTTGAATCATATATTTCTATCCAGTGTGGTACCAGACTCTTGGAAAATCCAAATTATAATTCCAATCTTGAAACCTGGAAAAGATGCTACAGATCCCAGCTCCTACAGACCAATTGCCCTGTCTTCAGTTATCTCCAAAATTATGGAGCACCTAATTAAAAACAGATTAGAATGGTTTGTGGAAAGTAGAGGCCTCCTTTCCAGGAGTCAATTCGGTTTTAGAAGGGGCTTGGGAACTGTAGATAGCTTGAGCCTTCTCACAACAGATATCCGTCTTGCTTTCTCTCGAAACGAACATGTCATAGGGGTATTTTTGGACATTACATCAGCATACGACAATGTTGATCTTCATATACTCAGAAAGAGAATGCTCAAGCTGAGTATTCCCTCGAAGATAATAGACATTGTCCATAATATGTTGATGGAAAGATCAATCACTGTTCGTTTCATGGGAAAAGTTCTGCCACCCCGCTTGGTGTGGAAGGGCTTGCCGCAGGGCTCGATCCTAAGCCCACTACTGTATAATATATACACTGCCTCCATCGACTCGACAGTAAACTGTTTCTGCAGGATCCTCCAATACGCCGATGATATTGCTCTCTATGCCTCCTCACATTCTTTCTGCGATGCCTCGTCTCGCATCAACTCCGCTATATACTATTTACACTCATGGCTATTTGAGCACGGTTTGTCCTTGTCAGCCTCTAAAAGCTCGGCAGTTATATTTTCTCGTAAAAGAATAATCCCCGACCTCGACATCCATTTACTCAATCAGCCTATTCAAATATTGGATAGTGTAAAGTTTCTAGGAGTCTTTCTGGACAGTAAACTTTCTGCTGTCACCCACCTAAACTATGTCTGTCAAAAGGCCGAAAAGAATATAAATATCATTAGAGCTCTGTCTGGTGTAAGGTGGGGATCACATCCCTATTGCCAACAACTCCTTTACAATGCAATTGTTAGGAGCCATTTGGATTACGGATGTTTCCTGTTTGAACCATGCAGTAAGGCAGGCCTTTCTAACCTGAATAAAATTCAAGCCAAATGTCTACGAATCATTACCGGCGCCATGAAATCTTCCCCCTCTAATGCAATTCAGGTGGAGTGCGCTGAGCCTCCGCTCGCTATGCGCAGACAACTCCTTTCGGACAGATTCCTTTGTAAGGTGATGGAACTGTCAAGTCATCCTCTCTTGGTGTCTCTTGATCAACTGTCCCACTTAATTTCTTCTTCTTACTGGACCCATAAACCCCTCCCCCTTCTTATTCAATCCCATAGAAAAACAGTTAATCTACCCTCTGGTATCTATCAAACATACATGTCTCCCCTATTCCTAACCAAATTCGATAGTCTTGTGTTCTCTCCTAAAGTCATCACAGACTTAGGTATCTCTAAAAATTCTCTTGCAGCCAATCAACAGTTTTGCTCCATCGTGCACAATCGTTGGCCAAACCACATACAACTATTTACTGATGCATCTAAAACTACTCAGAACCATCCGGTTGGAGCTGCAGTCTGGATTCCGAAATATAAAATTATTTTAAACTTCAAAATCCCCCCCTCCTGCTCCATTTTTACAGGCGAATCTGTTGCGCTATTAGAAGCTATTCTTTACGTCGAATCTCATAATATTAGGAATGCTATCATTGCTTCGGACTCCTTAAGCTGCCTACAGGATATTAAAAAGCTCCCTTTCCATTCTAAATACAACTTCCATATAACCTTACAAATCACAGAAGCTCTCTTCCGGTGTCTATCGGTGGGCCTTGAAATAATACTAGTTTGGATTCCGAGCCACTCTGGTATTAGGGGAAATGAGATTGCTGATAATTACGCCAAAGAAGCTATCTACACAGGTGTGAATAAATATAATAAGAATTACCCCCATGACCTACGTGCCCTGGCTAGACCTCAAATGTTCCAATCATGGGAAGATTCGTGGCAAAAATCTCGTCAGACAGTAGGCAAGCACTTTGGATTTCTCCAGCCGACTCTTCAGCCAAGACCTTGGTACTTCACATACCGCAATCTACCTAAGAAGATAATATCAACAATAATTCGACTACGGCTTGGCCACTGTTCTTCACCGGTCTTTCTGGCAAAAATCAGAATTCGTGACCATTCCTTATGTGAGTGTGGTTTAGCTGAAGGCACATTGCACCATATTTTCTTTGATTGCCCTAACATTGTATATCCCTTATATGACATGTTACCTAAAAATTTCCCCCGACCCCTTAACTTGAACTTTCTTCTAACTTTAATTAACAAAGATCATATATATGTATTAAGTATTATTATTTATAGTATAATATCCTAACATATATCTTTGTATTGTCCACAGGATCACAGAAAATGTTATGAGCACCGACCAAATTCTGTTTTTTTTTTGTAACATAAAATCATTTGTTAATCCCCACCTGACATTTTTTAACCTACTGTGACATTGGCAAAATCAATGCTGATGCGTTGGAGCCACTAATACCAAAAATAGAATAGAATAGACCGCCATTACAGTGCAGAGAAATGAAAACTTTTTTTTATTGAGTAAACTTGTATTGTTTTGTTGTTATTTTTATAAATATCTGCTGATTATTCTCTCTTTTTAACGTGTGTAACATATTCAGACGGACATTTTCCGAAGTGCTCAACTATCCAGCAAGATATAACATAAGGACTAAAATACATGGGATTAAAAAGCAAATATTAAACTTGTGAAAATGAGCAGATAAAAACAAGTACTTGGATACCTTTCCTTATACTTCTCTATCTATTGAGGAAGAAATTAAAAGTGGAAGTCGAAATGCATTTGCAAAGTTTGGTAAATGGTATTTTATTTTGACATCAAAACAATGTTTCTTGGCGTAACAAATTCTCTACATAAATTTAATATTGACATTCAACAACCATCAGTTATTCATAATAACTCAAGAAAGAAACACTCTAAAAAGCATTGTGTTCTTTTAATAGATATACAAGGAAATTTTAATTATGATAAATTGGCGAGACAATAGAATGTAGACTGAATTTAAGCACGGAAAAAGTCTGATTTATATTTAACTATGTTATGTTTTCTCTAACGACCTATGTACCATTACCTTTATTTTCTGGTAATAGATTATATGTGATAGTATCTAATAAATATATTTAACATATTTTGCATTTCTTTATTAATTATAAAAGCATTTATTTTGTTATGATTTAAATTGAACAGTAAAATTTATTCTAAATAAAATATGTAACTATAGTTTTTGGACAAAAAAAAATGCCTAAAACCATAATTGATAAATGTCATAATACTAGATTTGTATCTTAAAATGAATAATTTTAGAGAATGGTTTTAGAAAGAAAATATCTAAATTCAAAATAAAGTTATGAATTTTTTCATCATTTAAAATTTTAGTTCTTAGGTATATTGTGTACATAATAGTTTTAAATGTTTTTTTCAGACTAGAACAAACCGTGTATCTACTTTTTCTCTGAAGAATCTAATAAGATGTTGTTCAGGTGATTATTAAATTTTTCACTTACTAAATCTACAATTTCCATACATACATACATATGAATGTTCATTTTTTAGTATATATCTATCTTCCTTCACTCTTATCTGCTGAGATTTTTTATTTGGTGTAAAAGTATGTTACCAACCAAAAGTAAACATAAATGGTCTTATTCATAATGAGTTAGAGTAAGTTTGAATACTTCTTGAAGAACCTTAAAGAAGCGTTCATACTTATTCTAACTCAATATGAATAAGTCTGTATTAGTTGCACGACATGTACAGGTAAAATCTATATAGGTGGATTTAATTCTGTATATTAATATATGTCTAAGAATTTAAAATACATAATATTATTTTTGTTCCTTTTATACTATGGTTATATGTGAAAGAAGAAATATGAATATTTGTTTATGAGGTAAATAGCAAGCCTTGTAGACAATAATCTGTGAAAATTGTTAATAGGTTATTTTACATACACAATAGGCAATAGTTTCCTTTTGTATAATGTCTTCATTGTTTTGTTTTGAGCAGTACTTATGTAAAAAAAAAAAATTAAAATAGTTTTATTGCTGAAAATTATTTTTAAATAATAATATATTTTAAATATTATATTAACATATTTTATTACACTAAGCTAATCTAGCCATGCTATTAAATATTATATATCTTTGATGAGGCTTCTGTTAAATTTGTGTGAATTATTTAAGTTTTCATGCATTTATTTCATAGAAAACAATATTCCTTAGCTTCTCAAGCAAATTCAATATTCAGAAAGAGCCCTCTTCTTTTTTCTTTATACATGTAATAGTAAAGCCTTTAATACTGATTAAATGTTTTTTTATAAATTTCACCTAATTTATATTTTGTTCGTGACCAGATTTTCCTATGACATAGGCCTCCTCTGACTGTTTTCAGTCGTCTATATACATCACTTTTTTGTTTACATGGCTCTCATCTAAATCCTTATGATCATACTTAAGAAAATCAATATCAAAACTACTCAGAAAATGTACAAACTGAGCTTTTTTGAAGACATATTTAATTTACCTTTTAGCTTCGCTAAACTACTTCTAATTTTATAATTTGTTCTTAAAATATGTATTTTCAGGTTGAACATTGGCCAGAGGAGAAAAAGTATTGTTCATATTTGATGAGGTTGCATTGGAGCCTGCTCTGTATTACGATGCTTATAAAGACAATATTTCCGGATTTGTTGAAATAGAAAATAAAGTAGAATTTGCTGACCATGGCTTAGTGTTTATAATAAGTAGTAGTAGAGCTGTGTATAAATGGCAACAACCAATTTGTTTTTATTTTAGTCAAAGCTATACTAGGGCCACATCTTTGAAGGCTATTATTGAAAAAGTAACATTGGAAGTAATCAGAGCTGGATTGATTCCTGTAACTCTTATAAGTGACCAAGGTTTAGGTCTACATTGAGACAAATTCAAGAAAGCACTAGAAGACAGCAATTAATTAGTGGATGTAAAACTGGTAGGCTTTAATTAACATTTTAATATAAATTTGGTTTAATTATATTTAGCTAACATTGATATTGCATGTTTATGTTTCAGATGACAATAAAAATAAAGGAACACAGTATAAATGTCATACTTGCATTTACGCAATAACTTATAACTAAAGATATTATATTTGATGGGCTGATGGCAAAATATGTCAATGGAGAGATCATAGATTAAAAATTGGACGAACTTACCTTAAGTGAAGTCCAATTATAATTTTGTGAACGTTGATTTGAAATATAATTTATTAAAAGAGTAGTATTTCCGATCGCTGCTTTATGGCATCGCGATATTTTTCAGAGCTAAAAATAAACTTTAATGTCTGGCAACACATGAACGTCACTAGTTTAGAGCTAGACCTATTGCCCATTATGCCTGGGGTCACCTGCAAGCTGATGTAGGGGTGGGTGGGTGATTATATTTCAAATCAATGTTCACAAAATTATAATTGGACTTCACTTAAGGTAAGTTCGTCCAATTTTTAATTTCATTTCACGTTGATTTGAAATATAATTTATTAAAAGAGTAGATGTTCAGAGCTACGGCATAATGGATGTGGGCATCGTTATATTTGTAATTCAAACAACCTGTTGTTTTACACTTATATATTTTATTCAATAGTTTAAAGGAAGAAGGAAAGAAAATAAAACCAACGATTTACAATCAAATAGGAAAAGTAACAATTTTTCCTTGAATAGAAAAAAAAAAACTAATATTTTCTTTGAATAAAAATGGAAATGATTAATTTGTCCTTCTATAATTGTTAATCAAGTTTTTGTAACTTCTAGAATCAATACTATAACTTATATCCTATATCACTTGTTTCCTTTCACATTAGGTAATTTTAATTTCTCTTTGGTTTTTATAATCAACAATGAGGTGTGTTTATTCTTATAGAATTAAAATACTTATTTTAATTATTACAATATTGTTATGATAATTATAATTTGTAATCGTCAGCCTCTTATGAGTTTGAAAGCATATACGCTTTTTTCTTATGCCTTCGTTAGTTTGTATTTAATTAATTAACATATTCCTATTTGCACATGACAATACTTAGTATAATAATAATAATTTACTTGTTGAGGCGGAAGACGGACTCCAGAAATTCGTTATTATCATGGTTTTCTTGAGTTGGTAAATTATAAAATTTTGCAAAGGTTAGTGAGTTTTGTGACCAGCCAGCTGTTTTCCTGATTACATCTAGAGACACACCTGCTTTTTTAGCAGTTGAGGTGGCGGAGTGACGCGTACTATGTGAAGTGTACTTGTTGATGTCAATGCCACTCTCATACAAGATGTTTTTTATCCATCTGCTAATGGATTGTTTGCTTGCGCGGTTATGAGGTTTTTTAAATGTAATTAGGAGGTATTTCTCGTGATTTCTTATGGCTTTTGTGCGCTCAATGTATTCTTGAAGTGTGCTGGCTGGACATATTTTTGGATTTTGTAAGTAGAATGGAAGTTCTATTACTGTTTGTTTTTTGGTGATTACTGAAGTTTTGAGCAGATCACTAATGATAATTGTGATCTTATTATTGGATATATTAATATCCTCAAGTTTGATAGATGAAAGGGTTTGTACCCTTTGAGCAGTTGCTAGGGCCAAAGTAGTGACTAATTTTTTAGTCAAAGCTTCGAGTGTCAGAGTGGAATTGCAAGGTAAGCTAGTTATATGCCTTAGTACAATGCCTGGGTCCCAAGTTTCTTGGTAACGAGCTAGGGCTGGTTTCAGCCTGAATACTCCTTTCAGGAATCGTTTTATACGATCGTCTGTGCCTACTTTTTCGCCAATAAGAAGAGAATGTCATCTTTCTCGCGACACCGCGCAGAACGGTAGTGTACACTGGTTTACGGTCCTATTCAATTTAATTTTTGTTTTTAAAATCGGTGATTGGTGGATAAATAATTTTTCGATTCCTTGTCTTTCTTACAACATTCTTATGGACTGACCCCTCCCAGTGGGCGGGGCTAGAAAGGAACATACAGTGCTTGTCATTTTGCGTGTGATTAGACTGCAAGTGATTTGTTCACCCCTTCCCTGAATCGATTTGTCACCGTCGTCGCACCGCACGCGCCGCACTGGCCGCGGCCGACCCGTGCTCATTCCGACGCAACCGCAGTAACGAGTGGATCGGCGACGAACTAGATCACCACATGAGAAGACGCCATACGCCCGCTACGTACAATTCAATTTAATATAGGGCTAACTACGCCTGAACTACGATATTATATCCTGCCCTGGCGGCGCGATAACTGCTCCTGCAGCGATCTCGTGAATACTTGCTGTTCTTGCCGTGTAGTAACCTCTTCTAAACATAATTTTATACTATTAAGATGCATCGCTCCCCACCACACGGCCGTTCTACCTCTAATCCGGATGTAAGTTCGGAATCTAGTCGCCCTGCTAGCAACACCGCCGTTACTAGAAGACGTGCTAAAATGTCTGATAGTGAACTACAGGACTCGTTTAACCTCCTTGCAGCCGACCTCAAAACATGGAAAAATGATTTAGATTGTAATTTTAATAAATTGAATGAGCGTTTTACTATAATGCATACCGAAATATCTGACATTAAAAGTTCTATGTCTGAAATCAAAAAAGATATCAGTGCAATAAAAATTGAACAAGAGAATATGGATAAGCGCTTGTCAAAAGTTGAAAATAATCAATCGCTTCACTCGGAGAATATATCGGATGTTAAAGTTACGTGTGAGTTCCTGTCCCAACAGCACATTACCTTATCTACTCGTATATCTGATATCGAGCATGACATGAAGGCCTGTGACCAAAACTCCATCTTGATATCGTCCCTCGAGAATAAAATAGATACGCTTGAACAACATGCAAGACAATGTAATGTTGAAATAACCAATTTACCAGAAAGACTTAACGAGAAATTAATTTCGTTAATATTAAATATCGGTAAAGTGATCAAGTGCAGCGTAACACAGTCGGATATTATCGCTATTCACCGCGTGCCGCATGCGCAGCCTGGTTGCACCAGGCCTAAGAATATTGTTGTCAAATTTATTTCTAGAATCCTCCGTGATAATTTCCTTAGTTCATTTCGCTTGGCTAAAAATATTACTACAGCTCAATTAGATATTCAGGGTTCCCCCCAATCAATATTTATTAACGAGCACCTAACTTTAAAAAATAAAATGCTTTTTCGTGAGTGTTGCGAGACGGCCAAGCGACATGGATACAAATACGTCTGGGTTCGACATGCCACCATACTGGTTCGTGAATCCGATACTTCTCCCATCTTTGCTATTAAGTCCCAGAATAACATATCCAGAATTAAACCACGTAACCAGTCTGGTGCCAGGATATCACAGCCCTAAATTTAATTTTGTTATTGGTTTTTATTTATATGATTACTTATATAAATTTTTTTTTTTTCTCCGAGTATGTAAATTTATTATATTATATTTTTTCTGTGTTCTTATTATGTGTATAGAGGCAATCAGTTTTCTCTTTAATTTACTAAGCAAAATTTCCATCAGCCCATTGATTCGTTTTAGTTCCGTGATAAATATTATATTACATAAAAATCATTCGTATATTCATGATCTTATACATAGCACTAATACTAAATTAACTAATTATTATTATTTCAAATTTTCTTCAACTTATGAGAATTGGCCGTATTGCAATAAACAATATATAATAAATAACCCTATATATTATTGTTTATTATTTAATAAATGGATTCAAGTCTCGTAGTTTATTTTCAAAATTGCCGCGGACTACGAACCAAACTTAATACACTTTATATGAATATTTTAGCGAACGCGTATGATATAATTATTTTAGTCGAAACCTGGCTAATTCCCGACATTAATGATAGTGAGTTTATAGACGATCGCTATGACGTTTTTAGAAGTGACCGTGATTGATTACTTTGCAATAAAAAAGATGGAGGGGGGGTTTTAATTGCTATTCTCAAACATTTAAAGCCCAGAATCCGCGACTTATCTTCCAACGCCATATCCTTAACTGAAGTTGAATACTTATTTGTGGAAATTCCTGCTAGACCTCCAAACGCTTATAATATAATAAATGCCACCTACATAACCCCAAACACTAACGTTGAAGTATACTCACGTTATTTTAACTACATGACAACCATTTTAAACGACACACAGGGTGACTCATTTATTATAGTCGGGGACTTCAATATTCCAGATTTAAAATGGAGTGATAGCTCGCCAAATTCACCCGGACTTACATGCATCACCACGTCCGTTATTGGTGTTGAACTTCTTAACATGTTATCCCTACTTAACGCAGGCCAATATAACTATATCTGCAACTCGCTCGGTAGGCAATTAGATCTTTTTATTACTAATATGAATAATCCCGTTTTGCAACCATCGTCTGCACTAACTAAAACTGATCCCTACCACCCCCCCTTTATGGCTTCCATTCCCTTGGATGTCCCCTTAATCCTAGCTAATCAACAAAATACTTTGAAATATAATTTCTTTAAAGCAAATTACGATGACATTAATAATACTGTTCAAAAAATTAACTGGTTTGACATTTTACATAATCTATCTGCTGAGAACTCAACTACTGTTTTTTATGACCAAATATATAAAATTATCAGACAAAATGTTCCTATTACGAAATATAAAACTTCTCACTTTCCGGTATGGTTTACTCCTTCACTTGTTCGTCTTTATAAAAATAAAACGATTGCTTGGAAAAAATGGAAAACTTATAACAATAGCGCCGAATACGAAAGATTCTCAACTTTAAGAAAGACATTCAAAAAACAAAGTAATACTTGCTATAAGAACTATATAGATACGGTCCAAAACAGTATCTGCTCAAATATTAAATTCTTCTGGAAGTTCGTTTCAAATTTAAAACAAAAAAAAAACCTTACCACGCTCTATGCATTATCTTTTACAGTCAGCTTCGACACCTCAGGATATCTGTACTTTATTTTCGAACTTTTTTAATTCTGTATACGAACCTACACACTTTGACAGTAACACATGGCAGCCACCTAACAACTATGCTGATAACAGTCCGTTAATTAATAATGTGCATTTGTCTCTCTCTAAAATAAGAACGGCATTAAAAAGACTTGACACATCAAAAGGCCCGGGCCCAGATACTATACACCCAATTTTCCTACATAAAACAGCTGACTCCATCTGTATACCTCTACACATAATATTTAATAAATGCCTTTTCGAAGGTGTATTTCCATCTATTTGGAAAGAGGCTTATATTATACCCATTTTTAAATCTGGGTCTATAAAAGACATTTGTAACTACCGGCCCATCTCTATCTTATCTGCCTTGTCGAAACTTTTTGAAAGACTTGTACATAATAATATCTATCCTCTATTGCACAACTCCATCATTGGAGAACAACATGGTTTTGTAAAAAAACGTTCTACATGTACAAATCTCATGTTGTTTACAAACTACTTATTTGAGAGCATGGATGCAGGCGTGCAAGTGGACGCGATATACACAGATTTCAAAAAGGCGTTCGACAAGGTGGACCACCAGAAACTATTAGAAAAACTGGCCTACAATGGCATACGTGGCAATTTATTAAGATGGTTTGTTTCATACATCACAAATCGCACTCAAAAGGTCACCCTTCTTGGTCATTTTTCGGAAGTCACCTACTCCACCTCGGGAGTTCCCCAAGGATCAATTTTAGGTCCTTTATTGTTTATTATCTTTATTAATGACATTAGTTCCTGCTTCCGTAATACCAAGTTCCTACTTTACGCCGATGACTTGAAGGTTTTCCGTCGTACATACACACATAATGATTGTGTTCATATACAAGATGATTTAGATCGACTAACTACATATTGTCTGAACAATCATATACATTTAAGTATAAATAAATGCAACTCGATAGTTTTCAGAAAAAAAAGTTAATAAAATCAATTATACTTACAAACTTATGAACATGTCGCTTTCCCAAATTGAAAACGTTAGGGACCTTGGCGTGGTCTTGGATAGTAAACTACATTTAGATCTTCACACACAACAGATTATTCGTAAGGCTAACAAAATGATAGGCTTTGTTAGTAGAACAAGCAAATTCTTTAATAGGCCACGAACATATTTTTATCTTTATAACACGATTATCAGACCTCAAGTCGAATATGCCACTCAAGTATGGAATCCTTTTTATAACAAATACACAGATGCTATTGAACGAGTTCAAAAAAGATTTCTACGTATAATGCATCTCCCATACTCTCATTTATTACTTAAATATAACCTACTATCACTCTCTAATAGACGCTTTTTTACTAGGTGCTATGTTGCTTTATAAACTTTGTCACAATTATATAGACTGCTTGCCTCGTGTACTAGCAGAAGGTGATGTCAGGAGCCTTAAGAACAGACGAGTGTGCATGACAAGAGTTATGAATGTCAAAGAGGCAAGTGAGGTGTGTAAGAATAAGCCTAAATGGCACTCTGTTGTTCGTGCCTACCCCGCAAGGGAACTGGCGTGAAGTTATGTATGTATGTATGTATGTATGCTTGCCTCTTACTAATACTATATGTTACTGCGTCCCAAGGACAGTGCTTAGACGCGCGGTAAAAATTGGGCGGCTTTTTTCTACGACTTCCTGTCGTACTAACGCAGGACTTCGTGCTCCAATGTACCAACTCGTCAACAACTACAATATATATTTTGAAAACATCGACATCTTTGTACTTTCCCTGGGTGCTTTTAAAAAATATGTTATTAACGCCATTAAGGATCAGGCATTGTAATTTTGTGTCATTTTTATTTTTATTTTTGTGTCTCTGGGATAAAGATAACAATCCCTCACATATATGAAATGTATATAAGCGTGTTGATGTGTGTGTTTGATTGCGCGGGCGCGTGCATGTTCATGTGTGTGTGTGTGTGTGTGTGTGTGTGTGTGTGTGTGTGTGTGTGTGTGTGTGTAGGTGTGTGTGTGTGTGTGTGTGTGTGCAGGTGTGTGTGCAGGTATGTGTGGGTGGGTGTGTGTGTGTGTGTGTATTGTGCGTGTGTGTGCGTGTGTGGATGACAGTGAGTTTTGTATATGTCCCCTATTCTTTTAAAGTATTGTACACTACCATCTTTTAGTTCGTGGATAATGTATTATAGTTGGATAAGCACTGATTTTATACTATTTTTTTTATTATGTAACTTTAGTGTATATCTGTTTATTATCCTAAATAAATAAAATAAAAATAAAAAATAAAATGCTGATTTGTGAGCGTTAAGCACTGATGCTGGAAAGGTCTCCTGATTATGTGTACTACAAAACCTCCACCAACTTTTGTATGTGGAGTTATATTGTTTTAATGTACCTTGTGATATAGATGCTAACATAATGTTCAATGAGTTTTCAGGCAAACCTCGGCGTTTGTATGCTTCCCGCAGAGGACACTCGCTGCCAGGGTAAGGTGGCTGCTCAGTGGGTGTTTGGTCCTTTTTTTTTAATTTTTTTTTATTTTTTATTGCAGGAGATCACCAGCAGGCAAATGGCCCACTTGATGGAAAGCGGTTACCATCGCCTATGGACATTTGCAACACCAAAGGTGTTACAAATGCGCTGCTGCTCTCTTAAGGGAAACTGGAACCTTGTCACTAATGCCGGAACACAACTCGAAGGTTGTTATGGCGACATACTTTAGACCAGGGGTGGTAGCCATCCAGTCGGGCAAATACCCTACCACCTGGCTGTGGGTTGTTAAGTCGCCTCTTACGACAGGCCGCCCGGCCGCAGGAAATTGTATTCTTTCTCCGTTCCTGCACGGATGTAAAAGATAACGGTCCTAAAAGGTGACAGCAATAAATTACTTTCGGGTTCGAATATAATGGGCTTGGTAATGGCCATGCTCATTGCTAAGGGGTACCAAGGTTGGGAGTCCCATATGGTGTATACTACAATACCCTTGGCATTATCAGTCTTTATTTTTTGAAGGCATTTTGTTAATAAAGAAAATGGTGGGAAAGCATAAAAGAAGTATGGTTTCCAGTCAAGTGTGAAGGCATCAATATTAAATGCATAGGGGTCTCTTTTCCATGAAATGTAAATTGGACATTTTTTATTGATTCTGGAGGCAAATAAGTCTATATTTGGGGTTCCAAATTCCGTTACTATGTTAGAGAAAGCCCTATCATTTAATTCCCATTCGGTGTCTATGTTTGTGTTGCGGGACTCTTTATCGGCCAAACAATTTTCTTTCGATTTAATATATGATGCCTGTACGTTTATATCTCATCCGGTAGTTGACAGTATGAAAAATATAGGCAGATTTTTATATATATCGTAGATTACGATCTAAACATGTCAAAAATAAACTGTTTTAATTAAAATAATAAATATTAATTTATATTTTTGAGAAATAAAATCGTTACATTGCAGCCATTAGTCACGTGACAATGAACGCCAATCAGAGCGCGTGACGTCATAGTGTGCAAAACACAACAAGTTGTTAATGAATTCTCATTGAAAATTCATCGTTTCCAGTAATTTTGCTGTAAAATAATAGTATTTCCATTGTTATACACTGTGTTCATACGACTAATATAACCAGTTATAATAAATGTAAGTTTTATAAAAGCAAATACCAGTAGGTAATTTGCCAAAAATCGACGTTGTTATGCTGGGTGCCTTTTTCGCAACTAACATCAATTGGTGCCCTTAAAACTTCTGTGTAAGTATATAACATCACAAACTACTATGGATACTACGTATTATAACATTAAACAATACCACCTAGTGTTAAAATTGTAATTAAGATTTGGCAAAGTATTATTTTTTAATAATTATTTTTGAGGTTATGATAATTTTAATATTCGTAAATGTTGATGCTAATGGTGAAATTTCTTTTGTAGATCATCGCGAGTATGTTATGATGACGCCATAAGTTATATGCATTTGAAACGTGATTGCAAACTCCTGTATTGTAAAGTGTAAAATATACCCAGATCATAAAGTGCTATCGAAATTATCGTCATTGCAGGAGTGAAGAACCAGTATGCACTTCTGCGGATTGTTATTGGAAAAAATCGGAAGCTATCACAACTGTGAACCAGTTTAAAATTTGTAGTAGTAACCCTAGTTTACCATCAAATTCAAATGTACTTATAAGTTTTCAGAAGTAGGACAAAAAATGAAACTTGAGGATTGTGCATTATTTAAATATTAACATAATCCTGTTCTCAGTGATACAGCCAGCACTTATATGTATCAACTTGTTTTAAAATATAATGAAAAATGCGAGTCATTTTTAAGAAATGCAGTAATATCAGATGCTGTCATTAAAAAATTTAAGTGGAAACAAGGGAGTAATTTAAAAGCGGTCTTTGGCATGAATTAAGATATGGATGGATAACAGCATCACAGGCTTTTGAAGTAAGTAGATGCAAGACCCACAGTCAGAGAAAATTTGGAGCTGAAACTTCATAAAAAAATTAAGAAATGTGGTCTCATATTAAGTCAACAATATCCAATGACTGCTGGTTCACCGGATGGTACATGTGAAAATTGCATAGTAGAAATTAAGTGTCTCTACAGTACAAACCATATTCAAATTATATTAAAGATGGGAAGCCTACAAACAAATATGCTCAATTACAAATATAAATATATTTGACTGCTGTGGAAACATGTATATTTTGTATAGCGGATCCAAATTTTTCTAATAGTAAAAAATTTAAACTTTCTGTATAGCAATCAGTTATGAATATGTTAATGATCTTATTACTGACAGTTTGTTACCATTTTGGAAATGCCATGTGTATCCATTACTTTATCAAAGCATATAAAGTAACCACTAGGTAGGTTCTGATATCATCATTTTGTAATAAAATAAAACACAAAATGATTTTGGAGTTTTATTTAATGAGGCAATCTTATAAATTAACTAAACTACCATGCTCTAGGACTAGGGTAATTAGGTTAGTTCATGACTACTTAAAGCCAGTTCCTATATCTTTCTATTCACTCACACAACCATCAGTTGAATCTTGACATTATTTGTATGAAGCTTATGTCAAATTTTAAGTGATGGTAAGGTAAAGGAACTCGATAAGATATATGAACCAGCCATTAGTGGACTTATCATCTATGAAGTAAAATTGTTCATGGAAAAGATATTTATTTACATATTTTTTATTTGTATGAAAGATTTGATCTGGATGTATTGAGTGGAATGGTGATAGTGAGGACTCGGTGTGAGTAACGGATGAAGTATATAAAGACAGAGTGTCAGTGACTTCTTCCATTATTAATTTCTTTGAAACTGCTTATACTGGATCCAGATGGCCTTAATGATTTCACAGAATATTTCACTTAAAATGGAAATGAAGAAACTGTATTTTGTGAAGACTACTAGTGATCCTGCCTGGTCCACAGTCTGGCTTAGCTTAATACTGGATTGAGTAGCTTTACTTCTATATTTATGTGTCATCAGTACTTAAACAGATTTATTTGCTGTTCTAAGACCTTGTAAACCTTCTTCCTGGGGCAAAACTGAAAATAAATTGACAATATTATTATTAGATTGTTTCAAGAAAATTAATATTGGAGCTACTCACTATTAATGTAAGAACCTGTGGTTGTGTTAGAAGTATTTTCAAGAATTAAATTAGCACCACTGGCTAATATAGTAATACTTTCAACTGATTTATTTACACACTTTCATAATAGCATCATCTTTTGTTCTTTATTGTTATATATGGTCGATTTATTACGGCCGTTTTCAATAACTTATCTAAGATTACAGATAGATCGCTATCCCCGACCATTAGTAACAGTAAATCTATCCCTTGTTTGCGTTTCACAATCAAGGATAAGTGCTATCTATCCATAGCTAACGACAGATAGCTTCTTCCCTCTCACTTATCCAAGCCTCTTGAAACGTTCCGTTCTACGATAACCATTTAACGATGTTACGCTTAAAACTAGACTTATTTTGTTTTTATTTATTTATTTATTGTATTATTTACAATAATAAATTACTTTTTTACAACGACAAATCAAAACATAAATAGTAATATTTTTTTTTAATTTGATTTACCGTGCTTTTTAATAAAATCAATATAGACACGAAACGTGTATGGTTTAACAACCGGCAGTTGTCATTTTGTGTTTTTGTTTTGTTTAAACGCGTTTCACGACTTTCTTGTATCTTATTTCTCATGTTTAATTTTGTGTAGAATAAAATGAAACCTGTAAGTATCTATAAACTACTTTGGTGATAATTTATGTTACATTCCGTTCAAGTTTTGATAGAAATGTGTTTTCAGTCAACAAAATCAGCGCCGATGTCAAGAGATGAGACAGTGTTGCTGAATAAGTTTAACTCTTCGGTCACAAGTTACCCGTGAACTTCAGTGCAACTTCATTTGAAATGGGAAAACTTAAAGAAATCAGCTCGCAAACGCTGTGCAAACATGAGGACCATCCTTCATAAGGTTTGTGATTTTAATTTATTGTTTAATCACGTTGAATTTAGTTGTTTTGAGACAGGTACTTATTTAAAATAATTATGCTCTTTGTTATAGAGCGAGACCAAACGAGACGGCCTTGAGGCTGTCCTTGGACCCTATGGTGACAAGAGAGTGAACGATGCTGGTAGGCCAATCATAGACGTATGCATGGAAAGAAACTTGCTTGTGTCGAACGCCCTATTCCATCATAAGGATATTCACATGTATACATGGAGAATGAATGATCAGAAAAGTATGATTGATCTGATTTTAATTGATAGTCGCCTCCGAAACACAATAATGGATACAAGAGCCTACAGAGGCCCCACTCTTGAAACGGACCACTACCTGGTGATAAGCCGGTTTGTGGGCCTTTTCAAGAAGACACTGGCGAGTGCGTACCAATTTCGGGGAGCTTGAAAGAATAAAGTGTGAAAAATTGGAAGATGTTAGTGTAAGGAGTATGTATGCGCGCCTAGTCGAAGAAAGGCTTGCAAAAGCGGACTTCTCCGACTTAGATGTGGATAATGACTGGGATAGTATGAAAGAAAGTATAGTGGAAAGCGCAAAAGAAGCATGTGGATGCGCGAAGAGGCACATAACAACGAAAGGTGATGAATGGTGGGACGCGGATGTTAAATCCAGCGTAGAGAGAAAGAGAAAAGCCTGGCTGGATTATGTTGCTTCCTTGCAACAGAATGACAGTATGAAAGAGATGAAGAAAGAAATTTATCGCCTCTGCAAGAATGAAACCAAAGCTTTAGTGAAAGAGAAGCGTGAAAGAATAAAATTGAAAGAAGAAGAGAAGCTGACGGAGAACTTCGAGGCGAATACCAAACTCTTTTGGAGAGAGGTTAAGAAGTCTCGGGGTTGTTCGTCAGCTTCCAGAATGGAAAGAATAAAATCTAAAGCAGGGGACGTTCTTGCTAACCCACAAGAGGTATTAGCGCGATGGAGTGAATATTTTAGAGAAATGTATGATAATATCCCGGATGCTGGCACCACGACTGAGTCTGTGACCGACTCCGAGGAGTCAGCATCCGAGATCACTTTGGAAGAGATCGAATGGTCGATAAGAAGTCTGAAAAATGGAAAGGCAGTAGGAATCGATAGTGTGTCTGCTGAGATGATCAAATATGGTGGAACCTGCGTCCGGGACGCTTTCCTGTCCTTATGCAACTTGTGCTGGAGGACGGGAAAGGTTCCCAAGGACTGGAGGCGCGCTGTCATCGTGCCCTTGTATAAAGGCAAGGGGTCACGTATGGAGTGCGCCAGCTACAGGGCCATCAGTTTGATCAGCACAGCATCTAAAGTGTATGCGAAGATTATTGAAAAGAGAATGAGAGTTGTATCCGATGGATTACTGTGGGATGCACAAGGTGGTTTCAGAAATGGAAGGGGATGTATGGATCAAGTTTTCTCTCTCCGCAATATCGTAGAGAAGCAGCTGGCTATGGGCCGGCAGGTTTTCTGCGGTTTTGTGGATCTAGAGAAAGCATTTGACAGGGTTGTGCGGAAGGACCTCTGGGACATATTGCCCGGATATGGGATTAATGGCCAATTGATGCGTGCTGTGCAGTCCACTTATGAGGGCTGTATGGCATGCGTGCGAGTGGAAGGCAGCCTGTCGCCCTGGTTTGACGTCAATATTGGCGTCCGCCAGGGCTGCGTGCTGTCGGCTTTGCTGTTCATCCTATATCTGGACGATTGTCTCCAGAGAATAAGATTGATGGATGTTGGGGTGCGGATGAGTGATCTAGTTGTAAGCACCTTGCTTTATGTGGATGATGCCGTGCTTTTAGCCGAATCGCCATCAGAACTGCAAACACTAGTCACAATGATGAAAGATGACTGTCAGGCGAGAGGCTTACATTTGAATGCGAAGAAAACAAAGGTTATGGTGTTTGAAAGAGAAGAAACCAGAACGAATGCAAGGATAATGGTCGATGATGTTATGCTGGAGCAAGTGAATGAGTTTGTATATCTTGGATGTGCTTTTAGCAGGGATGGAAGGTACACCGCTGATATAGAAAGAAGAGTGAATTTGGGGAATAGTTTAAATGGAGCGTTAGGTAAACTTCTAGGCGCTAAGAACCTCAGCCAGAAGGCCCAGCTCGCCGTACACAACGCGGTGCTGGTACCTACGCTCACGTATGGAAGCGAGAGTTGGGTATGGAAGAAAGAGCATGAAAGTAGAGTAAACGCGGTCGAGATGCGAGCACTGCGCAAAATCTGCGGAGTGACGCTCGCGGACCGCGTTCGTAATACCGAAGTAAGAAAGAGAGTTGGTCTGAAAGAGAGTGTCGGGGTGAAGGTAAGGAAAGGAATGCTCCGGTGGTTCGGGCATGTGGAAAGAATGCATGATGAAAGAATGACTAAACAGATATACAATGCAAAAGTGGATGGATGCAGAAGTCGTGGAAGGCCACGACACACCTTCCATGATCAAATTGATCGTGTACTAGCAGAAGGTGATGTCAGGAGCCTTAAGAACAGACGAGCTTGCATGACAAGAGTTATGAATGTCAAAGAGGCAAGTGAGGTGTGTAAGAATAAGCCTAAATGGCACTCTGTTGTTCGTGCCTACCCCGCGAGGGAACTGGCGTGAAGTTATGTATGTATGTATGTATGTATGCTCTTTGTTACAGACTGGAGGTGGTAAGGACTACTTTCCACCGGATGAATGGCTAGATAAAGTAGCCTCACTCTTGGGCAGTACATGCCAAGGGTTTTCTATGGAGTTTGGTGGAGATGTGGCCACAATTGAAACAAATTTGAATTATATATATACACACACACATATATATATATATATATATATATATATATACACACACACACACACACACACACACACACACATATATATATATATATATATATATATATAAATATATAAATTTGCATATAGTGATGGGTGATGTTACAACTATTGGTGGGGAAACAAGTGGTGATGGTGTGTGTTGGTGGTGATGAGGAGAAATTGTCAAAAGAAATACAAATTCTTGAGACACCTCCCCTAAACAGAATCATTGGTTTTTAAACAGGGCTAGCGGTAGTGGTAGTTTGGTAGGTTGTTGTTATGTTACTTATAGAAATTATTTGTTTAGGGAAAGGGGTAACACAAACAATAATTAGTGCTGATAGTCAAATCTCATCTACTTGAGACAATAGAAAATAAATTATTTTAATATGCCGGGTAGTCAATGAATGTTAATGAATTAACCCCAAATGTTATAATTTTTGCATTAGTTATGTAGCTACGTTAAAGCTTTCTTTTTGTAAAGCTATAATGCTAATTATTAACATCTATATTACATTCAAAGTATCATTAAGTCCGAGTATTTATAGCAATTTTATTAACTTGTTTTTACAGTCAAACAGAAACACAAGATGGAGGAGAAATGTAAACCTCACATAAGTAGGGAAAATGCTTTGGCAGAGTACCTTATAGCGAAAAAGAAAAAAAATTGACTTAGAAAATTAGGAAAAGGAGATTTTATATATTAGCTAAATATATTTAAATTCAACAGGCAAATAATTTATATGTTGTATATTATGTAGCAATTTAAATTATAAGAGAGGTAATTTTTTTTAACTTAAGTGTAGAATAGAATATGTATATGAGTATGTGTATATGAATTAAAACATAATTTTTAATGAAATTGTTTCATTTAAAACTGATTTTAATCTTAAATCATTAGACATAAATATAGCAAAGCTAAATAAAATGAAATCATATGACACAATGCTATCTTTATTTTGGAAATAGTCAATATTTTTATAATTATCTTTGAAAGTAATTATTTATTAGTAATTGCCTTTCAGATGCACATTCTGAAGGAAAGTTATTATTATCAACTATATTATTTTCCTGTGATATTATAATAGGCACTGATATCTCTGGCTTTATTTCTTCCAAATTCATGCTTCTGGCCATATTATGCAGAATAGCAGTGGCTACAATAATGGCTTGCAATTTCTAATTTTAATCTGCTTTTCAAATGCCACTACAGAAAATCTTCTTTTCCAGACACCAATGCACCTGCAATAATAATGTTTCACTTATATAATGTTATATTAGATAAAATTACTTAAACTTATAATATAAATATCTATTTATGAATATAAATATCAATTACTTGTCTTTAATTATTACTTTCATAAGCATATTACAACCTAAAAAGCCATAGTATGCATTTTGAATTCTGAACAGTGATACTCTATGTTGAACTATGTATAAGACAAAATATGAACTAATGTCAAGATACACAGCCATTATTACTATCAAAATTCTGTTACACTAAACAAAGCTTACCTCTCTATAGTATTTCTTGTTTTTTATATGTGATTCATTATTTAGTTGCTCAGCTGGTGTATTTGGATTGAGTAATGGTGTCAGAAGATAAGGCTTACATGGATAGCCACTATCACCAAGCAACCAGCGATTGCCAAGCCCATCTTGTTCATAATGATCCGTTAAAAATAGTATTTTTATACAATCCAGTGCCATATTCAAATAATAATAAATGTGTCACATATTATTCCTCAATAAACATCCAAATTTAAAATACCTTTTAAATCAGAATGGTTAAATATAGTTGCATCATGAGTCGATCCTGGCCACCGAGCAACAACATTTTGAAACACCAATGAGGCATTGCACACAACTTGGACATTGATAGAGAATGTTCCTTTTCTATTTCTAAATTCCTCTCCTATGCTGAAATCTGCAAAAAACATTATTTTTTGTGACCTATAAATAGGTATAGATAGATACTTGGTGTGGATAAGTATAGATATACAATAGGAGTATATGTAAATTTAAGAGTGTGAAATACTTATTAGGTGAATGTATTAATATTTTATTAGAATCTCCAACAAAGGATACACATAACAGATTTGTAACATACACATAACCTTAAAATTTTAATCAATGTGCTCCTTCAATTACTGGAGACCACGGCATGCGTAAAAACTAAACATAATATAAATTTAATGTGTAATATATAATACAGTAATACTTATATAAAAAGCTAAACAATATAATATTATATATTCGTGATAGAATACATAATTACATATATAGATAAATTAGTTTATTAATAAAAGTAAAAAACAAAAAATTGTATATGTCATAGGTACACAGATTTCATCAGCCTTTATCAAGCAGACTCTGTAATACCTTTCTCAAGAATATAGTCTTTGTTCCCAAAAAAGGATCAGTATCGTTAAAATTACGGTTATAGGTATCACCAATTCTGGAGAAAACAGAGTTCTGTCCGTAGTTAGTACTATGGCATGTAGTATGCAGCAATTGTGTGTGTCTTGTCCGACGCATTGGGGCACAATATGACATTTTTTGCGTTATTGCAGGACAATCGAAACGACTATGCATAATATCATACAGCAAACCCATGTCAAGGAAAACTCGGCGTTGTTCCATGTTAAGTAGCCTATATGCCAAGCACCTTTGTTCATAAGTGCTATGACGGCCTTGTAGTTTATAGTCCAAATGTCTTAGAAACTTCTTCTGAATTCCTTCAATACGATTAGAATATATACGATAGTGTGGATTCCAGATGGGACTGCAGTATTCTAAAATGCTACGCACGTAAGCGAAATACACTACTTTCATGCACAATAGAGAAGTGAACGGCTTACAAATACGCATAATAAAACCAAGATTTCGAAATGCTTTATTTGTTATAGTGTTTATATGGTGCGCCATAACCATTTTGGAGTCAAGATAAACTCCAAGATCTCTCACTACATCAGTTCTATCAATTTCGCATCCATTAAAATGATATGGATATAAAACAGGGTTTTTTCTACGAGTGAAAGTTATAGTTTGACACTTTTTTACATTTACATTAATTCTATTCACTGTATAGTATTCATATAAAGTATTAAGATCTTTTTGAATACGATTACAATCATCGAAATTATTAACGCGCATATAAATTTTCTTATCATCAGCATATAATAAATGAAGAGAACTATCAAAACAATGATTAATGTCAAAAATATATGCATTATAGAAAAGAGGACCTAAATGTGATCCTTGAGGTACACCTGATGGAATCCAAGCACAATCGGATCTAAAGCCACCCATAACAACTATTTGAGATCGATTTGTCAAGTAAGATTCCACCCATCTTAGCAAGTCTCCTTGGATACCAAGATACTCCAACTTATGAAGTAAGATGAAGTGATCGACACGGTCAAAAGCTTTTTCGAAATCCGTATAGATCACGTCCACCTGTCCACCGTTCTCCATATTATTATGAATGTAGTCTGAAAAAATAGCAAGGTTAGACGTGGTAGACCGACCCTTGTAGAAACCATGTTGCGTGTCAGGAATGTTCCGAGCGATTATTGGGTAAATATATGTATATATAATTTTTTCAAATAATTTTGCAATGGTACTAAGTATCGAAATAGGACGGTAATTATCGATTGAGGATCGTGAACCCTTTTTATGTATTGGAATGATTTGTGCTTTCTTCCATAAGGTTGGGAACACACATTCTTTTAAAGATAAGCGAAACAGAATAGAGATAGGTACACTAAGACTCTTAGCACAAGACATGAGAAACATGGGAGGAATTTCATCGGCTCCTGGACCCTTATTTTTATCGAGTGCTTTTAGTAGTTGGAGAACCAATTCTTCGTTTACGTGAAGGTTTGAAATTGATTCAAAGTTATGATTATTTGTGTTCCTTCCCTGAATGCGCGGCGTAATGTTAGAAATCGGGTTAGTTGGATGGATAAATACACTTAAAAAATCTATTAAATGCACTACATATCGACTGGCCATCCGAGAAGTTTTCCTTCCCCAAATTAAATTTATTAGGATAATTAGACCCACCCCTTTTTGATTTCACATATTTCCAGAAATATTTTGGTGAATGTTGTATTAATTTACTAGAATTATTTATAAAGTTATTGTAACATTTCTTAATTATATGTTTTTGTCTATCTCTTAACATAGAATACTCATAATAATCACGAGGATTACCAAACCTTTTCCACCTACTGTGTAATTTGGATTTTTCACGTATGATTTTTATAAGTGCAGTACTATACCAAACGGGGTATTTAGAATTGGGCTTGACAACGGAAATAGGAACATGGAGAAGAATACATTCATGAAGCTTATCATAAAAAGCATCAACTGCGTTGTCAGTAGATTTACCTAATAATAAATCGTTCCAGTTGGTCTTAAAGAGGTAGGAGTTAATAGCATTGTAATCACATTTGTAAAAATTAAAGCGGCTTTGATTACATTCTTTGAGTAGATGAATACCTAAATCAAGCACACGTACGATAAGGGCAGGATGATAGAGGTCCTCCTTAATAACAGGGTTATCGCAGTTTGCAATATTTAACGGTAAGTTACTGAAACAGAGGTCCAAAGTATTATAGGCCTGGTTCTTAATAAAGTTGTATTGATAAAAACCTGTATAACTTAAAAAATCTAAGAAAGCCGTTGACGATTCAGACAGTGCAGAACAAGACGCGTGTAAGAAAGGACTGTAAGTATTATTATTCCATTTTATAAATGGTAAGTTAAAATCACCAACTATAACAAAATGATCTGTAGGATACAAATAAGTGTACTGAGTGATGCACTCTCTAAAATGATCGAGCCTAACTGGTAAGTCTCGAGAGTCAGGGGGTATGTAAACAAGAATAATGTGTAAATTAACTGTTGTGCGTAAGGCTCGCGCTGGCAGCATAATGCACAAAGACTCGTAATCATGGGAATAAGTCCAGTCACTACTAAGAGTCGCGGCTAGTTGTCGCTGTGCACATATCATGACTCCTCCACCAGTTTTCTTACCCGTATGAGACAGATCACGGTCACATCTGAACACCTCGTATCTGTCATCGCATAGTTCATTATTAAAAATATCATCTTGTAACCATGTTTCAGTAAATAATAAAATGTCATAGTCATTCGACAGCATATTGTTAAACAATATTAAACTTTTTGTGCGAAGTCCTCGTACATTTTGATAGTAAATATCCAAGTTAGTGTTTTGATTGATATGATTAGACATTGTTTAAATGGAGAGTAATCACATATACATTGAAATGTACGGCTGAGTATGTACAACTGAGATTAGAGAATAAATGTACGAATACTCAAGATAAAATTTCAGTTTAAAAGCATATTTACATACTTGTAAACGAAAGAGAGTTTGACATAATAATAGGTTCCCAATATAACATGAAAAATATATAGAAATCGTTGGTATAAGATAAGACTTCTTAGTTAAAGAGGAATAACAATTAAGGTGGGTGCACTGTACTTCTCGATAAAATGGTTGTACTGTACTATCGCGCACGCTCATTCGTATCAGATAAGAATGTTCACTCCAGTAGGGATTATCACGTAATTTAACGGGTAGTTTTGAAAACAAAAACAATATAAACAATAGTAGTTTTATAATGTGAAATATATGTATATAGTAATAATCAGGGGCGGCCTTAGGGGGTGGCGAACAGGGCAATCGCCCGGGGCCTCGCTCTTGCAGGGGCCTCGCGTCAACCAAATTTTAAAAAAATACAATTATTTTTAACTATATTTTTTTAAATTTAAAACTTTTGATTTTGATTCTTAATTATTTATTAAGGTTATAACATAACGGTAAATTAAAATAAAGTTAGTTAACTAATTCATTCATTCAAATCATAATTGATAAATTTATTTTGTAGCACTTGAATATCGCACCTCGAAACACTTGAAGATCGGTTTTTTAAACGCATAGCACTCGGGACTACTATAGTATTATATAGTCTGTGACTCGAGAGTCAGGACACAATGTTCTGCTCGTCTATCGCTCGGGGAATCCCCGTCGCTAGAGGAATTCCCTTGTTTCATTTCGTTCATCAACTTTTGTCACTTTGGCTTTATTTTGCTTGCAGTATGAGTTACAAGATCGTTGCTGTACCGTACATATCTTTCAATTATATTTAATATTACGTTCTTATAGTGTTTCAAGTATTGAGTGAGCTGGAAAAGTGTAAATTATAGTATTTTAAGTATTGAGTAAGCTGATAAAGAGTAAAAAAAAACTGCGACACCTTAAAAATTATTTCTGACTATTTGTGCGAAACAAAACAAGATTTACGAAATGAGTTCGCGTGATCGTGATGCCGGTAGAAAATTTGAGTCAGGTAGTTCAAAAAGGAAACGAGCTATTAAAAGAATGCAGGTACAAGAAAATCTACGTGGATCTTTATATAAGTATATAAAAAGTGATGATCAAGAAACCTTTATTGATTGATAGTGACTTTAATCCTGATTCAGCTGAAGACATTCCTTCCACATCATCATGGGTGCCACCGCCGTCATCAAGTAAAAACATCGAGGATGATGATGATTTAACTACATCATTGTCTCTTAGGTCACCGGTGCCGCCGTCAACGCTATCCAGTCAAGAACACGAATCTAAACCAGAGTCTATGTCTACATGACTGCTGGAATGGAAAATCTGAATCCTCAAAATGACCCCGGCTTGTGGCCCATAACAATTACTGATGTAGACCGAACTGAGATTGTATTAAGAGGTCCAATCCGGATTAAAGTTGAATTATTTCCCGTAAATGATAATGGACGGCGATTCAGTGAATATCATTATAATAAGATATTAGTTAACGGTGAAAAGCTTCACAGGCGCTGGATGATTTATTCACAAACAACGGATGCCGTTTACTGCTTTCCGTGTCGAATATTCGGGCTAGAAAATACAAAGATTGGATCAAGTGAAGGAGTGTGTGATTGGAAACACTTGGGTGATTACCTAAAGTCACACGAATCTAGTCGACAGCACAAAGATTGTATGCTGAAATGGATTAATTTAGAGAATGGTTTAAAAACCTGTTCCACTATTGACTCCTTGGCTCAGTCACAAACTGAACAAGAAAGGCAACGTTGGAGAGATATTTTAGAACGATTGCTCGCAATTGTAAATTTTTTAGCATCTCACAATTTGGGCTTCAGGGGTCATAGAGAGAAGTTAACATCTGACTCAGGTTCGAGTGTGACAAGCGGCAACTTTATAGATTTAGTAAAGTTAATAGCCCGATTTGATCCCGTGCTGAGACTTCACTTACAACAAGTAAAAGATAAAACGATTAATGACTACTATATCGGAAAAAATATTCAAAATGAGCTCATACAATTAATGGCAAGTCACGTGAAAACTAAAATTGTTGAAAAAATAATTAATAATAAATATTACTCTATTATTCTTGATTGTACTCGCGACGTTTCTCGTGTTGAGCAACTATCAATTATTATAAGATTTTTGAATACAAAAACAGCTGAAATTGAAGAACATTTTATTGGTTTCATAGCCGTCGAAAAAACCACAGCTGAGAGTTTGACTAATTATATAATCACAGAATTAGAACAGTTAGGTATATCATTGCAAAACTGCAGAGGCCAAGGATATGATAATGGTGCCAATATGCGTGGTGAAAAAAGTGGTGTCCAAAAACGTAATATTGAAATTAATCCACTTGCTTATTTTTTACCTTGTGGGAGTCATAGCTGGAATCTCATCCTAGGAGATGCAGAATCGTCTTGTGTCCAAGCAAAATCTTTTTTTGGTTTGATACAAAGGTTGTAGACTCTGTTTGCCGGCTCAAGTCAGAGGTGGGCTATTTTAAATACTCATGTAAAATTCTTATCGCTAAAACCACTTTCTGAAACTAGATGGGAGTGCAGGGTAGCATCGGTGAAGGCCGTTAAATACCAACTAAGCGATATATGTGATGCTTTAACGGATTTAGCAGAAAATACAACAGATTGTCAGTTGGTCAGTGAATGTCATTCTATTGAAAAGGAAATAACTACCTACGAATTTGTAGTTTCACTTATCATATGGTATGACATTCTTACAAAGATAAATGTTATCAGTAAAATGTGGCAAAGCGAAAACATGCACTTAGATGTGGCTATACAACACCTAGACGCATTCACAAATTGGCTCGATAAATATCGAGAAAATGGTTTTCAGTCATCCCTTGTAACAGCGGGAGAAATAGCCGAGGAAAATGATATTGACAGACAGTTTAAAGAAGTCAGAAGACGACGTAAAAGAGGCATTTTGATTATGAAGGGGAAGATGAAGCTCATGAATTGAATGCGGAAGAGATTTTCAAAATAAACTATTTTTATGTTATTGTCGACAATGTGCGCGCAAGCTGCCATCCTAGGTTTGAGGCACTTAAACATCATGAGAGCATATTTGGTTTCATGTATAATATAAAAAGATTAAAGGAAATTAGTGATAGTGAACTTTTGAAGCAATACAGCGACTTGCAAATATCTATGACAGTAGGAGAATCATGCCAGGTGGTAGGGCACTTGCCCGACTGGATGGCTACCACCCCTGGTCTAAAGTATGTCGCCATAACAACATTCGAGTTGTGTTCCGGCATTAGTGACCAGGTTCCAGTTTCCCTTAAGAGAGCAGCAGCGCGTTTGTAGCACCTTTGGTGTTGCAAATGTCCATAGGCGATGGTAACCGCTTTCCATCAAGTGGGCCATCTGCCTGTCTGCTGATGTCCTACAATAAAAAATCATGTGATATTGATGGACATGAATTGTACGAAGAACTGAATATGTTCATCCGTGTGTATGAAGGAAACGATGACATTATCTCGGTGCCGAAATACATAATAGAAAAAAAATTAACTGAAGTTTACCCCACTATCGAAATAGTTCTGAGAATTATTGCCACCACACCTGTTATGGTTGCGTCTGCTGAAAGGAGTTTTTCGAGGCTTAAAATTATTAAAACATATTTGAGGAATTCGATGACACAGGATCGGCTTTCAGCCCTTGCTATTCTTTCAATTGAAAATGACATAGCTCATTCGTTAGATTATTGTGCTTTAATTAAAAATTTTAGTCTTAGTAAAAGCCGCAAACATTAATTTTAAAATTTATCATCTCTTTATTTGTTAATTTTGTAAATCTTTCCATGTAAGTAAAATATTTTAAAACTCAAATTTTATTTATTTGTATAACTTTAGCATTTCTCGTCAAACATAATGAATACCTACCAAACAACCAGACCTACTTTCGCATCACATAAGTACTTTTCCGTAGGACAAAGGGTCTCGCAAAGACCTGCCGCCCGGAGCCTCGCAATGGGTAAGGCCGCCGCTGGTAATAATGGTATGAATACATAAACAAATATAAAATAAGATTAAATAAGTGTGAAAATATAAATACAGTGAAATTTATTAAGTACTTAATGTTAGCCATTGTTAGTTTATACAAAAAAAAAAACATATATATATTTTAGTACTGATTAACAAATATTAAATTAAACCTATATTATCTTATCTAAACTACAGGTGTTCTTGATCCACAGAAATTGAGATTCTTCATTTTTGCGTACGAATATGCGGCCGTTCCTCATCCAGACAAACTTATACTTATGCTTAATATTTTCTTAAGTTTTCGCGACTTGTATACATAATAAAACTACGTTTTAACGGTTTTAAGCGCGGTAATTTTATTTGATTTTGGTTTTTCCGACGTTTCGGCCACTTTTCAGTGGCCGTGATCACGGAAGACAAAGATGTCAAGTGTCAACGAGTATTGTTAAAGTTTTATTTAGCCTACCGCCAACTTATTAATTTTAATTATTTAATTTTTAATTTTGTTTATGGTTATTATTTAATCGATGCAGGGGTTTACAAGCTTGATTGTGAGTGTGGATTGTCATACATTGGGCAAACAAAGAGGAGCATAAAAACACGAGTAAAAGAACACATTGCTGACATGAAACACACAAGGTCTACGAAGTCTGCGATCAGTGAACACACGCTGGATAAACCCAACCACTACATCAGATTCGATAACCCATAAATCCTCGCGAAAGAGAATCGTTTCATACCTAGAATGATGCGTGAGGCTATTGAAATAAAAAAACACCCAAATTTCAATAGAGAAGATGGTTGGCAAGTACCACCTGTTTGGGATCCAATTATCAAAACTATTAAGACCCAAACCCAGCAAAAACCAGCTGCCAGACCTCAAGACACTGTGAGCTCTTTCTGCGTACAACGGAACACAAACCAACTTGACTGATAATTACTTTTATTTTTCCTTCCACCCATTTTAATATTATATAAAATTATTAGAGCTAGGCATGTTTGCTGAAGAGTTTCTTGCGCCGCTTCTTCTCTTCAAGCCATAACATGTTGCGAAGCGGTAGTAAATTAGATTAGGCTCCCATAGATTAAATAATAACCATAAACAAAATTAAAAATTAAATAATTAAAATTAATAAGTTGGCGGTAGGCTAAATAAAACTTTAACAATACTCGTTGACACTTGACATCTTTGTCTTCCGTGATCACGGCCACTGAAAAGTGGCCGAAACGTCGGAAAAACCAAAATCAAATAAAATTACCGCGCTTAAAACCGTTAAAACGTAGTTTTATTATACTTATGCTGTTTAGCTTTCATTCTGGCAGCGGCGTGTAACGCCTTATTTGTTGGAGATAAATGTTCACATATGTAGATAGGTACGGGGTTTCCAGAAATGCCAATTATTGTACTGTTCAGTTTTTGCCCAGAGTTAAGTTTATTATAGTTTAGTGCACAGGTAAGGAACTCATCTCGGTATCTGGGTGTGCACAATTCCACGATTATGGATCTGGGACGGTTCCCTTCGCGACGCATCTTGGCTACACGAGTGCAATTTAATATGTGCCATTCATTGACCTCCGACCCAATTGCTCCAGTTAATTGTAGAACCATATTCAATAAATTTTCATTTTTATTTTCCGGTACACATTGTATTTCTATATTTTTACTACGGCTATGTTGTTCCATATGGTCTATTCTGTTACTGAGGTCAGACACCGTAGTCTTCAGATGTTCGTTTTCCTTCACAAGAATAGCGACTTGTTCTTGAGTATACTTATGCTCCTTTGAAATATCTTCAAACCGCGAATTCATGTATTCCATGGAGTTGACCAAATCCCGGATTTCTTCCCGAAAGGGATTTAATTTGATGTTTAGAGCGTTCATCATTGCATCATTCATTTTGGTTAGCATTAGATCAAATTGTGATTGCATAATATCCTGTACTATGTAGCTGACATCTTCACGAGTCAGAGAGCTCTCGGGGTTCAAATCCGTGGATGTGATAGGGGTAGACTTTTTGTTAGCCACGGTTAATAAATTACTACGCACTGTATTATCATTTTTCTTAGCTTTGTTGTTGGAACATGTTTGACAAATCCATGATACTGCTCTTCTAGTTGAAATATAAAATACAAAATACAGCGTTTCAAGTATATGTATTTAAAATACAAATACAAAATACAAATTACAAAATACCGTCAGGTGTTAGTTTATGTAAATAAAATACTCACAAAAAATCAAATAATAATTATTATTAGGTCCTTGCCTATGTAACTGCCGTTTTTTTCTGAAATAAGTTAACCTAATTTTATTATATTTTTTTTTATTCTAATCTCCACGGCCTTGAAGATAGGGATATTTCCATCTTGTTCTTCTTGTTCTCCGTCGTCACACTCTTGGCAGAGTGGTCGTGGTCCTCATGGTACAGGGGTGGTGGCAAGCTTCACAATTCGTCACCATTTCCATCTTGTAGGTACGCGTAGATTTTGGTGGTTCCACCCGGATCTATGCGTGCTTATATCGGTCCCATGGCAGGGAATGCACAAGGACTGAAACAGCTCGCTTTTTTGAACTCGTTCATGAGGTGACCGACAAAGTTTTTGGGCAGTATCCTTTTGCAGAGGTAGTCATACTCGAGAATTTTAATGCTCATTACGCTGAGTGGTTGGGTTCCCCGAGAACTGATCTGTCAGGGACTACTGCCTACGAATTTGCTCTCGCCAATGGATTCACTCAGGTGATTACGGAGTTTACCCGAATACCGGATAGAGTGGATCATGAGTCTTCTTTGCTGGATCTTCTGCTGACCATACACCCGGAGAACTACCAGATCTCCATCAGTGCTCCACTGGGAACCTCTGATCATTGTCTGGTATCTTTGGTGGTGCCCCTTCCTATTCCCGATCGGACTCGTCCCGCTGGACGACGGAAGGTGTGGTGATACAGGTCAGCAGATTGGGATGGACTCCGTGAATTCTATGCATCCTACCCATGGAGGCAGTTATGTTTCTCGTCGGAAGCTTCTGATCCGAGCACAGACTGGATCGCCGATGTAGTACTGCAGCGAATAACATGTTTAATTCCAAACTCAACTGTACCTATCGGTGGTACGAGTAAACCACAATGGTTCAATAAGCACAGCAGTGAAGCTGTAAAGCTAAAGAAACAGGCTTATCCAGCCTGGACTGCAGCGCGGGCTCGTCAGGCTCCAAGTTCCTCTGACCTGAAAAAGTGATACAATGCCGCCCCCAGGTCCCTCAAAAAACAGCTCGCAAGAGCAAAATTCGATCACATCGGCAGAATTGGTGAGCGCCTCTCTAGCTACTCTTCTGGGACTAGAGATTTTTAGGCCCTCACCAAAGCTGTCCAAGGAAACTTTTGTCGGGCTTCTCTTCCACCTCTGCGCACAGTGGACGACCGTCTGGTACACGCCGCCAAAGATAAAGTCAATCTTCTGGATGAAATCTTTGCGGCCAATTCAACTCTTGAGACATAGGAGAAACTCCACCTACAATCCCTGAGTGTGAGTCTAGAATGTCGGAGGTGCGCTTTACTCAAAAAGCAGTCCGATGTGCTCTCCTCTCCCTCGACGTCAAAAAGTCTTCTGGCCCTGATGGCAATCCTGCCATTGTGCTGCAGACGTGTTTAGCTGAGCTGTCCCCAGCCAGTCCTTGCCCGACTTTTCACTCTCTCTTACTACAAGGGTTGTGTCCTCGCTTCGTGTAAGATTGCCCATGTACACCTTGCCCCCAAAAAAGGGGACGTAACAGACACGTCGAATAGGCCTATAACAATAACCTTTTTGCTCTCAATGGTGATGGAGCGTATTATCAACACGCAGCTCTTGTGTTACCTCGAAGATTCCCAGCTGCTAAACGATCGGCAATACGGCTTCCGCCACGGTCGCTCAGTTCGGGATCTCTTGGTTTACCTAACCCACCGTTGGGCTGAAGCCATTGAGAGCAAAGGGGAAGCACTGGCAGTTAGTCTAGAATTCTAGATATTGCTAAGGCCTTCGACCGGGTCTGGCACAGGGCTCTTCTATCGGAGCGGCCATCGTTTGGGATACCCGAAGGGCCTTGCACCTGGATATCCAGCTTTTTTGATGAGCGCAGCATTCAAGTCGTTGTCGACGGTTGTTGCTCAAGTTTCAAGCCCATCAACGCTGGTGTGCCCCAGGGTTGTGTGCTATCGCCAACGTTGTTCTTCTTACATATCAATGATATGTTGTCTATTCGCAACATTCATTCCAATGCGGATGATAGCACAGGCGATGCGCAGTACTCTGGTCGTGCAAACTTCCCTCGATCATTTATGGAGGAAAGTTGGGTTAGATTTGTATCTGAAGTAGAGTATTCCTTAGAGTGAGTCTCTGAATGGGGGAGACAAAACCTTGTCCATTTCAACCCCAAGAAGACATAGGTCTACGTATTCTCTGCCAAAAAAACTCCATTCGAGCAATCGCTTCAGTTCCAAGGAACTCCCCTTACCACCACCAAGAGTATTGGGATCCTCAGTGTTGACATCGCGAACGATGTTCAGGGGCCATCTTGAAGGCAAGGCAAAACTCGCCTCTAAGAAGCTGGGAATGTTAAACGGGTCCAAGCAGTATTTCACACCGCGGCAACGCTTTGTGCTTTGTAAAACCCAGGTGAGCCCGCATATGGAGTACTGCTCACACTTTTGGGCTGGAGCACCTGGCTACCAACTCGATCCCCTAGACTGTATTCAACGTCGAGCCATTCACGTTGTTGATGATTCCACACTCACAGATGGTCTAGATAGGCTTGGCCTTATGAGAGACTTCGCTTCTCTCTACGTATTCTACTGACTGTATAACGGGGAGTATTCGGAAGAACTGTATAGAATGGTGTATTCGTCCTCTTTCTACCATCGAACCGCTCGCCATGTGTTGGGATTTCACCCCCACTTCCTTAAGCCGCTTCGCTCATGTACGCAACGGTTCTGTAGAACCTTTTTCAAAAAGGGTGTCATAAAATTTCTTCGAGGCTGGCAGCGGGTTGATGAAATCTCTGGTGTTGCAAATGTCCATAAGCGACAGTAACTGCTTTCCATCAGGTGGGCCGTCAGCCTGTCTGCTGTACTCCAGCTATAAAAAAAAGGTCGAAATTTCCAGAATGGAAGCGGGCAAACCAATAACAAGTAGTGCGTTCATTGTAGTGTTCGCTCATAAAGGTCGTTGATGTTGCTTGTCGCTCTTGCCGCGTTGCTGCCACGACGGTACTCTTATTCCATATGTACTCGAATTTTTAACTATCCATGATGACGAAAAAGATTCAAATGCGAAGAAAACATAACACTTATCAATAAATAAATGACTAATTTTTAAAAAAGAATTTCGTGTTTTCAAAGTAAAATTAATTTGAAATTATATATCTTAGCCAAACAAAAATATTTATTTTAAATGGCCAGTACTGCAGAATGTACCTAATATTTAGCGGTCACCATTTTGCTTATGAAAGCTATCGAGCGCTATTTTCTGAAGAACACACCCATTAATAAGGTAGCTACAAAATGTTTATAAAATTCCTAAATAAAATATGTTCATGTTGTTTTTTTACTGAAATATTAATATTTTGACTAAAATAGACCATAAGGCACAATATAAACCTGTTTCTCAAAAAGTGTCAACTACCGAATTGTAATAAGTCAGCAATAGCTTGACGCATATTGTTTATGTCTATATTCTGTATATTGTTCTTTGGTATGTTGCATTGAGTAGGTATCTTTATGAATGGTATGCAATAGCATGACAAAAAATTATGTATATAGCCTGCATGTACCTGATTTTTCATTGTTGACTGTGAGCACCTCGTGGAGCTGGTCTTTGGGGTCGGGGGGCAGTTCGGTGGTGGTTGGAATGGACGAGTTTTCGGTCCACCTCGTGGTGTCATTGGTTTTGTTGGTTTTCGAGGTGGACCGTACCGGTTTCCCTGGGTTATATTGTTGGCTATGGTTTTTGTGGATGTTGGCCGGGGTAGTGGTTTTTTATATGTTGGGTGTTTTTCTTAAGTTCCTGACTGTTTTTGATGATTTCTGCTAGGCTCGTTCCGAAGAGGTATTTGTCTCTATTTTGCTTTTCTATTAAAGTTAAGAAATTTTTATCTAGGAGTGGTGAGATCAGTGTCCTTCTAGTTTTAGTGTTATGGTAATGTAGGTCATTGAGAAGTTTTGAAGCATCTGTTAACTTTGCAACCATTTTCACTTTATCAATATCTTAATTTTTTATAAGGTTAGTCATTATTTGACCTACTATGGACGTGGCTACCCCTAATTGGTGTTGGTTGCTCTCCAGTAATTTATCCCTTTGTTTGGAGGACTCTGTAAGCACTGCGTTAACCTCTACATTGATAACAGGTGCTTCGAGGTTTAGGCAATTTTCAGGTATTTTATATTTTTTGAGAATGGAATCCTTCTCTTTTTGGCTGAGGCCATGAGTTAATATATGGTTCCATCTTTTTGTAATGTCAGTTTGTAATGGGGAATCGAAGCTGGTTTTTTCTTCCTATTCCTCTCCTAGGGCTTCTCTAAAGAGAGCTACTGGGTCTGTATTTTCTATATCTCCTTCATCTGTATTTTCTATATTGCCTTCATTTTCCGTAACTGAAAATAGCAGATAGGAACTGTTTTAGTTTGATATATTTTGAAGTGTCGTGTGATTGACGTTTTTAGTTAATTTTGATGGATATCAGTTAGGCTAACGTGTTGAGCAAACTGTATGTCTGCTTAGATCAAAGCTATGATATCTCATATCAGATTTGATCTGTTTTTTGGTATCGCGTACCAAAGCAAAGCTATAATATCTCGTATCATGTTTGCTCTTCGTGATAATAATGTATCTCGTACAATCACGGGAGTATTAATCACACAACCTCTTTGCATAAAAGAAATATTTAATGGTTTGGAGGTTAACTATGTATACAAATAGTTTTTCAAAGATTACTTTTTTAAAACTTTTGATAAATGATTACTTACGTTCTATATTTATCGGAGGGATATCCGATGAGTCATTTAATCGTAATGCTGACCTGCTTCTGCTTTCCTCACGTTGTCGTTCTTTGTATTTCTGTAATCTTTTTTCGTATTTTTTTATTTTCCGTAGAATATTTCTTTCACTGCTCATATTGATATGATTTTCTTAATGTTTTGTAGCAAAATAAGTTAAACTTAATTGTATTTTTCGAGAAAACAAAATAAAAGTTTTATTGTTCCACGATGCCAGTTTCGCGCGAGCGAAAAAAGTGACGTTCATGTGTTGCCAGACATTAAAGTTTATTTTTAGCTCTGAAAAATATCGCGATGCCATAAAGTAGCGATCGGAAATACTACTCTTTTAATAAATTATATTTCAAATCAACGTGAAATAAAATGTTTATTTAACAGACTGCAAGCAAACTGAAATTCGCTTACTACATAAATTAAATGATGAACATGTTATATCTGAAAAAATTAAGAAAATGAAGGTAAATTTAACTACTTTTATGCTCGGCCTTCATCTGGGATTACGTTACAGTTATTGACTAGGTATGGCCAAATGCGTTTAATTTATAGCGTGAAAAATAATTTTTTTAACAAATACCTGCAATTAGTGTATATGAAATGTTATTTATCAATATTTACCACCATTAAAAATTAATAACCACACACGTCATAAATAACGCATTAAACTCGTCGCTATATCTAGATGGAATGGACAATAACTATTACATTATCCCAGATAAATCCGGAGAATAAGAAGGACAACTTCAAAATTAATGCACTTATAGTGTCAAAGAACTGTACCTACTTTAAGTATAAAACTTCTTACACACAATGTAACTATAGGGCAAATCAAATTGCGTACTGCACTGCTTGCTAATTGCATAGTCTATGGATAATATAATCGTCTATGAATTTTTACATCAGAAGTTTTACTAATCGTCGCTTAGGTAACAATTCCGCACAAGTCAAAAATTGGCCATATTAAGTTTTATATGTCATTAGATGGACACTTTCGGCGTGCATCCAATGGTGGTACAAACCTAATAAATATGTCCTATTTTTTTACTTGTGCGGTATTGTTACCTAAGTGACCTAATGTCATTCCATTATTGTTTAGAACTATATAGTGCGCTAGGTGGGACACTCATAAAAGCACAGCGAGCCATAGATTGGGCATAGTATATTTAAAACGAAGGTTAGGATAGCCTCAATCAAAAAACCAAGTTCAAAGTCTATACTTGTGCATTTAGAAAGAATTATTGTTTCCAGGGTTCAAATATTAAATGCTAAAATAGGAACTTAGATTTGACTCTAGTTTTCGTCGGTGTTTATATATGAATGAATATAAATGTTTGTGAAATGAATGCCAAGAATATATGGTTCATTTTGTCTTTTAATTTTAATGGAAGTAAAAATTGAAAAAGGTTTTATGTTACTTTTTAACTGTTTATTTGCTATTTCATAATGCTTAACATATGAAACGTTTTCAGGGACAATTTTCTGTCTAAAGTATAAAATATTGTTTTGTATAAATGTGTAATAGATATACAAATAACAAATTATGGCACTTTATAAAATTAAATTTAGAAAAAAATGAAAACTTAAAATAATGAATATATCAACTAGAATCATGTCGCGTATTTTAAAAGATGACTAAGAAATTGCAGCCTATAAGAGACGCATTGGTCATTTCTTAACTCATAATTTAAAAAAGAATAGGGTGGTAAAATCGAAACAACTACTGAAGTGGTATGCAAAGGGAGGTCACAGAAAAAATTTGTTTACGGATGAGAAGATTTTTACAATTGACCAACATTTTAACAAACAAAATGTCCGTATTGTTACGAGCTACAGGACTCGAATTAAAATGACGTTGGGATTACTACAGAGTTTATTAGAACTGTACAAACACGTATAGAACAGGTACAAATATAGCTGGATACAAACAGTATACACTGCATGACTCAATAACACGCGCAAAGTTCGTTACTATATCATTTGTCGAATGTGCACACGTCTTGCTAGTATCGTAATCGTCGCTTGACTGCCTCACCCCTCGGTTCGGTTATTGTTTTATACTAAACTATATAATAGAACAAAGGACCGTATTCGCCGAGTTAATCCCACAGACCTGGCAAGCTCCGACGGCCATAAACAAGTTCAATAATAATAGCATGTTTTTCGGGATGAAAAATTCTAAACACGAAGTAAACAAAAGAATTCCTAAATCCGGTGGCAATAAAATTGCGTTTTACGACCTGCAGGTGTGCGTTTTTTGTAGATATGTAACAGTATTTATGCTCAAAGCTCTAAGGAAGCTTCTCAATTAGTCGACAGAGTGCAACGTGGGCAGTATCCGTTTCCAGTGATGGTTTGCTGGGGTGTTAGCTATGAAGGAGTGACTTAAGCCATATTTTTGTGATAAAGGTATCAAAACATCGGCACAAGTGTATCAAACTACCATACTTGAGAAGGTAGTTACGCCCCTTAACAACACCATGTTCAATTACCAAGAATGATCGTTCCAGCAAGACTCAGTGCCGGGTCATAAAGCTCGGTCCACGCAGTCTTGGTTGGAAACGAACGTTTCGGACTTCATCAGAGCTGAAGACTGGCCTTCGTCTAGTCCCGATCTTAATCCACTGGATTATGATTTATGGTCAGTTTTAGAGAGTACGGCTTGCTCTAAACGCCATGATCTAAAACAATCCATACAATTAGCAGTAAAGAATTATCCCATGGAAAGAGTGCGTGCTTCTATTGATAACTGGCCTCAACGTTTAAAGGACTCTTTTGCAGCCAATGAAGACGATTTCGAATAAGCTTTTTATATTTTAAATTGTTTTATATTTATGTTTTAAACTAACACACTGTAAAGCTTTAAATGTTGTTTGCAATAGAAAAAAAAATCTTTGTTACAATATTATGGCAAGACTAGGTATATATATATATATAGATACAGATATACTTTTTATCCCGAAAAATGGCATAGTATTCGGGATAAAATATATTTGTCTCTCTGTTTGTTATGCTTTTACGGAAAAACTACTAAACCGATTTGGCTGAAATTAGGTATATATGTAATGTTAGTACCGAGGGTGGACAAAGAATACTTTTTATCTCGGATAATGGGTTAACTTTGGAGATAGATTTATATAAAGATTATCCCAGAAAGTAGGATAGGTTTTGATTTTGTGATTTGGCATTTTCGTCATTTTGGTCGATTTGGTCAATGTGGTCGATGTGGTGGATGTGTTCGTTGTGGTCCATGTGGTCGATGGCGTCATTTTGGTTTACATATCTAGTTTTAATACCGAAAATTGGCATAGATACTTTTCATCGGGGAGCTGGGATAGTTTGTGATATAAAATGAAGTGAATGTTTCAGGGCAAATAGCAGTAACTTAAAAACTTAATACAATGTAACCTGCATTGTAACCACTTTAAACAAGATGCACGTACTAGAGGTTGACCCGCGGCACACCTGCATGGTAACCCCTATGTTGGCGCCACTTATTTCCCAATTACCAATTGTGGCTTGGGTTTATAGCGTCTTGCAACCCCCGTATGTTGCCGCCGCTCGCTCGGCGCGTGAGTTCAGTACGTTGCCAAACGCCACGCTACCGCGACGCACACAAAATAGTATCGCACCCGCATAAATACACATATTTGCTATCGAAGATTTCCGCGTCCAGTAGCTAATTACTAGGACATTCGCCTCAACCAATAATAAATTTAAGTGATCAGTGTATCTGCGTCCCTTGCGCCCCGGGGCTCGTGTAGAAGGACTTCGCCACCTTTATCGCCACGTGAGAAGCACCGGCAGAACCCTGAACCAGCGCTGTCGTGGGCTGGTGGCTGATTGCGAGGTAAGTGCAAGGTTCTATATTCTCCGGGCACCAGTTCTTAATTGGGGAATAAGGGATGGCCATAAATTGAGCACATAACCCCTTACCCGCGGAGATTTGCCTGATTGCGTCGCCATCTTTTATTTTGTGGTTCCGATACCGGGAATCGAACCCGAGCTGGTCCTTCGAGCCGGATCTAGTAGTAGTATAATCCTAGTAAGAATGATAAAATACAAAATCTAGGAGTAATGCTTAGGTTATAGTGCCGTATCTGTAGTATGTCCGTGTTCATATGATCATACGGGCTGCGCCCGGTACGTATAAGCCCTGATTTCTGATTGTTGAAAATTTGACAGGATAACACAACATCCATATTTAATTTTATAGAGGGACACAAGTCTCATTGTGTCATGGGCATTTTTGTTTGTATACTTACTTACTCATCATCCATGAAAATAACAGCAGGCAGCTAAGAAAGTGTTGTCAAATTCACAGGTTAATTTTTAATTTAATTTTAAATTATGTTATTCCGAGTCTTTTAATAATGTACTTTTATTACAGGTCAAAAATTGCACGCGTGTTTTCAGTAAGACTGTTGAAGCAGCATTGGCTTACACAGCTTAATTCTGTAAGTTTATCTTTTGCGATTATGTTAAAGATATTAACTGTGGCCGAATGTGAATGATTTAAAGCATTCAAAATAACGCCGTTATCGAATAGCCACATAAGTGTATACACATACGTTATCTGTTAGTATGTAGTGTCATTAACAATTAAAAACAATTTCACATCATAAATAACGCATTGCACCCGTCGCAACATCTGCTTGAAACAACCTATATCTCTAACATTGTCCCAGATGAAGCACCACCAATATTATAGATATATAATGAAAAATATTTATAATGTAATTGAAATCGGGAACTTGAATCTATTTTTTTACCTTGTCAGTTTCACGTGAAATGCCCTACGAACTCCTTCCGTTTTGTAAAAAATATAGAATCTGTAACTGAATTGAAATATAAATTATGGTTGCTAATGATGAAAAACGCATACACCTCCGTTAAACATCATATAAATTATTTTATACTTTGGTTTTAGACAGGAATACTATAAAATATTTTTATCTGCTCTAATGTGCATATTATTCCAATTACCACGTGCTAACGTTGTAGGAAAACATCATGAAGAAAGATAACCATCATATTAAGATAACCAATTTGTCGAGGCCACCACTCCGCCTTGGACAAGAGTCGTGGATACTTTGTTCGTTCCTCTATAAGTCGCCCGAGCCCAGCAGTGAAATGTTTATAGGTTGGTATTATAAAATAAATATTTTTAGCGACCAGAAGTGGAAAATAAAAAATATAATCGTAAATAATTTATTTAATTTTATAACAAATTTATTGATTTAATTAGACAAACAACCATTAATAAAGTACAAAAACAATTACAGTTAGAGATGAGAGCGGGGGCGGTCACTTTAGGGCTGTACTGGCTGTTAGATACAGCGTTCCACGCACCTACCGCAATTTAGACGGTACTGACTGTCTGGGACAGTGTTCCACGTCTATTATTGTCATGAGAGCGGGGGCGGTCACTTTAGGGCTGTACTGGCTGTTAGATACAGCGTTCCACGCACCACCGCAATTTAGACAGTACTGACCGTCAGGGACGGTGTTCCATGTCTACTACCTAGACAGTACTAACCGTCAAAGACAGCGTTCCATGTCTAGTATTAGAGCAGTACTGATTGTCGAAAGACAATGGTCCTTACTCGCAGACGCATTCGTTGGAAATGCGTGCCAATACAACGGAGCGGTCCGTTTTTATACTCTAAGCGTAGTGAAAGGTGGGCGGGGTGACGACGCCGCGCACGTGTACAGGGCACGTGCCGCTAGCGAACGCTACCGCCGTACTTGCAAAAAAAAACTCAACTACCGCCATTATGGCTTATACGGCCTCTCCTGATCTTGCACCGTCCTCGGCTGCACCAGGGACTGAAAGCTCACCAGCATCGTCAGGGTTGTCATCATTGCTACCTGAATGATAAAACATGTAGGTTAATTATACGTGACGACATACACCTGTGCCTATTCTGTCACTCATTCCACATCCAAGGCCCTCATACAAAAATACACTTTCGTAACTCAAATTAAAGACATTTCACTTAAAAATGTGTGCATACATCTTCATACACCATATCTCACTCATACTTGTACGTACAAGTTTACACGTTAAAAACGTGTTACCAGGACTGCGCCTGCCAGGACAACTCCTGATGTGTGTTCAAAGAACACCCGGGACAACCGCCCGACGCGCATATACATGCGACTTCCGGGACAACGCCCAACCGGGACAACGCCCACCGCGCGTACATAGTACACGACTTCCGGAACCAGGCACTTCCGGGCACCGGAACGCGCTGCACGCGGGCTGCTTCCGAACGCGCTGTACGTTGACTGCAACAGCCATTCGTTCCAACCACAAGACAATCACTTGTCTTGCACTCATACCCACGCATACACTACATACGTGGTACTGGAACATAAAAAATCATAAAAAGGTTCGGCCTAAAATCACTTTCAAGAACTGCAGCACAACTCAGGACACCACTCGCCTTTCCAGGGTACCATGTACTGAGCTGCGGCCTGGGTTGTCTTGCCTTTAGCTCCACTTAATAATTTTAGCTCGTAACGACCGCTCGGTAATACTTTAGTCACACGGTACGGGCCCCTCATGCCAGGGTCCAGTTTCCCAGCGCACTGAGAATACTTTATTACGAAAACTTTATCATCAACCTGAAAAACTCTTGGCGGGTGCCTTTGACGATTTACCCGAGTGTCTTGACCATCTTGATTTTTGTCAAGAGATGCTTTAGCGGAGCTCCTGTAGAGTTCCCTCATAGGTTCTCGATTTGGACTGGAGCCTTCAATGGCAACGTCACGGATCAGTGCCCGAATCACAGGACTGGTCGCGTTAGTACCAACTAACAAGTACAATGCCGAGTACTGCGTGGTTTTTTGTTTTGTCATATTTAAAACTAACTGAATTTTACATAAACTATCAGACCAGGAGGAATTTTTATTATTACTCTCGATACGAATCATATTAAGGATGGTTCTTATATAACGCTCGACTTGTCCATTAGAGTGATGCATTTCTGGCGTTATGTAATGGATTTCACATCCATGTGGTAAAAGCTGACGCCTCAAACATGCAGCTAAGGTCACAAACTATCAATTTGGGAGCCCCGAATAAAGATATAGTGCTATTAAGAATCAGTTTTAATTCGCTTGCATCTTGTCTATAGATTAGGGTAGAGAGTAAACAAAATTTTGTAAAAGAGTTGACCAAGACAAATACAAATTCATACCAGTTACATTCAGGTAAAGAACCCAATACATTAACATGAATCGTATTAGAGGAGATGTCTGATTTTCCCCATGACGTAATAGGCTGACGGGGAGCTCTGGGGACACGTTCTTTTAGGAAAAAAAGAAGAAAATGGGAGGTATACTTTGACAAACGTACCTCTTGGAGTCCAAGAGACCATCCCTTAGTTTTTGGATGAGATCGCTAGTCTCAGAATCAGCCGACTGAGCTATTTGTGCCCAATTCAATGGTCTATCAACGTTATTGACTTGCAATGCTGGTGGGTTCCTGCTCAGATAATCCGCGTGACCCATCATCACGCCCTTTCGATATTCAATTTCAAAATTGAAATCCTGCAGATAAATCCACCAGCGTGCAACGCGTGGAAGAAGATCTTTTTTACGTTCGGTGGCCTTCAATGCATTGCAATCGGTTACGATTTTAAAAGTTATCCCGATCAAATAGTGACGAAAGTATTGCAATGCTTTGACAACCGCCAAGGTTTCCAGTTCATACGAATGGTATTTTGCCTCCGCGCCCCGAGTGACTTTACTAAAATAGGCTATTACTCGTTTACCACCATCTGCGTATACCTGCATAAGTACCGCACCGAATCCTACACTGCTGGCATCAGTGTGCAGTTCTGTAGGAAGGTTCGGGTCAAAAATCGCAAGTATGGGTTCGCTAGTTAAACGTTTGATAAGATCTTGCCGGACTTGATCTTGATCAGGTCCCCATTGAAATTTTACGTCTTTCTTTATGAGATGCGAGATACATGCGGTTTTCGTTGCGTAACCTTCGATGTAACGCCGAAAGTAACCCGCAAGGCCTAAAAACTGGCGTACTTGTTTGACGTTACTAGGGATAGGTGCGTTAACTAGTGCCTTGATTTTGTGCGGGCTCGGCCTAACCTGACCATGACTAATAACGCGACCGAGGTACTCTATTTCGGTAGTAAGGAAGAAACATTTGCGTACGTTAACCGAGAACCCGGCTTTTGTCAATGTCCTCAGGACATTGTATAATAAGGTAATGCCATCATCGACCGTTGAACTTAGGATCAGTACATCGTCAATATATACTAGGACATTCCCTGCTTCTATAAATTTACGCAAGGTATTGTTGATGATACGTTGGTACACAGTGGGGGAATTGCATAACCCATACGGCATTTTTAAATACTCATAATGAGCTTCTGTAGTTACAAAACCCGTCTTATGGATCGAGTCCTCATTAATAGGGATTTGATGAAAAGCCGACGCCGTATCTAAAGATTCGAAGAATTTCGAGCCCCCAAGCCGATCAATGTGATCATCAACCAGGGGTACGGGGTATCTATCCCGGACGGTAATGAGATTTAGAGCTTGAAAGTCTACACTCATTCTGTCCGAACCATCTTGGTACGACAAACGATAAACGACATGAATGGTATGACACAAGGACGTTACTTGTCAAGCTGATGAGCATTTTACCAGTGTTCACGGTAGTGGTGGCTGTACCGGATATCAAAAACTGAGAGAATTCATCTACTACTGCCATCAACTTCACAAGTTCCGCTCCTTCGAGAGGGGAATTTATCTTATTGGGGGTTTGCTAACACCTATGAGTGAAGTATTGTCCGCGTTTCGTACGAATAAACATGACGCCATCGCGACTAAGTACGTCAGTCGCTATGGTAATGGGCGTATTCATGCACGAGGCGGGTACTATGACAAAATCTACTTCAAGCGCTATATTCCTAAAATCGATAGTTAAAGTGATATACTCGCAAGCAATAACCTCCTTATCGCTTATTTCTTTCAAAGAACATTTAATTTGTTCACGCGAACTGGAGAAGTAAGTTACTACCGCTGACGGTATTAAGGACACATTGAGTGCTCCACTATCTATACTACACAAGTTAAGTTTGCGTTGGTTGATATTAGCTTGGGACCCAGATTGGGCCTTATGCCCTATTAAGAGCAGACGACTGGTTTAACACTATCATGCGCGTCGTGCTTGTTATTAACATTACGATTCTTGGGGCACTGCTCTGCTATGCACTGCTCTGCCACAACAGAAACCTTTAAATTCTGACTTAGGACATAACCGGATGGCACATATTTATCGCAGTTACGATTATCAAACTTAACGAGTAGGCTTCAGATAAGTAGTTAAAAAGGAAACCAAGTTTTCGGTGATTAGATCGGCATTGGTAGCCGCTGCGCGCACCTGTACATCATTTATGCCGTAGATCAATATTTGAACCATAAGGTCTTGGTTTAAACCTCCTATTACTCGTAATCTTAAATAAAGAACTACGTGCATACTCTGCGTATGATGGAAACTTCTCGGACGCGATATTTATGATCTCATGTATAATTTGAGCGAAGTCAATCTTTTGCGGACACAACGATTTTAAATCGCTAAGAAAATTGGACCACGAGCGATCATTCGTAGCCCATTCATTTAACCAGGTTTTCGAGTCACCTTCCAAACAATGAGCCACACGTGAGAAACATTCGAGATCATCTCAGCGGTTCACATGCCTAGCCCTGTCCACTTCGCCACACCACACCTCAAAATTATTTATAGCCGGATGAAAATTTGAAACTTAATAGTTAACGCGTCAACGATGGGTTACGGAAATATTTGTATTTAATGGAGGTGTCCTGTTCCGAACCGACGGCGTAACGTGTGAACCACTAGTATTCTTTTCTTTATGGCAGTCAGTCGTCACAATAGTGACTAGTACGTTTTTCATGAAAACGTACTGATAGGATCGAGATTTATTACGGCGTTGGTGCGAGCTGGCCGTTCGTGACCTAGGCCCTACACGCGGACCATGATGGTCACCGCTATGCGAGCGACTGCGACGAGATCGTGAAGAGCCACTGCGACGAGATCGTAAACGAGTTCTATCGCTACGCAAACGCGAGTGTATCTTGTCACTACGTGAATTCGAACGGGTTCTATTATGATGGGACCGTAAGGGAGTTTTATAACAGCGCAAACGCATTCGATCATGAGGCGATCGTGAATTATGCCTATGGTCTAGTCGCGATTCGCTGCGACGGCTACACCTAGACCCAGACCGAGGTGGCGTCCTAACTGACCTATCACGTGGTCTTGACGAACGCGGCATGACACGCCTAGACTCAGAGCGAGGCGGCGTTCTAACCGACCCGTCACGTGATCTTGACGAACGCGGCATGACACGCCTAGTCTCAGACCGAGGTGGCGTCCTAACCGACCCATCACGTGATCTTGACGAACAACTTTCCTTATTAATATTTAACGGTTGTTTGTGTAGGTATCTCGTCTAATATTTGTGAGCAAATAAGTCCAATCCCACTTCTGATTTTAGCGACCAGAAGTGGAAAATAATAAAAAATATAATCGTAAATAATTTATTTAATTTTATAACAAATTTATTGATTTAATTAGACAAACAACCATTAATAAAGTACAAAAACAATTACAATTAGAGATGAGAGCGGGGGCGGTCACTTTAGGGCTGTACTGGCTGTTAGATACAGCGTTCCACGCACCTACCGCAATTTAGACGGTACTGACTGTCTGGGACAGTGTTCCACGTCTATTATTGTCATGAGAGCGGGGGCGGTCACTTTAGGGCTGTACTGGCTGTTAGATACAGCGTTCCACGCACCACCGCAATTTAGACAGTACTGACCGTCAGGGACGGTGTTCCATGTCTACTACCTAGACAGTACTAACCGTCAAAGACAGCGTTCCATGTCTAGTATTAGAGCAGTACTGATTGTCGAAAGACAATGGTCCTTACTCGCAGACGCATTCGTTGGAAATGCGTGCCAATACAACGGAGCGGTCCGTTTTTATACTCTAAGCGTAGTGAAAGGTGGGCGGGGTGACGACGCCGCGCACGTGTACAGGGCACGTGCCGCTAGCGAACGCTACCGCCGTACTTGCAGTAAAAAACTCAACTACCGCCATTATGGCTTATAATATATTTAATAAGTTTAATTGTAACTAGACATGTAAATTAATAATAAGATTTTTTAAATCATTGAATGATGCTATATACTTTGAAAGAGTTCATGTATAAATCTATCTATAAAATTCTAAGGAAGCCGCGTCTGTACATCGAAGCTATTTAAAAAAACACAATTGAAGGCGATGGAGAACACGATGCATTTTTTTTTAAATTTCATATCTGTTTCGGGATTCACGTAAAAACTACTGGGCCTATTTAGATGTGGTTTTCACTGATCGACAGCAAATTCTTAGTCTTAAAATCTGCCCTACTTTGTATTCTGAGAATCCCGCGGGAAATTTTCTAGGAATTATTTAATATGGGCAGATTAGTAAAAACTCGATTTCCAATGGAATTTTTTCACTGATTGATTACAAATTTTATGTAATAAAATGTGTTATATTTTATATCTCGTGAATCCTGTGGGAAATTTCCCGGGAGCGATTTAATACTGTTCGTGTGCATGAAAATTGGCTTATTCCGATACAATTGTCACTAAAACGATAGCTTACATTCTTTGTTAAATGCTGCGGTGCTTTGTCTTGGGAATCCCGCATGAATTTCAAGTCAAGCGTCGACGATCCTATCGCGGTCATATTCTAGTATAATTATATACATTAAAAATTAAATATAAAGTTCAAACTTGAATTTATTATAATAACCCCAGTATTATAGAAAAGACAATTTAAAATCATTTGTTAACAGTAATCATAAATTATAATATAATAAAGGTAATAATATATTTAATTTCTATTATTTACAGCTCATTATGCAGATGGGAATCAAGTTAGTGCAACAGATAAAAAATACATATATCTGAACTAATATATTTTTTGGATGACTTGTTTAACTCATGTAACGGGTCTACTACACTAAGGAATGTAAGAAGCAAACCTTTAAGGGCAGCCGTCCATCAGAGTAGCCAGCATGGAGCTTTCTGGATATCGGCCACCAAAAAGTTAGAAATAATACGATTTACAGATAAAGAAAATAAAGTAAGTCAGGTTCCCTCTCATTCAATATTTTTATTCAGATCCAATAGAAAACATTTTCGGACAAGTGAGGGCCTATAGTTATAAAAATATTAATCCCACATGCCAGACATTTAAGCAAATATTCCGCTCACTGCTCATCACAAGTTTAATAACTTTCCCTCAGAAAGTTACAATTGTAAAGATGTTGCAGGAGAGCTAATCTTAAAATTACAAAATTTAACACAAACAGTTTTAGGAGATGATGGCAAAGAGATTAATTAATTTAGAACCACAAGATCTCTCTTTACCTTCTCCTTCTATCAAAGGGATTTGCCTCCTGTTCACACTAAATATATTCAAGCAGATGTTCATAAAGAGAGATTAAATGTACACTCACTCACAAGCATACACAGTGGAATGAGTGATAAGAAAATGTTTAAAATATGTCAATAATTGTACAAAATGTTTGTCCCAAAAGGAAACGTCTTCGACCCATAAATGGATATCGCATAGAGAATTCCATGGTTTTAAAAACTCCCAAAAGTTCACCTATCCCACTGAAAATGCTGTGAGGAGTTATGGGAATATTGTATGTAAAGGAAGCGAACGAATACTTGGAAATGACTCCAGAAATAAATTTAATAGCAAAAAAATATAATTAACATTATAAAATCCAAGTATTCATTCGACTTCCTTAAATGTGAAGAACATAAAATTGTAATGCTTTAATATTTTTAAGTATTGCAGTGAAATTGTGTTATGAACTGGTGCAGCGGATTAAATAGAATTTTGAAAGGGTTAACATAAAACGTCTCGACGTGTCTTTATCAAAGATGTAAAATTAAGCTTTAAATAAATATAAAAACGATTTAAAAATAGGAATAATAAATAAAATGATTTTTTAAAATAATTGCTGTTTTTTATTACTCCAAACACTAGAAAATTATAAAATACGATTTTTAATAAGTAGCTAGGTCATTGTGTAGTCTGTTTTAAGTATTTAAGCCTGTACGAGTAATGTTTAAAAAAAATTACAAGTGGTAGTATGGTTTTAATGGTCTTCGACTCTTTGTCTGTTTAAAAATAGGTGCGCTATTGGTATCGATGTTTTAAAAAAAAAAAGGAAATTAAAAAAAACAATATTGAATTAGTACTGTTGCAGATCAGCTAGTAAGAAAATTGTTCGGAGTGAACCGTCTGATACGTAGTTTCCATAGTAGTTTGTGAGGGCATTCGTGCGAAGCAGTCGCAAATGCCCGTGCTCTTCTCGGAAATTGCAATTTTCCACGCTTTTTCGCTCCTAAAAAGCGACAAATTGCGATAATAGTTGTGTAGTGATAGTGTACAGTGTTTTTTAGTTCGATTCCGGCGCGAATCAGTTGTTTGTCGACTTGGGTAAGTCTATAAACTCTATTCGCTTTGTTCTCACGCGCCTCGGCGCATTACGCAATAGTTAACGGTCGTTTGAGTCGGTTATAAATTCGCGCGCGTCGAGTGGTCTCTGCAAGGGAAGGGCCTCCAGCAATGGATGGCCCAGGTCCCCAGAAGGCCCCGAGGCCTTCGAGTGTCCCGCGCAAGCGGGACCACACGAAGGCCAAGGATGGCTGGATAATGCCCGAGATCGGGGAGACGCGTGTGAAGAAGTTGTCTTCTTCATCGGCCCGTCGCAGCAGGTCGGCTGCCGGGCCGCGCCCCGGGCACACGGATAGTGCCGTTTTCACGGCTGCCGATGTGCCCGCCTCGGTAGGGAGTGCGTCGGAGGTAGTAGACCTCACCGCCGCCACGCATGAGGATAGGTGCGGCGCGATGGGACCGCCTCCGGTTCCCATGGCACCTAGGGCCCCATCCGGGCGTGCCGCGCGCAAGAGCGCAGCACACCCGGAGATAGATAGGAACGTGCTGCTTGCAGCGAACTCGGACGTTTGCGTGGCCGTGACCGCTGCAAGCACCATAGTTCAATAACATGGCGCCACTCACCTCTGCGCGAGCCTCACTCGTGCAAGGGAGCGGCGCCTACGTAGAGCATGATGACATCCCACCGTCCGGCAGCGTGCCAGACTCGCTGGAGCACGCGCTCTACGGTGCGATTCGCGATCATAGTTATTCCCGCCCTGAAGCGCCTGCCTGTAGTCCGGTATACACGGTGGCCGGTTCAGCGACGGCAGGGGATGGGTGCCCTACGACGACGGTGTCGTATAGCGCACGGGCTTCACCTGTGCCTACGACATCGACTTGCAACCTTTCGGGCTGCAATGTCGAGAGCAGCCGTCCCACGACACCGGTTGTCGCGCGAGCTTCACTCGCGCCCCCAGCCGGGGTCGTGAATAGGGACTTAGTAGGCGCGGCAGCGGCGACCCCTTCGACTTCCTTCCCTACTGGGACGGGAGCCGCTGTCGCGATGTCGGCGCCTGCGTCTTCGGCTGCGGCGACGTCTTCGTCTTTAGCGGCAGCGGCAGCAGGCACGTCGTCGTCTTCGTTCGCAGCCTCACCGTCTTCGGCATCGGGTTCGGCGACGCCGTCCACGTCTTCAACGGCAACGGTGCCGATATCGTGTTCCCCGATGTTCGTTCCCGGATCGAGGTCGCGCTTCTGGGACCGGTCCCAGAGCAGCGGCGCCGATTCGGCCAGCACGTCGGGTGCTTCCACTCCAGCGCGCACGTGCTCGCCTCTGCGCCCCACGGGTGGCGCACCCGCGGCGGCTTCTAGCGTTCTCGCGGGTGCGGAGGCCTACCTCCGTACCGACGGGGGTGAAAGGGGGCGCAAGGCGCGTAAGGCAACCGCCGCCAAAGTGGCCGCGGCTAGCCACTGCGCCGCCCTCGTCGGGGACGTATCGGCTCTCGGCCCTGGGGAGCTCCGTCTAGCGGCGAACGCCCAGGTCGCCAAGATAATTCATATTGCCCAAACGTCGGGCAATTTGAAGGGGGTCTACGTGCGCCGGCTGAAGGAGGCCGCGTCCAGGGTGTCGGACATCGTCGACACACTGGTCACGCGAAATCCGGAATCCGAGGCCTGGAAGCTCGGTAACGAGAACGCCAGGCTACGCATGGAGTTAAACTCGCTGCGGGAGGAAAACCGCTCCTACTGTAGGGAGTTTGAAGATATGCGTAAGGCCCTAAAGGCCACCGCTTCGGTTGCGGAGCCGGCGCCTGCTGTAATGGCGGCGCCGACCCCCGTACCCGTCAAGCGGAAGGCCCAGGCCGCCACGGCGGAGGCGGCGGTGGTACCGGAACCGCCCGCCGCACCCGCTGCGGTTAAAAAATCGCGTCCGGCCCCTGCTGCGGTAGCAGGGTCGACACCGGCTCCCGTCGTCGGGACGGAGCGGGCTCCGGCGACCGCCAACGGGGCGGTGCCGACACCCGCTCCACCGGGGCTCGGCGGCATCAATTACGACATGTTTGTGCGTGCCGTGATCGACGTCGTCGCCCCCATACTCGATAACCGGTTCGCCGGTATCGAGGACCGGCTGAATGCCGCGCCGAACCACCGTCCACCGCTAGCGGCCGACCGAGGTAAGGCGCCGGCAACGAGACCGGCACCAAACGTGGCTGTTAGGCCAAAAGCGGCCACGGCTGCAGCCGCCGTCCGGCGGAATGCGGGGGAAGCAAGTACCCCGGTTCCGGTGGAGGTGGTGGCGGCCTCGGCTGTCGGGGTGACGGACTCCCCACCGTCACCGGCCCCCCCTAAAAAGAAGACGAATAGAGGGGGGGTGAAGTGGAGGCTGAAAATGCAGCGGAGAGCGGCACGCGACGCCGCCGCTGCTTTAACGGCCCCCGCCACGGCACCCGTGCCTGTGGTGTCGGCTCCTAGGCCGGCCCCTAGGCAGCGGGTGGCGCCCGCGGCCGCGACACCGGTCGTCGCGGCGCCCGTCGTCCGCGCTCGCGTCACGCCGCCGCTCGTGGCCCTCGCCCCCGCCCCGGAGGGGGGGGCGTGGACGACGGTCGTCAAGCGGAAAAAGGGTAAGGGGGCGAGGGCCGACGCCCCCCCCCCCCAGGCGCAAACTGCTCCCCTGCCGACGGGGCGGGGGCAGCAACAGCGGAAACAGGCTGCAAAGCCTGCGGTCGTATTCCGCGAGCCGAAGTCGGCCGCAGTCATCATTAAACTGCTGCCAGCACCGGCCGCGAAGGGTGTCGGTTATCGCGAGGTCTTCGCAAAGGCCTCGACGATGGTCGACATCGCGGCCATGGGCCTCCGCGAGGGGTTGAAGGTGGTGCGGACCGTCAGGGACGCGCGTCTCCTCGAGTTCCAGCCGGGACTCGAGAGCGCGGCCAAGGCGGACCGCGTCGCCGAGGCTCTGCGCGGAGCCCTTGTAGGGATGGCCGAGGTCATCCGCCCCTGTTACACCGTGTACTAATATGATTTTTCTTCACACTTATAAAATACCACATTATCATAAAAATTAATTACAAATTATATAAACACATAATGTAAACATTGTATTGACTGCCTAATTGTCTTAAGTCATTACAGAAGACAGTAAACGCATTTGACTTTGACAATTCTAAATTACCTACCCGCAATATTGAATAATCGTTTGATATTCAATATTGCGTAAGAGAATATCAGACTTTGCGTACGGTTAAATAAAGTATTTTATATTTGTCGCGGCAACATTGGGCCACTAATACGACGTCATAAAAAGTGACAGCGAGCGTTAAAAACGGGAGCCGTTGAGATTGTCTCTGCAAGAACGTTAAGACGCGCATAATTCTAAACTAAATAATTTACTCACAAGTGCTTTCATTATTCTATTATAAAGAATCGTATCTATTTGTTTATATTCAACTGATTTGCCCCGTAATCGGGGACCAAGTACACCCTAAGAAGAGTCCTGCAGTCCTACCCAAACGAGCGTTTTTTCTGCCGCCGACTACAGCGTTTTTCTGGAATGTCGAGTGTCTACGTGCACGGATTGACCGCAGCTTAAGGAGAGTATCGTGTGGTAGATAAGCCGGCGCAAACCTTTTCTCTCATGCAACCTGCGCCCTGAGAACTATTTTTCTAATCTATATGTTATTCATCGGGCCTGCGTGCGCGCGCGGGGTGGACTGAGCTTAGTTGTTTTCTTTTTATGCTTCAAGCGAATCCGTGGACGACGCCAACGCCGGGTTGGCGATCGTCGTAGATCGAATAGCTAGGCTGGGCTTGAGGGTCTCCCCCGCGAAAACGGAGGCCATCATGTTCCATAGGAAATTTCGCAATCGCCCCGCGGACTTGACCATTTCGGTCCAAGGGGTGGCCATTAGAGTAGGGCCCCAGATGAAATATCTGGGGCTAGTTCTCGATGGGAAATGGCTCTTCAAAGCGCACTTTGAGCAGCTAGTTCCCAAACTCGTCAAATCCGCGGGCGCACTCTCGAGGCTGCTTCCCAACGTGGGGGGCCCGGGGGGTGCGATGCGGAAACTTTACTCTAGCATCTTGAGGAGTATGGCGCTGTACGGTGTACCCATCTGGTCCACTGCACTTCACCGCCACAACAGAACCCTGCTGCACCGGGTGCAGCAGGTTCTGGCCGTGAGGACCATACGCGGGTATCGCACAGTGTCGCGGACGGCGGCCACCCTCCTGGCAGGCGATCCGCCCTGGCATCTCCAGGTGAACGTCCTGGCAGAGGTGCGTCGCACCCGGCAGGATGCCCTAGCTAGAGGTCTGACCTTCTGTCAGGTCGAAATCGAGGCGATCAGGAAGCGGGAAACCGCCTCCATGATCGCCGTCTGGTCTCAAGAGCTCGACAACCCTGCGGCCTATGGCGGCTACACGGTGGATGCAATCAGGCCACAGCTGACGGAATGGGTCAACCGCACCAGCGGCACCCTGATCTTCAGAACGACGCAGATACTTACCGGACACGGATGTTTCGATAAGTATCTGTATCGCATTGTGGGCTGCTTGCCTTCCCCGGACTGCCGTCAGTGCGGCGCGCCCGACACGGCGCTACACACGCTAGTTGAGTACGCCGCATGGGCACCGCAGCGTTTCGAACTTGAGACGCACGTAGGTCCGGTCGATTCGCTCTGCAACCTGGTCAAGGCCATGCTGCAGAGCGGCGACAATTGAGGGGCTGCAGTTACTTTTTGGAGACAGTAATGTCACTCAAGGAGGCCGCAGAACGCGATAGGGAGAGAAGTCCTGCAGCGCGTGCTAATGCGTCTTCTCGAGGTCGCCGGCCTTCAGCTGGCACCCGGAGAGGCAGGTACGCGCATTACTTCCCTCCCTGAGTTAGGTTCCGTTTACCGCGGGGGGCCTTTAGCTTGCTAGGAGAGCAAAGAACCTTCTACCCCCGCACAATGAAGTGGGGTGTGTTCTCCCAGGGCACACTCCAGGCACTTTATATCGCTGGATCGGCTGGGCGTAACTATGTTCTAAATCTCAGCCTTTCCAACACAAACAAAAGCGCAGGGTCGACAGGGAGGAGGGGGTTTTTAGTGGGTATTGGGGTTGCTCGCTCGTGCAGCAACGCTCCGAGTCTTCCACACTATTCTGTGACGTCGATCGCGGACGGAGCACTGCCAAGAGCATACTATTGCTGCAGTGTTATCGCCCCCGACCGACGCGTGTCGTTCCCCTAGCAACGACCCAGTTTGTGCGTAAATCGGTTAAGCATTTTCCCTCGCCTCAAAAAAAAAAACCTCTTGACATGGGTCGTTGTGATCGAAAATGATGACGTCATAAGTGACGTTTTTGCCACGACCACAACGACCGCGGTCGCCATGTGGAACGACAGACGTAGGATTTTGGGCGTTGTGAGATACTAAAATGACGCATCTTTTATTGTACACCAAAGCATAGAGAAACAGAAATAGAAAAATACAAAATATATTGCAACGAGCGGCCTTATCGCTAAAAAGCGATCTCTTCCAAGCAACCCTTGGCAAGAATTAATTAATAAAATTTTAACACTGACGGTGGTGCAGTCTTTAACAAATAATGATGATAAGTATACACAGGAAAAAAGCACGGCAAATATTCGAAGTGGCGGACGTGTTTTTTAAAATTCAATATTTAATTTATAGCATAATCGTTGTAAAAATAGTAATAAAATGTAAATATTAGTACATTTATATATTGCTATTCATTAATTACTAGTTTAGTTCTCTTCTTAGGGTAAGTCTGCCGATTATTTATGTATATATTTATTTTTTATGAACGAACCTCCGAACCCGAGGGGCTTAGTGGGGTTGGGTATAGATATAAACCCGGATGATTTTAATGGTAACTAAAATGACGAAACCCCAAAAAAACGAAAACCTGTTCTCATAACCTTTACATAAATGTATCCCTTTTTATCCGAGATGAAAGATACCCCTTGTCCACCCTCGGTATTAAAGTTACATACATACCGAATACTTAGCAAAACGAACATAGAGACGAATATACTGTTACAACTCGGGTCCCGAAAAACAAAAAAAAATCCACCTGCATATCTGAAAATAAGCATATTTATTACCCGTCGGCATTTGAACTAATAACATTTAAATTATTTTATGGTCGTTTTCTTTTCTTTACTTATTGGCATATAGCCTATTGTTGTATTTTGATCATTAGCCAAGTGTTACGGATTTAAAGTACAAACTGATTCTAGGAAATTCGGTCACTCGGCCGGGCGGACATGTTGCATCTGTGCAGTATAAAGCAATGGCCCGATTGAGGGAGCAGGCAGTTAAGCGATACACATCAAGAGATACACGATATCTCTTGATACGTAACTCGTCTATTGTCTTGGATTAAATTTTTCACTGCTAGCGTGCTTCTTTCGTAACAGCCGTCAAAGGGCTACCACTTCTTTCTTCATCCCCTAAAGTTAGTCGACCGCGCTTGAATTCGTTTAACAGAAACAGTAAAACACCGATATCGATATTAAAATGTAAACAATTCTTTTGAACGATATTGAAACTCACTTGTAGTATTAATTTATTGTTTGATTGACGATTATTTATTTGTTGTTGTGTAAATACATTAAATCAATATATTTCTTTAACCTTATAAGAATATCAGCACGTTTCATGATTATCGAAATTTTTTGTTTGAAAATGTCCATATTAGGTTTTTTTTTTAATATATCTACGGACTCGAGTTCCGTACCCTTTTTTACTACTTAATTTCTATGCAAAATTTGAGACTCCATACACGCTTATTGTTTATTTTTGTTAGTGTATGTGACATTATATGTAGTAATTTTTATGCTTTGGTGTACCTTAAGAATAACTTATTATATTAATTTATTCTAATTTTAATACTAAACTTATACTAATGTAGAGTGTATCTGTTACATGCTGGTGTTGTGAGGAAGTGCATGTGCAGTGTTGGCCTTATATCTATACTTATATATAGTGCTATCTAGTGACATGTGTGTTGTTTTTTTCTGTTCTGTGCCTGGGTTATTAATTTTTAGGCTCTTTGTGTGTCTTGGTTTGTTTGTGGAGTGTGCGTGTAATGCAATGCGATGGTAGTGCGCGTAGGTTTAAGTATGTGTATAAGTTTTATTGTTAGTTATGTGTTTGTGACTTTGTGTGGTGTTATAATTTATTCTTTAAATGTTGTGACATGAAAAATTTTCAGTTGGTGTTGATGATGATGGATGGTTTAGAAGGAGGATTATTGGCCCTCCATTAGGCGTTGAACCACCGTCTTGTCTCTCATGCGTATCGCCATTTTTATATCCATAGTAGGATTATAAAAATATGTATGAGATATCTTCAATGACAAGATTTCAGATATGCATCCGCAACTGCTATCTGGTAGTTAAGGTGCCCAAGTGATTAAAATTAGAATTAAGCATTCGGCTAGCTGTTAATATAAATTCTACTAACTCCTTTTTAATTAAATGTCAAAATTATGATATTTTAACTTATTTTTAGTATGTATACTACTACGTCAGAAAAGTACAGGAAAAGATCAATAATACACAAAATGTTAGTTATTCATTCAAATTTATTTTATCGACTTCAAAGTATGCTCCTTCAGAAAAGATACACTTATGCCAACGAATAATCTAATCATCAAAGAAGTTTTAAAACGATTTTTCCGGAATTAAGTTTAGTTCGCCGCTAATTCTCTTTTAAATCTTCTAGCGAATAACCACGGCTGCCACGAAATGGTGATTTGAGTTTAGGAAAAAGAAAGCAATCGGCTGGAGTCATATATCTGGTGCATTAGATGGCTGCTCGATGGTATCCGTTTAGTTTTTGGTAAAAAAAACCGTTCACATTGATTATTAATTAAAATTAGTTCCAACATTAATTGCTTTAAAAATAAGATAATAATTTAACGCTTATTCTTTTACATTCTTACAAATATCGAGCCTGTTATACAAAAACATCATAAGAGACAAAATCTAGGTATTTCATTTATTTATTGTAACATATAACTAAAACAATTTAGATCCTAATACAAAGGTCCTTGGGCCTATAGCTGCGACAATAGTAAAAGTACGGATATACCTATTACAAATCGGAGATGTCTGAGTAATGTATTAAAACATAATTTGCGAAGTGGCGCTCTTGAAAAGTTTATTATATATCACGTACGACCTTAGATCATATAAACGTCTAGATCACGCATCAATTGCACAAAAACGGCCCAAAAACAGTGCACCAAAATTGGTGCACTGGCTTCAGTGGCTTTCCTGTTAGTGTCGTTTCGATTACTTTACTGGTTAGAGCTCTCGCAAAAAAAATCATTATGCCGGCCTGCGCTATTAAAAAGTGTCGGAACTATTTTAAAACGGGAAAGGATAAGGATAAGATGTCAATTAATCGGAAAACTTAACACTTTTCTCATGATTTCTTTGTAAAAACGTGAAATTTAATTTCGACATTTTCAAGGTTATCGAATTGATTGATGTTGTCAGATGAGAAGTGCGACTCATTTTCCAAAATTTGGGGACTTATGTTACGATTTTTTTTTTATTTATGAAATATGAAAAATTGAAAAAATCTATAGAAAACAGACATGTAATGTTTGTGTGTCCGGTTTTCTTAAACTAGTTTATATTACGTTTTAAACTTCTAACGGATCCAATTGTAGCATATTGTTGGACAAAGAGATGGATTTTGAAAGGAAATATTTTGAATCATTTTCGGAGATATTTTTACACTATGTTTTTTATATTTTCTTATCAACGGCACAATTGTATTGAAATAAAGTACCTAAAATAGTTATATATGATCGTGACCGATAAGATGTAAGTTGTGTGAAGGATAATTAGTAAATTTAAGAATACTGAACCATCATATAAAATTATTTCTAATCTAACCTTAGTGCTTTGGACAATATAAACTTTTTAAAGTAACCTTATGACGTTTGACATAGAATTGACAGAATGCGTGCTGCAAATATCGTCAAAGAGGATCTATAAAAAACTGAATATCGTTTAAAGCAGATGCTTCGGTCGGAGTTATCTGTACTAATATTATAAAGAGGTAAAGTTTTGTAAGTTTGTGACGTTGTAGGGGGTAATCTCGGGATCTACTAAACCGATTTAAAAAATTCTTTTACTGTTGGAAAGCTACGTTAACAGGGAGTGTCATCGGCTATATAACACGACGCTTTATACCACGGGAGCGGGACAGACCGCGGGTGAATCCGCGCCGGGCCGCTAGTAATATTTTAGATAACTCTTTATTGTGATAATTAAGATATTAATTGTGTCTATATTCTGTTAGCTGCATCTCCATTAATTCCTAATAAGGAAATAATTTAATATATTAATATGATAAAAAACAAATTTTAGTTCATAAAATAATCAAATTGAACTAGTTTGAATAAAAACTTTTGGATATGAATATTTTTATTTTTATAATAGCCCTTTTCAAGTGGTTTAGTTGCTCTTAAGTCCCTGCATTAAACTATCCCGTGTACCTACCCCGTAGTTCCTACTACTGATATAAACTTTGGATTATACATAAAGCCTACTACCCAATATGAACCTATCGAATTGTTCCAAGTCTACTATTACAAATGATTTCACTGACTTTTAGCGCAGGATAATCTTTGGGTTATAAATAGTCATCTAATAACCTTCGTGAACATGAAGTGTAACACAAAAATAATTTGCCATTATGAATAGTTTTTTTAGAATTATTACATTAGTATTGGTAATTAACAGACTTATAAATATGTACTAATATTTGTACAGACATTTTGTTGCGAATTAAAATTACTACATGTGCTATGAATGTGTTATGAATTTATTTGTCCATGTATTTTTTTATGGTTCGTTTCAAGACACACAACTTTTGTTGCTAATACTTTATTAATAAAAAAACTGAAGCCTCTGAGTAATATTAAATTATAACACATAAAGCGATTAAATCATAACGATCATTTAAACTTTTCACTTAAATAAACAAATATTTAATTATAAAAACTGGAGTAATATTTTTTTCCTGATATCCCGAAAACGCAGAGTGAATTTAGCAACGATTCGCGTTTTTGATGCCGTTTTTTACGGTGTTGTTTGGTAGCAATGCTCTCTCTAGACATGTTATATCTCAATGCGTACGACGTTCTTTCATAACAGGCCAGATATTTATAGTATTTATCGTTGAACACGTGTCCACTAACCTATTATGACGACATAAACAGTGGCGGATATTGATATTTGCCGCCCCTACCGACTCTACAAATACTAATTAGATTTTTTTCAATGTAATTGTAACTTTATTATTTATACATACATACATAACTTCACGCCAGTTCCCTTGCGGGGTAGGCACGAACAACAGAGCGCCATTCAGGCTTACACACCTCACTTGCTTCTTTGACATTCATAACTCTTGTCATGCACGCAGTTATAAATTTATTATTTGTGCACTATTAAATTTAATTAAACAACCTATTTTTCCTAATAAGTAGATTGTAAAGTAGGGGATCGATGGATTTATTTCTGCCGTAGTCAAAAAGGGCTACACAAATCGAGCCTTTACCGCCATTTTATTGTAAGCGACATTTGGACCTATAAGTATATTTTTGCTTGTACAGGTGTTTCAAACTATTATTTTGTTTAATAATAGTTTGAAACACCTGTACAATCAAAAATATACTTAGGTCCAAATGTCACCTACAATAAAATGGCGGTAAAGGCTCGAAATTATAGAGAATTTATCTATTTGGTGAAACGTATTTCATGTTGAATTATCATATTAAGTCTTAGCACCTCCAAAATCGGCCGCCCTAGGCTCCAGCCCACTCAGCCAATTGGTAAATCCGGCACTGGACATAAGACAGTACATTCATATAAAGGATCAAGGAGACTGCGACGCTTTCTATGACCAGAAAAGCATCTCTATCCAATTGACTGTCGAGTTCCCCTTTAATTTCAAGCATGTCCATGGATGCAGTTCTGAATCCACATTTAGATAGAGGCTTCCAAGGCACCAGGAAGCGATTTGGTTGAAGCTGAACTGGATGCAGCCATATTCGGGTGAGTGTATTAACTTTTGGGGTTCCATAATTATTATGGATGAAACAGACCTGTTAAATTTCTCTTAAATACATACATACATACATAACTTCACGCCAGTTCCCTTGCGGGGTAGGCACGAACAACAGAGCGCCATTTAGGCCCATTCTTACACACCTCACTTGCTTCTTTGACATTCATAACTCTTGTCATGCACACTCGTCTGTTCTTAAGGCTCCTGACATCACCCTCCGCTAGTACACGAAATTTGATCATGGAAGGTGTGTCGTGGCCTTCCACGACTTCTGCATCCATCCACTTTTGCATTGTATATCTGTTTAGTCATTCTTTCATCATGCATTCTTTCCACATGCCCGAACCATCGGAGCATTCCTTTCCTTACCTTCACCCCGACACTCTCTTTCAGACCAACTCTCTTTCTTACTTCGGTATTACGAACGCGGTCCGCGAGCGTCGCTCCGCAGATTTTGCGCAGTGCTCGCATCTCAACCGCGTTTACTCTACTTTCATGCTCTCTCTTCCATACCCAACTCTCGCTTCCATACGTGAGCGTAGGTACCAGCACCGCGTTGTGTATGGCGAGCTGGGCCTTCTGGCTGAGGTTCTTAGCGCCTAGAAGTTTACCTAACGCTCCATTCAGACTATTCCCCAAATTCACTCTTCTTTCTATATCAGCGGTGTACCTTCCATCCCTGCTAAAAGCACATCCAAGATATACAAACTCATTCACTTGCTCCAGCATAACATCATCGACCATTATCCTTGCATTCGTTCTGGTTTCTTCTCTTTCAAACACCATAACCTTTGTTTTCTTCGCATTCAAATGTAAGCCTCTCGCCTGACAGTCATCTTTCATCATTGTGACTAGTGTTTGCAGTTCTGATGGCGATTCGGCTAAAAGCACGGCATCATCCGCATAAAGCAAGGTGCTTAAATATTTCATCTTTATATGATAATTCTTTTACAGTCCTTCGGGATACACTGCCTCTTATTGTCTTAGAGGCCAAAACACTACCTCTCTTTACACAATGATGCCTAATTCTTATACTGTTAACTAATAAAAATATATGCCTATGTTATAAATATGTTTATTATATGAATGTATGTAATTTATAAAGTAGTTTAAGTGCGTGTTTAACTTATAAAATAATTTAGTATATTTAAGTTATAAATTAGTTCAAGATGAACCATACATTATATACAAAATTCTTCTGTTTGTGTGTATGCCACGTAAGTAATCCTAAACGGTTGGATCGACTTTGACTAAAACTTTATTAAGTGTTCAAGTGGATTTGAGAATGGTTTAGATTCTCAATTGGACTTGGTAAGTGGCACAGCGGTCGGGTTCTAGCATTTAAGTAAAATTAATTTGCTCGATAATTAGAGCTTTAATTATCTCCATACATAACCGTCATTGGCATGTTTGTGGCAGTCCACGAACTATGAATGTTGCATAGAGACGACAATAAATGCATGCACACAGAAAGGCGCAGGATACACTTACAGACTTTTTTGGGGCGAGATTGTAAAAAATGTCAGTTATTTAAAGATGTCTTTTTATTATGATAATATTCTTTTATATTTGTAGTTGGTTTAGTTATTTTGAATGAAGTAATTGTGTGGTGTTACTACATACATACATACATAATTTCACGCCAGTTCCCTTGCGGGGTAGGCACGAGCAACAGAGCGCCATTCAGGCTTATTCTTACACACCTCACTTGCTTCTTTGACATTCAGAACTCTTGTGCACGCTCGTCTGTTCTTTAGGCTCCCGACATCACCTTCTGCTAGTACACGATCAATTTGATCATGGAAGGTGTGTCGTGGCCGTGGTGTTACTGTTCTCATATTATTCATTGATGCAATTCATTCACAGATATTGGCTTAAAGAACCGGAAAAACACCTTTACTGAAACACAAGTTCGCCAGATGAGTGATGAGAGGCACAACATGAGTGTTTGCAAATTTTAAGAAACTGGTATTAATATTATCGTAACCCGGGGAACTATTAGATTTAAGGCTCATTAGGATGCTGTGAACTTCTTCTGGGTCAGAATCAAGTAATACAAATGAAGTAAGTAAGGATTGAGCGGAAACCGTTCTTTCGCGACACATAGAGTTGCTGTTTAAGATGTTTTCAGCTAAGTTTTTTCCTATATTGGCAAAGTAATTGTTTATGTAATTGATAGAACAGTTAGTTGTTTCTTTCAAATTCAGTAGTTCTGTATTGTCTGTTTTATGTTTAGTTAGATTAGTAATATCTTTTATAGCCTTCCATATGCATTTGGGGTTATTACTAGATTCTTCAAGCAATTTTCTTTGATAATCTCTTTTTAATTTTTTAATTAAGTTGTTACAATAATTCCGATAACGTTTATATGTGACAAGTGCGGTTTCGTCATGTAGGTCAGTTTTTACTTTTTTTTGCATAAAGTTTCTATTTTTTATACAACGCATTATTCCTGTTGTAATTCATGGCTTAATATTTCGTTTCTGCTTTGGGATATTTACAATTTTAGTGTTTTCATTTATGGACTCTTGTATTTTATCCTTAAGCTGCATAATTATAAATTCAGGGTTCTCACTACTAAGTAAGCTAGTTAAGTTCTTGGCAGATAGATTTTAATGCAGATGTATAATCGATAACTGATTTGGTTAAAAAATATAAATATAAAAACAGTGAATGTCCTTGACTTTCATGGAACCTTTTATTGGACATGGGATCACACGCACTTGGGCGCATCGTTCAGACCTGATTGTAAACACCTGTACAATGTCAAGTGTGAGCATTCCACTATTCACTTGGCATGTTTTGATAATATATGTTTATTTAAATTGGACTCAACTGATAAATTTCTGAACACACGCAAGTTGGTTGAACACTGATTTATTTGAGACTACCCACTTATGTACATACATATTTTATACTACATCTTTTCCTTTTTACAAAAAATGAGAAAAAAAAATACAACCCAATACTAATTAAACTAAAACATAAGAAAGATTAACCTAATAAATAAGCAACTAAATACACAACAATATAATTCACAATATTTTCTAGATTAGTATAGTACACATATTTTCTTATTAATATAATGAACAAACAAATGAATAGAATTTAATGATCTCTAGACATTTGTCCTAATCTCGCTTTTGACCTTGTTACGGGAATTAATTTCGGGGACGGGGAGGATAAGTAACTAGACGAGTCCGTAGTGTTATTGGGGCTGTAGTCATCAGCGATGCTGTGAAACGAAGAGTTTAAATCCTCGATTTCACCTTCTAACGCGGACGATGCAGACCGCACAACGCGACTCGCTTGCGGTGACGAGCCCGTTGTATCCAGTGATTTTTTTCTACGCCTAGGCACAGCTGGAGTTTTCACCGGCTTTTGTGTCTTTTTGTCACCCATATACACCTTAGTCTCCGGAGCCCCAGGCGCTCGAACTACTAAGTGACTGCGAGTTCGTCGATACCTATTTCCGCTCTCATCTTCTACGATGTACGACCTGGGCTGTGTTGCCCGTGCAACCACTGAAACCGGTTTTCTAGTTCCATTATTTATCATTGTTGCTTTATCACCTAAGGACAAACGTTCAAGTGACTTTGCCGACCGATCATAGTATTTTTTAATCGTTAACCGGTTGTTTAATAACGCTTGATAGTTTTGATCATTATTTACTTTTTCCCCCAGGAGCTTCGCACTGACCGGTAATTTTGTATTTAGGCGTCTACCCATCAGAATTTGTGCCGGAGAATCTAGGCCGTTGCGTGGTGTAGCCCTAAAATTTAGCAATGATAAATAAAAGTCTTCTCCCGAGTCCACACTCTTTTTCAACAAATTTTTTATCGTCTGAACAGTTCTTTCGCTTTTCCCGTTCGATTGTGGGTAATGTGGAGATGATGTCTCATGTCGTATTTCCCAGTCATACATAAACTTCTTAAACTCCTGAGAGCTATAGGCTGGCCCATTGTCCGTCACTAATTCTGCCGGTATTCCATGGCGCGAAAATTGTTCTTTCATAAAATTAATTATGTTTCTTGATGTTACATTTACTAATTGTCCGACTTCTACATAATTGGAAAAATAGTCCACTAAAACGACGTAACTTTTCTTTTTGTACTCAAAAGTGTCCGACGCTAATTTATGCCAAGGCAGAGCTGGAACGGTATGTTGTAGTAGCGGCTGACGACGTGCAGGGGGTGCGTGCAGCGCGCAAGCCGTGCAGCGCCGCACGGTGCGCTCCACATCTTCGGATAGCCCTGGCCAGAACATTACCTCACGCGCTCGCCTTTTACATCGTTCTATGCCTAAATGCCCCTCATGCACACGTGACAACATTTCCGCGCGTAATGCAGATGGAATAAAGACACGATCCCCTTTGAAAATGATTCCCGCTAAGTAATTAAGCTGTTCGCGATATGGCCAGAATACTTTGATGTTTTCATTCACATCACGCCTATTTCTAGGCCAACCTTTCAATACATAATTTAACAACAATGTGCATTCTCTGTCCTTCTTTACTTCATTTTGTATTTTTTCTAATTTTTGAGGACTAAACGGTACGTTTTGTAACATAAAACACGTTTGTGTCTCGACCTCTGCTGAAACGCCGTCCTGCATTAGCTCTTTCAAGGGAGCTCTCGATAGAGTGTCCGCAATGTACATGTATTTCCCAGGCGTATAAATCACTTTAAACTCATATCCTTGCACTCTCATCATCATTCTCTGTAAACGAGCTGGAACTGAAACTAGCGGCTTGCTAAAGAGTGCTTCTAAAGGTTTGTGATCTGAGTGAATTGTAACATCAGACCGCCCATAAATGTATTGCCTAAACCGCTCAACCGCAAACACAATAGCAAGCATTTCTTTTTCTATTTGAGCATACCTAGTTTGTGCCTCCGTGAGTGTGAGTGAGGCAAACTCCACCGGACGGCCTGCCTGCAACAATACAGCACCCAACGCCACGCTCGACGCGTCCACTGACAGCACTATGGGCGTGCGCTCACAGTACAGCGCTAATACAGGTGCCGTAGCCAGCTTCCTCTTTAGCTTGTCTACAGCATCAGAATGTTGTTGCTCCCATAACCACGCAGATTCCTTTTTCAATAAGGTCCTTAAACAGTTCACACATTCTGAGTAACCGTGTATAAATTTTGCCAGATAGTTCACCATACCTAGAAATCTTTCTAAGGCCTTCCTATCACATGGGTAAGGGATGTCCATTATTGCCTTGACCTTTCTGTCATCTACCCCCATGCCGTTAGCATTAAACTTATGACCCAAGTACGTAATTTCATGTACACCAAATTGACACTTGTCACGATTGAACTTTATGCCGATCTCCCTAGCACGTTGTAAAAGATCTTTTAATCGACGGTCATGTTCTTGCCTAGTACTTCCCCAAACTATGACGTCATCCGCGAATGATTCGACCCCCTCTAAATCTTCTAAATGCTGTCGTAGTTTCGCGTGAAAGACTTCAGGCGCACAATTAATCCCATAAGGTAAACGTAAAAATTGATACCGACCAAAAGGTGTACTAAACGTGCAAAGATCAGCACTGTCGTCGTCAATTTCCACCATCCAAAAGCCGCAGCGCGCGTCGAGCACGCTGTAGACGGTGGCTCCGTGCAGACGCGCCGCCATCTCCGGCACGGTCGGCAGCGAGTATTGCGCGCGTCGCACCGCCCGGTTAAGCGGTCTGGGATCCAAACAAACACGAATACTACCATCTTTTTTCGGTATTAAAACTATTGCATTCACCCAGTCAGTTGGGTGTGTCACTCTTCTGACCACACCTAGCCCCTCCATTCTACGCAACTCGTCTAATAACTTGTCCTTAAGTCCCAATGGAATTTTTCGCGCAGGACATATAACCGGCTGTACATTTTTATCCACCACAATACTATATTTGCCCGGCAATTTCCCTAAACCATGAAACAAATCAGAATACTCTTCAATATTTATTGTATTTACATGATTAATTAAACCTAAAGTAATGCAGCCATCCAAACCGAGCACATTCTGACAATTTAAATCTGCAACAACGAATGAAAGTAAATAGAGATTATTGTTGTAAACAATAGACAGCTTATCGATTCCCAAAATAGGCAGTTGGTTACCTGTAAAGGAATGTACTCGCTTTGTGAAAGGCATAAGGTTCATAATTGAAAAACCCAAATTTAAATATTCCATTTTAGAAATAACATTGATCATAGACCCGGTATCTATTTTTAAAATAAATTGTTTGCTATTGCATTTAACAATTTCTATCCATTCTTTCAAAAACTTACTTGGTTTATTGGGTTGTTCAATCGTATTAATATAAAACATTTCCTCATCTTTTTCACTGTCACTATTTACGCTTAAATTTAATACTTTACGTACAACTTTCCTTTGCTCACACACTCGCGAAAAATGACCTTTCTTTTCACACACAAAACACAACGCATTATTAGCGGGGCATCGTACGCCGCCCGAACACCGCCCGCCACACGTAGGACAGGGCGCGCGCGCTGGGGGCTGCGGCCACCCGCTGCCATCAGCGCCGCGGGCGCCGCGCGGACGGCCCCTGCCGCCGCTGCGTACGCCGTTACGCCGCCGCCGTCCGTCGCTTACGCCATGAGCGCTTGCGCCTGCGCCGCCATCGTGAACCGCGTTCACCTGCACACCGCCGTCGATACATTTGCCTTCCTCGTTTGAAATTTCTGCCGCTTGACAAATTTGCATTGCCTTCTGTAATGTCAAGTCGTCAGTGCGAAGTAAACGATCTCTCACAGTGTTGTTAATAATGCCACATACGACCTTATCTCGTAGCAAGCATTCTTGTAGCTCACCAAATTCGCATTGTTGGCTTAATAATCGTAAAGCAGTCAAATATTGATCGATATTTTCCCCTTCTTCTTGGTTACGAGTAAAAAATTTAAACCGCCTGACTGTTATATTCGGTTTCGCTCCGAAGTAACCGTCAAACTTTTTTAATATGCAACTGATATCATCTTCATTTTCACCCTCTTCAAATGTGAAAGTAGTATATACCTCGTAGCCGGCCGAGCCAATGAGGTTCACCAACAGACTAGCCTGAACTTCCCTAGGCTGTTTACTCACTCCAGACGCCTTTAAAAACACCTCAAAAAGCTTCCGCCATTTCCGCCACGCTTCTGAACGTGCAGCAGGGCCGCCTTCGAGAGATAATTCCGCTGGAGGACGCGCGTGCTCCATAATTATATATAAAATTTAATATTTTCAGTCTATTTATACACTTGTACACAATATTTTCTAATTTGGAGTCCGTTTAAATACTTTAAATTGTATTTAAAATAGCACCGCTGTCACCATGTAGTGAAACACACGCAAGTTGGTTGAACACTGATTTATTTGAGACTACCCACTTATGTACATACATATTTTATACTGGGTGGCACTAGCGCGCCCAGTCAAAACTGGTGCCACGCTATTGCCACTCCCCAGTTAGGGATACCCACTAAAACCCCTGGGTGTTCCGTCCTGCGCCTTATGCCAGGGCTACGGGTAATTGGGATTCCCGGCTCCGCATGCCCTGGCAGGCGTGGGCCTCCCTCACGAGGCCTCTTCCATTGCCGGGGGATTAAATCCCCAGCGTCGTCCATGTCTAGTCCGGGCGTGGGGCGGTCTGTAACGCGCCCCACGGGAGGAGAAATGAGCGCGCGCGGAACACTTGCGCTCTCATCTCGACGGCGTGTGCGGGTGAGTGAGAACCCCTATGCCCCAAGGGGCCCCACCCGCGCCGCCCGCTTACGGTGGCCGAAGGTCGAAGTCCGCCCTCCGGCGTCGGCGCGTCCTCCTTTGGCGGGAGCGGAGCAATGACGTCCGCTCACGCTCCCGCTCCGCCTCCTCCTTCGCAAGCATGACGCGCTCACAGAAGAAAGAGACGGCGTCCCATCCGGGTTTGCTCCCGACCATGGTGCGAACCACGGCCGGGAGCGAGGTGTCAAATCCGGTAAAGGCGACGAGGTCTCGGCGCTGCTCTGTCCATGCTGGACAGTCCTGGAGTGTGTGCAGCGCCGTATCCTCGTCGCCTGTGTCACAGTGATGGCACCCTGACGTTAGCTCGCGGCCGAGGCGACACAGGTACCTCCCGAAGCAGCCGTGCCCCGAGAGGACCTGCGTCAGCCTGAACGTCAGGGTGCCGTGACGTCTATTAAGCCATTCGTGCAGGACGGGCCTCACCGCCTCGATGGTGGCGGGGCCCGCGCTGGGGCGTCGAAGGCGTTCTTCCCAGACCCCCACGGCAACCTGGCGGAGCTCCGACCGGCACGCCTCGATCTCGCGAGGAGCGGGATCCTGCCTACGATAGACGACACCCCAGCCGTGCCTAGAAGGCACGCCTGTCGATGGGTCCTCCCGCGTGCGGCGATCAGCGTGTCGTCTGCGTAACATACGACGCTGACGCCCGGGAGGACCCGACACCTCAATATCCAGTCGTATGCGATGTTCCACAGGAGGGGACCTAGAACCGACCCCTGTGGAACACCGCACACCATAGCTCGCCGATTCCATCCCTCGTGGACCGGGTAGATGACGGCTCTTTCACATAAATATGCCCCGACTATTCGGCGGAGGTAGGATGGCACCCGGAAGTACCGGAGTGCCTCCATGATGCACGGCCAGGGCAAGGAGTTGAAGGCGTTGGCGATGTCTAAGGACACCGCCAACAGGACCTCGCCCTGGGAAACTGCGTCCTCCGCCAGGCCTCTCAGGCGCATGACGGCGTCGATTGTGGAGCGCCCCGTGCGGAAACCGAACTGGTTGTCCGCCAGGTCCGGCCCCGTCGTCGATAGATGCTGGACGAGGCGGTCTACGATGATACGCTCAAAGAGCTTTCCGACTTCGTCCAGCAGCACAATGGGCCGGTAGGCGGATGGTGAATCCGCAGGGCGCCCCTCCTTACGCAGCAGGACGAGTTTTCCGGTCTTCCACCGTTGCGGAAACTGGCCCTGCTCCAGACATGCGCCGAAAAGCCTTATCAGTCGGGGCTCCAGGGCGTTGTAGGACAGAACCCACGCACGCCCTGGTATGCCATCGAGGCCGGGGGCGGTGTTCTTGGCCTTCAGCCGTAGCATGGCCACCCCCAGCTCTACCCGGTCCACGGTGGGCACAGGGTCTCCATCCGCGCTGGGCTCCGCCTCTGGCGGAACCATCGCAGGAGGCATATGCTCAGCCCGTGAAGGGAACAGAGCGCCAACTACTTCGCATACGACGTCCCTGGGGAGAGACTCGGTTAGTGGGGGCGCCCAGGCACGGAGCTTGTTGCGCGCCATTTTGAATGGACGCCCCCAAAGGTCTTGGTTTAGACTATCCAAGAGCTCCCCCCAGGCCGCGTTCTTCGCATCGCGAATTGCGAAGCGCAGTGCTTCTCTGGCGCTCCTGTACCCCTCGTACAGCTGAGCCTCTACGGTTGCTGCGTCCGCTGCGCGGCGACGCCGTCTTCTATGACGGGTGTACTGGCGGTGCGCACTATTGCACGCGCGCCTTAGCCCCTCGAGTACGGGGTTCCACCAGTACACCTTACGGGAGGGCCGGAATCGGCCCCTCCTCGGCATCGCCGCATCGCAGACACCAGTTATGCGACTTGTATACATAATATAACTACGTTTTAACGGTTTTAAGCGCGGTAATTTATTTGATTTTTGTTTTTCCGACGTTTCGGCCACTTTTCAGTGGCCGTGATCACGGAAAACAAAGACGTCGAGTGTCAACGAGTATTGTTAAAGTTTTATTTAGCCTACCGCCAACTTGTTAATTTTAATTATTTAGTTTTAATTTTGTTTATGGTCATTATTTACTCTATGGGAGCCTAATCTAATTTACTACCGCTTCGCAACATGTTATGGCTTGAAGAGAAGAAGCGGCGCAAGAAACTCTTCAGCAAACATGCCTAGTTCTAATAATTTTATATAATACTAGCTGTCCCGGCAGACGCTGTTCTGCCCTGAGGAAATAAAATTTAGAACCCGATTGCAGCGCCATCTATCGGGTCCAATTGTGAATCTAAACCATCTTCGAATCCACTTGAACACACACAAAAAAAATCATTCAAATCGGTCCAGCCGGTCCAGCCGTTTAGGAGGAGTTCACTGTCAACACACGTACAGAAGAATTAATATAAAGATTAGAATGGGTTGAAGGAAAAACACATATTTATAGTGTAGTTAGTTTAACATTCTATGTCTGTTTTGTCCACAGGACCACAGAATTTGAATTTACCGGCCAAATTTTTGTCTTTCTTTTATCTCATATATGCACCTGACATTTTATCAACTACTATGACACTGGAAAAATCAATGTTAATTGCGTTGGAGCCATAATCGTCCAAAAAAGAAGAAGAAGAACGGCCAGTGAAAAGTGGCCAAAACATCGGAAAAACAAAAATCAAATAAATTCCTGCACTTAAAACCGTTAAAACGTAGTTTTATTATATTACTACCTCCTTAATCCATGAAAAAATTACAGAATAAAGAGACATCTAGAAAATTAGCATATTTAAATTGGTTAATCAGAATACTTCAACTTTTGTATGAATTGAGAATCAGTGAAAATGGGGACTGCGGGGCACCCTCAGACAGGACTTTAAAAATTAAAAAATAGATTTACTACTCATCATCACCCGAGCGTTAAATCCCGGTTGCGAGCGGAGCGTTCGCTCCGACGCCCAGCGTCCGCTTTCATACTTTTTTTACTACACTTCACGCGGTCTTTAGTATCTCTCATTTTGAGACGTTTAGTATGCATGCCACCCTTCACAACTTCAATACAGTATTTCTTTGGACTTGCCCCTTCGACTGGGACCTGGCGGAATTGGCATGGCTACACATTCGTTCACCACATAATTAGCCTGTCTCAGTAAAACGTGACCGTACCAGTGTAAAGAAATTGCCTATATATTTAGCTCAGACAACAGTCAAGTCAATTTAAAAATTTAAGTTTCAAAGTTTAAAAATACATATAAGTAAGAAACTGTAAGGAGGCAGTCCTTGACATTGGATATCTTTCATAGAGCGCTTGATATAGGATCCCTATAGGCAAATCACATAACAGTGGATGATGAACAAACTAATTTTTTCTAACTGAAAAACAGCATTCAATCAATCTATAAATGAGAGAGAGGGTATAGCCATTCCAGGAATTTCCATGAGGTGAAATTTACAAGCTAACATTTTGTACTTGCAGTGAAGTGATATCTACAAATTTTACAAAAATCATGTATGCTAATGTTTAAGAGATGAACATAATAGAACACTTAAAATTCCAGAAAATGTAATAAGTATACAGTTCCAAATTTTAGTTTACTTGCAACACTGATTCTGCACAAGCAACACTAAAAACCCCATCCGTTGTTGCATCCCTTTTGTCTCCCACCCCTTCCTTCTGCCTCCAACCGTTGAGAGCAATACACGCAATTTACAGTTCGCTCCGTGCCTTTTTTATTTATAATCAGCCCTTAATTTAAGTGAAATTAACTTAAAATACAGTCAAAGCTAATTTGATAAATGTTCTCGGTTTACAAACTGTATGTACATGCTGAGCAGTACCGCGCGTATTTTGTATAATTTCATCAAGATTTGTGTGTTGACGCCAGCATCAAATAAGTGCATCGAAAATTAACAGTTATAAACCTTTTGTGAGTATTATACTAGTGGTGCTAGTGTCACAAAGGAGAGCGTTTCGAGTTTTTTTACGACGCTGCAACCTGTTGCATGCATTTGGAGTCCGCCTATGCGTCGCAACTCGAAACAAAGAAGCCAAGCCAGGGTGTTTCACTTGCTCGCCGCTTGCGACGCCTCGAATCGGCGCTAGTGTCGAAATAAAGCGCGCCATTAAAGATATCCCGTTATCATCGCTTGCAACGCGTACACGGTCAATTGGCGCCAGCGTCGCAGCATTATACAGCGTAGCAAACCGCCCTTTCCCGTGGTCATTAACTTTGCCGCCATTACAGTGCTTTATCACTGTCAAATTAAGTCTTTGTCAATATTGTCATTTTCAATTGTGTTTTGGACTGTGGTTATTATTCATAAGTTGTGTTGATTTTAAATTAGGACGTATTTCTAGTTTTACTGTTTATATTTAAGTAGAGTACTGTTCGATTTTAAAGTAATTTGTGTATAGTTAGTGTAGTGTCTCAATACTCTGTAACAACGCCGCCATTTTTACCCATCATTAAATCAGTCAGTTCCGCACGCCCGTGTTTTATTGACGTCCCACTGGCGACGAATTCGGATCGAAATTACCACGTGTCTTCATTTTATTTTGTGTTTAAACGTTTGAATAATGCCCATAGGCAAGTTAGAACCGTTTAACCTAAACTCAAAACAATGGCCGGCATATATCAGACGTGTAAATCAATACATATTACTAAATGATATCAAAGCAGAATTAAAAGTGCCAATGTTAATTACGGTGGTCGGTGAGGCGACGTACGCGCTTATGTGTGACCTGTGTTCACCGGATTTCCCGGAAGACAAAAACTATGACGAATTGGTATCATTGGTTACCAATCATTTGGAGCCGCAAAGATCAGAAATTGCCGAAAGACACGTATTTAGGTTAAGAAGGCAACGTGTCGGCGAACCCCTTACAGAATACTTGCAGGCACTCAAACACCTAGCTGCAACGTGCAATTTCGGCAGGTGCAAAAAGTGTTCAACGCTAGATGAAAATTTAAGAGACCAATTCGTGTCTGGTCTGCACAGTGACGCAATGCGGTCTAGGATATTTGCGGAGAAAAAAATTCAATATAAAGAGGCGGTGGAGCTGGCTCTAGCTTTGGAGGCTGCAGAGAAGCACGCGGAGGTGAGCGGTAATACAACACCAGGGACGACCTCAGGTGCCGGCGGCGAGGCGGGCGAGGGTCTGCACTACGCGCGGCCGGGGCGAGGCCGCGCCGAGCGGGCAGGGCGCAGGGCGGCGGGCGCGAGCGGCGCAGCGCCGGCGCAGGCCTGTTGGCGGTGCGGAAAGGCGCATCGTGCGGATTTGTGTCGTTATAAAAATTACAATTGTGATGAGTGCAATCAAAGAGGTCATTTGAAAGTTATGTGTAAAAAAGTAAAAAAGTCGGGCGAACGGGACAACAGGCGACATAATTACGTAAGTGGCGAAGACGATTCAGACGATTTGTATAATATTGTGGTAACGGCAGACGACAGTAGACCGTATTTTGTTAAATTAATAATTGATAGTAACCAAATTGAGTGTGAAATCGACACAGGTAGTCGTATTTCGGCTATTAGCGACCGAATGTATAATCTTAGGTTTTCACACAAGGTTATTAAGCCGGACAATGCAATATTACGGAGCTATTCTGGTTCACGTATCGAGTCCTTGGGATACATAAAAGTAGACGTAAGTTTGGGCGGTGTAAACTTAAAATCTATGCCATTATATATCATAAAGGGGGGAGCACGACCTTTATTAGGCAGGGAATGGATGCGCGCTCTTAAGATTTCACAGATTCGTCTCAATGAAATCTCCGAGGACGGATACGTGAGCCAATTACGCTCTGAATATCCTGAAGTGTTTTCAGACAAACTCGGCACTTGTAAACAAAAAATTAGACTCCAACGGTTAAACTAAACAAATGTAATTTTTTTTTTTTTGCAAAATAGTGTCAAATACTTCGGCTTTGTTATTAGCAAAGAAGGTTTGCGGCCCGACCCCGCAAAAATAGAGGCCATTGTCAGGGTCCCTACACCGACGAATATTACAGAATTAAAGAGTTTCCTAGGAATGCTAAATTATTATGGTAAATTCATACGTAATTTAAGTACTTTGTTTTTTTTTTTTTTTTTTTTTTTTTTTTTTTTTCAGCTTTTCTAGCTCAGGCGAACGAGATTGCCCGAGTCAATTAGGTATTTCTGTTTTTACTTTATTCGGTTACAAACATGCACTACTTTTACGTACTATTTATTAGGTAAATAAATTTACACTTTTTTTTAGGATAGGTTGGTTGAGGTTGGTTTAGGTTGGTTGGGGTTGAGCGGCTAGTTGACGCAGGCGGAATGCCGCGCTCTAGCCGATCACGAATGTTAAGCGACACCGGCCGCAATCAGTACATGGATGGGTGACCCCTGACATTGGAAAAACTGTGTGTCGGTTAGCTTTAGAAAGATGAATTTGTGGCTAATCGTACCCACGAGTGTGATATAGCTTACCCGGGGAAGCCCGGGCCCGGCCAACTGTGCCAGGAGCTGAAGCCTCATTGCACGGGTGCGATAAGTGGTGGATAAATTCGAACAACATTTTTGAGCGGCTAGTTGACGCAGGCGGAATGCCGCGCTCTAGCCGATCACGAATGTTAAGCGACACCGGCCGCAGTCAGTACATGGATGGGTGACCCCTGACATTGGAAAAACTGTGTGTCGGTTAGCTTTAGAAAGATGAATTTGTGGCTAATCGTACCCACGAGTGTGATATAGCTTACCCGGGGAAGCCCGGGCCCGGCCAACTGTGCCAGGAGCTGAAGCCTCATTGCACGGGTGCGATAAGTGGTGGATAAATTCGAACAACATTTATTAGGGAGTTTTTCGAAAGTATTCTGGATGGTGTTTTTGATGATTACTGTTGACGACTTGGCTAGTTTATCGGATTTCTGACATTCTTGCCTACTTGTTGACCCGGATTTGTCTGTTTTGGTTTGATTTCTTCTTTGACTGATTACTTGGCTTTTTCCCACTGGATTTTGATTCTGCTTGCGTGATTGGATTTGTTGCTCGTTTTGGACCTCCCCTCTCCATCCCCATGGGGGGGGCCCCCTTCTAATGGCCGACTCGGCACAGAGTCGCGCCTCGGGAGTGTGCGACGTCCGGAAACGGACTAACGCACACTCCCGCGGAGAGAATGCTGGATCCGACTCGGACGAGTCGGGTAGAAAGCTGGTGACCCAGGAGGACACCCAGAGGCCAGGGACCCGGCGCGCCAAGGTGCTCCTGGGGGCCCGTCACCGCGGAGTAAGCGTCGGGACGACGCTGTCCCGCGAAGAGACTGCAGATGTCGAGGCTCAGGCAGAGGCCTTTGTCAGCGACCTCCGCCAGAACGCTAAGAAGAAGACAAAGGCCCCTGCGTCTTCAGGAAAAGATATACCCCCCGAGATGGACCCGAGGGTCACGGACGTCGACCTTTTGGATGCGGAGGAGCTCCGCACCATGGCCGGCGTCCATGTGGCAGCGATATACAACGTTGCCCAGACCTCGGGGAACCTCAAGGGGGGTTATATAAAGAAACTGAAAGAGGCGGCGGCGGCCCTCATGGAGGTGACCGAGAGTCTCTCCAAGAGGACCGTCGACGCCGAAACAAGGAAACTGAGCCTCGACAATCTGAAGCTCAAGAGAGAGGTGGACTCCCTACGGGCCGAGATTCGGTCATACCGTAGGGAGTTCGAGGAAATGAAGACCGCGGCCAAGGAGTCCGCGGCCAAGGACAAGGCGGCGGCCAACGAGGCCACCGCCAAAGGGAAAGCCGCGACCAAGGAGGCCGCGGCCAGGGAAGCTGCGGCCAAGGAGGCCGCGGCTAGCGATGGAGGGCCCCCGCCCCAGAAAAAGGGGGGGAGTTCCACCACCGAATCTCCCCCATTCGACGTGGAGGAGCTGAAACGCTCCATAATCCTGTCGATGGGGGAGTTCATCAACGCCCGCTTCGCGGGCCTTGAGGACCGCCTACTCCCCCCCCCGGTCATCCGGCCGCCGCTTGCGGCGGACAAAAGGAACAAGGCGGCACCCGGGACCTCGGGTGCCACGCCGCCCACGGCTGCTCCTCCCAGGGTCTCCGACGATCTGACGGAGCCCCTGGCGATGGAGTGTGAGCCAATCCCGACGGTGGCGACCCCCGCTCCCCCGTCGTATGCAAAAGTGGTGGGCCCTCCGCGCCCGCCGACGAAACCGGGCCCCTCTGGCGTCCAGAGGGCCCCCAGAAAACAGGGGGTGGCTCCGGCCCCCCCAATGTGGTCGATCCCCCCCACTGCCCCCTACCCCACCCAGGAGGACCAGGGTGAGTGGACAGTGGTGGGAGGTGGTAGGAGGGGCAGAGGGAGAGGACGGGGCGCAAGAAGAGCAGGGGGATACCCTGCCCTGACCCCCGCACCTCAATACTTCGCCCCCCAGCAGAATTACGCGCCGGTGAGGAGACCTCCTCCTAGGAAGCCGGCCCCGTTGGTTGAGGCCAAGGCAGCAGCGGTTATGGTAACGCTGCTGCCCGAGGCCGCTAGGAACGGGGTAACGTACCGCCAGGTATTTGAGCAGGCCGCGAAGGTGGTGGACCTGCAAGCGATGGGCCTCAAGGAGGGCCTTAAGATCAACCGGACGGCCAACGATGCCCGGCTCTTGGAGCTGCCACCAGGGCCGGAGGGCATCGAGAAGGCCGACCGGTTGGCTTTGGCCCTCAGCGCAGTGTTAACAGGCGTGGCCGAGGTCGCCAGGCCTGTGAAGAAAGGAGACATCCGTGTCACAGGGCTTGACGACTCGGTCACGCCTTGGTTATTAGAGGAGGCCATCGCTCGCGCAGGGAACTGCCCTCGCGAGCACGTCAAATCTGGCGGTATCGGTGTGGGACCGGGGGGGATGGGCGCTGCTTACGTCCAATGCCCTATCCCGGTCGCGAAAATGCTGACTGAGCTGAAGCACATTTGCGTGGGCTTCAGCTCAGCGGAGGTCTCGGCCCGTGAGAGGCGACCCATACGTTGTATGCGGTGCCTCTACACGGGCCATATCACAGTAATGTGCCCAGATGGGCGAGTCGACAGGTCGGCCCTGTGTTTCCGCTGCGGCAAAAGCGGACACAGGGTCGCCCAATGCGCGGAGCCAAATGCTCACTGCGTGGTTTGCGCCGAGTCGGGTCTCGACGCAAACCACGTCTCACTGTCGAGGGGCTGCCTCCCTCCACATGTGAGAGGCAAGTTTGTCCCCCCGGCGAACGTCGGGATAGGAAGAAACCAGGAGGTGTCTAATATGTCTCATTAAAATGCCCGGACGACATATTAGACTCCTCCAAGGAAATGTGAACCACTCCGCCGGGGCCCAGGATTTATTCCTGCAGTCCATGGCGGAGTGGGAGGTTGGTCTGGCCGTAATATCGGAGCCGTATTACGTCCCCGCCCAGAGTAACTGGGTTGGGGACCTGGACGACACGGTGGCAGTGGTGGCCAGTTCGGGCGCTGGCACCCCGCTCATCGAGATCGAGCGGGGGCGGGGTTACGCGGTGGCAGGGTGGGGGGAGCACACCTTCATAGGTGTGTACTTTTCCCCCAACCGACCCCTGGCAGAATTCGAGCGTTTCTTGGATTCTGTCAGGGCCGCCGTGGGCAGACAGTCGCCGAGGGCGACGTTCGTACTCGGCGACTTCAACGCCAAATCCCGCTCCTGGGGAAACACTGTCACCGAATTGAGGGGACTGGCTGTGGAAACGTGGGCATTTCAAAGTGGTTTGACCCTTTTGAACCGAGGTTCGGTCCACACCTGCGTGCGAGCGCGGGGTGGCTCCGTAGTAGATTTGTCGTTTGCCACTCATGCGATCGCACGCAGGGTGATTAACTGGAAAGTCGAGGAGGAGGTGGAGACTCTGTCGGACCACCTTTACATAAGGTTCGAGGTCTCCCCTCCTCCTAACAGAACAGGGTCAAACCCCCCACGTAGCCACGGCCAGTTCCCTCGATGGGCCATCAGCCGGCTCGACCCCGAGCTGGCTGAGGAAATGGCCGTCGTCCAGGGCTGGACCAACCGAGAGAGAAACACCTGTCCGGAGGATCTGGCGGAGGGCATGCGCAGAACCCTTACGAGGGTCTGCGATGCCTCGATGCCACGGTCGCGTCGACGTCGGCAGAAACCAGCGGTCTACTGGTGGACCGCGGAGATCGGGAGTCTGAGGGAGGCAGCCCTTCGGGCTCGCCGATCTCTGAAGAACTGCCGGCGTCGGCATCCTCCGGACAGAGGTGAGGAGGAACATCGCTTGGAGGAGTATAGGGTTGCCAAGAAGGCTCTTCAGGTGGCCATTTGTCAGGCGAAGACCCGGGCTCGGGAAGAAATCCTATCCACACTGGATGCGGACCCCTGGGGACGTCCGTACCGGGTGGCGCGCAAGAAAATGCGCGCCTGCTCCACCCCGGTTACGGAGTCCCTGCCGGATGGGGTCCTGAACAGAATTATAGATGGACTCTTCCCGGACCCGGGAGCCTTTGCTCCTCCTAGGATGTGTCCTCCTCGGATTGTACCCTCGGAGACTGATCCTTCCCCAGTCTCCGAGGAAGAAATGGAAATGGCCCTGGATCGACTCCGGGGCCGGAAAACGGCACCGGGACCGGACGGGGTCCCAGGCCGGGTCCTCTTCCTCGCCGCCAAACATCTAGGCGGCCAGCTTCGGGAACTCTTTGACGCCTGCATCAGGACAGGTGAGTTCCCGAAGCAGTGGAAAGAGGGCCGGCTGTGCCTCATCCCTAAAGAGGGCCGCCCTCCAGAAGATCCCTCCGCCTACAGGCCCATCGTGCTGTTGGACGAGGTGGCAAAAGTGTTCGAGAAGATCTTGGCGAGCCGCCTCGTCCAGCACCTGGATTCCGACGGGCCTGGACTCTCGGAGGCTCAGTATGGTTTCAGGGCGGGGCGTTCAACCCTGGACGCCCTGTTCGCATTAAGGAGCCTCACGAGAGAGGCGGAGAGCATAGAGGAGTCTGTCTTGGTGGTATCTTTGGATATCCAAAATGCCTTCAACAGTCTACCTTTCGAAACGATTCTAGAGGCACTCCGGTCTCAGGGAGTGCCTCTGTACCTTGTCAGACTGTTGGAGGCGTACCTCCAAGACAGACATATCCTCTGGGAGGGCGGTTTTGGTCAGATCTCTGGTAGGCGACGTGTCGTGTGCGGTGTTCCACAGGGTTCGGTGCTGGGTCCGATCCTGTGGAATATTGGTTACGACTGGCTCCTCCGCGAGCCAGTCCTGCCCGGGATGGGGGTGATCTGTTATGCCGACGACACCCTCATCACGGCCCGGGGCGGAACCTACGAGGAGTCCGTGGAACTAGCCAACACCGCAACGGCGTTGGTTGTAGAAAGGATACGCCGTTTAGGCTTGAGGGTCTCCGCAGAGAAGACGGAGGCCCTCATGTTCCACGGACGACGTAGACAACCGCCTCGGGGCACGCACGTCGCCGTCCAGGGAGTGGCGGTAGCGGTAAAGGCCCAGATGAAGTACCTGGGCCTTGTCCTAGACGGAAAGTGGAATTTCGGGGCCCACTTCACCCAGCTGGCCCCGAGATTGCTAGGTGCCGCTGCCGCCCTGGCCAGACTCTTACCCAATGTGGGAGGGCCGGGCACGGTCTGTAGGAAGTTGTACACTGGTGTTCTACGGAGCATGGCGCTGTACGGCGCCCCCGTATGGGTCGATTCGCTTCACCGCAAGAACAGGACCCATCTGAGACGTTCTCAGAGGGTCCTGGCGGTGCGGGCCATCCGGGGGTACCGGACAGTGTCGTGGACGGCGGCGACACTGCTCGCGAGTGATCCGCCCTGGGAGCTCCAGGCGGAGACGCTCGCGGCAGTGCACCGCTACCGGCAGGACACCAGAGACAGAGGAGAGAGGCCGTGTCCGGCAGTAGTAAGAAGGATCAGGGTCTTGGCGACCGAGGCCCTGATCCAAGCATGGGCTGATGACCTGAGGTCCCCAGAAGCAGGAGTAGAGACGGTGGCGGCGGTTCGCCCCCACCTGTCTCGTTGGGTCTCGAGGAAGTACGGGACCCTAACGTACAGGCTGACGCAGATACTTACCGGGCACGGGTGCTTCGGTAAGTATCTGCATCAGACAGCGGGGCGTGAACCGACGCCAGAATGTGCAGAGTGCGGCGCACCCAGCGATACGGCGTATCATACGCTGGTGGAGTGCGCCGCCTGGGGACCTCAGCGTCATCAGCTAGAAAGTTCAGTCGGTCCTGTGTCCTCGCTCCAGCAGTTGGTAGAAGCCATGCTGTCGAGCGAGGACGGATGGAGTGCGGTTTCCTCCTTCAGCGAGACGGTAATGTCCCTGAAGGAGGCCGCAGAGAGGACCAGGGAGGTGGATGCGTACGCAGACCCGATCCGGCGACGGCGGACTGGCGGCCGGCGGCGTCGCTACGCAGCCCACCTCCCTTAGTGCCGTCACAGGGGGCCGCGGCGACCGGGGGTACCCGCGGACTTCCCCCCCTGTTGATGAAGCAGGGCACCTTGCCTTCGGGGTGTCCTGAAGATTGCCAGACGTAGGGGCGTCACGAATGTAGTAGCACCGCTCTAGTTCTCGTGGCGCCCCGTAAAAGCGTGGGAAAGAGGCGCAGGTTAGGTTTAGTGGGTAGTCCGGCGGACGGGATCTCGCGACTACTACCGCCCGCGGCGGTAGTTATGCGTGGAGATCCACTCCGCTGGGAGTCCCACACTCCCCTCGGTCACCCTCCCCCAGGGCCCGAGGGAGTGTCGCAAGAAAAGACATTCCCCCTGCGTTACCAAAAAAAAAAAAAAAAAAAAAAGGTTGGTTGGGGTTGAGCGGCTAGTTGACGCAGGCGGAATGCCGCGCTCTAGCCGATCACGAATGTTAAGCGACACCGGCCGCAGTCAGTACATGGATGGGTGACCCCTGACATTGGAAAAACTGTGTGTCGGTTAGCTTTAGAAAGATGAATTTGTGGCTAATCGTACCCACGAGTGTGATATAGCTTACCCGGGGAAGCCCGGGCCCGGCCAACTGTGCCAGGAGCTGAAGCCTCATTGCACGGGTGCGATAAGTGGTGGATAAATTCGAACAACATTTTTAAAAGAAATTCGAACAACATGAAAATTCGAACAACATTTTTTGAACATTTGATCGGATTTTGAAAGTACTCTTTGATGGTTTTATCTTTGATTATCGTTGACGACTCGGCTTGCTTAATGGACTTTTGACATTCTTGCCTAGCTGTTGACCCGGATTTGCCTGTTTTTGACTGATTTCTGTTTTTGACTGATTTTCCTTGCTATTCTCACTGGACTTTGATTTTGCGCGTGATATTGATCTGTTGTTCGCTCCGGACTCATCCCTCTCCATCTCCATGGGGGGGGGGGGGCATTAATGGCCGACTCGGGACAGAGTCGCGCCCCGGGAGTGTGCGAGATCCGGAAACGGACTAACGCACACTCCCGCGGAGAGAATGCCGAATCCGACTCGGACGAGTCGGGAAGAAAGCTGGTGACCCAGGAGGACACCCAGAGGCCAGGGACCCGGCGCGCCAAGGTGCTCCTGGGGGCCCGTCATAGGGGAGTTAGCGTCGGAACGACGCTATCCCGAGAAGAGACTGCGAACGTCGAGGCTCAGGCAGAGGCCTTTGTCTCTGATCTTCGTCAGAAGTGCAAGAAGAAGGGGAAGGCCTCTGCGCCTGCAGTTACGGCTGATGTGCCCCCCGAGATGGACCCGAGGCAGACGGACGTCGACCTCTTGGATGCGGAGGAACTCCGCACCATGGCCGGCGTCCATGTGGCAGCGATTTATAACGTTGCCCAGACCTCGGGGAACCTCAAGGGGGGTTACATCAAGAAGTTGAAGGAGGCGGCGGCGGCCCTCATGGAGGTGACGGAGAGTCTCTCCAAGAGGTCCGTCGACGCCGAAAATAGAAAGTTGAGCCTCGACAATTTAAAGTTGAAGCGAGAGGTGGACTCCCTACGGGCCGAGATTCGGTCGTACCGTAGGGAGTTCGAAGAAATGAAAACCGCGGCCAAGGAGTCCGCGGAAAAGGAGAAGGCCGCGGCCAAGGAGGCCAGCGACAAAGGAAAAGCCGCGACCAAGGAGGCCGCGGCCAGGGAAGCTGCGGCCAAGAAGGCCGCGGCTAGTGACGGAGGGCCCCCGCCCCAGAAAAAGGGGGGGAGTTCCACCACCGAATCTCCCCCATTCGACGTGGAGGAGCTGAAACGCTCCATAATCCTGTCGATGGGGGAGTTCATCAACGCCCGCTTCGCGGGCCTTGAGGATCGCCTACTCCCCCCCCCGGTCATTCGTCCGCCGCTTGCGGCGGACAAAAGAAGCAAGGCGACACCCGGGACTTCGGGTGCCACGCCACCCATGGCTGCTCCTCCCAGGGTCTCCGACGACCTGACGGAGCCCCTGGCGATGGAGTGCGAGCCAATACCGACGGCGGCGACTCCCGCCCCGTCGTATGCGAAAGTGGTGGGCCCTCCGCGCCCAGCATCGAAACCGGGCCCCTCCGGCACGCAGAGGGCCCCTAGAAGACAGGGGGTGGCTCCGGCCCCCCCAATGTGGTCGATCCCCCCCACTGCCCCCTACCCCACCCAGGAGGACCAGGGTGAGTGGACAGTGGTGGGAGGTGGTAGGAGGGGCAGAGGGAGAGGTAGGGGCGCCAGAAGAGCAGGGGGATACCCGGCCCTGACCCCCGCAACTCAACGCTCCGCCCCCCAGGAGAGATTCGCGCCGGCAAGGAGACCCCCTCCTAGGAAGCCGGCCCCGTTGGTTGAGGCCAAGGCAGCAGCAGTTATGGTAACGCTGCTGCCCGATTCCATCAAGAATGGACTGACCTACCGCCAGATCTTCGAGCAGGCCGCCAAGGTGGTAAACCTGCAAGTGATGGGCCTCAAAGAGGGCCTCAAAATCAGCCGGACGGCCAGCGACGCCCGGCTCTTGGAGCTGCCGCCAGGGCCGGAGGGCGTCGAGAAGGCCGACCGGCTGGCCGTGGCCCTCAGTGCAGTTTTGACAGGCGTGGCCGAGGTCGCCAGGCCGGTGAAAAAAGGGGACATCCGCATCACCGGACTTGACGACTCGGTCACGCCGTGGATGTTAGAAGAGGCCATCGCTTGCGCAGGGGGCTGCCCGCGCGAGCAGGTAAGATCTGGCGGGATAGGTGTGGGGCCGGGGGGGATGGGAGCTGCATATGTCCAGTGCCCAATACCGGTCGCGAAAATGTTGACTGAGCTGAAGCACATATGTGTGGGCTTCAGCTCAGCGGAGGTATCGGCCCGTGAGAGGCGACCCATACGCTGTATGCGGTGCCTCTATACGGGCCACATAACGGTAATGTGCCCCGACGGGCGGGTTGATAGGTCGGCCCTGTGTTTCCGCTGCGGCAGAAGCGGACACAGGGTCGCCCAATGTATGGAGCCGAATGCTCATTGTGTGGTTTGCGCCGAGTCGAATCTCGACGCAAACCACGTGACGTTGTCGAGGGGCTGCCTCCCTCCGCACGTCAGAGGCAAGTTTGTTCCCCCAGCGAACGTCGGGGTAGGAAGACGCCAGGAGGAGTCTAGTATGTCCCACTAATATGCCCGGACGACATACTAGACTCCTGCAAGGAAACGTAAACCACTCCGCCGGGGCCCAGGATTTACTCCTGCAGTCCATGGCGGAGTGGGAGGTTGGTCTGGCCGTAATATCGGAGCCGTATTACGTCCCCACCCAGAGCAACTGGGTTGGGGACCTGGACGACACGGTGGCAGTGGTGGCCAGTTCGGGCGCTGGCACCCCGCTCATCGAGATCGAGCGGGGGCGGGGTTACGCGGTGGCAGGGTGGGGGGAGCACACCTTCATAGGTGTGTACTTTTCCCCCAACCGACCCCTGGCAGAATTCGAGCGTTTCTTGGATTCTGTCAGGGCCGCCGTAGGCAGACAGTCGCCGAGGGCGACGTTCGTACTCGGCGACTTTAACGCCAAATCCCGCTCCTGGGGAAACACTGTCACCGAATTGAGGGGACTGGCTGTGGAAACGTGGGCATTTCAAAGTGGTTTGACCCTTTTGAACCGAGGTTCGGTCCACACCTGCGTGCGAGCGCGGGGTGGCTCCGTCGTAGATCTGTCGTTTGCCACCCATGCGATCGCACGCAGGGTGATGAATTGGAAAGTGGAGGAGGAGGTGGAGACTCTGTCGGACCACCTCTACATAAGGTTCGAGGTCTCCCCTCCTCCTAACAGAATAGGGTCAAACCCCCCACGCAGTCACGGCCAGTTCCCTCGATGGGCCATCAGCCGGCTCGATCCCGAGCTGGCTGAGGAAATGGCCGTCGTCCAGGGCTGGACCAACCTTGAGAGTAACACCTGTCCGGAGGATCTGGCGGAGGGCATGCGCAGAACCCTTACGAGGGTCTGCGATGCCTCGATGCCACGGTCGCGTCGACGTCGGCGGAAACCAGCGGTTTACTGGTGGACCGCAGAGATCGGGAGTCTGAGGGAGGCAGCCCTTCGGGCTCGCCGATCTCTTAAGAACTGCCGGCGTCGGCATCCTCCGGACAGAGGTGAGGAGGAACATCGCCTGGAGGAGTATCGGGCTGCCAAAAAGGCTCTTCAGGTAGCGATCTGCCAAGCGAAGACCCGGGCCCGGGAAGAAATCCTATCTAGTTTGGATGCGGACCCCTGGGGACGTCCGTACCGGGTGGCGCGCAAGAAAATGCGCGCCTGCTCCACCCCGGTTACGGAGTCCCTGCCGGACGGGGTCCTAAATAGGATCGTAGACGGACTCTTCCCGGATCCGGGAGCCTTCACTCCTCCGACGATGTGTCCTCCTCAGAATGTACCCTCGGAGACTGATCCTCCCCCAGTCTCCGAGGAGGAATTGGAAACGGCCCTGGATAGACTCCGGGGCCGGAAAACGGCACCGGGACCGGACGGGGTCCCAGGCCGGGTCCTCTTCCTGGCCGCCAAACATCTAGGCGGCCAGCTTCGGGAACTCTTTGACGCCTGCATCAGGACAGGTGAGTTCCCGAAGCAGTGGAAAGAGGGCCGGCTGTGCCTCATCCCTAAAGAGGGCCGCCCTCCCGAAGATCCCTCCGCCTACAGGCCCATCGTGCTGTTGGACGAGGTGGCAAAAGTGTTCGAGAAGATCTTGGCGAGCCGCCTCGTCCAGCACCTTGATTCTGGTGGGCCTGGACTCTCGGAGGCTCAGTACGGATTTAGGTCAGGGCGATCCACTCTGGACGCCCTGTTCGCGCTGAGGAGCCTCACGAGAGAGGCGGAGAGCATAGAGGAGTCTGTCTTGGTGGTATCTTTGGATATCCAAAATGCCTTCAACAGTCTACCTTTTGAAACCATTTTAGAGGCACTCCGGTCTCATGGAGTGCCTCTTTACCTAGTAAGACTGTTGAAGGCGTACCTCCAAGACAGGTTCATCCTCTGGGAGGGCGGCTTTGGCCAGATTTCTGGTAGGCGACGTGTCGTGTGCGGTGTTCCACAGGGTTCAGTGCTGGGCCCGATCCTGTGGAACATTGGTTATGACTGGCTCCTCCGCGAGCCAGTCTTGCCCGGGATGGGGGTGATCTGCTATGCAGACGACACCCTCATCACGGCCCGAGGCGGAACCTACGACGAGTCCGTAGAACTAGCCAACGCCGCGACGGCGTTGGTAGTCGAGAGAGTGCGGCGTTTGGGCTTGAGGGTCTCCCCGGAGAAGACGGAGGCCCTCATGTTCTACGGACGTCGTAGACAACCGCCTCGGGGCACGCATGTCGCCGTCCAGGGAGTGGCGGTAGCGGTAAAGGCCCAGATGAAGTACCTGGGCCTTGTCCTAGACGGGAAGTGGAATTTCGGGGCCCACTTCACCCAGCTGGCCCCGAGATTGCTAGGTGCCGCTGCCGCCCTGGCCAGACTCTTGCCAAATGTGGGAGGGCCGGGCACGGCCTGTAGAAAGTTGTACACTGGTGTCCTGCGGAGCATGGCGCTGTACGGTGCCCCCGTATGGGTCGATTCGCTCCACCGCAAGAACAGGACCCTTCTGAGACGCTCTCAGAGGGTCCTGGCGGTACGGGCCATCCGGGGGTACCGGACGGTCTCGTGGACAGCGGCGACACTGCTCGCGAGTGATCCGCCCTGGGAGCTCCAGGCGGAGACGCTCGCGGCAGTGCACCGCTATAGGCAGGACACCAGAGACAGAGGAGAGAGGCCGTGCCCGGCAGTAGTAAGAAGGATCAGGGTCTTGGCGACCGAGGCCCTGATCCAAGATTGGGCTGATGACCTGAGGACCCCAGAAGCAGGAGCTGAGACGGTGGCGGCGGTCCGCCCCCACCTGTCTCGTTGGGTCTCGAGGAAGTACGGGACCCTAACGTACAGGCTGACGCAGATACTTACCGGGCACGGGTGCTTCGGTAAGTATCTGCACCAGACAGCGGGGCGTGAACCGACGCCAGAATGTGCAGAGTGCGGCGCACCCAGCGATACAGCGTATCACACGCTGGTGGAGTGCGCCGCCTGGGGACCTCAGCGTCATCAGCTAGAAAGTTCAGTCGGTCCTGTGTCCTCGCTCCAGCAGATGGTTGAAGCCATGCTGTCGAGCGAGGACGGATGGAGAGCGGTTTCCTCCTTCAGCGAGACGGTAATGTCCCTGAAGGAGGCCGCGGAGAGGACCAGGGAGGTGGATGCGTACGCAGACCCGATCCGACGACGGCGGACTGGCGGTCGGCGGCGTCGCTACGCAGCCCACCTCCCTTAGTGCCGTCACAGGGGGCCGCGGGGACCGGGGGAACCCGCGGACTTCCTCCCCTGTTGATGAAGCAGGGCACCTTGCCTTCGGGGTGCCCTGAAGATTGCCAGACGTAGGGGCGTCACGAATGTAGTAGCAACGCTCTAGTTCTCGTGGCGCCCCGTAAAAGCGTGGGAAAGAGGCGCAGGTTAGGTTTAGTGGGTAGTCCGGCGGACGGGATCTCGCGACTACTACCGCCCTCGGCGGTAGTGATGCGTGGAGATCCCTTGCGCTGGGAGTCCCACACTCCCCTCGGTCACCCTCCCCCAGGGCCCGAGGGAGTGTCGCAAGAAAAGACATTCCCCCTGCGTTATCAAAAAAAAAAAAAAAAAAAAAAAAAAAAAAAAAAAAAAAAGGTTGGTTGGGGTTAAGTTGTACACAACTTACCTTTTGGAATTCGACTTACCTTTTGGGATTTGTTCTCGTGGCGTTCTATGTGGTTTTCTTGGATTCTTTTAATACGACTTGGCTTGTTAAAAGGATTTTTCGGGATTTCGCACTAGTTTACTCACCTGGCTTTGTTTAACGGATTTTTGATACTTCTTTGTATATTGACTTTGGCTTGTTTTTTGGTTTTGGTTCCTGCCTGCTCGTCGACCCGGCTTCCATTTGGACTCTGGGGGCGCCCCCCCCCCTTGTGGGGGGCCCGAGACGATGGCAGACTCGGACGCAAGTGCCATTCAAGGGGCTATCTCGGGGGTGTTAGCGGGGAAGATTTCCGCCCGCAGGAGGCTCAGTGCCCAGCGCGGGGGGGAATCTGACCCCGATTCGGACGTGTCGTCCCGGTATAAAGGGACAGGGGAGGATGAAGCTGACACGGATGTGTCAGCTAGAAGGATGGTGGCTGCGGCCCGGAGGGTGTATAAGAGCCGCTCCGGACCGCGAAGTGGCGGACGCGGGGCTGTCCTGCGGTACTCCCGGGGGGGGACCTCCGACGAGCTGGTTGCTCGTTCGGATGCTCTCATCCGGGAGGCCCAGCTGCAGGTAGAGAGGAATGTGGCGACGATCGAGGCCTCGACTTCTTCTAAAGGGGAAACCTATAAGAAGAAGTCAGACGAGTCCTCCGACGTGGTAGAGGCTTCGGGAGAGATCGACCCCAGGGAGACCGACCTGGGGAGGATGGGAGCAGAAGAGCTGCTCACGTTGGCCAAGAGCCACGTGGCAGCCATCTACAGGGTTGCCCAAACCTCGGGCAACCTGAAGGGGGGGTATATTAAAAAATTGAAGGCCGCTGCCGGGACCCTCGCGGATGTGGTGGAAAACCTGTCCGCGAGGTCCCTGGATGCTGAGAACCGGAGGTTGTCCGTCGACAACCTCCGGCTAAAACGGGAAATCGACTCCCTGCGGGGCGAGCTGAAGGCTCACCGCAGGGAGTACAGTGAAATGAAGGCAGCGGCCAAGAAGGGAGACCAGGCTGCCGCCCCGCGGGATGTACCCCCCCCTCCCACTTGGGATATGGAGACCCTGCAGAGGGCCATCGTGACGTCGGTGGGGCCCCTCCTTGACGCTCGTCTCGCGGCGATCGAGGAGCGTCTGCCTCCGCAGACGATCCTTCGCCCGCCGCTGGCGAGCGACAAGAAAAAGAAGGGGGAGACGAACCCCCCCCCACGGAGAGTTGCTCCCACCCCCACCCCGCCGGTATCCGCGCGGGAGATGGTGGTGGATGCCCGGACTGACGACGAGGTGGCTCTACCCCCACCTCCAGCACCAGGACAATCACGCCCTCCGCCCAAAAAGGTGGGGGCGGCAGGGTCATCTAAGGTTGGGACCAAGGAGTTTCCCTCGTTGAGGACTCCGAGGTCCCAAATAAAAGGATTTGCTCCCCCCGTGGAGTCTAGTGCCCCCCCCACGGATAATGAGTGGACCGTGGTGGAGGGGGGCAGGAAAGGCAAGGGGAAAGGAAAGGGGAAGGGAGCGGGCAGGGGACCGAATCCTTCGGCCCCCCTCCAATCCACCCAACCCCCAACCGAACCCCGCACCTCCCGACGGGAGGAAAGAAGGGAGGATCGACGGGATTCACGGAGAGAGGCTCGGCGCGGGCCCCCGGGGAAAGTGAACCCCTCCCGCCTGATGGAGGCGAAAACTCCGGTAGTACGGCTCAAACTGCTACCGGAGGCGGAGGGGAAGGGGCTCACCTATAGAGAGGTGTTTGCGAAGGCCCGGGGTTCCGTCGACATCGTCGCCCTGGGGCTAAAGAGAGGCCTCAGGGTCCTTCGGTCCGCCAACGACTCTCGGTTGCTGGAGTTGCCGCCCGGCCCCGAGAACGTGGAGTTGGCTGATCGGATCGCCGAGCTCCTCCGCGGGCCTCTCGCTGGGGTGGCGGAGATCTCCAGGCCAGTGAAAAGGGGGGAAATCCGGCTCACGGGTCTGGACGACTCGGTCACCCCAGAGATGATCGAGGAAGAGGTTGCCCGAGTAGGGAACTGTCCCCGCTCCCAGGTCCGGGCAGCGGGGATCGGAATAGGTGCAGGAGGTCTGGGCTCGTCGTGGGTGACGTGCCCAATACCGGTGGCTAAGAGCGTGGCTGAAGCCGGTCACTTGTTGCTCGGCTTCACTTCGGCCGCAGTGGAGGCGTACGAGAATCGCCCGCTGCGGTGCTTCAGGTGTCTTGCCACCGGGCACTCGACCGCGGCGTGTCCGGACGGCCGGGGGGACAAATCCAATTTGTGTTACCGCTGTGGCAAAAGCGGGCACATCTTGGCAGAATGCAGGGCGGAAAAGGCGCATTGCGTGATCTGCGCCGAAGAGGGACGGAGGGCAGATCACGTGGCCATGTCCAGGCGCTGCCAGCCTGGAAATGTCCCCGCCAAATTTGTCCCCCCGGCCAATAGGCTCGGGAGGAGAGAGGGTAGAATCGTGGGGGAATCTCGTATGTCTGATTAATGCCTGTACAGCATACGAGATTCCTCCAGGGGAATTTAAACCACTCCGCCGGGGCTCAGGACTTGTTCCTGCAGTCCATGGCGGAGTGGGGGATTGGTCCAGCGGTAGTAAGTGAGCCGTACTACATCCCCACCCAGGAGAACTGGGTAGGGGACCTCGACGGCCTGGTGGCGGTGATTGCTAGGTCAGGCACTAGCCCCCCTCTCACTTCCATCGAGAGGGGACGGGGTTATGCGGCGGCGGGTTGGGGAGAGTACACTGTCATTGGGGTGTACTTCTCCCCGAACCGGTCCCTGGCGGAGTTCGAGACGTTCTTGGATTCCGTCAGGGCCGCCGTGGCGAGACAGTCGTCGAGGGCGACGTTCGTCCTTGGCGACTTCAACGCCAAATCCCGTTCCTGGGGGAACACCGTCACCGACGCGCGGGGAAGACTCGTGGAGGCGTGGGCGTTACAAAGTGGTCTGTCGATCCTCAATCGAGGGTCGGTCCATACCTGCGTGCGATCGCGGGGTGGATCCATCGTGGATTTATCATTCGCTACCCATGCGATCGCACGCAGGGTGGTGAACTGGACGGTTGAGGAGGAGGTGGAGACGCTCTCGGACCATCTGTATATCAGGTTCGAGGTCTCCCCTCCTCCCAGTAGGATGACAGACCCCCCACGTGGCCACGGGCACTTCCCGCGTTGGGCCGTCAGCCGGCTGGATCCCCAGCTGGCTGAGGAGACGGCGGTCGTCGAGGGCTGGACCAATCCGGTGGATGGCGGAACTCCGGAGGAACTGGCGGAGCGCATGCGCAGATCTTTGGGAAGGGTCTGCGATGCCTCCATGCCACGGTCGCGTCGGCGCTGGCAGCGGCCAGGCGTCCATTGGTGGACTGCGGAGATCGGTGCCCTGCGAGAGGCAGCTCAAAGGTTGCACCGGTCTCTCAAGCGCTGCCGGCGACGGCTTCCTCCGGAGTTGGAGGAGGAGATCAGGCTAGGGGAGGAGTATCGGGTTGCCAAAAAGGCCCTTCAAGTGGCAATTTGCCAGGCGAAGGCCCGGGCCCGGGAAGAACTTCTGGAGTCGTTGGACAGGGACCCCTGGGGACGTCCGTATCGGGCGGCACGTAAAAAGTTGCGTGCCTTTGCCACCCCGATTACGGAGTCCTTACCGGACGGGGTCCTTGAAAGGATTGTCGACGGACTCTTCCCGGATCCGGGAGCCCATACTCCCCCCGTGATGAATCCTCCTCCCGGGGTTATTCCTTCTGAGACGGCACCTCCCCCCGTCTCAGAAGAGGAACTTGAAACGGCCCTGGATCGCCTCCGGGGCCGTAGGACGGCACCGGGACCAGACGGGGTTCCAGGCCGGGCCCTCTTCCTGGCCGCCAAACATCTCGGCGGTCAGCTTCGGGGACTATATGATGCCTGCATCAGTACAGGTGAGTTCCCGAAGCAGTGGAAGGAGGGCCGGCTGTGTCTGATCCCGAAGGAGGGCCGCCCCCCTGATGACCCCTCTGCGTACAGGCCCATCGTCCTGCTTGACGAGGTGGCCAAGATCTTCGAGAAGATATTGGCCAGTCGCCTCGTCAAGCACATCAACAACGACGGGCCTGGTCTCTCGGAGGCACAATATGGGTTTAGACCAGGGCGCTCCACGTTGGACGCCCTGGATGCGTTAAGGTGCCTCACGAGAGAGGCAGAGGGGATGGAGGAGTCTGTCCTGGTGGTATCGCTAGATATAGCGAACGCCTTCAACAGCCTCCCGTTCGAGACGATACTGGAGGCACTCCGGTACCAGGGAGTGCCTCTGTACCTCATGAGGTTGTTGAGGGCATACCTCCAGGACAGACACGTCCTCTGGGAGGGGGGCGGCTATGGTCAGATCGCTGGGCGACGACGTGTGGTGTGCGGTGTTCCACAGGGATCGGTTCTGGGTCCGATCCTGTGGAACATCGGATACGACTGGCTCCTCCGAGAGCCAGTCCTACCCGGGATGGGGGTGTTCTGTTACGCGGATGACACCCTCATCACGGCCCGGGGTGGTACGTATGATGAGTCCGTGGAGCTGGCCAACGCGTCCTCCGCGTTGGTCGTAGGAAGGATCCAGCGTCTGGGCCTCAGAGTCTCCGTAGAGAAAACTGAGGCCCTGATGTTCCACGGGCGTCGTAGGAGACCACCCCGGGACACGCACGTCGTCGTCCAGGGAGTGGCAGTGGCGGTAGAGGCCCAAATGAAATATTTGGGCCTCATCTTGGATGGGAAGTGGAGTTTCGGGGCTCATTTCGAGCAGTTGACCCCGAGACTCCTAAGGACCGCCGCTGCCCTGGCCAGACTCCTGCCGAATGTGGGAGGGCCAGGTGCGGCCTGTAGGAGGTTGTACTCGGGCATCTTACGGAGTATGGCACTGTACGGTGCCCCCGTGTGGAGTCACGCCCTTCACCGCAAGAACAGGACGTTGCTGAGGCGCTGTCAGCGCGTCCTTGCGGTGAGGGCCATTCGGGGGTACCGGACGGTGTCTTGGACGGCGGCGACACTCCTGGCGGGTGATCCGCCGTGGGAACTCCAAGCGGAGACGCTCGCCAGGGTGTTCCGCTTCCGCCAAGATGCCCGAGGGAGAGGTTTGAGGCCGTGCCTGGCAGAGGTCGCGAAAGTCAGGGCCGAGGCGACCGCGGCCCTGATGGCGAAATGGGAGGAGGACCTGAGGTCCCCAGTGGCTGGAGCCGCGACGGTGGAGGCGATCCGCCCCCACCTGTCGCGTTGGGTCCCTCGAAAAAGAGGGACCCTCACATACAGGATGGTGCAGATACTTACCGGGCATGGTTGCTTCGGTAAGTATCTGCATCGTACTGCGGGGCGTGAACCGACACCGGAGTGTAAGCACTGCGGCGCACCCGAGGACACAGCGATCCATACGCTGACGGAGTGCGCCGCCTGGGGACCTCAGCGCCACCTGTTGGAGAACGTGGCGGGACCGGTCGACTCACTCCAAAGCATGGTCACTGCCATGCTGCGGAGTGAGGACCGTTGGGCGGCGGTGGCCTCCTTCTGCGAAGCGGTAATGCTCCAGAAGGAGGTCGCCGAAAGGGAGAGGGAGGAAGACGCGGCGGCAGACCCGATCCGCCGGCGGCGCATAGGCCGGCGCAGGGGTCGCTACGCCCGTCTCCTCCTGCCTTAGGGATTCCATCATAGGGGCCCGCGGGTCCGGGGGCACCCGCGGGACTTCCCCCCCTATTGGTGAAGAGGGTGGCCTTCCCCGAGGGCCACCCTGGGGTTAAGCCATGCGTCGGGGCGTCACAGTCGTGTACCTACGGTCTATATCCTGTGACGCCCCATAAAAGCGCTAGGGATTAGGGGCGCAGGTTAGGTTTAGTGGGTAGTCTGGCGGACGGAATCTCGCGACTGCTACGCTCTCGTAGCCATGCGTGGAGATTCCGGCCGCTGGGAGTCTCACACACCCTCGGTCAACCCCCCACCGGGCCCGAGGCAGTGTCACAAGAAAAGAATGTCGAGGCTCAGGCAGAGGCCTTTGTCAGCGACCTCCGCCAGAACGCTAAGAAGAAGACAAAGGCCCCTGCGTCTTCAGGAAAAGATATACCCCCCGAGATGGACCCGAGGGTCACGGACGTCGACCTTTTGGATGCGGAGGAGCTCCGCACCATGGCCGGCGTCCATGTGGCAGCGATCTACAACGTTGCCCAGACCTCGGGGAACCTCAAGGGGGGTTATATAAAGAAACTGAAAGAGGCGGCGGCGGCCCTCATGGAGGTGACCGAGAGTCTCTCCAAGAGGACCGTCGACGCAGAAACAAGGAAACTGAGCCTCGACAATCTGAAGCTCAAGAGAGAGGTGGACTCCCTACGGGCCGAGATTCGGTCATACCGTAGGGAGTTCGAGGAAATGAAGACCGCGGCCAAGGAGTCCGCGGCCAAGGACAAGGCGGCGGCCAAGGAGGCCACCGCCAAAGGGAAAGCCGCGACCAAGGAGGCCGCGGCCAGGGAAGCTGCGGCCAAGGAGGCCGAGGCTAGCGATGGAGGGCCCCCGCCCCAGAAAAAGGGGGGGAGTTCCACCACCGAATCTCCCCCATTCGACGTGGAGGAGCTGAAACGCTCCATAATCCTGTCGATGGGGGAGTTCATCAACGCCCGCTTCGCGGCCCTTGAGGCCCCCCTCCCCCCCCCCCCGGCCATCCGTCCGCCGCTTGCGGCGGATAAAAGGAACAAGGCGGCACCCGGGACCTCGGGTGCCACGCCGCCTACGGCTGCTCCTCCCAGGGTCTCCGACGATCTGACGGACCCCCTGGCGACGGAGTGTGAGCCAATCCCGACGGCGGCGACCCCCGCTCCCCCCGTCGTATGCAAAAGTGGTGGGCCCTCCGCGCCCGCCGTCGAAACCGGGCCCCTCTGGCGTCCAGAGGGCCCCCAGGAAACAGGGGGTGGCTCCGGCCCCCCCAATGTGGTCGATCCCCCCCACTGCCCCCCTCCCCCACCCAGGAGGACCAGTGTGAGAGGACAGTGGTGGGAGGTGGTAGGAGGGGCAGAGGGAGAGGACGGGGCGCAAGAAGAGCAGGGGGATACCCTGCCCTGACCCCCGCACCTCAATACTCCGCCCCCCAGCAGAGTTACGCGCCGGTGAGGAGACCTCCTCCAAGGAAGCCGGCCCCGCTAGTGGAGGCCAAGGCAGCAGCAGTAATGGTGACGCTGCTGCCCGAGGCCGCTAGGAACGGGGTGACATACCGCCAGGTTTTTGAGCAGGCCGCGAAGGTAGTGGACCTGCAAGCGATGGGCCTCAAGGAGGGCCTTAAGATCAACCGGACGGCCAACGATGCCCGGCTCTTGGAGCTGCCACCAGGGCCGGAGGGCATCGAGAAGGCCGACCGGTTGGCTTTGGCCCTCAGCGCAGTGTTGACAGGCGTGGCCGAGGTCGCCAGGCCTGTGAAGAAAGGAGACATCCGTGTCACAGGGCTTGACGACTCGGTCACGCCTTGGTTGTTAGAGGAGGCCATCGCTCGCGCAGGGAACTGCCCTCGCGAGCACGTCAAATCTGGCGGTATCGGTGTGGGACCGGGGGGGATGGGCGCTGCTTACGTCCAATGCCCCATCCCGGTCGCGAAAATGTTAACTGAGCTGAAGCACATTTGCGTGGGCTTCAGCTCAGCGGAGGTCTCGGCCCGTGAGAGGCGACCCATACGCTGTATGCGGTGCCTCTACACGGGCCACATCACAGTAATGTGCCCAGACGGGCGAGTAGACAGGTCGGCCCTGTGTTTCCGCTGCGGCAAAAGCGGACACAGGGTCGCCCAATGCGCGGAGCCTAACGCTCACTGCGTGGTTTGCGCCGAGTCGGGTCTCGACGCAAACCACGTCTCACTGTCGAGGGGCTGCCTCCCTCCGCATGTGAGAGGCAAGTTTGTCCCCCCGGCGAACGTCGGGATAGCAAGAAACCAGCAGGAGTCTAGTATGTCCCACTAACATGCCCGGACGACATACTAGACTCCTGCAAGGAAACGTAAACCACTCCGCCGGGGCCCAGGATTTACTCCTGCAGTCCATGGCGGAGTGGGAGGTTGGTCTGGCCGTAATATCGGAGCCGTATTACGTCCCCGCCCAGAGCAACTGGGTTGGGGACCTGGACGACACGGTGGCAGTGGTGGCCAGTTCGGGCGCTGGCACCCCGCTCATCGAGATCGAGCGGGGGCGGGGTTACGCGGTGGCAGGGTGGGGGGAGCACACCTTCATAGGTGTGTACTTTTCCCCCAACCGACCCCTGGCAGAATTCGAGCGTTTCTTGGATTCTGTCAGGGCCGCCGTGGGCAGACAGTTGCCGAGGGCGACGTTCGTACTCGGCGACTTCAACGCCAAATCCCGCTCCTGGGGAAACACTGTCACCGAATTGAGGGGACTGGCTGTGGAAACGTGGGCATTTCAAAGTGGTTTGACCCTTTTGAACCGAGGTTCGGTCCACACCTGCGTGCGAGCGCGGGGTGGCTCCGTAGTAGATTTGTCGTTTGCCACCCATGCGATCGCACGCAGGGTGACGAATTGGAAAGTCGAGGAGGAGGTGGAGACTCTGTCAGACCACCTCTATATAAGGTTTGAAGTCTCCCCTCCTCCTAATGTGATAGGGTCAAACCCCCCACGTAGCCACGGCCAGTTCCCTCGATGGGCCATCAGCCGGCTCGACCCCGAGCTGGCTGAGGAAATGGCCGTCGTCCAGGGCTGGACCAACCGAGAGAGAAACACCTGTCCGGAGGATCTGGCGGAGGGCATGCGCAGAACCCTTACGAGGGTCTGCGATGCCTCGATGCCACGGTCGCGTCGACGTCGGCAGAAACCAGCGGTTTACTGGTGGACCGCGGAGATCGGGGGTCTGAGGGAGGCAGCCCTTCGGGCTCGCCGATCTCTGAAGAACTGCCGGCGTCGGCATCCTCCGGACAGAGGTGAGGAGGAACATCGCTTGGAGGAGTATAGGGTTGCCAAGAAGGCTCTTCAGGTGGCCATTTGTCAGGCGAAGACCCGGGCTCGGGAAGAAATCCTATCCACGTTGGATGCGGACCCCTGGGGACGTCCGTACCGGGTGGCGCGCAAGAAAATGCGCGCCTGCTCCACCCCGGTTACGGAGTCCCTGCCGGACGGGGTCCTGAACCGGATTATAGATGGACTCTTCCCGGACCCGGGAGCCTTTGCTCCTCCTAGGATGTGTCCTCCTCGGATTGTACCCTCGGAGACTGATCCTCCCCCAGTCTCCGAGGAAGAAATGGAAATGGCCCTGGATCGACTCCGGGGCCGGAAAACGGCACCGGGACCGGACGGGGTCCCAGGCCGGGTCCTCTTCCTGGCCGCCAAACATCTAGGCGGCCAGCTTCGGGAACTCTTTGACGCCTGCATCAGGACAGGTGAGTTCCCGAAGCAGTGGAAAGAGGGCCGGCTGTGCCTCATCCCGAAAGAGGGCCGCCCTCCCGAAGATCCCTCCGCCTACAGGCCCATCGTGCTGTTGGACGAGGTGGCAAAAGTGTTCGAGAAGATCTTGGCGAGCCGCCTCGTCCAGCACCTTGATTCTGGTGGGCCTGGACTCTCGGAGGCTCAGTACGGATTTAGGTCAGGGCGATCCACTCTGGACGCCCTGTTCGCGCTGAGGAGCCTCACGAGAGAGGCGGAGAGCATAGAGGAGTCTGTCTTGGTGGTATCTTTGGATATCCAAAATGCCTTCAACAGTCTACCTTTTGAAACGATTCTAGAGGCACTCCGGTCTCAGGGAGTGCCTCTGTACCTTGTCAGACTGTTGGAGGCGTACCTCCAAGACAGACATATCCTCTGGGAGGGCGGTTTTGGTCAGATCTCTGGTAGGCGACGTGTCGTGTGCGGTGTTCCACAGGGTTCGGTGCTGGGTCCGATCCTGTGGAACATTGGTTACGACTGGCTCCTCCGCGAGCCAGTCCTGCCCGGGATGGGGGTGATCTGTTATGCCGACGACACCCTCATCACGGCCCGAGGCGGAACCTACGAGGAGTCCGTGGAACTAGCCAACGCCGCAACGGCGTTGGTTGTAGAAAGGGTACGCCGTTTAGGCTTGAGGGTCTCCGCAGAGAAGACGGAGGCCCTCATGTTCCACGGACGACGTAGACAACCGCCTCGGGGCACGCACGTCGCCGTCCAGGGAGTGGCGGTAGCGGTAAAGGCCCAGATGAAGTACCTGGGCCTTGTCCTAGACGGAAAGTGGAATTTCGGGGCCCACTTCACCCAGCTGGCCCCGAGATTGCTAGGTGCCGCTGCCGCCCTGGCCAGACTCTTACCCAATGTGGGAGGGCCGGGCACGGTCTGTAGAAAGTTATATACTGGTGTCCTGCGGAGCATGGCCCTGTACGGCGCCCCCGTATGGGTCGATGCTCTTCACCGCAAGAACAGGACCCATCTGAGACGTTCTCAGAGGGTCCTGGCGGTGCGGGCCATCCGGGGGTACCGGACAGTGTCGTGGACGGCGGCGACACTGCTCGCGAGTGATCCGCCCTGGGAACGCCAGGCGGAGGTGCTCGCGGCAGTGCACCGCTACCGACAGGACACCAGAGAGAGAGGAGAGAGACCGTGTCCGGCAGTTGTGAGAAGGATCAGGGTCTTGGCGACCGAGGCCCTGATCCAAGATTGGGCTGATGACCTGAGGACCCCAGAAGCAGGAGCTGAGACGGTGGCGGCGGTCCGCCCCCACCTGTCTCGTTGGGTCTCGAGGAAGTACGGGACCCTAACGTACAGGCTGACGCAGATACTTACCGGGCACGGGTGCTTCGGTAAGTATCTGCATCAGACAGCGGGGCGTGAACCGACGCCAGAATGTGCAGAGTGCGGCGCACCCAACGATACGGCGTATCACACGCTGGTGGAGTGCGCCGCCTGGGGACCTCAGCGTCATCAGCTAGAAAGTTCAGTCGGTCCTGTGTCCTCGCTCCAGCAGTTGGTAGAAGCCATGCTGTCGAGCGAGGACGGATGGAGAGCGGTTTCCTCCTTCAGCCGAACTCGTAGAGGGAGGACGTGTCCACGCATCTCATGCGCTCATGCTATTATCGGTGGAAATTTCCTTTGTTTACGTGTATTATTCATTGGTTTTTTTCCCTTGACTTGGCTTGCTTTTTGGTTTTCCGTTTCCAGCGTTGTATTTTTGACTCGGCATTCGTTTTCTGGTTTTGTTCATACTTCGTTCTTGTTTTGACTTGGCTTGTTTGTTTGGATTAGGTGGTTCTGTCCATTTGATAAAACTCGGCGTGTTCTCGGTTGTTGGTTCCCGCTTCAAGCGGCTAGTTTTAGGTTGTGGGTAGGCTTCCGTTGGTCGGTGGTCACATGGGGCCCCGCTAATGGCGGACCCCGACCCCCGACCCCCTAGGGGGGCAAGCGCGGCCCGTAAAAGGTCCCGCGTTCGCTCCCGCGGTCCATACCAGGACGTTACAGACGCCGACGAATTGGCAACAAAGGCCGCTGTGACCCGGCGGAGCAGGAGCACCGTCGGGCGCGGCAGAGGTGCGGCGAGAGCCGTATCAGTAGGCGCCGCGCCGGGGGTTCACCCGCATGTCGAACCTGTGGGGGTCACCTCCGTAGCGGCAACAATTACAGAAGCGACGCCGAAAGCCACCCACGCGGGGGCCAAAGGTGCCGCAAAAGGTAAGGGCGCCGCGTCGAAGGACTGCCTGCAGGCTGATCCTGCTGGGGAAGCCGACGGCGCGGCGTTACAAAAGGACGCCGCAGTCGCGGCATTACAAAAAGGCGCTGCAGTCGCGGCATCTAAAGAAGACGCCGCAGTTGCGGCAAGTAGTAGTGGCGCAGCGTCGCCGACGATCAGCAGAGGGGGCGAGCCGGCGGAACTGTTGGCTCGCAGTATCGCTCTCTGCGAGGAAATTGAGCGCATGCAAAGCGCCCGTCAAAAGGACAGCGGGGCCTCCGATCCCGCTACAGATCCAGTCGACCCGAGGGAGGGCGATATAGAAAGGATGGGGGCTGAGGAGCTCCGTGTCTTAGCAGGCTCCCACGTAGCCGACATCTTTCATGTCGCCCAGACCTCGGGAAACCTCAAAGGAGGTTATATCAAAAAATTAAAAGAGGCCGCTGGGAAACTGGCCGACATCGTGCAAAGCCTATCGGCGAGGTCCCTGGATTTAGAGAACCGGAGGCTCACGCTTGAGAACCTCCGGTTAAAAAGAGAAGTAGACTCCCTGCGGATGGAGGTCAAGGCACATCGCAGGGAGTACGAGGAGATGCGGGCTGCGGCTAAGGCTGATAGCCTCAACAAAGAGAGGGAGACGGTGGTGGTCTCCAGTCCCCCACTCGACCTAGAGGAGCTCAAACGAGCCATCATAGTGTCGGTGGGGGAAATGATGAACGCCCGGTTCGCCGGGTTTGAGGATCGCCTCCTCCCTCCCCCAATTATTCGTCCACCGCTCGCCGCGGCGAATAAAATAAAAAAGGCGGCGGCGACGCCGCTCCAAAAAGTTACGGCCCCACAGGCGTCCGATGTCGTTATCGACGACATGGTCCCTATGGACGTGGTTCCACAGCCCGTAGAGGTGATGGGTCCCCCTCCCCCACCTCCCCCCAAAAAGAAGGGCAAAAAAGGGAAAACGGCGTCTGACGCCCCGACGCAGACGTCGACGGCGCCCGGGTTCTCAGGGGACTCCGTTTTAACGGAGTTCCCCACGCTGAGGACCAAGCCCGGGCCCCAAGTCCAGGCCACCCCCTCTCCCGCCGCACCTGCGCCCGCTCCCCAGCAGGGGATCGTGGAAGCATGGACGGTGGTAGTGGGTAGGAAGAAAGGCAAGGGGAAGGGGAAAGGGACGTCATCCCAACCCCCTCCCCCCACGCAAGTCCCCGCCCCGCCCCCAGCGCAGAAAGTCCCGCCCAAACCACAGACGAAAAAGAAGCCGCCGGTGGTATTTACAGAGCCGAAATCGGCAGCAGTACTCATCAAGCTGCTGCCGGACGCAGAGAAAAAAGGTGTCACCTACCGCGACGTGTTTCAGAAGGCCGCCGCGGTAGTAGATTTAGCTGCCATGGGCCTCCGAGAGGGCCTTAAACTAATGCGGACCGTCCGCGACTCCCGACTTATAGAGTTACCTCCTGGGCCAGAGGGAGCCGAGAAAGCGGACCGGTTGGCGGAGGCCCTCCGGAGGCCGCTTGAGGGGATGGCCGAGGTCATACGGCCTACAAAGAGGGGGGAGATTTATATCTCAGGGCTAGATGACTCGGTCACGCCCGAGTCTCTACGAGCTGCTGTCGCCCGAGCTGGCAATTGCCAGCTAGATAGAATCGTGGCCAATAGAATTGGCTCAGGACCGGGGGGGATGGGCTCAGCGTACGTGCTGTGCCCAATCCCGTTGGCCAAGATGCTCGCCGAGCAGGGCCACCTGTTGGTGGGCTTCACCTCGGCGAAGGTCGAAGCCAAAGAAACACGGCCAATACGGTGTTACCGTTGCTATGGGCTCGGGCACAGCACACAAATGTGCCCGGAATCCTGCCCCGACAGGTCGGGCTTGTGTCTCCGCTGTGGGAAGAGCGGACACGCAATGCCCGATTGCCCAGCTTCAGTCCCCCACTGCGCAGTCTGCGCAGCGGGGGGAAAGACAGCAACGCACCCAACTCTGGCGAGGGTCTGCCTCCCTCCCATTGTTCGGGGCAGGTTCGTCCCCCTGGCGAGGGCGACAGCAGTCTCGGCTAGAGGGGAGGCTATGTCGGTCAATTAATAATGCCCGTACGACATAGCTTCCTCCAGACTAACGTAAACCACTCCGCCGGCGCGCAGGATCTGGCCATGCAGGCCATGGCGGAGTGGGGGATTGACCTGGCCGTAGTAAGCGAGCCTTACTACGTCCCCGACCAGGGCAACTGGGTCGGGGATCTGGACGAGACGGTGGCGATGGTCGCCAGATCGGGCTCTGGCACCCCGCTCTCTATCATAGAGAGGGGACGGGGTTACGCGGTGGCAGGTTGGGGTCAGCATGCCTTCATAGGCGTGTACTTCTCCCCCAACCGTCCCCTGGCGGAGTTTGAGACGTTCTTAGATTCCGTCAGGGCCGCCGCGGGCAGGTTGTCGCCGAGGGCGTATTTCGTTCTCGGCGACTTTAATGCCAAATCCCGTTCCTGGGGTAACGCCGCCACCGACATGCGAGGACAGGCCGTAGAAGCGTGGGCGCTCCAATGCGGTCTGACCATCTTGAACCGGGGAGCGGTCCATACCTGCGTGCGAGCGCGGGGTGGATCGGTCATCGACCTGTCGTTCGCCACCCACGCGGTCGCACGTAGGGTGGACGGATGGAGAGTCGTGGAGGAGGTGGAGACTCTGTCTGATCATCTCTATATCAGATTTGAGCTCTCCCCTCCTCCGAGCGCGATTTCGGGTCCCTCACGCGGACACGGCCAGTTTCCACGCTGGTCCCTCGGTCGGCTCAATCCAGAGCTGGCCGAGGAGATGGCAATCGTCCAGAGCTGGGTCAATCCAGTCAATACAGGAGGTCCGGAGGTTCTGGCAGAGCGCATGCGCAAGACCCTCGTAAGGGTCTGCGATGCAGCAATGCCTCGGTCGCGTCGGCCCCCGCAGCGGAAGGCGGTCTACTGGTGGACCGCAGAGATCGGCGGTCTGAGGGAGGCAGCCCTCAGAGCGCGCCGGTCTCTCAGACGCTGCCGGCGCCGACAACCTCCGGACTATGTTGAGGAAAACAGTCTTGTCGGGGAGTATCGGGCTGCCAAAAAGGCTCTTCGGCTGGAGATCATCCAGTCGAAGACCCGGGCTCGGGAAGAGATGTTAAAAAGCCTTGATGGGGACCCCTGGGGGCGTCCGTACCGGGTGGCCCGTAAAAAAATGCGGGCTTGTACAACCCCGGTTACGGCGTCCCTCGAGGAGGGGGTCCTCACTTCCGTTATTGACGGACTCTTTCCGGACCCAGGGGCCTTCACTCCCCCGGTGATGAGCCCTCCACATACCAGTCCTTCGGAGACGGAGCCTCCCCTCGTTTCCGAAGAGGAATTAGACATGGCCCTGGAGCGCCTCCGGGGCCGGAAGACTGCACCGGGACCTGATGGGGTCCCGGGCCGAGCCCTCTTCCTGGCCGCTAAACACCTACGCGGCCAGCTTCGGGAACTTTTCAATGCCTGCATCAGGTCAGGCGTATTCCCGAAGCAGTGGAAGGAGGGCCGGCTATGCCTACTTCCGAAGGAAGGTCGTCCTCCCAACGATCCGTCCGCCTACAGGCCCATCGTCTTGCTCAACGAGGCGGCCAAGGTCTTTGAGAAGATCCTCACCGGCCGCCTCGTTCGTCACCTTGATTCGAATGGGCCTGGGCTCTCTGAGGCTCAATATGGATTCAGGGCAGGGCGTTCGACGTTAGACGCCCTGAACGCACTACAGAGCCTCACGAGAGAGGCGGAACACATGAAGGAGTCCGTCCTGGCGGTTTCCCTTGACATCAAAAATGCCTTCAACAGTCTCCCTCACGAGACGATCAGGGCGGGGCTCCTGTCTCATGGAGTCCCCCCGTACCTCACGAGGCTGTTGGAGGATTACCTCCAGGACCGGTACATCCTTTGGGAGGGCGGCCGAACTGGCCAGGTTATAGGTAGGCGACGCGTCGCGTGCGGCGTTCCACAAGGGTCGGTGCTGGGTCCGACCCTGTGGAACATTGGCTACGACTGGCTCCTCCGCGAGCCAGTCCTGCCCGGGATGGGGGTGCTCTGCTTCGCAGACGACACCCTCGTCACGGCCCGGGGTGGAACCTATGAAGAGTCTGTGGAGCTCGCCAACGCCGGAACGGCGTTGGTAGTTCAGCGTATCCGGCGTCTTGGCCTGAGGGTCTCCCCTGAGAAAACGGAGGCCCTCATGTTCCGCAGACCACATAGACGTGCACCCCGGGACGCGCGCGTCGCTGTCCAAGGTGTTGCGGTAGCGGTCAAGCCCCAGATGAGATATCTGGGGCTTGTCATCGATGGCACGTGGAGCTTCGGGGCCCACTTCACCCAGCTGGCCCCGAGGTTGATCAAATCTGCTACCGCCCTGGCCAGGCTTCTTCCGAACGTGGGAGGGCCGGGCGCGGCGGTGAGGAAATTGTACGCCGGCATCCTCCGGAGTATGGCACTGTACGGAGCCCCCGTATGGAGTCATGCACTACACCGGAAAAACAGGACCCTGCTGAGGAGGACTCAGAGGGTTCTGTCGGTGAGGTCCATACGGGGATACCGTACTGTGTCGTGGACGGCGGCGACATTGTTGGCGGGTGATCCGCCCTGGGATCTCCAGGCGGAGGTGCTCGCAACAGTGTACCGCTTCCGGCAGGATGCTCGGGCAAGAGGAGAGATGCCGTGCCCGGCAGAAACTCGGATGATCAGGGTCCAGGCGACCGAGGCTCTGATCCGTATTTGGCAGAGGGACCTGGAGTCCCCAGAAGCTGGGATTGAGACGGTGGAGGCGATCCGCCCCCACCTAGCTCGTTGGGTCTCGCGGAAACGCGGGACCCTGACGTTTAGGATGGTGCAGATACTTACCGGGCACGGATGCTTTGGTAAGTATCTGCATCAAATCGCGGGGCGGGAGCCCTCCCCGCAATGTCACGAGTGCGGCGTGCTCCAAGATACGGCGTTTCACACGCTCGTGGAGTGCGCCGCCTGGGGGCCCCAGAGGGCCCTCTTAGAAAACGTCGTTGGCCCTGTGAGCTCGCTTCGTAGCATGGTCGAGGCGATGCTCCAGGGCCAGCAATCTTGGCTTGCGGTTTCCTCCTTCTGCGAGTCCGTCCTGGCGCAGAAGGAGGCCGCAGAAAGAGTTAGGGAGGAGGACGCGAACGCGGACCCCATCCGCAGGAGGCGGATCGGCGGTAGAAGGCGCCGCTACGCGAATCTCCTCCCATAATTACCGTCACAGGGGGCCGCTGCTACGGGGGGAGCAGCGGGCTTCCCCCCCCTGATTGATGAAGTGGGTCACTCTGCCACCGGGGTGGCCCAGTATTACCGAGCGTGGGGGCGTCACGGTGCAGTAACTCTGTTCTAGATCCCGTGACGCCCCGTAAAAGCGTTGATATAGGGGCGCAGGTTTAGGTTTAGTGGGTAGTTTGGCGATCGGTTTCTCGCGACTGCTTCTGTTTGAAGCTAGCGTGGAGAACCGGCCGCCGAGAGTCCCACACACCCTCGATGCATGCTTCTGCGCTGCATTTGGCTCTTCCCCCGAAGAGCCCGAGGAGCGGGCGACAAGAAGAAGAAGGGGGGGACTAACCCCCCCCCGAGGGTTGTTGTTCGCCACCCCATCACCTCCGACACGGAGGCGATGACGGTGGGCGCAGGGACGGATGGAGAGGTGATCCCCCCACCTCCCAAAGCTGGGCCATCACGTCCGCCGCCGAAAAAAGCGGCGGTAGCGGGCCCATCGAGGACTGGGACCAAGGAGTTTCCTGCTCTCAGGACTCCGAGGTCCCAGATTCCTGGATTTGCCCCCCAAGAGTCGTCAGCTCCCCCCACGGACAATGAGTGGACCGTGGTGGGAGCCGGGAAGAAAGGGAAGGGAAAGGGGAAGGGAGCGGGCAGGGGCCCGAACACTTCGGCCCCCCCCCAGTCCACCCAACCCCCAACCCAACCCCGTACCTCCCAAAGGGAGGACAAAAGGAGGGAGACCAGGAGGGAGGCACGCGGCAGGCCCCCGGGTAAAGTGAACCCGGAGAGCCTTACGGAGGAGAAGGCCCCGGTAGTGATGGTTAAATTGCTACCGGAGGCGGCGGCAAAGGGGACGACGTATCGCGACGTCTTCGCCAAGGCGAGGGGCGTCGTCGATATCGTCGCCCTTGGGCTGAAAAAGGGGCTCACGGTCCTCCGGGCCGCCAATGACGCCAGGTTGCTGCAGTTTCCGCCCGGCCCCGAAAATGCGCAGTTGGCGGACCGGGTGGCCGAATTGTTACGGGGGGTACTCGCCGGAGTGGCGGAGATCTACAGGCCCGTGAAGCGGGGGGAAATCCACCTAACGGGCCTGGACGACTCCGTCACCTCGGACCTGATCGAGGAGGAGGTGGCGAGAGTGGGGAATTGTCCCCGCTCTCAGGTAAGGGCATCGGGGATAGGGATTGGACAGGGGGGTCTTGGCTCGTCATGGGTCCAATGCCCCATCCCGGTGGCGAAGCTCCTGGCTGAGGCCGGTCATCTCTTGATCGGCTTCACCTCGGCCGCAGTGGTGGCGTACGAAAAACGCCCACTGCGGTGCTTCAGGTGCCTCGCCATCGGGCACATGACGACAACGTGCCCAGAGGGCCGGGGGGACAAATCGGACATGTGTTACCGCTGCGGGAAGAGCGGTCACATCATGTACGAGTGCAGGTCGGCAAAGGCACACTGTGTGGTGTGTGCCGAAGCAGGGCGTCGGGCAGACCACACGACAATGTCCAGGCGCTGCCGGCCTGCCACTGTCGCCGGCAAGTTTGTCCCCCCGGCCAATAGGCTCGGGAGTAGGGAGGTCAGAACAGGGGGGGAGTCTCGTATGTCTGACTGATGCCTGTACAGCATACGAGATTCCTCCAGGGGAATACTAACCACTCCGCCGGGGCTCAGGATTTATTCCTGCAGTCGATGGCGGAGTGGAGGATTGGTCCAGCGGTAGTGAGTGAGCCGTACTACATCCCCACCCAGGAGAACTGGGTTGGGGACCTCGACGGCCTGGTGGCGGTGGTGGCTAGGTCAGGCACTAGCCCCCCTCTCATTTCCATCGAGAGGGGACGGGGTTACGCGGCGGCGGGTTGGGGAGAGTACACCATCATCGGTGTGTACTTTCCCCCAAACCGTCCCCTGGCGGAGTTCGAGACGTTCTTGGATTCCGTCAGGGCCGCCGTGGCGAGACAGTCGCCGAGGGCAACGTTTGTCCTCGGCGACTTCAACGCCAAATCCCGTTCCTGGGGGAACACCGTCACCGACGCGCGGGGAAGACTCGTGGAGGCGTGGGCGCTACAAAGTGGTCTGTCGATCCTCAACCGAGGGTCGGTCCATACCTGCGTGCGATCGCGGGGTGGATCTATCGTGGATTTGTCATTCGCTACCCATGCGATCGCACGCAGGGTGGTGAACTGGGCGGTTGAGGAGGAGGTGGAGACGCTCTCGGACCACCTGTATATCAGGTTCGAGGTCCCCCCCCCCCCCAGTAGGGCGACAGACCCCCCACGTGGCCACGGGCACTTCCCGCGCTGGGCCGTCAGCCGGCTGGATCCCCAGCTGGCTGAGGAGACGGCGGTCGTCGAGGGCTGGACCAATCCGGTGGATGGAAGAACTCCGGAGGAACTGGCGGAGCGCATGCGCATAATCTGTGGGAAGGATCTGCGATGCCCCCATGCCACGGTCGCGTCGGCGCTGGCAGCGGCCAGGCGTCCACTGGTGGACTGCGGAGATCGGTGCCCTGCGAGAGGCAGCTCAAGGGTTGCACCGATCTCTCAAACGCTGCCGGCGTCGGCTTCCTCCGGAGTTGGAGGAGGAGATCAGGCTAGGGGAGGAGTATCGGGCTGCCAAAAAGGCCCTTCGTGTGGCAATATGCCAGGCGAAGGCCCGGGCACGGGAAGAACTACTGGAGTCCCTGGACAGGGACCCCTGGGGACGTCCGTATCGGGCGGCGCGCAAAAAGCTTCGCGCCTTCGCCGCCCCGATAACGGAGTCCCTACCAGAAGGGGTCCTTGAAAGGATAGTGGACGGACTCTTCCCGGACCCGGGAGTCCATACTCCCCCCGTGATGAACCCTCCTCCCGGGGTGTTTCCTTCTGAGACGGCACCTCCCCCCGTCTCAGAAGAGGAGTTGGAAACGGCCCTGGATCGCCTCCGAGGTCGAAGGACGGCACCAGGGCCGGACGGGGTTCCAGGCCGGGCCCTCTTCCTGGCCGCCAAACATCTCGGCGGCCATCTTCGGGAACTATATGATGCCTGCATCAGCTCAGGTGAGTTCCCGAAGCCGTGGAAGGAGGGCCGGCTGTGCCTGATCCCCAAGGAGGGCCGCCCCCCGGATGACCCCTCTGCATACAGGCCCATCGTCCTGCTTGACGAGGTGGCCAAGATCTTCGAAAAGATATTGGCCAGTCGCCTCGTCAAGCACATCACCAACGACGGGCCTGGTCTCTCGGAGGCACAATACGGGTTTAGACCAGGGCGCTCCACGTTGGACGCCCTGGATGCGTTAAGGTGCCTCACGAGAGAGGCAGAGGGGATGGAGGAGTCTGTCCTGGCGGTATCGCTGGATATAGCGAACGCCTTCAACAGCCTCCCGTTCGAGACGATACTGGAGGCACTCCGGTACCAGGGAGTGCCTCTGTACCTCATGAGGCTGTTGAGGGCATACCTCCAGGACAGATACGTCCTCTGGGAGGGGGGCGGCTATGGCCAGATCGCTGGGCGTCGGCGTGTGATGTGCGGTGTTCCACAGGGATCGGTTCTGGGTCCGATCCTGTGGAACATCGGATACGACTGGCTCCTCCGAGAGCCAGTCCTTCCCGGGATGGGGGTGTTCTGTTACGCGGATGACACCCTCATCACGGCCCGGGGTGGTACGTATGAAGAGTCCGTGGAGCTGGCCAACGCGTCCTCCGCGTTGGTATTAGGGCGGATACAGCGTCTGGGCCTCAGAGTCTCTGTCGAGAAAACTGAGGCCCTGATGTTCCACGGGCGTCGTAGGAGACCACCCCGGGACACGCACGTCGTCGTCCAGGGAGTGGCAGTGGCGGTCGAGGCCCAGATGAAGTATCTGGGCCTCACACTGGATGGAAGATGGAGTTTCGGGGCTCATTTCGAACAGCTGACCCCGAGACTCCTAAGGACCGCCGCTGCCCTGGCCAGACTCCTGCCCAATGTGGGAGGGCCAGGCGCGGCCTGTAGGAGGTTGTACTCGGGTATCTTACGGAGTATGGCACTGTACGGTGCCCCCGTGTGGAGTCACGCCCTTCACCGCAAGAACAGGACGCTGCTGAGGCGTTGTCAGCGCGTCCTTGCGGTGAGGGCCATACGGGGGTACCGGACGGTGTCTTGGACGGCGGCGACACTCCTGGCGGGTGATCCGCCGTGGGAACTCCAAGCGGAGACGCTCGCCAGGGTGTTCCGCTTCCGCCAAGATGCCCGAGGGAGAGGTTTGAGGCCGTGCCTGGCAGAGGTCGCGAAAGTCAGGGCCGAGGCGACCGCGGCCCTGATGGCGAAATGGGAGGAGGACCTGAGGTCCCCAGTGGCTGGAGCCGCGACGGTGGAGGCGATCCGCCCCCACCTGTCGCGTTGGGTCCCTCGAAAAAGAGGGACCCTCACATACAGGATGGTGCAGATACTTACCGGGCATGGCTGCTTCGGTAAGTATCTGCATCGTACTGCGGGGCGTGAACCGACACCGGAGTGTCAGCACTGCGGCGCACCCGAGGACACAGCTATCCACACGCTGACGGAGTGCGCCGCCTGGGGACCTCAGCGCCACCAGTTGGTAAACGTGGCGGGACCGGTTGACTCACTCCAAAGCATGGTCACTGCCATGCTGCGGAGTGAGGACCGTTGGGCGGCGGTGGCCTCCTTCTGTGAAGCGGTAATGCTCCAGAAGGAGGTCGCCGAAAGGGAGAGGGAGGAAGACGCGGCGGCAGACCCGATTCGCCGGCGGCGCATAGGCCGGCGCAGGGGTCGCTACGCCCGTCTCCTCCTGCCCTAGGGATTCCATCATAGGGGCCCGCGGGTCCGGGGGCACCCGCGGGACTTCCCCCCCTATTGGTGAAGAGGTTGGCCTTCCCCGAGGGCCACTCTAGGGAGTAAAGCCATGCGTCGGGGCGTCACAGTCGTGTACCTACGGTCTATATCCTGTGACGCCCCATAAAAGCGCTAGGGAGTAGGGGCGCAGGTTAGGTTTAGTGGGTAGTCTGGCGGACGGAATCTCGCGACTGCTACGTTCTCGTAGCCATGCGTGAAGATTCCGGCCGCTGGGAGTCTCACACACCCTCGGTCAACCCCCCCCCGGGCCCGAGGTAGTGTCACAAGAAAAGACATTCCCCCTGCGTTATCAAAAAAAAAAAAAAAAAAAAAGGGTTCTTCACCGCAAGAACAGGACCCATCTGAGACGTTCTCAGAGGGTCCTGGCGGTGCGGGCCATCCGGGGGTACCGGACAGTGTCGTGGACGGCGGCGACACTGCTCGCGAGTGATCCGCCCTGGGAGCTCCAGGCGGGGGCGCTCGCGGCAGGGCACCGCTACCGGCAGGACACCAGAGACAGAGGAGAGAGGCCGTGTCCGGCAGTAGTAAGAAGGATCAGGGTCTTGGCGACCGAGGTCCTGATCCAAGCATGGGCTGATGACCTGAGGTCCCCAGAAGCAGGAGTAGAGACGGTGGCGGCGGTCCGCCCCCACCTGTCTCGTTGGGTCTCGAGGAAGTACGGGACCCTAACGTACAGGCTGACGCAGATACTTACCGGGCACGGGTGCTTCGGTAAGTATCTGCATCAGACAGCGGGGCGTGAACCGACGCCAGAATGTGCAGAGTGCGGCGCACCCAGCGATACGGCGTATCATACGCTGGTGGAGTGCGCCGCCTGGGGACCTCAGCGTCATCAGCTAGAAAGTACAGTCGGTCCTGTGTCCTCGCTCCAGCAGTTGGTAGAAGCCATGCTGTCGAGCGAGGACGGATGGAGAGCGGTTTCCTCCTTCAGCGAGACGGTAATGTCCCTGAAGGAGGCCGCGGAGAGGACCAGGGAGGTGGATGCGTACGCAGACCCGATCCGGCGACGGCGGACTGGCGGCCGGCGGCGTCGCTACGCAGCCCACCTCCCTTAGTGCCGTCACAGGGGGCCGCGGGGACCGGGGGTACCCGCGGACTTCCCCCCCTGTTGATGAAGCAGGGCACCTTGCCTTCGGGGTGTCCTGAAGATTGCCAGACGTAGGGGCGTCACGAATGTAGTAGCACCGCTCTAGTTCTCGTGGCGCCCCGTAAAAGCGTGGGAAAGAGGCGCAGGTTAGGTTTAGTGGGTAGTCCGGCGGACGGGATCTCGCGACTACTACCGCCCTCGGCGGTAGTTATGCGTGGAGATCCATTCCGCTGGGAGTCCCACACTCCCCTCGGTCACCCTCCCCCGAGGGCCCGAGGCAGTGTCGCAAGAAAAGACATTCCCCCTGCGTTATCAAAAAAAAAAAAAAAAAAAGGTCGAGCGGCTATTCGAGCGGCTAGTTGACGCAGGCGGAATGCCGCGCTCTAGCCGATCACGAATGTTAAGCGACACCGGCCGCAGTCAGTACATGGATGGGTGACCCCTGACATTGGAAAAACTGTGTGTCGGTTAGCTTTAGAAAGATGAATTTGTGGCTAATCGTACCCACGAGTGTGATATAGCTTACCCGGGGAAGCCCGGGCCCGGCCAACTGTGCCAGGAGCTGAAGCCTCATTGCACGGGTGCGATAAGTGGTGGATAAATTCGAACAACATTTTGATAAATTCGAACAACATTTTTAAGGGTTTTCAGAGTTTTTCGAAAGTTTTCTTTTATGGTTTTTTCCTTGATTATTGTTAACGACTCGGCTTGCTTAATGGACTACTGACATTCTTGCCTAGCTGTTGACCCGGATTTGCCTGTTTTTGATCGATTTCTGCATTTGACTGTTTTACCTGGATTTTCTTACTGGACTTTGTTTTTGCGCGTGATTTGGACTTGTTGTTTGCTCCGGACTTATCCCTCTCCATCCCCATGGGGGGGGGGGCCCACTAATGGCCGACTCGGTGCAGAGTCGCGCCTCGGGAGTGTGCGAGGTCCGGAAACGGACTAACGCACGCTCCCGCGGAGAAAATGTTGGCTCCGACTCGGACGAGTCGGGAAGGAAGGTGGTGACCCAAGAGGACACCCAGAAGCCAGGGACCCGGCGCACCAAGGTGCTTCTGGGGGCCCGTTACCGGGGGCACAGCGTGGGAACAACGCTGTCCCGCGAGGAGACCGCGGATGTCGAGGCTCAGGCAGAGGCCTTTGTCAGTGACCTCCGCCAGAATCTGGCGAAGAAGACGAAGGCCTCTGCGCCTGAAGAAATAGTAGACGTACCCCCCGAGATGGACCCGAGGCAGACGGACGTCGACCTCATGGATGCGGAGGAACTCCGCACCATGGCCGGCGTCCACGTGGCGGCCATATATAATGTGGCCCAGACCTCGAGGAACCTCAAGGGGGGTTACGTCAAGAAGTTGAAGGAGGCGGCGGCGGCCCTCATGGAGGTGACTGAGAGTCTCACCAGGAGGACCGTCGACGCCGAAACCAGGAAACTGAGCCTCGACAACCTGAAGCTCAAGCGCGAGGTGGACTCCCTACGGGCCGAGATTCGGTCGTACCGTAGGGAGTTCGAAGAGATGAAGACCGCGGCCAAAGAGTCCGCGGAAAAAGAGAAGGCCGTGGCCAAGGAGGCCAGGGCCAAAGACCAAGCCGCGACCAAGGAGGCCGCGGCAAGGGAGGCTGCGGCCAAGGAGGCCGCGGCCAGTGACGGAGGGCCCCATCCCCAGAAAGAGGGGGGGAGACCCAATAACGAATCTCCCCCATTCGACGTTGAGGAGCTGAAGCGCTCCATCATCATGTCGATGGGGGAGTTCATCAACGCCCGCTTCGCGGGCCTTGAAGATCGGTTACTCCCCCCCCCGATTATACGCCCGCCTCTCGCCGCGGACAAGCGGCCTAAGGTGGCACCCGGGACTTCGGGTGCCAAACCTCCCATGGCTCCTCCTCCCAGGGACTCTGACGACTTAGCGGAGTCCTTGGCGATGGAGGTAGAGCCAATACCGACGGCGGCGGCCCCCGCCCCGTCGTATGCAAAAGTTGTGGGCCCTCCCCGCCCCCCCCAGAAACCGGGTCCCTCTGGAGTCCAGAGGGCCCCCAGAAGACAGGGGGTGGCCCCAACCCCCCCAACGTGGTCGACTCCCCCCACTGCTCCCACCCACGCCCAGGAGGGCACCGACGGATGGACGGTGGTAGGAGGCGGGAGAAGGGGCAGAGGGAGAAGGTTCCGCGAGGGAAGAGCGGGGGGATACCCCGCCCCCTCCTTTGCGCCCTTAACCTCTGCTCCCCAATGGAGGAACGAGCCGGTCAGGAGACCCCCTCCAAGGAGACCGGCTCCGTTGGTGGAGGCAAAGGCAGCGGCGGTCATGGTGACGCTGCTGCCCGAGGCCGTGAAAAACGGAGTGACATACCGCCAGATCTTTGAGCAGGCCGCGAAGGTAGTGGACCTGCAAGTGATGGGCCTCAAAGAGGGCCTTAAGATCAACCGGACGGCCAGCGATGCCCGGCTCTTGGAGCTGCCACCAGGGCCGGAGGGCATTGAGAAGGCCGACCGGTTGGCTTTGGCCCTCAGTGCTGTACTAACAGGCGTGGCCGAGGTCGCCAGGCCTGTGAAGAAAGGGGACATTCGTGTCACAGGGCTTGACGACTCGGTCACGCCATGGTTGTTAGAGGAGGCCATCGCTCGCGCAGGGAACTGCCCTCGCGAGCAAGTAAAGTCTGGCGGTATTGGTGTGGGACCGGGGGGGATGGGCGCTGCCTATGTCCAGTGCCCCATACCGGTCGCCAAGTTACTCACTGAGCTGAAGCACGTATGCGTGGGCTTCAGCTCAGCGGAGGTGTCGGCCCGTGAGAGGCGACCCATACGTTGTATGCGGTGCCTCTACACGGGCCATATAACAGTGATGTGCCCGGACGGGCGTGTTGACAGGTCGGCCCTGTGTTTCCGCTGCGGCAGAAGCGGACACAGGGTCGCTCAATGCACTGAGCCGAATGCTCACTGCGTGGTTTGCGCCGAGTCTGGTCTCGACGCAAACCACGTGGCGTTGTCGAGGGGCTGCCTCCCTCCACACGTCCGCGGCAAGTTCGTGCCTCCGGCGAACGTCGGAGTAGGGAGACACCAGGAGGTGTCTAATATGTCTCATTAAAATGCCCGGACGACATATTAGACTCCTCCAAGGAAATGTGAACCACTCCGCCGGGGCCCAGGATTTACTCCTGCAGTCCATGGCGGAGTGGGAGGTTGGTCTGGCCGTAATATCGGAGCCGTATTACGTCCCCGCCCAGAGCAACTGGGTTGGGGACCTGGACGACACGGTGGCAGTGGTGGCCAGTTCGGGCGCTGGCACCCCGCTCATCGAGATCGAGCGGGGGCGGGGTTACGCGGTGGTAGGGTGGGGGGAGCACACCTTCATAGGTGTGTACTTTTCCCCCAACCGACCCCTGGCAGAATTCGAGCGTTTCTTGGATTCTGTCAGGGCCGCCGTGGGCAGACAGTCGCCGAGGGCGACGTTCGTACTCGGCGACTTCAACGCCAAATCCCGCTCCTGGGGAAACACTGTCACCGAATTGAGGGGACTGGCTGTGGAAACGTGGGCATTTCAAAGTGGTTTGACCCTTTTGAACCGAGGTTCGGTCCACACCTGCGTGCGAGCGCGGGGTGGCTCCGTCGTAGATCTGTCGTTTGCCACCCATGCGATCGCACGCAGGGTGATGAATTGGAAAGTGGAGGAGGAGGTGGAGACTCTGTCGGACCACCTCTACATAAGGTTCGAGGTCTCCCCTCCTCCTAACAGAACAGGGTCAAACCCCCCACGCAGTCACGGCCAGTTCCCTCGATGGGCCATCAGCCGGCTCGATCCCGAGCTGGCTGAGGAAATGGCCGTCGTCCAGGGCTGGACCAACCCAGAGAGTAACACCTGTCCGGAGGATCTGGCGGAGGGCATGCGCAGAACCCTTACGAGGGTCTGCGATGCCTCGATGCCACGGTCGCGTCGACGTCGGCGGAAACCAGCGGTTTACTGGTGGACCGCAGAGATCGGGAGTCTGAGGGAGGCAGCCCTTCGGGCTCGCCGATCTCTGAAGAACTGCCGGCGTCGGCATCCTCCGGACAGAGGTGAGGAGGAACATCGCTTGGAGGAGTATAGGGTTGCCAAGAAGGCTCTTCAGGTGGCTATTTGTCAGGCGAAGACCCGGGCTCGGGAAGAAATCCTATCCACGTTGGATGCGGACCCCTGGGGACGTCCGTACCGGGTGGCGCGCAAGAAAATGCGCGCCTGCTCCACCCCGGTTACGGAGTCCCTGACGGACGGGGTCCTGAACAGAATCATAGATGGACTCTTCCCGGACCCGGGAGCCTTTGCTCCTCCTAGGATGTGTCCTCCTCCGAATGTACCCTCGGAGACTGATCCTCCCCCAGTCTCCGAGGAAGAAATGGAAATGGCCCTGGATCGACTCCGGGGCCGGAAAACGGCACCGGGACCGGACGGGGTCCCAGGCCGGGTCCTCTTCCTGGCCGCCAAACACCTAGGCGGCCAGCTTCGGGAACTCTTTGACGCCTGCATCAGGACAGGTGAGTTCCCGAAGCAGTGGAAAGAGGGCCGGCTGTGCCTCATCCCTAAAGAGGGCCGCCCTCCCGAAGATCCCTCCGCCTACAGGCCCATCGTGCTGTTGGACGAGGTGGCAAAAGTGTTCGAGAAGATCTTGGCGAGCCGCCTCGTCCAGCACCTTGATTCTGGTGGGCCTGGACTCTCGGAGGCTCAGTACGGATTTAGGTCAGGGCGATCCACTCTGGACGCCCTGTTCGCGCTGAGGAGCCTCACGAGAGAGGCGGAGAGCATAGAGGAGTCTGTCTTGGTGGTATCTTTGGATATCCAAAATGCCTTCAACAGTCTACCTTTCGAAACCATTTTAGAGGCACTCCGGTCTCATGGAGTGCCTCTTTACCTTGTAAGACTGTTGAAGGCGTACCTCCAAGACAGGTTCATCCTCTGGGAGGGCGGCTTTGGCCAGATTTCTGGTAGGCGACGTGTCGTGTGCGGTGTTCCACAGGGTTCGGTGCTGGGCCCGATCCTGTGGAACATTGGTTATGACTGGCTCCTCCGCGAGCCAGTCTTGCCCGGGATGGGGGTGATCTGCTATGCAGACGACACCCTCATCACGGCCCGAGGCGGAACCTACGACGAGTCCGTAGAACTAGCCAACGCCGCGACGGCGTTGGTAGTCGAGAGAGTGCGGCGTTTGGGCTTGAGGGTCTCCCCGGAGAAGACGGAGGCCCTCATGTTCTACGGACGTCGTAGACAACCGCCTCGGGGCACGCATGTCGCCGTCCAGGGAGTGGCGGTAGCGGTAAAGGCCCAGATGAAGTACCTGGGCCTTGTCCTAGATGCGAAATGGAATTTCGGGGCCCACTTCACCCAGCTGGCCCCGAGATTGCTAGGTGCCGCTGCCGCCCTGGCCAGACTCTTACCCAATGTGGGAGGGCCGGGCACGGTCTGTAGAAAGTTGTATACTGGTGTCCTGCGGAGCATGGCGCTGTACGGCGCCCCCGTATGGGTCGATGCTCTCCACCGCAAGAACAGGACCCATCTGAGACGTTCTCAGAGGGTCCTGGCGGTGCGGGCCATCCGGGGGTACCGGACAGTGTCGTGGACAGCGGCGACACTGCTCGCGAGTGATCCGCCCTGGGGGCTCCAGGCGGGGACGCTCGCGGCAGTGCACCGCTACCGGCAGGACACCAGGGAGAGAGGAGAGAGGCCGTGCCCGGCAGTTGTGAGAAGGATCAGGGTCTTGGCGACCGAGGCCCTGATCCAAGATTGGGCTGATGACCTGAGGACCCCAGAAGCAGGAGCCGAGACGGTGGCGGCGGTCCGCCCCCACCTGTCTCGTTGGGTCTCGAGGAAGTACGGGACCCTAACGTACAGGCTGACGCAGATACTTACCGGGCACGGGTGCTTCGGTAAGTATCTGCATCAGACAGCGGGGCGTGAACCGACGCCAGAATGTGCAGAGTGCGGCGCACCCAGCGATACGGCGTATCATACGCTGGTGGAGTGCGCCGCCTGGGGACCTCAGCGTCATCAGCTAGAAAGTTCAGTCGGTCCTGTGTCCTCGCTCCAGCAGTTGGTAGAAGCCATGCTGTCGAGCGAGGACGGATGGAGTGCGGTTTCCTCCTTCAGCGAGACGGTAATGTCCCTGAAGGAGGCCGCAGAGAGGACCAGGGAGGTGGATGCGTACGCAGACCCGATCCGGCGACGGCGGACTGGCGGCCGGCGGCGTCGCTACGCAGCCCACCTCCCTTAGTGCCGTCACAGGGGGCCGCGGCGACCGGGGGTACCCGCGGACTTCCCCCCCTGTTGATGAAGCAGGGCACCTTGCCTTCGGGGTGTCCTGAAGATTGCCAGACGTAGGGGCGTCACGAATGTAGTAGCAACGCTCTAGTTCTCGTGGCGCCCCGTAAAAGCGTGGGAAAGAGGCGCAGGTTAGGTTTAGTGGGTAGTCCGGCGGACGGGATCTCGCGACTACTACCGCCCGCGGCGGTAGTTATGCGTGGAGATCCATTCCGCTGGGAGTCCCACACTCCCCTCGGTCACCCTCCCCCAGGGCCCGAGGGAGTGTCGCAAGAAAAGACATTCCCCCTGCGTTATCAAAAAAAAAAAAAAAAAAAAAAGGATGGATTTGGTACGCAGTCGTACGGAGCGGACGTGTGCCCGAATTTTTCGTGTTTTTCGGAAATTTTGGAAATTTCTTCGAATGTTTGTTTTGATGTTTTTAACATACGACTTGGCTTGTTTTTTGGATATTTGATGTTTTTGCTTAGATTTTGACCCGGCTTTGCTTGTTTTCTGTGGATTTCTGTTTTTCTTGTTTGACTTGGCTTGTTCTTTTGGATTTTGATTTTACCTCACGTTTTGGACTTTTTGTTGGTTTTTGACACCCCCCACTTCATCCCCATGAGGGGGGGGGTCCCCTTAATGGCCGACCCCAGCGGGAGTTGCGCTCCGGGAGTGAGTGAGGTCCGGAAACGGCCCAACACTCGCTCCCGTGGGGATATCGCGGGTTCCGACTCGGACGAATCGGCCAGGAAATTGGTGACCGAAGAGGACACCCAGAGACCTGGGTCCCGACGCAGCAGGGTGCTCGTGGGGTCCCGACATCGTGGCCACAGCGTCGGAACGACGCTTTCCAGAGAGGAAACGGAGGTTGTCGAGGCTCAGGCAGAGGCCTTTGTCTCGGACCTCCGTAAGAAATTTATGAAGAAGAAGACAAAGGCCCCTGAGCCTTTGGAACTTGATTTGCCCCCCGAGATGGACCCGAGGCAGCAGGACATGGACCGCCTGGATGCGGAGGAACTCCGCACCATGGCTGGCTCCCATGTTGCTGCCATTTATAACGTGGCTCAGACCTCGGGAAACCTGAAGGGGGGCTATGTCAAGCAGCTAAAAGCGGCGGCGGGGGCCCTGATGGAGGTGACGGAAAGTCTCTCCAGGAGGACCCTCGACGCCGAGGCTAGGAAATTGAGCCTCGACAACCTCAAGTTGAGGCGCGAGGTGGACTCCCTGCGGGCCGAGATTCGGTCGTACCGCAGGGAGTTTGAGGAGATGAAGGCCACGGCTAAGGAAGCCGCAGCCAGGGAAAAAGCCGCGACCAAAGAGGCCGCGGCAAAGGTAAAAGCTGCCGCTAAGGAGGCTGCTGCTGCGGCCAGGGAGGCCGCAACCATGGAGTCCACGGCCAGCGAGGATAGGCCCTCGCCTATGAATGACGGGGAGAGTACCAGGGGCGTGGCCCCCCCCCCATTCGACAAGGAGGAGTTTAAACGCTCCATTATCATGTCGATGGGGGAGTTTGTCGACGCCCGCCTTGCGGTCTTCGAGGACCGGCTGCTCCCCCCCAAGATTGTGCGTCCGCCACTGGCCGCGGACAAGAGGTCGAAGGCGGCACCTGGGACTTCCGGTGCCATGCCCTCCCCCGTGGCTGCTCCTCCCAGGGCTCCCGAATTTTCGACGGAGTCCCTGGCGATGGACTTTGAGCCGACCCCGACGGCGGCTATCCCTTCCCCGTCCTTTGCGCAGGTGGTGGGCCCCCCGCGCTCCCACTCGAAATCGATTCCCTCTGGCTCCCAGGGGGCCCCCAGAAGACAGGGGGTTGTCCAAACCCCCCCGATGAGGTCGACCCTCCCCCCCGCCCCCGCCCCCGCCCAGATCGATCAGGGTGAGTGGACGGTAGTGGGAGGCGGAAGGAAGAGTAAGAGCAGTAGGAGGCGTGAGAGGAGAGCGGGGGGAAACCCCGCCCAAACCCCCGCCCCCTTAACTACTGCTCCGCAGTGGCGGAACGAGCCGGCCCGGAGACCCCCTCCGCGGCGACCGGCTCCTTTGGTGGAGGCTAAGGCAGCGGCAGTCATGGTGACGCTGCTGCCCGATGCCTCCAAGAATGGGGTTACCTACCGCCAGGTCTTCGAGAAGGCCGCGACGGCAGTTGACCTGCAGGCGATGGGCCTCAGGGAGGGCCTCAGGATCGTCCGGACGGCCAGCGACGCCAGGCTCCTGGAGCTGCCGCCAGGGCCGGAAGGCGTCGAAAAGGCCGACCGGCTGGCCGCGGCCCTCGCTACGGTGTTGGTAGGCGTGGCTGAGGTCGCCAGGCCGGTGAAGAAGGGGGATATCCGCGTCACCGGACTGGACGACTCGGTCACGCCTAGTATGTTAGAAGAGGCCATCGCTCGCGCGGGGAACTGCCCCCGCGACCAAGTCAGATCTGGCGGAATCGGTGTTGGGCCGGGGGGGATGGGCGCGGCTTACGTCCAGTGCCCCGCCCCGGTACCCAGGAGGTTGACGGACCTGAAACACGCCTGGGTGGGGTCCAGCCCGGCAGCCGTGTCGGCCCGTGAGAGGCGACCCATACGATGTATGCGGTGCCTCTACACGGGCCATATAACGATAATGTGCCCCGACGGGCGCGTGGACAGGTCGGCCCTGTGCTTCCGCTGCGGCAGAGGCGGGCACAGGGTCGCCCAATGTACTGAGCCTCATGCTCATTGTGTGGTTTGCGCCGAGTCGGGGCTCGACGCAAACCACGTGGCGTTGTCGAGGGGCTGCCTCCCTCCGCACGTCAGAGGCAAGTTTGTGCCCCCGGCTAATATCGGGGTAGGAAGACACCAGGGGGAGTCTAATATGTCCCACTAAGATGCCCGGACGACATATTAGACTCCTACAGGGTAATGTTAACCACTCCGCCGGGGCTCAGGATTTACTCCTGCAGTCCATGGCGGAGTGGGAGGTTGGTCTGGCCGTAATCTCAGAACCTTATTACGTCCCCCCCCAGGGCAACTGGGTGGGGGACCTGGATGGCACGGTGGCAGTTGTTGCTAGTTCGGGCGCTAGCACCCCACTCTTTGAGATCGAGAGGGGGCGGGGTTACGCGGTGGCAGGTTGGGGGGAGCACACCTTCATAGGTGTGTATTTTTCCCCCAACCGACCCCTGGCAGAATTCGAGCTTTTCTTGGATTCTGTCAGGGCCGCCGTGGGCAGACAGTCGCCGAGGGCGACGTTCGTACTCGGCGACTTCAACGCCAAATCCCGCTCCTGGGGAAACTCTGTCACCGAATCGAGGGGACTGGCTGTGGAAGCGTGGGCGCTACAAAGTGGTTTGACCCTTCTGAACCGTGGTTCGGTCCACACCTGCGTGCGAGCGCGGGGTGGCTCCGTCGTTGATCTGTCGTTTGCCACCCATGCGATCGCACGCAGGGTGATGAACTGGAAAGTTGAGGAGGAGGTGGAGACCTTGTCGGACCACCTCTACATAAGGTTCGAGGTCTCCCCTCCTCCTGATAGAACGAGGTCAAACCCCCCACGTAGCCACGGTCAGTTCCCTCGATGGGCCCTCGGCCGGCTCGATCCCGAGCTGGCTCAAGAGATGGCCGCCATCCAGGGCTGGACCAACCAGGAGAGTAACACCTGTCCGGAGGATCTGGCGGAGGGCATGCGCAGAACCCTTACGAGGGTCTGCGATGCCTCGATGCCACGGTCGCGTCGACGTCGGCAGAAACCAGCGGTTTACTGGTGGACCGCGGAGATCGGCAGTCTGAGGGAGGCAGCCCTTCGGGCTCGCCGATCTCTGAAGAACTGCCGGCGTCGGCATCCTCCGGACAGAGGTGAGGAGGAACATCGCTTGGAGGAGTATCGGGCTGCCAAGCAGGCTCTTCAATTGGCCATCAGCCAATCGAAGACTCGGGCCCGGGAAGAAATCCTAGTCAGTTTAGATAGGGACCCCTGGGGACGACCGTACCGGGCGGCGCGCAAGAAGCTGCGCGCCTGCCCTGCTCCGGTCACGGAGTCCCTGCCGGATGGGGTCCTAAACAGGATTGTGGACGGGCTCTTCCCGGACCCGGGAGCCTTCTCCCCTCCAAGGATGTGTCCTCCTCGTGAAATACCCTCGGAGACTGACCCTCCCCCAGTCTCCGAGGAGGAATTGGAAGTGGCACTGGACCGTCTCCGGTGCCGGAAAACGGCACCGGGACCGGACGGGGTCCCAGCGCGGGTCCTCTTCCTGGCCGCCAAACATCTAGGCGGCCAGCTTCGGGAACTCTACAACGCCTGCATCAGGACAGGTGAGTTCCCGAGGCAATGGAAAGAGGGCCGGCTGTGCCTCATTCCAAAAGAGGGCCGCCCTCCCGAAGATCCCTCCGCCTACAGGCCCATCGTGCTGTTGGACGAGGTGGCAAAAGTATTCGAGAAAATCTTGGCGAGCCGCCTCGTCCAGCACTTGGATTCCGACGGGCCTGGTCTCTCGGAGGCTCAGTATGGCTTTAGGGCGGGGCGCTCCACTCTGGACGCCCTGTTCGCACTGAGGAGCCTCACGAGAGAGGCGGAGAGTATAGAGGAGTCTGTCTTGGTGGTATCTTTGGATATCCAAAATGCCTTCAACAGTCTTCCCTTTGAAACGATCTTGGAGGCACTCCGGGCGCATGGAGTGCCTCCGTATCTCTTTAGACTGTTGGAGGCATACCTCCAAGACAGATTTATCCTCTGGGAGGGCGGTTTTGGCCAGATCTCAGGTAGGCGACGTGTCGTGTGCGGTGTTCCACAGGGTTCGGTGCTGGGTCCGATCCTGTGGAACATTGGTTACGACTGGCTCCTCCGCGAGCCAGTCCTGCCCGGGATGGGGGTGATTTGTTATGCTGACGACACCCTCATCACGGCCCGGGGCGGAACCTACGAGGAGTCCGTGGAACTAGCCAACGCCGCGACGGCGCTGGTAGTAGAAAGAGTCCGGCGTTTAGGCTTGAGGGTCCCCCCAGAGAAGACGGAGGCCCTCATGTTCCACGGACGACGTAGACAACCGCCCCGGGGCACGCACGTCGCTGTCCAGGGAGTGGCGGTAGCGGTAAAGGCCCAGATGAAGTACCTGGGCCTTGTCCTAGACGGGAAGTGGAGTTTCGGGGCCCACTTCACCCAGCTGGCCCCGAAACTGCTAGGTGCCGCTACCGCCCTGGCCAGACTTTTACCCAACGTGGGAGGGCCGGGCACGGCCTGTAGAAAGCTGTATACTGGTGTCCTGCGGAGTATGGCGCTGTACGGTGCCCCCGTATGGGTCGATTCGCTTCACCGCAAGAACAGGACCCTCCTGAGACGTTCTCAGAGGGTCCTGGCGGTGCGGGCCATACGGGGTTACCGAACAGTGTCGTGGACGGCGGCGACACTGCTCGCGAGTGATCCGCCCTGGGAGCTCCAGGCGGAGGTGCTCGCGGCAGTGCACCGCTACCGACAGGACACCAGAGAGAGAGGAGAGAGGCCGTGTCCGGCAGCTGTTAAAAGGGTCAGGGCCTTGGCGACCGAGGCCCTGATCCAGGAATGGGCTGATGACCTGAGGTCCCCAGTAGCAGGAAAAGAGACGGTGGAGGCGGTCCGCCCCCACCTGTCTCGTTGGGTCTCGAGAAAATTCGGGACCCTAACGTACAGGCTGACGCAGATACTTACCGGGCATGGCTGCTTCGGTAAGTATCTGCATCAGGTAGCGGGGCGGGAGCCGACCCCAGAATGTGCGGAGTGCGGCGCACCCAACGACACGGCGATTCACACGCTGCTGGAGTGCGCCGCATGGGGACCTCAGCGTCATCAGCTGGAAAGCTTAGTGGGTCCTGTGTCCTCGCTCCAACATCTGGTTGAAGCCATGTTGTCGAGCGAGGACGGATGGAGTGCGGTTTCCTCCTTCAGCGAGACGGTAATGTCCCTGAAGGAGGCCGCGGAGAGGACCAGGGAGGAGGATGCGTATGCTGACCCCATCCGACGACGGCGGACTGGCGGTCGGAGGCGTCGCTACGCACACCTCCTCCCTTAGTGCCATCACAGGGGGCCGCGGGAACCGGGGGAACCCGCGGGCTTCCTCCCCTGTTGATGAAGCAGGGCACCTTGCCTTCGGGGTGTCCTGAAGTTTGCCAGACGTTGGGGCGTCACGAATGCAGTAGCTATGCTCTAGTTCTCGTGGCGCCCCGTAAAAGCGTGGGAAAGAGGCCCAGGTTAGGTTTAGTGGGTAGTCCGGCGGCCGACGTCTCGCGACTGCTTCTGCCGAGGCGAAGCCTGCGTGCAGAGTCGACCGCTGGGAGTCCCACACACCCCTCGGATCACCCCTTCCCCCGGGGCCCGAGGCAGTGTCGCAAGAAAAGACATTCCCCCTGGGTTATCAAAAAAAAAAAAAAAAGGTTGGTTGGGGTTTAAGCGTGGGCTCTCCAAAGTGGTCTGTCGATCCTCAACAGAGGGTCGGTCCACACCTGCGTGCGATCGCAGGGAGGATCCATTGTGGATTTGTCGTTCGCAACCCATGCGATCGCACGTAGGGTGGTAAATTGGATGGTTGAGGAGGAGGTGGAGACACTCTCGGACCACCTGTACATCAGGTTTGAGGTCTCCCCTCCTCCCAGGACGACAGACCCCCCACGTAGTCACGGGCAATTCCCGCGTTGGGCCGTCAGCCGGCTCGATCCCGAGCTGGCTGAGGAGACGGCCGTCGTCGAGGGCTGGACCAATCCGGTGGATGGTGGAACTCCGGAGGAACTGGCGGAGCGCATGCGCAGATCTTTGGGAAGGGTCTGCGATGCCTCCATGCCAAGGTCGCGTCGGCGCTGGCAGCGGCCAGGCGTCCACTGGTGGACTGCGGAGATCGGTGCCCTGCGAGAGGCAGCTCAAAGGTTGCACCGATCTCTGAATCGCTGCAGGCGCCGACTTCCTCCGGAGCTGGAGGAGGAGCTTAGGTTGGTGGAGGAGTATCGGGTTGCCAGGAAGGCCCTTCAGTTGGCAATAAGCCAATCGAAGGCCCGGGCTCGGGAAGAACTGTTGGAGTCGCTAGACAGGGACCCCTGGGGACGTCCGTATCGGGCGGCGCGTAAGAAGCTACGCGCCTTCGCCGCCCCGATAACGGAGTCCCTGCCGCATGGGGTCCTTGATAGGGTGATTAGTGGACTATTCCCGGACCCGGGAGCTCATACTCCTCCGGTCATGGATCCTCCTCCAGGGATTGTAGCCTCTGAGACGGAACCTCCCCCCGTCTCAGAGGAGGAGCTAGAGACGGCCCTGGACCGTCTCCGGGGCCGTCGGACGGCACCGGGACCCGATGGGGTCCCAGGCCGGGCCCTCTTCCTGGCCGCCAAACACCTCCGCGGCCAGCTTCGGGGACTGTATGATGCCTGCATCAGCACAGGTCAGTTCCCGAAGCCATGGAAGGAGGGCCGGCTGTGCCTGCTCCCAAAGGAAGGCCGCCCCCCAGGAGACCCCTCTGCTTACAGGCCCATCGTGCTGCTTGACGAGGTGGCCAAAGTCTTTGAAAAGATTTTGGCGAATCGCCTCGTCAGGCACCTCAATAACGAAGGGCCTGGCCTCTCTGAGGCACAGTTCGGGTTCCGCGCAGGGCGTTCCACACTGGACGCCCTGAGTGCGTTGAAGTGCCTCACGAGAGAGGCAGAGGGGATCGAGGAGTCTGTCCTGGTGGTATCGCTTGACATCGCGAACGCCTTCAACAGTCTCCCGTTTGAGACCATCATCGAGGCACTCCGGTTTCAGGGAGTGCCTCGGTACCTCATGAGACTGTTGGGGGCATACCTCCAGGACAGGTTCGTCCTCTGGGAGGGCGGCTCTGGCCAGATTGCTGGACGACGACGTGTCGCGTGCGGTGTTCCACAGGGGTCGGTTCTGGGTCCGATCCTGTTGAACATCGGATACGACTGGCTCCTTAGGGAGCCGGTCCTGCCCGGGATGGGGGTGATCTGCTACGCAGACGACACCCTCATCACGGCTCGGGGTGGTACCTACGAGGAGTCCGTGGAGCTGGCCAACGACGCCGTTTCACTAGTCGTTGGCAGGGTCGAACACCTAGGCCTCAGGGTCTCCGCAGATAAGACGGAATCCCTGATGTTTCACGGGCGTCGTAGGCGACCGCCTCGGGACACGCACGTCGTCGTTCGGGGAGTCGCAGTGGCGGTCGAGGCCCAGATGAGGTATCTGGGCCTCACTTTGGACGGGAAGTGGAACTTCGGGGCCCACTTCACCCAGATGGCCCCGAAGTTGATTCGGACCGCCGCTGCACTGGCCAGATTACTTCCCAACGTGGGAGGGCCAGGTGCGGCCACTAGGAGGCTGTATTCGGGCATTCTGCGGAGCATGGCACTGTACGGTGCCCCCGTGTGGAGTCAAGCCCTTCACCGCAAGAACAGGACGGTGCTGCGTTGCTGTCAGCGCGTCCTTGCGGTGAGGGCCATTCGGGGATACCGTACAGTGTCCTGGACGGCGGCTACTCTCCTGGCGGGCGATCCGCCTTGGGAGCTCCAAGCGGAGACGCTCGCCAGGGTTTACCAATTCCGCCAGGATGCCCGGGAAAGAGGCCTAAGGCCGTGCCTGGCAGAAGTGAAGAAGGTCAGGGTCGAGGCGACCGCGGCCCTGATCGAAAAATGGGAGGAGGACCTGAGGTCCCCAGTGGCTGGAGTAGAGACGGTGGAGGCGGTCCGCCCCCACCTGTCTCGTTGGGTCTCCCGAAATAGGGGGACCCTAACGTATAGGATGGTGCAGATACTTACCGGGCATGGCTGCTTCGGTAAGTATCTGCATCGTACTGCGGGACGGGAGTCTTCACCGGACTGCAAGCAGTGCGGCGCACCTCTGGACACAGCGATCCATACGCTGGTGGAGTGCGCCGCCTGGGGACCTCAGCGTCACTCGCTAATAAACGTGGTTGGGCCAGTCGACTCGCTCCAAGGCATGGTAGCTGCCATGCTGCGGAGCGAGGACTGTTGGGCGGCGGTGGCCTCCTTCTGTGAAGCGGTAATGCTCCAGAAGGAGGTCGCCGAGAGGGAGAGGGAGGACGATGCGGCAGCGGACGCGATTCGCCGGCGACGCACAGGCCGGCGCAGGCGCCTCTATGCCCATCTCCTCCCGCCCTAAGGATTCCATCGTAGGGGCCCGCGGGTCCGGGGGCACCCGCGGGACTTCCCCCCCTACTGGTGAAGAGGGTGGCCTTCCCCGAGGGCCATCCTGTGGTTAAGCCATGCGTCGGGGCGTCACAGTTGTGTACCTACGGGCTGTATCCTGTGACGCCCCATAAAAGCGCGAGGAAGAGGGGCGCAGGTTAGGTTTAGTGGGTAGTCTGGCGGACGGAATCTCGCGACTGCTACGCTCTCGTAGCCATGCGTGGAGATTCCGGCCGCTGGGAGTCTCACACACCCTCGGTCAACCCCCCCCCGGGCCCGAGGCAGTGTCACAAGAAAAGACATTCCCCCTGCGTTATCAAAAAAAAAAAAAAAAAAGGTTGGTTGGGGTTCAGTGGCGCGCCCGGACTCGTAGAGGAAGGTCGTGTCCACGCCGCTCGCGCTCGTGAGTGCTATAGGTGACGCATGCTTTGTTATTCTTGGGTTTTTTCCATCGATCTCGGCTTGTTTATCAGTTCGTTCGTTTCTGTAAAACATATTGACTTGGCTTCGTTTATTGGTTTATTGTTACCTTCTTATTCGAAAAAGACTCGGCTCGTTTTTGGATTAGGGTGGTTCTGCTCCACACGAAAAAGACTCGGCATTGTTTTACGGTTAAGTCGCTTGATCTTGGTTGGTTAGGCGTTGTTTTCGGTTTTATTGTTTGTTTTTGTCCCCATTTGGTCTCGCAGCGGGTAAGGGGCCCATGGGGCACCGCTGATGGCGGACCCCGAGCCCCGACCCCCTAGGGGAGCGAGCGCGGTCCGTAAAAAGTCCCGCGTTCGCTCCCGCGGTCCGTACCAGGACGCTACAGACGCCGATGAATCGGCAACGAAGGTCGCTGTGACCCGGCGGAGCAGGAGCATCGCCGGGCGCGGCAGAGGTGCGGTGAGAGCCGTATCGTTAGGCGCCGCACCAGGGGTCCGCCCGCAGGACGAATCTGCGGGGGTCACCTCCGTAGCGGCTATAACTACAGGGGCGACGCTGGAGGCCACCCGTGCGGGGTCCAAAGGCGCCGCAAAAGGTAAGGGCGCCGCGCCGAAGGTCCACTCGCAAGCCGATCCTGCAGTGGAAACCGATGGCGCGGCATTACAAAATGAGGCCGCAGCCGCGACATGTCAAAAAGACGCCGCAGTTGCGGCAACTAGTAGTGGCGCAGCGTCGCCGACGTCCCGCAGAGAGGGCGAGTCGGCGGATATACTTGCCCGCAGCATCGCCCTCTGCGAGGAAATTGAGCGCATGCAGAGCGCCCGTCAAAGGGATAGCGGCACCTCCGAGGATGCTACAGATCCAGTCGACCCGAGGGAGGGCGACATAGAAAGGATGGGGGCCGAGGAACTCCGCGTCTTAGCGGGCTCCCACGTGGCCGACATTTTTCATGTCGCCCAGACCTCGGGAAACCTCAAAGGAGGTTATATTAAAAAATTGAAAGAGGCCGCTGGGAAACTTGCCGACATTGTACAAAGCTTGTCGGCGAGGTCCCTGGATCTAGAGAACCGGAGGCTCACACTTGAGAACCTCCGGTTAAAAAGAGAAGTAGACTCCCTGCGGATGGAAGTCAAGGCTCACCGCAGAGAGTTCGAAGAGATGCGGGCCGCGGCTAAATCTGACGGCCCTGCCAAAGGAAGGGAGACGGTGGTGGTCTCCAGTCCCCCACTCGACCTAGAGGAGCTCAAACGAGCCATCATAGTGTCGGTGGGGGAAATGATCAACGCCCGGCTGGCCGGGTTTGAGGACCGCCTCCTCCCTCCCCCAATAATTCGTCCGCCGCTAGCCGCGGCGAACAAAGCAAACAGGGTGTCCCTGTTGCCCCAAAAAAGTACGGCCCCACAGGCGACCGTTGTTGTCGATGACGACGCGGTCCCTATGGACGTGGTGCCACAGCCCGTGGAGGTGATGGGTCCCCCTCCCCCACCTCCCCCCAAAAAGAAGGGGAAAAAAATGAAAACGTCGTCTGCCGCCCCGACGCAGACGCCGACGGCGCCCGGGCCCTCTGGAAGCTCAGGTCCAACTGAGTTTCCCATGCTACTACTCTTTGTTTCCCGAATATGTATTGATGGAACCGCTCACATGCAAACACGATTGCAAGCATTTCCTTCTCGACCTGGGCATACCGGCGTTGCGCGTCGGTGAGCGTGCGCGAGGAGAACTCAACCGGGCGACCGCCCTGCAGCAGCACGGCGCCCACGGCATCACGTGACGCGTCCACCGATAACTGCGCCGGCGCGCCCACGTCGTATAGTGCTAATACCCCAGCACTACACACGCATTCTTTTAATTCTTTAAATGAGTTTGCCTCACTCTGTTCCCATCGCCAAGCATTCTCTTTTTTGAGCAAGTTAGTCAAAGGTACTGCTCGCTGAGAGTAATTCGGTATAAATTTAGATAAATAGTTAACGGCGCCTAGAAATCTCTCTACTCCTTTCTTATCAGTCGGCGGAGGCATATCCCTAATGGCCCTGACCTTCTCGTCATCTGGCCTTATGCCGTTCGCGTCAAAAATATGCCCTAAATAATGCACCTCTTTTACTCCTATCCTACATTTCTCCCTATTAAATTTGAGATTAATTTCTCTAGCTCGGTTTAAAAATTCTTTCAATCGTTCATCGTGTTCCTTTCTATTACGACCCCAAATAATGACGTCGTCAATGAAATTATCCACTCCTTGTAAGTTTTCTAACAACTGGCGCAATTTCCCGTGGAAAACTTCAGAGGCACAACTGATGCCAAATGGCAAACGTAGAAACTGATACCGTCCAAACGGCGTGGCAAAAGTACAGAGGTCAGCGCTCGCGTCATCCAGCTGTATTGTCCAAAAACCAGAGTTCGCGTCCAAAACCGAGAAGACGGCAGCTCCGTGCATACGCGCCGCCATCTCTGCGAGCGTGGGCAGCTGAAAGTGCGCGCGCCGCACCGCCACGTTCAGCTCACGGGGATCAAGGCACACTCGTATGCCATTATTTTTCTTAGCCACCAACACGAGCGGGTGGACCCACTGCGTTGGGTGCAACACTTTCCTAATCACCCCTAAATTTTCCATTTTCTTTAGTTCATCAGCTAAACGTTCCCTTAAACCTAAAGGAATTTTTCTAGACGCGCTAATAACGGGTGGTATTGACTTGTCTATTACAATACTATATTTTCCCGGCAAACAACCTAATCCACTAAACAAATCCGAATAATCTGATAGTCTTATAGTATTAATACGTTTTATCAAGCCCATCTGTTCACAAGATTTCCGTCCCAACACGCTTGCACATTCAATATCTGCAATAGCAAAATTCAAATTGAAAACATTATTTTTATAGACCCACTTTAACTCACATACACCTTTGATAGGTATAAAATTACCCGTATACGACTGTAATTTTATTTTAGACGTTTTTATAATTGTGTTACTGAACCCTAATGATCTAAACCTTATATACGAAATTACATTGATATCGGCACCAGAGTCAAGCTTAAATACCTCAGACCCGTTTGAACAATATAAAGTTTCCGACCACTGTTCCTGGCTATTGGCACTAGTAACCATATTCAAAAAAAATAATTCATCTTCTTCCGAGCTGACATTCACTACAGAGTCATATTTTTCTATTTCACATACTTTTCGAACACTTTCTTTATTATGAAAAAAACGCGACTTACACATTCTGGCGTAATGTCCACGGTGTCCGCAACAAAAACAATTAACGTACTTTGCGGGACAATCGTCGGCGCAGCGCGAGCCGCCGCACCCGGGGCACTCGCGCCGCTGCCGCGCGCTATCGGCATCGCCGCTGTCGCCGCCGCGGCCTCCGCGCCGCGCAGCGCCCGTACCGCCACGGCGCCCGCGCTGGCGCCCGGCACCGCCGCTCACACGGCGTTCCACGCCGTGAACATGTACTGTGTTTGAACACTCACCATTTGCGCCCAACTGTTTACCACTTTCTTGTGACACTTCTTGAGCTTGGCAAACCTTAATTGCCTTGTCTAAGTCGAGCTCTTCGCATCTCAGCAATCTATCTCTCACAGTGGTATTCCTAATACCACATACGATTCGATCTTTAATTAGGTCATCACGTAATGTACTGAATTCGCAATTTTTGCTTAATAAACGCAAGGCTGTAACATAACTTTGTATCGTCTTATTGTCCTCTTGATTTCGCATAAAAAAGTTGTATCTCAATAGAGTTATATTCACTTTTGTTCCAAAGTACTCATCAAATTTTTTTATAATGACGTCAACGTTATCTTTTTCTGTATCATCCTTAAAAGTGAACGTTTGATATACGTCAAAACCTTCTGGCCCTATAAGGTTCACGAGCAGACTAGCTTGCACTCCTGACGATTCAGAATTAACCCCGGATGCCTTCACAAACAGCTGGAATTGTTGCCTCCACCGCTTCCAGGCGTCGGCCCGCGCCACGGGGCCTCCCTCAAAATTCAACTCGGGCGGCGGTCTCGCGTGTTCCATTGTTACGATTTTACGCACATATACACAAATCACGGACTTTTTGCTATAATTAATCACTTTTCACAGTATTTATATTGATTTTTTCACCGCTGTCACCATGTAGTAATTTTGATAAATGAAACACCGAGTTCTAGACAACAACTGACTTTAATCCGTACTCACCATCTGATATTCAAAACTACCCACAACAGGGACCAAGGAGTTTCCTGCTCTCAGGACTCCGAGGTCCCAGATTCCTGGATTTGCCCCCCAGGAGTCGTCAGCTCCCCCCACGGACAATGAGTGGACCATGGTGGGAGCCGGGAAGAAAGGGAAGGGAAAGGGGAAGGGAGCGGGCAGGGGACCGAACACTTCGGCCCCCCCCCCAGTCCACCCAACCCCCAACCTAAGCCCGTACCTCCCAAAGGGAGGACAAAAGGAGGGAGACCAGGAGGGAGGCACGCGGCAGGCCCCCGGGTAAAGTGAACCCGGAGAGCCTTACGGAGGAGAAGGCCCCGGTAGTGATGGTCAAATTGCTACCGGAGGCGGCAGCGAAGGGGACAACGTATCGCGACGTCTTCGCCAAGGCGAAGGGCGTCGTCGATATCGTCGTCCTTGGGCTGAAGAAGGGGCTCACGGTCCTCCGGGCCGCCAACGACGCTAGGTTGCTGCAGTTTCCGCCCGGCCCCGAAAATGCGCAGTTGGCGGACCGGGTGGCCGAACTTTTACGGGGGGCACTCGCCGGAGTGGCGGAGATCTACAGGCCCGTGAAGCGGGGGGAAATCCACCTAACGGGCCTGGACGACTCCGTCACCTCGGACTTGATCGAGGAGGAGGTGGCGAGAGTGGGGAATTGTCCCCGCTCCCAGGTAAGGGCATCGGGGATAGGGATTGGACAGGGGGGTCTTGGCTCGTCATGGGTCCAATGCCCCATCCCGGTGGCGAAGCTCCTGGCTGAGGCCGGTCATCTCTTGATCGGCTTCACCTCGGCCGCAGTGGTGGCGTACGAAAAACGCCCACTGCGGTGCTTCAGGTGCCTCGCCATCGGGCACATGACGACAACGTGCCCAGAGGGCCGGGGGGACAAATCGGACATGTGTTACCGCTGCGGGAAGAGCGGTCACATCATGTACGAGTGCAGGTCGGCAAAGGCACACTGTGTGGTGTGTGCCGAAGCAGGGCGTCGGGCAGACCACACGACAATGTCCAGGCGCTGCCGGCCTGCCACTGTTGCCGGCAAGTTTGTCCCCCCGGCCAATAGGCTCGGAGGTAGGGAGGTCAGAACAGGGGGGGAGTCTCGTATGTCTGACTGATGCCTGTACAGCATACGAGATTCCTCCAGGGGAATTTAAACCACTCCGCCGGGGCTCAGGACTTGTTCCTGCAGTCGATGGCGGAGTGGAGGATTGGTCCAGCTGTGGTGTCGGAGCCGTACTACATCCCCTCCCAGGATAACTGGGTAGGGAACCTCGACGGCCTGGTGGCGGTGATAGCTAGAACAGGCACTAGCCCCCCTCTCATTTCCATCGAGAGGGGACGGGGTTACGCGGTGGCAGGTTGGGGAGAGTACACCATCATCGGTGTGTACTTCTCCCCAAACCGATCCCTGGCGGAGTTCGAGACGTTCTTGGACTCCGTCAGGGCCGCCGTGGCGAGACAGTCGCCGAGGGCAACGTTTGTCCTCGGTGACTTCAACGCAAAATCCCGTTCCTGGGGGAACACCGTCACCAACGCGCGGGGTACACTCGTGGAATCGTGGGCGTTACAAAGCGGTCTGTCACTCCTCAATCGAGGATCGGTCCACACCTGCGTGCGATCGCGGGGTGGATCCATTGTGGATCTATCGTTTGCTTCCCATGCGATCGCACGCAGGGTGGCGAACTGGGCAGTTGAGGAGGAGGTGGAGACGCTCTCGGACCATCTGTACATTAGGTTCGAGGTCTCCCCTCCTCCCAGTATGGTGACAGACCCCCCACGGGGCCACGGGCAGTTCTCGCGCTGGACCGTCAGCCGGCTCAATACAGGGCGGAACTCCGGAGGAATTGGCGGAGCGCATGCGCATAACCCTGAAAAGGGTATGCGATGCCTCTATGCCTCGGTCGCGTCGGCGCTGGCAGCGTCCGGGCGTCCATTGGTGGACTGCAGAGATCGGTGCCCTGCGAGAGGCAGCTCAAAGGTTGCACCGATCTCTTAAGCGCTGCCGGCGTCGGCTTCCTCCGGAGTTGGAGGAGGAGATCAGACTAGGGGAGGAGTATGGGGTTGCCAAAAAGGCCCTTCGCGTGGCAATATGCCAGGCGAAGGCCCGGGCACGGGAGGAATTACTGGAGTCTCTGGACAGGGACCCCTGGAGACGTCCGTATCGGGCGGCGCGCAAAAAGCTACGCGCCTTTGCCGCCCCGATAACGGAGTCCCTACCAGACGGGGTCCTTGAAAGGATTGTGGATGGACTCTTCCCGGACCCGGGAGCTCATACTCCTCCCGAGATGAATCCTCCTCCTGGGATTATTCCTTCTGAGACGGCACCTCCCCCCGTCTCAGAAGAGGAGTTAGAAACGGCCCTGGATCGCCTCAAAGGTCGTAGGACGGCACCAGGGCCGGATGGGGTACTAGGCCGGGCCCTCTTCCTGGCCGTCAAACATCTCGGCGGCCAGCTTCGGGGACTGTATGATGCCTGCATCAGAACAGGTGAGTTCCCGAAGCAGTGGAAGGAGGGCCGGCTATGCCTGATCCCCAAGGAGGGTCACCCCCCGGACGACCCCTCTGCATACAGGCCCATCGTCTTGCTTGACGAGGTGGCCAAGATCTTTGAAAAGATATTGGCCAGACGCCTCGTCAAGCACATCACCAACGACGGGCCTGGTCTCTCGGAGGCACAGTATGGGTTTAGGCCAGGGCGCTCCACGTTGGACGCCCTGGATGCGTTAAAGTGCCTCACGAGAGAGGCAGAGGGGTTAGAGGAGTCTGTCCTGGCGGTATCGCTAGATATAGCGAACGCCTTCAACAGCCTCCCGTTCGAGACGATACTGGAGGCACTCCGGTACCAGGGAGTGCCTCAGTACCTCATGAGGTTGTTGGAGGCATACCTCCGGGACAGATTCGTCCTCTGGGAGGGGGGCGGCTATGGCCAGATCGCTGGGCGTCGGCGTGTGGTGTGCGGTGTTCCACAGGGATCGGTTCTGGGTCCGATCCTGTGGAACATCGGATACGACTGGCTCCTCCGAGAGCCAGTCCTGCCCGGGATGGGGGTAATCTGTTACGCAGACGATACCCTCATCACGGCCCGGGGTGGAACCTACGAAGAGTCCGTGGAGTTAGCCAATGCATCCGCTGCATTGGTCGTTGGGAGGATGCAGCGTCTGGGCCTCAGAGTCTACGCCGAGAAAACTGAGGCCCTGATGTTCCACGGGCGTCGTAGGAGACCACCCCGGGACACGCACGTCGTCGTCCAGGGAGTGGCAGTGGCGGTAGAGGCCCAAATGAAATATTTGGGCCTCGTCCTGGATGGGAAGTGGAGTTTCGGGGCTCATTTCGCTCAGTTGACCCCGAGACTCCTGAGGGCCGCCGCTGCCCTGGCCAGGCTCCTGCCGAATGTGGGAGGGCCAGGTGCGGCCTGCAGGATGTTGTACTCGGGCATCTTACGGAGTATGGCACTGTACGGTGCCCCCGTGTGGAGTCAGGCCCTTCACCGCAAGAACAGGACGTTGTTGAGACGCTGTCAGCGCGTCCTTGCGGTGAGGGCCATTCGGGGGTACCGTACGGTGTCTTGGACGGCGGCAACACTCCTGGCGGGCGATCCGCCTTGGGAGTTCCAAGCGGAGACGCTCGCCAGCGTGTTCCGCTTCCGCCAAGATGCCCGAGAGAGAGGATTGAGGCCGTGCCTGGCAGAGGTGAAGAAAGTCAGGGCCGAAGCGACCGCGGCCCTGATGGTTAAATGGGAGGAGGACCTGAGGTCCCCAGTGGCTGGTGCTGCGACGGTGGAGGCGGTCCGCCCCCACCTGTCGCGTTGGGTCCAACGTAGTAGGGGGACCCTAACATACAGGATGGTGCAGATACTTACCGAGCATGGCTGTTTCGGTAAGTATCTGCATCGTACTGCGGGGCGTGAACCGACACCGGAGTGTCAGCACTGCGGCGCACCCGAGGATACGGCGATCCATACGCTGGCGGAGTGCGCCGCCTGGGGACCTCAGCGTCATGAAATGGAGAGTGTGGTTGGGCGTGTCGACTCACTCCAAAGCATGGTCGTCGCCATGCTGCGGAGTGAGGACGGTTGGGCGGCAGTGGCCTCCTTCTGTGAGTCTGTCCTGCTCCAGAAGGAGGTCGCAGAAAGGGAGAGGGAGGAGGAAGCGGACGCGGACCCGATCCGCCGGCGGCGCGTAGGCCGCCGGATGCGTCGGTATGCTCACCTCCTCCCCCCATAGGAGTTCCATCATAGGGGCCCGCGGGTCCGGGGGCACCCGCGGGACTTCCCCCCCTATTGGTGAAGAGGGTGGCCTTCCCCGAGGGCCACTCTAGGGAGTAAAGCCATGCGTCGGGGCGTCACAGTCGTGTACCTACGGTCTATATCCTGTGACGCCCCATAAAAGCGCTAGGGAGTAGGGGCGCAGGTTAGGTTTAGTGGGTAGTCTGGCGGACGGAATCTCGCGACTGCTACGTTCTCGTAGCCATGCGTGGAGATTCCGGCCGCTGGGAGTCTCACACACCCTCGGTCAACCCCCCCCCCGGGCCCGAGGTAGTGTCACAAGAAAAGACATTCCCCCTGCGTTATAAAAAAAAAAAAAAAAGGGTTGGAAGTGGTGGATAAATTCGAACAACATTTTGGGATTTTCTTTTTTCTCAGAAAGTGTTCTTGATGGTGTTTCGTGTGATCTACGTTGACGACTCGGCTTGTATATTGGACTTCTGATATCTGCACTAGTTGTTGACCCGGTTTTGCTTGTTTTTGGATTGTTTCTGTTTTTGACTGTTTTTATTGGCTTTTCCTACTGGTTTTTGTTTTCCTGACGATTTGGATTTGTTGTTTGCCCCGGATACACCCCTCGCCACCCCCATGGGGGGGGGGGGGAGGCCACTAATGGCCGACTCGGGACAGAGTCGCGCCTCGGGAGTGTGCGAGGTCCGGAAACGGCCCAGCGCACGCTCCCGCGGGGAGAATGTTGGTTCCGACTCCGATGAGTCGAGCAGAAAGGTGGTGACCCAGGAGGACACCCAGAGGCCAGGGACCCGGCGCGCCAAGGTGCTCCTGGGGGCCCGTCATCGTGGGTACAGCGCGGGAACAACGCTGTCCCGTGAAGAGACCGCGGACGTCGAGGCTCAGGCAGAGGCCTTTGTCAGCGACCTCCGCCAGAATGTTGCGAAAAAGACAAAGGCCTCTGCGCCTGTAGAAATAGCGGACGTACCCCCCGAGATGGACCCGAGGCTCACGGACGTCGACTTGTTGGATGCGGAGGAACTCCGCACCATGGCCGGCGTCCACGTGGCGGCGATTTACAACGTCGCCCAGACCTCGAGGAACCTCAAGGGGGGGATACGTTAAGAAGTTAAAGGAGGCGGCGGCGGCCCTCATGGAGGTGACCGAGAGTCTCACCAAGAGGACCGTCGACGCCGAAACGAGAAAGGTTAGCCTCGACAACCTGAAGTTGAGGCGAGAGGTGGACTCCTTGCGGGCCGAAATTCGGTCATACCGCAGGGAGTTCGAGCAGATGAAGACCGCGGCCAAGGAGTCAGCGGCCAAGGATAAGGCTGCGGCCAACGAGGCCAGGGCCAAGGAGAATACCGCGACCAGGGAGGCCGCGGCTAGGGAGGCTGAGGCCACGGAGGCCGCAGCCAGCAAGGAGGCCATGGCCACGGAGGCCGTGGTCAGCACCGAAGGGCCTTTGCCCCAGACAGTGGGAGGGAGAGCCACTACCGAATCTCCCCCATTCGACGTAGAGGAGCTCAAGCGCTCCATCATTATGTCGTTGGGGGAGTTCATCAACGCCCGCTTCGCGGGCCTTGAGGACAGGCTACTCCCCCCCCCGGTTATTCGTCCCCCACTCGCTGCGGACAAGCGGTCAAGGGCGGCGCCTGGGACTTCGGGCGCCAAACCTACCACGGCTCCTCCTCCCAGGGTCTCCGACGACCTATCGGAGCCCTTGGCGATGGAGGTAGAGTCGATCCCGACGGCGGCGGCCCCCGCCCCGTCGTATGCCAAAGTTGTGGGCCCTCCGCGCCCAACTCCGAAACCGGGTCCCTCTGGAGTTCAGAGGGCCCCCAGAAGGCAGGGGGTGGCTCCGACCCCCCCAATGTGGTCGACTCCCCCCACTGCCCCCACCCACGCCCAGGAAGGCCTGGACGGATGGACAGTGGTAGGAGGTGGTAGAAGGGGCAGAGGGAGAAGGTTGCGCGAGCAAAGAGCGGGGGGATACCCCGCCCCCTCCTTTGCGCCCTTAACCTCAGCTCCTCAGTGGAGGAACGAGCCGGTCAGGAGACCCCCTCCGAGGAGACCGGCTCCGTTGGTGGAGGCAAAGGCAGCGGCGGTGATGGTGACGCTGCTGCCTGAGGCCGTGAAAAACGGGATCACCTACCGTCAGATCTTTCAGCAGGCCGTGTCGGTGGTGGACCTGCAGACGATGGGCCTCAAGGAGGGCCTCAAAATCACCCGGACGGCCAGCGATGTCCGGCTCCTGGAGCTGCCACCAGGGCCGGAGGGCATTGAAAAGGCCGACCGGCTGGCTTTGGCCCTCGGGGCGGTGTGGACAGGCGTGGCTGAGGTCGCCAGGCCGGTGAAAAAAGGGGATATCCGCGTCACCGGACTCGACGACTCGGTCACGCCCTGGATGCTCGAAGAGGCCATCGCTCGCGCAGGGGGCTGCCCGCGCGAGCACGTAAGATCTGGCGGGATCGGTGTGGGACCGGGGGGGATGGGCGCGGCCTACGTACAGTGCCCTATCCCGGTCGCAAAGATGCTTACTGAGCTGAAGCACATCTGTGTGGGCTTCAGCTCAGCAGAGGTCTCGGCCCGTGAGAGGCGGCCCATACGTTGTATGCGGTGCCTCTACACGGGTCACATCACAGTCATGTGCCCGGATGGGCGGGTCGATAGGTCGGCCCTGTGTTTCCGCTGCGGCAGAAGCGGGCACAGGGTCGCACAGTGTACGGAGCCGAATGCTCACTGCGTGGTTTGCGCCGATTCGGGTCTCGACGCAAACCACGTGGCGTTGTCGAGGGGCTGCCTCCCTCCACACGTACGCGGCAAGTTTGTTCCTCCGGCGAACGTCGGAGTAGGGAGACACCAGGAGGTGTCTAATATGTCTCAATAATGCCCGGACGACATATTAGACTCCTTCAAGGGAACATTACCCACTCCGCCGGGGCTCAGGATTTACTCCTGCAGTCCATGGCGGAGTGGGAGGTTGGTCTAGCCGTAATATCGGAGCCGTATTACGTTCCCTCCCAGAGCAACTGGGTTGGGGACCTGGACGACACGGTGGCAGTGGTGGCCAGTTCGGGCGCTGGCACCCCGCTCATCGAGATCGAGCGGGGGCGGGGTTACGCGGTGGCAGGGTGGGGGGAGCACACCTTCATAGGTGTGTATTTTTCCCCCAACCGACCCCTGGCAGAATTCGAGCGTTTCTTGGATTCTGTCAGGGCCGCCGTGGGCAGACAGTCGCCGAGGGCGACGTTCGTACTCGGCGACTTCAACGCCAAATCCCGCTCCTGGGGAAACACTGTCACCGAATTGAGGGGACTGGCTGTGGAAACGTGGGCGCTTCAAAGTGGTTTGACCCTGTTGAATAGAGGATCGGTCCACACCTGCGTGCGAGCGCGGGGTGGCTCCATCGTAGATCTGTCGTTTGCCACCCATGCGATCGCACGCAGGGTGATGAATTGGAAAGTGGAGGAGGAGGTGGAGACTCTGTCAGACCACCTTTATATAAGGTTTGAAGTCTCCCCTCCTCCCAATGGAACAGGGTCAAACCCCCCACGCAGCCACGGTCAGTTCCCTCGATGGGCCATCAGCCGGCTCGATCCCGAGCTGGCTGAGGAAGTGGCCGTCGTCCAGGGCTGGACCAACCGAGAGAGAAACACCTGTCCGGAGGATCAGGCGGAGAGCATGCGCAGAACCCTTACGAGGGTCTGCGATGCCTCGATGCCACGGTCGCGTCGACGTCGGCGGAAACCAGCGGTTTACTGGTGGACCGCAGAGATCGGGAGTCTGAGGGAGGCAGCCCTTCGGGCTCGCCGATCTCTGAAGAACTGCCGGCGTCGACATCCTCCGGACAGAGGTGAGGAGGAACATCGCCTGGAGGAGTATCGGGCTGCCAAAAAGGCTCTTCAGGTGGCCATCTGCCAAGCGAAGACCCGGGCCCGGGAAGAAATCCTATCTAGTCTGGATGCGGACCCCTGGGGACGTCCGTACCGGGTGGCACGCAAGAAAATGCGCGCCTGTTCCACCCCGGTTACGGAGTCCCTGCCGGACGGGGTCCTAAATAGAATTATAGACGGACTCTTCCCGGATCCGGGAGCTTTCACTCCTCCGACGATGTGTCCTCCTCAGAACGTACCCTCGGAGACTGATCCTCCCCCAGTCTCCGAGGAGGAATTGGAAATGGCCCTGGATAGACTCCGGGGCCGGAAAACGGCACCGGGACCGGACGGGGTCCCAGGCCGGGTCCTCTTCCTGGCCGCCAAACATCTAGGCGGCCAGCTTCGGGAACTCTTTGACGCCTGCATCAGGACAGGTGAGTTCCCGAAGCAATGGAAAGAGGGCCGGCTGTGCCTAATCCCGAAAGAGGGCCGCCCTCCCGATGATCCCTCCGCCTACAGGCCCATCGTGCTGTTGGACGAGGTGGTAAAAGTGTTCGAAAAGATCTTGGCGAGCCGCCTCGTCCAGCACTTGGATTCCGACGGGCCTGGACTCTCGGAGGCTCAGTATGGCTTTAGGGCGGGGCGCTCCACTCTGGACGCCCTGTTCGCATTGAGGAGCCTCACGAGAGAGGCGGAGAGTATAGAGGAGTCTGTCTTGGTGGTATCTTTGGATATCCAAAATGCCTTCAACAGTCTTCCTTTTGAAACCATCTTGGAGGCACTCCGGGCGCATGGAGTGCCTCCGTATCTCTTTAGACTGTTGGAGGCATACCTCCAAGACAGATTTATCCTCTGGGAGGGCGGTTTTGGCCAGATCTCTGGTAGGCGACGTGTCGTGTGCGGTGTTCCACAGGGTTCGGTGCTGGGTCCGATCCTGTGGAACATTGGTTACGACTGGCTCCTCCGCGAGCCAGTCCTGCCCGGGATGGGGGTGATTTGCTATGCCGACGACACCCTCATCACAGCCCGAGGCGGAACCTACGAGGAGTCCGTGGAACTAGCCAACGCCTCGACGGCGTTGGTCGTAGAAAGAGTGCGTCAATTAGGCTTGAGGGTCTCCCCGGAGAAGACGGAGGCCCTCATGTTCCACGGACGACGTAGACGACCGCCTCGGGGCACGCACGTCGCCGTCCAGGGAGTGGCGGTAGCGGTAAAGGCCCAGATGAAGTACCTGGGCCTTGTCCTAGATGGAAAGTGGAATTTCGGGGCCCACTTCACCCAGCTGGCCCCGAGATTGCTAGGTGCCGCTGCCGCCCTGGCCAGACTCTTACCCAATGTGGGAGGGCCGGGCACGGTCTGCAGAAAGTTGTACACTGGTGTCCTGCGAAGCATGGCGCTGTACGGTGCCCCCGTATGGGTCGACTCGCTCCACCGCAAGAACAGGACCCTTCTGAGACGCTCTCAGAGGGTCCTGGCGGTACGGGCCATCCGGGGGTACCGGACGGTCTCGTGGACAGCGGCGACACTGCTCGCGAGTGATCCGCCTTGGGAGCTCCAGGCGGAGACGCTCGCGGCAGTGCACCGCTACCGGCAGGACACCAGGGAGAGAGGAGAGAGGCCGTGTCCGGCAGTAGTAAGGAGGATCAGGGTCTTGGCGACCGAGGCCCTGATCCAAGATTGGGCTGATGACCTGAGGACCCCAGAAGCAGGAGCTGAGACGGTGGCGGCGGTCCGCCCCCACCTGTCTCGTTGGGTCTCGAGGAAGTACGGGACCCTAACGTACAGGCTGACGCAGATACTTACCGGGCACGGGTGCTTCGGTAAGTATCTGCACCAGACAGCGGGGCGTGAACCGACGCCAGAATGTGCAGAGTGCGGCGCACCCAGCGATACAGCGTATCACACGCTGGTGGAGTACGCCGCCTTGGGACCTCAGCGTCATCAGCTAGAAAGTATTGTCGGTCCTGTGTCCTCGCTCCAGCAATTGGTCGAAGCCATGCTGTCGAGCGAGGACGGATGGAGTGCGGTTTCCTCCTTCAGCGAGACGGTAATGTCCCTGAAGGAGGCCGCAGAGAGGACCAGGGAGGTGGATGCGTACGCAGACCCGATCCGGCGACGGCGGACTGGCGGCCGGCGGCGTCGCTACGCAGCCCACCTCCCTTAGTGCCGTCACAGGGGGCCGCGGGGACCGGGGGTACCCGCGGACTTCCCCCCCTGTTGATGAAGCAGGGCACCTTGCCTCCGGGGTGTCCTGAAGATTGCCAGACGTAGGGGCGTCACGAATGTAGTAGCAACGCTCTAGTTCTCGTGGCGCCCCGTAAAAGCGTGGGAAAGAGGCGCAGGTTAGGTTTAGTGGGTAGTCCGGCGGACGGGATCTCGCGACTACTACCGCCCGCGGCGGTAGTTATGCGTGGAGATCCACTCCGCTGGGAGTCCCACACTCCCCTCGGTCACCCTCCCCCAGGGCCCGAGGGAGTGTCGCAAGAAAAGACATTCCCCCTGCGTTATCAAAAAAAAAAGGGTTGAACATTTTGGAGGTTTTTCGAAAGTATTCTGGATGGTGTTTTTTATGATTACTGTTGACGACTTGGCTAGTTTATCGGATTTCTGACATTCTTGCCTACTTGTTGACCCGGATTTGTCTGTTTTGGTTTGATTTCTTCTTTGACTGATTACTTGGCTTTTTCCCACTGGATTTTGATTCTGCTTGCGTGATTGGATTTGTTGCTCGTTTTGGACCTCCCCTCTCCATCCCCATGGGGGGGGCCCTCTTCTAATGGCCGACTCGGCACAGAGTCGCGCCTCGGGAGTGTGCGACGTCCGGAAACGGACTAACGCACACTCCCGCGGAGAGAATGCTGGATCCGACTCGGACGAGTCGGGTAGAAAGCTGGTGACCCAGGAGGACACCCAGAGGCCAGGGACCCGGCGCGCCAAGGTGCTCCTGGGGGCCCGTCACCGCGGAGTAAGCGTCAGGACGACGCTGTCCCGCGAAGAGACTGCAGATGTCGAGGCTCAGGCAGAGGCCTTTGTCAGCGACCTCCGCCAGAACGCTAAGAAGAAGACAAAGGCCCCTGCGTCTTCAGGAAAAGATATACCCCTCGAGATGGACCCGAGGGTCACGGACGTCGACCTTTTGGATGCGGAGGAGCTCCGCACCATGGCCGGCGTCCATGTGGCAGCGATCTACAACGTTGCCCAGACCTCGGGGAACCTCAAGGGGGGTTATATAAAGAAACTGAAAGAGGCGGCGGCGGCCCTCATGGAGGTGACGGAGAGTCTCTCCAAGAGGTCCGTCGACGCCGAAAATAGAAAGTTGAGCCTCGACAATTTAAAGTTGAAGCGAGAGGTGGACTCCCTACGGGCCGAGATTCGGTCGTACCGTAGGGAGTTCGAAGAAATGAAAACCGCGGCCAAGGAGTCCGCGGAAAAGGAGAAGGCCGCGGCCAAGGAGGCCAGCGACAAGGAAAAAGCCGCGACCAAGGAGGCCGCGGCCAGGGAAGCTGCGGCCAAGAAGGTCGCGGCTAGTGACGGAGGGCCCCCGCCCCAAAAAAAGGGGGGGAGTTCCACCACCGAATCTCCCCCATTCGACGTGGAGGAGCTGAAACGCTCCATAATCCTGTCGATGGGGGAGTTCATCAACGCCCGCTTCGCGGGCCTTGAGGATCGCCTACTCCCCCCCCCGGTCATTCGTCCGCCGCTTGCGGCGGACAAAAGAAGCAAGGCGACACCCGGGACTTCGGGTGCCACGCCATCCACGGCTGCTCCTCCCAGGGTCTCCGACGACCTGACGGAGCCCCTGGCGATGGAGTGCGAGCCAATACCGACGGCGGCGACTCCCGCCCCGTCGTATGCGAAAGTGGTGGGCCCTCCGCGCCCAGCATCGAAACCGGGCCCCTCCGGCACGCAGAGGGCCCCTAGAAGACAGGGGGTGGCCCCGGCCCCCCCAATGTGGTCGACCCCCCCCACTGCTCCCTTCCTCACCCAGGAGGACCAGGGTGAATGGACAGTGGTGGGAGGTGGCAGGAGGGGCAGAGGGAGAGGTAGGGGCGCCAGAAGAGCAGGGAGATACCCGGCCCTGACCCCCGCAACTCAACGCTCCGCCCCCCAGGAGAGATTCGCGCCGGCAAGGAGACCCCCTCCTAGGAAGCCGGCCCCGTTGGTTGAGGCCAAGGCAGCAGCAGTTATGGTAACGCTGCTGCCCGAGGCCATCAAGAATGGACTGACCTACCGCCAGATCTTCGAGCAGGCCGCCAAGGTGGTGAACCTGCAAGTGATGGGCCTCAAAGAGGGCCTCAAAATCAGCCGGACGGCTGGCGACGCCCGGCTCTTGGAGCTGCCGCCAGGGCCGGAGGGCGTCGAGAAGGCCGACCGGCTGGCCGTGGCCCTCAGTGCAGTTTTGACAGGCGTGGCCGAGGTCGCCAGGCCGGTGAAAAAAAGGGACATCCGCGTCACCGGACTTGACGACTCGGTCACGCCGTGGATGTTAGAAGAGGCCATCGCTTGCGCAGGGGGCTGCCCGCGCGAGCAGGTAAGATCTGGCGGGATAGGTGTGGGGCCGGGGGGGATGGGAGCTGCATATGTCCAGTGCCCAATACCGGTCGCGAAAATGTTGACTGAGCTGAAGCACATATGTGCGGGCTTCAGCTCAGCGGAGGTATCGGCCCGTGAGAGGCGACCCATACGCTGTATGCGGTGCCTCTATACGGGCCACATAACGGTAATGTGCCCCGACGGGCGGGTTGATAGGTCGGCCCTGTGTTTCCGCTGCGGCAGAAGCGGACACAGGGTCGCCCAATGTATGGAGCCGAATGCTCATTGTGTGGTTTGCGCCGAGTCGAATCTCGACCCAAACCACGTGACGTTGTCGAGGGGCTGCCTCCCTCCGCACGTCAGAGGCAAGTTTGTTCCCCCAGCGAACGTCGGGGTAGGAAGACGCCAGGAGGAGTCTAGTATGTCCCACTAATATGCCCGGACGACATACTAGACTCCTGCAAGGAAACGTAAACCACTCCGCCGGGGCCCAGGATTTACTCCTGCAGTCCATGGCGGAGTGGGAGGTTGGTCTGGCCGTAATATCGGAGCCGTATTACGTCCCCGCCCAGAGCAACTGGGTTGGGGACCTGGACGACACGGTGGCAGTGGTGGCCAGTTCGGGCGCTGGCACCCCGCTCATCGAGATCGAGCGGGGGCGGGGTTACGCGGTGGCAGGGTGGGGGGAGCACACCGTCATAGGTGTGTACTTTTCCCCCAACCGACCCCTGGCAGAATTCGAGCGTTTCTTGGATTCTGTCAGGGCCGCCGTGGGCAGACAGTCGCCGAGGGCGACGTTCGTACTCGGCGACTCATCAGCCGGCTCGATCCCGAGCTGGCTGAGGAAATGGCCGTCGTCCAGGGCTGGACCAACCTTGAGAGTAACACCTGTCCGGAGGATCTGGCGGAGGGCATGCGCAGAACCCTTACGAGGGTCTGCGATGCCTCGATGCCACGGTCGCGTCGACGTCGGCGGAAACCAGCGGTTTACTGGTGGACCGCAGAGATCGGGAGTCTGAGGGAGGCAGCCCTTCGGGCTCGCCGATCTCTTAAGAACTGCCGGCGTCGGCATCCTCCGGACAGAGGTGAGGAGGAACATCGCCTGGAGGAGTATCGGGCTGCTAAGCAGGCTCTTCAATTAGCGATCTGCCAAGCGAAGACTCGGGCCCGGGAAGAAATCCTAGTCTAGTTTGGATGCGGACCCCTGGGGACGTCCGTACCGGGTGGCGCGCAAGAAACTGCGCGCCTGTTCCACCCCGGTTACGGAGTCCCTGCCGGACGGGGTCCTAAATAGGATCGTGGACGGACTCTTCCCGGATCCGGGAGCCTTCATTCCTCCGACGATGTGTCCTCCTCGTGAATGTACCCTCGGAGACTGATCCTCCCCCAGTCTCCGAGGAGGAATAGGAAATGGCCCTGGATAGACTCCGGGGCCGGAAAACGGCACCGGGACCGGACGGGGTCCCAGGCCGGGTCCTCTTCCTGGCCGCCAAACACCTAGGCGGCCAGCCTCCGGGACCCTTTGACGGCTGCATCAAGACAGGTGAGGTCCCCAAGCAAGTGGCAGGAAGAGGGCCGGCTGTGCCTCATTCCCAAAAGAGGGCCGCCCTCCCGAAGATCCCTCCGCCTACAGGCCCATCGTGCTGTTGGACGAGGTGGCAAAAGTGTTCGAGAAGATCTTGGCGAGCCGCCTCGTCCAGCACCTTGATTCTGGTGGGCCTGGACTCTCGGAGGCTCAGTACGGATTTAGGTCAGGGCGATCCACTCTGGACGCCCTGTTCGCGCTGAGGAGCCTCACGAGAGAGGCGGAGAGCATAGAGGAGTCTGTCTTGGTGGTATCTTTGGATATCCAAAATGCCTTCAACAGTCTACCTTTCGAAACCATTTTAGAGGCACTCCGGTCTCATGGAGTGCCTCTTTACCTAGTAAGACTGTTGAAGGCGTACCTCCAAGACAGGTTCATCCTCTAGGAGGGCGGCTTTGGCCAGATTTCTGGTAGGCGACGTGTCGTGTGCGGTGTTCCACAGGGTTCGGTGCTGGGTCCGATCCTGTGGAACATTGGTTACGACTGGCTCCTCCGCGAGCCAGTCCTGCCCGGGATGGGGGTGATTTGTTATGCTGACGACACCCTCATCACGGCCCGGGGCGGAACCTACGAGGAGTCCGTGGAACTAGCCAACGCCGCGACGGCGTTGGTAGTAGAAAGAGTCCGGCGCTTAGGCTTGAGGGTCTCCCCAGAGAAGACGGAGGCCCTCATGTTCCACGGACGACGTAGAAAACCGCCCCGGGGCACGCACGTCGCTGTCCAGGGAGTGGCGGTAGCGGTAAAGGCCCAGATGAAGTACCTGGGCCTTGTCCTAGACGGGAAGTGGAGTTTCGGGGCCCACTTCACCCAGCTGGCCCCGGAACTGCTAGGTGCCGCTACCGCCCTGGCCAGACTTTTACCCAACGTGGGAGGGCCGGGCACGGCCTGTAGAAAGCTGTATACTGGTGTCCTGCGGAGTATGGCGCTGTACGGTGCCCCCGTATGGGTCGATTCGCTTCACCGCAAGAACAGGACCCTCCTGAGACGTTCTCAGAGGGTTCTGGCGGTGCGGGCCATACGGGGTTACCGAACAGTGTCGTGGACGGCGGCGACACTGCTCGCGAGTGATCCGCCCTGGGAGCTCCAGGCGGAGGTGCTCGCGGCAGTGCACCGCTACCGACAGGACACCAGAGAGAGAGGAGAGAGGCCGTGTCCGGCAGCTGTTAAAAGGGTCAGGGCCTTGGCGACCGAGGCCCTGATCCAGGAATGGGCTGATGACCTGAGGTCCCCAGTAGCAGGAAAAGAGACGGTGGCGGCGGTCCGCCCCCACCTGTCTCGTTGGGTCTCGAGGAAGTACGGGACCCTAACGTACAGGCTGACGCAGATACTTACCGGGCACGGCTGCTTCGGTAAGGATCTGCATCAGACAGCGGGGCGGGAACCGACGCCAGAATGTGCAGAGTGCGGCGCACCCAGCGATACGGCGTATCACACGCTGGTGGAGTGCGCCGCCTGGGGACCTCAGCGTCATCAGCTAGAAAGTTCAGTCGGTCCTGTGTCCTCGCTCCAGCAGATGGTTGAAGCCATGCTGTCGAGCGAGGACGGATGGAGTGCGGTTGCCTCCTTCAGCGAGACGGTAATGCCCCTGAAGGAGGCCGCGGAGAGGACCAGGGAGGTGGATGCGTACGCAGACCCGATCCGGCGACGGCGGACTGGCGGCCGGCGGCGTCGCTACGCAGCCCACCTCCCTTAGTGCCGTCACAGGGGGCCGCGGGGACCGGGGGAACCCGCGGACTTCCCCCCCTGTTGATGAAGCAGGGCACCTTGCCTTCGGGGTGTCCTGAAGTTTGCCAGACGTAGGGGCGTCACGAATGTAGTAGCAACGCTCTAGTTCTCGTGGCGCCCCGTAAAAGCGTGGGAAAGAGGCGCAGGTTAGGTTTAGTGGGTAGTCCGGCGGACGGGATCTCGCGACTACTACCGCCCGCGGCGGTAGTGATGCGTGGAGATCCATTCCGCTGGGAGTCCCACACTCCCCTCGGTTATCCTCCCCCAGGGGCCGAGGGAGTGTCGCAAGAAAAGACATTCCCCCTGCATCAAAAAAAAAAAAAAAAAAAAAAAGGTTGGTTGGGGTTGAGTGGCTAGTTGACGCAGGCGGAATGCCGCGCTCTAGCCGATCACGAATGTTAAGCGACACCGGCCGCAGTCAGTACATGGATAGGGGAAGCCCGGACATTGGAAAAAGCTTTAGAAAGATGAATTTGTGGCTAATCGTACCCAAATAAAAAAAAAAAAGGATGGATTTGGTACATTTTTGGTTTGTTTCGAAGGTTTTCTTTTATGGTTTTTTCTATGATTATTGTTGACGACTCGGCTTGCTTAATGGACTTCTGACATTCTTGCCTAGTTATTGACCCGGATTTGCTTGTTTTTCTTGATTTCTCCAATTGACGATTTTTCTTGGCTTTTCCTACTGGACTTTGTTTCTGCACACGATTTTGATTTGTTGTTTGCTCCGGACGCTCCCCTCTACACCCCCATGGGGGGAGGGGCCCACTAATGGCCGACTCGGTGCAGAGTCGCGCCTCGGGAGTGTGCGAGGTCCGGAAACGGACTAACGCACGCTCCCGCGGAGAAAATGTTGGCTCCGACTCGGACGAGTCGGGAAGAAAGGTGGTGACTCAAGAAGACACCCAGAAGCCAGGGACCCGGCGCACCAAGGTGCTCCTGGGGGCCCGTTATCGAGGGCACAGCGTGGGAACAACGCTGTCCCGCGAAGAGAACGCGGATGTCGAGGCTCAGGCAGAGGCCTTTGTCAGTGACCTCCGCCAGAATCTGGCGAAGAAGACGAAGGCCTCTGCGCCTGAAGAAATAGTAGACGTACCCCCCGAGATGGACCCGAGGCAGACGGACGTCGACCTCATGGATGCGGAGGAACTCCGCACCATGGCCGGCGTCCACGTGGCGGCCATATATAATGTGGCCCAGACCTCGAGGAACCTCAAGGGGGGCTACGTCAAGAAGTTGAAGGAGGCGGCGGCGGCCCTCATGGAGGTGACTGAGAGTCTCACCAGGAGGACCGTCGACGCCGAAACCAGGAAACTGAGCCTCGACAACCTGAAGCTCAAGCGCGAGGTGGACTCCCTACGGGCCGAGATTCAGTCGTACCGTAGGGAGTTCGAAGAGATGAAGACCGCGGCCAAAGAGTCCGCGGAAAAAGAGAAGGCCGTGGCCAAGGAGGCCAGGGCCAAAGACCAAGCCGCGACCAAGGAGGCCGCGGCAAGGGAAGCTGCGGCCAAGGAGGCCGCGGCCAGTGACGGAGGGCCCCATCCCCAGAAAGAGGGGGGGAGACCCAATAACGAATCTCCCCCATTCGACGTTGAGGAGCTGAAGCGCTCCATCATCATGTCGATGGGGGAGTTCATCAACGCCCGCTTCGCGGGCCTTGAAGATCGGTTACTCCCCCCCCCGATTATACGCCCGCCTCTCGCCGCGGACAAGCGGCCTAAGGTGGCACCCGGGACTTCGGGTGCCAAACCTCCCACGGCTCCTCCTCCCAGGGACTCTGACGACTTAGCGGAGTCCTTGGCGATGGAGGTAGAGCCAATACCGACGGCGGCGGCATCCGCCCCGTCGTATGCAAAAGTTGTGGGCCCTCCACGCCCCACCCAGAAACCGGGTCCCTCTGGAGTCCAGAGGGCCCCCAGAAGACAGGGGGTGGCCCCAACCCCCCCTATGTGGTCGACTCCCCCCACTGCTCCCACCCACGCCCAGGAGGGCACCGACGGATGGACGGTGGTAGGAGGCGGGAGAAGGGGCAGAGGGAGAAGGTTGCGCGAGGGAAGAGCGGGGGGATACCCCGCCCCCTCTTTTGCGCCCTTAACCTCTGCTCCTCAATGGAGGAACGAGCCGGTCAGGAGACCCCCTCCAAGGAGACCGGCTCCGTTGGTGGAGGCAAAGGCAGCGGCGGTCATGGTGACGCTGCTGCCCGAGGCCGTGAAAAACGGAGTGACATACCGCCAGATCTTTGAGCAGGCCGCGAAGGTAGTGGACCTGCAAGTGATGGGCCTCAAAGAGGGCCTTAAGATCAACCGGACGGCCAGCGATGCCCGGCTCTTGGAGCTGCCACCAGGGCCGGAGGGCATTGAGAAGGCCGACCGGTTGGCTTTGGCCCTCAGTGCTGTACTAACAGGCGTGGCCGAGGTCGCCAGGCCTGTGAAGAAAGGGGACATTCGTGTCACAGGGCTTGACGACTCGGTCACGCCATGGTTGTTAGAGGAGGCCATCGCTCGCGCAGGGAACTGCCCTCGCGAGCAAGTAAAGTCTGGCGGTATTGGTGTGGGACCGGGGGGGATGGGCGCTGCCTATGTCCAGTGCCCCATACCGGTCGCCAAGTTACTCACTGAGCTGAAGCACGTATGCGTGGGCTTCAGCTCAGCGGAGGTGTCGGCCCGTGAGAGGCGACCCATACGTTGTATGCGGTGCCTCTACACGGGCCATATAACAGTAATGTGCCCGGACGGGCGTGTTGACAGGTCGGCCCTGTGTTTCCGCTGCGGCAGAAGCGGACACAGGGTCGCTCAATGCACTGAGCCGAATGCTCACTGCGTGGTTTGCGCCGAGTCTGGTCTCGACGCAAACCACGTGGCGCTGTCGAGGGGCTGCCTCCCTCCACACGTCCGCGGCAAGTTCGTGCCTCCGGCGAACGTCGGAGTAGGGAGACACCAGGAGGTGTCTAATATGTCTCATTAAAATGCCCGGACGACATATTAGACTCCTCCAAGGAAACGTGAACCACTCCGCCGGGGCCCAGGATTTACTCCTGCAGTCCATGGCGGAGTGGGAGGTTGGTCTGGCCGTAATATCGGAGCCGTATTACGTCCCCGCCCAGAGCAACTGGGTTGGGGACCTGGACGACACGGTGGCAGTGGTGGCCAGTTCGGGCGCTGGCACCCCGCTCATCGAGATCGAGCGGGGGCGGGGTTACGCGGTGGTAGGGTGGGGGGAGCACACCTTCATAGGTGTGTACTTTTCCCCCAACCGACCCCTGGCAGAATTCGAGCGTTTCTTGGATTCTGTCAGGGCCGCCGTGGGCAGACAGTCGCCGAGGGCGACGTTCGTACTCGGCGACTTCAACGCCAAATCCCGCTCCTGGGGAAACACTGTCACCGAATTGAGGGGACTGGCTGTGGAAACGTGGGCATTTCAAAGTGGTTTGACCCTTTTGAACCGAGGTTCGGTCCACACCTGCGTGCGAGCGCGGGGTGGCTTCGTCGTAGATCTGTCGTTTGCCACCCATGCGATCGCACGCAGGGTGATGAATTGGAAAGTAGAGGAGGAGGTGGAGACTCTGTCGGACCACCTTTACATAAGGTTCGAGGTCTCCCCTCCTCCTAACAGAACAGGGTCAAACCCCCCACGCAGTCACGGCCAGTTCCCTCGATGGGCCATCAGCCGGCTCGATCCCGAGCTGGCTGAGGAAATGGCCGTCGTCCAGGGCTGGACCAACCCAGAGGGTAACACCTGTCCAGAGGATCTGGCGGAGGGCATGCGCAGAACCCTTACGAGGGTCTGCGATGCCTCGATGCCACGGTCGCGTCGACGTCGGCGGAAACCAGCGGTTTACTGGTGGACCGCAGAGATCGGGAGTCTGAGGGAGGCAGCCCTTCGGGCTCGCCGATCTCTGAAGAACTGCCGGCGTCGGCATCCTCCGGACAGAGGTGAGGAGGAACATCGCTTGGAGGAGTATAGGGTTGCCAAAAAGGCTCTTCAGGTGGCTATTTGTCAGGCGAAGACCCGGGCTCGGGAAGAAATCCTATCCACACTGGGTGCGGACCCCTGGGGACGTCCGTACCGGGTGGCGCGCAAGAAAATGCGCGCCTGCTCCACCCCGGTTACGGAGTCCCTGCCAGACGGGGTCCTGAACAGAATCATAGATGGACTCTTCCCGGACCCGGGAGCCTTTGCTCCTCCTAGGATGTGTCCTCCTCCGAATGTACCCTCGGAGACTGATCCTCCCCCAGTCTCCGAGGAAGAAATGGAAATGGCCCTGGATCGACTCCGGGGCCGGAAAACGGCACCGGGACCGGACGGGGTCCCAGGCCGGGTCCTCTTCCTGGCCGCCAAACACCTAGGCGGCCAGCTTCGGGAACTCTTTGACGCCTGCATCAGGACAGGTGAGTTCCCGAAGCAGTGGAAAGAGGGCCGGCTGTGCCTCATTCCAAAAGAGGGCCGCCCTCCCGAAGATCCCTCCGCCTACAGGCCCATCGTGCTGTTGGACGAGGTGGCAAAAGTGTTCGAGAAGATCTTGGCGAGCCGCCTCGTCCAGCACCTTGATTCTGGTGGGCCTGGACTCTCGGAGGCTCAGTACGGATTTAGGTCAGGGCGATCCACTCTGGACGCCCTGTTCGCGCTGAGGAGCCTCACGAGAGAGGCGGAGAGCATAGAGGAGTCTGTCTTGGTGGTATCTTTGGATATCCAAAATGCCTTCAACAGTCTACCTTTCGAAACCATTTTAGAGGCACTCCGGTCTCATGGAGTGCCTCTTTACCTTGTAAGACTGTTGAAGGCGTACCTCCAAGACAGGTTCATCCTCTGGGAGGGCGGCTTTGGCCAGATTTCTGGTAGGCGACGTGTCGTGTGCGGTGTTCCACAGGGTTCGGTGCTGGGCCCGATCCTGTGGAACATTGGTTATGACTGGCTCCTCCGCGAGCCAGTCTTGCCCGGGATGGGGGTGATCTGCTATGCAGACGACACCCTCATCACGGCCCGAGGCGGAACCTACGACGAGTCCGTAGAACTAGCCAACGCCGCGACGGCGTTGGTAGTCGAGAGAGTGCGACGTTTGGGCTTGAGGGTCTCCCCGGAGAAGACGGAGGCCCTCATGTTCTACGGACGTCGTAGACAACCGCCTCGGGGCACGCATGTCGCCGTCCAGGGAGTGGCGGTAGCGGTAAAGGCCCAGATGAAGTACCTGGGCCTTGTCCTAGATGCAAAATGGAATTTCGGGGCCCACTTCACCCAGCTGGCCCCGAGATTGCTAGGTGCCGCTGCCGCCCTGGCCAGACTCTTACCCAATGTGGGAGGGCCGGGCACGGTCTGTAGGAAGTTGTACACTGGTGTTCTACGGAGCATGGCGCTGTACGGCGCCCCCGTATGGGTCGATTCGCTTCACCGCAAGAACAGGACCCATCTGAGACGTTCTCAGAGGGTCCTGGCGGTGCGGGCCATCCGGGGGTACCGGACAGTGTCGTGGACAGCGGCGACACTGCTCGCGAGTGATCCGCCCTGGGAGCTCCAGGCGGAGACGCTCGCGGCAGTGCACCGCTACCGGCAGGACACCAGAGACAGAGGAGAGAGGCCGTGTCCGGCAGTAGTAAGAAGGATCAGGGTCTTGGCGACCGAGGCCCTGATCCAAGCATGGGCTGATGACCTGAGGTCCCCAGAAGCAGGAGTAGAGACGGTGGCGGCGGTCCGCCCCCACCTGTCTCGTTGGGTCTCGAGGAAGTACGGGACCCTAACGTACAGGCTGACACAGATACTTACCGGGCACGGGTGCTTCGGTAAGTATCTGCATCAGACAGCGGGGCGTGAACCGACGCCAGAATGTGCAGAGTGCGGCGCACCCAGCGATACAGCGTATCATACGCTGGTGGAGTGCGCCGCCTGGGGACCTCAGCGTCATCAGCTAGAAAGTATTGTCGGTCCTGTGTCCTCGCTCCAGCAGGTGGTAGAAGCCATGCTGTCGAGCGAGGATGGATGGAGTGCGGTTTCCTCCTTCAGCGAGACGGTAATGTCCCTGAAGGAGGCCGCGGAGAGGACCAGGGAGGTGGATGCGTACGCAGACCCGATCCGGCGACGGCGGACTGGCGGCCGGCGGCGTCGTTACGCAGCCCACCTCCCTTAGTGCCGTCACAGGGGGCCGCGGGGACCGGGGGTACCCGCGGACTTCCCCCCCTGTTGATGAAGCAGGGCACCTTGCCTTCGGGGTGTCCTGAAGATTGCCAAACGTAGGGGCGTCACGAATGTAGTAGCACCGCTCTAGTTCTCGTGGCGCCCCGTAAAAGCGTGGGAAAGAGGCGCAGGTTAGGTTTAGTGGGTAGTCCGGCGGACGGGATCTCGCGACTACTACCGCCCGCGGCGGTAGTTATGCGTGGACATCCATTCCGCTGGGAGTCCCACACTCCCCTCGGTCACCCTCCCCCAGGGCCCGAGGGAGTGTCGCAAGAAAAGACATTCCCCCTGCGTTATCAAAAAAAAAAAAAAAAAAGGTTGGTTGGGGTTGGGTATTGGGTAAGGTCGTGTTTATTATCTGGTATGTCTTGGAAAGTTTTGGGATGGGATGGGTAGGGATTTGTTTTTTATTTTATTTGTTTATTTTACCTTTATTATATTCTTATACATTTCTTTTATCTAATATATTTGCCAACTACAATTTGTATACTACAATCTATTGCCTAATTGTGACTTATTATCTAATTTATTGTTTGAAAACTATTTTGTGTACATGGTGTGTCCTATTTATTTAAATTTAGAATTTTGTTTACATATATTTGTACGTAATATATACGTTATGTACCATCTCTTATGTTATTTTTTTTTTTATTTTTTTTTTTATTTTTTCCTATATTGTCTGCTTCAGTGCTGCAGTTTCCAGTTCCTACGTTCTATGTAGTTGCTTACTTATATTTATACTATAGTTAAATTTTTATATCTTAATCTATTGCTAACGCGAACAGTAGATATACTGCAGTATATTACTGTAGTGTTATTTAAATGCTACTTTATATTACTCTAAAACTATTGCTGGTCAATACATATCTATATTTTAACTTTGTTCTTTTGTTTCAGATCACAACTACATCCCGGGGTCCTACGGTATGGTGAGTATTTTTTATTGTACTTGTGTTATTATGTTTCTCGAGTGAATGTATTTTATTAATGCTGTATGAGGTTGCCAGTTTTGTGTGTTACAAACAAAATACTTTTCCAATAAAAGTCGTTTGTTTATGGATATTTGTACCGTGTTTTATGACTGTTTATTGTTCAGTATATTTTGTTTGTTGTGTGTGTGTGTTTGTATTGTTTTGTATGCGTGTTTAGTGTGTGTTATATGCATGATGTGTTCTAGTGTGTTTGTGTGTTGTGTTATACGACGTAGGCTCCCTTCTCCATCTAGTCGCCATGGGTGTTATTTAGTCCCCACAAGAACATGCATCGCCTTTTGTTAGGTGGGTCCAACCGGTCCCGCGCAAGATAGCCGAGCCGTAGACCGTACCTGGCTGGCTGGTCCTATGAAGCATACTTTTTTACCAGTACCGTTGTTACGTGTTTTCTCAGTCAGGCACGGTTTCCGGCCCACTACTATTTTGTCGTCCCAGTGGCACATCTATTCATAGGCGACGGTTGCGCGCACTATTGCGTCCCACCTGGCTCTAATAGGGCATTCGTCGCTGAAGGCGTTATGCCCCATATCCGTTCTCCCCATGCGGACACAATTTTTACACCTGGGTGGCGCGCCAACAATGCGCTCCTCGCATTCATTTCTTGTGTGTGGGCCTCCGCAGTGACTGCACATTACCTGGGATTCGGCACACCGCTTTTTGCCGTGGCCGAATTCCAGACACATGGTGCATTGCGTCAATGGCGACCGGTCCGTTACCTGCAAATTTTGCAGGTCAATTCTTACATTCCCAGCCTCGGTCAGTCTTCTCCAGATGGGCGCTGTCACCTTTAGGACCACTTTGTGTGTGTTCGGGTTTCTTCCACGAATCTTGTACGCGATCTCCATACCTTCGTCGACACCCTCAAGGCCCTCAAAAATCGATCTATTCTGATTCCTGAGGGCCCTGAAGATGTCTTCGTCAGTATGGATCCTGAGTACCCCCGTTATCATTACCATTGGCTGTTTATTGGCAATGTCCTCTGCTGTTAGGTCCTTTCTCTCCGTCCTCAGCTTGCACTTCAGCTTCTCCCTTTCCTCCGCCGTCCTGCAGCTGATGATGACCCGCCCATCTCTAGTTTTTCTTACACGCTCGACCTCCACCCCCCCTTCCATGGCGTTAAGCGCCGTCCTTACGTCCGTGAGGGTTTCACTGGCCATGCGGTCCTCTTTCTTACTAGTGATAGCTACGGAGTGCAGCGTTCGGTAGACCGGTGGTTTACCCGCCGGCCTTACCGCCGCCACACTCGCGTAGCTCGGCTTCGGAACATTTTCCACGCTAGAGCCTGTTTTGCATTCGTGAATAATCTGTTGCAGATTATTCATGCAATCCAGGCTTTTCTGCAAGAGCGCTGATTGTTCCTCCATCCTACTCACTAACTTCGACTGACCTTCCTCGATCCTTCGGATCCTTTCATCCTCTTCTTCTTTTTCCTTAGGCAATGGTGCTGGGTCCTGCGGTTGGGCTTCAGTCTGCACTTCTCTGCAGCTTGTTTCCCGCTGAGTTTGTTCGCCTGAGTCCTTCCCCATTGCCGTTATATGCTTTAAAGCATCCCCAAGCGCCTTGTCTGTGTGTTTAAGCAGGACGAACATACGACCCACCGCGTATTGTACTCCCTGCTTAATTTCTGTTTTCAAGTTCCTCGAACTGGTTATATGTTCTCGGAACTTTTCAAAACATTCTCCGGCCTCCTGCATCCTGCTCACTCGCAGCTCCTCGTGTTTTGTAACCGCTGGAGGTGTCTGCTTCGTGAACGTCTTATTTTGTTGTTCTTTGCTGGGGCCTGCGTCTGGTTGCGCTTGCTCTTGCGTTCGCTCTTGCGCTTGTACCTGCGCTTGCTCTTGCTCAGCTACCTTGGGGGGCGGGGAGAATCTTAGAGTTACCCCTCTCTTCTTTTGTCCCTGCTTGGAAGTCGTGGGACTGGGCGGTGTTACCGATATCGACTTCAGGGGCGGCAATCCCTTCTCCTTTCTCCTTCTAGCTATTTCCTTGTCCAACTCCTTATCCCTTACCTTGCGCTCCGCATAGGTCGTGTATTTCGGGAGTGGACGCGGTGACGGGGAGCGATCGATCCCGAGGGACCTCCTCTTCTCCCTTCGCTCCTTAAGCAACTCCTCTAGAGGGCTGCCTGACCTTCCAGCTTCAGCCTTCTCCACTACCCTCGCCTGGATGTCCTCCCAGGTGGGGTACTCGTTCCACTCTTCCCTTTTAGTCTTCGCCGGTGTTCTAAACATCCTGCTGTTGTCAGGGGGTAATTTATTCCAAAAAGTGTACTTACTCTAAGGTGGGTCCTACTCTAATCGATTGGCGCAAAAGCACCAGATCGATGGGTCAATTTAATAAAAATAAAGTCAAATAGTATGTATTGAACCAGTCAATAGGGTAAAAATAATAAAACAATAGTTTATTTATTTCTAAGTCACTTATTATATATACAGCCTAAAATTATCTTAACTAATAACAATGTTTTTTGTTTCAGGTACCCCGAAGGAGGCGCCAAGCGTCAAGGATACAGGTAAGTATAGGAAGGTAAGGTAAGTAGGGTAGGGTAAGTTATGTAACAGGTAAGGTAGGTAAGGTAAGGAAGGTAACGGTAAGGTACAGGTAAGGTTTGGTAGGGGTAAGGGAATAGGTAAGGAATAGGTTGATAAGGTAAGAGGTAAAGGTAAGTATGAGGTAAGTTTTTTATTAGCTTTGTGTGAAAGGTAAATGTGCCAGGTATGTTCAGGAAGTGCGTGTGTATGTGCTCTGCAAGTTTAGTGTATGAGGTAAGTGAGGTGTGCAAGGTAAGTATGAAATGTACCCAAGGTAGGGCCCTAGAGTACGTGTGTGTATGTGACTGAGTGTAAGTGCTATGAATGCAAAGTATTTTTGTAAGGTAAGTGAGGTGAGTGTGGGAATTTCACTATTCTGCCGGGCCCAGATTGTTGGTCTCGGAGAGCCGGTCACGGCAATACCAAGCTCGGCTATCCCAGGACCAACAACGACCGAGTTACGGGCAGAGTAGTTTTGGGGGAGAGGTAGGGCAAGGGGGGGGGTTCCTGCTGGTAGAGCTTGAAGTCCCAAACCAGATGAGCCCAAAGTCGAGTACCCTAGGTACTATAGTGTCCGTCTGACGACGATCCAAATTTCCAGAAAAAATTCTGAAAAGTCGGTCTGGATTTTTAAAACGCGATTTCTCGGTCACGTATTGTTCCGAGAAGGGCGTGTTTGGGCTCGTTGGGTTGGGGCTTACGAGCTCCGTCCAAATCTACAATAAAATTTACACAAAATTTTAGGCTAAAACTGTCAATTTTTCCTAGCGCAAACAGTAGAATAAGAGCTGGGCTTTACAGTAAAGAAAACCGCAGCTCTGTACGTCTAATAATAACGGAGATACGGCCACTTAAAGATTTCCAAGATGGCGGACCATCTGTCAAAAGTCAACTTTGGAAGCTTATATCTCCGGTGCTATCGACCCTAGGACCCTGATCTTTGGGTTTATTCGGATGCTCCTGAGGTCTTCTGTCTGCCTAGGCAAAAATCCAGGCTCAAAAATACGTTGCTGAATTTCCGGGTTTTAAGACCCGGAACCGGTAGTCCTAGAGGAACTGATGACGATACAGAAGACCCCGTACTCGTAGGGCTAATAGTTCCCGAGATATTTGATGTTAAAAATTTCCAATATGGCCGCCGAACTGTCAAAGTCCGGCGGGAAATGGCCGTATCTTGATCAATTTACCTCCGATTTAACTCGGGTTTGGACTGGAATGATGCCCAGTACGTCCTACACCCCGCTACAAGGGGGGTTTGTGTCAAAAAATTTGACCCTATTTTATGGTCTGGTCACCTCAGGTAAGCTGAGAAAGCAGCAACACCGGAAACCCCGTCGCTGTAAGTCAATTAGTTCCCGAGTTATCGGGAATTCAAAATTTTCAAGATGGCGGCGGCCCTTAGCCAAAAGGCCGGGAAAAACCGTATCTCCGTTCCTATTGGCCGGATTCCGCTGATCTTGGGCTCAGGTGATAGAGCTCGACGAGCTCTCAGCACTGCTACCCCTAAACCTACGCTAGCCTATGTAATTTAGTTTTTATTATTAAAAAACACTTTAAAAATCCGTACCTCCGCGACTATTAGCGCAAAAATTTCCAAAATATATCCAAAAATAGCCAAAAAGGTTGCTCTATTTGATTCTATTATAAAATAAATTTTTCCAATATAAAAGTTTTGGAAAAAGTCAAAAAATTTAGTGTTTTTAGGTTTTTGAATTTTTTCACAAGTTTTTTACTTGGGAGAAAAATGGGTTTTGGTGTGCCTGGATAGAGCTCTCCAGCGCGCACAATCTGGTAATCTCAAAACCCACGCGCTCTTAATAGTCGCAGAGATATTGAGGGTCAAACTTATAACTTCTAATTAAAAGTAACTTACAACTATTTAACCTAAAATTCTGTTGGAACCGGATTCGCGCCGTCCTCTTGATGGTCTTCAACATCCCCTAACCTCGAGTCGATTGCCCCAGTAGTTTCGAAGCAATTTCGAGGTTAGGAAGTTGTTTTTTTGTCCCGGGCCGCTCCGGGTATCGTCCGATTCCCAAGAGTGGGGTGTCAGACGGCGCGTCTCTGCAAGCTCTTCCTGGCTACCGCGCCACTTTTTTGAGTCCAAAAGGAATTTTTCGACTTAGGGTCGAAAAACAAAAAAGTTGAAAAATTTTGACCAGTTTTTAATTTTTAAAAAATTTACTATAAAACTTTCTAAGATAGTATCTGGCGAATTTATCTAAGTTTTTGATGATCTATCTTGTCGTATTTTTTAATTTTGAAAAAGTCCAAATTTGACAATTTTCACACCACGTTTTTGCACTAACACCAGAATAACTTCGTGCGCGGAGTTGGGAAAGCACTGTTTTGAGGTCGGGGGGCTGGGGGCACCAGAGCCCCACCAAAGCCGCCCGAAAAAACCACACCTCACCGCTTTAGTTTTTCCGTAAAAAATTCTTAAAGTTTTAAAATTTTGTTTTTCGCTAATAACTTTTTTCTCCGATTAGCTACGGATTTGCTTGTTGCACTGGCGCGTGCGCCTCACAAACGCGCACAGTTTGGTATATCGCACGACTATGTGCGATTGAAAAAACCTATTTTTCAGAATTTTTTTTCTGAGGAGCGGATCTCAAATCGACTGCTCTGGGTCGCGGTTCGAGCAGAACAAGTACTTTGTTACAGAGTATTGAGACACTACAGTTAGAATGTCTAGGGATAACTCAGAAGTTATTGCCCAGCAATTAAACGCCTTAATTCGGCAGCGGGCTGCTCTAAAATCCTCCATCACAAAGGCTCATAATTCATTTACAGAGACAGGTACAACATTTGATCTGCAAGCGCTCCTTGTAAAGAGAGATCGACTAAAGGCAGTTTTTGAAAAATTCGAAAACATTAATTTAGACATCTGTGCCATCGACCCCTCTAAGAGCGACTCAGACATGGAAGACGTATACCTACATACATTAACCACTATCGAAAGTCAAATTAAACAGCTTGACCAACAGCCTACACGAATCCCACAAAAACAAACAAATAATACATTTAGTAAGTTGCCACACATAGACATTCCTACATTTACAGGTAAGTACTCTGACTACAATCCGTTTATAGACCTATTTGACGCACTTATCCACAACAACACCAACATAGAAAATGTACAAAGACTGTTCTACCTGCGCAATTCTTTGCAAGGAGAACCTTTAGATTTAATAAAAAACTTGCCACTTGTAGGCAATAGTTATTTAGAAGCAAAGACCTTGCTACACAATAGATACAATAACAGGTATAAAATAACCAATGAACACATTAACATTCTTTTAGATATAGCTCCCATAACAAAGTCCACAGCATTGTGTATTAGATCTTTTGTATCCACAATAAAGCAACAACTTGCAGCACTAAGAAATCTAAATCATAATGTTGAGCAATGGGATGCAATTGTACTTTGCATATTAACTAGGAAATTAGATATATTGTGCAACAGAGAATTTCAATTATCTAAAAGTGCAGAGCCAACAGTACAGACTTTACTTGACTTTATTTGATAATAGAGCCTTAGCCCTTGAAAATGCTGAGAAGGTAAACTCTATATCACCATTCAGTGTTAAGGTTTCACACATTGCAACTGCCAGAAGTGCTGCAGGAGCAGCTCTGAAAGAGTCTGTACCGCCACCAATGGTTTGTGCATTATGTAAGTTACATCATAAACTATTTAATTGTCCTAAGTTTAAGCTAATGTCAGCCGCTGACCGCTTAAAATTTGTCCTCAACAAACACTTATGTAAAATTTGTTTAAATGACTATAAAGGCAAATGTAGATACTTTTTTAAATGTGGAGTATGCAAGGAGAAACATAATTCTCTACTTCACCAAGAGGAAGTATCTCCGGTCGCATTGCTATTAGAGTCTAGTTCAAAACAAGTGCTGCTACCAACTGCAAAAGTAAAAGTCATAGCCACTGATGGTACTGAATTGCATGTTAAAGCTCTTCTTGATAGTGGATCTCAAGTTTCATTTATTACAAGTGAGCTTGTCCATTTATTAAATATACAACCAAAGGCTATAAATGTTCCTGTCATTGGGATTGGTAACAGTACATGTAGTGTAAACCAGTATGTAAACGTACCAATATACTCCAATAGTAATAAAGAATTTTGTATAAGAGTCACGGCATATATAATGGACAACATCACAACGATGATGCCCCAAACAGAGATGCCCAGAGAAAACTTTAAGCTGCCTCCTGGTACCATATTAGCGGACAGTTCCTTCCACAAACCAAGTGTGATACACATTCTGTTAGGTGCAGACATATTTTTCCAGGTTTTGCTGCCTAACGGACAGAGGGTAGAGCAGATAGAAGCCGGTGGCAGCGGACTTTATGTCCCTGTCCTGGACACACAGTTTGGTTGTCCTGGCAGGGTCACTTGCTAAAGATCCGTTTTCCAACATCGGTTCCACATACCAGGTGACCTTTCTGTTTTGCCAAACATGTGAAAATTCAATTAATGACACACTCTCTTCATTCTGGAAAACTGAAAGCATTCCTGAAACTTTCCCTGAAAAGTTACCAGAACGCGAAGAATGTGAGAAGTTATTCAATAAAACGGTCCAGTTAAATTCCAAAACCAATAGATTTCAAGTAGCTTTGCCGCTCAAACTAGCCTTACCATTCATTAATAAATCTTTAGGACATTCATTTGACTTAGCTTTAAAAAGATTCAAAAATTTAGAAAATAGGTTTTTAAGAGACCACAATTTATACAAACTGTACAAAGAATTTATTGAAGAATATATTCAACAAGGCCATGCCACAATTATAGATATTAGTCAATATGATCTTTACAATGACCCTGTATACTTTTTACCACATCATCCTGTTCTCAGGTTGGATAAAAAGACCACAAAGTGTCGTGTCGTCTTCGATGGATCAATGAAAACTAGTACCAAAGTATCACTGAATGATATGTTGATGAATGGTCCTGTCGTTCAAAATGAATTATTAGATATATTATTACTGTTTCGGGTTGATGAATATATTTTCATTGCTGACATCAAAAGTATGTTCAGAATGATATTACTCGATCCAAAATACAAGTCATTACAAAATATCCTTTGGAGGGATAGCCCAAAGAATAACATTCAATGCTTACAGTTAAACACTCACATATGGTCTAAAAAGTTCATCATATTTGGCAACTCGTTGTCTAAAAGAGTTAGCTGATAAATATAAGGAGGAATTTCCACTAGCTGCCTTCATTATTGAAAATTCTATGTATGTTGACGATGCACTTGTATCACAGAAAACATCTGAATTATTAACTGAAGCTAAAAGACAACTTTGCAGTCTCCTTAATCGAAGTGGTTTTCAATTACATAAGTGGTTTTCCAATTGTCCACAGTTGTTAAAAGAAATTCCAAAATCACAACAACACTTAGACAACATAGATTTAGAAAAAGACAATTATATCAAAACATTAGGTGTAAAATATGATACTTTCACAGACTCATTTCTCATTTCATCGCCTCAATCCAATGCTAATATGCCTTTAACTAAGCGGGATATTTTAAGCTTCATTGGAAAGTTCTATGATCCGCTTGGGCTCGCTGGACCGATTATTGTTTTAGCTAAAGTCATAATGCAAAGGTTATGGAAGGCACAGGTAGGCTGGGATGAGCATCCTCCTCATGATTTACTAAAGGCCTGGTCTGAATTCTATGATGGGTTACAAAGTATGTTACCAATCACTACACCACGCTACACCGGTTTTTGCAAGGCACGCTCTATTCAGATAGTAGGTTTCGCTGACGCATCGAATTCAGCATATGGTTGTTGTGTGTACTTACGTGTCCTTGACGATTTACACAATGTAAAGGTTTCTTTGCTTTGTTCAAAGTCACGTGTGAACCCACTCAAACAAAAGCTTACCATGCCCAGACTCGAACTCAATGCGGCGGTCTTGCTTGCCAAACTTGTAGCTAGAGTACATTCTACTCTAAAATTAAAACTAATTATTAATGACGTCATTTTGTACAGTGATTCTCAAATTGTTCTAGCATGGTTGAAAACCAATATTAATACTTTAAATACATACGTAGCGAATAGAGTTAAGATAATTACAGAACTGACGGACAAGTATGTTTGGTCCTACATTAGTTCTGACGAAAATGCAGCAGACAGTCTTAGCCAAGAAGCTTACACACAATGGAGATTGCAATGCTAACATTTTTTTGAAGACCAAAAATATGAACTCCATTGACCTTTGTTATGTCTTCCATCTCACTCGCTCTATCGTTCGGGTTACCAAGACATACGGTAAATTTCACCCAAATAATACTTTTTTCGCTTATCTTGTTATATAGTAATAACGAAAAATTAGCAAAATATAATATTACTATCGAATAAATTAGTATAATATGGAAGCTGCAGGTTTACTTTTCTGCAAGAAAATTAGATGTCATAATAGAAAGGGCGGTACTGGGTTTTTTTAAGATAAGGAACGTCGGCTTTTAAAGCCAAAGTCAGTAATTCCTTAAATAGTAATAGTAGAATAGTTTACTCCTTCCAAATAATAAATCACAAGAACATTTCAAATAATCTATTAAAGATTACAATTGTTACAAAATAATTTTCAAATAATAATTATAAGTAGATAAAGTAAATAAATGAGTGAACACTGACTAGAATTCGGGGCTCTCTGCTCCAAGACTCGAGGCACAGTGTCCAATGCATCTGGTACAGGTCAGTAATTATTAAACAAATGCTCAATAATCGATATAAAATTAAAGAACCTGTTATTACTTTTATGTTATCATTTGATAATTTGCACCGACTAACATAAAAGCAAACTAACACACGTGCGCTGTACAAAAGAAATATTTTTATTATTGTTAATCAATTATTTGTTCATACATATATATTATCACGCCTATTCCCATGGGGGTAGGCAGATACTATGGATCTCCACTAGCGACGATCCTGACAATCAGCTTTCGCTTCATCTACTTTTATTAAACTCTTCATATACGCACGTTTATTTGAGATGCTTTTTACTTGACCTTTTTTTAACACTTCTATTTGATCATGATGTGTACTTCGTGTCTACCAACACCAACTCTGCTATTCACAATGCTGTCATACGTTTGCTGATTTTAGATTAGAGAAATTAGATTATCCTTTTTCTTACGTCATCTATAAATTAATTAACATATTCGCGCCGACATATATATAAAAGTAAAAAAAATCGTCAGTTCTAAAAAATTATTATAAAATTTGAAAAGTTTTTATTTTATTTGCAAACAATAGACAGAGATTAGTTCTATGTAATGGAATCTTTTATTAAATAAAAAGGAAATTTTCCTTTGATTCAAAATATTATAACAATATTATTTCACAAAGTTGTCCCCAGCATTCGCCAAAAATTAAAAATCTACTTTGGCAACACTGAAACTAGATACGGCTTCCTGTCAAAAAGTTAGTTTATGAGTTTCGTCTAATTCTATTGTATAACTGAGATTTTATATGATAAATGGTGTGTTTAAGTGATATTCTAGAATGAGTTGTGTAGTTCGTGGTTGCAAAAGTGTTTGGCATCCAACATCAGGCGTGAAATTCCACAAGTAAGTTGAATTAAATTCTTATTGAGTTACATGAACATTTTAGGGAAATTAATACTAAAAGTCTTGCTATTTTATAACAACACATACAGAAATTAACGATACTTTCTTTGCATCAAATCCCACAGCGAATTATTCTACTAATATGCAGTTAAATACTATTTATTGTATTGTTAACTATACATAAACAAGAGGAGTAGGGTGACAAGCTTCTTATTCTTAAAAATTGGTCTAACTTCCTGTTTAAAGTATTTACTGATATGTAGTGCTTGTAGTCTTGGCGTACCTTTTAATCTAGATAATGAAGATCCAAGATTTTAATACATTGTAAATTAAACGAGCAAAATGATTGATTAAAAACAGTTTATTTTGGACATTTCTACTATTTTTCTTTTTATTTCTATTTACAGTTTCCCTAAAGATCCAAACAAGAGGAATGCTTGGTTATCTGTAGTACCATTAAAGGGAAAATTTTATGAATCTGCGAAGATTTCTAGTTTTCTTTTAAAGAATGCAGACTATAACTAGCAGGCCAAGTTGTCTGCTAAAAGATGCTGTACTATTCTACTCATATCAATTGTGTAAATGTTGCAATGTGGTGGTAAGCGTTGGATAAGAACATTTGTGATCTTTATAGTATATATTATTATGTTCTTATGAAAAATGTATACCTCTATAAATCATTTTAAATTTCAGGATTGTGTTAATGTCCCATCAACTTCATGGACTCAATCACAAACAGCTGTCAATGATAATGTTCCCCTAATGCTATTTCCAAAACAAGATATTGTAAGTGAACAAACTTTTATATTAGCAAATTATCTTATTAGATAGACAGTATTCTGTGAATTACATTTTTATAAGTTTCCACTCATGAAAATAAAAACAATGAAAGTGAAATTTCCATTGGACATTTTTGACTCTAAATTAATTTTCGACAGGATATTGAAAATTAACCACCATACAAACGGCGTGCTTTGAAAGATTTTAATGTTCAAGTAAACTTCAAGACATCACGTGAACAATCTTTAGAGAAGAGTAGAAAAATATTGCAGCAAAAGGTGAAGAGATAAGAGCGAAAAATTAGTGATATGATATCAGTCATAAATGTGGTCTGGGATTATACATCACAGTCTGAAATTGAAAATATTTTGCGAGGTAACTGCTAATATTTGTGAAAAATTTCAGAAAGTTAGTACAGTAAACAAAAAAAGAAAAATTACATATAGTGATGACATCAAAGCTTTTGCATTGACTTTGCACTTTTATTCGCCGAAAGCATACAACTTTTTAAGAAAAATAAGTCTACCTGTTTCTTGATCAGCACTTCTATATAACCTACCTTGTGAACATAGGGTTAACGGTTTTGCAGCGAAGGGTTCCTACCACTAGATGATTACGATTTATGGCCAATATTATATGTTTTATTCATTTAATAAATTTTATTAATTTTCACTATATAAATTCTTTTATTCTATATCCCGCTCAATGCTTCGGCTTCGGTATGTCATTCCTAGACCTTTAGATCAGGGGGTGAGCGTCACATATTCTATCAATTAAATCTATAAATAGCAAAAACTAATTGTAGTTTTATTTACCGAAAATCTCTATTGTTGATTATAATAAATAATTAGAAGTTTAAAAAATTTTAAAGTATTAAATAAATAAGTAATCCTAAAGTTTCGACAATCATGTTTGGTATTGACATTTGGGTAGATATTTTCTAAAGAATATCTATCAGACAGTATGATGAGGTACTGAACAATGTATTCCGTATCCTCGTATAAAAAGTATAGAGGGATGACATGCTTGTTACAAAATTAAATAAAAAAAACCCAACAAAAAAGAAAAGTAAACATTTAAAAAGTCGAAAATAACACCTATATATGCTTTATTTGATGGATGGCACGATAAGGTTTGCTTGTTGAAATGGCGCTATAATGTCAACGCGGGATACAAAAATTGTATCCGAATTGGTTGACTCGTTCAAGAGATACGGTGCCACAGACGGACAGCGGTCTTATAATTTCTCTTTTTTCGTCGGGGGTTAAAAAATGGCAGCTATCAGGTTTTTTTTAATTGTTAAGCAAAATCAGTCATGGCAAACGTGATACAAAAACGAAAAGTAATTTATTATCCATATTTAAAAAAAAGTATTGTCACCCTAAAGAAAGAGACAAAAGACATAAGTGACGTCATTCAAGGACAAATTATTGGTCTTCAGTTAGGTATTCGGAACGCAATCTCCCTTGAGTGTAAGCTTCTTGGTCTTAGCAGAGGTATTTTACCCCATAAGCTTCAGGGACACCCGCTGTGGTGGAATGGTCCAGATAATTTACAAAGTAGTGACTATAAACCAGTAAGTTTTACTAGTATACTTCTGCCCTGTAAGCTTCCAGAAATTAATAGTCCCTCAACATCTCTAAAATCTATGGTCTGTACTACTTTAAAAAATATTTTAGATTTAGATTTTTTAAAGAAATTTTCTAGTATTAATAAAATGCAACGTATATTTATAGCATTGAAACGTATATTTGTTTGCGGGGGGGGGGGGGGGGGGGGGGGGGGGGGGGGGGGGGTTCGGTGGCACACCTGACGTATATTTAGTACAATCTGGAAGTTACACGCTGCAAGGTCTCCCCCTACTTCAGATATCGGGGTAAGAGTACGGCGTGGTAGATGACGGCACGGAACCGAAGCACACGACGATCAAGCAATGCGGTGCGGTGCGGTGCGGACCGATACGTTATGGCTACGCGACTGGTGAGCGTATGAGATAAGACGTGAGAAGGATATCTACACGTTCCGAATAGTTCCCAAAGAGAGGTTACGAAGAAACGTGAGAGAGGAATTGAAGTATTTTTTCCAGAATAGTTCCAAGTAGGAAGCTATCCAGAAGCGCAACGGAGCGGGTGGAAGCTGGATTAACATAACATGATTTTCCCGCGAGCTTGATGTTTTGCATTAAAAACTCGTCAGCGCGATGTAGTTATTCGCCGATATTGTACAGCGCCATCTAATGATGCATTGGTAAAACTATGCATTACAATCGATGTGGTTTCTTTTTAAAATGGCAAAATGTCCATAGCAACGTCACCGTAGGCGCGTTAGTTTTTTTTTTTTTTTATTGGACTTGACTTTATGTTGTTGGTCCGAAGACCTTACAACTTTACCGGGGTCTTTGGGGCGAGTGCCTTCGCGAAGCGAAGGCGCTCGAGCCCGGGGGGGCAACTTGCTCGAGGGAGCTCCCTAAGGAGTTTTACCTCGGCTGGACTGTTGCCATGAATGGGGAATGAATTTAATGATGCCCACCATAGGGCGACACAAAATACTAATTGAGAACGGGCGACGGGTAATATAAAGCCCGAAGGGAAGGATCACGGCGGGCCGGGATCGGTGGTTTGCGGTGGCCTACGCTATCTTACTGCCGTTTCGCAACGTGTTATGGCTGGGAGAGAAGAAACGGCGAAAGAAACTTCCCAGCAACACGCCTAGTCTATCCTGTGGGGTGAGCTATGTCTCCTAGCGTCCCTCGCGGGGACGTGGAGAGATCTTGATTGGCGGCGTTTTCGTAATAAAGTCGACTCTGTCCGTCAGGACGTTACGCGGTCGTCGCACAAGAGCCTTTCGACGAGGCTTATAATCGGACGCGGACACGACGAGCGGATTTCGATGGTGCGGCGCGAGATCGAAATACTTACGCGAGAGCGACGTAATGTAGTTTTTGATGGAGGGAAGCTCCAGATCGCGGTGGAGGTCGACGTTACGCATATAGAGGGGAGCACCGACGGCTCTGCGCATGAATTTATTCTGCACGATTTGCAGTTTATCTAAAAGGGCAGGCTTGACATGGCCGAATACCACACTCGCGTATGTCATGATCGGGAGAATGCATGTTTTATACAGAGTAAGCTTGTGTCTGAGGGACATTTTGCTTCGTTTGTCTATCATGGGTGCTAAACGACCCATCACAAATCGCGCTCTATTTCGGACTATAGTGATATGCTCGTTGAAGCGCAAGTTCCGATCTAGGGTGACACCAAGATATTTGGTGTACTTTGCCCAGGGGATTTGTTGGTCATAGAGCGAAATGGTTTTTAGGCGAAGGCTAGCGCGTTTGGGGGAGCGAAGCGTGCCCGGGGAAAAGAACATTGCTGCGCTTTTCTCCGGGTTTACCTCTATCCTCCATTTGCGAAACCATTCGCCTAGTTCTGTGACAGCTGCCTGCAGCCGGACGCAAGCCATTTGTCGGTTTTGATCTGATGTATAGAGTGCGGTGTCATCCGCAAAGAGGGCCAACTCCACATCTGGAGTTTTTGGGATGTCGCTGGTGTACAGCGTGAAGAGTAGTGGCGACAGGGCCGAGCCCTGTGGTACACCGGCTGTGAGTGGGTGAGGGGACGAGCGCGTTCCCTCCACTCGAAAACGGAAGCTACGACCTAGGAGGAAGTCTCGCAAGATGAGCACGAGTCTGTCTGGCATACCGAACTGGTACAGCTTGTAAATCAAGCCGTTGTGCCAGACCTTGTCGAAGGCTTTTGCTACGTCTAGAAACAGTGCGGCTGTTCCTATAGGGCGGGGGCGATGGGCAAAGTGAGATAATATGTGCTCCGTGATGCGGTGCACCTGTTGGACGCATGAGTGTCTGGCACGGAAGCCAAATTGCTCATCGGGTATTAGATGTTTGCTGAAGGCAAAATCTCTAAGTCGAGAGAGGATGACCCTCTCGTAAAGCTTGCTGAGTGCGCTCAGTAGGCTGATTGGACGGTAGCTGGACGGTTTATTAGCCGGTTTTCCCGGCTTGTGAATACCGATGACATCTGCTTCCTTCCAGATCGCGGGAAAGGAGCAGTTTGTTATGGCGGCATTGAAGATGCTCACTAGAATTATAATTAGATGGGTGGGTAGAAGTTTTAAAACGCGATTGTTAATGCCATCGGTCCCTGGGGCCTTTCGCGGTTTGAGAGACTTGATCAGATCTTGCACTTCTTCGACCGTGACCGTGTCGAGTGTGGTTTCCGCTGGTAAGGAGGATCTACGTTCGACCTCGGAGTCTACCTCCGTCAGGTGTGACTGGTCGACGTTTTGCGTAGTGGGGGAGCATTGAAGCTCTAGACTCTGAGCAAGGCACTCGGCCTTCTCCTCGTCATCGAACGCCTCAGTGTTGTCGGCTCTTTCTAGCGCGGGTATGACAGTAAGGGTGTCTGATTTGAGAGCTCTAGCCAGCTTCCAGTACGCCTGGTGAGTTGGTTCGATATCCCTCAACGTTCTGTCCCAACGTTGTTCCCTGACTTCCCGGATACGTAGTTTGACCTCGCGCTCTAGTTCGCGGAGTCGGACTCTGTTATCCTCGGTGGGATATCTGTCGTGAGCTCTGGAGGCGGCTCTCTTTTCCCTCAGCAGTACCCTCACCTCGTCCGGCAGGCATAAGTGGCGGTCATCCTCCACTGGCACCTGCCTGGACGAGTTCCGCACTGCGGATTGAAGGTGGCTGGTGAGGGCCTCGATTGCCGTCTCCGTGTCTTGGCGGGACACGATGTGGTCCGGGATGCGGTCCAGGTCCTGTGAGCTGGTTGCCTTGAGGAGGGTCTCAAGTCTCAACCAATCCACAGAGGTCCTAGTTTCAGATGTCTGGTCTGTCTGTGGTCCTAATCTGAGGATAACCGGACGATGGTCCGAGTCGATATCGTCCATCGTTTCGATCGAATGGAACTGAAGGGTTACGCCCCTCAGTAATGCTAGGTCGAGAGTGTTTGGGGTCCCCCAGTCGCGGTTGGGGGGGTATCTTGTGGGGGTCATGGGAGTTAGTATATCAAACAAAAGATTGTCTGATATATTTATTAGGGCTCTGCCATTGGGGTTAGTGGTATTGCAATTCCACTGCTCGTGTTTGCAATTCAGATCTCCGGCTATAATAACAGCCGGGCCTAAGTTGAATAGGGTTTCTAGGTCTTTCTTAATGAGGGTTTTTTGGCATGCGAGGTATGCTGAAACTATGACTAGAGGTTGGTGGCCAGTCATTGCTAGTCTGCAGGCGGATACCTCCATACCTTCTAGTGGGGGGGTGACTACAGGCATGCAGTGTAGGGATCTTCTGAAATAGATCAGGGTGCCGCCACCACGGCCTACCCTGTCATGTCTAGTGATCCGATAGTTAGAGATCTTTGGATCTCTATTACTCGGTTTCAGGAAGGTCTCCTGTACTAGTAGTATATCTACTTGATTGGTAACCAGGAAGTCATGGACCAAGTCGCGCTGGTTTCGAAGACCATTGGCGTTATAAGTCGCCAGAGTCAATGAGCGTGGTTTATTTCTACCTACATGCGCCATTTGTTACCGGTAACAATAATTTGACTAGGTTGTTTAGTTACAACGATCTAAGTATTTGGAGGAGGTACGCGTGATCCATTTCGATCACGAGTTGATCCCGGAGGGAGGGTTGTGTTGACTCTGAAACTTGCCTCAGTTTCCGAGCCAAGAGTTGGACCTCTTGCAGGTCGAAGGGCAAGTTCTTGGCGAATTTAGTCGCCAAAGCTAAGTCCTCCGCTATAGAGTGGTGGGCCGATGGCCCTGAAGGTCCCTTAGAAATGGGGGCGAGGGCGGGGGCGGGGGTGGCCGAGGGTAGGCCGGCCATGACTGGGGCACGCGTCCTTAGCGGAGGGAACGCTTCCGTCGTGGGAAGACCCGTCCAGTGGTTTACCACTGAGGGGGGGGGGGGGCCGCCACGAATGCGGGTTTGTTCGGCACTTTTCTAGTGCCTTTTTGGGCATTGCCCTTTCCGACCTTACGTTTGGGTCGGGGGGCGGCAGGGCAGCCTCTGTAGTTAGCGGGGTGACCCGCTTGGCCGCAGAGGATGCAGCTCGGTGGCTCCGGGGAGTCCCGGGTGCGAGTGCACTCCGAGGTCCCGTGGTCGCCCAGGCACTTGACGCACCTGGGACGGGATTGACAATGTAGGGCAGAGTGCCCATAGAGTTGGCAGCGATGACACTGCCGCAGTGTATGTTTTTCGTGTGGACGTTCCACACGAAGGCCAGAGAGGCCACAGACCTTCTCAAGTTCGAAGATCTTTTTCCCCTCTGGGGAGAGGTCGAGGACAACCAATACTAGGTTTAGAGGGGACTTTGTGGCGTCGCCTCTGTGCATACGGTGCACTTCGTGCACTGGTAGGGCTTGGGACTTAAGGTCCTCTAGAATATAGGAACTTTCAATTTCCTGAGGAAGTCCGCGGATTACAGCCCGAAGGCGTTTTTCTTCTGGCAGGGCGTAAGTGTAGTAACCGATTTTACGGTCACATAATAAAGTAGTTAGGGCGCGGTGGTCACTTGAAGACGTGACCATAACTTTGATGCCGTGTTGAGTATCACGGGCTTCTTTTATGGAGATTGCCTTATCTGGCAGTTCTTTAGCGAGTTGAAGCCAATGGGCTTTCTCGCGGATGGTCAGGGGTGGCGGCGGGCGTTGTGAAGGTGGCCCAGGGCGGCTGGAAGGTGCCGCTGTCGGTGTTGTGCCCGCTGTTGGGGCGAGGTTGGAGGGGACCTCCCTCTGGGTCTTACGTTTTTTAGTACGATTAACGGTTATAAAACCGTCATCGTCTTCGCGGTCTAAGGGGATGTTCGCGGGAGGCGCGACATCCATAGGGGTAATTTCATCGGCCGGTGGAAGAGGGGCATCCCTGAGGTTTTGCTGACCTTCAGAGGATAAGTCGATTTCTCGACGAGAATCGATTACGCGATGGATGGGCGAACGTGAACGCGATGTCGTCGAACTCGCAGAGCTCGAACGCGGTTTTGTCGATGCGGAACCGCGAGAAAAAGAGGCGCGCGACTTTGGTGCCACACGGTGGGCGTCGTTGAGCGGGGGTGCGGGCGGCGGGCGCACCGGTAACACGGCGGGTACGGACGCGGGGGGCGCGGGCGCTGCGGTAGAGCGCAGGTGGTCTGCGGCATGCGCGGCTGCGGGGGTCGCGGGGCGTGCGATGGTCGCGGCAGATGCGGGCGCGGGGAGGGGGGCCTGCGCGGGGGCCCTTTGCACGTGTGACTCGCGGGACACAGGTTTCTCGGAATTAAGTTCCGAGATAACAACGGACGCCATTGATTGGGACTCTGGAGTCCTCAAAAATTGGTCGAGTGCTTGAGGGAATTGCTGTCGTAAAAACGACAGCAAACCCTCTAACAGCGACGGAGAGGCCTCCACGCCGTCCATTGTCCCTGAGGGGGACGAACGATTTGGTGGAAAAACCACCTGATGATGCACTTTTCACTGCAGCCTGACTCTAGTCAGTTGACGATTAGCGTTCGGAGCGATAAGTACTTTGCTACTCAGTAACGATCGTGCATTATTTTAACCCCACCATCCTGACAGAATGGAACGTTGGCTTAAAGGCGTTAAACGTGTCTCAACAACATTTTCCAACGAAGCCGAATGTTCAAAAGCAGTACGCGCGGAGTGTACAGCAGTTACCGGTCCAGACGATGATGCAACGACGTCAAGTTCCACGGTTTCAAAGACGAAAAAAAGGAAGTATGATAATCATATATTAGTTTCGGATTTCTTGATTCCAACGGCTCACCTCTCTGCTTGTTATGTAGTAAACTGCTTCCTAATAGTTCTATGGCACCTGCCAAGTTGCACCGACATTTAGAAACTGTACACCCCGAGTCTAAAGACAAGAATAAATAATTTTTTGTACGTTTATTTTATCCGTGCAGGAACGGAGAAAGAATACAATTTCCTGCGGCCGGGCGGCCTGTCGTAAGAGGCGACTTAACAACCCACAGCCAGGTGGTAGGTTTGCCCGACTGGATGACTACCACCCCTGTTCTAAAGTATGTTGCCATAACCAAGTTTCAGTCTCCCTTAAGAGAGCCGCAGCGCATTTATAGCAACTTTGGTGTTGCAAATGTCCATAGGCGATGGTAACCGCTTTCCATCAAGTGGGCCGTCTGCTGTCTGCTGATCTCCTGCAATAAAAAAAAAGACGTAAAAAAGAACAGTTATTGGAAAGTCAAAAAACTATGATGCATTTAACCCAAACTACTATCAATGAAAAGGCGACGAAGGCATCATATCTAGTTAGCTATCGCATTGCACAAGCAGGTGAAGCGACACACTATCGCTGAGAATTTAATAAAACCATGTGTGTTAGACATAACAAAATGTATGTTCGATGAAAAATCTGCAAAGCATCTTTCTACAGTGCCGCTATCAAATGATACTGTTTCACGGCGAATTCATGATCTGGCAAGCTACGTCAAACAAGAACTAATTACACATCTACAAAAAACACAATTCGTCTTGCAAATAGATGAGTCGACTGACGTCGCTGGTCTGGCTATCTTGAGATATCCATATGAAAGTTCTTTTGAAGAAGACATGCTTATGTGTTCATCTCCACCCACAAACACTACTGGAGAAGAAATTTTTTTTTAAAATAAATATATTTTTTGAGGAAAATAATCTCAGTTGGAAAATGCAATCCCATTGACATTTGTGCAGATGGGGCCAAGGCGATGACGGGTAATACAGCTGGAATAGTGTCACGAATAAAAAATAAAGCGCCTAATTGTAGTTCCAGCCTTTGTATCCTGCATAGACAAGCACTTGCGATAAAGCACATGCCGTCAACTCTAAAATTAGTTATGGATGAAGCAGTAAAAATAATTAATTTTATCAAATCACGTCCACTACAATCCCAATAATAATTGTTCTCATTATTGTGTGAAGATTATGGCAGCAAACATAAAATACTGCTGCTCCATACAGAAGTGCGATGGCTGTCTTGGGGTGAAACTTTAACAAGGCTATTTGAGCTTAGAGCTGAGTTACAAACGTTTCTTTCAGATACTTCTTTTAATTTGAAAGAGCGTTTTTATAATAAAACTTGGTTGTTCCGACTGTCTTTTATAGCAGATATCTTTCAAAAACTGAACAAATTAAATTTATCATTGCAAGGTAAACAGACAACAGTGTTCCAGGCATGTAACAAAATAACTGCCTTCAAAAGAAAATTAGATTTTTAGATTATTTGCATTGGAAAGAGAGAAATAAAAAGCTTTACGTTTACTCAGTGAGTTTGTTAGCAATAGCAATAACGACTCAGAAATATTTCAAGATGATGTATTTGAAGAATTGGTCCAATATTTCACTTTGTTGTGCACATCTTTTGAGAAGCATTTTCCCGAAGAACAGAATACAAAAATGAAACTGAATTCATGGATTCATAATCCTTTTTCACCCAACTTACAAAATTCCGAAAGTATGTCAAACTAGAAAAGCAGAAGCTCCACCAACCTTGAGATCCGCCCTCTCCTGGCTCGGTTCAGGTTGCACACAGGAACAGCACACGGCACTAAATTCCACTTCAGAGCTAACACTTGTACAAAGTTTTAAGAATAGCAAATGTTCTTAGCACGGCCAGTAACCACAACAAGCTGATAAGTTTTCGAAAAAGTATCAGCGCACGGCGCGCTGCGGTTCTCGTCAAAACGTTGATAGCAAATGTCTAAAATGGCTGCCCCTACCCTGCAGTGCATGGCCGTCGCCTCACACAGAAAGAGGGTATACAGCAAAATTCATGGAGCGATGTCCATACAAGAATGTTTCTCACGTCGAGACTTCAATGACCATAGCGTACTTTAGCCAAAGAAACTAGTAATTAAGTAATACTGGTGACAAAGTATCGAGTTAAATTAATGTAAAGTATTTAATTACTACGATTTTGCAATTTGGAAATAAATTCCTTAAATTATTATTTTAAAATTGAAATACATTGAAAATTTGTAAAAGGTAAAACTACGACAGTGATTGTAACTAAATCTAAGTATTAAATGTTAATTATAATTTATGAGCATCATGCTCATAAGTTTCTTTGCTCTTGGAGGTACAAAGCTAAATAAATCAACTAAAAGCGTTCTTTAGAGATTTACTAAAATCTATTTATAAGAGTTAGGTAATACTGTTACAACCTAGGCCCAAACAAAGGCAAATTCCACGTACAGATCTGTAGAAGCATATTTTATTACTTGTCGGCATTTGAACTACTTGTAATCCTTTTATGATCGTCTTCTTTTGTTCACTTATTTATTGGCATACGTTTCTAGCTATTGTAGAGAACAGTCTACTGTTCTATTGTACTCGTTTACGGCCGCTTGCGGCTGCGTCATTAGCCAGGTGTTTCGGATTACGATTACGAGCTGATTGTGTCGACGTTGCCAGGCACATTTGTATTTGTGAAGTATAAAACGACGGCCTGATGGAGAGAAGGGCAGTTGAGCTACGACTACGATACGGGCGCGACGTGTGTACAATCGGGAATCTAATAGTGACGGACTTTGCGCGTTTTATTGAATTACGACCTTATGCATTAAGTTTGGATTTGTTGTGTTCGGTTATATTTGTACCTGTGTTATACGTGTTTGTATAATTCTAATAAACTCTATAATAATTCTAACGGCAGTTTAATTCGAATCCCGCTAACTCGTAACAATACATTTAATTTAAGTGAAGTCTTAAGTTAAGAGTTCATTTTAACAAACGACAAGTACCAAGTACCGTACCTTTGATTTCAAATTAAACTAAGATTTTAAAAACAATTGTAACATCCACTTTAATATTTTTTCAAAAAGTTTAAATACTATTAATTTTATTTTATTTATGCATTATTATTATTATAAAAACTTAATAATCCTCCGTGCAACGTGCGCGGACTAATTATAATCAAAACGTACCTATTCGAATAATACGAATACGTTTTCAATTTAAAAAAAAAAACAGTCGAATTCGTAGTTTCGAATTATAAATTTTATTTAAATGTTGATATTAGTACGCCCCACCCTGAGGAAATAGTATTTAAATCAGGGTTGACAGTGCAGTTATGTTGACGACGACAAAAACAATGTATGAAACTCACCGACCCGTCTCAATAGGCGATAAGAACATAGGTATAATTTGCTAAGCCTCACAGACTATGTATACGCGACCGTTAGGCGCAGGAAAGAGACGGGTCGGACTGAGATAGATATAGTTTATTTTTAACCGTTATTAATTTGAAATTAAATAAATAAATTATAATTATAAGAATTGAATATAAAATGTAATAAGCCTTAACTCACTAGGAAATAAATGTTGTAGCGTTGTGCCTTTTATTGACCAGTAGGACCCTATTAGATCCCGGTAAATGAGACCGGGCTACAGGCGTGCAGAACGCCGCCTGGAGCCCGGGACTCAGCATGTAAAGGGAACCGGGTTACAGGCGTGCAGAACGCCGCCTGGAACCCGGGACCAAAAAGGGTAGCGGAAACCGGGCTACGGGACTGCAGAACGCAACCGGAGCCCGGGATCCGTGAGGTATGCCTGCACTACTGCCTACTCCGAACGCGAGTAGGCCATAATGATGGTGCAGGCAGAGGTCCGCGCTCGACAGCGCACGTTTTTGTAATGAGGTAATGGTAAGTTGGTTTTGGACTTGACTTTATGTTGTTGGTCCGAAGACCTTACAACTTTACCGGGGTCTTTGGGGCGAGTGCCTTCGCGAAGCGAAGGCGCTCGAGCCCGGGGGGCAACTTGCTCGAGGGAGCTCCCTAAGGAGTTTTACCTCGGCTGGACTGTTGCCATGAATGGGGAATGAATTTAATGATGCCCACCATAGGGCGACACAAAATACTAATTGAGAACGGGCGACGGGTAATATAAAGCCCGAAGGGAGGTAATGGTAAGGGCGCTCAGCGCTTTATATTTATACTAATGAAGCGGGGGGCGAGGTAAACGCCCATTACGACGTCCCGCTAACAAAAACCATGGGTCACAACTGTGTAAGGACCCTCGAAATGTACTAAGATCTAGGGTGTACCAAAATGTATAATAGTGGTAAGTTAACATAAGGCTTAATGTATGTAAAATTAAGGAAATAAAGTAAAGGGGGTGTTACGACGAAGCGAGGGGTCGGCGGAGGTAGCCTCTATAAATATAGGACGCCTTTGGGGCGCATTTTTGTAGTTCGTGAGTAGTTCGTTTAGTTCGTTCGCAGTTCATAAGAAGAAGCTCCCTCCCGCCAACGCCAACGAAGTCGAAGCCTCCCGTAGCATCGTTTTCGGTTGTTTTCATTTCGGAAAATCGGTTACCCGAACCAGCGACCAACCCTCTACAGTCCTACAGTCCACTGCAACACCAACAAGTTATGTAAATGTATTGAGAAAGTAAACCTTAGAATTAAATAGTAACTGAATGAGTATCACGGACAATCATGCAGTTGGGGTTCTCAACCGTTTAAAGAAATGAAAACGATGGCAACGTGCCGTCACGAGTCTTATTTAAATTTAGAAATAGTCAAAGGACCTTAAGGTAAATTTTTGAGCTTTAAATAAAAAAAAAAAATAATAAAAAAAATAATATTTTAATTTAGGTTTGGTTAACTTTAATTTTAGATATTATATTTTACTATTAAAGATCGATATTTATTTAATTTAGACATTACGACTTGCGGTTCTGATGTACCTATGATGGACCACGGATCCAGTCGGTATTTTACAGTTTTGATTGGATTTTGGCTTCTGTGAGTGAATGTTACTGCCGGTCAAGTTATGATTAATATCGTTAAATTTGTTATGAGTGAGAACGTCTTGCGGATACGAACTTGGAACCTTGCACAGCAAGGATTCCAACTCCCAAGACCATTTGGAAGTAACGGTGGGTGGGCTATTGTTGACAGTGTACGACACTGTATTCAAAGAAGTGGCGGCAGTAGACATGTGAACGTCACGCCTTTTCGCTTGACACAGCTTGCCGGTTATTACGTAACCGAAAATGCTGTTCAACGCCTGAGGAATGTCACTGCCAAAGTTTAATTTTTGTCCATCGTAAATGTATGGAAAAATATCGCCCGTAAGAATAATGTCAATTGGTCCACTTTCATAAAAGTGCGGCTCAGCTAAAACAAGATTTTTATAATTTTTAATTATATATTGAGACATTTGGACTGTGGGTAGATCTCCGGTGATCTTGGGGAGCACGACAGCGTCAAAATTAAAAATTGGGTCGTTACTATAGCGCGACTTCATAGTGAATGACGTCATTCCTTGATTATCTATTTTTTCGCCCGCGAGACCAATTATATCTAAATTACATTTACGTGAAGACAATCCTAAAAGTTGTAAACAATTTGTTGTAATAAAGTTAGTTTGCGCACCCGAGTCGATTAGAACGCGACAAGCCTGATAGCAATCATTTTTGTCCAATACATGGACAACAGCTGTACCCAATATAACTGAGGTGCTATGTGTATCGGTAGAAACTGCTTTATAATTATTTATCGACTTCTGTCCTGGCGCGTCCGTCGGCGCTGTCCGTTGCAGCGCGGGTGAAGCGGCGTACGATGCGCTTGATTCGTCGCGACGCGGGTTTAGAACCGGTTTGCTATCATCATCATGCAATAAGGAGTGGTGCGCTCGTTGACAAACAATACATCTAAACTTGCTATTGCAACTATCCGCTTTATGATTAGGTTTTAGGCAATTACGGCAAAGTTTAAGTGTATCAACACGGTTGCTACGGTTGTAAATATTTAATTCACGGAATTTTTCACAACGGAAAATCAAGTGATTATCACCGCAATATGAACATAAATATTTTAATTTAGAGGAGGATGCATGTGTGCATGCTACACTTCGGAGAGGCTCCACTAAAGAGGGTTTTCGGTTATTTTGATAATTTACACAAACTGAATTATTAGAAAATGAGATCGAATGGTCGAGTACTTTGATATGATTGTGAATAAATGATATTAAATCGTTAAAGGAAGGTACTGAGGTTTGATCTAAACCTTGTTCAAATAACGTCCTAGATTGTGGGTCTAGTGCCCGTAGTGCTATGTGGCACATGACATAGCTATTTAAGTTATTAATATTTAATGCCTGAATGGCCTTGTAGGAATGTTCAAAGGTTTCTATAAATATATTTAGTTGAGTTGAAGACTCATTAGTTAAAGGTGAAAAATTTAACATTTTGTCTAAATACCGACTGACCAACATACGGTTGTCGTGGTATTTGTTTAGAAGGCTTTTCCACACAAGTTCATAATTAGCAGATGTGATCGGCAAGCTCTTAACAATATTTAACGCACTACCTTTAGTACACGAAAGCAAGTAATGGAATTTATCTATGTTTGGAATATGCGGCTGATCGTGTACTAACGAACAAAAGGTCTCGTAAAATGTCGTAAAGTTTTCAATGTCTCCGTCAAATGTGAACAATTCTAATTTTGGAAGACGGGGACGAGATTCTATTACATTAGAAGGTGTTTCAAAATTCGCACTATCCTTCGGCGGCTTCAATTTATTGTACACTAATTTAATATGATAATAAATAGTGTCAAAAAATTTTATTTCATGACTTCGAATCATGGAATTAGGGTCCGATTCCAGTTCGGTTTCTAATATTTTGTAAATAATTTTCTCAAATTTTTGACGCAAGTCGTCAATTTCCGATGCGATAATTAAAAACAATTCTTGGTTTTCCAAGGTAGAAATGTCCTTCGACATTCCGTATATATCTTGTAATCTTTCAAATATTACTTGCCTTTTTTGGTTCAAATACGCAATGGTTACAGAAGTATTACGTTTTGGAGACATGATTACGTTACTTATTAAAAGAGTTACAAGTTGACAGTATTATAAATAGGTATGTAATAATTTAACCAATATATAAGCAAATTAAATATGATAATTTGTCTTAAAGTGGGGGTAATATGAGATATTATACGTACGACGTATATAAAGCAGAATGTAAAATTGGTAAAAAACTAAGGTTAAAGAGGTAATAACCTAATTAGCCAAAAAAACTGAGGGTAGTCCGGCTCGAAGGCCAAAATGTGGGGCGCTATAGCCCTCTGATAATAAGCTGGTTCAATTTATTATGGACTGTATGAGAGAGATATGACCAAAATCCTTGCACTAGAAAAGTAGAAGCTCCACCAACCTTGAGATCCGCCCTCTCCTGGCTCGGTTCAGATTGCATGCACACAGAAACAGCACACGGCACTAAATTCCACTTTGGAGCTAACACTTGAAGTACAAAGTTTTACGGATAGCAAATGTTCTTGGCACGGCCAGTAATTAAGAAGTTAAACTATCAGATCACAACAAGTGGATCAGATTTAGAAAAGTAACAGCGCACGGCGCGGTGTAGTTCTCGTCAAAACGTTTATCGATGATTGCGAGTCCAAAATGGCCGCCCCTACCCTGCTGTGCATTGGCCCTCGCCTCGCACAGAAAGAGGGTAGACAGCAAAATTCATGGAGCGATGTTCTACCTACTTCACTAGGCAAGGACCGAACAACATGGAATAAATGGGACGAGAAAGGATAGGATGATAAAATACCCTTACAGCATACCACACCCAGCGCTTTACCGTGTCCTTGTCTCAGGGACACCCTGTCATGCCGATTTGAATTGAGGCGTCACAGCAGTCATGCTTATGATTATGGTCCTGCAATTCCTCATTATGATACAGAGGGCTGCTGGAAGGTTTAGTAGGTAGTTTGGCGGTCAGTGCTTGCAACTTCTTTTATCTTGAGAAAGTTGTGTTTTGCACCAGCTGAAGGGACTCCCATATACCCCTCAGTGGAACCAGAGGGTATGTATAAAGTTATTCCCCCAGCGTTGACAAGAAAAAGGGGGATAGGATAGGGGGGATGATAGTCAGAACTCTCATTCACCAGGTGAAACATGATTAGTTTAAGCCATACCATTTCATACCAATATTCTGTGTAAGTATAGTATTACACCACTTAAGCTAGCCTTAGGAACATAATCAAGATGATGATGATTTCAGCATGGCTCTACCACCTCATCATGAGCCCAAGTAACATAATCCAAGCCGGCCATAGGAGTAACATGAAAGTCTGTTTTAGTGTTAAAATAATGTGACAAAAACTCTTCCTATTAAGGCAATAAATCATTTATCAAAATACAGAATACAATACTCATAGAACTACAAACTTACTTCAGGACTATCAACAATAGCTGTGAGCAACTTATCTGCCTCCAAAGCCCTCTTCATCAATTGATGTGACCTCCTCAGCTGTGCGCAGCATAAATAGCACACAAGGAGTGATTTCCCATCATTAGTACTGAACTGTAATGCAATATTATTATTTATGTATATTTGTGAAAACTGTCTTACCATGGAGGATAAACTGATTGATTTTCATCCCTTTGAATATTAAAACTTATTTTGTGGTATTCCTGCATGGGTGGGGTATAGATATATGGCACCTTGATTTTAAGTATTTAGAGGGAGGTGGATGGGGAACACTGAAAGAATTTTTCTAATCAGAACAGTACTACCTGAGATAGGCGCGTTCAATCAAACAAACAAACTTTTAGGCGTTATATATTAGCATAAAATTATCTATGATTTTAATGTTTCTTGTTTTTGCAAATAACGTGAAATGCTTAGTTGTGCATTATTTCATTTTTCAACACTTTCTTATGTTTTGGACTATTTTGTGTTTTTTTACATTAACTATTCGATATTGATTGGCTTTCCAACTTTAGACCTATGATATAAAAATATGTGATGTTATTTTTACAAAAGCATTAATGTCTCAAGAAATATACATTTACTTGACATAGGGATTGCAGAAAGGGTAAGTATTCGTCCCTACCCGCCCCCCTTCCATCCCCCTCCACCTGTCCAAATTGGTATTTGAAATCAAGGTGCCGTATATCTATACCGCACCCGTTACAAGTTTATGGACTTATTATGCTGACTATTATTAACCTGTATTGTTATGTTAAATAGCAATGGCGGACAGCTTTGCTATTTCTAGATCCCACATTCCTTTTATGTCGGCCCCATTATAAAGCTGCAGTTGAAAAATTATTAGTGAATGAACTCACCTTAGCATTCGTCAGCTTTTCCCACATTTCTTGAAACAAAGTGTTGCTTATAGCGTGCAAACGCCTCTGACCGCACAAACATACCCTGCGTGTGTCTGCCATATCCATTTGTGATTATTAATATGATCAAATAGATTTTCCAAGGAAAAATACAGATATTTGGATTTTGCAGTAGGTATAGATCACAAACTACTATGGATGTGGTATAGATTAGGCGTGTGTAACTCTTTACTGAACCGACTCACTGATCCGAAACATTTAGGTGTTCCAAAAAATTGGAACATCAATAATGTTTCAAATGCATCATTTGCATCTGGAACATCGCGATCTCTCTGACTCTCTGTTCAGCGCGATCATGTCGCTTACGTGTGAGAGAAACCGACCAGAGCATAATGAATCACACAGCAACAAGCGTAGCAAGAGAGCAGGAAAACCATAAAATATAAGCAAATTATAATTTAATAATGATCTCACAATTTATGTCTATTATTACACAACTAATAAAAGAAGGGGCAATTTTAAGAAAGTCAAAAATAAATCATTATAAAATTCGATTTTATAAACAATAAAAATTTAATGAGCAACCTGGATAAGGTAAAAGCCGGCAGTTCCGTACTTTGCAGACCAGAAACATTCAAAACTACCTTATTGGACCAAAAAGCTAATATCAATACATTAAAAATCTTAACACAGAATATAAGAAGCATAAATAAGAATTTTTTGGAATTTGAATTACTTTTAACAAGAATAGACATACCGTGCGAAATTTATATACTAACAGAGTCATGGAATCAAAAAGCTTGTAATTTTCCATCAAAAAATAATTATGCAACCCATTATACCAAAAATAATCTTAACCAAAATGACGGACTGGTGGCTTATATTAAAGAAAACTTAAAATGCTCTGTAAAAGAAGCTTCTCTCGTTGATACTACATGTCTAATTATAGATATCGATAAAGATATTGTTGTTGTCGGAATATATAGATCACCATCAGTTAGAAATTTAGATCCTTTTTTAAATTCCCTAGATACATTATTAACTACTTATAAAGATTATAAAAATATTATTTTAATTGGTGACTTGAATATAGATATAAAATCGTCAAATAATGATGCATACGCAAATGATTACTTAAATTTGTTATCTGTCCATGGCCTACTTCCAGGTCATGAATATACCACAAGAGACCACAGCTGCTTAGATCATTCTATGATTAAATCTGTATTTCCTTCTTTCACTATAGTTTCCGATGCCCCACTTACAGATCATTCTACAGTCCTCTCTGCTATCAATTTTAAATTGAAAACGAACTACAATAAACAATTCAGAAGTACTCATAAAATTAATTATGATGATTTAATTTCCGACGTAAATGAGAAATGTTTTGATAGCATTTTAAAATCAAACGATGCTGACTGGTCGGCAGAACAATTGACTAATTTTTTGCAAACAGCGATTACGAAAAACTCATTAATAATTAATACACCAAAACGCTTGCATTGCCTAAAACCATGGATAACTCCCGGATTGATTAGATGCATTAATAATCGTGATCGAATGCACTTAAGGTGCAAAAAGGACCCTACTAATGTAACACTTAAACTGACTTATAACAGGTAAAAAATTTTTTGTAATAATTTATTAAACGTATAAAACAAAATTTCGAAAGGGAACAGATAAATAAATTTGCTAAAAATCCTAAACTAAAATGGAAAATAATAGATAAGATAACTAATAGAAACAATACACCAAAGACTCAATCATCAGATCTGCTTAAACTAGGACTATCACCAGAAAAATCATTACAATTAGTCAATAACTATTTCGTCAATATAGCCAAAAATTTAGCCAATCAGATCCCTAAAACTAGTATCCTATCAGATCTTGAACAGGATTACTCACCACCTAATTCTATGGCTATGCTAGCAACAACAGAAGAAGAAATAAAATCTACTATAACTAATCTAAAAACTGATTGCGCAGTGGGTTGTGATGGAATATCTACTAAAATACTCAAATTACTAAAAGATAAGATTACACCACCTCTTGCGCATATTATTAACATATGCATAGAGACTGGTGTATTCCCAAATATTTTCAAAACATCTCTCATTCATCCAATCTACAAATCTGGAAATAAAGACTCCGTAAACAACTACCGTCCAATTTAAATATTACCAGCTTTGTCGAAGGTCCTGGAAAAAATCTTAAATAAAAGACTCTTGTCTTACTTGGAAACTAAAGAACTTCTCTCTGAAAATCAATACGGTTTTAGGATAGGGAGATCGACGTCAATGGCAGTATCACAACTTACAGAATTTGTAGCTCGCAGAATTGATAACAAAGAAAAATGTATAGGCGTTTTTCTGGACCTTGCAAAAGTGTTTGATACCGTCTCGATCCCTATTCTACTAAACAAAATGAAAACAATTGATATTAGAGGAATTCCATTTCAATTGTTTAAAGATTATCTCACTAACAGGACACAAAAAGTTAACATAGATGGTAACGTTAGTTCCGATGCGCGAATAACACACGGAGTCCCTCAAGGAAGCATTCTTGGTCCTACTATGTTTCTAATATATATAAATAGCCTTTGTAACCTTAAATTTACTAATTGTAAACTATTTACTTTTGCTGACGACACAGCGTTGATATTTCATGGGAGTACATGGGATGAGGCGAAAGAAATACCTGAAATAAGTCTAAGAAAAGCAGCAAACTGGTTTATCCAAAACCAGCTCACTCTAAATAATGCCAAGACCCAATATATTCTCTTTGCCAATACAGAAAAGTCCTTACCATCAGATCATAATTTAAAAATTAAAATACATACGTGTGACAACATAAGTCAAAATACATGTGATTGTGATTATCTAAATGTTATCGAAACAATAAAATATCTAGGTATTCTACTAGATAGCAAACTAACATGGCAACCGCATATTAATCATCTCACAGATAAAACTAGAAAACTAATATATATTTTTAAAAGATTGCGCAGCGTCGCTGATTGGAAATTGCTTAAAACCGTGTATTTTGCCTTAGCTCAGTCTATCTTATCTTATTGTATTACGTCATGGGGAGGTGCCCGTAAAAGTCATTTAATTAAACTTGAAAGAGCACAGCGGGCTTTATTAAAAGTTATTAAAAATAAACCGTTTAGGTACCCGACTTCCGACCTTTATCGAGAATGTGATATATTGACAGTTAGACAGTTATTTGTACTAAATGCTGTATTGTGCCAACATAAAAAAATCACTTTCAACGACTCAATAAATGCTCGGCGTACATATAATGTCTGTCCAATTATCATTTCCAAAACTTCTTTTATTAACAAGTTTCTTATTTATCTTGGTCCTTACCTATACAATAAACTCAATAAACTTCTACACATATATCCACTTAACTTAAACAGATGTAAAATAATATTAATAAATTGGCTAAAAACAAAAACTTACGAAGAAACTGAAAAACTATTCGAAATTCTCACCTAAATCATAACCAATTTTAAATGTATGTAAATGTATACTAAATGCATATATATATATATATATATATATATATATATATATATATATGTATGTATATATATATGTATATGCATGTGTGTATATATATATATATATATATATATACATATATACATATATAGATGTGTGTGTGTGTCTATTATAGTCTGTTATAAATTATGTTTATTATTCGAAATATGTACAGTAATCATATATATTGTTCATAAGTATATAAATAATAAAATTAACTTTGTACTCGTAAACCCACTACACTCACTAGAAGAAAAATGTTCCTAAGTCCCCAGAATACAGAATTCTCGTTCTGTAGACAATTCAAGTTCATGTTTATCAAGCCGCTACATTAACAATTTTAGAACTACCTCCAATTTTTTGTTGTAATTTTTATTTGTAATGTAGAACATTTAATTTGTTATAAAATTTAGTTATTACGTCACTGGAAGCAACTAACACCTAGGATACAGGCTCGGCCTAGTCTAGGTGTTAGTATCTAGTCTTAAATTTAAGGCAAAATTTGTTATATTTTTGGTGACAATAAAATTCCTTTACAAGAGAAATCTAAACACGAAATTGTACCTGGAACCCCGATAAATAATGTGTGCTGTAATAATTCAACGTACTGTGATAGATGTTGCCACGCCTTGCTGTGAGCTTGGAACCATCGTGCTAGCACTAGTGCTAGTCTATGAAAATTAGTTTATATAACACTGTTTAATATACTTTTAGTTATATTATTTATGCTCATAAGCTTAAATCTGTTATAACTTAGTTTTCGGCAAAAACTTGAAGAGTGATGTTGAATTAGATAAAAATATACAATGAGAATAAAAATTTGTAATTTTTTCAAATATTACTATGAATATTCATCTTTGTTTCAACTTTATAACCGTCTGCCTCAATATGCCTGCGACATGACATATATATATATAGATGTTTCAAATTAAACCGCAGCCCGTTTCTCAGCCTCAGTCCGCGACGTACCATAACAAGACAATCATGATTTTATATCTTTGACTCAATGTTCCAAATGTTCCAAATGAAACATCAGTGATCCGGAACATTTTACTGTTCCAGATACAAATGTTCTTCTTCTTCTTCTTTTTTTGAATTATGGCTCCAACGCAGTTTGCATTGATTTGGCCAATGTCACAGTAGGTGGTAAAATGTCAGGTGCATATAAGAGTATAAATGCGAAAAGAAAAATTTGGTCGGTGATCTTCCAAATCACTTTCTGAGATCCTGAGGACAACACAAAACATAGAGTGTTAGACTAACTACATTAGAGATAGATGTTATTTATTGTTAAAAACTTTGATAATATATGTACATGTCTACTATCAGCTAGGGTAAGAAGAAAGTCCACATTGACCGGTCGGGGAAAATCTTTGAGTAATATACTGTAGAGGGGAGAAACTATTTTGGGACATTCGAAAAAAATGTGATGGACAGAGCCGTCAGCTAAGCCGCACTCACAGAGAGAATTATCGCGAATTCTTAATTTTGCAAGAAATACAGGACAGCAACAGTGGCCAAGACGCAGGCGAATTATAGTTGATATAACTTTTTTGGGTAGTTTTCTATAGTTGAAGAACCAAGGTTTGGGACGTAATGTTGGTTGCAAACTACCGTAGTATCTGCCAACAGTCAGACGGGACTGTTGCCAGATACCATTCCAAGTCTCAAACATCTGGGGCCGCGCGAGAGAACGTAAATCGCGGGGAAAGCATTTATTATATTTGTTACTACCCGAACAGACAGCTTCCTTGGCGCAACAGTCGGCAATCTCATTTCCACCAATTCCACAGTGACCTGGGATCCAGGCAAGTACTATATCTAAACCAGACGAGTGACAACGAAAGAGGGCTTCCTTTATTTTTAGGGAGATGACAAAGTTATGTTTAGCATGTAAAGGTAATTTTGAGATATCCTGTAGGGAGCTTAAGGAATCAGTAAAAATGATAGATTTACTTATGTTATGGGATTCAATATAAAGGACGGCTTCTAGAATAGCGATTGATTCGCCAGTGAACACAGAACTAGGAGGAGGAATTTTGAAATTTAAAATAATTTTGTATTTGGGAATCCAAATAGCTGAACCAACAGGGCCATTTTGAGATAGCCGTGATGCATCGGTGAAAAACTGAAGGTGGTCTGGCCAACGATCCTGCGTAATTTTACAAAATAATTGATTAGCATCTGAAGAATTTTTGTGAATATCTAGATTTAGAATAACATTAGGTTTATAAATAAGGCTTTCAAAACTAGACTCAAAAACAGGATTTTTATAATTCTGGAAAATGCCAAGAGGGAGATCTACTAGTTTCTTATACGAATTTATAAGAAGTGGAAGACATTTGTGAGTCCAATAACTAGATGTGAACGATATTTGAAGGAGTTGATCTAAGATACCTAGAAGGGGATGATCTGAGAGCTCTATCACTTTATAAAAGAATCTGTCCGACAGAAGCTGCCTGCGAAGAGCAAGAGGAGGGTCTACACACTCAATCTGAAGGGCATTTGTTGGAGAAGATTTCATTGCGCCTGTGATGATTCCGAGGCATTTGGCTTGTATGCGTTCCAGTTTCATGAGAGCGGATTTACTGCAGGGTTCCAATATGAAGCAGGCATAGTCAAAATGGCTGCGGATGATGGCATTATAAAGCAGCTTCTGACAATAGGGGTGAGATCCCCACCTAACACCTGACACGGCTCGAATTACGTTAGTGTTTTTTTCTGTTTTTGCGCAAATATAATTGAGATGGGGGAGGCCTGAAAGTTTGGCATCGAGGAAGACACCTAGGAATTTAACAGAGTTAGCAATTTGGATTGGATGATTGTTAATGTGAATGTCTAGGGCAGGAATATCTCTTTTGCGGGAGAATATTACAGCCGAGCTTTTTGAAGCAGAAAGTGACAAACCGTGCTCTGAAAGCCATGAGTTAAGATAAAAAAGAGCAGAATTGATACGGTTTGAAGCATCACTGAAAGAGTCAGAAGTGGCATATAGAGCAATGTCATCGGCATACTGAAGGGCTTTGCAAAAGCAGCTTACAGAAGATTCTAAATCAGCCGTATAAATGTTATAGAGGATCGGGCTGAGGACAGAGCCTTGGGGTAAACCTTTCCATACAAGACGCGGGGGGGGAGTCGATTCCCGAAACGCGGACGGAGATTGATCTCTCCATGAACATATTGGAAACAATGTTGACAATCCTCGGGGGGATACTCAGATTGTGCAGCTTCTGCCTGAGTATTTGAAGGTTGACGTTGTCGTATGCAGACGTTATGTCTAAAAAGACTCCTACGACATGTTCATTTCGGGAAAAAGCTAATCTGATGTCTGAGGTAATAAGGCTGAGACTGTCCATTGTACCTAAACCTCGTCTAAAACCAAACTGGCTGTTGGCTAATATGCCTTTGCTTTCTACGATCCACTCGAGTCGATTTTTAATTAAATGCTCCATAATTTTAGCAAGGACTGAAGATAGGGCTATAGGTCTATAAGCATCAGAGTCTGAAGCATCCTTGCCAGGTTTTAATATTGGAACAATTATTTGCTTTTTCCAAGACTCTGGGATAGATCCGGAAAGAAAAATCTGATTCAGAAGGTTCAGTAGAAAATGCTTAAAAGATTCACAGGACTGAATTACAAAGGAATAAGTAATGCCGTCTACTCCAGGAGAAGAGTCTCGGAGATGATCTAGGGCAGCGCATAGTTCTCCAAAGGAAAATTTAGAATTCATGGGATTCAACTCATCTGAAGGGGAACAACTGATGGGGGGACAAGGTTCAAGGGGAACAAAAGGAGGTGCAAGCTTGTGCATGAAATTGGGAAGCCAGGAAGATGGATTATTGGAATTAATATTATCGTCACTTTGGGACTTTCTAAAGGCTTTTATTTTCTTCCATATCATAGAAGCTGGAGTCCTGGGAGAAAGGGATTCGCAGAAGGCTTGCCAACCTTTTTTTTTCTTTGAACGCAACAGTCTTTTAGAGGAAGCAGAGACTTTCTGAAATTCTAAGTAATTATCATATGTGAGGCTCCTGGTAAATTTAATCTCCGCTTCTTTGCGCTTTTTTACTATAGCGGAACATTCAGAATCCCACCAAGCAGGGGAGGGAATTTTATTTTTTACAGAGTTTTTTAAGGGGATTGATTGCTCAGCAGCAGATGTCAATGCAGATACATACTCATCATATAGGGAAGTAAAATTCAGAGAAGAAACATCAGGAAGAGAGTTTAATTTACTTTGTACCAAGGAAGAGAACTTATGCCAGTCAGCTAGTGCGAGTCTAAATCTCAAGAGAGGGATTGGAGTGACAGGAGGGGGTGAAGAATCAGGCAAGGAACAAAGAATAGGGAGATGGTCACTTCCATAACAGTTAGAAAGAACAGACCATGAAAGAGAGTAGGCTATGGAGGGAGAGGATAAAGTAAGGTCAGGGGCACTCGGATTTTGAAGGGGAGAGACTCTACGCGTAGGGGTTCCATCATTAATGATGCATAAGTTTAGATCATTTAAGATATCAAGAAATGCTGGAGCAATAGGATCACAGGAAGCTGAACCCCACAAAGTATGGCGGATATTTAGGTCTCCTAGAATGAGGAGAGGGACAGGAAGATGGCATAAGAGGGAGAAAAGTTCTTGTATGAGGAGAGCATTGGGGTAAGGGATGTAGACAGACACAAATGTTATATTAAGACAACGGACAGCTACAATATTAATATCTGGGGAGTGAGGGGGGAGGGTGAAACGGGAGAATGTAATATTTCTTCTAACAAGAATAGCACAACCAGCCCAACCATCCGATCTATCATCTCGGATACATGAAAACCCAGGCACTCGAAATAAAGAACCAGGGTTCAACCATGTTTCAGAGAGGGCAAAAAGGTAAGGATTAAACTGATTAATTAAAAAAGATACTTCATGTTTTTTATTATTAACACTACGACAGTTCCATTGAAGGACCTTCGCCATTTTGGATAGAAGAGTTTATAAGTGACGTAATAATTTTTTGAAGCATATCTATGACATTGTACGGTTGTATATCACCACATTTAGAAAATATGTTAATTAAAGCTGTTGACAAAATTTGTACTAAATTATCATTAGCGGTAGAGATATTAGGGGAGTTATCGCCAAGAGCACAACCATTTGGTAAAGAGGAAGGTGGTGAGGAGACAATATTAGCATGGGCTAGATGATCATATGTTGTACCTAGCTCCTGTCTAGGTTTTCTATGTATATAGATAGTTTTCCTATATGAAGAATTTGGTGCAGACTGAACAGTACTGGGGGAAGGTTCAGGGCACATAGGGGAGGGAACAGAATTAGGAGAGGGATAGGGTATGTAGGCAGATTTGTTTGGAACTGTTGAGGAAATGTCAGCATATGAAGTCCGAACAGGTTTAAATCTACGGGCTGCCTCAACATATCCAATATTTTCAGTGGACATTATGACTTTAATGTTTCTTTGGCGTGCATGTTCGGGGCATCTAGAGTCAGTGGCTGCATGATTACCAGAACAGAACAAACAACTAATTTTATCCTCAGGTACCTGGCAAGTGGCATTTTCATGCGGGCCAGCACAGCGAGAACAGCGTGAGTTAGATCGGCATTTGTCACGAATGTGTGTGAAACGACAGCATTTTAGGCACTGTATAGTGGGAAGGGTATATGTTCCAACAGGTTGAGAGAGGTTGCAACAATAAACATGGCTTGGGAGGGATTGGCCTAAAAAGGTGAGAACTACAGTACCAGTGGGTTCCCAGCAGGTTGTATCTTCAACACGTTTTTTTTTATTTAGTCTTCTCGCTTTGATTACTATAGAAGACTCTGGACGGCACTCAGTCCATGAAACCAAGTCCTCCAAAGACCAATCTAGAGGGATTGAACGAATTACATACACCCATACGGGTAAGTTGGAAACGGGGAATTATTGCTGTAAGATTATTTAACTCTAGGACAGGGTGGGATAAGAATGAGTTAGCTTCAGAGAATGTTTTAAAATAAATAGAAATTTTGTTTCTTCCTATATTTTTTATTTCGTCAACCCCTGAGACTTTGCTGTTGTAAATAACTTGGGCTATTTTAAGGGCGCGCATATTGTTGGATGATTTGGGCAGGTCCACATCGGGACCCGTAACGTAAACAATAAAAGGGCCTGAGTCAGACTCAGAATACCTGAGATCCGAGTTTGCCTCATATCCAGGTCTGGTGTATGTGTGTTGGATAGCGACTGAAGGGGGCAAAATTCTTTTCTCGGGGGTATTTGAAGGAGCCTCTAAAGAACGTTTAGCCCGTAATTTCTCCTTAGTTTGGCCAATAGCGTGAGATTCGCCCACTTCCATTCCTAAAGAATGTCTCCCCCTATCAGGAGGGACTTTCTCTCCCACCGACTGCGACATTTATAAAGTAAAGTACTTACCACTAATAATAAACTTAAAAATAGCCAACACCAACAGACAACACAAAGCCAGGAAAACAGAAAAACACGAAAGAAAACCAAGAGAAATTCGCCAAAACGTGATTCCGCGGGAATGTCATCTGTCACTTTCCCATATACAAATGTTCCAATCACAAAAATGTGACATTTCTCCCAAGCCTAGTATAGATAGGTTAAGTACAGTGTTGCCGCTTAGGAAAAAAAGAAAACCCAAACCTCAATCAAAATGTCCCTAATTTATAAGAAAAAAGTAGTCAAAAAGATCCCTAGAAGTCGCTAAATATTTTAAATTTTCAATACATCTGCCCAAAATTGTACAGTATCTGTAGTTATGTCCCATTTTGGTTTTTCCCACGGTGGTAGTCAGCTTTGCAAACGAAAAGCCGCTAGAAGTCGCTAAATTTATTTTTGTCGCTAGGTGGAATAAAAATGTCGCTAGACAAATCCTAAATACGCTAAATCTAGCGACAAAGTCGTTAAAACGCCAACAGTGGTTAAGTAGCACAGTCAGATAGGCATAAAAAAATACAGCGATATTTTGATATCGACATTTATGCACGATGTATCGATGATATAACGGTCATGTAAACGATATTTTTCCTAAAAAATGTTTTATGAATGATTTCAATAAAGGATAATTTATGAAAAACCTTATATGAATACTTTGAATTTTTTACAGGAATAGGAATATATCGTCCATAATTACGAATGATATATTGACATTTAAAAAAAAAAACTATATGTTTTGAAAAATATTTAATGATTCTCCATTCTGTACCTTCGTCAAAAATATCGAACATAGTTATAATCGATATATTAATGTGTTTCGGCAAATGTCGATAGTTTATTAATACTTACAAACGCCATTAATTTAATAATCAACAATCGTGTATAATTCCATATATATTATGCATCAAACTATTACAGGTTTGATTAATAAATCAGACATGCTGACAGTACAACTAGAAGAGCTGTCGAGCTGTAATAAACCAACAGATATTATTTGTATTACCGAACACAATATGATATTAAGCAATAAAACTACGTTTTAACGGTTTTAAGCGCGGTAATTTTATTTGATTTTGGTTTTTCCGACGTTTCGGCCACTTTTCAGTGGCCGTGATCACGGAAGACAAAGATGTCAAGTGTCATCGAGTATTGTTAAAGTTTTATTTAGCCTACCGCCAACTTGATAAAGGTAACGCGACCGTCGTCATGGATACGTCTGATTACAATAGTAAAATACAAGATCTTTTATCGGACGAAAGCACTTATAAAAAGGTCAAAACTGATCCCACGTATAAAGTAACCAAACAAACAATCGCGGTTATGAAAAAACACTCCGAAAAATTAAGCTTTGACGTATCCGCACTCACACCATCTTGCGCCAAAGCACCTAAACTGTATGGGTTACCTAAACTTCACAAAAACAACATCGCCTTACGCCCTATAGTTAGCCAGCTTGACTCACCAACATACAGACTGGCACAACATCTCGCGAAGACACTCAACAATCTCCGCGGCAACACACCCTACCATGTCAAGGATTCCTTCGACTTCATCAGCGCAATTGAAAATTTGACATTGGCTGAGGATGAAGTACTAGTCAGTTTTGATGGTCGATTCGCTCTGCGACCTGGTCAAGGCCATGCTGTAGAGCGGCGACAATTGGGGGGCTGCGGTTACTTTTTGTGAGACAGTAATGTCACTCAAGGAGGCCGCAGAACGCGATAAGGAGAGAAGTCCTGCAGCGCGTGCTAATGCGTCTTCTCGAGGTCGCCGGCCTTCAGCTGGCACCCGGAGAGGCAGGTACGCGCATTACTTCCCTCCCTGAGTTAGGTTCCGTTTACCGCGGGGGGCCTTTAACTTGCTAGGAGAGCAAAGGACCTTCTACCCCCGCACAACGAAGTGGGGTGTGTTTTCCCAGGGCACACTCCAGGCACTTTATTGCGCTGGATCGGCTGGGCGTAACTATGTTCTAAATCTCAGCCTTTCCAACACAAACAAAAGCGCAGGGTCGACAGGGAGGAGGGGGTTTTTAGTGGGTATTGGGGTTGCTCGCTCGTGTAGCAACGCTCGGAGTCTTCCACACTATTCTGTGACGTCGATCGCGGACGGAGCACTGCCAAGAGCATACTATTGCTGCAAGTGTTATCGCCCCCCACCGACGCATGTCGTTCCCCTAGCAACGGCCCAGTTTGTGCTTAAATCGGTTAAGCATTTTCCCTCGCCTCAAAAAAAAAAAAAACTAGTCAGTTTTGATGTCCAGTCCTTATTTACCAGTTTACCAGTGGAAGACTGCATTGAGATTGTCAAAAGGAAGCTAATAGATAATAACATGCCTGAGGAATATGCAGATCTACTAAAACATTGTCTCACATCATGCTCATCCTAAGGAACCCTGACAATACTCTTGGTCATACGGTGTATAGGAAACCTACCCATACAGATAAATACCTTAATGGTTCGTCTCACCACCATCCTAGTCAGTTAGCTACCGTGGGCAAATCTTTGTTTCAGAGAGCACAGAAAATCTGTGACGAGAACCACATAGCTGGAGAGCTGAAGCTGATTGCGTTGTAGAACTCGCTTGACATGCTGAAGCATGTCAAGCGAGTTCTACAACGCAATCAGCTGAAGACTCCACAACAACGTCACAAAGGCCCCAAACCACCTTCAGTTGAGCGGTGACATACCTTCCATGATCAAATTGATCGTGTACTAGCAGAAGGTGATGTCAGGAGCCTTAAGAACAGACGAGCGTGCATGACAAGAGTTATGAATGTCAAAGAAGCAAGTGAGGTGTGTAAGAATAAGCCTAAATGACGCTCTGTTGTTCGTGCCTACCCCGCAAGGGAACTGGCGTGAAGTTATGTATGTATGTATGTATGTATTAGAGCTAGGCATGTTTGCTGAAGAGTTTCTTGCGCCGCTTCTTCTCTTCAAGCCATAACATGTTGCGAAGCGGTAGTAAATTAGATTAGGCTCCTATAGAGTAAATAAAACCATAAACAAAATTAAAATTAACAAGTTGGCGGTAGGCTAAATGAAACTTTAACAATACTCGTTGACACTTGACATCTCTGTCTTCCGTGATCACGGCCACTGAAAAGTGGCCGAAACGTCGGAAAAACCAAAATCAAATAAAATTACCGCGCTTAAAACCGTTAAAACGTAGTTTTATTATGTATACAAGTCGCGAAAACTTAAGAAAATATTATGATATTAAGTGACCAAAACCTTCTCACTTTGACAAATTATAAATTAGGTGATATCATACACAGAAATAAAAGAAGAGGTGAATCTTGTATATTAGTTAGAAACATACATGAGTTCCGACCTTTAAAAGAAATAAAGAAACTTTTTAAAAATTAACATTTTAGAATGCTATAGCATCGAAGTCACACAACATAATATAATAATTATCTGAATTTATAGAGTACCTAAACAGACTACATAGGAATTCATTTAAATATTTTTTTTGAAATCTTAGAAGACTTACTATATAATATAACACGGGGTAAAAGATATAAAAAGTCGTACTTTATGGTGTTTATAACATTAATATTTTAAACTCGAATGACGTAACAAAAAAGTTAGAAGAAATTATTTATGGATTTAATCTCAAAATACTTATTAGACAACCTACTCGTCTATCGAGTGGCACTTGTATTAATAATATATTCCATAATGACCGGTTTAATAATGGAGAAGTAATAGAAACAACTCTATCAGACCACACTGCACAGATAATAAAATGTCAGGTGAAAAAAACGTGTATTATACATTCATGGACAACTGAAACACGAGACTACTATGGACCTATATAGGTTTTCTACTTCAGTGGAGACTACTCTCCGGAACTCATCAGTGAGTTCACAGAGTACATATGAAATTTAAGTTTTCAGGAAGTTTATGAAATCAATGACACTAATCTTGCCTACGACAAGTTTTTTTGAAATATTCAAACTTTTTTATGACCTATGTTTTCCAAAAAAGTACCAACGAAAAACAATAAATAGTTATCGCGTGGAATCAAAACTGGTATTAAAAATAAACGCAAACTATTATGGCAATATCGTAAGACAAAAAACGAAGACAATAAAAAATTGTACACTACATACAGTGCTCGATATAAGAAAATAATACGACTAACAAAATATACTCAAAATAATTACTATATTAAAACTGCAAACAACAAAATAAAGCGACATGGAAAATAATAAATGAAAACAAGAGTAGTTTTCCTCCGAAACCCATATTGCAGGTATTTCATAATGACATAGAAATAACTGAACCAAAAAACATATGCAATGCCTTTAACGATTTCTATATAGGCCAAGTAAACATCAATCAAAATAACCTAGGTTCATCTGGAACAATAAATAGAATCATAGACACTTTATTCCTGAATCCCACTACCCCCGTGGAAGTGTCTAAAACAATTCAGTCTTTGAAAAATACAAAGAGTACGGGCTATGACGGTATAGCTATAACAATTATTAAGTCAGTTAGTCATTTAATATGTTTTTCACTATGTCATATTGTAAATCTATGTTTTGAAAAAGGTGTATTCCCTGATAATCTAAAAATGTCCATTATCAAACCATTATATAAAAAAGGAGATAAAACTTTACAAAAAAATTATCGACCTATTGCTTTAATACCGGTACCCTCTAAAGTTATTGAAAATATAATTCACTCTAGGTTATATAATTTTCTTGAACGTAAAAACATTTTAGTTGAAGAACAAAATGGTTTCAGAAAAAAACAAAATATATATATATATATATATATATATATTTTTAAATCGGCAGACAAACACACATATTGTATATCCCCAAATTAAGCAAGTTACGCTTGTGTTATGGGTAATATACAACGGACTACTCTGAGGCCGATCCTAGATATCATTAATATCGCTATATATGATTTTCTTCAAAGAGTTATGTCAAGCATGGATAAGAAGCAACCAATCTGTGCTATATACATGGATATGACAAAGGCATTCGATTTTGTCAAACATGACATACTTTTTGAAAAACTAGAGAGATATGGGGTGCGTGGTAAAGGACTAGATTTAATGAAATCCTACTTACAAAAACGCAAGCAACATGTGGAAATAAATAATGTTGATCTAAAAACCAAACACGAGATTAAAGTTCGTTCTAATATTGGAATAATCAGGAATGGAGTGCACCAAGGAAGCGTCCTGGGACCTTTGCTATTCTTGATATATATAAACGACCTCCAAAAAAATGTAAATCATCCTACTATATTATAATCAAATTTGATGAAACCTATAATTACAGTAAAGAAATAAATGATACTCTAAAAGTAACCATAGAATGGCTTAAGTCTAATAATTTAACTGTAAACTTAGAAAAAACACATATTATGCACTTCAGTCAACGTAACAATAATATGAATATTACATAGAATAACACACCAATAGAACGAGTAGACCACACAAAGTTTTTAGGATTATTTATTGATAATAAATTAACGTGGAAAACACATGTTGAACAATTATGTAAAGAAATAAATGGTTTTTCCTACGCTCTTTATAAACTCTCAAAATTTGTAAATCGAGATACTGTACTGATTGCTTACCATAGCTATGTTGAATCTATACTAAGGTATGGAGTTATATTTTGGGGTAACTCCACAGACAAAAATCATATATTTATCGAACAAAAGAAATGTATACGTTCAATTTGTAATTTGGGTCCAGAGACAGTTGCAAGACTCATTTCAATTGATTAAAATTTTTAACCTTCCCTGTCTGTATATATATACGAGATTGCACTGTTCGTTAAAATAAACCCCCATCTATTTAAAATAAAACCGCCACGACATGAAAATTTGAGAAAAAGAGAATCAAATGTACTGTGTGTTAATAGATATAATACGGCACAGTTGGATAAGAGGGTTTACGAAATGGCTCCCACAATATTCAATAAACTACCAAAATCGTTAAAAACAATACCATTAAATATATTTAAAACAATACTAAAGCAATTATTAAGAGACAAATCATATTATTCCACAAACGAATTCCTAAATGACAATTTTGAAACATAATATCAACACATAATTAATAATAATATTTAAATTAGACATTACATAATTGACATAGACAGATTACAATATTAATTTAATCAAAAACAGAAATCTATATAATTAATAAATATTATTAGGTTACATAAAAGGTACTTAATAAAATAAATAGGAACTAACTATTTAAATAATGACGATTAAGATTGTTAAGAATTCAACCAGAGGCTTTCTAACATTCCATGTATGTATTAGTTTTGTGTTTGAAGATGACTGTTTTGTCGAGCCCTAGATGGCGGTAGCGTCGACTTACATCGCGCTATGGTTTAAATAAGACAATAGTATTGGAGACAGCTTAGCTTTCAAATAAAGATATTGCTTTGAGGTAACCACCGTTTTATTTGGGGTACCACGGGTTCAAGGAACCAGTACGAAAGGTGTACATGGTCCTTAGAGTCGAAGAGCATTTTTGAAGAACACAAGTAAAAACTAAAATAATTAAAACATTAACTAAACTATTCATCAAAAGGTGGCGCTAGCAGTTTGAACTAGAAAGATAATTATCAATTGATTAAGTGCCAAATGCGTGTGTGGAGTTGAACTTCGAAGTAGGTGGCGCTAGTGGTAAGAAGATATTAGATATCTATTGAAGAGTGTAAGTCGACTTGGAAAACTGTGAGTACATTTTTTATATAAGTGTTATTTATATATATTAAAAGCCATAATGGCGGTAGTTGACTTTTTTTTGCAAGTACGGCGGTAGCGTTCGCTGGCGGCACGTTCCCTGTACACGTGCGCGGCATCGTCGCCCCACCTACCTTTCACTACGCTTAGAGTATAAAAACGGATCGCTCCGTTGTATTGGCACGCATTTCCAACGAATGCGTCTGCGAGTAAGGACCATTGTCTTTCGACAATCAGTACTGCTCTAATACTAGACATGGAACGCTGTCTTTGACGGTTAGTACTGTAACGTCCCCCACCCCTCTAAATATTTTGAAACTATAACTCCAACACCCGAGTAATTATAAACACACATATGATATATGTGTGTGTAACCATCAATTAGAATATTACATGAGATTATATCTTAACCCATACATGTCACATATATGGAGTAATCTACCAATCTGCATCACTACACATGAGTAAAGCAGATCACGTACATCACTCCACATACCCTTACTGATAAGATATGAATGGCTACTTTGCCGGAGCAAACCCTGTTTCTCTATTAGACCTGATGCCGCCTCGCAAATCCTAGTGAACCAAGCAGAAAAAAAATGAACGCTTACCGTCACTGGAACTGTGTAAGGAATTAGGCAGGATTTCGGCCGGATTCGCGCGTCCTGGTTTTACACAAACACTACACTAGACGTTCGAGACACAGTTGGCACTTTAGGGAGCGGTTATAGGGCTCAATGCAGTAGTTTTCCGACGATTTTGACTATTTATCGGCGAGCGTGGTGTCGCGACGATATTTAGGCAGCCATTAGAAGATTCGGCTCGGCCAATGAAATGCATGTGTGTGCGCAGCGCTCACTGGTTAGTACCGGCCGAATTAAGGTGGAAGAGGAAATGCTACCGGTAAAGGGATGCTTTCCGGGAATGTGACGGGATGTCGTAACATTTTCCCCCCACTTGAAATTCGCAAGGATTTCAGAACAAGATTAATCGAATTGTGCTCGGAATGTAAGACAAAAACAAGTTAAAATTAATAATTAATTAGACTTAAAAGCTACAATAGATAGTCGTTAGAACGTAGTGACTTATTTACATTTAATTTAGCAATGATATCGCGCTGTCATATTATGCGCCAGGAGAACCGAGGGTTCTTCTGTAACATATGTCAATGAGAATATGTACATTTCGTCTTGTAGTGGCACTTCGAGCATGGTGATAGTGGACCACAGACAAGGAAATGTCTTAGTGTAAATAAAGCGGCTTCTTTAGGATCCGTCGAAAGAACGTAAAGACGACGCGAGTTTACTAGCGTTACTGTTAATGAAAACGAAAATTTATTATTATTCGGAAGTCAAAACTAAACACTCGATTTTGGAATGGTATTTGGGGATTTGATCCTGCTGCAAATAGACCACCAAATTTATCACACCGGTAGTTCACTAACGCTATTTCCTATGGTCTAACTTAACAACCACCAGATGCTGTTCAGCTGTCGATCGGCGCTTATGAAAGTGGTACCATAAGGTGACTACACTTTGACATAGGCTGCGGCGAGACATGAACCCATCTAGGGACGCTAAGGAAGCTTCTAGATTGAGCGCTGCTATGACATGACGGTGTGTAGTTTGACTTGAAATAAAAATTTAAAATATGTTTTATAAAATTATAAGTAGGGACATTGTGGCGTCCCGTATGGGGAAGCATCTTCTAGGCTGTATTCGAACAGTGGAAGATAGTTGGTTAGCGGTTAGCATGGAACCGTTTAAATTTAAAATAAATATTAGATTTAATTTATTCAAAACGAATTCGTAATTTAATATCTAGAATTCAGTACTTAAACTGGATGAGATATAAGATAATAAGAGGGTGTTTGACCCACAGTAAAAGTATGAAATTCACAAAAAAAGGATTAAATTGAATAAAAACGATGACAAACTAAAGAAATGAAAATTATGAAGTGTATTAATTTAAAATGAAAGTTATAAATTTATTAAAATCGAGTGTACATTTAGTATTCAAAAAAATTTAATTGTGTATAATTCCCCCCACTCGCAAAGATCCTGCTGTATCGATAAATGAAGATAGAATGTTATTCGACTTTATATAAGACGCGGTTTGAGTGGGATCGTTACCATGGAACCTGACTGACTGATTGGCCGGCATTGTGCAGCTGTCAACGCGCACGGTAGGAAGGGGAAAGACGAAAGAATGTGGGTTAGTAGACGAAGATGCTCTTACTGGAGGCACGTGACCAAAATCTTCGTACTGAAGTTTTAATTTATGATATACAGGCTTTATAAATGTATTAAGATAAGCGTAATTTTGACAGATTGATTTAGATATTTTCGATTTCGATTTCGTTGATAACGAATTTGAAAGTTCTTCAACTTTACAGGACTGTTGATCGGCCTCGTTGAACGCAGATGTGGACGTCATGAGAGAAGTAACAGCCTGAGTAGGAGTGCGAATAAACGTGGGGTCGTGGTACTGACCAGTTATCACCCATCCAAACACACTCGAAAGCGCACATGGTAAGCCAGGACCTGGCGCGTAACGAGGGCCGAGATAAATTTGGTCGAAGCAATCCACGCCTAAGAGAATGTCGACAGAACTTGGTGTGACGAAATTCTCATCTGCTAATTTTAGATGTTTGAAGTGGTCACCAATTGTTGAAGGAACATGTGTGCTAGGCATGGGAGAAGTGATTTTTGGAATGACTACTAACGTTAAGTCGAACCGGGGGCTTTCACTATGCTTTGGCATGATAGAACAGTGGGTGATACCTTGAATATCATTCACGGAGTTCTGGCACAGACCGGTGACAGCCATTCTACATGATTGTACAGGCAAACCAAGTTTACGAACGCACGAAGTTGTTACAAAAGAATCCATTGAACAACTATCTATAAGGGCACGCGCATACTGGAACGAGCCGTGTACGTCGCGTAGACGGACTATAGCGGTACCTAAAATTCTAGCTTTACGGTGGCTATTTTGTCCGGCGACGGCACTGGTCAACGCTATGGTCTCAGTAGGCATTTCCGTATGCAACAATGTATTGTGTTTCGAACTGCAAATCAAGCAGGTTGTTCTTGATTTACATGCTTTTAAATCATGTCCTGAACGTAAACAATTAGAACAAAGTTTAAGATCATGAACTAATTGACTCCTTGTTGGGACGTCCATACGTTGGAATTTTAAGCATTTGTATATACTATGGGATTCATTGCAGCATAGGCAAGGGAAATATTGTTTTTCGATATTTGTAGTTGCAACGAAAGACTTGAGCAATGGACTGTAATTACTTTTATTATTAATTTTGGATGTAGTATTAGGCAAATTTCTAGAGTTACTAATTTGTTTAGAATTTAGTTTATTTTTTGAAGTGTAAGCTGGTTGACTCACTTCTAATATTTTGACATAGTTCTGTACAAAACCAAGTAAATCATCGAAAGTCGGTATTTCGCGCGTATTCTGCAGTTCAAACCGTTGACGAGTATCACTGTCAAGCGTACGCGCAGCGAGGTAAAAAAGTAAAAACTCGCTAAGCGGCTGTATGTCGAGCGCGCGAAGCGCATTCACCGATTCGTACAAAGTATTTGTTAAATCGTTCAAACTATCGAACGAAAAATTATTTAATGGTGTTAACGTACATAATTTATCTAGATGCGAAGTTGCAAGGACTCTTTTGTTGTCGTATCTATCGGTTAATGCGTTAAAGACAACATGGTAGTTCGACGCGAGCAACGGTAAACCTTTAGCGATTGTTAAGGCGAAGCCGGACAAACTAGAAATTAAATAATGAAATTTTTCAATTTCGGAAAGTGACGTGTTATGATGTATTAAAGGCAAGTAACTGTCCTTGAACGTTTGCCAGTTTTCAATATTTCCGTCAAACTGGGGAATTTGAAGTTTCGGTAATCGAACTTGAGACGTTCGAATAAACACATTATTTGGACCAGAAGTTGACGGCATAAATTGCGACTCCAATGAGTCTGCGGCTTCTAACACGTCATAATATAATTCCTCAAAAGAATCTAAAGCGTTTGAATCTATTGGACTACCGGGTTCTTTCTCTAATTTCTTTAAATTAATTTCGTGATTAATTTCCGAAAAGGTTTCACGTACAGATTCTATATTTATATACCGAACCCTAAATTTTGAGACTTTCGACGAGTCTATGGACATTTCTTTCGAGAGATCGTAAAGAATTTGCATGGAACGAAATACATGTTCCCGTCTACTAATCAGTGCCTTAAGTTCGGCCTCTAATCTAGTTTTATTGGAGTCAGTAGACTTAGCTTGACTCATGATATAAATATAATAAGTATGATATTAAAAAATATTAAATTTCTTTGAGCACTGCGCCTTAAATGCGTATTCAGAGTGAATGACGCACTCTTTTATAAAAAAGTAACGTATAACAAGTGATGAAGTTACTTAATTAAATGATGTAGGTTGCTGGTATTTAAATCTTGTAGTTATTCCGAGCACAAAACCAATAAATCTGTTCTAAGCAGCATCAAGTAAATAAGAGAACAGCGCAGCATGCGACGAGTAGCTAGTTCATCGGTGATGATATTAAGCTTAGATACAACTTTAAATTAAATTTGTTCGAAACAATTGTTAAGAAATTTGAAACTACCTTATTTCAAATAATTAATAAGTAGAATGCGATAGAATATTTTACGAAATGAACTTATTATGCGAATGTTATTTATTTGTTTATTAATTATTGACGGATTTAACTAAAATTAAGGTTGACTTTCGAGACTATTGAACCACAAAATTGGTTGACAACTTAGAAACGATAGAACCGTTATATTTTGGTTGAAAATCCTTACGATTATCGAACGGAATATTGAATTTAATTTGTCAATCCGGCTCGAAGGACCACTAATGATAAGATATGAATGGCTACTTTGCCGGAGCAAACCCTGTTTCTCTATTAGACCTGATGCCGCCTCGCAAATCCTAGTGAACCAAGCAGAAAAAAAATGAACGCTTACCGTCACTGGAACTGTGTAAGGAATTAGGCAGGATTTCGGCCGGATTCGCGCGTCCTGGTTTTACACAAACACTACACTAGACGTTCGAGACACAGTTGGCACTTTAGGGAGCGGTTATAGGGCTCAATGCAGTAGTTTTCCGACGATTTTGACTATTTATCGGCGAGCGTGGTGTCGCGACGATATTTAGGCAGCCATTAGAAGATTCGGCTCGGCCAATGAAATGCATGTGTGTGCGCAGCGCTCACTGGTTAGTACCGGCCGAATTAAGGTGGAAGAGGAAATGCTACCGGTAAAGGGATGCTTTCCGGGAATGTGACGGGATGTCGTAACACTTACACATAGGGAGTATAGAATTAACTTTATATTATTTGGCGTGAATCGTCAGAGTAGGACTCTTTGTTGTGTATTGTAGTAACCCTTAGTCTTTTATGGAGGTCTATCGAACAGGACTGCTTAGCCAATCGAAATGTCTTGAAATGAAACCAGTAAATCACAAGTTTAATTAGATTTATTTACCTAAAACTTACTACAATTAACTTCATTTAATAACCAATTTAAAGAGTAGTTATTATACATCCATAAAGTAATTTGCTTATTATGATACCTATATTCATGAACATTAATACTTTCTACATGTGAAATAAGATACTGGTGAAAACCTATTACATAAGAACCTTCACCCTACACTACAGTATTAGATATAAGATATACATTTAACAACCAGTTTAGAGAACAGTTATTATACATCCATATAGTAATTTGCTTATTATGATACTTATAGTCATAACATTAAGATTTTCTACATGTGGTATAAGATACTGATGATAAGCTATTACATATGAACTTTGGCCCTACACTACAGTATTAGATATAAAATATATTTGTGTTATAGATGAAAAGAAGTCAATATTACTATATTCTACATAAAGACAAAATAATATAGTACAATACTCATATAACATAAATCATGGGTAAAGTAATAAATTTATTTTTATAAAGGAACTATGATATAAATTTTAACAATATCCTAAAACTCAGTGTTACGGCTGCAAGAACAGTATATTAATTGTAAATAATAAAATTAGAATTGTGTTGTTACGGGTCGTGTATACAATATTATAAAATATATATTCTTTTTTCTCATACGTATAAATAATTAGTAAATAGTATATAGATAATGATGCTATATAGAAGGTCGTTATATAGTTTATATAGGATTATGAATAAAAGTATATTTTAAATGAACAATTGTGAGGTACTGTTTCTCTCTTCATATTTTATATAAAATATATAAAAATATGGTGAGAGGTCTCCCAAGAAACCACCGCCCGAACAGCTTAGGGTTGTCCACTACAAACAGGGCATCACCATTGTTTAGGACGGATACAAGGATAAGGTTCGAAACCCTCGTCCAAATATTATATTACTGCTGATAATTGCTTTAGTAATTCCACGTTCAGATTCGTATATCATAAAGGCAGTTTGGTATATTCTCGAGGCTGCAAGCAGACTTGAGACCGAAGCTTTAGATGATCCGCCTAGGAGTGCCAGCTTGTCAACGTACATCAATAGATGAGTCTACAATATTTGTGACTTACGTGACTAAAGCAGCTGATATATGCTCAGCGGTGTAACAGCTCGCATACGTGTATTTGAAGCCTGATAAAATGGAAGTCATAAGACAACCACTCGAACGTTTCATTTACTTCAAGCATAAATCAACTGTGTATGATAATACTTCATACATCATTAAATTTATTCATTATAAGATCTCGAACCCATAAGGACTGATCAGACAGGTAATTTGGGGAATTTCACCACCACCTGAATTAGTTTATAATACATGAAAAATATGATCTTAAATCAATAGTAGTTAGATTAACAGGTAAATTTGGGGAATTTCACCGCCACCTGTGTATACTATGATATATGTAAATATATAATATATATCAAACAAATAATGGATAGATCAACAGGTAAATTTGGGGAATTTCACCACCACCTGGTATAGTTTGTATATATAAGAATATCGGACAGGTATATTGGAGGATTTTACCACCACCTGATATAGTTTATAATATATGTAAGAATATGATCTTAAATCAATAGTAGTTAGATCAACAGGTAAATTTGGGGAATTTCACCACCACCTGGTATAGTTTGTATAAATAAGAATATCGGACAGGTATATTGGAGGATTTTATCACCACCTGTGAACCGATCGTTGATTATACAATCGTTTTTAGGCCAACATTGGGCCCTCAGTGGATACCAACACAAAGAGGACCTACCTAGACTATAAGTACAAGCTGACAGTTCCGTTTGGTTGAAACATTCGACCCCTGTCTCGCAACACGTTAAACTGACATATAGGACATGAAGTCTAAACCAGACATAACATAGGAAGGCCTAGTTATCCTACGACTGGTTAGGCTTCTAGCCAAGTCATTGTTTAACAATGCTGGAACGATACGAAATCAAAGCAATTCACTAAGAAGCCAACGACTTTGATGACGTACAACGGTAGATACACAAAATCTCGTTATCGCTCGCCTAGGGCCGATTCAGATCAACTCACAGGACTTTGGGAACCCTATAGTAAAACGCCTTTTGCGAGTTGGACTACGATTGGCATCGATGTCTTAAAAACTTCAACACATACTTCACCAGAAGCACAACTAGTGAATCTAGTTTATTTGTCGAGTGTAACGTGTCAAAGAACATATATTGTAAATACATATAAAATGTACCATAGATTATTGTATGTTATTGTAAATAGTCTTACATGCAAATAGTATACATACTTAAACATGTAAAGCAGGGTTTATACACATAATAAACCATTAAATGTTAAATCCAATAGTATTATGGAATATGTATGCATGCAACATTTATCCACATATATAATTATTTATAAAAAAAGATACCAATAGATATGTAGTTATATACATAGTAACCCATTAAAGCATATAATTTCAATAGTATTATAGAATATGTATGCATGCAGCATATATCCACACGTACATAAATACTTATAAAGTGGGGTATCAATAGATATGTACTTATATACATAGCAATCTATTAAAATAGAATTATGGGACATGGATACATGTAGCATATGTTCATACATAAATAACTAAACTGTGTATGTAGTAGGTATATATATATATATATATATATGTATATATATATATATATGTATATATATATATATATATATATATATATATATATATATATATATTATAATACAGGTATATTCCTTTAGAATATTGATATTAACCTTATCTTAGAGTTTGGTATATATATTATCATATAAACATTTCATTAAGGCAGAGTACGAATACATATATAATACATACATAAATCTTGGTATCTCGATTCATTACTGATATTGGACCCAGTATGTATAGATATCTCATGGAATGGGGCTTTAGATACATGTAATAAATACATAACTCTTGACCTATAATAACACATAAATGCTAGGATATTTAAATATTGTTTGTATTCCAAACTTTAGTAATATGTATAGATATTTAGTGATATAAGTATTGAACCTATATAATAGTATCTAACCCTTGGACTATGATAACACAAGTGTTATAATATTTAAATATAGTTTATATCACATACATAACAAACTATTTAACAAGTTCTTGAGATGAACCATTTTTTTTTTAGCCTGTACCATTTTGAATAACCTTCTGCGAAGGAGGCTCGTAATGACAACATAGTTTAAAGGCAGACATAAACCGTTAAAGCAGCACTGTAAAATTTATTTAAAATTTACTTCAAATTAACCAGTAGATGGAAGACAAGCTTCAGGTTATTTATGATAATTCTTAGTTAATGATTTAGTTATTTATACAAGTTCCTATAGATATCGTTCAATGTTCCTACCGCCTATCCGATATTTTACTACGCACTATTAATAATGTATTGGCCAGTTTCTATATATATATATATTATATCTAATGAACGCTTAAATACTTATAATTAATGATTCATCATCGCATTAATAATAACGTTTTGCCGGTTCCTATAGCAGTGCCTAACGAACGTTTCAACCGCCTACCTACTTATAAATAACGCCTAAATCAACACACTAGTAATAACGTTTTCTCTGCTTCCTATATACTACATCTAATGAACGTTTAAACCGCTTATAATTAACAACTAATCAATAACGTTTTGCCGGTTCCTATACTAATGCCTAACGAACGTTTCAACCGCCTACCTACTTATAAATAACGCCTAAACCAACGCACTAGAATAACGTTTTAGCCTTTTCTATATTAGTATCTGATAGACGTAATTCGCTTACAACTAACGCAAACCCTATACACTTAACCTAAGCGTTTCGCTATTTTTCGTTTTATACCCATTTATAATTGCCGCACTTAAATCTAAGACCGTTCGTATCACTTATAACTAACGCATCACAAATTACCATAACGCCTTAAAATTATACGCAATTCCTATACCAGTGCCTAACGCCTAATCCAACGCACTAGAAATAACGTTTTAGCCGTTTCTATATTAGTATCTGATAGACGTGTAAATCGCTTACTACTAACGCAAACCCTATACGCTTAACCTAAATGTTTCGCTATTTTTCGTTTATAACCGTTTATAATCGCCGCACTTAAATCTAAGGCCGTTCGTATCACTCTTACAAACTAACGCATCGCAAACTACCGTAACGTCTTAAAATTATACGCAATTCCTACTTACTACATTAACCTTATAACCGCCTACCTACCTATAAATAACGCCTAAATCAACGCACTAGAAATAACGTTATAGCCATTTCTATCATTATCTGATAGACATAATTCGCATATAACTGACGCAACCCTATACACTTAACCTAAACGTTCCGTTAATTTTCGTTTATAACCATTTATAATTGCCGCATTTAAATCTAAGGCCGTTCGTATCATTCTTACAAACTAACGCATCACAATTACCATAACGCCTTAAAATTATACATCTTATCCGCCCTACCTACATTACAACCGACTCTGATATATATTATACTGATCACATTTAAATTCTGAATAACGTGTATTTTGGTCATAGATATATACATAGTGCACATTATAAAACCCTTCAGCAAAACGAATGCATAAATTAAATATAACTTGAGAATCCCTGTCAATTTGTTCAAAAACTCACTGAAGTCGGGAGCTCCTGTCCCGACTTACCTTAGTCCTTGGAGATTCTAACACAAAATATCCTATTAGACCCACGGCACTGGTCTCCTACACTAAGATACCTCCCGACACTAGGTATTCTACCATCTATACGCAGATCACAAATTACTAATTTACTGATTCAATCAAGCCTACAATACCAGGATTAATTTACACGTAACGGCTCCACTAATATATCATTGTTTTATTTTTTAAGCAATCTAACGTAATTCAACAATATTTAAAGCAAATCAATACCCCTTTTATTCTACATTTGTTACACTAAATTTGTTGCATCAGACATGTCTTGCAGGAAATAATTTATTAGTTTGTTATACAGATCTGAATTAATTTTACATCAAATTTTATTATAACTTAACCGAAACGATTGCTTTATAAAACTTAAAAATATTAAATTCCCTAAACAAACCATTTCTTAAAATTGTATATTTTAAATTGGATTTTATATCGTTTAATTTCTTGTATAATTTTTATTTTCTCATTTTTTATATCGAATTAAGAAGGTAAATTTATTTTTGAATATTTTTAATGAATTCATCGTCGTTTCATTTAGCGAATCGATGTATTTATTTTTTCGATGATTTAAAAGAAGATAGACTTTATTTAACGCGACGTCTTATGATTATATTAAATATTACATTATTTCCCGTATTAATTTGGTAACGAACAAGAAATTAGAAATAATATTACACGAGCCGTTTATATGGTTTTAAAGCAAATTAAACAATCGTTTATTAATTAAAATCGCATGAACTCACGTAATTCTTTACATTTTAAAATTTACTTAACCACGACTATAAATTACCCTTTTGATTTTGATTTAATTAGAACCTGATTGAATCACCTAGCTATTCTATTCTAAATCGAAATATAAATGATTTAACTTTACCGCAGGCCTCCTCGACGACGCAGCACTATTGAATTATTTAATTTTTAAATTAATTTAATAATTATTTAACAGTGCAGAGCGCCAGCGCTTTCGCCCTAGGAATCGCCACTAGGGGGCGCTAGTATCCGACTAGCAGCACTTCGTGGTAGTAGAATATCACGTTGACTGTCCCCATTCTTCTCCACCCCTTGGTATTTATTTTTTTTTTCACCAGTCCCCGTAACTTTCCTACTCTTGCATCATCTTTTCCTCCCCCAATGCACCCCCCTCGTATTCGCACCACTTATTTTTCAACCAATCATAAAAAAGCATTGCTTTTTACATGTTATTTTGTAAAATTAGAAACTTCGAATCATTGTATTATAATAAAACCTTTTTAAATTATTTAGCTATCTTCTGATATAAATATTTTATACGTATTTCTAATAATTACCGAAATATTCCATATTAAACGATCCGACATCGCTAAAAGCGCCCCCTACTTAACATTTGTATATTGTATTTCCCTTTCAATAATTTCTTGTTTTCCTACCTATGACGTTTATTACTTTATGCACTATTCATTATTTAAATTTTAACTATTTTATCTAATCACAAAATAGATATATTTCTTTAATAATGTAAATTAACTATAAAATGCTAATTCCTTATTTTTCGAACTACCCTCTTTTATCTTTCTCAAGTTTAATTATTTCCTATTTCACATAATTAATCATTTCCTAATTACATTCATCATAGAATTTATAATAATTAATTACTAATTTGTGTACATAAATTTATATTTTTAATTGTAATAACTAATTGTATACTTATAAACCTATATTGATAATTTCTTATCTTTATTGTGAAGTGTTATTGGCTAAATTATTTCAGTTTATTCCTTTTATCTTTAAATTTCCAATTCTAATCGGCTTTTGCAAGTGATGTTACTTCTTCTACATTAATCTAGCATATCTATTCATAAGTTTTTTATTGTTCACCATAATCTTAAATCTAGACAATTGATATGGATACATTTGCATTAGAACAATGGGCGGCCTTATCGCTTATAGCGATCTCTTCCAGGCAACCCGGTGTCTAAGGAGATTTTAAACGAAATTTCAATATAAGATTTTTGGTGGTGTATTACAAAAAAAATTAAATAAGATATAAATAAAGTACTATCTACTCATATATACAGATATACATATATACATACATATATACATACAGATATACATATATAATTAGATATACGATGATATTATAAATATATATACGAACAATAGATACATTCATTTAATGCAACAATTTTTATTTAATAGACCAATAATGGTCAGTGACCATACGTTTAAATGTAGTCATTGATTTAGCTTGTCTGATTGGAAAGGGGAGGGAGTTCCACAGTCGAACAGCCTGTACGGCAAAAGAATTTCCTACGAAGGATGAAGTGTGTGCAGGTGTTGTTAACAAAAGATTTTCATTTGAGCGCAAATTGCAGGAATGAGATTGATAGAGAAAACTAAAAAGTTCCTTTAAATATGGGGGAGAACAGGGATTATAAAGGATATTGTGCAAAAGTGAGAGTAAGTGAACATTCCGGCGAAAGCGAATAGGTAACCATTTAAGCTTATCACGAAATTCGGAGACATGGTCATATTTACGCAAACCAAATATGAACCGGATACAAACATTTTGAAGGCGTTCTAGCTTATCTAGTTGTTCCTGGGTTATGTCTAGATAGCAGGCATCTGCATAATCAAGTAGGGGGAGAAGCAAGGATTGTGCAAGCATAACTTTAGTAGCAGTAGGTAGGAAATTCTTCAACCTTCTGAGCGAAGCGGATGACGCGAAAAGTTTCCTACTGATTTCAGTTACATGAGGCCGCCAAGACAGTTCTCTGTCAATGACGACTCCCAGATTCTTAACAGTTTCACTAATTTCTATGTCTACATTGTCAAATAAAACACGGGGAAGTGACAACCAATCAATTCTGGAAATAAGTCTACAACTACCGATTATGATAACCTTCGTTTTATTTGGGTTCACCATAAGACCATGAGCTTTGCTCCAGTCGAGTATTGTAGTGAAATCCTTATTAGTTCTGTGGATAGCTTCACAAAGGTCACTAGAATTGCATTGTGTATAGATCTGCAAATCATCTGCATAGAGGTGGTATGACGAAGAAAGATTATTGGAAATCGAGTTAATGAAGATAGCAAATAAGAGAGGTGATAAAACGCCGCCCTGAGGAACACCAGCAGACAAATCACACCATGATGAATAAACATCATCGATGCGAATGCGTTGCCGGCGTCCAAACAGGTAACTACGAAACCAGTCAATAGCTGTTGGAGATATGTTAAGAGAACTCAAGATTCCTAGAAGGACATCAAAGTCAACATTATTGAAAGCACTACTGAAGTCAAGCAGCGACAGTATAGTCAATAGACCATTTCCCATACCATGACGGATATCTTCAGTGATCTTAACCAGTGCAGTAGTGGTGCTATGTCCTGGACGGAACCCAGACTGTAAAGGATTGATAAGTGAATTGGTGTTAAGGAAAACGCTGAGTTGTTTGTGTACAAGCCGCTCCAGTACTTTAGAGAGGAAAGGTAGGATGGAAATGGGACGATATTCGGAAAAAGATGAAGGATTGGGTTTTTTAGGTAATGGGATTACATGAGCTTCCTTCCAGGAGTCAGGAAATGTACCAGAAGATACAGAAGCATTGAGAATGTGGGTGATTACATGAATGATATCGTCTAATATAGGAATGATCATATTGCGGCTAATACTGTCGCTGCCGACTGCATTAGAGCTGATAGACATTAAGCTCTTCTTAACATCACAATCAGAAAATTGACAGAAGTTAAAAGAAGGATACGCAGGAGTTGGCACATTAAAAAGGTAATTTAAAGTTGCAGCTTTAGATTGCCTATCGAATTTGGCAGTAGACGAGAAATGCTGATTCAACAGCTCGAAGTTTAGATCTTGTGGAAGTGAACTATTCGAAGATTTGCCAACTCCTAGAGCTTTAAGAAATTTCCATATTTTTGCAGGATCATCAATTTCAAGAGATTTGTGAATATAACGGCGTTGGGCGTCCCTACACACCCTATTGCAGAGATTACGGATCTTGACAAATTTGGCACGATTGGCTGCTGTAGGCTTAATTTTATATTTGCTCTTAGCTGAACATTTTTTATGCTGCAAGGATTTGATTTCATCTGTCAGCCAGGGAGCAGGTAAATGTTTAATTTTTATGGCTCTTAAGGGTGCATGTAAATCATACAACTTAACCAAAGCTGCATTAAATACATGCACCTTTTCATCGACAGAAACTGCTTTGTAGACCTCAGACCAGTCAATTTCACGAGCATCCTTAATGAGACTATCCATATCTATGCCACTAAAGTTACGCTGCATACAAATTTTAGGTTTGGTTTTGGGCGGGCGCAATTTATAAGAGACAAAGATCAAGTCGTGGTATGAGAAGGCATCTGCTGAGCACTGACCGTATGTAGAAACATAAGAAGGGCAAGATACTAAAATAAGATCGAGAAGAGATGGAGTAGAATTTGGAAAATGGTGAGTAGCAGATAGTGGAAGAATAGTGAGATTGCAAGATTTAATTACATTTTCAAAATTGATTGAGCGAGGGTCACGTTTTAAGAGACATGTATTGAAATCACCCATGAGGATTATATGCTCATGGGAGACATTAAAATCGGATAGCAGCTCTTCAAAAGAAGAGAAGAAGTTTACCCGGAGGGAGGGGCTATAAAATACACCGAGAAGTACACGCTTACAAGCTAAAATTGCTTCAATAAATAGGTATTCCCCTGTGTCAGGAGGAGATGGTTGAGGTGATGTTTTGATGACTCTGTAAGGAATGTGCGAGCGTATGTAAATGGCAACACCTCCACCGGTAATACCAATTCGGTCATGGCGCACCAGGTCGAAACCAGGCAAAGTATAAGAAGAAGTGGGGAGACAAGGTTTAAACCACGTTTCGGATACCATGATAGCATGTACATTTTGATTATTAAATGAAGCCTGCATATCAGTAAAATGAGCCGGAATGCTCTGCGCATTGATATGTAAAATATTGAAATTTAGGGGCAAATTTGACAGGTGAGAATCTATTACTGTTTGAAGGGGCCGAGCATCATCAGAACCAAGACTATCGGAGCAAGAAAGAAAATCGTCCAGGTCACTGTCATCACTACTTGTATGTTGCATTACAAATAAATATTACAAATATATAATAATTATGTAAGATATAAATATATAAATTATTAACTAATAAAAAAAAATAAAAAATATACCAAAACAATAAAATAAAATTAACTTTTAAACTAGCTTCACTGCCTGTGTTCCGATAAAAATATTATAATAATAAGTAAGTATACTAGATATAAATAGTTTAAATACATAACTATTAATATCTATTATACATCAATATACTAGATATTAATAGATAGACAACTGAAAATACATTAAATAAATTCATTACCCTGAGACAGATAATCATAATATTATTAAGTAAATAATATAAATCATTTATTGTATGTAAATATAAGCTGAAACATAAATTTCCGGACGTGCCATTACATATTTCTAAATAGCTCCAAATGGATTTCGGAACATGCCACAACTAAAATAACTCTTTAAATTTATAACTACCTACTTTACATCAAAATAAATAAACAACTAAAATCAAGAAAGTGAGATTATTAAGACTTATAACAGAAAAGTGGTATAAAGAAAAAAAAAAAAGCAAAATAATTATTATGACTGACGATCTACATAAATAACACTATTTCTTAGCGGCCATACGACGAGTTGTGGGTTGCTGCTCCTTTGAAGCAAAAGCAGGCAAGACAGGCATAGCAGTAGTCTGCGTGGGATTGATAACACTTAAGTCCTCGATGCGACTAATACTATGTCGAGATCCATCTTGACCTAGTACGAACACTACGCCGTCACGCGACCAGCACTTCGAAATGCCGAATTCCTGCCTTGCGCGCATGAACAAGTCATGTCTGTACTTTGTCAAGAACTCCGATAATGTCACGCCCGAGCCCTTTAATTGTGTTTTGGCGGACCATATCTTGCTGCGAATAGCAACATCAGTCAACTTGAGCAGGATAGGGCGCGGCTTGGAGGAAGTGGACTTGCCTATCCTGTGGCAACGATTGATGTTCTCCAATGAAAAGTTACTGAGTTTCAATTTAGTGCATATTATATCCTTTGCGAGAGCGGCAGCATCTTCTTGCTTTCCTTCAGGCACTCCATGCAGAAGTAATATTTTGCGTCTAGTCCGCATCTCCAAATTATCTATAGAACGTGACATAAGCATCATTTGATCCTGGAGAGACTTTAAGGACTTCAAAATAAGGTTTTTGAAAGACAAGAATTCTGTACTCAACGTGGAAATGTTGGTAGTTGGTGTTGCATTTCTCAGCTCACCTTCAAAGGCTTCCATTCGCTGCATGAAAACTGAGGACAGCTCAGCAAAGGCCTTTTGGTTTGCGTCCATGATATCACACAGTAGGTTATAAGTGTTCCCGTGAAAGTGACAGAAATAATGTAGATTTACAGGAGATAACACTCAGGCAAGTGATTTGTGCTAGTTACTTTAAAAACACATATGTTTGAGATCAATAATTTAACTTTAAATAATTAAAAATAAGAAATTAGAGAGCACTTTTTATTATGTGTCTGACAATGATTTATATGAATTACCCAAGTTAATGACGCCAGATGTCATTATTCTTATTTTAATTTTAATATATAAAGAGAATGTCATTATCATTTTTATTAATCAATATTCGATTGATTGAATATGTAATTTAATATATTCAATAAATTGCTCGCTGTAATTTAATATATTCAATAAGATACACGCTTCTCACATGTAATCAATGTCTTTAATTGAAATTTTGATTATTTTATTTACATATATGGTTTTAATCGTATTTTTATATCAACCCCCCACCCTTTTGACAACGTTGGGCCCGTCACAGTACTGTCTAAGTAGTAGACATGGAACACCGTCCCTGACGGTCAGTACTGTCTAAATTGCGGTGGTGCGTGGAACGCTGTGTATAACAGTCAGTACAGCCCTAAGTGACCGCCCTCGCTCTCATAACTAACTGTAGTTGTTTCGTTACTTTAATAACGGTTGTTTGATTGTAATTAAGCTATTAGTGTTGTTCTAAAATTAAATAATTATTGACGATTATATTTTTTTATTATTTTCCACTTCTGGTCGCTAAAATCAGAAGTGGGATTGGACTTATTTGCTCACAAATATCAGACGTGATACCTACACAAACAACCGTTAAATATTAATTAGGAACGCCACGTTCGTCAAGACCACGTGATGGGTCGGTTAGGATGCCACCTAGGTCTAAGTCTAGGCGTATCATGCCGCGTTCGTCAAGATCACGCGACAGTTCGGTTAGAACGCCGCCTCGCTCGGAGTTTAGGCGTGTCATATCGCGTTCGTCAAGACCACGTGATAGGTCAGTTAGGATGCCACCTCGGTCTGGGTCTAGGTGTAGCCGTCGCAGTGAATCGCGACTACACCATAGGGCATAATTCACGAACCCCTCACGATCGAATGCGTTCGCGCTGTTATAAAACTCGCTCACGGTCCCGTCATAACGTGAACCTGTTCCAATTCACGTCGTGACAAGACTCACACGCGTTCGCGTTAGCACTCGTTCACGATCTCGTCGCAGTCGCTGGCGTAGCGGTGACCATCATGGTTCTCGTGAAGGGTCCAGGTCACGAACGCTCAACTCGCATCAACGTCGTAGTAAATCTCGGTCCTATCATGACGTTTTTCGTGAAAAACGTACTAGTCACTATTGTGACGACTGACTGCCATTAAAAAAAAAATACTACTAGTGGTTCAGACGTTACGCCGTCGGTTCGGAACAACACACCTCCATTAAATACAAATATTTCCGTAACCTATTATGTTTCAAATTTTGATCCGGCTACAAATAATTTTGAGGTGTGGAGTGGCGAAGTGGACAGGGCTAGGCATGTGAACCGCTGGGATGATCTCGAATGTTTCTCACGTGTGGCTCAATTGTTTGGAAGGTGACTCAAAAACCTGATTAAATGAATGGACTACGAAAGATCGCTCGTGGTCCAATTTTCTCAAGCGATTTAAAGTCGTTGTGTCCGCAAAAGATTTAACTTCGCTCAAATCATAAATACCACGTCCGATAAGTTTCCGTCATACGCAGAGTATGCACGTAGTTCTTTATTTAAGATTACGAGTAATAGGAGGTTTAAGCAAAGACCTTATGGTTCAAATATTGATCTACGGCATCAATGATGTACAGGTGCGCGCAGCGACTACCAATGCCGATCTAATCACCGAAAACTTAAGTTTCCTTTTTAACTACTTATCTAAAGCCTACTCGTTAAGTTTGATAATCGTAACTGCGCTAAATTTGTGCCATCCGGTTATATGTCCTACTAAGTCCGAATTCAAATGTTTCTGTTGTGGCCGAGCAGTGCATAGCAGAGCAGTGCCCTAATAATCGTAATGTTAATAACAAGCGCGACGCGCATGGTAGTGTTAGACCAGTCGTCTGTTTCTAATAGGGCATAAAGAGATTTAACTGTTTTGCTAAGGCCCGATCTGGGTCCCAAGCTAATATCAACCATCGCAAACTTAACTTGTGTAGTATAGATAGTGGAGCACTCAATGTATCCTTAATATCGTCAGCGGTAGTAACTTCTCCAGTTCGCGTAAACAAATCAAATGTGTTTGCGAGTATATCACTTTGACTGTCGAATTTAGGAATGTAGCGCTTGAAGTAGATTTTGTCATAGTACCCGCCTCGTGCATGAATACGCCCATTACCATAGCGACTGACGTACTTAGTCGCGATGGCGTCATGTTTATTCGCATGAAACGCGGACATTACTTAACTTATAGGTGTTAGCAACCCCCAATAAAATAAATTCGCCTCTCGAAGGGACGGAATTTGTGAAGTTGATGGCAGTGGTAGATTAATTCTCTCCGTGTTTGATATCCGGTACAGCCACCACTACCGTGAACACTAGTAAAATGTTCATAAGCTTGACAAGTGACGTCCCTTTGTCATACCATCCATATCGTTTATCGTTTGTCGTACCAAGATGGTTCGGACAGAATGAGTGTAGACTTTCGAGCTCTAAATCTTATTACCGTCAAGGATAGATACCCCTTACCCCTAATTGATGATCACATTGATCGGCTTGGGGGCTCGAAATTCTTCGTATCTTTAGATACGGCTTCGGGTTTTCATCAAATCCCTATTGATGAGGACTCGATCCATAAAACGGGCTTGGTAACTACGGAAGCTCATTATGAGTATTCAAAAATGCCGTATAGGTTGCGCAATCCCCTCACTGTGTACCAACGTATCATCAACAATACCTTGCGTAAATTTATAGAAACAGGGAATGTCAAGTTCAACGGTCGATGATGGCATACCTTATTACTCAAATGTCCTGAGGACATTGACAGAAGCCGGGTTCTCGGTTAACGTACGCAAGTGTTTCTCCCTTACTACCGAAATAGAGTACCTCGGTCGCGTTATTAGTCATGGTCAGGTTAGGCCGAGCCCGCACAAAATCAAGGCACTAGTTAACGCACCTATTCCTAGTAGCGTCAAACAAGTACGCCAGTTTTTAGGCCTTGCGGGGGTTACTTTTGGCGTTACATCGAAGGTTACGCGACAAAAACCCCATGTATCCCGCGTCTCGCAAAGAAAGACGTAAAACTTCAATGGGGCCCTGATCAAGATCAAGTCCGGCAAGATCTTGTCAAACGTTTAATTAGCGAATCTATTCTTGCGATTTTTGACCCGAACCTTCCTACAAAACTGCACACTGGTGCCAACAGTGTAGGATACAGTGCGGTACTTATGCAAGTATACGCAGATGGTGTTAATCGAGTAATAGCCTATAGTAAGTCACTCGGGGCGCGGAGGCAAAATACTATTCGTATGAACTGGAAACCTTGGCGGTCGTCAAAGCATTGCAATACTTTCGTCACTATTTGATCGGGATAACTTTTAAAATCATATCTACAGGATTTCAATTTTGAAATTGAATATCGAAAGGGCGTGATAATGGGTCACGCGGATTATCTGAGCAGAAACCCACCAGCATTGCAGTCAATAACATTGCCAGACCATTGAATTGAGCACAAATAGCTCAGTCGGCTGATTCCGAGACTAGCGATCTCATCCAAAAACTAAGGGTGGTCTCTTGGACTCCAAGAGGTACGTTTGTCAGAATGATGTGCTCTATTATCGCTATACACCTGTTGGCGAGGAGTCGCGCTTACCATGTTAATCCGACACCGACTCAGTTTATTACGTGTTTTTCATGACGAGCACGAGCACATCGGGGCTGACAAAACTTATGACCTAATCTTAAAACACTTCTGGTTCCCTGGCATTAAAATATTTGTACAAAAGTATACCTCCCATTTTCTTATTTTTTTCCAAAAGAATCGTGTCCCCAGAGCTCCCCGTCCGCCTATTATGTCATGGGGAAAATCAGACAACCTCTTTAATACGATTCATGTTGATGTATTGGGTCCTTTACCTGAATGCAATAGGTACGAATTTGTATTTGTCTTGGTAGACTACTTTACAAAATTTTGTTTACTCTCTACCCTATTTTAAAGAGAAGATGCAAGCGAATTAAAACTGGTTTTTAATAGCGCTCTATATTTTGTTCGGGGTCCCCCAAATTGATAGTTTGTGACCGTAGCCGCATGTTTGAGGCGTCAGCTTTTACCAGATGGATGTGAAATCCATTACATAATGCCAGAAATGCATCACTCTACTGGACAAGTCGAGCGTTAAGAACCGTCCCTAATATGATTCGCATCAAGAGTAATAATAAAAATTCCACATGGTCTGATAGTTTGTGTAAAATTCAGTTAGTTTTAAATATGACAAAGCAAAAAACCACGCAGTACTTGTTGATTGGTACTAACGCGACCAGTCCTGTGATTCAGGCACTGATCCGTGACGTTGCCATTGAAAGCTCCAGTCCAAATCAAGAAGCCATGAGGGAACTCGGTAGGAGCTCCGTTAAAGCATCTCTTGACAAAAATCAGGATAGTCACGACACTCGGGTAAATCGTTAAAGGCACCCCGCCAAGAGTTTTTCATGAGTCTTCGTAGTAAAGTATTCTCAGTGCGCTGGGAAGCTGGACCCTGGCATGAGAGGCCCATACCGCGTGACTAAAGTATTACCGAGCGGTCGTTACGAGCTGAAATTATTAAGTGGAGCTAAAGGCAAGACAACCCAGGCCGCAGCTCAGTACATGGTACCCTGGAAAGGCAAGTGGTGTCCTGAGAGTTGTGCTGCATTCTTTGAAAGTGAATTTTAACCGAATATTTTTATGATTTTTGTTATGTTCCAGTACCACGTATGTAGTGTATGCGTGCGTATGAGCGCAAGACAAATGATTGTGTTGTGGTTGGAACGGATGGTTGGTGTGGCCCGAGTGCAGCGCGTTCCGGGTGCGGCCCGAGTGCAGCGCGTTCCGGGTGCGGCCCGAGTGCAGCGCGTTCCGGGTGCGGCCCGAGTGAGCGCGTTCCGGTGCGGCGCGCAGTGGGCGCGATCCGGTGAGGCGCGCAGTCGGCGCGTTCGGGTGCGGCGCGCAGTCGGCGCGTTCCGGTGTGGCCCGCGTACAGCGCGACTGGCGTCCGGGAGTACCTGGTTCCGGAAGTCGCATGTGTATGCGCGGTGGGCATTGTCCCGGTTGGGCGTGGTCCCGGAAGTCGCATGTATATGCGCGGTGGGCGTTGTCCCGGAAGTCGTGTACTGTGTATGCGCATGGGGCAGTTGTCCCGGAAGGCATGTTCTTTGAACATGCATCAGGAGTTGTCCTGGCAGGCGCAGTCCTGGTAACGCGTTTTTAACGTGTGAACTTGTACGTACAAGTTCAAGTATGAGTGACATATGTTGTATGAAGATGTATGCACACATTTCTAAGTGAAATGTCCTTAATTTGAGTAACGAAAGTGTCGTCTTTGTATGAGGGCCTTGTATGTGGGATGAGTGACAGAATAGGTACAGGTGTATGTCGTCACGTATAATTAACCACTTGTTTCATCATTCAGGTAACAATGATGACGATGCTGGTGAGCTTTTAGTCCTTGGTGCAGCCGAGGACGGTACAAGATCAGGAAAGGCCGTAAAAGCCATAATGGCGGTAGTTGACTTTTTTTTTTTTTGCAAGTACGGCGGTAGCGTTCGCTGGCGGCATCGTCGCCCCGCCCACCTTTCACTACGCTTAGAGTATAAAAACGGACCGCTCCGTTGTATTGGCACGCTAAGCCCTATTCAACCTAGGCCCGGCTGTTATAATAGCCGGAGATCTGAATTGCAAACACGAGCAGTGGAATTGCAATACCACTAACACCAATGGCAGAGCCCTAATAAATATATCAGACAATCTTTTGTTTGATATACTAACGCCCATGACCCCCACAAGATATCCCCCCAACCGCGACTGGGGGACCCCAAACACTCTCGACCTAGCATTACTGAGGGGCGTAACTCTTCAGTTCCATTCGATCGAAACGATGGACGATATAGACTCGGACCATCGTCCGGTTATCCTTAGATTAGGACCACAGACAGACCAGACATCTGAAACTAGGACCTCTGTGGACTGGTTGAGACTTGGGGACCTCCTCAAGGCAACCAGCTCACAAGACCTGGACCGCATCCCAGATCACATCGGGTCCCGCCAAGACACGGAGAGGGCGATCGAAGCCCTCACCAGCCACCTTCAATCCGCAGTGCGGAACTCGTCCAGGCAGGTGCCAGTGGAGGATGACCGCCACTTATGCCTGCCGGACGAGGTGAGGATACTGCTGAGGGAAAAGAGAGCCGCCTCCAGAGCTCATGACAGATATCCCACCGAGGATAACAGAATCCGACTCCGCGAACTAGAGCGCGAGGTCAAACTACGTATCCGGGAAGTCAGGGAACAACGTTGGGACAGAACGTTGAGGGATATCGAACCAACTCACCAGGCGTACTGGAAGCTGGCTAGAGCTCTCAAATCAGACACCCTTACTGTCATACCCGCGCTAGAAAGAGCCGACAACACCGAGGCGTTCGATGACGAGGAGAAAGCCGAGTGCCTTGCTCAGAGTCTAGAGCTTCAATGCTCCCCCACTACGCAAAACGTCGACCAGTCACACCTGACGGAGGTGGACTCCGAGGTCGAACGTAGATCCTCCTTACCAGCGGAAACCACACTCGACCCGGTCACGGTCGAAGAAGTGCAAGATCTGATCAAGTCTCTCAAACCGCGAAAGGCCCCAGGGACCGATGGCATCAACAATCGCGTTTTAAAACTCCTACCCGCCCATCTAATTATAATCCTGGTGAGCATCTTTAATGCCGCCATAACAAACTGCTCCTTCCCCGCGATCTGGAAGGAGGCAGATGTCATTGGTATTCACAAGCCGGGAAAACCGGCTAATAAGCCGTCCAGCTACCGTCCAATCAGCCTACTAAGCGCACTCAGCAAGCTTTACGAGAGAGTCATCCTCTCACGACTTAGAGATTTTGCCTTCAGCAAACATCTATTACCTGATGAGCAATTTGGCTTCCGTGCTAGACACTCATGCGTGCAACAGGTGCACCGCATCACGGAGCACATACTATCTCACTTTGCCCATCGCCCCCGCCCTATAGGAACAGCCGCACTGTTCCTAGACGTATTTACAAGTTGTACCATTTCGGTGTGCCAGACAGACTCGTGCTCATCTTGCGAGACTTCCTCTTAGACCGAAGCTTCCGTTTTCGAGTGGAGGGAACGCGCTCGTCCCCTCACCCACTCACAGCCGGTGTACCACAGGGCTCGGCTCTGTCGCCACTACTCTTCACGCTGTACACCAGCGACATCCCAAAAACTCCAGATGTGGAGTTGGCCCTCTTTGCGGATGACACCGCACTCTATACATCAGATCAAAACCGACAAATGGCTTGCGTCCGGCTGCAGGCAGCTGTCACAGAGCTAGGCGAATGGTTTCGCAAATGGAGGATAGAGGTAAACCCGGAGAAAAGCGCAGCAATGTTCTTTTCCCCGGGCACGCTTCGCTCCCCCAAACGCGCTTGCCTTCGCCTAAAAACCATTTCGCTCTACGAACAACAAATTCCCTGGGAAAAGTACACCAAATACCTGGGTGTCACCCTAGATCGGAACTTGCGCTTCAACGAGCATATCACTATAATCCGAAATAGAGCGCGATTTGTGATGGGTCGTTTAGCACCCATGATAGACAAACGAAGCAAAATGTCCCTCAGACACAAGCTTACTTTGTATAAAACATGCATCCGCCCGATCATGACATACGCGAGTGTGGTATTCGGCCATGCCAAGCCTGCCCTTTTAGATAAATTGCAAATCGTGCAAAACAAATTCATGCGCAGAGCCGTCGGTGCTCCCCTCTATATGCGTAACGTCGACCTCCACCGCGATCTGGAGCTTCCCTCCATCAAAAACTACATTACGTCGCTCTCGCGTAAGTATTTCGATCTCGCGCCGCACCATCGTAATCCACTCGTCGTGTCCGCGTCCGATTATAAGCCTCGGCGAAAGGCTCTCGTGCGACGACCGCGTAACGTCCTCACGGACAGGGTCGACGTTATCACAAAACGGCTGGCCCGGATCAGCCCGCCCGCGGTTAGGACGGCAGGCTGGCAGGCACGGACAGACAGACACAGACGGCGGCGTCTCAGGCGCCGCCAATCAAGATCTCTCCACGTCCCTGCGAGGGACGCTAGGAGACATAGCCCCCCCACAGGATAGACTAGGCGTGTTGCTGGGAAGTTTCTTTCGCCGTTTCTTCTCTCCCAGCCATAACACGTTGCGAAACGGCAGTAAGATAGCGTAGGCCGCCGCAAACCACCGATCCCGGCCCGCCGGAATCCTTCCCCTCGGGCTTTATATTACCCGTCGCCCGTTCTCAATTAGTGCTTTGTGTCGCCCTATGGTGGCCATCATTAAATTCATCCCCCTCTCATGGCAACAGTTCCTAAGTGACCGCCCTCGCTCTCATAACTAACTGTAGTTGTTTCGTTACTTTAATAACGGTTGTTTGATTGTAATTAAACTATTAGTGTTGATCTAAAATTAAATAATTATTAACGATTATATTTTTTTATTATTTTCCACTTCTGGTCGCTAAAAATATATACAACTTCACGCCAGTTCCCTTGCGAGGTAGGCACGAACAACAGAGCGCCATTTAGGCTTATTCTTACACACCTCACTGTGACGCTTCTTTGACATTCATAACTCTTGTCATGCATGATACTTTTAAAGTACATACATACATACATACATAACTTCACGCCAGTTCCCTTGCGGGGTAGGCACGAACAACAGAGTGCCATTTAGGCTTATTCTTACACACCTAACTTGCCTCTTTGACATTCATAACTCTTGTCATGCAAGCTCGTCTGTTCTTAAGGCTCCTGACATCACCTTCTGCTAGTACACGATCAATTTGATCATGGAAGGTGTGTCGTGGCCTTCCACGACTTCTGCATCCATCCACTTTTGCATTGTATATCTGTTTAGTCAGTCTTTCATCATGCATTCTTTCCACATGCCCGAACCACCGGAGCATTCCTTTCCTTACCTTCACCCTGACACTCTCTTTCAGACCAACTCTCTTTCTTACTTCGGTATTACGAACGCGGTCCGCGAGCGTCACTCCGCAGATTTTGCGCAGTGCTCGCATCTCGACCGCGTTTACTCTACTTTCATGCTCTCTCTTCCATACCCAACTCTCGCATCCATACGTGAGCGTAGGTACCAGCACCGCGTTGTGTATGGCGAGCTGGGCCTTCTGGCTGAGGTTCTTAGCGCCTAGAAGTTTACCTAACGCTCCATTCACACTATTCCCCAAATTCACTCTTCTTTCTATATCAGCGGTGTACCTTCCATCCCTGCTAAAAGCACATCATATACAAACTCATTCACTTGCTCTAGCATAACATCATCGACCATTATCCTTGCATTCGTTCTGGTTTCTTCGCATTCAAATGTAAGCCTCTCGCCTGACAGTCATCTTTCATCATTGTGACTAGTGTTTGCAGTTCTGATGGCGATTCGGCTAAAAGCACGGCATCATCCGCATAAAGCAAGGTGCTTACAACTAGATCACTCATCCGCACCCCAACATCCATCAATCTTATTCTCTGGAGACAATCGTCCAGGTATAGATTGAACAGCAAAGCCGACAGCACGCAGCCCTGCCGGACGCCAATATTGACGTCAAACCAGGGCGACAGGCTGCCTTCCACCCGCACGCTTGCCATACAGTCCTCGTAAGTGGACTGCACAGCATGCATCAATTGGCCATTAATCCCATATCTGGGCAATATGTCCCAGAGGTCCTTCCGCACAACCCTGTCAAATGCTTTTTCTAGATCCACAAAACCGCAGAAAACCTTCCGGCCCATAGCCAGCTGCTTCTCTGCGATATTGCGGAGAGAGAAAACTTGATCCATACATCCCCTTCCATTTCTGAAGCCACCTTGTGCATCCCACAGTAATCCATCGGATACCACTCTCATTCTCTTTTCAATAATCTTCGCATACACTTTAGATGCTGTGCTGATCAAACTGATGGCCCTGTAGCTGGCGCACTCCATACGTGACCCCTTGCCTTTATACAAGGGCACGATGACAGCGCGCCTCCAGTCCTTGGGAACCTTTCCCGTCCTCCAGCACAAGTTGCATAAGGACAGGAAAGCGTCCCGGACGCAGGTTCCACCATATTTGATCATCTCAGCAGACACAGTATCGATTCCTCCTGCCTTTCCATTTTTCAGACTTCTTATCGACCATTCGATCTCTTCCAAAGTAATCTCGGATGCTGACTCCTCGGAGTCGGTCACAGACTCAGTTGTGATGCCAGCATCCGGGATATTATCATACGTTTCTCTAAAATATTCACTCCATCGCGCTAATACCTCTAGTGGGTTAGCAAGAACGTCCCCTGCTTTAGATTTTATTCTTTCCATTCTGGAAGCTGACGAACAACCCCGAGACTTCTTAACCTCTCTCCAAAAGAGTTTGGTATTCGCCTCGAAGTTCTCCGTCAGCTTCTCTTCTTCTTTCAATTTTATTCTTTCACGCTTCTCTTTCACTAAAGCTTTGGTTTCATTCTTGCAGAGGCGATAAATTTCTTTCTTCATCTCTTTCATGCTGTCATTCTGTTGCAAGGAAGCAACATAATCCAGCCAGGCTTTTCTCTTTCTCTCTACGCTGGATTTAACATCCGCGTCCCACCATTCATCACCTTTCGTTGTTATGTGCCTCTTCGCGCATCCACATGCTTCTTTTGCGCTTTCCACTATATTTTCTTTCATACTATCCCAGTCATTATCCACATCTAAGTCGGAGAAGTCCGCTTTTGCAAGCCTTTCTTCGACTAGGCGCGCATACATACTCCTTACACTAACATCTTACAATTTTTCACACTTTATTTTTTCAAGCTCCCCGAAATTGGTACGCACTCGCCAGTGTCTCTACTTCTTGAAAAGGCCCACAAACCGGCTTATCACCAGGTAGTGGTCCGTTTCAAGAGTGGGGCCTCTGTAGGCTCTTGTATCCATTATTATGTTTCGGAGGCGACTATCAATTAAAATCAGATCAATCATACTTTTCTGATCATTCATTCCCCATGTATACGTGTGAATATCCTTATGATGGAATAGGGTGTTCGACACAAGCAAGTTTCTTTCCATGCATACGTCTATGATTGGCCTACCAGCATCGTTCACTCTCTTGTCACCATAGGGTCCAAGGACAGCCTCAAGGCCGTCTCGTTTGGTCCCCACCCAGCCATTAAGATCACCACACATAATTAGTCTTTCGTTCCCTTCAGCCAGATCCAGAATTTCTCTCACAGACTCCCAAAACTTCTCGAGTTCTTGGGGATCCGCTGAGCTTACGGGAGCATAAGCTGCGACCAGAAAAACTCGCGTGATCCCCAGTTTTAGGCGGACCCAGAGAAGTCTCGGGTTCACCAAACAATAAGCTTTTACTCCAGACAAAGCGGGATGAGAGTAAGACGCCTACCCCCCCACTTGCACGCTCGTACAGGTCCACGTCGGACCACAGAGCACCGGGGAGGTCATCGACGTCGCACCCCTTCCGCTTTGTCTCTGTCAGACATAAGGCATCCAGGCTTCTCTCATTCATTATATCAATCATTTCGTCCATCTTATCTTTCATTACACCTCTCACATTCCACGTGCCTGTACGGCACTCTGCTTCTCTCGACCCGCCAGGTTTGGCGCTGCGTGAAGGGTGGCGGCCCCCTTCGCCGCATGCGCGAGAATTCACACCGACGGAGGCGCATCGGTGAGCGTCGCCTGCGGGGGACGCCCTATCGTGCACTGCACTCGGGTGAATTCTGGTCAGAATTGTGGCCCTCTGGGCCAGCGGGGATCGCGAAGACCACGCTTCTGACATGATTCCAAGTGTATAAGTAAGTGTGATAAGTGTTTATTTAATATGAAAATATTCTAAGTATTTTAAAAGACTTTGAAATATTACAAGTTTAAATTTGAGAAGCATTATTTGTGACACTTAGAATAATTTCGCTAAAAACGACGGAACGGGGAATCCATGCTGGATTTCGGAGCGGTATAAAAGCGACAAAAACACTTAGAGAAATTTACTCTTAAAAGGACTTAGAAAAAATCACACTTGTTGACACTGAACAAAGATTTGATAGAACTTAGAAAAATTCACCCTTGCCAAGACTTAGAAAATTACTTGTGTCAGCACTTAAAAAGATTTATTCTATACGACACTTGGAAAAATTGTACTGTCGTCGCTTACTATAATTACCACTAGCAGCCTACACGTGTAATATACAGAGAGCAGTTAGAATACAAAATGGAAAAAGAACTCAGTAAAATAAAGAATATAAAAGGACACATCGAGAAAGGCCTGGTAAATTTTAAGAAATCTCCAAAGGAACATATAATAGATAATTATATAGAAACACGGCTAGAGATATTGGAGTCAGTGGCAGAATTTCTCAACCAAATATGAAATTGTAGTCGGTGAATGCGAGGAGACAGACTTATACGATTTCTTTAAGGAAGATGTCTACGAAAAAGTTTACGAAACCTATGTAACTTATAAAGTAGAACTTAAAGATGCACTGTCGGGATTAACGTCTCATAGTTCCAATAAAAAATCTTGTAATGTTTCACCTGATAATTTCGTAAGGCTACCTAAAATAGTATTACCGATGTTTAGCGGAAAATATACTGAGTGGACATCGTTCCGAGACTTATTTATTTTTTTAGTACATAACAATAAACAGTTAGATAACGTGCAACGGCTCCATTATTTGAAAACACAATTGTCAGGTGAAGCAGAGCAATTAATACGTCATGTTCCTATCACCGATGCCAATTACAACACAGGTTTAACAATAAGAAATTTATGTCTAATTGTATTCTAAAAAGATTATTTAGCCAACGTAATATTACTGTTGAATCGCCACACGCATTGAAAGAACTTTTAGATGTTACTAATGACTGTTTACACGAACTTACTAATCTTGGGATTGATGTTAGTTCGTGGGATGTTATAATTATATATGTAATAAGTTTGAAGTTGGACATAGAATCTCGGAAGCAGTGGGAATTGCATGTGAGTCAATCATCCGGTGATTTGCCGTCTTTCAAACAGTTTAGCGAGTTCTTAGAGACGCGTTTCCGTGCCCTAGAATTTGTCGAACCAAAAGCTAAACCCAAAGGGTATAATAACATTACACCACAAGCCAAAGTCATGCATGGCATTGTTAATTTTACATGTCCACATTGTTCCGAAAATCACAAACTAGCTAATTGCAAGAAATTTTCTAAAGAAGATAGTGACAGGCGCCGTGATATCAGTCAGCTCAGTCTCTGGGTGTGTGTTTCAATTGTCTGGGAAATAACCATACATCTAAAGTTTGTCGTGTTCTTTTAAAATGCCGTATATGCCAGCGAAAACATCATTCCTTGTTGCACCCGATAAACTCCAGTGTAACGAGTGTGGTTGCCACGGCCATCGAGCCTGCAACCTCCCATGAAAATTTGTCAGAGTGCGCATTATGCGATATCAGTTCAAATATAGCAACCCATTTTGTGAATGGACAAGCGCAAGGTCAAGTCTTGTTAGCCACGGCCTTAATTAAGGTCGAGTCACCAGATGGGTCCTTTAAAATTTTGAGAGCATTGTTAGACCAAGGATCACAAGCATCCTTTGTAACTGAAGCAGCAGCGCAATTACTTCGTTTAAAGAAAGTGGTATCAAAAACTACAATAGCTGGAATAGGTGGTAGTGATGCCACTGTAGTCTCTAGACATGTAGTTAATATTAATATACAGTCCTTACAGGACCCCTCTTTCGCTATAGAGGTAACTGCGCATGTATTGAGCGCACTAACTTCAGTCATGCCAGATACCCAATTTAAAATTCAGGATTGGCCAGAACTTTCTAGTGTAAATTTAGCCGATCCAAAATTCAATTTGCCTAACAAAATTGATGTTTTGTTAGGAGCAGAAACCTATTGTCGTGTATTAAAGCCCGGATTAATAAAGATTCCTACGGGATCACAAGCCGCCCAAGACACTCATTTAGGGTGGATTGTATCAGGCCACATTGGAAAGAGCGAATGTGTTCTTAACTCACATAACACTATTGTCGCGATGCACGCTCAAATTGAAGAGAATGATATGCTCAAACGGTTATGGGAACTTGATTCAGAACCCGTTTTAAACAAAAAGCCCTTCACGCCTGAAGAACAGACTTGTGAGGACTTCTATAGTGCTACGACAACAAGAAATCATGAAGGACGGTATATCGTCAAACTGCCGTTCCGCTCAGAAGATCCGCCTTGTAAATATGGTCATTCTAAAGGGATAGCTGTGAAAAGGTTGCAAGGGTTAGAAAGGAAGTTAGCTAGGGATGATAAATTGAAACAACAATATTCGGATGTGATAAAAGAATATATTTTATTAGGTCATCTAGAAAAAATCACGGATGAAGCCGAAAGAAATAAAGGTGATGCAGTTTATTTACCTCACCATGCAGTGGTAAGATAAGATAAACTTACTACTAAAGTGAGTGGTGTATGATGCTTCATGTAAAGGGACCAACGGGATCTCTTTAAATGACTCTTTAATGGTGGGACCTACTCTTCAGGCAGATTTACGACATATTGTTATGAGTTGGCGGCAGCATCCAATCTGTTTGGCGGCAGATATAATCAAAATGTATCGCCAAATCCAAGTTGCTCGATCAGATACGGATTTTCAAAGAATTGTCTGGAGAGAGGATCCCAGTCAAGAAATTGAAGACTTTCGACTTCTGACGGTTACGTTTGCGACTTCATGCGCTCCTTATTTAGCAGTCAAATCATTGCAACAAGTTGCTTGCGATGAAGGTTTGAAGTATCCATTGGCTACAGACAGGGTTCAGAAAGATTTTTATATGGACGATTTAATGTCCAGTTGCCAAACTGAAACAGAAGTAGTAAAAATTTATAGTGAGTTAAATAACTTATTAGAGAAAAGTGGATTTCAGCTGCAGAAGTGGACCAGCAATAGAATGCATTTATTAGATGAATTGAACATAGGGTCAGGTAAAGATTTAGAAATAAAAATGGATCAAGTTACAAAGATTTTAGGTCTTACTTGGAATCGGAACACCGACGAATTCGATTATTCTGTGAAAATGTCGCCTCCTGCTGCATCTGAAACAAAAAGAACAGTAATATCAGAAATATCACGTCTGTATGATCCATTAGGCTGGATAGCGCCATGTATTATTAATGCAAAGGTTTTAATTCAGAAGTTATGGATTGCGGGTATAGGTTGGGATGATGAGTTGCCACAAGAGCTTCTACAGGAATGGAAAGGTTATAGAAAAGATATGGAGAATCTTGTTGACTTTCACATTCCTAAGTGGATAAGCCAAAAGGAAGGAAACTTAATCGAGCTGCATGGATTTATCGACGCCTCGAATATAGCGTATGCAGCTGTAGTATATAGTCGCATTATTGATTCCAATGGTGTGATACATACCAATCTCCTTACAGCCAAATCGAAGGTAGCCTATCAAGCAAATTTCTGTGCCTGGTCTGGAATTATGTGGCGCTGTTTTGGTTTCAAAATTGTTAATCGAAATAGCTGAAGTAATGAATGTCCCAAAGGCAAATATTCATGCTTGGACAGATTCGTCAGTTGTGTTGGCATGGTTAAATGATCATCCAAGTCGCTGGAAAACCTACGTTGCCAATCGAACGTCAGAAATTCTCAGTTTACTAGCTAATTCGCAATGGGCTCATGTTCAGTCTAAAGAGAATCCTGCTGATATTGTATCTCGTGGAACATCTTCATCTAGTCTACTTAGTAGCGATCTTTGGAAACAAGGACCAAGTTGGTTGCGAATTCATCCAGTAGTATATACAAGGCCTAGCGCAATAAGCACTAATGAAGAAAAGAAATCTATTAAGGTCCATAACGTAAGCCGAGTATCTGGTTTTGAAGAAAGCTTTGGATCTAGATTTTCTTCATTAAAGAAGATGGTAAGAGTCGTTGCATTCTGTAGAAGGTTTTTGCAATCAGTAAGACGTCGCAACGATAATATTAAAGTAACACCTTACCTGTCGGTTACAGAAATTCGCGAAGCTTTGGATATTTGCAATCGCCAAAGCCAGCAACAATGGTTTCACGCAGAAAGTTTAGCCCTAAAAAATAATACACCATTAAATAAAAGGAGTCAATTATATAAATTAAATATTTTTATGGATAATAATAAACTGTTGCGAGTTGGGGGTAGACTTCGTCACTCTCAACTACCCGAGGACGCAAAGCATCCAGTAGTTATTCCTCATGACTCAAAACTGGCCAAATTAGTTGTAGCCGACGCGCATGAAAGAACATTTCATGGAGGCCAGCAACTGGTGTTAAATTTTATACGTAGCAGGTACTGGATCAGCCGGTTGAAAAATATGGTCAGAGCATACATACACAGCTGTGTATACGATATGCTGCAAAAACGAAATACCAGTTAATGGGAGAACTACCAGCTAGCCGAGTAACCCCGAGTAAGCCGTTTCTAAATTCTGGTGTGGATTTCGCAGGTCCCATTCAGATGAGATACGCTAAAGGACGCGGACAGCGATCATATAAAGGGTATATATGTCTGTTTATTTGTATGGCTACTCGGGCTATACACATTGAAGTCGTTTCAGACTTAACTACAGAAGGCTTTTTGGCAGCGTTTAAACGATTTGTTGCCAGGCGCGGTCATTGTCGTCATATCTGGAGCGACAATGGCACAAATTTCATCGGTGCTGCTAAAGAGTTACAAGTTTTGTTCAGCCAAGAAAACGCAATGTTTCAGGATATAGCAGCTAGCTTGGCCGACTCTCAAACCGAGTGGCATTTCATACCTCCACATATGCCGAACCACGGTGGACTTTGGGAGGCAGGGATAAAAAGTGTAAAACATCGCTTGAAGCGTACAATTGGCGACTCTACTTTTACGTTCGAAGAGATGTCCACAGTACTGTCACAAATCGAAGCATGCCTCAATTCACGTCCGTTGTCTCAGAGTAGCAATGACGCAGGAGATCCTGTACTTCTAACACCTGGTCATTTCTTAGTAGGTCAACCGTTGGTCGTGGCACCAGACTGTAATTACGAGTATTCCAACATAAGCACTTTACGCAGATGGCAATTAACTCAACGTATGGTTCAATGTTTTTGTCGTAGATGGAAGAACGAATACCTTACCAATTTCTTTGAAAGACATAAATGGGCTGTTCGTTCTTTAGATTTCAAAATTAATGACATAGTCTTAGTAAAAGAAGATAACTTACCTCCGGCGAAATGGCTGTATGGAAGAGTTATTGATATCCATCCGGGGCAGGACAATATAACGCGCGTTGTCACTTTACGTTGTAAGGGTACCGTTATCAAACGTCCAACTTCAAAATTATGTTTCCTTCCCGTAACGGATTAATTATTCGCGAAAACACCTTTTCTTTTTTTTTAGTCTTAAGTTTAATTTTGTTTGTATTTTAATTTTGTATTTATTTGATTTTTTATATTTTGTGTCATTTGAGAGTAACTGTTTTACTTATGTTTCATAGTCTTCTGGTCAATTAGGTACTTAGAATTATATACAGTCCATTGTTCTTTGTTTCTTACTCAGCTTGTTCATGGTAGGTGGTGTTAAAAGGAAATAATCCTTTTGGTAGGTGGCATGTTAAGAATTCAACCAGAGGCTTTCTAACATTCTATGTATGTATTAGTTTTGTGTTTGAAGATGACTGTTTTGTCGAGCCCTAGATGGCGGTAGCGTTGACGTACATCGCGCTATGGTTTAAATACGACAATAGTATTGGAGACAGCTTAGCTTTCAAATAAAGATCTTGCTTTGAGGTAACCACCGTTTTATTTGGGGTACCACGGGTTCAAGGAACCAGTACGAAAGGTGTACAAAGATCCTGCTTACTTGCACACCAGTGGAACTGGCAAAATGTACTGAACCATGTATTTCTAAGAATAACACCTGTATACAACTACATTTATGCAAGAATAAATATTTCATTTCATTTCATTTCAACAATTCTGAACTTGCGACAGAAATATCAAGCATATTTATGAAGGACATATTGATGTTTTTTTAAAAATAATATTGTTCAAAAATATAGATATTTCCGGAAAATATTAATATATTTTCATACCTGTAAACGATATTTCTGTCCAAAGATTAAAATTATCATCTACTAAAACAATATTCTTCGCAAATATTGATAAATAATAGTTAAAAAAAACTGAAAAATACGCTTTTTAGAAAATCCAACAAAAAAAATAGAAAATAAATTATAAATTTGAATTATAAAATAATAATATAAGCTTATAATATAGACACAATATATGAAATGTGACGTCACGAAATTTAGAATCCCTCCTACCCCTCGTTACACTTTGTATCACCTCTACTGCGTGTGAACGGCAAACACAAACTTTTTTTATTATTATTTTTATTTGGATTACATATCACGCCCACTACCCCAGTATGAACCCATCAGATCATCCAAGTCCATTAATAAAACTGATTTCACTGACTTTTAGCTTTGGATAATCTTTGGGGTATAACTAGTTTAATACAGAAGAATACGCACTCGCGCACGTAACGGAACGTACACGTTAAAAACTATCTCGTATTGAATTACACTTAAATTAGGAAAAAACAAAGTATATCTGTTTAAAAAGCAAATAACATGGTGAAGTGTCAAGTGTGTAATAAGCCTATAGTGAAAAAGTCACCTGGTTTGGAATGTGGAAAGTGTAAAATGACCATTCATACTACAAACGAATGCTCAGGTATGACAGCTAAACAAATAACAGCCCTTAAAGCATCTAACACCATGAACTGGCATTGTAACACTTGTACAAAAAGTCTATCTAAAAGATCGTCCATTATAATACCCGACGAGGACGGTGAATCCCAAGATGAAGATGAAACAACGACCGACATGAACATAACCTCATTAGATATAAAAAAAATTACTAAAGGAGTTAGAACGATTGTTGCATCTGAGATAGCTGGGCTAAATGAATCCCTAGATTTTATGAATGAAAAGTTTGATACCTTCCAAACCTGGAAACCCTTCGAAACCAACAAAAGCAAATAAAGATTCTAGAAAATAAAAACTTAGCCTTAGAAAATAAAAACAAACACTTGGAACTAAAAATCGGAGCACTCGAACAAAAACAGCTAGAAATAGAACAAAACCTACTATCAAACTATATAGAAGTAGCCGGGATACCAAAAAACAATCTACCTGATGATGAAGTTATAAAAATGATAGAAAAAATATTAAAAGTCAATGGCCCTTCAATTGAGTCTGTAAAGAGAAGCCCTGATCGAGGAACCCGACCTGGTTCACTGTTCGTGGAGATAAGCAACAAAAAACTACATAATCAATGGCTAAGTACTGCTAAAAAGACTGAGTTATTGCTAGGGGATGTCCTGGAAAATATACCCACTGAACTAGCCTCATATAAGATACATATTCGAAAAGCTCTCACGCCCACTTTAAAATCCTTATTATGGCAAACCAAACAAAAATTGTCTTCTACATACAAATACATATGGTGCGATAAAGGTAAAATTCTTCTACGCAAGAATGATTCAAGTAAAGTAGCCATTATAAGATCAGAAGAAGACATAAACAACCTTATACGTTGAATATAATTGTGTAATCAAAGTTTATTCATTATTTAAATCAATTGTTGTTAAAGATGGCTACCTTAACAAATGAAATATTTGACTGTACTACATTCAATCATTTCATAAAATCTGTTCCATATAGTCACAATAAATTTACTCTAATTCATGTCAATATACGCTCAATGATAAAAAATTTCAGCCTACTAGAACAATTAGTAATGACTCATTATAAAGATATGGATATTATTGTTATCACCGAAGCAAACATCTCAAATTGTGTATGTAACCTATATAACCTCACTGGATACACAATGCACACAGCGTTACGAAATAATAAAAAAGGAGGTGGAATAATAATTTACACAAAGCAAAACTTAAAATTCTCAACAACAACAATAAAAACTCAAACTTGTGAAATATTATCGGGCACTATCTTACTAAATAAACACTCTATTACACTGTGTGCATTGTATAGACCACCAAATACCAACAAAACTAAATTTATAAGTGAACTAAATAAAATAATAACAAATAACTTTGGAAACACCGACCTAATAATAACTGGTGACATAAATATCGATCTGAAATCAATTGGTAGCATAAGAAACTCATATCTCGACATGATGTCCGGGTGCGGCTTATTGAGTGGAATATCTGATTATACTAGAATACAATATAAAGGAAACCATTTAACAAAATCATGCATTGACCACTTGTTTACGCGGTTCCACTCACTTGAGCCGTACTCGGGCACTGTCGACACAGTACTAGCGGATCATAAATTGATAGCTCTTACCTGCCTCGGCGCTTCACGCACACAGGCGAGTCTTTTCAAACGCACACATAAGATGAACAATAAGCGATTAATAAATGCACTTAATCAAGTAAACTGGACACATACAAACACTATGGACGATCCAAATGAAATATATAGGTACATAAAAACTAATTACGACGACGCAACAAAAAACTCGTTGTACTATTCCAAACTCTTAAAAAATACTCGTTCGGATGCACCCTGGATTACCGAAAATATAGTACAATTATGCAACAAACGTGATGGTATGCACAAAGAATGGCGTAAAGATCCTAGTGATAAAATTAAACATTTAAAATATATTGAAATACGTAATAAAACAAATAAAATTATCAACTATCATAAAAATAGATACTATACAACTGAAGTTACTAAAAGTTGGGGCGACACAAAAAAGTTATGGGAAATAATAAATAAACTTTCTGGTAAACTAATAAATAATATAGACAATCTTATAAAAAAGGCATTTTTTAAAGAAAAAAATTCAGACAAAGAAATAGCAGACTTATTCGCTAAAAAATTTGATGAAAATGTAAAAAATATACTACCGAATTGCAAAATAAAATTAACAAATCAACAAAACATAACAAAGCTGGACTCTAGTTTATACCTTAAAAAAACCACACAAAAAACAGTTTACAAATATATTAAAAAGATGAATATAAATAAGGGTCCCGGGACAGATGGAATAAAGATCATCAACTTAAAATCCATTGGTGAAAAAATATCTATAGCTATTTGTAATCTAATAAATACCAGTATTAAAACTAGTACATACCCCGCAATTCTAAAAGAGAGTTGTGTGAGACCAATTTACAAAAATCAGGGTAGCAAAACTGATTGTAACTACTATAGACCTATACATATGCTTCAGGCCATTGACAAAATTGTTGAAAAAGTCATTTGTGACCAAATGTATGCATTTTATAAAAAACATAACTACATTTCAGAAAAACAATTTGGATTTCAACCACAAAAAAGTACTACACAACTCCTTTCACTATTTACAGATGAGATAAACAAAAATCTTAACGACAAAAAGCACGTACTCGCTTTATTTATTGATTATTCTAAGGCCTTTGACGTTTTAAACCACAACATACTAATACAAAAATTAGAAAATAGTGGTATTCGAGGTCCATTACTGGCATGGTATCGAAGCTACCTAGAGGATCGTTACTTCAAAGTAAAAATAAATGACACCTACAGTGACAAAATACTTATGTCCCAAGGCACAGCCCAGGGATCTGTCAGTGGACCTTTGCATTTTTTAAGTGAAGAATTGTTCCACTTACCAATTTGCTGATGACACTTGTCTACTAATAGCTGAAAATTCCGTTGAAGAAGCAGAAAAGAAGCTACAGGAAGACTTTGACACAATCCAAAAATGGTCACACGACGTAGGGCTCGTCCTAAATACACAAAAAACAAAACTACTTCACATACACTCAGCACACAATAAGACAAGCTACGAAACCAAACTCAAAGGACACGACCACACTTGCCTGCACAACACACAACGCCACACATGCAACTGTAAAGTCATAGAAATAGTAAAATTTTATAAATATCTAGGATTAACTTTCGACAATAAACTCACCTGGGGTACACATATAGATAAGGTCTGCACCAAACTAAGAGCTATCTTAGCTAAAATGCGTATACTCAAAAATAAAATTCCATTTAAAATGAGGCTTCTACTATATAACGCCATGGTAGACTCCATAGTGTCATATGGGCTAAGCAGTTACGGAAGGACATTCAAAACATACATAAATAATATTTACACTCTTCAACTCCGTATACTAAAAGTCATCGTGCCATATAACATTAAGGTTCGATACCGGAACCAAGACAGTTTATTATTCCGACACTGTGGAGTCCTACCAATACAAACGAAAACAGAATATATGATACTTAAAGAAAACTACTTTAAAAACCAAGAATCACAAATAAAAAAACAACGCAAAACACACACAAGATCGATTTCAAAACAAACATTAACCATCCCACCCCACAATAACCACTATGGCAAGAATACTACAAACTACTTAATACCCAAATTAATTAATCAATTGCCCACTTCACTAAGAAAATCCTTAAATGACAAAAATATAAAACAGAAGTTAAAACACTATTACTTAGAAAAATTGCAGTGACAGCCTATTATCTGCACAAACGAAGTGACAAGCTACATGGGAAAATGGATGTACAAGTTTTTGTTTTTATTTTATTTTATTTATTCATTATTTCCTAAAATTTTGTGTGTTGCATCACACGCAAACCTCATAGGTTTAAGTGGTGCCTTATCTGTATTTACGATGTAAATTTTTAATATATAAAATGAACAATAGTTGTAGGATATTAATAGTTTTTGAGTAGTAATTATGTGTTTTTGTGAGAAATGTGAACTGTATAATCAAATGTGGCCTTTCGAGTTTTCACAAGAACTCCGTTATATGGCGTCGATTGTAGCCTACAATACATCTGCGCCTGGCTTAAAGGTCTAGTTGCCAAGCCATAAACACTAAAAAAAAAAAATCTTTGCCAACTTGTTGTGTAAATATAAAAATCATACATACATTAACAATCTGCTTGCGATTCGTTTTTCCATTTGTCCGTTGAAGTTTTCGCTATTTTCATCTATCCCACGGAACCAAGGTCACTTATCGGGATAAAAAGTATCCCGAGTTACGCCTCGTGATATAAGTAAGCTCCGTTTCGAATTTCATTTATATCCGTTCAGTAGTTGACACGTGATGCTCTAGCAAGAAGACAGACAAAATTGCATTTTCGGAATCTCCCTGGTCTGAAATAGTCCCCGTAATTTTGTCACATTTCTAAACGCAATGTACAAACTCGAACCATTTACAGATTAATATGGTATAGTACTAGGTATATATAGTCTAAGGTATAGTCAAGAAGCTTATACACAATGGAGATTGCGTTCCGAATACCTAACTGAAGACCAATAATTTGTCCTTGAATGACGTCACTTGTCTTTTATCTCTATCTTTAGGGTGACAATACTTTCTTTTAAAAATATGGATAATAAATTACTTTTCGTTTTTGTATCGTTTGCCATGACTGATTTTGCTTAACAATTAACAAAAACCTGATAGCTGCCATTTTTTAACCCCCGACGAAAAAAGAGAAATTATAAGTTTGACCGCTGTCCGTCTGTGGCACCGTATCTCTTGAACGAGTCAACCAATTCGGATACAATTTTTGTATCCCGCAAACCCACAGCAAACCTTATCGTGCCAATCTCTATCGAATTTGAGGGCTCAACGATAGGTATTATTTTCGACTTTTTAAATGTTTACTTTTCTTTTTTGTTGGGTTTTTTTTATTTAATTTTTTAACAAACATGTCATCCCTCTATACTTTTTATACGAGGATATGGAATACATTGTTCAGTACCTCGTCATACTGTCTGATAGATATTCTTTAGAAAATATGGAGGATGATCACTACCCAAATGTCGATACCAAACATGATTGTCGAAACTTTAGGATTACTTATTTATTTAATACTTTATAATTTTTAAAACTTCTAATTATTTATAATATTCAACAATAGAGATTTTCGGTAAATAAAATTACAATTAGTTTTTGCTATTTCTAGATTTAATTGATAGAGTATGTGACGCTCACCCCCTGATTCAAAGGTCTAGGAATGACATACCAAAGCCGAAGCATTGAGCGGGATATGGAATAAAAGAATTTATATAGTGAAAATTAATAAAATTTATTAAATGAATAAAACATAAAATATTGCCCATAAATCGTAATCATCTAGTGTTAGGAACCCTTCGCTGCAAAACCGTTAACCCTATGTTCACAAGGTAGGTTATATAGAAGTGCTGATCAAGAAACAGGTAGACTTATTTCAGACTGTGATGTATAATCCTGGACCACATTTGTGAGCGATATCATATCACTAATTTTTCGCTCTTGTCTCTTCACCTTTTGCTGCAATATTTTTCTACTCTTCTCTAAAGATTGTTCACGTGATGTCTTGAAGTTTACTTGAACATTAAAATCTTTCAAAGCACGCCGTTTGTATGGTGGTTAATTTTCAATATCCTGTCGAAAGTTAAAATTAATTTAGTGTCAAAAATGTCCAATGGAGATTTCACTTTCATTGTTTTTATTTTCATGAGTGGAAACTTATAAAATTGTAATTCACAGAATACTGTCTATCTAATAAGTTAATTTGCTAATATAAAAGTTTGTTCACTTACAATATCTTGTTTTGGAAATGGCATTAGGGGAACATTATCATTGACAGCTGTATGTGATTGAGTCCATGAAGTTGATAGGACATTAAGACAATCCTGAAATTAAAAATGATTTATAGAGGTATACATTTTTCATAAGAACATAATAATATATACTATAAAGGTCACAAATGTTCTTATCCAACACTTACCACCACATTGCAACATTTACACAATTGATATGAGTAGACTGGTACAGCATCTTTTAGCAGACAACCTGGCCTGCTAGTTATAGTCTGCATTCTTAAAATGAAGACTACAAATCTTCGCAGATTCATAAAATTTTCCCTTTAATGGTACTACAGATAACCAAGCATTCCTCTTGTTTGGATCTTTAGGGAAACTGTAAATAGAAATAAACAGAAAAATAGTGGAAATGTCCAAAATTAGGCTATAAACTGTTTTTAATAAATCATTTTGCTCATTTAATTCACAATGTTTTAAAATCTTGGATCTTCATTATGTAGATTAAAAGTTACGCCAAGACTACAAGCACTACATATCAGTAAATACTTTATACAGGAAGTTTTTATCATTAGACCAATTTTTAAGAATAAGAAGCTTGTCACCCTACTCCTCTTGTTTATGTATAGTTTACAATACAATAAATCCTATTTAACTGCATATTAGTAGAATAATTCGCTGTGGGAGATGATGCAAAGAAAGTGTCGTCAATTTCTGTATGTGTTATTATAAAATAGCAAGACTTTTAGTGTTAATTTCCCTAAAATGTTAATGTAACTCAAAAAGAATTTAATTCAACTTGTGGAATTTCACGCCTGATGTTGGATGCCAAGCACTTTTGCAACCACGAACTACACAACTCATTCTAGAATATCACTTAAACACACCATTTATCATATAAAATCTCAGTTATACGATCGAATTAGACGAAACTCATAAACTAAATTTTTGACAGGAAGCCATATCTAGTTTCAGTGTTGCCAAAGTAGATTTTTAATTTTTGACGAATGCTGGGGACAACTTTGTGAAATAATATTGTTATAATATTTTGAATCAAAGGAAAATTTCCTTCTTATTTAATAAAAGATTCCATTACATAAAACTAATATCTGTCTGTTGTTTGCAAATAAAATAAAATCTTACAAATTTTACAGTAATTTCTTAGAACTGATGGAAATTGAAGATTTTTTTTACTTTTGTATATATCTCGGCGCGAATATGTCACTTAATTTATAGATGACGTAAGAATAAAGATAATCTAAGTTCTCTAATCTAAAATTAGCAAACGTATGACAGCATTGTGAACAGCAGAGTTGGTGTTGGTAGACCACGAAGTACACATCATGATCAAATAGAAGTGTTAAAAAAAGGTCAGGTAAAAAGCATCTCAAATAAACGTGCGTATATGAAGAGTTTAATGAAAGTAGATGAAGCGAAAGTTGATTGTCAAGATCGTCGCAAGTGGAGATCTATAGTCTCTGCCTGCCCCCATGGGAATAGGCGTGATAATATATATGTATGTATGAACAAATAATTGATTAACAATAATAACAATATTTATTTTTTACAGCGCACGTGTGTTAGTTTGCTTTTATGTTAGTCAGTGCAAATTATCAAATGATAACATAAAAGTAATAACAGGTTCTTTAATTTTATATCGATTATTGAGCATTTGTTTAATAATTACCGACCTGGACCAGATGCATTGGACACTGTGCCTCGAGTCTTGGAGCAGAGAGCCCCGAATTCTAGTCAGTGTTCACTCATTTATTTACTTTGTCTACTTATAATTATTATTTGAAAATTATTTTTTAACAATTGTAATCTTTAATAGATTATTTGAAATGTTCTTGTGATTTATTATTTGGAAGGAGTAAACTACTCTACTATTACTATTTAAGAAATTACTGACTTTGGCTATAAAAGCCGACGTTCCTTATCTTTGAAAAAACCCAGTACCGCCCTTTCTATTATGACATCTAATTTTCTTGCAGAAAAGTAAACCTACAGCTTCTATATTATGCTAATTTATTCGATATTAATATTATATTTTGCTAATTTTTCGTCATTAATATATAACAAGATAAACGAAGAAAGTATTATTTGGGTGCAATTTACCGTATGTCTTGGTAACCCGAACGATAGAGCGAGTGAGATGGAAGACATAACAAAGGTCAATGGAGTTCATATTTTTGGTCTTCAAAAAAATGTTAGCATTGCAATCTCCATTGTGTGTAAGCTTCTTGGGTATAGTAGTATATTATCTATAATACGTAGTATCGCGCTGTGTAACAATGATATGAATAATAATCGATTTCTATTTTAATCAATTTTTTTTTGTTATAATCGATTTTATTAATGGTAACCAACGACTTTTAATAAATCCATATTCTTACGAGTTAGCGGGACGGGAATTAAAATGCCGTTAGAATTATTATAGAGTGTACTAGAACTATACAAACACGTATAACACAGGTACAAATATAACCGAACACAACAAATCCAAACGTAATGCAAAAGGTCGTAATTCAATAAGACGCGTAAAGTCCGTCACTATTAGATTCCCGAGTGTACACACGTCACGCCCGTATCGTAGTTGTAGCACAACTGACACGTCTCTCAATCAGGCCGTCGTTTTATACTTCATATATGCAAATGTGCCCGCCCGGCAACGTCGATACAATTTCCTAGAATTAACTTGTAATTGTAATCCGCAACACATGGCTAATGATACTCCTAAGCGAGAACAATAGGACAATAGGCTGTTCTCCACAATAACTAGAAACGTACCTATGCCAATAAATAAGTGAACAAAAGAAGACAATCATAAAAGGATTACAAATTGTTCAAATGCCGACAGGTAATAAAATGTGCTTTTACAGATCTGTATGTGGTATTTGCCTTTGTCGGGGCCTAAGTTGTAACAATATGAATTGGACATTTTAAACCGATTTTTGACTAAATGTGAACAAGTCGAACGAAGAACGGTGCCATTTGTGTGTACTGGTGTACAATAAGTTGCTATCAATACTTTCTTTCTATGAATTATGAAAATAATAGTTGGTTAACAACAACACAAACGTCTTCTAACAGTAAAACACGGATATCGATATTAAAATGTAAACAATTCTTTTGAACGATATTGAAACTCACTTTTAGTATTAATTTATTGTTTGATTGATGATTATTCATTTATTGTTGTGTAAATACATTAAATCAATATATTTCTTTAACCTTATAAGAATATCAGCACGTTTCATGATTATCGAAATTTCTTGTTTGAAAATGTCCATATTAGGATTATAAAAATATATATGAGATATCTTCAATGACAAGATTTCAGATATGCATCCGCAACTGCTATCTGGTAGTTAAGGTGCCTAAGTTTTTAAAATTAGAATTAAGGATTCGGGTAGCTGTTAATATAAATTCTACTAACTCCTTTTTAATTAAATGTCAAAATTATGATATTTTAACTTATTTTTAGTATGTATACTAACTACGTCAGAAAAGTACAGGAACAGTTCAATAATACACAAAATGTTAACCCTATGCAATAGGCACTTATTGCTGAGTCAAACATCTCATTGACATAGATTTCCAAAATGTCGATCAGCAGTAATTGCCTATAAATACCAAATCTTTTTACAAATTCACAGAGTTCTCTTGGTTATTAGCCACAGCTCTACAGCAACGGACCTGGTTTATGCCTGCCGGCTGGATTGCTCAAAACTAATACCATATCGGTCCGGTAGACCTTTGAGGTCCCGTATATTGAGACTCCAAGTCAATTATTATTCATAATAATAAAATAAAAGGTTCCTGTAAGCCAAAATTGTTTTTTTTTTTAAAACATATAAGTGCTCGGGACTAACATTTGGTGTCAGAAGAAAGCGGGATATTATTGCCCGCCGGACGCCCCGTTCCTGACGACGTCCAACAAAAAGCCAAGCTGTGACGGTGCTGTACCAGTCTCTCTGACTGTGCATAGCCAGACTCCAGCTCTACGTGTCGAGGAAGCCGCCACGCCGTACCTCATCGTGCCCGAGGGTCCATTGCCCAGCCGCGAGGTCCTGTTGCGCGGCCCAACGACAACGCGTTGACCTAGATATAAAGCGTCAACAACCCAACGTGTTGCTGCCACGCGCTGACACGAGCCGCCGATTGAGCGTCGCCGCCCGCCGCCGCCGCAGCCGTCGCCGCCTCCGCCGCCGTCGCCGCCGCCGCCGCCGCCAAGTCAGCATAATAACCAACACATGCTGCCGCTGATGTTTATACTGTGAGTGCATTTTAAGTTTATTATCTGTTATAGTTCCATTTCTTTATTTATAATTGATCATGGCAAACCCAAAAATCGATCACTCCCCTATATCCTCCCATACCGTAAAAATGAATTTTACCGACCTCACCCGCTTCATAAAAACCTTCGATGGAGATAGAAATAAATTATCCCCGTTTCTACGTAACTGCGAGAATGCCCTTAACTTAATTAACCCCAATCAATACGAAATATTATTTAAATTTATACTATCCCAATTAGAAGGTAAAGCAGAAGCAATATGTTCCCTTAAAGTTTTCAGTAATTGGTCGGACCTGAAACAATTTTTAAAAAGTAACTTTGGCGAGTGTAAACACCGTAACCATCTATTATTAGACCTCCAAAACTGTAGAATGAAACCTAACGAAAGTGCTCTGCAATATAGTACACGTCTAGAAACTCATCTTACACGACTACAGACGGACATATCTCATTCAACCATCAATCAGGGTGAACTGCTAGGACGACTAGCTAATACGGAAGACCTGGCTTTACACACCTTTTTGCTGGGGCTACCCAGCCATATTTCCAACATATTGAGATGCCGCAATCCGGAAAACCTTGCCGAAGCAATTAATTTAGCTATTCAAGAAGAAAAATTCTACAACTATGCTCAATCCTCGCAGTCAAGAAATTCCGTAGAATCCAAACCAAAATGCCGTCTTTGTGGCAAACCTGGGCACACGGATAGATCGTGCTATTCAAATCGTCACCGTCCCATCCATAATGTAGCTTTCCAACCAAGACCTTCTCAATCCATTCCCAATACTTCACCACCAAACCCGACTATCTGTGCATATTGTAAGGCAGTCGGTCATCACATAAATCAATGTCGTAAAAGGGAATATAATAACACAAATCGTCAAAGATTTTCAAACCCTACAAATCATCAAATAAATTCTAACCCACCTTTAAATAAAGTACACAATTTAGACGAAAACCATGATCAGACCCAAGAGTGTCCAACAGACCCCCAAAATGATAATTTTTTATACTAAATAGGGTTCCGCAACCGCGTCATGTGGAATCTGCTACACAAACCGACGCGCTACCAAGTAAAATACCTCCTAACGATTCTGATTCCCTTTATTGCCATACCAATAAGTTACCGACAGACAGAACAAATAGTCACGACTCCTTCTTCCCTTCACGGCTCACTGAATCCCGAGTTATACGACAGGGTAACCAGCCCCAGATAGGAAACTCGTCTATTAAAAACACTGGTTCTAAAAACTCTACTAAATCTTATACCAATAATTCTATGTCTAATAAATCTTATACCAATAATTCTAAGTCTACTAAATCTTATACCAATAATAAAAATTCTACTAATTCCTATACCCGTAATACTAAATCTGCGAATTCTTATAATACAAAGTCCACAAATTCTTATAAGAATAACGAGACAATTTATAAAATTCATTATAACGATAAAATTCACTTACCGCATGTCTATATAAAATCTCAATATTCAAATAAGCCGCTGGTTTTCTTGATTGACTCAGGCTCTAGTATTTCTTTAATAAAAAAATCTTCTTTAGTCACACATCCTAAACTTATAACAGAAAAGGTTAAGTTCAAAGGTATAGATGAAAATGCCCCATGTTCTGAGAGTTTTGGGCACTTTCAATTAGATTTCAAGCTCGATAACTCTGAAACAATATTCAGTAAAATTCATCTAGTTTCAGAATCTCTAAGTTTCAATTTTGACGGAATTATAGGTAATGATTTTCTAAGAAACAATAACTGCAATATCCTATACGGAAATAATACTCTGCATCTTGATAAAGGCACATTACAAATTCATTTTACTAAACCCCAATATACAATACCAGCTCGTTCCGAAATGATGATAGAATGCAAAGTAACTAATCCAGAAATTACATCCGGGTTTGTTGAAAAGTCTGAGATTCAAAAGGGTGTATACCTATCCAGTTGCCTCACATCCCTTAAATCCAATAAACACGTTAATGTGTCCATTCTTAATACTACAAATAATGAAATAAATATACAAACCTTTTGCGTTGAACTCCTACCATGTGATATTCTAAGGTCTAATAGTATACATAATATAACTTCCGATCATAACCGAGCTTTGGAAGTACGGAACCAAATAAGAACATCTCATCTTAACTCAGAAGAATCTAAAGTCCTCCTATCTCTTTGCCACGAATATTCCGATTTATTTTACCTTGATGGTGATCATCTCTCTTGTACTAACACTGTTAAACATGAAATTAAAACTACTAGTTCACAACCAATCCATGTAAAAAGTTACCGCTATCCAGAATGCCATAAAGAAGAAGTAAATAAGCAGATACAGAAAATGTTGAATCAAAACATTATTAAACCTTCTAGTTCCCCATGGTCATCCCCAATTTGGGTAGTTCCAAAAAAACAAGACGCTTCCGGTCAAAAGAAATGGAGAATCGTAGTAGACTATCGAAAACTTAATGATATTACCATTGGAGATGCTTATCCTATTCCTAACATAACCGAAATCTTAGACCAACTAGGTCACAGTAAATATTTTTCTACATTGGATCTCGCCTCCGGTTTTCATCAAATTCAAATGGCTGAAGAAGACTCTCCCAAAACCGCCTTCTCAGTTCCAAATGGCCACTTTGAATACACTAGAATGCCCTTTGGACTAAAAAATGCTCCTGCAACCTTTCAACGTCTCATGAATACAGTCCTTACCGGTCTACAGGGTTTACATTGCTTTATCTATCTAGATGACGTTATTATCTATTCTCATGATCTCCAGTCTCACATCTCTAAACTTGAATTAATATTCGATGCCTTAAGAAAACATAATCTAAAGTTACAGCCAGACAAATGCGAGTTTCTTCGTCGCGAAGTCGCCTATCTAGGTCATATAATTTCAGACAAAGGAGTATCTCCCAATCCCGATAAAGTTGAAGCCGTAGTATCCTATCCTACACCCAGAACACCCAAACATATTAAAAGTTTCTTGGGACTCATAGGATATTATAGGAAATTTGTTAAAGACTTTTCTAAAATCACTAAGCCACTAACTTCCCTGTTAAGAAAGGATGTAGATTTCACCTGGTCACATCAACAGGAAGAAGCATTCAACTCTCTTAAATCAATGCTTACTAACGCCCCTATCCTCCAATATCCTGACTTCTCGAAACCTTTCATCTTAACCACTGATGCTTCCGAATATGCAATTGGTGCAGTTCTATCGCAAGGTGAAATAGGCAATGACCTACCCATAGCCTATGCTTCCCGTACTTTAAACAAAGCAGAAGGAAATTATAGCGTGTCTGAAAAAGAACTTTTAGGAGTTATATACGGTACAAAAACATTCAGACCGTATCTTTATGGGAGAAAATTCAAAATCGTTACAGACCACAAACCCCTTGTGTATCTTATGAATTGCAAAGATCCTAGTAGTAAGTTATTACGCTGGAGATTAAAAATAGAAGATTTTGATTATGAAATTGTGTATAAACCAGGAAAATTAAATAGTAACGCCGACGCCTTATCCAGACCGCCTATACATAATATCGAAGATATAGATCTTAATGATAACTTAACCTATGAATCCTATATTAGAACACGTTCATCCCCTACAGTTTTTAATACTCGAATAACAGAATTTAACCAAAATTTACTTGAATCCTCGTGTCCATACATAGCCTACCCAACATCCATTGACTTAGATGACTCCAATCCCTACTGTCGAGATATACTAAACCTTTTAGAAAACAGAAATGACTTTGAAAACTCTGAAAGAGAATTGCATAATATTAAAATATCCGAAATAAATAATAAAACTTATCTTCATCTTTTTACTAAAGTCCATCACTATGACTCTGTCACTTATAGAGATATCTTTGCAGTATTAAAAGAAGTAAGAAATAACTTAGTTATATTCTACCCCCAAGTTAATGAAATTTCTATCTCTGATTTCGATAACCCTTACGATAAACTAAAATTTCTAATTATTTACGAAATGATAACTTATATATTCCATGACACTAATATTAAAATAAATATTTATCACAACAAACTCGTATATCCTACCCCTAACCAAATTCCTGCTATCCTGAAGGATAACCATGACTCCCCTATTGGAGGCCATATTGGCTCCAATCGAATGTATAGTAAACTCAAAGATACTTACTATTGGAGTGGAATGAAAAAGGATATTGAAAATTATGTAAGAAATTGTCCACTCTGCCAACAAAACAAAGCACTTCGAGCTACTAATAAAGCCCCTATGGAAATCACAACAACTTCAAATGAACCCTTACAAAGAATATTTACCGACATTGTAGGTCCTCTTCCAGAATCTGGTCCCCAAAAATACAAGTATATAGTCACATTCCAAGACGATTTAACTAAATATTCCATGGCCTATCCTATTGTTCAATCCACTGCAGAACAAACTTCTGAATGTCTTATAAAATTTATATCTCACTTTGGTATTCCCAAAACTGTCCTTTCTGATCAAGGTGTCCATTTTATAGCCGACGTATATAAACAAGTAGCGTCTCTTTTTAAAATTAAACACTTATTCTCATCTCCATATCACCCCCAAACCAATGGTGCACTTGAGAGAAGCCATAGCACTCTCAAGGAATATCTTAAATCCTATGTAAATGATAATCAAGACAACTGGTATAAATATCTCCCTACTGCACTGATATCCTACAATTCAACAACTCACTCTACCACAAATTTTAGTCCTCATGAACTTTTATTCGGATGTAAACCTTACCTACCAAGTTCTATCTATGACATAAACCCTACTGTCACTTATCCCGATTATATTAAAAATTTAAAACACAGATTAATTAATACAAGAAACATAGCTCGCGAAAATATTCTTAGAAGTAAAGAAAGATCAAAACACTACTATGATCAGCATACTAGAGAAATATCTTATAATGTTGGAGATATGGTGTATATAAAATACCACCATAGATTGCGTAAAGCCTTGTCTCCTATATGGAAAGGTCCTTACCAAGTCACGGCAGTTCATGGTAATAGCAATGTAACAGTGCAAGTAAATAGGCGAAAAATCCGTTACCATTTTAACGAAATAAAACTAGCCCACGATAATTCCATTCCAGGGCCATCGCGCCAGGTGCCATCTCCGACTCAGGACTAATATCGCCAATCCCAAACAGTCCAGGCCTATACTATGAAAATCTAGGTACTTTAAGGTTTTATAATAGTTTTTGGAACATGGTCACTTTTACAGATTTCTCCTACATACAACCTCATATAGAAAATATTAAAAATATAATAAATACCGTTAAAACAACCTGTAATAGTTATAAATCAAGTAAAATTCAAACAGACTGCTCTAACACATTAAATCCGTTAGAAACTCTCCTAGTTAACGTAGAAAATAATTTTATAGCTGTATCACATCTCACAAATAAAAATCGTATTAAAAGATCTTCGTGGTTCGGTTTTGGCGGACCTATTCTTAAACAGTTATTCGGATCCTTAGATGAAGATGATGCAAAAACCTTCTCTGACGCTATCAATGCCGTCCAAGACGATCAGAGACATCTATCGTCTTTAATGAAAGATAACATTCACGTAATCTCTTCCGCTATCGATACTTTTAATAATACAATTAGAAGACTAAATGATAATGAACAAATATTAAATCAAAACATGGGTAAATTAGATACAATTTTAGAAACCGTTTTGCAAACAACTTCCAAATTAGAAACTTCTTCTTATCTATCTTTAACCTTTAGCGCAATAGAAAGTTCTTTAATAACTTTAAATTTTAACCTTGAAGACATTATAGATGCAATTCTGTTCGGAAAACAAAACATAATTCATCCTTCTATTTTATCCCCAGTTCAATTATATAATGAACTAAGTTCCAACCAAAATATTATAGCTCAAAACTTCCCAGTCTCATTAAGCATAGAAAATATGCACACTCTCCTAGATATCTCATCAGTTTCTAGCTTTGTTAATGGATCTAAACTAGTATTCGTCATAAGAATTCCGTTAATAAACTTACAAGAATACAATCTCTATCATATTTTTGCTCTCCCTACTCCGCATGATATAAATAATCCTCATTCCTTTGCTATGATCAATCCAACTACTAGATTTCTTGCTATAACCGATGATAAATTAATGTACTCAACAATGGACTCTACGAGTGAGTGCAAAAGTGTAACAAAAGAATATTATCTGTGCAAACTAAGTGATGTGCATCCTACCGCAACAAATCCAATTTGTGAAGTGATAATCCTAACTAAACATATAAACAAATTACCAAAACCTTGTGATTATAAAGTAATAATTAGTGATATTGACGTTTGGCAAAAACTTAATAATAATAAGTGGTTATATGTACAGTCTGATCTAACTAAACTATCTGTTAAATGTAACAATACTCTTAGTGACTACGATATTGTTGGAACAGGAATCCTCAAGGTTCCTAAAGGCTGTAAGGCTTTTCATAATCTTCTACAATTTGTTGCATCTACAGAGTATGAGTCTAAACTGTATTTACCTTCTCCAAATTTTAATATTATAGAAGATGATTGCTGTTCCAAGAAAAGGATAAATAATACGATTCCATATTTAACTCCTATTAAATTATCTCACATCGATTTAGATTCCTTGCATTATGTCACACATAGATTAAATCAGTTCAGTGACGAAATAGAGAAAATAGAAAATCAACCTTACCACATTAAATATGGAAACTATTTTAGCGGAATTACAACAATCTTGTCTGTATGTGTTTTAGCTTATATGTCTTTTACTATTTATAAGAAATGTTGTAAGAAACCAAGACGAGATACAACCCAAAATGAGCCTGGTTGTTGTATAAAAATATTCAATAATTGTTATGCTAAGCCTAATACCCAAACAAATCTTCAGATTCAGAATAGAGCATTTGAAGTATCTGAAAACTCGGAAGAATCTCCCTCGAGTTTGAGGAGAAATTTACATATATATTAGAAAAAACTTATAGTAATCCATAAATAATAATTTTGTTAATTTTTTAGTAATAAATAATTTTACTAGTTCATGTTAATGTCTCATAGAAATAATGAATAAAAACTACTATTCCTTTACTAAAGTTTTACTATTTCTTTACCAGTTCTCAAAGAATAAAATATTTACCATATCTTTACCAATTCTTATAATGAAAATAATTATACTAGTTCTTTACAAGTTCATACTAGATCTTATGATCAAAATTGTTTTCTACATCTTTACTAGTTCATAGGATATTTTACTATTTCGTTACAAATTCTTAAATCATTGCTATTTCTTGACTAATTGTAATATTTCAATTCTCGTGTTACTTAATAGCTTAAGCACTAAAATATGTAATTTGTTCAACTTTTCTAATAATTGATACATAGTAATTTTAAAATTCTAGCTGTAAAATAAAACTGTATATTTTGTTAAATGTACTGTGTAAATGTTTGTAACTTCTTGGTGTCTCAATCTACTCGCATCTTTTCCTTATTTGATGCTCCGTTTTAAGGGGGGAGGTGTTACAACCCTATGCAATAGGCACTTATTGCTGAGTCAAACATCTCATTGACATAGATTTCCAAAATGTCGATCAGCAGTAATTGCCTATAAATACCAAATCTTTTTACAAATTCACAGAGTTCTCTTGGTTATTAGCCACAGCTCTACAGCAACGGACCTGGTTTATGCCTGCCGGCTGGATTGCTCAAAACTAATACCATATCGGTCCGGTAGACCTTTGAGGTCCCGTATATTGAGACTCCAAGTCAATTATTATTCATAATAATAAAATAAAAGGTTCCTGTAAGCCAAAATTCAAAGACGGCCCAAAAACAGTGCACCAAAATTGGTGCACTGGCTTCAATGGCTTCCCACGCCTGTTAGTGTCGTTTCGATTACTTTACTGGTTACAGCTCTCGCATAAAAATTAATTATGCCGGCCTGCGCTATTAAAATGTGTTGGAACTATTTTAAAACGGGAAAGGATAAGTATGAGATGTCATTTAATCGGAAAACTTAACACTTTTCTCATGATTTCTTTGTAAAAACGTGAAATTTCGACATTTTCAAGGTTATCCAATTGATTGATGTTGTCAGGTGAGAAGTGTGACTTATTTTCCAAAATTTGGGGACTTTTGTTACGATTTTTTTTATTTATGAAATATGAATAATTGAAAAAATCTGTAGAAAACAGACATGTAATGTTTGTGTGTCCGGTTTTCTTAAACTAGTTTATATTACGTTTTAGACTTCCTACGGATCCAATTGTAGCATATTGTTGGACAAAGAGATGGATTTTGAAAGGAAGTATTTTGACTCATTTTCGGAGATATTTTTACACTATGTTTTTTATATTTTCTTATCAACGGCACAATTGTATTGAAATAAAGTACCTAAAATAATTATATATGATCGTGACCGATAAGATGTAAGTTGTGTGAAGGATAATTAGAAAATTTAAGAATACTTAACCATCATATAAAATTATTTCTAATCTAACCTTAGCGCTTTGGACAATATAAACTTTTTAATGTAACCTTATGACGTTTGACATAGAATTGACAGAATGCGTGCTGCAAATATCGTTAAAGGGGATGTAAAAAAAACTGAATATCGTTTAAAGCAGATGCTTCGGTCGGAGTTATCTGTACTAATATTATAAAGAGGTAAAGTTTGTAAGTTTGTGATGTTGTAGGGGGTAATCTCGGGATTATTTTACTGTTGGAAAGCTACGTTAACAGGGAGTGTCATAGGCTATATAACATGACGCTTTATACTACGGGAGCGGGACAGACCACGGATGAATCCGCGCCGGGCCACTAGTAATGTTATAGATAACTCTTTATTCTCATAATTAAGATATTAATTTTGTCTATATTCTGTTAGCTGCATCTCCATTAATTCCTAATAAAGAAATAATTTAATATATTAATATGATAAACTACTAGTTTGAATAAAAACTTTTGGATATGAATATTTTTATTTCGATAATAGCCCTTTTCAAGTGGTTTAGTTGCTCTTAAGTCCCTGCATTAAACTATCCCGTGTACCTACCCCGTAGTTCCTACTACTGATATAAACTTTGGATTATACATAAAGCCTACTACCCAATATGAACCTATCGAATCGTTCCAAGTCTATTATTACAAATGATTTCACTGACTTTTAGCGCAGGATAATCTTTGGGTTATAAATAGTCATCTAATAACCTTCGTGAACATGATGTGTAACACAAAAATAATTTGCCATTATGAATAGTTTTTTTAGAATTATTACATTAGTATTGGTAATTAACAGACTTATAAATATGTACTAATGTCTGTACAGACATTTTATTGCGAATTAAAATTACTACGTGTGCTATGAATGTGTTATGAATTTATTTGTGCATGTATTTTTTTATGGTTCGTTCCAAGACACACAACTTTTGTTGCTAATACTTTATTTAAAAAAAACTGAAACATCTGAGTAATATTAAATTATAACACATAAAGCGATTAAATCATAACCATCATTTAAACTTTTCACTTACATAAAAAAATATTTAATTATAAAAAATGGGGTCATATTTTTTTTCCTGATATCCCGAAAACGCAGAGTGAATTTAGCAACGCTTCGCGTTTTTGATGCCGTTTTTGGCGATGTTGTTTGTTAGCAATGCTCTCTCTAGACAAGTTATATCTCAATGGTTCCAACATTAGTTGCTTTAAAAGTAAGATAATAGTTTAACGTTTATTCTTTTACATTCTTACAAATATCGAGCCTGTTATACAAAAATATCATAAGAGACAAAATCTAGGTATTTCGTTTATCTATTGTAACATATAACTAAAGCAATTTAGATCCTAATACAAAGGTCTTTGGGCCCATAGCTGCGACAATAGTAAAACTACGGATATATTACAAATCGGAGATCTCAGAGTATTGTATTAAAACATGATTTGTGAAGTGGCGCTCTAGCAAAGTTTATTATATGTCACTTACGACGTTCTTTCATAACAGGCTAGATATTTTTAGTATTTATCGTTAAACAAGTGTCCACTAACCTATTATGGCGACATAAGCAGTGGCGGATATTGATATTTGTCGCCCCTACCGACTCTACAAATACTAATTTATTATTTGTGCACTATTCAACTTAATTAAGCAACCTATTTTTCCTAATAATAGATAGTAAAGCAGGGGATCGATGGGTTTATTTCCTCCGTAGTCAAGAAGGGCTACTCAAATTGTAGAGAATCCATCTAATTGGTGAAACATATTTCATGTTGAATTATTATCTTATTAAGTCTTTAGAATTTAAGTAAGACACGGCACCTCCAAAATCGGCTGCTCTAGGCTCAAGCCTACTCAGGCAATTGGTACATCCGGCATTGAACATAGACACATTCCATAAAATCAAGGAGGCTGCGACGCTTTGTATGACCATAAAAGTATCTCTATCTAATTGACTGTCGAGTGCACCATTAACTACAAATATGACCATGGGTGCAGTTCTGAATTCGCATTTGGATAGAGCCTTCATTGGTGCCAAGAAGCGAGTTGCTTGAAGCTGAACTGGATGCGGCCATATTCAGGTGAGTGTATTAACTTTTGGGAGTTCCATAACCATTTTGGAAGAAACAGACCTGTTAAATTTCTCTTAAATACTTCATCTTTATATAATTCTTTTACAGTACTTTGCGCTGCGCTGCCTCTTACTGTCAAAGAAGCCAAAACATTACTTTTCCTTAAACAATTATGCCTACTTACTATACTTCTTATACTGTTAACTAATCACATAAATAAGTTTAAGTGCGTGTTTTAACTCATAAAATAGTTCATAGGATAGGATAAGGAGGATCGACTTTGACGAAACTTTACTGAGTGTTCAAGTGGATTTGAGAATGGTTTAAATTCTCAATTGGCCTCGGTAAGTGGCACAGCCGCCGGGTTCCAGCATTTAGGTAAAATTAATTTGCTCGATAATTAGAGCTTTAATTATCTCCATACATAACCGTCATTGGCATGTTTGTGGCAGTCCACGAAGTATGAAGGTTGCATAGAGACGACAATAAATGCATGCACACAGAAAGGCGCAGGATACACTTACAGACTTTTTTGGGGCGAGATTGTAAAAAATGACAGTGATTTAAAGATGTCTTTTTATTATGATAGTATTCTTTTATATTTGTAGTTGGTTTAGTTATTTTGAATCAAGTAATTGTGTCCTGTTACTGTTCTCATATTATTCATTGTTGCAATTCATTCACAGATATTGACTACTGTAACTATTAACTAATTTGTGACCTTATTTTCAAGATTTCTCGTTTTACAGGTGGGGCTAAAATTTTCCATTGTATAATAGAAAAATAAAATGCTCTTTTAAGCCATATCTCAACTCATTAGATTTCTTTGGCCCAAAAGGCCCCGTCTCCATTTTTAGAATTCCATAACCAATTTCTAAAAACAGTGTATGTCCTTGACTTTTATGGAACCTTTCATTGGACATGGGATCAGACGCACTTGGGCGCATTGTTCAGACACTACTTACATGATCTCTAAAAACCTTTGCAATGCCAGGTGTGAGCATTCTCACTATTCACTTGGCATGTTTTGATAATATATGTTTATTTAAATTGGACTTAGCTGAACATCTATAATCACATATATCACATTTATATGGCTTCTCCCCAGTGTGTTTACGAAGGTGTAAGTTTAAATCGCTTTTTGTGACACATTTGTACTGACACGTGTGACATGAGAAGTCCTTTTCCTTTGTGTGTTTATACTTAATATGTTTTTTTAATGTACTTCTTACTGAACATCTACAGTCACATAAATCACATTTATATGGCTTGTCCCCAGTGTGGTTACGAAGGTGTAAGTTTAAATTGCCTTTTGTAACGCATTTGTACTGACACATGTGACATGAGAAGTTCTTCTCCTTTGTGTGTTTATGCTTTATATGTCTTTCTAAATGACCTCTTGTTGTACATCTATAGTCACATAAATCACATTCATATGGCTTCTCCCCAGTGTGTTTACGAAAGTGAAAATTTAATTTGCCTTTTGTAACACATTTGTACTGACACATGTGACACGAGAAGTCCTTCTCCTTTGTGTGTTTACACTTAATATGAGTTTCTAAATTACTTCTTTTTGAACATCTATAATCACATAAATCACATTTAAATGGCTTCTCAACAGTGTCTTTACGAAGGTGACTATTTAAAGCAACTGCATCTGCACTCTTCGGAAGACATAGCTTGAAGGTTTCAGATTCAGAATTATTACAAACAACTTTAGAAGTAGATGTCTCAGTGTTTTGTGCAACCACATTTTTGACTCGTATCTTATGTTTTGGTACAGTATTAACTTTTGGTGAAATCCTATTTCCCTGCTGGTTATTAGCTACTGAGTTTATATTTTGTTTGTTTTTAGAATTTTCCACATTTGAATCTACAGATGACATTTTAGAGAAGGCTTTTGGAAATATTTTCAAATCAGTATTAGCTAAAGGACTTCTATCTTTAGTTGTTTCATCAAGCTTTACTCGCTTCGCGTCGTGTTGGTGTACTGCATTTAGTGTGCGTTTTCTTGCTGATGCGCCTGAAAACAGGGACAATATGACCAACTAAATTAAATTCATTTTCGAAATAATTGGGGTCGGCACAACATATCTTTTCCTTTCATTATCCTCTATTCTGCCATAAATCACCTGTCACACCACAAATCTAATAAATAAGATGTTGTTTTTTAACATTCTTGTTTATTCTCTACAGTGTTAGCAATAAACTTATTATGATGAATTTTCACATACAAATATAGAATATCACGTCTGTAAAGTTAGAAAGGTCAAGTCGGCAGAATCACTCGTTTTATATATCAAAATTTAGTGCTCATTTAGTGCTAATTTAGTGCTGATAACAGACATTTAGTGCTGTGATAGGTGGACTAAAAACGAGAACACTGCTAGCTTTTAATTAAGCTAGCAGTGTACTATTCGTGACCGTCGTGACTGTCGGCAGAATCACTCGTTTTATATATCAAAATTTAGTGCTCATTTAGTGCTAATTTAGTGCTGAGAACAGATATTTGGTGCTGTGATAGGTGGACTAAAAATGAGAACACTGCTAACTTTTAATTAAGCTAGCAGTGTACTATCCGTGACCGTCGGCAGAATCACTCGTTTTATATATCAAAATTTAGTGCTCATTTAGTGCTAATTTAGTGCTGATAACAGACATTTAGTGCTGTGATAGGTGGACTAAAAATGAGAACACTGCTAACTTTTAATTAAGCTAGCAGTGTACTATTCGTGACCGCGCTATGAGACAGTTGGAGAGAGAGGCACATCAGCTAATAATTTAGTGCTCAATTAGTGCTGCCCGTACAAGCAAACAGATTCATCGAAATTTTGTTTTTTTTCAATTTTTAAGTATAGATTACTGCTGACATAACGACACGAGCAATCATAGAGCTAGATGACTTTAAAATCGGTATTGGTGAAATTGAATAGAGTTACTAATTAGTGCTCAATTAGTGCTGCCAGTACAGCAAAACATTTTTGAATAAAAAAAAGTTTTTAAATTTTTTAAATCTACTACTGCTAGTATAACGACGCCAGCAGTCGGAAGAGCTAGAAGAAGACTTTAAAACGGAAACTAATGGAATTTAAAGACGTCACTATTCAGTGCTCAATTAGTGCTGTTGTTGTAGCAAAGGATTAAAAAAAAAAAATCTAAGAAACTCGAAGATTTTCGAAAATCGGAAAGTTAATGATTTTACTCAATTTTGCAAAAATCGAGTTTTCATCAGATCTTGACGTTTTGAGGTCACAAGAAGATTCCCTGACTACTCCCGCGATGTTGTCACTATGTCTGTATGTGTGTGTATGTCAACTGCTTATTACTTTTGAACGGTTTAATCGATTTTATCGCGTTTTTATTCGCGCATTCGAAAGGGCTCGGCCAAACTTAGATTTTTTGTGAATTTGAGCCGATTCGGACCGACAGATTTTGAGAAATATCAAAAAAACTCGCGGCTCAAAAAACTTCGTCGAACGCCGCTAACCGCGTGAAAATCGGTTTATTCATTCAAAAGTTATTGCGGTTTGAAAATTCAAAAAATAGTGTTCTATGAAACCCGTATCAGACTTTTGAGCTCGAAGAGCTCAAAAACATCATAAGTGCAATTTTAAGTGCCTAGGCCGCCGACGTATGGAATTAGCGGAAAGTTGCAGGGATGGCCTGTATGGCCATCTGTTTTTCTAATTTTTCCTTTTTTAAAGTTAATCAAAAGTAGAATACTTAAAAAAAAATTTAATGTCAATTTTTTTATCTAATGACATTTTCGAGAAAATATTCGAAGATCTAAAAAATATTTTTAAGATGTAAACCAAATCAAACCAACCAAATTAAACAAATTATTAGGAATCACGAGACAAGTCTATAAATTTTATTTGCAATTTTCGTTCAAGGACAAAGTTTTTGTCAACATTAAAGTTTTTTTAAATATTGACAAAAACTTTGTCCTATACATATACCAATAATACCAAATTCGACTATAGAAACCTATTTTATTATATAAATATGCTGGAGAGAACATTTTCCTTATTCTTTTAATTATGTAGATTATTGTACCATTTGACCGTATAAATAACTGATTAGAATTGGGGAATAGTCACTATCCTAAGAATTATCTCATGGTTCCATTTACTTTTTTGGGATTTTATGTCAGGAATATTTTGTCCTTGGGGTATTATGTCAGAAATTTTCAATGTGTTGAGTTTTTGACAAATGTTAAAAACTTAGTCATTGCGAAGTCATTTCCGGTGACCCTACTAAAAAAATACTATCGTGTTGGCAGCATAACTCATGACAGGATCATAAATCAAATCGAATCTCATCTTTCAGTTGAATCTTCAAATTAGAAATTTGACGAAGAAAAAAAAATGAAATTTGAATTTTCGGTAGTTTAAAAAAAAACCTCAAATTTCTCTAAAACTTGCCTTGATATTGTAAAAATAGTTGTAATAAAAAAATCCCTTTATTTGAGTCCTTATCAATAGTATCTCGAACACAATATGTAATAAATTTCACTAAAATCTTCTCAAACGATTTTGAGAACACCGTTTCAAGAAAAACGTGTTTACTGTTTTTAGATTACGTTCAATTCAGCTTGAGAGCAAAATTTTCTAAGCTCTATCTCCTAATATACTTTTACGCCGATCGACTTAAAAATTTAAAAGAATATTCTAAACATATTGTAAAATTTCATAAGCTCAATTAAAAAGATTTGATTATTCTGAAGCTCCCAAAACTATATAACTCCTTAAATCACGTAAATCATGAATCATGGAATTCATTATTGTAAAGGTTGATAGTTCAGAACGCGTATTTAACTTTGGTTGTTGTTACTTGAATTGTTGTTGAAGTGGTTTATGCAACAGATGAATTTCATAGAAAGAGAACTTTATTATGTAAGAAAACTATATTATTCATCTCTTATGAAATTTTACAATATGTTTAGAATATTCTTTTAAATTTTTAAGTCGATCGGCGTAAAAGTATATTAGGAGATAGAGCTTAGAAAATTTTGCTCTCAAGCTGAATTGAACGTAATCTAAAAACAGTAAACACGTTTTTCTTGAAACGGTGTTCTCAAGATTGTTTGAGAAGATTTTAGTGAAATTTATTACATATTGTGTTCGAGATACTATTGATAAGGACTCAAATAAAGGGATTTTTTTTATTACAACTATTTTTACAATATCAAGGCAAGTTTTAGAGAAATTTGAGGTTTTTTTTAAACTATCGAAAATTCAAATTTCATTTTTTTTTCTTCGTCAAATTTCTAATTTGAAGATTCAACTGAAATATGAGATTCGATTTGATTTATGATCCTGTCATGAGTTATGCTGCCAACACGATAGTATTTTTTTAGTAGGGTCACCGGAAATGACTTCGCAATGACTAAGTTTTTAACATTTGTCAAAAACTCAACACATTGAAAATTTCTGACATAATACCCCAAGGACAAAATATTCCTGACATAAAATCCCAAAAAAGTAAATGGAACCATGAGATAATTCTTAGGATAGTGACTATTCCCCAATTCTAATCAGTTATTTATACGGTCAAATGGTACAATAATCTACATAATTAAAAGAATAAGGAAAATGTTCTCTCCAGCATATTTATATAATAAAATAGGTTTCTATAGTCGAATTTGGTATTATTGGTATATGTATAGGACAAAGTTTTTGTCAATATTTAAAAAAACTTTAATGTTGACAAAAACTTTGTCCTTGAACGAAAATTGCAAATAAAATTTATCTACTTGTCTCGTGATTCCTAATAATTTGTTTAATTTGGTTGGTTAGGTTTGGTTTGCATTTTAAAAATATTTTTATTTAATTAAAATTTTTAGATTTTCGAATATTTTCTCGAAAATGTCATTCGATAAAAAAAATGACATTAAAAATTTTTTTTTGAAGTATTCTACTTTTGTTTAACTTTAAAAAAGGAAAAATTAGAAAAACAGATGGCCATACAGGCCATCCCTGCAACTTTCCGCTAATTCCATACGTCGGCGGCCTAGGCACTTAAAATTGCACTTATGATGTTTTTGAGATCTTCGAGCTCAAAAGTCTGATACGGGTTTCATAGAACACTATTTTTTGAATTTTCAAACCGCAATAACTTTTGAATGAATATACCGATTTTCATGCGGTTAGCGGCGTTCGACGAAGTTTTTTGAGCCGCGAGTTTTTTTTGATATTTCTCAAAATCTGTCGGTCCAAATCGGCTCAAATTCACAAAAAATCTAAGTTTGGCCGAGCCCTTTCGAATGCGCGAATAAAAACGCGATAAAATCGATTAAAACTCGATTTTTGCAAAATTGAGTAAAATCATTAACTTTCCGATTTTCGAAAATCTTCGAGTTTCTTAGATTTTTTTTTTTTAATCGTTTGCTACAACAACAGCACTAATTGAGCACTGAATAGTGACGTCTTTAAATTCCATTAGTTTCCGTTTTAAAGTCTTCTTCTAGCTCTTCCGACTGCTGGCGTCGTTATACTAGCAGTAGTAGATTTAAAAAATTAAAAAAAAAAAAAATTTCAAAAATGTTTTGCTGTACTGGCAGCACTAATTGAGCACTAATTAGTAACTCTATTCAAGTTCACCAATACCGATTTTAAAGTCATCTAGCTCTATGATTGCTCGTGTCGTTATGTCAGCAGTAATCTATACTTAAAAATTGAAAAAAACAAAATTTCGATGAATCTGTTTGCTTGTACGGGCAGCACTAATTGAGCACTAAATTATTAGCTGATGTGCCTTTCTCTCCAACTGTCTCATAGCGCGGTCACGAATAGTACACTGCTAGCTTAATTAAAAGTTAGCAGTGTTCTCATTTTTAGTCCACCTATCACAGCACCAAATATCTGTTATCAGCACTAAATTAGCAGTAAATGAGCACTAAATTTTGATATATAAAACGAGTGATTCTGCCGACGGTCACGGATAGTACACTGCTAGCTTAATTAAAAGTTAGCAGTGTTCTCATTTTTAGTCCACCTTGTGACGGACCCAACGTTGTCAAAAGGTGGGGGTTTGATATAAAAATACGATTAAAACCATATATGTAAATAAAATAATCAAAATTTCAATTAAAGACATTGATTACATGTGAGAAGCGTGTATTTTATTGAATATATTAAATTACAGCGAGCAATTTATTGAATATATTAAATTACATATTCAATCAATCGAATATTGATGACATTCTTTTTATATATTAAAATTAAAATAAGAATAATGACATCTGGCGTCATTAACTTGGGTAATTCATATAAATCATTATCAGACATTCTTCATTTTCATGTAGTTTTAGTGTGCGATAATAGATGGCGCTGAAACACAAATATGTTAACATGGGGCGTTGCATTTTGAAATTCTGATTTTCTTCGGAAATTCAGAGATTAGGGCATGCAAAATGCATTAGAAATAACCACAAGCATCTAATCTATGGTGAATTAACAAAATATATTACCTTTATTATGTTGGGAATGCAGGATTCATTGATTAGTGTAGCAGTCAAAACACATTCTGGAAAAATAGCTAACACTTTAGGATTTTCTTCTTATTTGCTGAATATACACTTCAGTATATGTTTGTGGCGAGCGTGTCGTTCTTGGGTTCCGTAAAGAAGTATGTGTTTTGCATTTGATAGCAAGTTCAAAGAACAAAAGCATATCTCTGGAAAAATAGACAATTATGTTATGAAATCAAAATATGAATAAAGTTTACACAATGGAGTAAGTAGTTAGTGATTTGCAGACGTTAGGTAACAGGAATATCGTAGTATAATTAACAAATTTTAGAAATGTTAGAGAATGAATAAGTTATTGGTAAAAACAGAAATGTGATTTAAAAGGGAAAATTCACAAAAAAACGATTTAAGCTATTTTACCTTGTTAAAACGGAGCTAAGAGTTAAGAAACTTATGAATAGATATGCTAGATTAATGTAGAAGAAGTAACATCACTTGCAAAAGCCGATTAGAATTGGAAATTTAAAGATAAAAGGAATAAACTAAAATAATTTAGCCAATAACACCTCACAATAAAGATAAGAAATTATCAATATAGGTTTATAAGTATACAATTAGTTATTACAATTAAAAATATAAATTTATGTACACAAGTTAGTAATTAAATATTAAAAATTCTATGATAAATGTAATTAGGAAATGAATAAATATGTGAAGTAGGGAATAATTAAATTTGAGAAAGATAAAAGAGGGTAGTTTTGAAAAATAAGAAATTAGAATTTTATAGTTAATTTACATTATTAAAGAAATATATCTATTTTGTGATTAGATAAAATAGTTAAAATTTAAGTAATTAATAGTGCATAAAGTAATAAACGTCATAGGTAGGAAAACAAGAAATTATTGAAAGGAAAATACAAAATACGAATGCTAAGTAGGGGGCGCTTTTAGCGATGTCGGATCGTTTAATATGGAATATTTCGGTAATTATTAGAAATACGTATAAAATATTTATATCAGAAGATAGCAAAATAATTTAAAAAGGTTTTATTATAATACAATGATTAGAGTTTCTAATTTTACAAATTAACTTGAAGAAAGCAATGCTGTTTTATGATTGGTTGAAAAATGTGTGGTGCGAATACGAGGGGGGTGCATTGGGGGGGAAAAGATGATGCAATAGTAGGAAAGTTACGGGGACTGGGAAAAAAAATATAAATACCAAGGGGTGGAGAAGAATGGGGACAGTCAACGTGATATTCTACTACCACGAAGTGCTGCTAGTCGGATACTAGCGCCCCCTAGTGGCCATTCCTAGGGCTAAAGCGCTGCCGCTCTGCGCCGGTAAATAATTATTAAATTTAATAAAAAATTAAATAATTTAATATTGCTGCGTCGTCGAGGAGGCCTGCGGTAAAGTTTAATCATTTATATTTCGATTTAGAGTAGAATAGCTAGGTGATTCAATCGGTTCTAATTAAATCAAAATCAAAAGGGTAATTTATAGTCGTGGTTAAATAAATTTTAAAATGTAAGGAATTACGTGAGTTCGTGCGATTTTAATTAATAGACGATTGTTTAATCTGCTTTAAAATCATATAAACGGCTTGTGAAAAGTTACCTCTAATATCTTGTTCGTTACCAAATTAATACGGGAAATATTGCGTTAAATAAAGTCTACCTTCTTTTAAATCATCAAAAAAATAAATACATGGATTCGCTAAATGAAACGATGATGAATTCATTAAAAATATTCAAAAATAAATCTACCTTCTTAATTTGATATAAAAAAATGAGAAAATAAAATTATACAAGAAATTAAACGATATAAAATCCAAATTAAAATATATAATTTTAAGAGATGGTTTGTCTAGGGAATTTAATATTTTTAAGATTTATAAAGCAATTGTTTCGGTTAAATTATAATAAAAATTGATGTAAAATTAATTCAGATCTGTATAACATAAACTAATAAATTATTTCCTGCAAGACATGTCTGATGCAACAAATTTAGTGTAACAAATGTAGAATAAAAGGGGTATTGATTTGCTTTAAATATTGTTGAATTACGTTAGATTGCTTAAAAAATAAAACAATGATATATTAGTGGAGCCGTTACGTGTAAATTAATCCTGGTATTGTAGGCTTCATTGAATCAGTAAATTAGTGATTTGTGATCTGCGTATAGATGGTAGAATACCTAGTGTCGGGAGGTATCTTAGTGTAGGAGACCAGTGCCGTGGGCCTAATAGGATATTTTGTGTTAGAATCTCCAAGGACTAAGGTAAGTCGGGACAGGAGCTCCCGACTTCAGTGAGTTTTTGAACAAATTGACAGGGATTCTCAAGTTATATTTAATTTATGCATTTGTTTTGCTGAAGGGTTTTATAATGTGCACTATGTATATATTTATGACCAAAATACACGTTATTCAGAATTTAAATGTGATCAATATAATATATATCAGAGTCGGTTGTAATGTAGGTAGGGCGGATAAGATGTATAATTTTAAGGCGTTACGGTAATTGCGATGCGTTAGTTTGTAAGAATGATACGAACGGCCTTAGATTTAAGTGCGGCAATTATAAATGGTTATAAACGAAAAGTAGTGGAACGTTTAGGTTAAGCGTATAGGGTTTGCGTTAGTTGTAAGCGAATTACGTCTATCAGATACTGACATAGAAACGGCTAAAACGTTATTTCTAATGCGTTAATTTAGGCGTTATTTATAGGTAGGTAGGCGGTTATAAGGTTAATGTAGTAAGATTGCGTATAGTTTTAAGGCGTTACGGTAATTTGCGATGCGTTAGTTTGTAAGAATGATACGAACGGCCTTAGATTTAAGTGCGGCAATTATAAATGGGTATAAACGAAAAATAGCGGAACGTTTAGGTTAAGCGTATAGGGTTGCGTTAGTTGTAAGCGAATTAAGTCTATCAGATACTGATATAGAAACGGCTAAAACGTTATTTCTAGTGCGTTGGTTTAGGCGTTATTTATAAGTAGGTAGGCGGTTGAAACGTTCGTTAGGCACTACTATAGGAACCGGCAAAACGTTATTATTAATGCGATGATGAATCATTAATTAGAAGTATTTAAGCGTTCATTAGATATAATATATATATAGGAACTGGCCAATACATTATTGTTAGTGCGTTGTAAAATATCGAGTAGGCGGTAGGAACATTGAACGATATCTATAGGAACTTGTATAAATCATAACTAAATCATTAACTAAGAATTATCATGAATAAGCTGAAGCTTGTCTTCCGTCTACTGGTTAATTTGAAGTAAATTTTAAATAAATTTTACAGTGCTACTTTAACGGTTTGTCTGCCCTTAAACTATGTTTTCATTACATATGAAATAAGCCTAGTCTCCGTCGCAGAAGGTTATTCAAAATGCTACAGGCTTAAAAATGGTTCACCTCAAGAACTTGTTAAATAGTTTGTTATGTATGTGATATAAACAATATTTAAATGTTATAACACTTGTGTTATTATAGTCCAAGGGTTGGATAGTATTACATAGATTCAATATTTATATCACTAAATATCTATACATAATACTAAAGTTTGGAATACAAACAATATTTAAATATCCTAGCACTTATGTGTTATTATAGTCCAAGAGTTATGTATTTATTACATGTATTTAAAGCCCCATTCCATAAAATATCTATACATACTGGGTCCAATATCAGTAATGAATCGAGATACCAAGATTTATGTATGTATTATATATATACTCGTACTCTGCCTTAATGAAATATTTATATGGTAATATATATACCAAACTCTAAGATAAGGTTAATATCAATATTATACCTGTATTAGAATATGTACATATTACATACACAGTTTAGGTATTTATGTATGAACATATGCTACATGTATCCAAGTCCCATAATTCTATTTTAATAGATTACTATGTATATAATTACATATCTATTGATACCCCACTTTATAAGTATTTATGTACGTGTGGATATATGCTGCATGCATACATATTCCATAATACTATTGGATTTAATATTTAATGGTTTATGTATATAAACCCTGCTTTACATGTTTAAGTATGTATACTACTTGCGTGTAAGACTATTCACAATAACATAGGATAATTATTTATGGTACATTTTATATGTATTTACAATATATTTTCTTTGACACGTTACACTCAACAAATAAACTAGATTCACTAGTTGTGCTTCTGGTGAAGTATGTGTTGAGGTTTTTAAGACATCGATGCCAATCGTAGTCCAACGTTCGACTCTCACAAAAGACGTTTTACTATAGGGTTCCCAAAGTCCTGCGAGTTGATTTGAATCGGCCCTAGGCGAGCGATAACGAGATTTAGTGTATCTACCGTTGAACGTCATCAAAGTCGTTGGCTTTTTAGTGAATTGCTTTGATTTCGTATCGTTCCAGCATTGTTAAACAATGACTTGGCTAGGAGCCTAACCAGTCGTAGGATAACTAGGCCTTCCTATGTTATGTCTGGTTTAGACTTCATGTCCTATATGTCAGTTTAACGTGTTGTGAGACAGGGGTCGAATCTTTCAACCAAACGGAACTGTCGGCTTGTACTGATAGTCTAGGTATGTCCTCTTTGTGTTGGTATCCACTGAGGGCCCAATGTTGGCCTAAAAACGATTGTATAATCAACGATCGGTTCTTATGAGCTGAAACACATATATTACAGACTAAAACAGGTGGTGGTAAAATCCTCCAATATATCTGTCTGATATTTTTATATATACAAACTATACCAGGTGGTGGTGAAATTCCCCAAATTTACCTGTTGATCTAACTACTATTGATTTCAGATCATATACTTACATATATTACAAACTATACACAGGTGGTGGTGAAATTCCCCAAATTTACCCGTTGATCTAACTACTACTGATTTAAGATCATATTATTACATATATTATAAATTATACAGGTGGTGGTGAAATTCCCCAAATTACCTGTCTGATCCGTCCTTATGGGTTCGAGATCATATAATGAATAAATTTAATGATGTATGAAGTATTATCATACACAGTTGATTTATGCTTGAAGTAAATGAAACGTTCGGGTGGTTGTCTTATGACTCCCATTTTATCAGGCTTCAAATACACATATGCGAGCTGTTACACCGCTGAGTTGCATATATCAGCTTCTTTAGTCACGTAAGTCACAATATTGTAGACTCATCTTTTGATGTACGTTGACAAGCTGGCACTCCTAGGCGGATCATCTAAAGCTTCGCTCTCGGGTCTGCTTGCAGCCTCGAGAATATACAAATTTGCCTTTATGATATACGAACCTGAAACGTGGAATTACTAAAGCAATTATCAGCAGTAATATAATATTTTGGACGAGGGTTTCGAACCTTATCCTTGTATCCGTCCTAAACAATGGTGATGCCCTGTTTGTAGTGGACAGCCCTAAGTTGTTCGGGCGGTGGTTTTTTGGGAGACCTCTCACCATATTTTTATATATTTTATATAAAATATGAAGAGAGAAACAGTACCTCACAATTGTTCATCCAAAATATACTTTTATGCATTATCCTATATCAACTATATAACGACCTTCTATATAACATTATTATTTATATACTATTTACCAATTATTTATACGTATGAGAAAAAGAATATATATATTTTATAATATTGCATACACGACCCGTAACAACACGATTCTAATTTTATTATTTACCATTTAATATACTGTTCTTGCTGCCGTAACACGAGTTTTAGGATATTGTTAAAATTTATATCATAGTTCCTTTATAAAAATAAATGTATTAATTTACCCATGATTTATGTTATATGAGTATTGTACTATATTATTTTGTCTTTATGTAGAATATAGTAATATTGACTTCTATTCATCTATAACACAAATATATTTTATATCTAATACTGCAGTGTAGGGCCAAAGTTCATATGTAATAGGTTTTCATCAGTATCTTATACCACATGTAGAAAATATTAATGTTCATGACTATAGGTATCATAATAAGCAAATTACTTTATGGATGTATAATAACTACTCTTTAAATTGGTTATTAAATGAAGTTAATTGTAGTAAGTTTTAGGTAAATAAATCTAATTAAACTTGTGATCTACTGGTTTCATTTCAAGACATTTCGATTGGCTAAGCAGTCCTGTTCGATAGACCTCCATAAAAGACTAAGGGTTACTACAATACACAACAGAGTCCTACTCTGACGATTCATGCCAAATAATATAAAGTTAATTCTATACTCATGAGTGTATATCAGAAGCCTATGTGTATGGGTATGTGGAGTGATATACGTGATCTGCTTTACTCATGTGTAGTGATGCAGATTGGTAGATTACTCCATATATGTGACATGTATGGGTTGAGATATAATCTCATGTAATATTCCAATTAAGAGATGGTTACACACACATCATATATCATATGTGTGTTTAATATTACCCGTATGTGGTAGTAATAGTTTCAAAATGTTTTTAAAAGGGGGGGGGGGACGTTACAACCTATCACAGCACCAAATATCTGTGGTCAGCACTAAATTAGCACTAAATGAGCAATAAATTTTGATATATAAAACGAGTGATTCTGCCGACGGTCACGGATAGTACACTGCTAGCTTAATTAAAAATTAGCAGTGTTCTCATTTTTAGTCCACCTATCACAGCACCAAATATCTGTTATCAGCACTAAATTAGCACTAAATGAGCACTAAATTTTGATATATAAAACGAGTGATTCTGCCGACAGTCACGACGGTCACGAATAGTACACTGCTAGCTTAATTAAAAGCTAGCAGTGTTCTCGTTTTTAGTCCACCTATCACAGCACTAAATGTCTGTTATCAGCACTAAATTAGCACTAAATGAGCACTAAATTTTGATATATAAAACGAGTGATTCTGCCGACGGTCACGGATAGTACACTGCTAGCTTAATTAAAAGTTAGCAGTGTTCTCATTTTTAGTCCACCTATCACAGCACCAAATATCTGTTGTCAGCACTAAATTAGCATTAAATGAGCACTAAATTTTGATATATAAAACGAGTGATTCTGCCGACAGTCACGACGGTCACGAATAGGACACTGCTAGCTTAATTAAAAGCTAGCAGTGTTCTCGTTTTTAGTCCACCTATCACAGCACTAAATGTCTGTTATCAGCACTAAATTAGCACTAAATTTTGATATATAAAACGAGTGATTCTGCCGACTTGACCTTTCTAGCTTTACAGACGTCGTTATAATTATAAACGCTAGTAGAACGGGTTATGGAGCGTTGATGTCATTAATGTCATACGCATTATGCAAACGCCTTATATTACCAACCTTTCCCCTCCTTTCCGCAAATCCGCACGCTGGATAGAGACAGGTGGTGCCACCTGTCGGCTAACCACGACTCGTGCCGGCGGGCGGCCCAGTACGTCGACGGCCTCGCGAGAACCGCACGCGCATAAGTGATTTGCATAGAACGCTTTTTCCTTAAACCCGCTCCTGTTGTTGGTGTGATATACGCAACCCTCTGAAGACGTGCTTTACGACGAGGATTGGGGATCCGCAGGTGAGTGCCGCTTAAATCTACCCGGCTGTGGATTTTGCCTCCTTCCACCACCAACAAATTCTACCTTCGTCACCCGCACCACCATATTAGTTCTGGTCCAATCGAGCCGCGATATATGTATTTTATTTTTTCCGCGATATATTTTCTATAATATTCCCGCTATATAATTATTTTACGTATTATTCCCGCTATATTTATATATTGTTCCGCTATATATATTTAAAAACTATATATAATCCCATTTTCTTGCTTAAATACTTTAATTTCTTTATTTTAATTCTTTTTTGAATCATTTTTTGGTTCATATCGTTACCCGCCACCCGCTAAGTCATATGAGATTCTATGCGTAATTTGTGCTGTATCATCGAATTATTGCCAAATTTATTTATTTTCAACCCGCATTGGCAGTATATTCATTTATTAATCCCGCGTGATCAGTATTAAATATGTATATTCAAAATTTTCAATAATATAGGTGTTACTTAGCATCTTTTCTTAACCGGCTTTAATAGACGGTAAGCTAACGAAATTTCGTAGCGCGTCGGATAGCAACGTCGCTTCGGCCGCTTCGAGTCACGTTCACTCGAGGCGAGTTTTAACATTTTATTTAACCGACCGCTGCACTAGTAAAGAGGTTTTGAGTTTTAGTTTTTTCTACGCTACTTTTAATTAGTTTTTTTTTCTTCGCCTCAATAAATTTAATCACTCAACATGAGTAAGAAAGGTGGAGAAACTATTGTTTCAGAGGCAAGCTCTGAAGACAATAGTAAATTAATTGTTCTTCAATATAAACGCGACATGTTATTTAGCCGCATGCAAAATATTTACGATAAATCGTTAAATATTTCCGATGAGAATAGTCAGAGAATATTTATTCACAATGCTTCCAATATTGATAATTTACGTAAGGAATTTGAATCTGTTTTGGACTCATATAATATGCTTTACATAAAAATTAACCCTCATAAAGCACAAACTATAAATTATCAATCATTTATCAGTTTTGATGAAATGTATTGTTCTGTCAAACAAATTTTAACTGAGATTACAAATGAAAATGAGTCATCTCAAACCGCAAACATATTGGCTACGCATTCATATAATTCTGTGCGCAAACCAAATCTACCTCCTATCGATTTAATTTCTTTCTCAGGCGATGTTCGTACATGGCCTCTCTTTTATACGCAATTTAAAAATATGGTACACGATAATCCTACCTTGTCGAATAGTGAGAAGGCATTTTATTTAATCGGAAAGTTATCTGGTCAAGCTTTATCTATTTGCGCGGGCCTTCCGCCAACCGCAGAAAACTATTTAATTATTTGGAACGCTTTAATCGAAAAATATGATGACCCTCGGTCACTCGCTAGTTCTTATTTTAATCAATTGCTAAACTTCAAACAATTATCCGCTAATAATGCATCTAATCTCGATTCTTTCGTAAACAACTTCGACTCGTCTGTACAAGCCCTTAAACAATTGCAGTTAAACGATTTAAATGACTTTATATTTTTACACCTCGCATTGCAACGCTTAGATTCCGATACTGTAAAGTTATTCGAAATTACATATCGTAAAGAAAATATTCCTTCCTATAAAGACCTCATTACATTTGTAAAAGAACAGAGTAAAGTTTTGTCTCGTTCTTCTTGTAAAACCGCAAATAATATTATTAACCCGCAAAATATAAATCGCAAACAAACATATAAAACAACTAAATCATTTGTAAATGTAAAGTCCAATTCACTTAATAATAATAAATATGAAAAATGTAATTTGTGTCAAAATGACTTTCATACGCATCTATACTTTTGTCCTTCTTTTATAAAGTTGACTCCGCATGAGAGGTATAACTTTGTTAAAGAGAAGTCATTTTGTAATAACTGTTTAAGTGTTAAACATAAAACATATGCTTGTTCTTCCAAACATGTTTGTTCGTTTTGTTCTGCAAAACATCACACATTGCTACATTTCACGAATAACGCTGATACTTCTCGAACAAACAGTTCTCCGCTTGTCGCTAAGTCGGTGTCACGCTATTCGCAGTCGCCGCAACGAGAGAACCGTGCGCTAGCGCACGTCAGTACGAGTGCCGATCGCTCAGAGCCGCGTAACTCGACCGAATGCGCCACGCATATGCCGCAGAGTAGTAATAATGAAACTTTAACTTTATTGAATAACAATAAATCGGTTTCGTTTGCTTCGGAACTTAAACCTTTTTCTACTATTTTATTGTCAACCGCGCAAGTTTACGCTACTTGTTATAATAATAATGACAAGTTAATTGTTCGATGTTTAATTGACAGTGGCAGTCAAAATAATTTAATAACATTAGATTGTTGCAAACGCTTAAATCTTCCTATAACAAAATTACTTAATTCATACTTGCAAGGTGTTGGTATGAACTCTCAACCGGTTTACGGTTATGTTAACTTTAATGTCGAATCCCGCGTTTACCCAGATAACAAATACTATATTCACGCTCTTGTAGTTGATTGTATAACTGATCGACTTCCCGCTAATTATATCGAAATTTCTGAGGACATGACTTACTTAAATAATTTACAACTCGCAGATTTAACCTGGAATGTACCAGGGGAAATAGAACTAGTTCTAGGTGTTCAACTATTTCCGTATATTTATTTAGGTGATAGGGTTGAATCTGGAACTCGCGCACCTCCCGCCATACATACCAGTTTTGGTTATGTATTAATGGGCGAAGTCCCATGTAATTCCGATGTGATACCGCCGCCGCAATCTTTCGCTTGTTTTACTGCGCATACGCCTATTGACATTGAGTCAAGCTTGCATAAATTTTTCGAGTTAGAAGAAGTCGCTTCTAAACGCTTTCTTAGTCCCGCTGAAATTGAGTGTGAGAATAATTTCGTCTCAACAACCAATTTTCAAAATAATAAATACAACATTGATTTACCGTTTTGTCGCAACCCTGATGACTTAGGTTGCTCCCGCGCTGTTGCACATCGCCGTTTCCTCGCTTTAGAACGCAAATTTAAAATTGTTCCTGGCTTACAGGACAGCTATAATAAAACAATAAGTGACTATATAGCAAATGGATATTTGTCAGAAGTTCCGGTCTCCGATATCAAGCATGTCGGTTATTACATACCACATCATGGTGTCGTACGTCCGAACAAAGATGGCGTCCGCGTAGTGTTAGACGCCAGCGCAAAAACTCATTCTGGCTTATCGCTAAACGACGTATTACACGTCGGTCCTAATTTGCAGTCTGATTTATTTTTGCTTTTGATCGACTTTAGATTATTTCCTATTGCATTAACCGCTGACATTAAATCTATGTTTCTTCGCATCGGTGTAAATGAACACCACCGCAAATATTTACGCATTTTATTTCGCTTTAACGCTAACGAACCTATCCGCACTTATAATTTTATTAGTTTACCGTTCGGTTTAAAATCAAGTCCTTTCTTAGCTATGCGTACATTACGTCAACTAGCTTCTGATTTTGGACACCGCTATCCTGAGGCATCTAAATTAATAGATACTCAATTTTTTATGGATGATTTTGTACATTCTGTTCCTGATGAACAAACCGCTGTAAGTGTTTCGCAAGATTTAATTAAATTATTTAAATTAGGTTCATTTGATCTTATTAAGTGGGCTAGTAATTCACCAGCTTTACTTGAAGCTTTTCCTGATTCGCATCGTATGCCTATTGACTTTGCACAGTCAGACCTATTTAATTGTAAAATCCTAGGATTATCCTGGGAGCCTATTCACGATATTCTCTCTTTGACCATTGTCAAAGTTGATGATAAATGCACAAAACGCACGATCCTTTCGTTCGTCGCGCGCTTATTTGACACGCTCGGTTTAGTCGCGCCCATTATTTTATTCGCCAAAATTCTTATTAAGGAACTTTGGTTGAGTAAAATTGACTGGGATGAAACGCCTCCAGAATCTATTCGTCGACGTTTCACCGCCCTCGCATTAGAACTTCCCATGCTTGCGACTTTGAGCATTCCGCGTCATTCTGGTGTTCAGTTAGGATCCGAGGTTTACATAGTAGCATTTTGTGACGCTAGCTTTAGTGGTTACGGATGCTGTGTGTATTTACATGTTACAGATTCGTTAGGTAATGTAACTGTCCGCCTTCTGTGTGCAAAGTCTAAAGTTTCGCCAGTTAAAATTGTAACGCTCGCTCGCTTAGAGTTAGTCGCAGCTTTGTTATTATCAAAACTTGTTAAATTAGTTCGAGATAGGCTATCCGCTCGCATTCCTATTAAAGGAGTCTACGCATTTTCTGACTCCACTATAGCACTTTCTTGGATTCATTCTTCTCCACATAGATGGTCTATATTCGTGAGCAACCGTGTGGCTAAGATACAAGAAAATCTTGCATTCGATTGTTTCTACCATATCGTAGGTAAAGAAAATCCGAGTGACTGTCTGTCACGTGGTATGTTACCTTCACAACTTCTATCGCATCCACTGTGGTGGAATGGTCCAACTTGGCTTAGTAAGCCCATTAACGAATGGCCTATTGTAGCCTTTTCACCTCTAGTTCAGGAGTCGCTTCCTGAATTTAAAATTAATAGTAAAACACTTACATCTGCAATTCAGTGTGAGTCACCGCTCTTAATTGATATAATTAACCGCATCAGCTCTTGGTCTAAATTGTTAAAAATATTTGTTTATATTCTAAAATTTATTAAAAAATTGCCAAATAATGAACCTGTATGTAATATTAATACCGCTGAAAAATTTATTATTAAAGCTATTCAAAACATATGTTTCGCTAAAGAAATTCAACTTTTAAAGATGAATGAATTACCATCTAAAAGGTTACGTAATTTATCAGCCTTCTTAGATGAGGATGGAATACTCCGCGTAGGGGGCAGGTTGTCTAAATCTTCCCTTCCATATGAAGTGAAATACCCCGCTATACTCCCTAAACGTCATCGTTTAGTGAATCTTATCATTGATCATTATCATGCATCGAGTTGTCATACCGGACCTGGACTACTTATGTCCATCATACGTCAACGTTTTTGGATTTTGGATGCTAGAACCGTCATTCGCTCTCGTTGCCGTCAGTGTAATATTTGTTTCCGTCTAAATCCGAAGCATCCGACTCCAAAAATGGCTGATCTACCCGCATTTCGTATTAGCGATGCCAAAGCATTCGTTCACTCTGGAGTAGATCTCTCGGGCCCGCTTAGTTATATTCCGATAAGAAGAAGAGGGCAGCATTCTTGTAAGGTATATATTTGCCTCTTTATATGCCTTGTTACTAAGGCAATTCATATTGAATTAGTGTCAGATCTCACTTCCGCATCATTTATTTCCGCTTTCAAGAGATTTATATCTCGCCGCGGTCCAGTATCGGTAATATATTCAGATAATGGCACTAATTTTGTCGGTGCCAAAGTAATGTTAGACGAAATGCATAATTTTCTGTTAAGTTCGACTTTTCAAGCTGAAGTCAAGCAAGAGCTATTGAATAGTCGAATAGAGTGGAAAATGATTCCTCCACGATCTCCACACTTTGGGGGGGCGTGGGAGGCTAATATTAAAAGTGTTAAAACGCATTTGTTTAGAGTAATAGGCAAACAACTTCTCACTTATGAGGAACTTTTAACGGTTTTAGTACAAATCGAATGTATTTTGAATTCAAGACCGCTTATTGCTGTCTCCGCAGATCCGCATCCGGACGTGTTAACACCCGCTCATTTCTTAATGTCAAGTCCTTTAAAGCACTTGCCTTCTTCTGAATTGCCAGACGCCCGCATAACGTTAACTAAACGGAAAGATCTTTTAGATCAACTCGTTCTTTCTTACTGGAAGAAGTGGCGAGTTGAGTATTTACATACATTACAAGTGCGCCAAAAATGGTGTACTCCGGAACGCTCCGTGGAAATAGGCACCATAGTTCTATTAGAAAACGATAATTTGCCACCTTTGAGTTGGCCCTTAGGTATAATTACGGAAGTCTATCCAGGATCAGACGGAGTTATCCGAGTCGCTACTGTAAAAACTAGTACTGGAGTTTACAAACGTCCAGTTGTCAAACTTTATCCTTTACCGCAACAGTAACCTTTCAAAGTTTCATTTAACATATAGTAACATCTTAATTATTAGTAAAATTTAGTTCAATAATCGTTTATATTGTTTTATTCATTGATACCGCACTCATTAGCATAATTTTCAACCGCTACTTATATTTATTTTATATATCCGCACCGCACTTTATTTTCGCTTAGGCCTTATGCCTGCTCTATCCTCTCTTTTCTTCTTTTCGCATCTTCTGTTGAAAGTTCTATGAACTTTCAAGGCGGGGTGCATGGTTAGGCGCCTTATATTACCTACCTTTCCCCTCCTTTCCGCAAATCCGCACGCTGGATAGAGACAGGTGGTGCCACCTGTCGGCTAACCACGACTCGTGCCGGCGGGCGGCCCAGTACGTCGACGGCCTCGCGAGAACCGCACGCGCATAAGTGATTTGCATAGAACGCTTTTTCCTTAAACCCGCTCCTGTTGTTGGTGTGATATACGCAACCCTCTGAAGACGTGCTTTACGACGAGGATTGGGGATCCGCAGGTGAGTGCCGCTTAAATCTACCCGGCTGTGGATTTTGCCTCCTTCCACCACCAACAAATTCTACCTTCGTCACCCCATCTAGAAAATTAGCATATTTAAATTTGATGATCAGAATACTTCAGCTTTTGTATGAATTAAGAATCAGTGAACATGGGGACTACAGGGTACCCTCAGACAGGACTTTAAAAATTAAAAATAGATTTACTAATCATCGTCATCCGAGCGTTAAATCCCGGTTGCGAGCGGAGCGTTCTCTCCGACGCCTAGGGTCCGGTTTGCTACTTTTTCTACTACACTTCATGTGGGCTTTAGTATCCCTCGTTTTGAGACGATTGGTATGCATGTCACCCTTCACAACATCAATACAGCATTTCTTGGGCCTGTTGGGCCTGCCCCTTCGACTGGGACCTGGCGGAAGCGGCATGACTAGACATTTATTCCCCAAATAATTAGCCTATCTCAGTAAAACGTGGCCGTACCAGTGTAAAAAGAGATTGCCTGCATATTTAGCCCAGATAACAGTCAAGTCAATTAAACAATTTAAATTTAAAAGTTTAAAAATATGTATAGCCAATATTTTCTTAAGTTTTCGCGACTTGTATACATAATAAAACTACGTTTTAACGGTTTTAAGCGCGGTAATTTTATTTGATTTTGGTTTTTCCGACGTTTCGGCCACTTTTCAGTGGCCGTGATCACGGAAGACAAAGATGTCAAGTGTCAACGAGTATTGTTAAAGTTTTATTTAGCCTACCGCCAACTTATTAATTTTAATTATTTAATTTTTAATTTTGTTTATGGTTATTATTTAATCTATGGGAGCCTAATCTAATTTACTACCGCTTCGCAACATGTTATGGCTTGAAGAGAAGAAGCGGCGCAAGAAACTCTTCAGCAAACATGCCTAGCTCTAATAATTTTATATAATATTAAAATGGGTGGAAGGAAAAATAAAAGTAATTATCAGTCAAGTTGGTTTGTGTTCCGTTGTACGCAGAAAGAGCTCACAGTGTCTTGAGGTCTGGCAGCTGGTTTTTGCTGGGTTTGGGTCTTAATAGTTTTGATAATTGGATCCCAAACAGGTGGTACTTGCCAACCATCTTCTCTATTGAAATTTGGGTGTTTTTTGATTTCAATAGCCTCACGCATCATTCTAGGTATGAAACGATTCTCTTTCGCGAGGATTTGTGGGTTATCGAATCTGATGTAGTGGTTGGGTTTATCCAGCGTGTGTTCACTGATCGCAGACTTCGTAGACCTTGTGTGTTTCATGTCAGCAATGTGTTCTTTTACTCGTGTTTTTATGCTCCTCTTTGTTTGCCCAATGTATGACAATCCACACTCACAATCAAGCTTGTAAACCCCTGCATCCTGGAGTGGGATATTGCATTTCACAGGTCTCAGAAATTGGGTAATCTTTTTCTGCGGCTTGAAATATGTTTTGATTGAAGCTCGCCTGAGGATGTGACCAATTCTGTCTGTGACCCCCTTGATGTAGGGTAGGGTAGCAGGGCACCGCTCAACTGAAGGTGGTTTGGGGCCTTTGTGACGTTGGTGTGGAGTCTTCAGCTGATTAAATTTTCCATGCTCTCTGAAACAAAGATTTGCCCACGGTAATTCTGACCACGGTTCACACAGGTGCAGTGCACAATAGGGCGTCCCCCGCAAGCGACTCTCACCGATGCGCCCCCGTCGGTGTGAACTCTCGCGCATGCGGCGAAGGGGGGCCGCCACCCTTCACGCAGCGCCAAACCTGGCGGGTCGAGAGGAGCAGAGTGCCGTATAGGCACGTGGAATGTGAGAGGTGGAATGAAAGATAAGATGGACGAAATGATTGATATAATGAATGAGAGAAGCCTGGATGCCTTATGTCTGACAGAGACAAAGCGGAAGGGGTGCGACGTCGATGACCTCCCCGGTGGCATGCTTGCTCTGTGGTCCGGCGTGGACCTGGACGAGCGTGCAAGTGGGGGGGGTAGGCGTCTTACTCTCATCCCGCTTTGTACATACATACATACATAACTTCACGCCAGTTCCCTTGCGGGGTAGGCACGAACAACAGAGCGCCATTTAGGCCCATTCTTACACACCTCACTTGCTTCTTTGACATTCATAACTCTTGTCATGCACACTCGTCTCTTCTTAAGGCTCCTGACATCACCCTCCGCTAGTACACAATCAATTTGATCATGGAAGGTGTGTCGTGGCCTTCCACGACTTCTGCATCCATCCACTTTTGCATTGTATATCTGTTTAGTCATTCTTTCATCATGCATTCTTTCCACATGCCCGGACCACCGGAGCATTCCTTTCCTTACCTTCACCCCGACACTCTCTTTCAGACCAACTCTCTTTCTTACTTCGGTATTACGAACGCGGTCCGCGAGCGTCACTCCGCAGATTTTGCGCAGTGCTCGCATCTCAACCGCGTTTACTCTACTTTCATGCTCTCTCTTCCATACCCAACTCTCGCTTCCATACGTGAGCGTAGGTACCAGCACCGCGTTGTGTATGGCGAGCTGGGCCTTCTGGCTGAGGTTCTTAGCGCCTAGAAGTTTACCTAACGCTCCATTCAAACTATTCCCCAAATTTACTCTTCTTTCTATATCAGCGGTGTACCTTCCATCCCTGATGAGACGAGAAGATGGACGAAATGATTGATATAATGAATGAGAGAAGCCTGGATGCCTTATGTCTGACAGAGACAAAGCGGAAGGGGTGCGACGTCGATGACCTCCCCGGTGGCATGCTTGCTCTGTGGTTCGGCGTGGACCTGGACGAGCGTGCAAGTGGGGGGGTAGGCGTCTTACTCTCATCCCGCTTTGTGTCTGGAGTAAAAGCTTATTGTCTGGTGTGTGCAATGCTGGATCATGGATCCTTATAACACAGCTTCGCTGGTTCTATTACATGATTTATTGTGGACTGTATAGGGTATATAATTGAGAGTGAGAGGTATGCCAAATCCTGCACAAAAACCAATGGGGTAATAAGCACCACTAACCTCGGAATCCACCTCCAATGGGGCAGCTAGACAGCTCCTGAAGTGCACGGCACTAACAAGTCCTCGGATGGCACTTAGGTTTAAGTTATGGCACACTCACACCAAGAGCAAGCACGGCTTGTATCTAAAGTTTAATAGGATCTCCAAGAATGGGATGTGAAACGTTCACTTACACGGAGAAAACGGAACGTCTGAACTGACTTCGCGTGCGTTGGAGACTGGTTCGCCACCACGCAATGGCGGCGAGACCGAAAGCCAGCGGCACTTACAAAACTACCCACGTTAGTATAAATCGTGAGGATCCAACATGGTGAGCCCGAGACTTCTCTGGGTCCGCCTAAAACTGGGGATCACGCGAGTTTTTCTGGTCGCAGCTTATGCTCCCGTAAGCTCAGCGGATCCCCAAGAACTCGAGAAGTTTTGGGAGTCTGTGAGAGAAATTCTGGATCTGGCTGAAGGGAACGAAAGACTAATTATGTGTGGTGATCTTAATGGCTGGGTGGGGACCAAACGAGACGGCCTTGAGGCTGTCCTTGGACCCTATGGTGACAAGAGAGTGAACGATGCTGGTAGGCCAATCATAGACGTATGCATGGAAAGAAACTTGCTTGTGTCGAACATCCTATTCCATCATAAGGATATTCACACGTATACATGGGGAATGAATGATCAGAAAAGTATGATTGATCTGATTTTAATTGATAGTCGCCTCCGAAACACAATAATGGATACAAGAGCCTACAGAGGCCCCACTCTTGAAACGGACCACTACCTGGTGATAAGCCGGTTTGTGGGCCTTTTCAAGAAGTGGAGACACTGGCGAGTGCGTACCAATTTCGGGGAGCTTGAAAGAATAGTGTGAAAAATTGGAAGATGTTAGTGTAAGGAGTATGTATGCGCGCCTAGTCGAAGAAAGGCTTGCAAAAGCGGACTTCTCCGACTTAGATGTGGATAATGACTGGGATAGTATGAAAGAAAGTATAGTGGAAAGCGCAAAAGAAGCATGTGGATGCGCAAAGAGGCACATAACAACGAAAGGTGATGAATGGTGGGACGCGGATGTTAAATCCAGCGTAGAGAGAAAGAGAAAAGCCTGGCTGGATTATGTTGCTCCCTTGCAACAGAATGACAGTATGAAAGAGATGAAGAAAGAAATTTATCGCCTCTGCAAGAATGAAACCAAAGCTTTAGTGAAAGAGAAGCGTGAAAGAATAAAATTGAAAGAAGAAGAGAAGCTGACGGAGAACTTCGAGGCGAATACCAAACTCTTTTGGAGAGAGGTTAAGAAGTCTCGAGGTTGTTCGTCAGCTTCCAGAATGGAAAGAATAAAATCTAAAGCAGGGGACGTTCTTGCTAACCCACAAGAGGTATTAGCGCGATGGAGTGAATATTTTAGAGAAATGTATGATAATATCCCGGATGCTGGCACCACGACTGAGTCTGTGACCGACTCCGAGGAGTCAGTATCCGAGATCACTTTGGAAGAGATCGAATGGTCGATAAGAAGTCTGAAAAATGGAAAGGCAGGAGGAATCGATAGTGTGTCTGCTGAGATGATCAAATATGGTGGAACCTGCGTCCGGGACGCTTTCCTGTCCTTATGCAACTTGTGCTGGAGGACGGGAAAGGTTCCCAAGGACTGGAGGCGCGCTGTCATCGTGCCCTTGTATAAAGGCAAGGGATCACGTATGGAGTGCGCCAGCTACAGGGCCATCAGTTTGATCAGCACAGCATCTAAAGTGTATGCGAAGATTATTGAAAAGAGAATGAGAGTTGTATCCGATGGATTACTGTGGGATGCACAAGGTGGCTTCAGAAATGGAAGGGGATGTATGGATCAAGTTTTCTCTCTCCGCAATATCGTAGAGAAGCAGCTGGCTATGGGCCGGAAGGTTTTCTGCGGTTTTGTGGATCTAGAGAAAGCATTTGACAGGGTTGTGCGGAAGGACCTCTGGGACATATTGCCCGGATTTGGACTAATGGCCAATTGATGCGTGCTGTGCAGTCCACTTACGAGGACTGTATGGCATGCGTGCGAGTGGAAGGCAGCCTGTCGCCCTGGTTTGACGTCAATATTGGCGTCCGCCAGGGCTGCGTGCTGTCAGCTTTGCTGTTCATCCTATATCTGGACGATTGTCTCCAGAGAATAAGATTGATGGATGTTGGGGTGCGGATGAGTGATCTAGTTGTAAGCACCTTGCTTTATGCGGATGATGCCGTGCTTTTAGCCGAATCGCCATCAGAACTGCAAACACTAGTCACAATGATGAAAGATGACTGTCAGGCGAGAGGCTTACATTTGAATGCGAAGAAAACAAAGGTTATGGTGTTTGAAAGAGAAGAAACCAGAACGAATGCAAGGATAATGGTCGATGATGTTATGCTAGAGCAAGTGAATGAGTTTGTATATGATGTGCATTTAGCAGGGATGGAAGGTACACCACTGATATAGAAAGAAGAGTGAATTTGGGGAATAGTGTGAATGGAGCGTTAGGTAAACTTCTAGGCGCTAAGAACCTCAGCCAGAAGGCCCAGCTCGCCATACACAACGCGGTGCTGGTACCTACGCTCACGTATGGATGCGAGAGTTGGGTATGGAAGAGAGAGCATGAAAGTAGAGTAAACGCGGTCGAGATGCGAGCACTGCGCAAAATCTGCGGAGTGACGCTCGCGGACCGCGTTTGTAATACCGAAGTAAGAAAGAGAGTTGGTCTGAAAGAGAGTGTCGGGGTGAAGGTAAGGAAAGGAATGCTCCGGTGGTTCGGGCATGTGGAAAGAATGCATGATGAAAGAATGACTAAACAGATATACAATGCAAAAGTGGATGGATGCAGAAGTCGTGGAAGGCCACGACACACCTTCCATGATCAAATTGATCGTGTACTAGCAGAAGGTGATGTCAGGAGCCTTAAGAACAGACGAGCTTGCATGACAAGAGGTATGAATGTCAAAGAGGCAAGTGAGGTGTGTAAGAATAAGCCTAAATGGCACTCTGTTGTACGTGCCTACCCCGCAAGGGAACTGGCGTGAAGTTATGTATGTATGTATGTAAGTTATTCGAATCCATTTTGATATATTAATATAATTAAGTAACGTGTTATACTTGATAGGTTTAAACTTAATGTGACTCACCCAGCAGGAACTTAAGTCCCATAACTTGGCCGACGAGGACCCCGACGTTCACCCCCATGGGGCACACGGCGCCCATCGAGCCGGCCAAGCTCAAAGGAGACAACTCAGTCAGGTACATAGGAACTATGCTTGTTGTGAGACCTTGAAAAATTAATATTAATATTTTGACTAATTTCTCAGACGAATAAAAGTACAGACAGAGCATCAAATGAAGTGAAGGAATTTTTTTAAACTTGTGTGCGTAAACTTTTGTTATATTACACGTGGTTTGCGTCTTATTGGTTAATAGTAATGTGTCCATGGGAAACTATTCCACCTTTATGCGTACTAACTCAATTATTTAATAGTAAGTTCTCGTAACTCGTTGCGGCGCGATCGGCTTCCTAATCCATAATCGGCTTCCTTTAGCCGACTTCACTCTGAGAGCTCAGGGCTCGGTCTACTGATTTCGTTCGTCTGAGGCTAATTTATTATTTACTGCAACTTAGTTCAAGTCTAATTCAGATATTTCACGAGAACCCTACTATACCCTATTTCAGGATAAAAGTTTTCCTGTCCTGGATAATATATCTTGGATATAAGCTGTCTAAAATTTTTAAATCGAAGTTTCATGAACTGTCATCAATTGATTTTTAAAAAGAGTACGGTCTGCAAAAAAAATAAGTGGAAAATTTTATCCAAAGAAAAATATTAGTAAAATTCAAGCCAGTATATTACAAAAAGTTTCTAGAAGGCGAACAAATGTATAAATATTAAAAATATAGAAAATCATCGATACTTACCACCAGATAAACCGACCAGCAGTCTCCCTATAATTAACATTTCAACAGAGTTAGCTTTCTCGCAGAAAAGAAACATAACGGCGCCTGCGACCGACAAACCGTTGGTGACAACGGTTGCCATTTTTCTGAAAAAAAAAGTCAGTTCAACAATGAGCGCGTTCCACTAAGCATTCAGGACGACCACGCCCACTTAAATGGAATGGATTATGGAGCGTTGATGTCATTAACGAAATTCTTTTTTTTATTGCAGGATATCAGCTGCTGCTCTCTTAAGGGAGACTGGAACCTGGTCACTAATGCCGGAACACAACTCAAGGTTCTTATGGCGACATACTTTAGACCAGGGGTGGTAGCCATCCAGTCGGGCAAATGCCCTACCACCTGGCAAATTTATTTTATTTATCTTGAGAAAGTTGTGTTTTGCACCAGCTGAAGGGACTCCCATATACCCCTCAGTGGAACCAGAGGGTATGTACAAAGGTATTCCCCCAGCGTTGACTAGAAAAAGGGGTATAGGATAGGGGGGGGTGATAATCAGAACTCTCACTCACCAAGTGAAACATGATTAGTCTAAGCCATACCATTTCATGCCAATATTCTGTGTAAGTATGGTATTACACCACTTAAACTAGCCCAAGGAACATAATCAAGATGATGATGATTCCAGCATGGCTCTACCACCTCATCATGAGCCCACAATGGGGATTGTTCACTTTTTTTCAATTTAGCTTTTTGAAAAACCATTTCGAGGAATAGTGTTCCTAATCATTTCTGTCTAGTTAAAATTCCAAAAAACGTACAATCCCCTTGTATTTTGAAAGAAATGCGTTTGACCTTTATTTGACCTTACTAAATCCTATGACGTCATTTACGTCTGGTGAAATGCAAGGCTCCTTCAAATACCCCCGAAAAAAGAATTTTGCCCCCTTCAGTCTCTATCCAACACACATACACCAGACCTGGATTTGAGGCAAACTCGGATCTCAGGTATTCTGAGTCTGACTCAGGCCCTTTTTTATTGTTTACGTTACGGGTCCCGATGTGGACCTGCCCAAATCATCCAACAATATGCGCGCCCTCAAAATAGCCCAAGTTATTTACAACAGCAAAGTCTCAGGGGTTGACGAAATAAAAAACATAGGAAGAAACAAAATTTCTATTTATTTTAAAACATTCTCTGAAGCTAACTCATTCTTATCCCACCCTGTCCTAGAGTTAAATAATCTTACAGCAATAATTCCCCGTTTCCAACTTACCCGTATGGGTGTAATTCATTCAATCCCTCTAGATTGGTCTTTGGAGGACTTGGTTTCATGGACTGAGTGCCGTCCAGAGTCTTCTATAGTAATTAAAGCGAGAAGACTAAATAAAAAAAAACGTGTTGAAGATACAACCTGCTGGGAACCCACTGGTACTGTAGTTCTCACCTTTTTAGGCCAATCCCTCCCAAGCCATGTTTATTGTTGCAACCTCTCTCAACCTGTTGGAACATATACCCTTCCCACTATACAGTGCCTAAAATGCTGTCGTTTCGGACACATCCGTGACAAATGCCGATCTAACTCACGCTGTTCTCGCTGTGCTGGCCCGCATGAAAATGCCACTTGTCAGGTACCTGAGGATAAAATTACTTGTTTGTTTAGTTCTGGTAACCATGCAGCCACTGACTCTAGATGCCCCGAACATGCACGCCAAAGAAACATTAAAGTCATAATGTCCACTGAAAATATTGGATATGTTGAGGCAGCCCGTAGATTTATACCTGTTCGGACTTCATATGCTGACATTTCCTCAACAGTTCCAAACAAATCTGCCTACATACCCTATCCCTCCCCTAATTCTGTTCCCTCGCTTATGTGCCCTGAACCTTCCCCCAATACTATTCAATCTGCACCAAATTCTTCATATAGGAAAACTATCTATATACATAGAAAACCTAGACAGGAGCTAGGTACAACATATGATCATCTAGCCCATGCTAATATTGTCTCCTCACCACCTTCCTCTTTACCAAATGGTTGTGCTCTTGGCGATAACTCCCCTAATATCTCTACCGCTAATGATAATTTAGTACAAATTTTGTCAACAGCTTTAATTAATATATTTTCTAAATGTGGTGATATACAACCGTACAATGTCATAGATATGCTTCAAAAAATTATTACGTCACTTATAAACTCTTCTATCCAAAATGGCGAAGGTCCTTCAATGGAACTGTCGTAGTGTTAATAATAAAAAACATGAAGTATCTTTTTTAATTAATCAGTTTAATCCTTACCTTTTTGCCCTCTCTGAAACATGGTTGAACCCTGGTTCTTTATTTCGAGTGCCTGGGTTTTCATGTATCCGAGATGATAGATCGGATGGTTGGGCTGGTTGTGCTATTCTTGTTAGAAGAAATATTACATTCTCCCGTTTCACCCTCCCCCCTCACTCCCCAGATATTAATATTGTAGCTGTCCGTTGTCTTAATATAACATTTGTGTCTGTCTACATCCCTTACCCCAATGCTCTCCTCATACAAGAACTTTTCTCCCTCTTATGCCATCTTCCTGTCCCTCTCCTCATTCTAGGAGACCTAAATATCCGCCATACTTTGTGGGGTTCAGCTTCCTGTGATCCTATTGCTCCAGCATTTCTTGATATCTTAAATGATCTAAACTTATGCATCATTAATGATGGAACCCCTACGCGTAGAGTCTCTCCCCTTCAAAATCCGAGTGCCCCTGACCTTACTTTATCCTCTCCCTCCATAGCCTACTCTCTTTCATGGTCTGTTCTTTCTAACTGTTATGGAAGTGACCATCTCCCTATTCTTTGTTCCTTGCCTGATTCTTCACCCCCTCCTGTCACTCCAATCCCTCTCTTGAGATTTAGACTCGCACTAGCTGACTGGCATAAGTTCTCTTCCTTGGTACAAAGTAAATTAAACTCTCTTCCTGATGTTTCTTCTCTGAATTTTACTTCCCCCTTACTATCCCCTTAAAAAACTCTGTAAAAAATAAAATTCCCTCCCCTGCTTGGTGGGATTCTGAATGTTCCGCTATAGTAAAAAAGCGCAAAGAAGCGGAGATTAAATTTACCAGGAGCCTCACATATGATAATTACTTAGAATTTCAGAAAGTCTCTGCTTCCTCTAAAAGACTGTTGCGTTCAAAGAAAAAAAAAGGTTGGCAAGCCTTCTGCGAATCCCTTTCTCCCAGGACTCCAGCTTCTATGATATGGAAGAAAATAAAAGCCTTTAGAAAGTCCCAAAGTGACGATAATATTAATTCCAATAATCCATCTTCCTGGCTTCCCAATTTCATGCACAAGCTTGCACCTCCTTTTGTTCCCCTTGAACCTTGTCCCCCCATCAGTTGTTCCCCTTCAGATGAGTTGAATCCCATGAATTCTAAATTTTCTTTTGGAGAACTATGCGCTGCCCTAGATCATCTCCGAGACTCTTCTCCTGGAGTAGACGGCATTACTTATTCCTTTGTAATTCAGTCCTGTGAATCTTTTAAGCATTTTCTACTGAACCTTCTGAATCAGATTTTTCTTTCCGGATCTATCCCAGAGTCTTGGAAAAAGCAAATAATTGTTCCAATATTAAAACCTGGCAAGGATGCTTCAGACTCTGATGCTTATAGACCTATAGCCCTATCTTCAGTCCTTGCTAAAATTATGGAGCATTTAATTAAAAATCGACTCGAGTGGATCGTAGAAAGCAAAGGCATATTAGCCAACAGCCAGTTTGGTTTTAGACGAGGTTTAGGTACAATGGACAGTCTCAGCCTTATTACCTCAGACATCAGATTAGCTTTTTCCCGAAATGAACATGTCGTAGGAGTCTTTTTAGACATAACGTCTGCATACGACAACGTCAACCTTCAAATACTCAGGCAGAAGCTGCACAATCTGAGTATCCCCCCGAGGATTGTCAACATTGTTTCCAATATGTTCATGGAGAGATCAATCTCCGTCCGCGTTTCGGGAATCGACTCCCCCCCCGCGTCTTGTATGGAAAGGTTTACCCCAAGGCTCTGTCCTCAGCCCGATCCTCTATAACATTTATACGGCTGATTTAGAATCTTCTGTAAGCTGCTTTTGCAAAGCCCTTCAGTATGCCGATGACATTGCTCTATATGCCACTTCTGACTCTTTCAGTGATGCTTCAAACCGTATCAATTCTGCTCTTTTTTATCTTAACTCATGGCTTTCAGAGCACGGTTTGTCACTTTCTGCTTCAAAAAGCTCGGCTGTAATATTCTCCCGCAAAAGAGATATTCCTGCCCTAGACATTCACATTAACAATCATCCAATCCAAATTGCTAACTCTGTTAAATTCCTAGGTGTCTTCCTCGATGCCAAACTTTCAGGCCTCCCCCATCTCAATTATATTTGCGCAAAAACAGAAAAAAACACTAACGTAATTCGAGCCGTGTCAGGTGTTAGGTGGGGATCTCACCCCTATTGTCAGAAGCTGCTTTATAATGCCATCATCCGCAGCCATTTTGACTATGCCTGCTTCATATTGGAACCCTGCAGTAAATCCGCTCTCATGAAACTGGAACGCATACAAGCCAAATGCCTCGGAATCATCACAGGCGCAATGAAATCTTCTCCAACAAATGCCCTTCAGATTGAGTGTGTAGACCCTCCTCTTGCTCTTCGCAGGCAGCTTCTGTCGGACAGATTCTTTTATAAAGTGATAGAGCTCTCAGATCATCCCCTTCTAGGTATCTTAGATCAACTCCTTCAAATATCGTTCACATCTAGTTATTGGACTCACAAATGTCTTCCACTTCTTATAAATTCGTATAAGAAACTAGTAGATCTCCCTCTTGGCATTTTCCAGAATTATAAAAATCCTGTTTTTGAGTCTAGTTTTGAAAGCCTTATTTATAAACCTAATGTTATTCTAAATCTAGATATTCACAAAAATTCTTCAGATGCTAATCAATTATTTTGTAAAATTACGCAGGATCGTTGGCCAGACCACCTTCAGTTTTTCACCGATGCATCACGGCTATCTCAAAATGGCCCTGTTGGTTCAGCTATTTGGATTCCCAAATACAAAATTATTTTAAATTTCAAAATTCCTCCTCCTAGTTCTGTGTTCACTGGCGAATCAATCGCTATTCTAGAAGCCGTCCTTTATATTGAATCCCATAACATAAGTAAATCTATCATTTTTACTGATTCCTTAAGCTCCCTACAGGATATCTCAAAATTACCTTTACATGCTAAACATAACTTTGTCATCTCCCTAAAAATAAAGGAAGCCCTCTTTCGTTGTCACTCGTCTGGTTTAGATATAGTACTTGCCTGGATCCCAGGTCACTGTGGAATTGGTGGAAATGAGATTGCCGACTGTTGCGCCAAGGAAGCTGTCTGTTCGGGTACCAGTTTTTTCCTAACAACAACACAAACATTTGTTGAGATTTATCACTATTTGGATCATAATGGATTCTTTGCAAGATACCATGTCACAACTTGTTACTTCTTTCAAGCAACGCATGGACAACTTTGAAGGAGAGCTACAGAAAGGGCACTCTTCAACAACTTTGTCCTCACTAGCAGCAGAATTTTCCACATTCAAAGTCTTCACTCTAAATACTTTAAAGGTACTGCAATCACAAATTGAACTTCTCCAACAATCCACTGATAATATGGAGATGTATAGCAGGAGAAAGATTCTACTGATTCATGGAGTAAAAGAAGATAAACAAGAGGATCTTGTTGACATAGTTTCTAAGTTAGTTATCAGTAAGTTAAAGCTGGATGATTTTAGTCGTGAACATATCCGTCGTTGTCACAGAATGGGAAAGCCCCCATCTACATCTAAGAAACCCAGGCCTATTCTACTTAAGTTAAGTGATATTTCACTTCGCAATTTAGTTTGGTCAGCTAAATCTAAACTCAAAGGTTCCGGTGTGACAGTTTCTGAATTCCTTACAAAGATGAGACATAATACTTTCATGGAGGCCAGAAAACGCTTTGGTATATCCAAGTGTTGGACACAAAACGGTACAATCTTTGTAACGGCTGCTGATGATAATCGATTTCGTATTAAACAGCTATCTGATTTGGATAATATTGCTTTGCCAAGAGAGGATCCGCAGTCAATCAAGGACGCTCCTGCTGCTACTAAAACGCGAAGGGCTGCGACGACATCCAAAAAGTGATCTTAATGGGTTTCATTAGAAGATATATGTTATTTTATTTTCTTCACTTATTATTATTTTCATTTTTTTTTATACATCTTATAATTTAATGTGTGACACTTCATTTCGTATATTTTTCCAACTTTTCGATTTAAGAAACACATTTTATGTTTTAATTTTTTTTAAAAACTTGCTTGGTTTAGATATATTTATTTCATGTTTCTGTTTCGTATTTTATAGGTTATATTTATATTTACTTTTTATTTTTCTTTTCTGTGTCGACAATTGATGGTGCGTTCAGAAACCTAAAATAAGTTTGTCAATTCGTTTGAAAGTGTCACATTGTAATATTTTTTTTTTACGGTTTTTCATGTGATGTTTGTGTTGTTTTAATATTATCTTACTATTTTTTTCCTTTTTGTAACTGGTAGGTGTAATGTGAGCAATTTGTTTAATTTTTATTTAAAATATTCTACCATTTATTTCATATAATTTATTTTTTACAGTTTACAATCTTTGTAATATATATAGCTTATTTTAATATTTTGATGAATATCTCTAACGATAGTGAAAGTGAGGCCGAATATGTGTCTTGCTCTTCGGATAGTTTTTATAGTGACAGTAACCCATCATTAAACGATCTCCTTGAGGCGCGCTTTTCAAGTGTTACACCTAACTTCAATGTAGTTCATATAAATGCGCAGAGTATTCCAGCTCACTTTATAGATATGTTGGCGTCGTTTAGTCAAAAAAGTATACATGCTATACTAGTTTCAGAGTCCTGGTTGAAACCTTGTCTTCTCTCAACTACCTACACCATACCTGGTTACCAGCTTATAAGGAATGACCGTACGGGCAGTGGTGGTGGAGGTATCGCTATTTATCTTCAATCGCACATTCCATACTCAATCGTTAGCATGTCTCCACAGCCTCCTCCGCCTGATGCTGGTGAACACCTGTTCATTGAGGTGGAACTATGTTCAACAAAGGTACTGGTTGGTGTGTTTTATAGCCCTTCCCTTAGAATAAATTACTTCACATCATTCGAAAATCTTCTAGAAAATATAGCTCCTATTTATAATCACACTATTATTATGGGTGATTTCAACACATGTCTTCTTAAGCGTGATCAACGTAGTACTTCCCTCGAGTCCCTAGTTACAGCTTCAGGCCTGACCATCCTTCCGCTGAAAGCGACTCATTGTTTTCCTAATTCTATTCCTTCTCTTTTAGATTTGATTCTTGTATCTTCCCTCCCACACGTCGTCACACATGGTCAGTGCCCGGCGGACGCTTTCTCATATCATGACCTGATTTTTCTTTCGTATAATATTCGTCCGCCAAAAGCCAAGCCTAAAATTATCCTGCAACGTAATTTTGGTGGTATTAATTCGGATAATCTACTCAAGGACTGTCGTGACTCGGATTGGTCGAGGGTCTACAATGCAGTTACTACTGATAAAAAGGTGAATGTATTTAATGAAATTCTATTGAAACTGTATGACTCACATGCACCCATGCGACGAGTTAAAATTAAGCATCTTCCTGCACCGTGGCTTACCGATGACATCAAGAAACTTATTCACAAAAAATCTTTGGCCAAGACCAAATATAAAGTCAATCCATCCATCGACAACAAATTGACTTTTATAACTATTCGTAATCGCTGTAATAGAGTGTGTAGGGACGCACAACGCCGGTACATTCATGAATCAGTTGACAATGATAATCCGTCTAAGATATGGAAATTTTTAAAATCGTTGGGAGTTGGTAAGTCAGTCCAAAATACTGTCCCAAAAAACTTCAACATTGATAACCTCAATCAACATTTCTCATCCGTTTCAAGCTTTGACAATACTATAAAGTCGAATACACTGAAAAATCTTTCTTCTGTTCCAACTCCTTCACATTCTTCTTTTTTTCTTAGTCCATTATCTGATTGTGATGTTAAGATCGCTATTAATTCGATTTCTTCAAATGCAGTCGGCAGCGATGGTATTAGCCGTAATATGATTATCCCTATCCTAGATGTCATTAATCCTATTATCACCCATATATTTAATTCCTCATTAACCAGTGGCATCTTTCCAGTTGCATGGAAAGAGGCACAGGTTATTCCTCTCCCTAAAAAACTTAACCCTACATCCTTCTCAGAATTCCGTCCAATTTCTATTCTTTCATTTCTGTCTAAAGCTTTAGAGCGCGTAGTTCATAAACAATTAAGTACCTTCCTCAGTCAAAATTTATTATTAAATCCTTATCAATCCGGGTTCCGTGCAGGTCACAGCACAGTAACAGCTTTATTAAAAATTACTGATGACATCCGTTATGGGATGGAAAATGGTAAGTTGACTATACTATCGCTGCTAGACTTTAGCAGTGCCTTCAACAATGTTGACTATGATATTTTGCTCGGAATTTTTCGCAATCTTAACATATCTCCAACAGTAATAGACTGGTTTCACAGTTACCTGCATGGACGCCGGCAGCGGGTTCGTGTTGATGACGATTTTTCGTCGTGGTGCGATTTAACTGCCGGCGTTCCGCAGGGCGGCGTTTTATCTCCTCTTTTGTTTGCTGTGTTCATTAACTCCATTTCCGATCATCTGACTTCATCCTATCACCTCTATGCAGACGACTTACAAATCTACACCCAAGCTGCGGCAGATGACTTATCTAATGCTGTTGACCAAATTAATTTAGATTTGAAATACATACATCATTGGAGTACAATGTTTGGTCTTGCAGTAAACCCTCAAAAGTCTCAAGTGATAGTCATCGGTAGCCCAAGAATGAGAGCTAAAGTAAACTGGCCAGCTTTACCGAAGGTTGTCTTCGACGGTACATCTATCCCTTTGAGCGAAACAGTTAAAAACTTGGGAATAGTCATCGATAGTGAACTGTCTTGGAAGCCTCACATATCCGAATTGAGTCGTAGAGTTTTTCTATCGTCTAGGTCTCTTAGAAGACTGAGAAACTTTCTGCCCACTGCCACCAAAATTATGCTTGCAGAGTCCCTCCTACTTCCCATATTGGATTATGCTGACGCCTGCTATCTAGACATAACCTCAGAACAGCTAAATAAACTTGAGCGACTTCAGAATTTCTGTATCAGGTTCATATTTGGTTTGCGAAAATATGACCATGTTTCTGAATTTCGTATGAAGCTCAAGTGGCTTCCCATTCGTTTTCGCCGGAATACTCACATTCTAAGTCTCCTTTATAATATACTATTCAATCCTAATAGTCCTCCTTACCTTAAGGAACGTTTTGAATTCCTTCGCCTCTCCACTTCTCACAATTTGCGCACAGATACATACCGTAGACTCCTGACACCTGCACACACTTCATCCTTTTATGATAACTCTTTCACAGTGCAGGCTGTCAAACTCTGGAATGCGTTGCCTCTTACTGTCAGAGAGGCCAAAACATTACCGACATTTCGGAACTCACTTAGAAAGTACTATCTGTCTCTAAATAAATATGTCTAATATATTAAACATTTACTTATTTATCTATTGTAATATATAAAATGCTTGTCACATATAATGTTAACAAATATATTTATTTAAATTATTTTGTATATACGTACATATTATTATATATTTTTTTTTATATATGTATTAAATTTATAAATTAGTGTAAGTATGTATATTTAAATTGTACAGTCCTATCTTTTTTCTGCTTCACCTACATCGCCAGATTAGTTAAGAATTTCTTTTAAGCTAGGTTGCCTGGAAGAGATCGCTTTTAGCGATAAGGCCGCCTGTTGTTTTGCCAAGAAGTATTGTAATTATACATTTTGTTTTTTGACTTATTGTTTTGCAAGATGAAATAATAAATAACTTTTAGCAGTTAAACTTGTTTATTTACTTAAACACTTATTTATAATAATTTAGGACATATTATATAATCTTTTCAGAAATGTTCAGTTTTATCTTTTTCTTTTTTCTGCAGGCTAGCATTTGGTTTTTTCTATACATAAAGTTTTCATGTAAACTGCAGTGGATAAGTCATAAAATTCTATGATCAAGCATAACCCTTGCTTATGCAGAAAAGTTGTTGCTAATTTTTTCTGAACCTGAAAAAAAAATATATAAAGTGTCTATTTAATTACTCGCATAGTCCTTATTTAACTCATAATTTTTCATATTAGTAACTATGTTACACATCAAAATCATATTATTAAGAGATTTACAATCATTAAGGTATTTGTCACAAATCTTCATATTCCATGAAATTCTTCAAGCCATAGATGTGCTTAATTAATCACTTTTAAGCCGGCAAGTGAATATATTTAAAACTACTGGAGAGTTTCATATTTTCCGGTAATTTGTTGTATAAGATCAGATCCATAACATACATTAGCAATCAAACACACTATCTAACCGCCAGGGCAGTGGGGCAATGTCTGTTCCTTTATTTGTATGAGATACTTTACTTGTATTATAGATTATTAAGAAAGTAATATAGGTTGCTGATTTATTGATTGTACCAAATTATCAAATAAGTAATTAATATTATTTTAAACAGTTTCTAATGAATGAGTGAGACATGTAGCTATTTGTCTATAAATAGGTGCACATTTTAGATGAATTTTGACTTCAACACAAAGTATACTTACATCAATCATATATTAACTAATAATTAACATTACTGATTTCTTATATGGATGAAATTTACAGACAGGAATAGTAATATACTACACAGGTTCTAAAAGGAAAGAAGGAAGGAAGATCTATGGACGAACATGTTGAATTTAGAAACCTTCACAAAACTACTTACATCAGGATTTTAGCTCCTCTTATTTCTCCAATATGTACTACGAGTATAGCTATGTACTACGAGTATAGCTATGTACTCTAATAACATTACATGTAAGGTAGGTTTAGCGTATCAGCCTTTACAAAATTAACACTCCTATTTGAAGATCCGGCCATGTTTAGAAAGAGAAAATATTTAATACATATATATATTTATATAATATTAGAATTTAGAAATGCTGCATTAACTGCCGATCTAAAGCCTAAATACCCAATGTTGCCAGGTTGCTAATAGTGAAATTACTAAAATTTGTAATTCTTGTAGGTACACACGTGTGTGTAGGAAAGTAACTCCCAACATATTGACCTAAAAAATACCTTATCGAACATTGCCATGATTTTTAAATTGAAAACTTCGGTAGATACTTCTAGGATGGGGAAATGCACCGAATTCGCACGACCGTCACGCTCAGATACCAAGTTTTTATCTCTGAAGTGCAGTCCTAACGGCTGATTTTTTTTTTAAAGGTCTGACTAATAATACTCTAAATGTTGAACACCAAAATATATAAAATAAATCTACCGATAAAATTGCTAAGCTGGCCACACTAAAATGATTACGATGTGTCATAATGAATAATGACAGTATAAATATGGTTTGCTATGGTGTAATAATGACGACACTAAAATAACTCTTATCGGAAACCCGTCATTTAGGTAAAAAACACTAAAATTAAAAATTTAGAATACAATTAATTACGTTAAAAACCTGCATCATATAAATAAAAATAATGTTCAATTTTAGCGTCACGACTCACCTAGTTGTGATAAAAACACAATCACTTATTTAATTTCGGGATTAATCTGCAAATGTAACATATATGACATGACCAAAATAATTAATCATTATAAAATCAACTATTACGGCATTGCTAAAAAACCACCATATTTTGTAATTGGTAGGTGAAACCTCAGATTAATAATATTAAGAGACAAAGTTTTTACTTCACTTTGCTACTTGTTAGGCAAAGACACTAAATCCATACAGCATGAATATCAATATTATTCAATCAATCTGAAGATCATTGAATGACATGAAAGTATGGAATTTTAGATTTTTCACATTATTGTAACTAAGATAATTAATATATTTTTCTAGTTTGTATATATAAATACCGACTACATGCAATACCAATGTAAGCAGAACAAAGTATAGGTGTAAGGGGTGGTCGAAGGTGTAACCAGTGACAAGGACAGTGGGTTAGGTTAGGTTATCTTTAGACCAAAGCCCACGAGCCGAGCGAGCGAAGCGAGCGTGCCGCGGCAGCGGCCGGCGAGTGGCAGAACCAACTGGTTTCCATTTATTCGTTGATAATTTTGATAAAAGTTAAAGTCGGTTCTGCCACTCGCCGGCCGCTGCCGCGGCACGCTCGCTTCGCTCGCTCGGCTCGTGGGCTTTGGTCTAAAGATAACCTAACCTAACCCACTGTCCTTGCCATAACCTTCGAACACCCCTCACACCTATATATTGTTTGTCTAACATTAGTATTGCATGTTGTCGTTAATTATATATACAAACTACAAAAATATAATAATGATCTTAATCACAATAATGTGAAAAATCTAAAATTCCGTATTTTTATGTCATTCAAAGATGTTCAGTTTGATTGAATAATATTGATATTCATGCTGTACGGATTTAGTTCCTTTGCCTGACATTTAGCAAAGTGAGGTAAAAACTTTGTCTCTCAATATTATTAATCTGAGGTTTTACTTACATATTACAAAATGTCGTGATTTTTTAGCAATGCCGTAATATTTGATTTTATAATTATTAATTATTTTGATCATGTCATACATGTTACATTTGCAGATTAATCCCAAAATTAAAGTAATTGTGTTTTTATTATAATTAGTAGGTAAGTCGTCACGCTAAAATTGAACATTATTTCTATCGATATAATGCACGTATTTCGTAATTAATTGTAATGTGTATTAATTTTTTGTCTAAATGATGGCTTACCGATGATTTTAGTGTCGTTATTAAACCATAGCAAACCATATGTAAAGTCTTTGAATACAAAAAAATGCGTAATTTTCAGGTTCCGCGTTTATGCAAAGGCATGAAAACGCTAAAGCGATATTTTGATATCGACATTTATGCTCGATTTATCGTTGATATAACGGTCATGTGAACGATTTTTTTCCTAAAAGGTGTTTTATGAATGATTAAAAAAGGTTAATTTATGAAAAACCTTATATGAATATTTTGAAATTTTTACAGGAATATTAATATATCGTTTTGTCGAAAATATCGATATTTTTCAATATTTGTGAAAGCAATCGATTTAATGAATGTTAATTATAAACTTGGTACAGAAACAGGGTTCGAAATTAAAAACAATATATTTTTCAGGAAGTATCGATATTTTTCTGTATTCGCGATTTTGGACATTGGACAGAAATATCGTTCATACTTATTATAAACGACATATTGATCTGTTTCAGCAAATATCGATAATTTTTTTAATACATGCAACGGCCATTAATAAAATAATTAACAATTCTGAACTTGCGACAGAAATATTAAGCATACTTATTAACTAAGACCATTCAACCAATGGTCTAAGCTTATGAAGGATATATTGATGTTTTTTTTTTTAAATAATATTCTTCCAAAATATAGATATTCCCGAAAATATTAACATACACGTACATATATTTTCATAACTGTAAACAATATTTCTGTCCAAAGATTAAAATTATCATCGACTAAAACAATGTTCTTCTCAAATACTGAAAAGTATCGATATTTCGCGAAAAATAACTACATTGTTCGTAAATATGAACGATATTTATGTCTAAAGTTCAAGGTAAAAACAAAAATAGACATTTAAATAAAAATAATGATATTTTCAATTGTAAAATGTTGTTGAAATAAACATCTCATTTCAACAAGAACCTTTTTGTAGGGCGTTTTCTATATTTATGATATTAGAATATAGAACGTCTTTGCGTCTATTGTTATTAGGTTCCCAAGTAAACTGAATCGCAACGCGTATATAAATGTAAGAATTAAACTCATAATATGTGCTGTATTGTTGACCGGTCCACAACCGACAAATATCGATTTTGAAAGACTTCGAACAATAAATGAAATAAATATCGATGTACATAAGATTCGAAATTATCAAAATTGATATTTCGCTTCTAAAATTATTGATATTGGAATGTCGATATTTTTATGAACGATATATTCATCCCTACAGTTAACCTGATTTGAAGTTTTGAAGTGGAGTTTTGGCGGGAACTGAAAGGAGACGTTGTGTTGTGCAGTTTTATTTTCTAAAAATATGTAAAATTACTCTAAAATAAACAATAGTTGTAGGATATTGATAGTTTTTGAGTAATAATTATGTGTTTTTGTGAGAAATGTGAACTGTATAGTCAAATGTGGCCTTTCGAGTTTTCACAAGAACTCCGTTGAATGACACTAGCTGATTACCTCATGGACCTCTATAATTCATACTTCACTGGATTACCTACAGTTCAGCTGTGCTACACGTAGGCTTAGATTACATAAACATCTAGAATACGTATGAATTGCACAAAAACGGCCGCGTTTTGGTTGAATGAAACGGTTAAACTTTACAATAGTGGTCACTGAATTTTAAGTAGTGGGGGGGCGGAGGGGGGAGTAGGGGAGGAGTACTTCTCCCTTCTGCAACCCCCATGTCTAGGAGACATGTAGTTTTTGAGATATGATTTTTTTTGTAAACATGACTAATTTTTTTCAAAATGGTGTAGATATTTCTTATTTCTAAAGACGAGAAATGCAAAAGAAAAGTAGTGGTCAATGTAAAAAACATTTAAAACAGTCTAAAAACGCAAACTAAAGCCCACAAGCCAAGCGAGCAAAGCGAGTGTCGCATGACAGTGGTCAGCAAATGTCACAACCAATTTGCAACCATCATTTAAATAGTTATCAATAAATAAATGGTGACCAGTCAGTTCTGGCACTCGCCGGCCGCTCCCGCGGCACGCTCGCTTCGCTCGCTCGGCTCGTGCGCTTTGGCCTAAAGACTAACCCAACCTAACCAACTCACCATTTTAATCACTGGTCGCGACTTTCGACCACAACTTTAGTGGCTATAAAAAAACTGCAAGGATATCCCTAACTCAAATCTAAAATGGAATAAAAAAGGCGGCAAATAGACTATAGCAAATTATACATCGATTTTTTTTATAAATAAAATTGTTTAGAAAATACTACTAATTCAACTATCATCCGTGCAGGAACGGAGAAAGAATACAATTTCTTGCGGCCGGGCGGTATCGTCAGAGCCGTATAAGCTCATGATGAGCCCAATCAGAATTCATCATGGCATGGCATGATGTATGTGGGTATATTTATGAAACAATCATCTCTCTTGATATTAACACTGATTACGTTATAATTCACTTTGATTAAGGCTATGAATCGCAGTTCGTCGAATACTTGGTGCGCTGGCGACGATTCTCTGGAGGAGGTTATTAGGTTATATCTTCCTTCTTCCCGCCGCCCCGCTTCCGTAGTTACGACGCTCCGCGAGAGTGATATTGACAACATATCACTCTTGACAGTATGACAGTGACGTTTCAGTGAACCGTCTACACGGCCAGACTGACATACGACCGTCCTCGGGCGTTATTGTATTTCTGAAACAAACAACTTCCAATCACCAGGACACCCGCTCGTCCATCCTGCCACTACTGGATGACTCTACTTGAATTAACTTTTATAATCTTCAATAATTAAAGAATTTTTTATTTTAATCTTCAACACTTATTATTTCAAATATGATATCATAATTTAATGATCTATGCATGACAACTCTAAGTGCCGAAATGATTAAGAATACTAAAAGTATTATTCTGAGCTATAAAAATCATTAGTCAGAACCCAAAGAATACTAAATCAAAACCCCAAAATTATTTTCCAGAGCCATGTATCACAGTCGCTTCTTTTCACTATTAAAACCAATACAATATAACTTTTAGAACTTCTTGATTTAAAACCTCTCAAGGCAGGACCTCTATTGCCATGACCAGTTAGCTATAGCATTGCTCTCACTTGAGTCTACCTGCTGCGGACTCAATGCTCATACTGCCTCTTCAGACTACGATCCCCAACCAGACTTCTTACAGAGTCTTATGCATATCTCTCGGTCTCTCAATCTATCTCAAAACGGCCAATAAGGTACTTTACCAGAGATCACACCAAAATTTTATCTCATTATTATCATCATTAACATTGACTTCGACTGATACATGACCCACGGGCATTTAAAATACCACTCTCTGAAATTATATCATTCTATATGGAACTAATTGAACTTTAAATCTAACTTCGCGTTCATTTCGCGTTCATGAGCAAGTAACAATAACTACATTTAGCAATAACTAAACAAGCGTAATTCCGACCCCAACCACGAAGACCCCCGGAATAAAGTGGTTAAACTGAGTAAATGATTCTTTCAACTTTCCGTAATGGGTCTGGTCTATTGAACCAACATCTAGACCGGACGAGTGAATCCCTTCAACCAACCCTTCCTGGTGTGGCCCGGATGTCACTATCCTTTGGTCTATTGAACCAACGTCTGAACCGGACGAGTGAATCCTTTCAACCAACCCCCTTGGGTGTGGCCCGGATGTCACTATCCTTTTGGCCAGCCAACCGAATAAGCATATCTGAACTCGACAAGTGGATCCTTCCAACCATTCCCTCGGGGTATGGCGTGGATGCCACTTTCATCTTGCAGAGTGTATTCTTCAAACTAACCCTGTTAGGTATAGCGCCCGAATGACATTTGCCTCTTAATGTGGCATAGTGTATTCATCAAACTAACCTTGTTAGGTATAGGGTCCAAATGACACTCTCCACAACCTTTTAGACCAGACCAGTACACTGTCCCTTTAACCTGGCGGAATGCATCCATCATACTAACCCTGCTGGGTATAGCGCCCGAATGCCACTCCCCGTGACCAGAATCGACCACTTCGCTTCCGGATTAGTCTAGTGAATGCAATCAGTAACCACGCTTGTTGCTATACAGGTTCCAACTTTAATCGATCAACAAAATTAAAAGCATTCTAAAGATATCTATGATTGCAGAATATCTTGTTCATCAATTATAATTACATTGCTTTGCATTTGAGTAGTGAATTAAATGTTTTCACCACCTGTACCACTTAAATAAACAAGGTTTATGTGCATAGTAACTGCCAGTTTGTCATACTAACTTTATTTTAGAACAAGATGATCTGCCACCAAATAAAAAGGAATTTGCTCACGAGAAAATATCTGCCAGGTACTCCGAGTAGGTTGGTGTGTATACTGATAAATATTCTTGACCACTGCTCCGCCACATCCCTTCTTGCCTGGGCTAGCAGTCACCCAGTCCTCAAACTGACAACAGGTGTAGCAAGTCATGGTTGTCTTTTCCTCCATAGTGTGTGATGAACTTCAGTATCTTGTGACTAGTCTCGTCTTTTCAGGTTGCACTTGTTGTGGCACTAAAACTCAAGAAAACAATGTTTCTATGTTATTCACGAGTTTCTATGGTTGTAATATTGATTCCTTGTTTAATTGTGCGCTCCATTCAATCTCCAATCAGAATACCAATAGAATACATCCTATGGGAATTTATGTGTCAAGTACATAAACCAAATTTCCACTATACCTAAATCTGTAATATCAGAAAGCATTTTTTTTTAAATCAGCTAAAGTTAAGTTTAAATTCAGTATTTTTAAAGTAGCTATTCTAATAATAATCGACAGATAACCACACACACACTGACAAACACACACACACCGTATACTTCCAAATTAAGCAACTTATTGGTATTATACAATGGACCACTCTAGGGCCAACTCTAGACACTCAGGCCATAACAAACAATGGAAAATTCGTTTACGAAATTTATCAAACCAGGAATCGAATATGGAGCCCCTGAATCGCACTGAGCTTGATTGACAAAAGCTTAGCCCATTCAACCACAGAGGCCATCAAAGTTAACCTGATATTCATGTAAAATCTCTCAAAAGGTAAACTTGAAAAATAAAATGAATGCACATCCATGACATTTGCTTACATCGTCTATAATAAACACAAATTTTTGCAAGTTATTAGTGATGGAAAATACAACCATTCCAATATATCGATTGTCACCATGAAATGATTTCACATTATCACTGCCATTTCACCGGTGATAAATCACCACCTGTTATTTTAGAAGTGATGACAAAATAGGAATACCGCTAGTGTCACAGTGGAACTAGAACTGTAAGTGATTACTGGAACTGTAAAATGAAATTATACATTGCACTCTCAACATTGCCTCCTGGTGTTCTAAATAACTCCAGCAAATGAATGCCTAACTTTTTAAAGAATAAAGTTATTTTACTCAAATAAATTCTCCTTTATTATTTTCACTATTTATTTTAGATATTCTATTCTTTCCTATTCTTGTACCTGAACTGAAATATGATTTATTTTACATCACTGTTATTTGCTGTGATTAGTGAAATGAATATTAGTGAAGAGCCATCACTACAAGTTATATAACTTTGAAAAATAATATTCAAGAAAAAATATAACAATATTCCATTTAGTCATTATTTTCTAAATGAAAAACTAAATTATTCACTTCTCAATTTGGTAATATCCTAATATGGATTGTAATGGTCTTTTCTCATTTTTCTTACAAAAAGAACTAAATAGTACTTGGCCATGAGGATAGTATGATTGCCTACCACGAACAATGAAGCATAATTATTACTTGCCAAATTAACTCTTACAATGCCATCATCCGCAGCCACTACGACTATGCTTGTTTCATATTGGAATTCTGCAATAAATCTGCTTTTATTAAACTGCATCACATTCAAGCCAAGAGCCTACAGAAGATCACTCTACAAGCACAATGAATTCTTTTCCAACTAATACTCTCCAGGTTGTGTATAGATTGGGGTATTATTCTCCACAGGTAGCTTCTATCGGACAGATTTTTTTTACAGTGATAGAGTTTTCAGATCATTTCCTTTAAAACATCATAGACCAGAGATTCCGAAACTATTCTGGGTAAGAGACCCCTTTTTCCAAAATAAACTGATACCTCAGACCCCCATAGCCAAATTACTTTAAAAATCCTATTCCTAGTATTTTTAATCATACAGCAATGATACTTAATAAGTAGGTACATGTAACACAACTTAACAGTATCTTGATTTTTTTGAATAAGAACTTATTTTAATTAATAGGGGTCGGTTTTTGGACCTCACTGATCACCAAAATCAGTTTTTGTTTATGTTGACCCCTGGGAAACTGATTTCGACCCCAGGGAGTTGATATTGACCACTTTGGGAATCCCTGTCTTAGAGCAAGTCTATCAAATTAATTACACATCTAGTTATTAGACTCACAAAAGTTTTCCACTTCTTGAAAGTAACTACCTAGTAGATCTCCGACCTGACATTTTTTTTATTACAAATCTTTTTTTTTTTTTTGAGTTCAGATTTGAAAGTCTTATTAATAAACCTATTGTTTTTCTAAATCTAGATATTCACAAAGAAATTGCAGATGCTAATCACTCTGTAAAATTATGCAAGACCGTTGGCCAGACCACCTTCAGCTTTTTTTACCAATGCATCAAGGCTATCTCAAGGTGGTCCTGTTGATTCAGCTATTCGGATTCCCAAATACAAAATTATTATAAACTCTTAAAATTACTCCCCTCTACAGTATCTTACACAAAGATTTTTCCCAACTGGTCAATTCAATTCAAATTCTCCTAACCCAGCTCATAGTAGTCATGTACATACATTATCAAAAATTTTAACAATAAATAACATTTATTTATAGTGTAGTTAGTGTAACATTCAGAAAATGATTTAGCAGATTACTGGTCTAGTTTTTCGTTTTGTCTTTATATTTTTACATGTAACTGACATTTTACCACCTACTGCAATATTGCCCAAAACAATGCAGATTAAGTTGAGTCATAACTCCTTCAAAAAAATATAGAAGAACTCACTATATTACTTTGCATAATGCTCACTAAAATAATAATAATAATGACATACCCTCTGTGCCTGGTGGAACAAGCACATAATTTGTAGCTTACCAATCACGATCCATAAGCACTTCCACTTACAGTACTAGCATCAGTATGGACCCTTTGTCATCACACCGTAGGCCAATGGTACCAACTGCAATACTATCACGTTCAGGCAAATACGTTGTCGCGCCACAGGCACCGTCAAAGCGCCAGCCTCAGCAACTCGGCAAGCCGGCATGCTGCCCGGCATATCGCAACCTCAACGCACCACACTACCACTACGCCGCGGCTAATCCCGCGCACGGCCGCGACAAGCCAATCCTCCATTGTTATCGTTATCGGCAGTATCCGATAATCCATCGGCACGTCTTGATCACACTGGCATGCTTTCCATCATGAGCATGAACCGATTTCCCTCGTATTACTTCCATTGTGAGCATGACTGGATCCCACTTCTGATGTAAGCTCGTCAGAGCCGTATAAGCTCATGATGAGCCCAATCAGAATTCATCATGGCATGGCATGATGTATGTGGGTATATTTATGAAACAATCATCTCTCTTGATATTAACACTGATTACGTTATAATTCACTTTGATTAAGGCTATGAATCGCAGTTCGTCGAATACTTGGTGCGCTGGCGACGATTCTCTGGAGGAGGTTATTAGGTTATATCTTCCTTCTTCCCGCCGCCCCGCTTCCGTAGTTACGACGCTCCGCGAGAGTGATATTCACTTCACTTCACTTTTTGTTTTTTGGCAAGAGGCTTGTTCTTGGTCGAACTACCATTACTGCCAACGTCAGGTGTGGAAAAGGCAAGGTTTATGGCGATAACCAGTTAGATAAGAAAACACAAAAAAAGGGGGGAAAACAAATAAAAACTTGTTCTAGACTTAATTCACCACCACCATCTGAAACAGTATTAGTAAAATAAATATATACACATATATGAAAACACTTTTTTTTTAATTTAAGTACACAAAATTTGTTATAGGGTTATAATTTTATATTATAAACGGAAATATATTTGGTTAGAGCATTAAATATAAGACGATTACATATAAGGGAAAGGAGAGTTTTAATATTAGTGGGTCTTGGAATTTTAGGTGGCAGGATATCATATAGGGATGTGGGGTAAAGGGGACAGTTAAAAAATATATGATCGATAGAGCCTTCCCCTGTATTACATTCACACATTGGAGAGGCACGAACTCCAATCCTATGAAGGTGTACAGGGGTACACGAATGGCCCAGTCGCAACCTGCAAATCACTGAGGTGAGTCTTTTGTCAGCATTGCGGAATTTATAGAACCATGGTTTGATGGGTATCTCTGGAGAAATATCTTTATAGAACCTCCCTTTGACCAGACTGGAATTTGTCCAACTAATAAGCCATTCCCCTTTAAGGTCTTGCAGAGCTTTAGAACAGAGATCCTGAGGGTGCAGTCTGGAGTGGTCTAGGCATCCTGAAACTATTGCACTTTTCGCTAACTCATCAGCGGTCTCATTACCGGATATACCTGAGTGACTAGGAATCCAAGCTAGGACAACATCAATACTCTTAGACTGGCAGAGAAAGAGATTTTCCTTGATTTTAAGAATCAAAGGGAAACGCAGGCCAATTGTTAAATCCTCTGAAAGGATAGCTTGGAGGCAGCTTAGAGAGTCTGAAAAGACTATACATTTATGTATCCTATCTTTGTTAGCAACAACAAACTTTATTGCCTCCAAAATTGCTATTGTTTCACCAGTAAAAGTAGATGTAAATATAGGACACTTATAGGTCAATGCTAGCCTGTAGTTAGGGCACCAGACAGCAGCACCAACACAGCCTTCTAGAGATAGTTTGGAGGCATCAGTATAAATCGGGCACCAGTCTGACCATTCCGATGAAAGCCGTAGGTTAAAAAAATCATTTGCTCTAGGATCGTCTTTGGAGATGCCAAAATGTAGTAAAACTTTAGGGTAGAAATTTAAGACTTCATAGGAGGTACTAAAAGGAGCTAGTTTATGGGATTGGAAAAGCGGAGTACTTAATCTATCTAATTTTCTAAAAGATTTTATAAGACATGGAAGATCTTTATGGTACCAGTAAGGGTTGTTTGTGATAAGGGAAGAGAGGGACTTGATCTTAGAAATTAAAGGGTGAGAAGAAATCTGACAGGTTTTATATAAGAAACGATCACATAAATATTGGCGGCGAATTTGAAGAGGAGGGTCTAAGGCTTCTATCTGTAATGCATTGGTCGGAGATGATCGCATGGCACCCAGTATCACCCTGAGGCATCTATACTGTAGTTTGTCTAGTTTAACAAGAGCTGTTTTTGAACAAGGCTGAAGAATAAAAGAACCATAATCTAAAATACTACGGATTATAGCATTATATATTAATTTTTGGGAGTATGGGTGGGCGCCCCACCAGACTCCTGACAAACATCTAAGGAGATTTAAATTCGATTCAGTCTTTTTTATAATAAAATTTAAATGCTGTAGTCCTGTCATTTTTGAATCTAAAAATACACCCAAAAACTTAATACTGTCGCAGACTGGAATCACTAGATCGTTACATACCACTCTGATCGATAGGGGATTTCGTTTACGCGTAAAAACGACTACTTTACTCTTATCTGGTGACAAATCTAGCCCGTGTTCCGTTAGCCAGTTAAATAAATAGTGCAATGCGCGGTTCAACATAGATTCAGCTTGCTCTGTTGTATCAGCTGATGCGTAGAGTACTATATCATCAGCGTACTGTAATATGTTACAGAAGGAGGTAACAGTATGATCTAATTCTGAGGTATATAGATTGTATAGCAATGGACTCAGAACAGAGCCCTGGGGGAGGCCTTTCCATGTCCGACGAGTAGAGTGAATAGAACCTTCTAGTCTAGTTACAACCGAACGATCCATTAGCAAATTACATATGTAGTGCGATAACCTCACGGGAACACTCAGCTTTTGCATTTTCTGCCTGAGGTGGTGAAGAAGAACACTATCATACGCGGCAGTTATGTCAAGAAACACGGCCGCCAGGATTTGTCGTTTGGATAGAGCAATCCTAATGTCGGTGGTAAGAATCGAAAGACTATGCATGGTACTTGATCCTTTGCGAAACCCATATTGAGTGCTGGAGAGCATGCTATTAGATTCTAAGTACCATTCCAAGCGATTTTTCAGAAGGTGCTCCATTACCTTAGCAAGGGTAGACGATAAAGCAATAGGACGATAGGAGGAAGGCATGGAAGGGTTTTTACCTGGTTTGAGAATGGGAATAATAAGTTGGGATTTCCAAGAGTCTGGTATTATACCTAATTCATAGGATTTATTAAGAAATTTGAGAAATAGGGCCTTAGTGCAGGATCCAGCTTTGGTAAGGAAGGAATATGGGATACCGTCCAAGCCGGGGGAAGAGTCTTTAAGTCGATTGAAAACACAGGATAATTCAGGCATATTAAAAGGTTCGTTAAATTTGTGGGCAGGAAAAGATAGGGGATAAGGAGATGGGAGAGAATCATGATTAGGGACAGAAGGAGGGGCCAATTGACTAACAAAGTCAGAAATCCAGACCGAATTATCGTTACAGGAGAGATTAGATGAATGCCAGGAACCGCGAAATCGTTTTAAGGTCCTCCATACTACACAAGAAGGAGTTTGAGGATTTAGGGTCTCTGTAAATCTAAACCATGACCTTTTCTTTTTTTTCTTGAAAAATCTTTTAGAAGCTGCCATAGCCTTTTTGTATTCTATATAATTAGATGTTGACATATCTGAATTATATAGGGATTCAGCTGCCTTACGATTTTGAAACATGGAGGTGCACTCATCATCCCACCATGGTGGAGAATAACGCTTTTTAGTTCCAGTTTTTTTAAGGGGGATGCACAGATTAGCAGCCGTATGCAAATCGTTAATTAGTTGGTCATAGGTATGGAGGAAGTTTGTTTCCGAAATCTCTGGGATTGATTTAGTGTGGCGATCACTTTCTATGACATATGAATCCCAATTCGCCTTATTAGTGTTGTATTTTAAGAGAGGTGAGAACTGGCGAACGGGAACACTGAGGTGAGGAAAAGAAATGAGGAGAGGTAAGTGATCGCTGCCATGAGAATCTTCGAGAACAGACCATGATGCAACAGAACAAAGGTCTGGAGAGCAAAAAGAGAGATCGGGCGTGCTTGATTGATTATTTGGAGCGACTCTGCGAGTTGGAGAGCCATCATTTAAGATGCATATGTTAAGATGATCCAAAATGTCAACAAGATCACACCCAAAGGAATCATAATAAGGGCTGCCCCACAACGAATGAGCGCAGTTGAAATCCCCCAAAATAAGAAAAGGAGTAGTGAGAGTCATGAAGATGGATTCAAGCACAGGGATTAAATTGGGAGAAGGATGAGGAATATATATAGACAATATAGTTAAATTATAATTGTGAATTTTTACGGCAACGGCATTTAGAGAATTTGGTAGGGGTGGAAGAGGGAAAAGAGAATATGTAAGTGATGATTTTATTAATATAGCTGAGCCAGCATACCCATCGTCCCTGTCATCACGGAAACAAGTGTACCCAGGTATTCGAAAGTGAGAACCAGGGACAAGCCATGTCTCCGAAATGGCAAAAACGACGGGTTCATGGGCATATATCATTTGAGAAATTTCATGTTTTTTGGGGGCTATGCTACGACTATTCCACTGGATGAGGTTGAATTTTAGAAATAATATTTATGAGCTGGGTCAATTTGGATGCTACGTTGGACGGTGCTGGGTGATCATCAAATTTCGATATAATATTTATAAGCATGGTGAGAAGCCCATCTATAAGATTGTCATTATTATCATTATTTGCATTGCCTCTTAAAGCAACCCCGTTTTGTGGGGATGGAGGGTCATATTGAGAAATCATGGAACGGTGGGCAGCCTTATCGTAACCAGGGGCCAAAGGAGCGCGGGGTCTGGGGGAGGAATAAGTGGTGCGTCTATAACTGGTAGTTATTGGAGAATTTTGGGAGGGGGTAAGAGAATTAATGTCCCGAGAGGGTCTTGCAGTATAATGGGCTGGGAAGGGTTTAACTGGAGCAAACATTGTACGGGCGACATCTGAGAAAGACCGAACTGAAGGAGGGAAGAGGGTTGCCGCCTCTGAATATGAGATATTATCCTCTGACATTTTCTTTTTAATAAGTTTTTGTCTTTCCAGTTCAGGGCAGTTCTTGTCGATAGCATAATGGCACCCTTTGCATAAACAACAAAAGGCATTTTCGGGAGCAACAGAACAGGTGTTACCAGAGTGTAATTGGCCGCATTTATAGCATCTGGGCTTGGATCGACATTTGTCGCTTACATGTCCAAAGCGGCAGCATGTGAAACATTGTATTGTCGGTAACTGGTAAGCTGTGACTGGAATTGAGGTGTAGCAACAATAAATGTGTTTAGGGAGGATCTGTCCGGTAAATGTTAGAACTACTGTTGTTGTTGGTGTCCAATCTATGGAGCCATCTGGCTGGCGTACCTTCCTACTGAACCTTCTAGCTTTAATAATTTGTCCGCAGTAATCCGGGAGTTCAACCTGTTCTACGAACTCTTCCATGGACCAGTCCTTGGGGACACCCTGAACCACTCCCATACGGGAGACATTAAAAGTTGGGATAATAGCCTTATAATGAGCAGCTGTTAAAGTTGGATTGACCACAAAGTTATTGGCATCCTGAGCAGATAGAAATTCTACAGATATTCTGTTTCTACCCACACTTTTGATCCCCTGTTGAACAATTTTGCCGACATTTGTGTTAATCATCATTTTACCAAATAATATTTTGTTTATAGTAGCTCCAGAGCTAGGATTGTTTTCTATTCTATGCACGTGGACTAAAAAAGGACCTTTATCTTCGCTCGAGTACTTGTAGGGTACATTTAGAGAATGATGGACCCATAAAGATTTGTCTGTGTTAAGGTCTGACGACAACGGTGCTTTTTTCGAAGGAATGTTTGATACTTCGTCAACCGCAGGCCGTTTTCTCATTTCTGCAGGTCGCGACCGAGAGCCACACGGCTCCTGATCCATTTGTTCATTACATGTTGCAGAGCCCGGGGGAGGGTCTGGTGGACCGGGAGGGATCTTCGACATAGTCGAAGACCCCTAAATTGAGTATTTGAATAAATTAATAAAGACTTACCTTATGAGGGTAGATTAGAAAATCACCAAGGAAGAATAAATATCATTAAAGGAGTGGAAAAACACATATAAAAGATTAATTACATATAAATAGAATACGTAGAACAAATTTAAATAAGAAAATTATCAATAAAACCAGGATAAACTAATATTTAAATATCAAAATCGCCAACGCGTGCGTTAACCACGGCCTAAGTGTTTATATATCAAGTATAAATGTAATCCTAAACACAAATCACAACTTTTTTTCAACAAAAGTGACATAACCTTGTTTATCAAATTTATTTTTATTTTTCCCATTATTCATTCAAAACTTGTTGGTGGACCCTAAAAACGTGTTTCCTAGCCCAAATAACAGGTCTAGTGTCTATATCTAAGGCGTATGTATACCCCTAAACTTAATTTCCGTTAATCTGATGACACTCTCTGTAAAAGTTTAGCCCACGCAAAAACTACTGAATGTATTTTGATGAAACTTTACAATAAGATAGCTTACACATCAGAATAACACAGGCTATAATTTATAAAGATATATAGTGTGAATTATCCAAAATATAACGATTTTCCATCATTACGCAGGTGAAACCGCGTGCGCAGCTAGTATTTTATAATTTAAACATTGCTCACACAAATAAGAGTGGGAAATGTTTTGGAAAATATGTTATGTATACAATAATAATATGTAAACATGTAATTATGTCGCCATTGTTTTCAAGTAGTATTTTCCTTTCTTTATTTTGAAGTTTCCCAATAATACTTCGTATTGTTACATACCGCCAAAGAATTGCGCATACCTGCCTGTCGTAAAAGCGCGGTTTATTGCCTTCCGGATTTAGGAATTCTTTTGTTTACTTTGTTTAGAATTTGTACATACATACATAACTTCACGCCAGTTCCCTTGCAGGGTAGGCACGAACAACAGAGCACCATTCAAGCTTATTCTTACACACCTCACTTGCTTCTTTGAAATTCGTAGCTCTTGTCATGCACGTTCATCTGTTCTTAAGGCTCCTGACATCACCCTCTGCTAGTACACGATCAGTTTGATCATGGAAGGTGTGTCGTGGCCTTCCACGACTTCTGCATCCATCCACTTTTGCATTGTATATGTTTAGTCCTTCTTTCATCATGCATTCTCTCCACATGCCTGAACCACCGGAGCATTCCTTTCCTTACCTTCACCCCGACACTCTCTTTCAGACCAATTAGACTTTGTAATTAAGAAAAACATGCTATTGTTTTTCTACTTCTTTTATGGCCGTCATTAGTGTCGAACTAATCTTTATTGTTATTGTTTTCAACTTTGTTGGCCGTTCGCAGGTGTGCAAATTACATTTTCTTGGAAGAAGCCAGCCCACGAGCTTCCGTTGTGTGTTGTAGAGTTTACTATAAAACAATGCCCGAACGGAGGGGTGAGTCAGTCGAGCGACGATTACAATACAAGCAAGACGTGTACATTCGACGAGCGATATAGTGACGGACTTTGCGCATGTTATTGATCGTGCAGATTATAACAAGTAGTGTCTAGTTTTATTTCTACCTGCTTTATACGTGTTTCTATAGTTCTAATAAACACTATAGTAATTCCAACGGCATTTTTATTTGAGTCCCACACTCGTAACAGTATTTTGTGTTTTAAAGTTTAAAATTTTAAATCAAAGAGACATATATGTATATAAGCTAATTATATAGATATAATATATGAAACGTGACGTCACTAAATTTAGAATCCCTCCTACCCCTCGTTACACTTTGTTTCATTTCTACTGCATGTGAATGGCATACACACTTTTTGTAATTTATTTTTTTAATTGGATTACACAAGCCCACTACCCAGTATGAACCCATGGAATCATTCCAAGTCCATTAATATAACTGATTTCACTGACTTTTAGTGTGGGATAATCTTTGGGGCATAACTAGTTTAATAACCTTTGTCAACTTGTTGTGTAAATATAACAATCTGCCTGCGATTCGTTTTTCCACTTGTCCGTTGAAGTTTTCGCTATTTTCATCTATTCCACGGAACCGAGGTCACTTATCGAGATAAAAAGTATCCCAAGTTACGCCTCCTGATATAAGTAAGCTCCGTTTCGAATTTAATTTATATCTGTTCAGTAGTTGTCACGTGATGCTCTAGCAGGCAGACAGACAAATTGCATTTTCGGAATCTCCTGGTCTGAAATAGCCCCCGTAATTTTGTCACATTTTTAAAGGCAATGTACAAACTCGAACCATTTACAGATTTAAATGGTATAGTATTATATTGTCTATAATACATAGTACCCCGCACAGTGTAGAACAATTATGTGAATAATAATCGATTATCCGTCTTTGGCATGTTCGTGGCAGTCCATGAACTATGAAGGTTGCATAGAGACGACAATAAATGCATGCACACAGAAAGGCGAAGGATACACTTACAGACTTTTTGGTGCCAGATTGTAAAAAATGACAGTGATTTAAAGATGTCTTTTTATTATGATAATATTCTTTTATATTTGTAGTTGGTTTAGTTATTTTGAATGAAGTAATTGTGTGGTGTTACTGTTCTCATATTATTCATTGTTGCAATTCATTCACAGATAATGACTATTGTAATTATTAACTAATTTGTGACCTTATTTTTAAGATTTCTCCTCTTACAGATAGGGCTAAAATTTTCCATTTTGTAATAGAAAAATAAAAAGCTCTTTTAAGCCATATCTCAACTCATTACATTTCTTTGGCCCAAAAGTCCCCGTCTCCATTTTAAGACTTCCATAACCAATATATAAAAACAGTAGATGTCCTTGACTTTCATTGGATATGGGATCACACGCACTTGGCCGAATTGTTCAGACACTTCTTACATGATCTCTAAACACCTTTGCAATGCCAGGTGTGAGCATTCTCACTATTAACTTGCATGTTTTGATAATATATGTTTATTTAAATTGGACTTAACCATTAAATCGGATTCATATGTCTTCTACACAGTGTTTACGAAGGTGTAAGTTTAATTTGCCTTTTGTAACAAATTTGAACTGACACATGTGACATGAGAAGTTCTTCTCTTTTGTGTGTTTATACTTTACATGTGTTTCTAAAGTACCTTTTTGTGAACATCTATAATCACATAAATCACATTCATATGGCTTCTCCCCAGTGTGTTTACGAAGATGTATTTTTAATTCATTTTTTGTAACAAATTTGTACTGACACATGTGACATGAGAAGTTCTTCTCCTTTGTGTGTTTATGCTTTATATGTCTTTCTAAATGACCTCTTGTTGTACATCTATAATCACATAAATCACATTCATATGGCTTCTCCCCAGTGTGTTTACGAAGGTGTAAGTTTAAATTGCCTTTTGTAACACATTTGTACTGACACATGTGACATGAGAAGTTCTGCTCCTTTGTGTGTTTACACTTAATATGAATTTCTAAATGACATCTTTTTGAACATCTATAATCACATAAATCACATTTAAATGGCTTTTCCACAGTGTCTTTATGAAGGTGACTATTTAAAACAACTGCATCTACACTCTTCGGAAGACATGGCTTGAAGGTTTCAGTTTCAGCATTATTACCAACAACTTTAGAAGTAGACGTCTCACTGTTTTGTGCAAGCACATTTTTGACTTGTATTTTATGTTTTGGTACAGTATTAACTTTTGGTGAAATCCTATTTCCTTGATGGCAATTAGCTACTGATTTTATATTTTGTTTGTTTTTACAATTTTTCACATTTGAGTCTACAGATGACTTTTTAGGGAAACTTTTTGGAAATATTTTCAAATCAGTATTAGTTAAAGGACTTCTATCTGTAGTTGTTTCATCAAGCTTTACTCGCTTCGCGTCGTGTTGGTGTACTGCATTTAGTGTGCGTTTTCTTGCTGATGCGCCTGAAAGCAAGGACAACATTATTAACTAAATTTCATTTCATTTTCGAAATAATTGGGGTCGGCACAACATATCTTTTCCTTTCATTAACCTCTATTCTGCCATAAATCACCTGTCACACCACAAATCTAATAAGTTGTTGTTTTTTAACATTTTTGTTTCTTTCTACAGTGTTGGCAATAAACTTATTATGATGAATTTTCACATACAAATATACAATATGCATGTGTACAGGGTAAACTGTATACTTTTGCTGGCACTCTTTCAATTTATTGAAGATAATTTTTATATAGGGTATAGAATTTCATATTTCCTATTTTTTACATTAGCCTGTTGTCATGTATTCATTCATATATTTTAGTATGTCAAAAAGCGGGTAGTAAGTAAAAAACAATAAAAGGATCTTTTATGTGAATATCTAGACTTTTATTAAACATAATAGTGGCGACGAGTGTTAAAAATGGAAACTAGCGGCGAAATAAGGGCAGCTAGAGCTGTTACATTTCAAGAATTTAATCAACAAACCGGAAACTGGGACAATTACATTGAACGCCTAAATTATTGTTTTGAGGCAAACGGCATAAGGGAGGACAGTGCAAAACGTGCAAATTTCTTTACCTTGTGTGGAGTGCAGGTTTACGAGACATTATTAGCGTTAATAACGCCGCGCAAATCGAATGAAGTGACTTTTTTAGAAATAGTTACGTGTTTAACAAAACATTATAGCCCTAAACGTAATGAAATTTCAACCTCATATAAATTTTACAAACGCGATCAAAAACCAGGTGAAAGTGCATCTGAATACATCGCGCAATTACGGAAATTAAGCACATCGTGTAACTTTAAGGACTTGGAACGTATGTTACGGGACAGGCTTGTGTGTGGTATGTTAGATCAGAAACTTCAATATGAACTTTTAAAAAAGGACAATTTGCAGTATTATGAAGTGGTTGACGCAATGTTATCCGCGGAAAGTGCGGGGAGGGATATGCGTATGATGCAGGGAACTTGCGCTGCGCAGCCAACATCATTCACATCAGTTGTACCTGCGTTTTACGACAGTTCTTTGTCAGCAGTGTCGGTGCCAGAACCAATGGACATCAATGCAGTACAAACAAGGACGCACACTCGTTTTTGTTATCGCTGTGGAGGGCACCACAGTGGGGAGTGCCGGTTTATCAATGCGATATGTCGATTTTGCAAAAAGAAGGGACATATAGAAAAAATTTGCATGGTTAAGAAGAAGTCTGTGAAAACAACACAAAACGTCAACTATACTGAACACGGCGAGCGTTTGAATGGAATTTACTAATTTGCTAAGCCTCATAGACTATGTAGACGCGACCGTTAGGCGCAGGAAAGAGACGGGTCGGACTGAGATAGATATAGTTTATTTTTAACCGTTATTAATTTGAAATTAAATAAATAAATTATAAGAATAAGAATTGAATATAAAATGTAATAAGCCTTAACTCACTAGGAAATAAATGTTGTAGCGTTGTGTCTTTTATTGAAAGTAGGACCCTATTAGATCCCGGTAAATGAGACCGGGCTACGGGCGTGCAGAACGCCGCCTGGAGCCCGGGACTCAGCATGTAAAGGGAACCGGGTTACAGGCGTGCAGAACGCCGCCTGGAACCCGGGACCCAAAAGGGTAGCGGAAACCGGGCTACGGGACTGCAGAACGCAACCGGAGCCCGGGATCCGTGAGGTATGCCTGCACTACTGCCTACTCCGAACGCGAGTAGGCCATAATGATAGTGCAGGCAGAGGTCCGCGCTCGACAGCGCACGTTTTTGTAATGAGGTAATGGTAAGGGCGCTCAGCGCTTTATATTTATACTAATGAAGCGGGGGGCGAGGTAAATGCCCATTACGACGTCCCGCTAACAAAAACTATGGGTCACAACTGTGTAAGGACCCTCGAAATGTACTAAGATCTAGGGTGTACCAAAATGTATAATAGTGGTAAGTTGAGATAAGGCTTAATGTATGTAAAATTAAGGAAATAAAGTAAAGGGGGTGTTACGACGAAGCGAGGGGTCGGCGGAGGCAGCCTCTATAAATATAGGACGCCTTTGGGGCGCATTTTTGTAGTGTGTGATAGTTCGTTAGTAGTTCGCGCAGTTCATAAGAAGAAGCTCCCTCCCGCCAACGCCAACGAAGTCGAAGCCTCCCGTAGCATCGTTTTCGGTTGTTTTCATTTCGGAAAATCGGTTACCCGAACCAGCGACCAACCCTCTACAGTCCTACAGTCCACTGCAACACCAACATCGTCTGGTCAGCTTCGAGCCGTATTGGAAGAACTGAAGTATGCCGAATACGAGAAGCAGAATCGAAAAGGACGCTGCGCAGGCGAACAAGAAGAGTGCGACAGAGGTAGCAACAACCTCAACGACAACTGGCAGTGTCACGGCGGAATCCGGAACAGAGACTAGCTCAGTAAAAGCAACGACCGTAAAAGCAACGACAGTAAAAGCAACTGCCGTAAAAGCAACGCCAACGGCGTCGGCAACGACAGTAAAAGCAACAATGCCGGTCTCTGTTACGGATTTGCAGCCACAACCACCGCCAGTTTTACGCGAAATACTTCGCAGAAAAGAATGCACTCTAGAAGAAACTTCAAGACCGCAGTCACTACGCTCCACGACTTCCCGCAGACGACTTGCCGAGCTGGAAGCCAAAGAGAGACTAGCCGCATTGAAGTTGAAACAGTTGGAGGCAGCCGTTGAACTCGAACAAGCGAGAATAAATAGGCTACAAGCCGAATCATCGGACGATGATGACGTCATCGAAGAAAGCGAACTACCATCAAGAAGAGTGGACATGTGGTTCGAGAGACTGCCGCAAACGCAGGAACCACATGCCACAGAAACCCCCCCCCCCCCCCGCCCCAGCGACGTTAGCCAGCGATATAGGGAGAATGAATGAACGGGGACAGGGCGTCCACGTCGGAAATATGGCACGCGGACAACGGGTCTCAGAACGAGGCCCGCCTGCACGTTCAAACGTCATGGATGTGACGTCACTGGCAGAAGCGATCACTGAAGCGGCGCGAACGAGCACAAGACAGGCGCAGCGATACATGCAAGAACTCCCGACCTTTAATGGAAATAGTGGCGAATGGCTGTCCTTCCAGGCAGCCTTTCGGGAAACGGGAGGGAGCTTCTCAGCAGGGGAGAACGTCGCGCGCCTACGTAGAAGCCTAAGGGGAGCCGCACTGGAGGCCGTCAGTGCCCTGCTGATTACCCAGACGGGGCCTGAAGATATTTTGAAGGCATTGGAAAGAAGGTTCGGCCGTCCAGATGCCCTTGTGCTGGGAGAAATGGAGAAAATGAAGACATGGACACGAGTCACCGACAGCCCTCGGGACTTGTGCTTATTTGCCAACAAGATGGCAAACCTAGTAGCAACAATTGAAGTATTGAACAAGCCGCAGTATTTACATAGCCCAGAGATGCTACGCGCGGCAGTGGAGAAGCTGACTCCAATCGTAAGGAACAAGTGGTACGACTATGCAGCTGTGAAGACCGAAGGGGTTCCGGAACTTAAGAAACTTGCGAGCTTCCTGAATGAAGAGGCAGACAAGTGCGCCGCGTATGCACCGATCGAACGCGAGAGCGAGATGGCACGATCGAAAAGGAGGACGGAGCACATACACATAGTGAACAACGACAGTGAACGCGTGAATATGAGAAAAAGTGAACCGTGCCCAGTCTGCAAACGCGATCATAAACTTAGCGATTGCCGCAAGTTCGTCGGTGCGGATGTGAGCGCGCGGTGGGACTTAGCCAAAAAGTGTAAAGTGTGCTTCCGCTGCCTGCGAAGTAGGCATCGACGTTCTTCGTGCCGCGCCCCGCCGTGTGGAGTGGAAAGGTGTACGCTACACCACCACCGCTTGCTTCATCACCAAAGGAGACCTGAAGTTAACGAGGTAAGTCCAAGTGCAGTGAGTGTGACGTCAGAACCGGCGGGAGAAGTGTTAGCGTCCGCGATCAACAGCATTATCAATGATGGAAGAAACAAACGACGTGCCTATCTGAAGGTGGCCCCGGTCGCTATAACCGGACCGAGGGGCAGTCGTCACACCTACGCACTATTGGACGAAGGCAGCACCGTGACCATTATTGATGCGCAACTGGCCGAGCAACTGGGACTTAGCGGACCACGGGACCCCATGAAGATGCAGGGAGTCAACGGTGAAGAATCGTCGCATGACTACAGCATGCGAGTGTCCGCCAGGATAAGAGGCTCATATGAAACAGAAGAACACACACTAAGGGACGCTCGCACAATAAAGAACATGAGCTTCTTCAGCCAGACCGTTCATCGGAGCGATGTGCAGGGCTGTGCACATCTGCAGGAGATAGAAAATGTACTCATCTATGAAAGAGCTACACCGAAGATACTAATCGGCCAAGATAATTGGGAGCTGATTATTTCAAATGAAGTACGTAAAGGCCCGCGTCACCAACCGGTCGCCTCTCGTACGCAGCTGGGTTGGGTGCTGCACGGCTGCCGCACCTCAACCACATCGCCGGTCGTGTTCTGCTCACACTTGAACATGATGGAAGAAGACCACGACCCGCTTGAAGAAATTATGAAAAAATATTTCGCGTTGGAATCACTGGGAATCGAACCCAGAACGCAGGTTAGCGATCCACAACAACGCGCCTTGGAAATATTGGAAAAGAAAACTCGTCGTTTGGAAAATGGACAATTTGAAACGGGACTTTTATGGAAAGATGAAAGTTCACCTATGCCAAATAATTATGAAAATGCATTGAAGAGACTTCAGAACTTAGAAAAAAAATTGGATCGCGATGAAGAGCTTAAAGCGAAGTATGAAGAGAGAATTGGAAATTTAATGTTGTCAGGCTACGCCGAGCGCGCCTCCACTCCCCCCACCAGCGGGAGGACGTGGTATCTTCCCCACTTCGCCGTCGTGAATCCAGACAAGGAGAAAATAAGGGTGGTCCACGACGCAGCCGCCAAGTATCATGGCAGAAGTCTGAACGATATGTTGCTGCCTGGACCCGACCTTCTTCGATCACTACCGGGAGTCATCATGAAGTACCGGCAGTATCCAGTGGCAGTGTCTGCCGACATAAAGGAAATGTTCATGCAAGTGAAGATCATAGAAGCCGACAGGGATGCATTACGCTTTCTGTGGCGTGGCAACCGCCGCGATAGCGAGCCTCCAGAGGAATATAGAATGACGTCGCTCATCTTTGGTGCAACGTCTTCGCCTTGCGTAGCCTTGTACGTGAAAAACAAGAACGCAAGGGAATTTGAAAATGAAGACAGAGAAGCGGCGAGGGCAATAGTGGTCAATCATTACATGGACGACTATCTGCAAAGCCTTCAAACAGTTGAAGAAGCCAGGAAAATGACAGCTGCCGTTGACAACATACAGCGGCGAGCGGGTTTCCAACTCCGAGGGTGGACCTCCAATTATAAGGAGGCGATTTCAAGCTTCGCGCCATCCGGTCAAACCACCGTTGAAATCGGCGGGAGCGAAATAGAAAAAACATTGGGTCTGATGTGGCACGTGAGAGAAGACACGCTTGGCTTTCGTGTCAATCAAAGAAGAGTTCCGGCAGAAGTATTGGAGGGGAGTCGAATGCCGACGAAGAGAGAAGCACTGGGACTCATCATGTCGATATTCGACCCCCTGGGGTTCATTTCCCCCCTCACCACACCGGCGAAACGCATCATGCAAGATACATGGAAATATAAAACAACATGGGACGAAGTCATCCCGGAGGAACTGCAAGACAAATGGAAAAATTGGCTGAGAGACTTGATATCTCTACCTAACTTACGCATTCCACGCTGCTACGAATATTCACCGGCAGCGATCAGGGAGTTGCACACATTCGTCGATGCTAGTGAAGAGGCATACGCTGCGGTTGTGTACATACGCACGACACGGGCGGACGGCCGGGTCAACGTCATGATAGCGGCAGCTAAAAGTCGCGTGACACCAATGAAACCAGTCTCCATTCCGCGACTCGAACTCCAAGCAGCCGTCCTGGGAGCCCGCCTGAGCAAGTCCGTGCAAGAGGGACACGACTGGGAATTACACCGTCACACATACTGGAGCGACTCGCGCACTACGCTAGCATGGATTCGAGCGGAACCGCGAACTTACAAAACGTTCGTGGCCCATCGCCTCGCCGAAATAGAAGACCTCACTAAGAAGAATGAATGGCGATGGTTACCCTCGGCGCAGAACGTTGCAGACGACGCAACGCGTAAAACACCAAGCGACTTCAACCCACAACACAGGTGGTTTACGGGCCCCAAGTTCCTGTATCTTGACATAGAAAAATGGCCGCAAGAAACGAAGACCGAGGTGCCAACCACCGGAGAAGAAAAGTGCGCAACATTAACTGAAGACAATGACGTCATCGTCATCGACTTCAAACGTTTCTCACGTTGGACTACCATAGTGAGAACGATGGGACGCGTACTTCAATTTATCAGACTATGCAAACGACCCACGAACACGGTGGCAGCCGCGCGCCGTAAAAGAACAAAGAAGAATCCTACTCCAGACGAAGAGTGGAAGAAAAACATAAAGAAGAAGAACAAAGAAAAATCGAAGTGTCCAAAAGAAAATAACGTTGAAAGAAAATTCAAGAAAATCAACGGGAAAATGTTAATGTTGTCTGAGCGTAAACTCATTGCGCTCGCACAACGCGAATCGTTCGGCGATAAACCGCTCGATACGATACGTCGACGTCATAACAAGGGAGAGCTCGCCGGTTTAACTATAGAAACCGACGAACATAACATATTGCGGCTGCGAGGAAGAATCGACGAGGCGCAAGAAATAAGCTACGAGATGGCCAATCCTGCCATCTTAGACGGGAAACATAAATACACAAAGTTGTACATACAACATGTACACGAGAAACTACACCATGGTGGCGTCGAGATGGTGGTCAACGAGCTACGACAGCGGCTGTGGGTTATGAAGATACGGCCCTCAGTCAAAGCAGTGTTGAGGAACTGCCTCCAATGCCGACTGAGGAGGGCCCAGCCAGCGAGTCCATCGACGGGGAGCCTGCCTGCAGCTCGCCTGGCGCATCACTCGCGCCCCTTCACCTTCACGGGCGTAGACTATTTTGGCCCACTGGAGGTGACCGTGGGCCGTCACCGGGAGAAGAGATATGTGGCGTTATTCACATGTATGACGTCACGGGCACTACACCTCGAGGTCGTCGCGTCGCTGAGTGCTGACTCAGCCATCAACGCGCTGCGCCGCTTCATAGCGCGGCGCGGCGTCCCCACCGAACTCTGGAGCGACAACGCTACGTGTTTCCGCTCGGCCGACCGCGAACTCGCGGAGGCTGGGCGCGCCGTCGAAGAGGAAGCGTCGCGCCGGCAGATCGCCTGGCGGTTCTTACCGCCGGCGGCACCCTTCATGGCCGGCGCCTGGGAGCGCATGGTGCGCACCGTCAAAGAGGCGTTGCGCGTCACCCTGCGCGAGCAGCGCCCGAGCGATGAGACGCTCGCCACACTGCTCGCCGAAGTCGAAGCCACCGTGAACTCGCGGCCGCTCACTCATGTGGCCGTGGGTCCCGACGAGCCCCCAGCCATCACGCCGAACCTGCTACTCCTGGGGCCGAACTGCCACATGCCGGCCCCCGGGAACTTCGAGGCCAGCGACGTGACTGCGCGCGCGCACTGGAGACGCGCGCAGTACCTCGCCGATGTCTTCTGGCGACGGTGGGTGCGGGAGTACCTGCCGCTACTACAATACCGGCGGGAGCCCTACGCAAGTGGTGACAACCCTAAGGTAGGCGATTTGGTTATTATTTGCGACCCAAATCTGCCCCGCAACACATGGCCCCGAGGACGAGTGACTGCAGTGCATCCCGGCAGAGACGGCGAGGTTCGAGTCCTGGACGTGACGACGGCCAGCGGACGAGTGCTGAGGCGGCCTACCAAGAGAGTCGTCGTGCTGCCCATAGGAGAATCGCGAGACGCGACGGCGGGAGAATGTTGACGACGACAAACACAATGTATGAAACTCACCGACCCGTCTCAATAGGCGATAAGAACATAGGTATAATTTGCTAAGCCTCATAGACTATGTAGACGCGACCGTTAGGCGCAGAAAAGAGACGGGTCGGACTGAGATAGATATAGTTTATTTTTAACCGTTATTAATTTGAAATTAAATAAATAAATTATAAGAATAAGAATTGAATATAAAATGTAATAAGCCTTAACTCACTAGGAAATAAATGTTGTAGCGTTGTGTCTTTTATTGAAAGTAGGACCCTATTAGATCCCGGTAAATGAGACCGGGCTACGGGCGTGCAGAACGCCGCCTGGAGCCCGGGACTCAGCATGTAAAGGGAACCGGGTTACAGGCGTGCAGAACGCCGCCTGGAACCCGGGACCCAAAAGGGTAGCGGAAACCGGGCTACGGGACTGCAGAACGCAACCGGAGCCCGGGATCCGTGAGGTATGCCTGCACTACTGCCTACTCCGAACGCGAGTAGGCCATAATGATAGTGCAGGCAGAGGTCCGCGCTCGACAGCGCACGTTTTTGTAATGAGGTAATGGTAAGGGCGCTCAGCGCTTTATATTTATACTAATGAAGCGGGGGGCGAGGTAAACGCCCATTACGACGTCCCGCTAACAAAAACTATGGGTCACAACTGTGTAAGGACCCTCGAAATATACTAAGATCTAGGGTGTACTAAAATGTATGATAGTGATAAGTTGAGATAAGGCTTAATGTATGTAAAATTAAGGAAATAAAGTAAAGGGGGTGTTACGACGAAGCGAGGGGTCGGCGGAGGCAGCCTCTATAAATATAGGACGCCTTTGGGGCGCATTTTTGTAGTTCGTGAGTAGTTCGTGAGTAGTTCGTTCGCAGTTCATAAGAAGAAGCTCCCTCCCGCCGACGCCAACGAAGTCGAAGCCCTGGCTGGCATTCCTGGGGTAGCAGTTCTAATAGATGACATTATAGTATGTGGCCGCACTATGTGGGAGATGCATCAGCGTTTGGATATGGTACTACATAGAATCTCTAGATCGGGACTGCGCCTTAACAAAGCGAAATGTAAATTTGCTAAGGATAAAGTAGAATTCTTAGGATTTATTATAGATGCTGAAGGTATTCATCCCGCTCCTAGCAAGGTTGAATCTATAATGAAGACACCAGAACCTAAAAACATTGCAGAATTACAAGCACTTTTAGGTTTATATAACTTTTATGAACGTTTCATACCACACAAGGCTACATTATTAGAGCCACTACATCGGTTATTGGATCGATCACAAAAATGGCGTTGGACAGATTTAGAACAGCGAACATTTGACACCGCTAAACGTTTACTGTCATGTGACTTAACACTAATTCACTATGATTTGGAAAAACAATTGGTACTGACCTGTGATAGTTCAGACTACGGAGTCGGAGCTGTAATTGCTCATGTAATGGAGGACGGGCAAGAGCGCCCAATTGCAATGGGATCTCGTACCTTGCATACTCATGAAAGACGATATTCACAACTAGACAAGGAAGCAGCAGCTATTATGTTTGGCCTACAAAAATTTCATAATTACTTAATGGGCAGACATTTTGTTATCATAACAGATCACAAACCATTACTAGGTATATTTGATCCTAAAAAGCAGATACCTACAATGTTGTCACCCCGCTTGACTCGTATAGCTATAAGCATTAACTTTCTATAGTTATGATATAATATATAGACCAGGTTCTCAGATTGGCAACGCCGATGGTTTGAGCCGTTGGCCACAGCCAGTTCCAGAGGAACCTGAGCCTCAGCAACATAGGTATAATTTGCTAAGCCTCACAGACTATGTATACGCGACCGTTAGGCGCAGGAAAGAGACGGGTCGGACTGAGATAGATATAGTTTATTTTTAACCGTTATTAATTTGAAATTAAATAAATAAATTATAATTATAAGAATTGAATATAAAATGTAATAAGCCTTAACTCACTAGGAAATAAATGTTGTAGCGTTGTGCCTTTTATTGACCAGTAGGACCCTATTAGATCCCGGTAAATGAGACCGGGCTACAGGCGTGCAGAACGCCGCCTGGAGCCCGGGACTCAGCATGTAAAGGGAACCGGGTTACAGGCGAGCAGAACGCCGCCTGGAACCCGGGACCCAAAAGGGTATTATTGGACTTGACTTTATGTTGTTGGTCCGAAGACCTTACAACTTTACCGGGGTCTTTGGGGCGAGTGCCTTCGCGAAGCGAAGGCGCTCGAGCCCGGGGGGCAACTTGCTCGAGGGAGCTCCCTAAGGAGTTTTACCTCGGCTGGACTGTTGCCATGAATGGGGAATGAATTTAATGATGCCCACCATAGGGCGACACAAAATACTAATTGAGAACGGGCGACGGGTAATATAAAGCCCGAAGGGAAGGATCACGGCGGGCCGGGATCGGTGGTTTGCGGTGGCCTACGCTATCTTACTGCCGTTTCGCAACGTGTTATGGCTGGGAGAGAAGAAACGGCGAAAGAAACTTCCCAGCAACACGCCTAGTCTATCCTGTGGGGTGAGCTATGTCTCCTAGCGTCCCTCGCGGGGACGTGGAGAGATCTTGATTGGCGGCGTCTGAGACGCCGCCGTCTGTGTCTGTCTGTCGGTGCCTGCCAGCCTACTGTTCTAACCGTGGGCGGACTGATCCGGGCCAGCCGTTTCGTAATAACGTCGACTCTGTCCGTCAGGACGTTACGCGGTCGTCGCACAAGAGCCTTTCGACGAGGCTTATAATCGGACGCGGACACGACGAGCGGATTTCGATGGTGCGGCGCGAGATCGAAATACTTACGCGAGAGCGACGTAATGTAGTTTTTGATGGAGGGAAGCTCCAGATCGCGGTGGAGGTCGACGTTACGCATATAGAGGGGAGCACCGACGGCTCTGCGCATGAATTTATTCTGCACGATTTGCAGTTTATCTAAAAGGGCAGGCTTGACATGGCCGAATACCACACTCGTCATGATCGGGAGGATGCATGTTTTATACAGAGTAAGCTTGTGTCTGAGGGACATTTTGCTTCGTTTGTCTATCATGGGTGCTAAACGACCCATCACAAATCGCGCTCTATTTCGGACTATAGTGATATGCTCGTTGAAGCGCAAGTTCCGATCTAGGGTGACACCAAGATATTTGGTGTACTTTGCCCAGGGGATTTGTTGGTCATAGAGCGAAATGGTTTTTAGGCGAAGGCTAGCGCGTTTGGGGGAGCGAAGCGTGCCCGGGGAAAAGAACATTGCTGCGCTTTTCTCCGGGTTTACCTCTATCCTCCATTTGCGAAACCATTCGCCTAGTTCTGTGACAGCTGTCTGCAGCCGGATGCAAGCCATTTGTCGGTTTTGATCTGATGTATAGAGTGCGGTGTCATCCGCAAAGAGGGCCAACTCCACATCTGGAGTTTTTGGGATGTCGCTGGTGTACAGCGTGAAGAGTAGTGGCGACAGGGCCGAGCCCTGTGGTACACCGGCTGTGAGTGGGTGAGGGGACGAGCGCGTTCCCTCCACTCGAAAACGGAAGCTACGACCTAGGAGGAAGTCTCGCAAGATGAGCACGAGTCTGTCTGGCATACCGAACTGGTACAGCTTGTAAATCAAGCCGTTGTGCCAGACCTTGTCGAAGGCTTTTGCTACGTCTAGAAACAGTGCGGCTGTTCCTATAGGGCGGGGGCGATGGGCAAAGTGAGATAATATGTGCTCCGTGATGCGGTGCACCTGTTGGACGCATGAGTGTCTGGCACGGAAGCCAAATTGCTCATCGGGTATTAGATGTTTGCTGAAGGCAAAATCTCTAAGTCGAGAGAGGATGACCCTCTCGTAAAGCTTGCTGAGTGCGCTCAGTAGGCTGATTGGACGGTAGCTAGACGGTTTATTAGCCGGTTTTCCCGGCTTGTGAATACCGATGACATCTGCTTCCTTCCAGATCGCGGGAAAGGAGCAGTTTGTTATGGCGGCATTGAAGATGCTCACTAGAATTATAATTAGATGGGCGGGTAGGAGTTTTAAAACGCGATTGTTGATGCCATCGGTCCCTGGGGCCTTTCGCGGTTTGAGAGACTTGATCAGATCTTGCACTTCTTCGACCGTGACCGTGTCGAGTGTGGTTTCCGCTGGTAAGGAGGATCTACGTTCGACCTCGGAGTCTACCTCCGTCAGGTGTGACTGGTCGACGTTTTGCGTAGTGGGGGAGCATTGAAGCTCTAGACTCTGAGCAAGGCACTCGGCCTTCTCCTCGTCATCGAACGCCTCGGTGTTGTCGGCTCTTTCTAGCGCGGGTATGACAGTAAGGGTGTCTGATTTGAGAGCTCTAGCCAGCTTCCAGTATGCCTGGTGAGTTGGCTCGATATCCCTCAACGTTCTGTCCCAACGTTGTTCCCTGACTTCCCGGATACGTAGTTTGACCTCGCGCTCTAGTTCGCGGAGTCGGACTCTGTTATCCTCGGTGGGATATCTGTCGTGAGCTCTGGAGGCGGCTCTCTTTTCCCTCAGCAGTACCCTCACCTCGTCCGGCAGGCATAAGTGGCGGTCATCCTCCACTGGCACCTGCCTGGACGAGTTCCGCACTGCGGATTGAAGGTGGCTGGTGAGGGCCTCGATTGCCGTCTCCGTGTCATGGCGGGACACGATGTGGTCCGGGATGCGGTCCAGGTCTTGTGAGCTGGTTGCCTTGAGGAGGGTCTCAAGTCTCAACCAATCCACAGAGGTCCTAGTTTCAGATGTCTGGTCTGTCTGTGGTCCTAATCTGAGGATAACCGGACGATGGTCCGAGTCGATATCGTCCATCGTTTCGATCGAATGGAACTGAAGGGTTACGCCCCTCAGTAATGCTAGGTCGAGAGTGTTTGGGGTCCCCCAGTCGCGGTTGGGGGGGTATCTTGTGGGGGTCATGGGAGTTAGTATATCAAACAAAAGATTGTCTGATATATTTATTAGGGCTCTGCCATTGGGGTTAGTGGTATTGCAATTCCACTGCTCGTGTTTGCAATTCAGATCTCCGGCTATAATAACAGCCGGGCCTAAGTTGAATAGGGTTTCTAGGTCTTTCTTAATAAGGGTTTTTTGGCATGCGAGGTATGCTGAAACTATGACTAGAGGTTGGTGGCCAGTCATTGCTAGTCTGCAGGCGGATACCTCCATACCGTCTAGTGGGGGGGTGACTACAGGCATGCAGTGTAGGGATCTTCTGAAATAGATCAGGGTGCCGCCACCACGGCCTACCCTGTCATGTCTAGTGATCCGATAGTTAGAGATCTTTGGATCTCTATTACTCGGTTTCAGGAAGGTCTCCTGTACTAGTAGTATATCTACTTGATTGGTAACCAGGAAGTCATGGACCAAGTCGCGCTGGTTTCGAAGGCCATTGGCGTTATAAGTCGCCAGAGTCAATGAGCGTGGTTTATTTCTACCTACATGCGCCATTTGTTACCGGTAACAATAATTTGACTAGGTTGTTTAGTTACAACGATCTAAGTATTTGGAGGAGGTACGCGTGATCCATTTCGATCACGAGTTGATCCCGGAGGGAGGGTTGTGTTGACTCTGAAACTTGCCTCAGTTTCCGAGCCAAGAGTTGGACCTCTTGCAGGTCGAAGGGCAAGTTCTTGGCGAATTTAGTCGCCAAAGCTAAGTCCTCCGCTATAGAGTGGTGGGCCGATGGCCCTGAAGGTCCCTTAGAAATGGGGGCGAGGGCGGGGGCGGGGGTGGCCGAGGGTAGGCCGGCCATAACTGGGGCACGCGTCCTTAGCGGAGGGAACGCTTCCGTCGTGGGAAGACCCGTCCAGTGGTTTACCACTGGGGGGGGGGCCGCCACGAATGCGGGTTTGTTCGGCACTTTTCTAGTGCCTTTTTGGGCATTGCCCTTTCCGACCTTACGTTTGGGTCGGGGGGCGGCAGGGCAGCCTCTGTAGTTAGCGGGGTGACCCGCTTGGCCGCAGAGGATGCAGCTCGGTGGCTCCGGGGAGTCCCGGGTGCGAGTGCACTCCGAGGTCCCGTGGTCGCCCAGGCACTTGACGCACCTGGGACGGGATTGACAATGTAGGGCAGAGTGCCCATAAAGTTGGCAGCGATGACACTGCCGCAGTGTATGTTTTTCGTGTGGACGTTCCACACGAAGGCCAGAGAGGCCACAGACCTTCTCAAGATCGAAGATCTTTTTCCCCTCTGGGGAGAGGTCGAGGACAACCAATACTAGGTTTAGAGGGGACTTTGTGGCGTCGCCTCTGTGCATACGGTGCACTTCGTGCACTGGTAGGGCTTGGGACTTAAGGTCCTCTAGAATATAGGAACTTTCAATTTCCTGAGGAAGTCCGCGGATTACAGCCCGAAGGCGTTTTTCTTCTGGCAGGGCGTAAGTGTAGTAACCGATTTTACGGTCACATAATAAAGTAGTTAGGGCGCGGTGGTCACTTGAAGACGTGACCATAACTTTGATGCCGTGTTGAGTATCACGGGCTTCCTTTATGGAGATTGCCTTACCTGGCAGTTCTTTAGCGAGTTGAAGCCAATGGGCTTTCTCGCGGATGGTCAGGGGTGGCGGCGGGCGTTGTGAAGGTGGCCCAGGGCGGCTGGAAGGTGCCGCTGTCGGTGTTGTGCCCGCTGTTGGGGCGGGGTTGGGGGGGACCTCCCTCTGGGTCTTACGTTTTTTAGTACGATTAACGGTTATAAAACCGTCATCGTCTTCGCGGTCTAAGGGGATGTTCGCGGGAGGCGCGACATCCATAGGAGTAATTTCATCGGCCGGTGGAAGAGGGGCATCCCTGAGGTTTTGCGGACCTTCAGAGGATAAATCGATTTCTCGACGAGAATCGATTACGCGATGGATGGGCGAACGTGAACGCGATGTCGTCGAACTCGCAGAGCTCGAACGCGGTTTTGTCGATGCGGAACCGCGAGAAAACGAGGCGCGCGACTTTGGTGCCACACGATGGGCATCGTTGAGCGGGGGTGCGGGCGGCGGGCGCACTGGTAACGCGGCGGGTATGGATGCGGGGGGCGCGGGCGCTACGGCAGAGTGCAGGTGGACCGCGGTAAGCGCGGCGGCGGGGGTTGCGGGGCGTGCGCTAGTCGCGGCAGGTGCGATGGTCGCGGCAGATGCGGGTGCGGGAACAACCTCAACGACAACTGGCAGTGTCACGGCGGAATCCGGAACAGAGACTAGCTCAGTAAAAGCAACGACCGTAAAAGCAACGACAGTAAAAGCAACTGCCGTAAAAGCAACGCCAACGGCGTCGGCAACGACAGTAAAAGCAACAATGCCGGTCTCTGTTACGGATTTGCAGCCACAACCACCGCCAGTTTTACGCGAAATACTTCGCAGAAAAGAATGCACTCTAGAAGAAACTTCAAGACCGCAGTCACTACGCTCCACGACTTCCCGCAGACGACTTGCCGAGCTGGAAGCCAAAGAGAGACTAGCCGCATTGAAGTTGAAACAGTTGGAGGCAGCCGTTGAACTCGAACAAGCGAGAATAAATAGGCTACAAGCCGAATCATCGGACGATGATGACGTCATCGAAGAAAGCGAACTACCATCAAGAAGAGTAGACATGTGGTTCGAGAGACTGCCGCAAACGCAGGAACCACATGCCACAGAACCCCCCCCCGCCCCAGCGACGTTAGCCAGCGATATAGGGAGAATGAATGAACGGGGACAGGGCGTCCACGTCGGAAATATGGCACGCGGACAACGGGTCTCAGAACGAGGCCCGCCTGCACGTTCAAACGTCATGGATGTGACGTCACTGGCAGAAGCGATCACTGAAGCGGCGCGAACGAGCACAAGACAGGCGCAGCGATACATGCAAGAACTCCCGACTTTTAATGGAAATAGTGGCGAATGGCTGTCCTTCCAGGCAGCCTTTCGGGAATCGGGAGGGAGCTTCTCAGCAGGGGAGAACGTCGCGCGCCTACGTAGAAGCCTAAGGGGAGCCGCACTGGAGGCCGTCAGTGCCCTGCTGATTACCCAGACGGGGCCTGAAGATATTTTGAAGGCATTGGAAAGAAGGTTCGGCCGTCCAGATGCCCTTGTGCTGGGAGAAATGGAGAAAATGAAGACATGGACACGAGTCACCGACAGCCCTCGGGACTTGTGCCTATTTGCCAACAAGATGGCAAACCTAGTAGCAACAATTGAAGTATTGAACAAGCCGCAGTATTTACATAGCCCAGAGATGCTACGCGCGGCAGTGGAGAAGCTGACTCCAATCGTAAGGAACAAGTGGTACGACTATGCAGCTATGAAGACCGAAGGGGTTCCGGAACTTAAGAAACTTGCGAGCTTCCTGAATGAAGAGGCAGACAAGTGCGCCGCGTATGCACCGATCGAACGCGAGAGCGAGATGGCACGATCGAAAAGGAGGACGGAGCACATACACATAGTGAACAACGACAGTGAACGCGTGAATATGAGAAAAAGTGAACCGTGCCCAGTCTGCAAACGCGATCATAAACTTAGCGATTGCCGCAAGTTCGTCGGTGCGGATGTGAGCGCGCGGTGGGACTTAGCCAAAAAGTGTAAAGTGTGCTTCCGCTGCCTGCGAAGTAGGCATCGACGTTCTTCGTGCCGCGCCCCGCCGTGTGGGGTGGAAAGGTGTACGCTACACCACCACCGCTTGCTGCATCACCAAAGGAGACCTGAAGTTAACGAGGTAAGTCCAAGTGCAGTGAGTGTGACGTCAGAACCGGCGGGAGAAGTGTTAGCGTCCGCGATCAACAGCGTTATCAATGATGGAAGAAACAAACGACGTGCCTATCTGAAGGTGGCCCCGGTCGCTATAACCGGACCGAGGGGCAGTCGTCACACCTACGCACTATTGGACGAAGGCAGCACCGTGACCATTATTGATGCGCAGCTGGCCGAGCAACTGGGACTTAGCGGACCACGGGATCCCATGAAGATGCAGGGAGTCAACGGTGAAGAATCATCGCATGACTACAGCATGCGAGTGTCCGCCAGGATAAGAGGCTCATATGAAACAGAAGAACACACACTGAGGGACGCTCGCACAATAAAGAACATGAGCTTCTTCAGCCAGACCGTTCATCGGAGCGATGTGCAGGGCTGTGCACATCTGCAGGAGATAGAAAATGTACTCATCTATGAAAAAGCTACACCGAAGATACTAATCGGCCAAGATAATTGGGAGCTGATTATTTCAAATGAAGTACGTAAAGGCCCGCGTCACCAACCGGTCGCCTCTCGTACGCAGCTGGGTTGGGTGCTGCACGGCTGCCGCACCTCAACCACATCGCCGGTCGTGTTCTGCTCACACTTGAGCATGATGGAAGAAGACCACGACCCGCTTGAAGAAATTATGAAAAAATATTTCGCGTTGGAATCACTGGGAATCGAACCCAGAACGCAGGTTAGCGATCCGCAACAACGCGCCTTGGAAATATTAGAAAAGAAAACTCGTCGTTTGGAAAATGGACAATTTGAAACGGGACTTTTATGGAAAGATGAAAGTTCACCTATGCCAAATAATTATGAAAATGCATTGAAGAGACTTCAGAACTTAGAAAAAAAATTGGATCGCGATGAAGAGCTTAAAGCGAAGTATGAAGAGAGAATTGAAAATTTAATGTTGTCAGGCTACGCCGAGCGCGCCTCCACTCCCCCCACCAGCGGGAGGACGTGGTATCTTCCCCACTTCGCCGTCGTGAATCCAGACAAGGAGAAAATAAGGGTGGTCCACGACGCAGCCGCCAAGTATCATGGCAGAAGTCTGAACGATATGTTGCTGCCTGGACCCGACCTTCTTCGATCACTACCGGGAGTCATCATGAAGTACCGGCAGTATCCAGTGGCAGTGTCTGCCGACATAAAGGAAATGTTCATGCAAGTGAAGATCATAGAAGCCGACAGGGATGCATTACGCTTTCTGTGGCGTGGCAACCGCCGCGATAGCGAGCCTCCAGAGGAATATAGAATGACGTCGCTCATCTTTGGTGCAACGTCTTCGCCTTGCGTAGCCTTGTACGTGAAAAACAAGAACGCAAGGGAATTTGAAAATGAAGACAGAGAAGCGGCGAGGGCAATAGTGGTCAATCATTACATGGACGACTATCTGCAAAGCCTTCAAACAGTTGAAGAAGCCAGGAAAATGACAGCTGCCGTTGACAACATACAGCGGCGAGCGGGTTTCCAACTCCGAGGGTGGACCTCCAATTATAAGGAGGCGATTTCAAGCTTCGCGCCATCCGGTCAAACCACCGTTGAAATCGGCGGGAGCGAAATAGAAAAAACATTGGGTCTGATGTGGCACGTGAGAGAAGACACGCTTGGCTTTCGTGTCAATCAAAGAAGAGTTCCGGCAGAAGTATTGGCGGGGAGTCGAATGCCGACGAAGAGAGAGGCACTGGGACTCATTATGTCAATATTCGACCCCCTGGGGTTCATTTCCCCCCTCACCACACCGGCGAAACGCATCATGCAAGATACATGGAAATATAAAACAACATGGGACGAAGTCATCCCGGAGGAACTGCAAGACAAATGGAAAAATTGGCTGAGAGACTTGATATCTCTACCTAACTTACGCATTCCACGCTGCTACGAATATTCACCGGCAGCGATCAGGGAGTTGCACACATTCGTCGATGCTAGTGAAGAGGCATACGCTGCGGTTGTGTACATACGCACGACACGGGCGGACGGCCGGGTCAACGTCATGATAGCGGCAGCTAAAAGTCGCGTGACACCAATGAAACCAGTCTCCATTCCGCGACTCGAACTCCAAGCAGCCGTCCTGGGAGCCCGCCTGAGCAAGTCCGTGCAAGAGGGACACGACTGGGAATTACACCGTCACACATACTGGAGCGACTCGCGCACTACGCTAGCATGGATTCGAGCGGAACCGCGAACTTACAAAACGTTCGTGGCCCATCGCCTCGCCGAAATAGAAGACCTCACTAAGAAAAATGAATGGCGATGGTTACCCTCGGCGCAGAACGTTGCAGACGACGCAACGCGTAAAACACCAAGTGACTTCAACCCACAACACAGGTGGTTTACGGGCCCCAAGTTCCTGTATCTTGACATAGAAAAATGGCCGCAAGAAACGAAGACCGAGGTGCCAACCACCGGAGAAGAAAAGTGCGCAACATTAACTGAAGACAATGACGTCACCGTCATCGACTTCAAACGTTTCTCACGTTGGACTACCATAGTGAGAACGATGGGACGCGTACTTCAATTTATCAGACTATGCAAACGACCCACGAACACGGTGGCAGCCGCGCGCCGTAAAAGAACAAAGAAGAATCCTACTCCAGACGAAGAGTGGAAGAAAAACATAAAGAAGAAGAACAAAGAAAAATCGAAGTGTCCAAAGGAAAATAACGTTGAAAGAAAATTCAAGAAAATCAACGGGAAAATGTTAATGTTGTCTGAGCGTAAACTCATTGCGCTCGCACAACGCGAATCGTTCGGCGATAAACCGCTCGATACGATACGTCGACGTCATAACAAGGGAGAGCTCGCCGGTTTAACTATAGAAACCGACGAACATAACATATTGCGGCTGCGAGGAAGAATCGACGAGGCGCAAGAAATAAGCTACGAGATGGCCAATCCTGCCATCTTAGACGGGAAACATAAATACACAAAGTTGTACATACAACATGTACACGAGAAACTACACCATGGTGGCGTCGAGATGGTGGTCAACGAGCTACGACAGCGGCTGTGGGTTATGAAGATACGGCCCTCAGTCAAAGCAGTGTTGAGGAACTGCCTCCAATGCCGACTGAGGAGGGCCCAGCCAGCGAGTCCATCGACGGGGAGCCTGCCTGCAGCTCGCCTGGCGCATCACTCGCGCCCCTTCACCTTCACGGGCGTAGACTACTTTGGCCCACTGGAGGTGACCGTGGGCCGTCACCGGGAGAAGAGATATGTGGCGTTATTCACATGTATGACGTCACGGGCACTACACCTCGAGGTCGTCGCGTCGCTGAGTGCTGACTCAGCCATCAACGCGCTGCGCCGCTTCATAGCGCGGCGCGGCGTCCCCACCGAACTCTGGAGCGACAACGCTACGTGTTTCCGCTCGGCCGACCGCGAACTCGCGGAGGCTGGGCGCGCCGTCGAAGAGGAAGCGTCGCGCCGGCAGATCGCCTGGCGGTTCTTACCGCCGGCGGCACCCTTCATGGCCGGCGCCTGGGAGCGCATGGTGCGCACCGTCAAAGAGGCGTTGCGCGTCACCCTGCGCGAGCAGCGCCCGAGCGATGAGACGCTCGCCACACTGCTCGCCGAAGTCGAAGCCACCGTGAACTCGCGGCCGCTCACTCATGTGGCCGTGGGTCCCGACGAGCCCCCAGCCATCACGCCGAACCTGCTACTCCTGGGGCCGAACTGCCACATGCCGGCCCCCGGGAACTTCGAGGCCAGCGACGTGACTGCGCGCGCGCACTGGAGACGCGCGCAGTACCTCGCCGATGTCTTCTGGCGACGGTGGGTGCGGGAGTACCTGCCGCTACTACAATACCGGCGGGAGCCCTACGCAAGTGGTGACAACCCTAAGGTAGGCGATTTGGTTATTATTTGCGACCCAAATCTGCCCCGTAACACATGGCCCCGAGGACGAGTGACTGCAGTGCATCCCGGCAGAGACGGCGAGGTTCGAGTCCTGGACGTGACGACGGCCAGCGGACGAGTGCTGAGGCGGCCTACCAAGAGAGTCGTCGTGCTGCCCATAGGAGAATCGCGAGACGCGACGGCGGGAGAATGTTGACGACGACAAACACAATGTATGAAACTCACCGACCCGTCTCAATAGGCGATAAGAACATAGGTATAATTTGCTAAGCCTCACAGACTATGTATACGCGACCGTTAGGCGCAGGAAAGAGACGGGTCGGACTGAGATAGATATAGTTTATTTTTAACCGTTATTAATTTGAAATTAAATAAATAAATTATAATTATAAGAATTGAATATAAAATGTAATAAGCCTTAACTCACTAGGAAATAAATGTTGTAGCGTTGTGCCTTTTATTGACCAGTAGGACCCTATTAGATCCCGGTAAATGAGACCGGGCTACAGGCGTGCAGAACGCCGCCTGGAGCCCGGGACTCAGCATGTAAAGGGAACCGGGTTACAGGCGTGCAGAACGCCGCCTGGAACCCGGGACCAAAAAGGGTAGCGGAAACCGGGCTACGGGACTGCAGAACGCAACCGGAGCCCGGGATCCGTGAGGTATGCCTGCACTACTGCCTACTCCGAACGCGAGTAGGCCATAATGATGGTGCAGGCAGAGGTCCGCGCTCGACAGCGCACGTTTTTGTAATGAGGTAATGGTAAGGGCGCTCAGCGCTTTATATTTATACTAATGAAGCGGGGGGCGAGGTAAACGCCCATTACGACGTCCCGCTAACAAAAACCATGGGTCACAACTGTGTAAGGACCCTCGAAATGTACTAAGATCTAGGGTGTACCAAAATGTATAATAGTGGTAAGTTAACATAAGGCTTAATGTATGTAAAATTAAGGAAATAAAGTAAAGGGGGTGTTACGACGAAGCGAGGGGTCGGCGGAGGTAGCCTCTATAAATATAGGACGCCTTTGGGGCGCATTTTTGTAGTTCGTGAGTAGTTCGTTTAGTTCGTTCGCAGTTCATAAGAAGAAGCTCCCTCCCGCCAACGCCAACGAAGTCGAAGCCTCCCGTAGCATCGTTTTCGGTTGTTTTCATTTCGGAAAATCGGTTACCCGAACCAGCGACCAACCCTCTACAGTCCTACAGTCCACTGCAACACCAACAAAAACCTTGGTTTCGAATACATGTGGATTTCGCAGGGCCATTCCAAAATAAACTGTTTTTTATTGTGGTGGATGCTTATTCAAGATGGCCTGAAGTAATTGTAATCAACAACATGACTTCAAATACTGTGATTAAACACCTTAGAAACTTATTTGCAACTCATGGCATATGTGAAACTTTAGTGTCAGACAATGGTACCCCATTTATATCAAGGGAGATGGAAGATTTTCTGGAGGCGAATAAGATCAAACATGTGACTACAGCCCCTTATCATCCTGCTACAAATGGGCTGGCCGAGAGGATGGTACAAACCGTCAAGGATAAATTACGCAAGATGGACAATATGAACTGGGACGTAAAGATTCCAAACATGCTATTGAGTTTAAGAACAACTCCATGTGTTACAACACAAAAGAGCCCAGCCGAACTATTAATGAATCGACGCTTAAGAACATTGCTAGATAGTTTACATCCAGATAATATACAAACTAAAAAGATGAACCAACAGATAGAAAGAAATGCACAGAAGAAACATAGAGAAACACAAGTAGGACAAAAAGTAATGTACAGAAACTATGGAAATGGGCCAAAATGGATGCCAGGTACAGTGGTAGACAAAGGAGGGCCATCCAGTTACAGAATTAAAATGAAGAATAATAGTGAGGTGGTAAACAGACACATTGATCAACTAGTGCGTTTCGACCCACAGACAACTAATACACCAGACGAAGAGTTGGCAACAGAAGTGCAGGAGGATACTAATCAAGATAAAGGAACTGACACACAAATGGAAGACACAAATAATGAGAATGAGCAAGTAAAACAGTCTTGCCCGGAAGAAGTTATTGAGATTCCGAGCACTGAGAAGTGGGAAGAAATGTTAGGAATCCCTAGCACTTCTGAAATATCCTATGGGGGAAGGAAGTTTAAACAAAAACGGAATATGTATGCTAAATCTCCATATGCTAGGAATAATTATGTAGAATAATTGTGCAGTTACTGTTAATTGTATTTAATCTTAGCTTTAATGTTTTTTTTTTTTGTATTGCATAGTGATGTCATAGTATTAAATGGTTTAAAGTACTAATTTGGGGGAAAGGTATGTCATGTATTCATTCATATATTTTAGTATGTCAAAAAGCGGGTAGTAAGTAAAATAGAATAAAAGGATCTTTTATGTGAATATCTAGACTTTTATTAAACATAATACCTGTGTAAAAAATGGGAGTATAAGAGTGTGTCTGTGTAAGAAATTTTATATTCTCAGCAGCTTGAAGTTGCCAAAGTCACCTGCAATTTACAGGTCAATCCTAGTTCAGGACTTTGGGACCTGAAGGAGTCAAAAAGCCAAGTTTACATGCAAACCTGATGAGTTAAGGTCTTATCATAGTTTGGACAGCAATTTGTCTGTTAATGTTGTAAGTTGTTGGTAAGCAGACTGTTAACGCCAACGAGTTCCGTCAGGGAGAGGGGAGCGCCGCTCGCGGCGCAGTCCGCCTTACACCGTCCGGCGACGCTTACGCATACTCATACAGCTAATAAAGTTCATATAATTAAAACAGTCCACTGATTATGCAAGAAACCCACACCACCTCCAGGAGGAAGCTACACAGACATCTGTCAAAATGATGATAAGAGCTTACTTATCGGTGTCACAAATTAACTCACTTTGTAACTAATGCAAATATAAATAAGCCATTAAGATGACGTATAAAGGACAAATTAATTCAATGACTACAGAGTTAACTTTAAAATATTTTTTGTTGCATTCAAAATTTAGAAAATCTTCAAGTTAATTTATATATCACACTTTTTGTTAGCTATCTAGTACATTGGTGGTTCTCAAAAAGGGCTATAGTCAATTTTGAGAATTCTAAAACTGTTATTTTAATATGAAAGTTAACCAAAAGTGAGATCCTAATAGCATCAGACAAATTGCTCTTTTTAAAGGTTACCAAGTCTGAGGGGGCTTGAATGATGACCATAATGAGAATGAATCTAGAAACTCTTACCTAAATCAATCCTCTCAACAACAATTTCAACTTCTCTTTTCAGTATCTCCTTCAGAAGTGTATTATCATCCAAAGGTGTGCCTCAATCATCATCAGTGTTATTTAGAGTGTCTACTTGATTTGAATCTATCAGGGAACATGTTTTTATGTTAATTAGTGTTGCAATAGTTTTATTTACATATCACTACCTCCTTAATCCAGGAAAAAATTACAGAATAAAGTGACATCTAGAAAATTAGCATATTTAAATTCGATAATCAGAATACTTCAACTTTTGTATAAATTGAGAATCAGTGAACATGGGGACTATGGGGTATCCTTAGACAGGACTTCAAAAATTAAAAATAGATTTACTAATCATCATCATCGGAGCGTTAAATCCTGGTTGCAAGTGGAGCGTTCTCTCCAATGCCTATGGTCCGCTTTCCTACTTTTTCTACTACACTTCACACGGTTTTTAGCATCCCTTGTTTTGTGACGATTGGTATGCATGTCAGCCTTCACAAAATCAATATAGCATTTCTTGGGCCTGCCCCTTCGAATGGTACCTGGCGGTAGCGACATCGCTAGACATTCGTTCCCCGAATAATTAGGCTGTCTCAGTAAAACGTGGCCATACCAGTGTAAAAAGAGATTGCCTACATATTTAGCTCAGACAACAGTCCAGTCAATTTAACAATTTAAGTTTAAAGATGTATATAAGTGAGAAACTGTAAGGAGGCAGTCATTGACATAGGATATCTTTCATAGAGTGCTTGATATAGGATTTCTATAGGCAAATCACATAACAGTGGATGATGAACAAACTAATTTTTTCTAACTGAAAAACAGCATTCAATCAATCTATAAATGAGAGAGGGTATAGCCATTCCAGGAATTTCCAGGTGGCATTTACAAGCTAACATTTTGTACTTGCAGTGAAGTGATATCTACAAATTTTACAAAAATACATGTATGTTAATGTTTAAGAGATGAACATAATAGAACACTTAAAATTCCAGAAAATGTAATAAGTATAAAGTTCCAAATGTAAACAATCTATTATACTAGCAACTTGCCTCCTTCCTCTTCTTTGATGTTAATGACTCTCCATTCCTCATTGTCCTCTTCATTTTCTTTCTTAATTTCTTCCACAGTATTTCTAACAAACTGCTTATATTCCAATGGGTACAGGTGCTCAATGGTATACTTATATTCAAAAACAAATGACTGGCTAACAATAATAATGCATTCTGTGATTGCTGAAATTTAAATATATATTGTAATATGAAACAGATTAACATAAGGACTCCTATGCTCAATGACCAAAGCACACCAGTGATAAAAGTTCAAATGCTGGCCAGGGGGATTTTCAAGTGTCATGTGCATCTTGCAACAAATACCATAGAAACAGCAAAGTCAAAATTTTATGAAAACCTGTACTCGTAACACCTTTTTAGCACAACAGTAAGATAAAGTGGTTGCCAAGCTGAGAAGTGTCAGGTGAATGATCCACCATCATCCTAGTAAATGATGTAAGTGGGCAATGGGTGCCCTGTCTCATTTGATAGAAATTGATCACTGTTGCTCTTGGACAAGTAAACTTCAAAGGCAATGTGAACTAGTTGCCATTCTCTACATGGAATAAATGGGACGAGAAAGGATGATAAAATGCCCTCACAGCATGCCACAGCTAGCGCATTACCGTGTCCTGGTCCAAGGGACACCCTGTCATGCCAATTTGCATTGAGGAATCACAGGAGTCACACCTATGATTATGGCCCTGCAATTCCTCGTTATGATACAGAGGGACACTGGAAGGTTTAGTAGATAGTTTGGCGGTCAGTGCTTGAAACTTCTTTTATCTCAAGAAAGTTGTGTTTTGCACCAGCTGAAGGTAGTCTCCCATAGCCCTCAGTGACTTCCTCTGGGGCTAGAGGGTATGTACAAAGGTATTCCCCCAGCACTGACAAGAAAAAGGGGGATAGGATAGGGGGGATGATAGTCAGAACTCTCATTCACCATGTGAAACATGATTAGTCAAAGCCATACCATTTCATGCCAATATTCTGTGTAAGAATGGTATTACACCACTTAAGCTAGCCCTAGGAACACAATCAAGATGATGTTGATTCCAGCATGGCTCTACCACCTCATCATGAGCGCAAGTAACATAATCCAAGCCGGCCATAGAACTAACATGAAAGTCTGTTTTAGTGTTGAAATAATGTGACAAAAACACTTCAAATTAAGGCAATAAATAATTTATCAAAATACAGAATACAATACTCATAGAACTACAAAGTTACTTCAGGACTATTAACAATAGCTGTGAGCAACTTATCTGCCTCTAAAGCCCTCTTCATCAATTGATGTGACGTCCTCAGCTGTGCACAGCATAAATAGCACACAAGGAGTGATTTCCCATCGTAAGTATTGAACTTTAATGCAATATTCTTATATGTGTAAATTTCACATCATATTTGTGAAAAGTGTCTTACTACAGAGGATGAACTGATTGATTTTCATCCCTTTGAATATTAAAACTTATTTAACATATTTTGTGGTATTCCAGCATGGGTGGGATATAGACATATGGCACCTTGATTTCAAGTATTTAGAGGGTGGTGTATGGGGTACACTGAAATAATTTTTCAAATCAGAACAGTAGTACCTGAGATTAGCGCGTTCAAGCAAATGGGTGTGATTTTTATATTAGACCGCATTATTATAAGTAATGAAGGGTGAGGGGGGAAAGGGGGGGAGGAAAACTTACCCCTTCTGCAACTTATATGTATAGTTCCTGAGATATTGTTTTTGTAAATCTAACCTCACTTCTGTTTTTCACTAATATTGCACTTATATCATAGGTCAAAAGTTGAAAAATCGAATGAAAATCGAATATTTAACATAAAAAGTTAGTCGGAAAACACAACATAAAATTGTTAAAAATGAAATAAGAATCAACAGAGCAACTCACGTAATTTCAAAAACAAGAATCATGAAAATCATAGATAATATTTATGGTTTTTTTTTAGTTTATGGTTAGTAACTAGGCCTTCAAGCTCCGAAAATATTTTTAAATGTATACATATTGACTTTTGGCGAGCGTACGTTTATTTTCATAGTTATGGATATATTCATCATAGAGTGAATCATTTGGACCCTGCAAACTAATTTGCAGGGGGAATGTCTTTGGACACCGTCCTCGGGCTCTTCGGGGGAAGAGCCAAATGCAGCGCAGAAGCATGCATCGAGGGTGTGTGGGACTCTCGGCGGCCGGTTCTCCACGCTAGCTTCAAACAGAAGCAGTCGCGAGAAACCGATCGCCAAACTACCCACTAAACCTAAACCTGCGCCCCTGTATCAACGCTTTTACGGGGCGTCACGGGATCTAGAACAGAGTTACTGCACCGTGACGCCCCCACGCTCGGTAATACTGGGCCACCCCGGTGGCAGAGTGACCCACTTCATCAATCAGGGGGGGGAAGTCCGCTGCTACCCCCGTAGCAGCGGCCCCCTGTGACGGTAATTATGGGAGGAGATTCGCGTAGCGGCGCCTTCTACCGCCGGTCCGCCTCCTGCGGATGGGGTCCGCGTTCGCGTCCTCCTCCCTAACTCTTTCTGCGGCCTCCTTCTGCGCCAGGACGGACTCGCAGAAGGAGGAAACCGCAAGCCAAGATTGCTGGCCCTGGAGCATCGCCTCGACCATGCTACGAAGCGAGCTCACAGGGCCAACGACGTTTTCTAAGAGGGCCCTCTGGGGCCCCCAGGCGGCGCACTCCACGAGCGTGTGAAACGCCGTATCTTGGAGCACGCCGCACTCGTGACATTGCGGGGAGGGCTCCCGCCCCGCGATTTGATGCAGATACTTACCAAAGCATCCGTGCCCGGTAAGTATCTGCACCATCCTAAACGTCAGGGTCCCGCGTTTCCGCGAGACCCAACGAGCTAGGTGGGGGCGGATCGCCTCCACCGTCTCAATCCCAGCTTCTGGGGACTCCAGGTCCCTCTGCCAAATACGGATCAGAGCCTCGGTCGCCTGGACCCTGATCATCCGAGTTTCTGCCGGGCACGGCACCTCTCCTCTTGCCCGAGCATCCTGCCGGAAGCGGTACACTGTTGCGAGCACCTCCGCCTGGAGATCCCAGGGCGGATCACCCGCCAACAATGTCGCCGCCGTCCACGACACAGTACGGTATCCCCGTATGGACCTCACCGACAGAACCCTCTGAGTCCTCCTCAGCAGGGTCCTGTTTTTCCGGTGTAGTGCATGACTCCATACGGGGGCTCCGTACAGTGCCATACTCCGGAGGATGCCGGCGTACAATTTCCTCACCGCCGCGCCCGGCCCTCCCACGTTCGGAAGAAGCCTGGCCAGGGCGGTAGCGGATTTGATCAACCTCGGGGCCAGCTGGGTGAAGTGGGCCCCGAAGCTCCACGTGCCATCGATGACAAGCCCCAGATATCTCATCTGGGGCTTGACCGCTACCGCAACACCTTGGACAGCGACGCGCGCGTCCCGGGGTGCACGTCTATGTGGTCTGCGGAACATGAGGGCCTCCGTTTTCTCAGGGGAGACCCTCAGGCCAAGACGCCGGATACGCTGAACTACCAACGCCGTTCCGGCGTTGGCGAGCTCCACAGACTCTTCATAGGTTCCACCCCGGGCCGTGACGAGGGTGTCGTCTGCGAAGCAGAGCACCCCCATCCCGGGCAGGACTGGCTCGCGGAGGAGCCAGTCGTAGCCAATGTTCCACAGGGTCGGACCCAGCACCGACCCTTGTGGAACGCCGCACGCGACGCGTCGCCTACCTATAACCTGGCCAGTTCGGCCGCCCTCCCAAAGGATGTACCGGTCCTGGAGGTAATCCTCCAACAGCCTCGTGAGGTACGGGGGGACTCCATGAGACAGGAGCCCCGCCCTGATCGTCTCGTGAGGGAGACTGTTGAAGGCATTTTTGATGTCAAGGGAAACCGCCAGGACGGACTCCTTCATGTGTTCCGCCTCTCTCGTGAGGCTCTGTAGTGCGTTCAGGGCGTCTAACGTCGAACGCCCTGCCCTGAATCCATATTGAGCCTCAGAGAGCCCAGGCCCATTCGAATCAAGGTGACGAACGAGGCGGCCGGCGAGGATCTTCTCGAAGACCTTGGCCGCCTCGTTGAGCAAGACGATGGGCCTGTAGGCGGACGGATCGTTGGGAGGACGACCCTCCTTCGGAAGTAGGCATAGCCGGCCCTCCTTCCACTGCTTCGGGAATACGCCTGACCTGATGCAGGCATTGAAAAGTTCCCGAAGCTGGCCGCGTAGGTGTTTAGCGGCCAGGAAGAGGGCTCGGCCCGGGACCCCATCAGGTCCCGGTGCAGTCTTCCGGCCCCGGAGGCGCTCCAGGGCCATGTCTAATTCCTCTTCGGAAACGAGGGGAGGCTCCGTCTCCGAAGGACTGGTATGTGGAGGGCTCATCACCGGGGGAGTGAAGGCCCCTGGGTCCGGAAAGAGTCCGTCAATAACGGAAGTGAGGACCCCCTCCTCGAGGGACGCCGTAACCGGGGTTGTACAAGCCCGCATTTTTTTACGGGCCACCCGGTACGGACGCCCCCAGGGGTCCCCATCAAGGCTTTTTAACATCTCTTCCCGAGCCCGGGTCTTCGACTGGATGATCTCCAGCCGAAGAGCCTTTTTGGCAGCCCGATACTCCCCGACAAGACTGTTTTCCTCAACATAGTCCGGAGGTTGTCGGCGCCGGCAGCGTCTGAGAGACCGGCGCGCTCTGAGGGCTGCCTCCCTCAGACCGCCGATCTCTGCGGTCCACCAGTAGACCGCCTTCCGCTGCGGGGGCCGACGCGACCGAGGCATTGCTGCATCGCATACCCTTACGAGGGTCTTGCGCATGCGCTCTGCCAGAACCTCCGGACCTCCTGTATTGACTGGATTGACCCAGCTCTGGACGATTGCCATCTCCTCGGCCAGCTCTGGATTGAGCCGACCGAGGGACCAGCGTGGAAACTGGCCGTGTCCGCGTGAGGGACCCGAAATCGCGCTCGGAGGAGGGGAGAGCTCAAATCTGATATAGAGATGATCAGACAGAGTCTCCACCTCCTCCACGACTCTCCATCCGTCCACCCTACGTGCGACCGCGTGGGTGGCGAACGACAGGTCGATGACCGATCCACCCCGCGCTCGCACGCAGGTATGGACCGCTCCCCGGTTCAAGATGGTCAGACCGCATTGGAGCGCCCACGCTTCTACGGCCTGTCCTCGCATGTCGGTGGCGGCGTTACCCCAGGAACGGGATTTAGCATTAAAGTCGCCGAGAACGAAATACGCCCTCGGCGACAACCTGCCCGCGGCGGCCCTGACGTAATCTAAGAAAGTCTCAAACTTCGCCAGGGGACGGTTGGGGGAGAAGTACACGCTTATGAAGGCATGCTGACCCCAACCTGCCACCGCGTAACCCCGTCCCCTCTCTATGATAGAGAGCGAGGTGCCAGAGCCCGATCTGGCGACCATCGCCACCGTCTCGTCCAGATCCCCGACCCAGTTGCCCTGGTCGGGAACGTAGTAAGGCTCGCTTACTACGGCCAGGTCAATCCCCCACTCCGCCATGGCCTGCATGGCCAGATCCTGCGCGCCGGCGGAGTGGTTTACGTTAGTCTGGAGGAAGCTATGTCGTACGGGCATTATTAATTGACCGACATAGCCTCCCCTCTAGCCGAGACTGCTGTCGCCCTCGCCAGGGGGACGAACCTGCCCCGAACAATGGGAGGGAGGCAGACCCTCGCCAGAGTTGGGTGCGTTGCTGTCTTTCCCCCCGCTGCGCAGACTGCGCAGTGGGGGACTGAAGCTGGGCAATCGGGCATTGCGTGTCCGCTCTTCCCACAGCGGAGACACAAGCCCGACCTGTCGGGGCAGGATTCCGGGCACATTTGTGTGCTGTGCCCGAGCCCATAGCAACGGTAACACCGTATTGGCCGTGTTTCTTTGGCTTCGACCTTCGCCGAGGTGAAGCCCACCAACAGGTGGCCCTGCTCGGCGAGCATCTTGGCCAACGGGATTGGGCACAGCACGTACGCTGAGCCCATCCCCCCCGGTCCTGAGCCAATTCTATTGGCCACGATTCTATCTAGCTGGCAATTGCCAGCTCGGGCGACAGCAGCTCGTAGAGACTCGGGCGTGACCGAGTCATCTAGCCCTGAGATATAAATCTCCCCCCTCTTTGTAGGCCGTATGACCTCGGCCATCCCCTCAAGCGGCCTCCGGAGGGCCTCCGCCAACCGGTCCGCTTTCTCGGCTCCCTCTGGCCCAGGAGGTAACTCTATAAGTCGGGAGTCGCGGACGGTCCGCATTAGTTTAAGGCCCTCTCGGAGGCCCATGGCAGCTAAATCTACTACCGCGGCGGCCTTCTGAAACACGTCGCGGTAGGTGACGCCTTTTTTCTCTGCGTCCGGCAGCAGCTTGATGAGGACTGCTGCCGATTTCGGCTCTGTAAATACCACCGGTGGCTTCTTTTTCGTCTGTGGTTTGGGCGGGACTTTCTGCGCTGGGGGCGGGGCGGGGACTTGCGTGGGGGGAGGGGGTTGGGATGACGTCCCTTTCCCCTTCCCCTTGCCTTTCTTCCTACCCACTACCACCGTCCATGCTTCCACGATCCCCTGCTGGGGAGCGGGCGCAGGTGCGGCGGGAGAGGGGGTGGCCTGGACTTGGGGCCCGGGCTTGGTCCTCAGCGTGGGGAACTCCGTTAAAACGGAGTCCCCTGAGAACCCGGGCGCCGTCGACGTCTGCGTCGGGGCGTCAGACGCCGTTTTCCCTTTTTTGCCCTTCTTTTTGGGGGGAGGTGGGGGAGGGGGACCCATCACCTCTACGGGCTGTGGAACCACGTCCATAGGGACCATGTCGTCGATAACGACATCGGACGCCTGTGGGGCCGTAACTTTTTGGAGCGGCGGAGCCGCCACCTTTTTTATTTTATCCGCCGCGGCGAGCGGTGGACGAATAATTGGGGGAGGGAGGAGGCGATCCTCAAACCCGGCGAACCGGGCGTTCATCATTTCCCCCACCGACACTATGATGGCTCGTTTGAGCTCCTCTAGGTCGAGTGGGGGACTGGAGACCACCACCGCCTCCCTCTCTTTGTTAAGGCTATCAGCCTTAGCCGCAGCCCGCATCTCCTCGTACTCCCTGCGATGTGCCTTGACCTCCATCCGCAGGGAGTCTACTTCTCTTTTTAACCGGAGGTTCTCAAGCGTGAGCCTCCGGTTCTCTAAATCCAGGGACCTCGCCGATAGGCTTTGCACGATGTCGGCCAGTTTCCCAGCGGCCTCTTTTAATTTTTTGATATAACCTCCTTTGAGGTTTCCCGAGGTCTGGGCGACATGAAAGATGTCGGCTACGTGGGAGCCTGCTAAGACACGGAGCTCCTCAGCCCCCATCCTTTCTATATCGCCCTCCCTCGGGTCGACTGGATCTGTAGCGGGCTCGGAGGCCCCGCTGTCCTTTTGACGGGCGCTTTGCATGCGCTCAATTTCCTCGCAGAGAGCGATACTGCGAGCCAACAGTTCCGCCGACTCGCCCCCTCTGCTGATCGTCGGCGACGCTGCGCCACTACTACTTGCCGCAACTGCGGCGTCTTTTTTAGATGCCGCGACTGCAGCGCCTTTTTGTAATGCCGCGACTGCGACGTCCTTTTGTAACGCCGCGCCGTCGGCTTCCTCAGCAGGATCGGCCTGCAGGCAGTCCTTCGACGCGGCGCCCTTACCTTTTGCGGCACCTTTGGCCCCCGCGTGGGTGGCTTTCGGCGTCGCTCCTGTAATTGTTGCCGCTACGGAGGTGACCCCCACAGGTTCGACATGCGGGTGAACCCCCGGCGCGGCGCCTACTGATACGGCTCTCGCCGCACCTCTGCCGCGCCCGACGGTGCTCCTGCTCCGCCGGGTCACAGCGGCCTTTGTTGCCGATTCGTCGGCGTCTGTAACGTCCTGGTATGGACCGCGGGAGCGAACGCGGGACCTTTTACGGGCCGCGCTTGCCCCCCTAGGGGGTCGGGGGTCGGGGTCCGCCATTAGCGGGGCCCCATGTGACCACCGACCAACGGAAGCCTACCCACAACCTAAAACTAGCCGCTTGAAGCGGGAACCAACAACCGAGAACACGCCGAGTTTTATCAAATGGACAGAACCACCTAATCCAAACAAACAAGCCAAGTCAAAACAAGAACGAAGTATGAACAAAACCAGAAAACGAATGCCGAGTCAAAAATACAACGCTGGAAACGGAAAACCAAAAAGCAAGCCAAGTCAAGGGAAAAAAACCAATGAATAATACACGTAAACAAAGGAAATTTCCACCGGTAATAGCATGAGCGCATGAGATGCGTGGACACGTCCTCCCTCTACGAGTTCGGCACTCGGCCGCATCAGTAGACGGTCCCGCCCTATTAATAGGCGACTTCGAGACATCAGTCGCCACACAAGTAGAAGGTCCCGCCATCTCAATAGACGACTCCGCGACATCAATCACTACACCAGTAGACGGTCCCTCCATATCAATAGACGATCCCGCAATATTAGAAAACGGTGCCTCAACCAGTTCGTAATCGCTCATTATAAGGCCCAGTTGAGCAATCTAATCAAAGTCCAATAAGAAATCCCGTATTCAATGTTAAGTCCTCTAATCAGAATTGAATAGCAAGCCAGTAGTCAAGCAAAACTTTTGGTAAACAGTAAATACAATAAAAAAAACACAATCAAAACTAGTCACGAAAGAAAACGGCAGAATAGAAATTTAAAAAAATACATACATACATAACTTCACGCCAGTTCCCTTGCGGGGTAGGCACGAACAACAGAGCGCCATTTAGGCTTATTCTTACACACCTCACTTGCTTCTTTGACATTCATAACTCTTGTCATGCACGCTCGTCTGTTCTTAAGGCTCCTGACATCAAATTAAAAAATAATTTTAATTAAATAAAATGTAATTAATTTTATGACAATAATATCTCTTTGTCTATGACAGTGACATCTCCATATAGAGTTATTGAACCATAAAGAAAAAAAAACGCAACTGCATTTCATTATGGTATTTTTAATAGTGTTTTCATTATTTAAAGTTAAAATATATATTTTTAGACTTAAAATCAGTTTAAGTGATTATTTGGTGTTTAAAAACACTTTTGGTCGTGTTATACCATACATGAGTATATTTCTAAAGTTAAATCACACTTTATTATTGTCAAAATTACCAGATCATTGTCGTGAATTTTAAATCTGCATAATTAATTGAATATGTATTTTTTCCACAAAAAACCAATTTGAGTTGTTATAAATAAGTCTTAAATATATTCCTAAATACATTCACCATTAAGATCATCTGGTGAAATATATAAACCCAACCCAAGCAAACAAACAAACTCTTAGGCTTAATATATCAGTATAAGATTATCTATGATTTTCATGTTTTTTGTTTTTACTATTTACGTGAAATATTAGTTGTGTTTTATTTCATTTTTCAACATTTTCTTGTGTTTTGGACTATTTTGCGTCTTATTATGTTAACTATTCGATATTGATTGGCTTTTTCAACTTTGGACCTATGATGTAAAAACATAAGTGAGGTTATTTTTACTAAAACATTAATGTCTCCAGAAATATACATTTACTTGACATAGGGATTGCAGAAAGGTTAAGTATTCGTCCCTACCCTCCCCTTCGACCTGTCCAAATTGGTACTTGAAATCAAGGTACCATATATTTATACCGCACCCTCCAGCATTTCCCAAAGCTATAGAGACGGAAAGAAGAAAGACACCTACCCAGGTATATCACCTGAATGTGGCGAGGCTAACACTAGCAGTTACAAGTTTATGCTATTATTATGCTGACTATTATTAACCTGTATTGTTATGTTAAATAGCAATGGCGAACACCTTTGCTATTTCTAGGTCCCACATCCCTTTTATGTCGGCCACTTTATAAAGCTGCAGTTGAAAAATTATTAGCGAATGAACTCACCTTAGCATTCGTCAGCTTTTCCCACATTTCTTGAAACAAAGTGTTGTTTATAGCGTGCAAACGCCTCTGACCGCACAAACATACCCTACATGTGTCCATCATATCCATTTCTGATTATTAATATGATCAAATAGTTTTTCGTAGAAAAATACAGATATTTGAATTTTGCAGTACCTAGTTAAAATCAAAGATGGTTATTAGCACAAACCAAGAAGCTTACACACAATGGAGATTTCGTTCCGAATACCTAACTGAAGACCAATAATTTGTCCTTGAATGACATCACTTATGTCTTTTATCTCTTTCTTTAGGGTGACAATACTTTCTTTTAAAAATATGGATAGTAAATTACTTTTCGTTCTTGTATCACGTTTGCCATGACTGATTTTGCTTAACAATTAACAAAAACCTGATAGCTGCCATTTTTTAACCCCCGACGAAAATAGAGAAATTATAAGTTTGACCGCTGTCCGTCTGTGGCACCGTATCTCTTGAACGAGTCAACTAATTCGGATACAATTTTTGTATCCCGCCTTGACATTATAGCGCCATTTCAACGAGCAAACCTTATCGTACCATCCATCAATTAAAGCATATATGTGTTACTCAATCGAATTTGATGGCTCAACGATAGGTATGATATTCGACTTTTTAAATGTTTACTTTTCTTTTTTGTTGGGTTCTTTTTAATTAAATTTTGTAACAAACATGTCATCCCTCTATACTTTTTATACGAGGATACGGAATACATCTTCAGTACCTCGTCATACTGTCTGATAGATATTCTTTAGTAAATATGGGGTCTGATCACTATCCAAATGTCGACACCAAACATGATTGTCGAAACTTTAGGATTACTAATTTATTTAATACTTTATAATTTTTAAAACTTTTAATTATTTATAATAATCAACAATAGAGATTTTCGGTAAATAAAACTACAATTACTTTTTGCTATTTCTAGATTTAATTGATAGAATATGTGACGCTCACCCCCTGATCCAAAGGAATGACATACTGAAGCCGAAGCATTGAGCGGGATATGGAATAAAAAAAATTATATAGTGAAAATTAATAAAATTTATTAAATGAATAAAACATATAATATTGGCCATAAATCGTAATCATCTAGTGGTAGGAACCCTTCGCTGCAAAACAGTTAACCCTATGTTCACAAGGTAGGTTATATAAAAGTGCAAAGTCAATGCAAAAGCTTTGATGTCATCACTATATGTAATTTTTCTTTTCTTGTTTACTGTACTAACTTTCTGAAATTTTTCACAAATATTAGCAGTTACCTCGCAAAATATTTTCAATTTCAGACTGTGATGTATAATCCTGGACCACATTTATGAGCGATATCATATCACTAATTTTTCGCTCTTGTCTCTTCACCTTTTGCTGCAATATTTTTCTACTCTTCTCTAAGGATTGTTCACGTGATGTCTTGAAGTTTACTTGAACATTAAAATCTTTCAAAGCACGCCGTTTGTATGGTTGTTAATTTTCAGTATCCCGTCGAAAATTAATTTAGAGTCAAAAATATCCAATGGAGATTTCACTTTCGTTGTTTTTATTTTCATGAGTGGAAACTTATAAAAATGTAATTCACAGAATACTGTCTATCTAATAAGATAATTTGCTAATATAAAAGTTTGTTCACTTACAATATCTCGTTTTGGAAATAGCATTAGGGGAACATTATCATTGACAGCTATATGTGATTGAGTCATGAAGTTGATGGGACATTAACACAAACCTGAAATTAAAAATAATTTATAGAGGTATACATTTTTCATAAGAACATAATAATATATACTATAAAGATCACAAATCTTCTTATCCAACACTTACCACCACATTGCAACATTTACACAATTGATATGAGTAGAATGGTACAGCATCTTTTAGCAGACAACCTGGCCTGCTAGTTATAGTCTGCATTCTCAAAATGAAGACTACAAATCTTCGCAGATTCATAAAATTTTCCCTTTAATGGTACTACAGATAACCAAGCATTCCTCTTGTTTGGATCTTTAGGGAAACTGTAAATAGAAATAAAAAGAAAAATAGTAGAAATGTCCAAAATTAGGCTATAAACTGTTTTTAATAAATCATTTTGCATTTAATTTTCAATGTTTTAAAATCTTGGATCTTCATTATGTAGATTAAAAGGTACGCCAAAACTACAAGCACTACATATCAGTAAATACTTTAAACAGGAAGTTTTTATCATTAGACCAATTTTTAAGAATAAGATGCTTGTCACCCTACTCTTGTTTATGTATAGTTTACAATACAATAAATCGTATTTAACTCCATATTAGTAAAATAATTCGCTGTGGGATTTGATGCAAAGATGTGTTATTGTAAAATAGCAAGACTTTTAGTGTTAATTTCCCTAAAATGTTAATGTAACTCAATAAGAATTTAATTCAACTTACTTGTGGAATTTCAGGCCTGATGTTGGATGCCAAACACTTGCAACCACGAACTACACAACTCATTCTAGAATATCACTTAAACACACCATTTATCATATAAAATCTCCGTTATACTATCGAATTAGACAAAACTCATAAACTAACTTTTTGACAGCAAGCCATATCTAGTTTCAGTGTTGCCAAAGTAGATTTTTAATTTTTGGCGAATGCTGGGGACAACTTTGTGAAATAATGTTATTATAATATTTTGAATCAAAGGAAAATTTCCTTTTTATTTAATAAAAGAATCCATTACATAGAACTAATCTCTCTCTATTGTTTGCAAATAAAATAAAAACTTTGAAATTTTATGATAATTTCTTAGAACTGATGGAAATTGACGAATTTTTTTACTTTATATATATTTCGGCGCGAATATATTAATTAATTTATAGATGACGTAAGAAAAAGGATAATCTAAGTTCTCTAATCTAAAATCAGCAAACGTATGACAGCATTGTGAATAGCAGAGTTGGTGTTGGTAGACCACGAAATACACATCATGATCAAATAGAAGTGTTAAAAAAAGGTCCGGTAAAAAGCATCTTAAATAAACGTGTGTATATGAAGAGTTTAATGAAACTAGATGAAGCGAAAGCTGATTGTCAGGATCGTCGCAAGTGGAGATCCATAGTCTCTGCCTACTCCCATGGGAATAATCGTGATAATTTATATGTATGTATGTATGAACAAATAATTTATTAACAATAATAAAAATATTTATTTTATACAGCGCACGTGTGTTAGTTTGCTTTTATGTTAGTCGGTGCAAATTATCAAATGATAACATAAAAGTAATAACAGGTTCTTAAATTTATATCGATTATTGAGCATTTGTTTAATAATTACCGACCTGGACCAGATGCATTGGACACTGTGCCTCGAGTCTTGGAGCAGAGAGCCCCGAATTCTAGTCAGTGTTCACTCATTTATTTACTTTGTCTACTTATAATTATTATTTGAAAATTATTTTTTAACAATTGTAATCTTTAATAGATTATTTGAAATGTTCTTGTGATTTATTATTTGGAAGGAGTAAACTACTCTACTATTACTATTTAAGGAATTACTGACTTTGGCTATAAAATTATAAAAGCCGACGTTCCTTATCTTTGAAAAAACCCAGTACCGCCCTTTCTATTATGACATCTAATTTTCTTGCAGAAAAGTAAACCTACAGCTTCTATATTATGCTAATTTATTCGATATTAATATTATATTTTGCTAATTTTTCGTTATTAATGTATAACAAGATAAATGAAAAAAGGATTATTTGGGGAAATTTACCGTATGCCTTGGTAACCCGAACAATAGAGCGAGCGAGATGGAAGACATAACAAAGGTCAATGGAGTTCATATTTTTGGTCTTCAAAAAAATGTTAGCATTGCAATCTCCATTGTGTGTAAGCTCTTCTTCTGCGAACGGGCGGTTTCCGCAACTCGACGACAAAGCGCCTATTTTGCGTGCGAGGGTGGATGAGGGTTTACTCCATCCAGCCCAGCTCCTCCAGGAAGTCCACCAGCTTCTTGACGTTACTGAAGACTTCTCGGAGGCTACCTGGGGCGTCCAGATACTTCCAGCTCCTCCAGGAAGTCCACCAGCTTCTTGACGTTACTGAAGACTTCTCGGAGGCTACCTGGGGCGTCCAGATACTTCGCCCTGTATTGGGCCACCTCTCCGCATTCAAGCAGGACATGGGCGGCTGTTTCTTCTTCCTCCAAGCATGCTCTGCACAGGGGGCTGTCAGTGACACCTATATTAAAAAGATGTCTGTTAAAATTGCCATGTCCAGTGGCTGCACTAATAACTAGCCTCAGCCGGGACCGACTGAGCTTTAAGATATTCCTGGAGAAATGCAGGTTTAGCCGAGGCATTGCCAGCTTGGCTTGCCTGCAATCCTCCAGGTTGTCCCAAAGTTGTTGATGTAGTGCCCTTGTCCTTTGATTTATGTAGTTTCTAAACCAACTGTGTGGCAAAGGCAGGAAAGGCTCTGGTCCAACTGGTTGGGTTTCGGAACCTCTCCTTGCTAGTTGATCTGCCGCATCATTACCTCGGGCACCACTGTGTCCTTTGATCCATTGAAGGGTCAAGGTATTGTTCTTACCTGCCGCCTCGTTTAGAGCCGAGTGGCATTCGTATATTAAATTTGAATAAATAACCCTGCTACTAAGGGCTTGTAGTACCGACCTGCTATCAGAGAGTATTCTGATACTGTGATCATTGACATCTCTAGCAACGATTGCTTTAGCTGCAAGCAGAATGCCCATGCACTCTGCTTGATATACTGTATTAAACTTACCCAGGGGCTCGGATATGTTAATATTTAGGTCTTCCGAGAAGACTCCCGTGCCTGAGCCCGAGCTAGTCTTTGACCCATCAGTGTAGAGGCTAAGCTCATGATGGGAAAGATAACTGTCGTTACCTTCCACGAGTTCAACCTTGTATTTTTTGTCGAAAATGAAAGCTTTCTCTATTCTGTCACTGACCGCTTCCACCAAAGGTGAGTTGGACCAGGCTTCCGAGAGAATGCTGAAATGTCTTACCTTGTCAAACCTAAGTGTTTTCAGGTGTTTTAATCTTAGGGTCGCCATTGCTGCCTCTTGTTGTACAAACAGGTGCAGTGGAGGGATGCTAAGAGCTATTTCTAGGGCCGCGGTGGGCGTTGTCCTCATACAACCCGTCACAGCGCAGCACGCTTGCCTTTGTAGTCTCTGAAGTTTGACCGTACAGGTCGCAAGCTTAGTCCTTGTCCACCAAACCACAGAGCTATAAGTTAGCATAGATCTAACCACAGCTGTATAGAGCCATAGAAAGAGTTTGGGATGAAGTCCCCAACGCTTATCAATCATTCTACGGCATTGCCATAAGGTCACACGGGATGCGTCGACTTTATTGTCAACATGGCTGCTCCAGTTTAACTTGTTGTCTAGGGTTATCCCAAGATATTTGACCTCATTTGATAACTGTGGTGTGGTTCCAAAGAGGGTCGGTAGTCTGTAATTACCTAAGACTCTCTTGTTTGTAAAGAGAACAACCTGCGTTTTCTGTGGGTTGACAGAGAGTTCATGCTCGTTGCACCACTTCTCCATTACACGCAGGGCTGCCTGTAACCTATCACACACCATGCTGGCATTATTACCTACATTTAGTATGGTGATGTCGTCGGCGTAGCCAACTGTGTAAAAGTATTGGCTGTTTAATTTGGAAATGAGATCGTTCACAACCAAGTTCCACAGAAGTGGGGAAAGTACTCCTCCTTGAGGACAGCCTCGAACCACATGGGCGCCTTTCGTGTCTTCCCCAACCTTTATAAATCTGTTACTTAACATGTTAATTATCCAGTCGATTAGCAGGGTTTCCACTCCGTGTCTACGGAGCGCTGTGTCGATACTGGTGAAATTGGTTTTGTCAAAGGCCCCCTCTATGTCTATGAAGCAGCCCAGAGAGACCAGCTTGTTTTGAAGAGCAGACTCAACTTTACCTACCACCTGATGGAGTGCAGACTCGGTAGATTTGCCGGGGCAGTAAGCATGTTGGTGCTTGTGAATGGGTAGATTGCGTAGCGCATTGTCTCTAAGGTGCCTGTCGCATAGTCTCTCCAAGGTTTTAAGGAGAAACGACGACAGACTTATGGGTCTAAACGACTTTGGATTAGTGTAATCACTCTTACCTTGCTTGGGTATGAAGATAACCCTGACTTCACGCCAGGCAAGGGGAATGTATTTATGTGCCAGGCATGCCTGAAAGATGCATGCTAGGATGGAAATAAATTTTTCCCCGCCCCATTGTAGTAGTGCCGGGAAGATGTTATCATTTCCCGCTGACTTAAAAGGCTGGAAGCTGTCAACCGCCCATTTCACCTTACTGAAGGTAACATCTCACAGGCTGTTTGCCAGCAGTGTTCTGTAACTAAAGAGTTGATTTCCACACCTCTAGGGGTTTCTTCTATTTGACACCCCGGGAAGTGTGTTTGTAAAAGTACCGTATTCGATTCCTCCTGGCTCAGGGTCATTGTGCCATCGCTCTTGCGTAGGTTGCCAACAGCACAAGGCCCCTGTTTGGCCAGTAACTTCCTAACACGGTTCGCTTGTGGTGTGGAGTTAATGCTTTCGCAGAATTTTCTCCATGAATTTGATTTCCAGTATCTGATGCGCTTTTTATATAGAGATTTGGCTTCCTTGTAGGTATCCCAATCCCTATCCGCACCTGTGTTCATTGCTTTGTTGAAGGCTCTCCTAACCTTAACACGCAGTTTTTCGAGTTCTTTGCCCCACCAGCCATTTTTATCAGCCTTGGCATAAGGTACCTTTAGGGGACAGGCCTTATGGTAGCAGTTTCTTATGGTAGCATTCAGGGTGTCTACCTGCTGTTCAATCAGTGCCGTACTTACTAGCCTCTGAGTCTCCACACAAGCTGGCTTGATTACTGTTTGGATTGCCCCTTATTAAAGGGTAAAGCCTCCATGATCAACTATGGTCTAATCCCTTGCAAAGGACCCAGTATTGTGCGTAAATAGCATTTCCCCCGCCTTAAAAAAAAAAAAAGGAGGCTGTCTACATAGGGACCACCAAGTATAACAAATGCGTTCCCCGAGACTTACGTGCTCTTGCCAAACCGCAAATGTTCATATCCTGGGATGATAGATGGCAACGTTCTCGGCAGATTGTCGGGAAGTACTATGGAAATCTTCAATCGGTCCTACGTCCTTGGTTTTTTGATCACCGAAACCTATCTAAAAAGACATCTCAGCAATTATCCGCCTTAGACTTTGTCACTGTTGCTCACCTGTTTTCGTAGCCAAAATTATTATTCGTGATCACTCCCTCTGTGTATGCGGCTTAGCGGAAGGAAATCAACACCACATTTTATTTATTGTCCCAAAATTATTACTCCCCTGTATGACGTTTTACATAACGAGCTTCCTCGCCCTATCAATTTGACCTTCCTTCTCACCCTGGCTGACAAACACTACTATGTACATACTTTATGTGAATTTATATCAGTTAATAACATTTATCTATAATTTATTTATTATATTATTATTTATTTATAATTTATATATTTAGTCTAACCTATATGTGTTTTGTTCTATTTACAGGTATACTCAAAAACTTACTATACAATCTACCGGTCACAATTTCTTTTATAGAGCTTAATTTGCTACATTTGTTTACCTCATTTCATTTACGGCGACATTGGCAAAATCAATGCCAAAGGCGTTGGAGCTAAAGTCAACAAAAGTCAAGTCATTTAGCCTACCGCCAACTTGTTAATTTTAATTTTGTTTATGGTTATTATTTATTCTATGGGAGCCTATTCATGGTGTAATCTAAAATACTTCTCTATACACCTTTTTTTTTTTTTTTGAGGGGCGATAACTCTGCAGCAATAGTATGCTCTTGGCAGTGCTCCGTCCGCGATCGACGTCACAGAATAGTGTGGAAGACTCCGAGCGTTGCTGCACGAGCGAGCAACCCCAATACCCACTAAAAACCCCCTCCTCCCTGTCGACCCTGCGCTTTTGTTTGTGTTGGAAAGGCTGAGATTTAGAACATAGTTACGCCCAGCCGATCCAGCGCAATAAAGTGCCTGGAGTGTGCCCTGGGAGAACACACCCCACTTCGTTGTGCGGGGGTAGAAGGTCCTTTGCTCTCCTAGCAAGCTAAAGGCCCCCCGCGGTAAACGGAACCTAACTCAGGGAGGGAAGTAATGCGCGTACCTGCCTCTCCGGGTGCCAGCTGAAGGCCGGCGACCTCGAGAAGACGCATTAGCACGCGCTGCAGGACTTCTCTCCCTATCGCGTTCTGCGGCCTCCTTGAGTGACATTACTGTCTCGCAAAAAGTAACCGCAGCCCCCCAATTGTCGCCGCTCTGCAGCATGGCCTTGACCAGGTCGCAGAGCGAATCGACCGGACCTACGTGCGTCTCAAGTTCGAAACGCTGCGGTGCCCATGCGGCGCACTCGACTAGCGTGTGTAGCGCCGTGTCGGGCGCGCCGCACTGGCGGCAGTCCGGGGAAGGCAAGCAGCCCACAGTGCGATACAGATACTTATCGAAACATCCGTGTCCGGTAAGTATCTGCGTCGTTCTGAAGGTCAGGGTGCCGCTGGTGCGGTTGACCCATTCCGTCAGCTGTGGCCTGATTGCATCCACCGTGTAGCCGCCATAGGCCGCAGGGTTGTCGAGCTCTTGAGACCAGACGGCGATCATGGAGGCGGTTTCCCGCTTCCTGATCGCCTCGATTTCGACCTGACAGAAGGTCAGGCCTCTAGCTAGGGCATCCTGCCGGGTGCGACGCACCTCTGCCAGGACGTTCGCCTGGAGATGCCAGGGCGGATCGCCTGCCAGGAGGGTGGCCGCCGTCCGCGACACTGTGCGATACCCCCGTATGGTCCTCACGGCCAGAACCCGCTGCGCCCGGTGCAGCAGGGTTCTGTTGTGGCGGTGAAGTGCAGTGGACCAGACGGGTGCACCGTACAGCGCCATACTCCTCAGGATGCCAGAGTAAAGTTTCCGCGTCGCACCCCCCGGGCCCCCCACGTTAGGAAGCACCCGGCGTTGGCGACGTCCACGGATTCCGCAAATGACGCAGCGCGTGCCGTGAGTAGGGTGTCGTCCGCAAAGCAGATCAGCTCTACCCCGGGCAGGACCGGAACCCGAAGGATCCAGTCATAACCTACGTTTCAAAGAATCGGCCCGAGGACCGACCCCTGTGGAACGCCGCACGCGACGCGTCGCCGACCTAACACGGGATTGCCGGACTTACCGCCCTCCCAAAGGATATGTCGATCCTGCAGGTACGCGCCCAACAGCCTCATGAGGTACGGGGGGACTCCATGCGCGCGGAGTCCCTCCCTGATCGTCTCATGAGGGAGGCTGTTAAAGGCGTTCGCTATGTCTAGCGACACTGCAAGAACGACATCCTTCGCTTGGACGGCTTCATCCGTCAACGTTCGCAGTGTCTCGAAGGCGTCCATCGTGGAGCGCCTCCGCCGAAACCCGAACTGCGTTTCTGAAAGCCCCGGCTCCACAGCGTCGAGATGCTTCACGAGCCGCTCCGCCAAGATCTTTTCGAAGACCTTAGCGACCTCGTTCAGCAGCACTATGGGTCTGAAGGCGGACGGATCGTTGGGAGGCCGACCTCCCTTGGGAATCAGGCACAAACACCCCTCCTTCCATTGTGACGGGAACCGACCTGCGCGAATACAGGCTTCGAACAGTTCCCGCAGCTGGCCGCGTAGATGTTTAGCGGCCAGGAAGAGGAGTCGACCTGGAACCCCGTCGGGTCCCGGTGCCGTCTTCCTGCCCCGGAGCCGGTCCAGGGCAACATCTAGTTCCCCCTCGGAGATGGAATGAGGCTCCTCGTCCGTGAGGGTGTCGGGAACGGGTGGACCCATACTGGGGGGAGTGAAGTTTCCGGGATCCGGGAAGAGCCCGTCGATAACCGACCGGAGCACCTCGGGTTCGAGCGTTTCCGTGACCGTGGATGTGCAAGGCCGCAACGTGTTGCGGGCCCCACGGTACGGACGCCCCCAAGGGTCCCGATCGAGCGTCTCGAGGAGCTCGGCCCGAGCCCGGGCTTTCGCTTGCAATATTGCAATCGAAAGGGCCTTTCTGGCCTCCCTAAACTCGCCCACGGGTCCATTTTCCGTGACGTAGTCCGGAGGACGACGCGCCCTGCAGCGTTTGAGTCTGTAGCTGATGATGCGAACTGCCTTTCGCATCTCGCCCAGCTCCTCGGTCTACCAGTGGACCTGCTTGCACGGAAGCTGCCGCTTGGAGACGCGAGGCATCGCCGCGTCGCAAACCCTCGTCAGGGTCTTGCGCATGTGCTCTGCCTGCGACTCCAGGTTCGCGAATTCGGCTGGGTAGGCCCAGCTTTCCGTGAGTGCCCACTCCTCGGCCTGCTCCGGATCGAGCTTGGTAAGGGCCCAACGCGGGAGGAGAGGGGGGCGATGAACAGGGCTCGGACCGGAGGAGGGGATAAGCTCAAATCTGATGTACCGATGATCAGAGAGCGACTCCACCTCCTCCAGCACCCTCCATCCGACAACTCTGCGGGCGGCCGCATGAGTGGCGAATGACAGGTCGATGACCGATCCACCCCGCGCGCGCACGCAGGTCTGGACCGATCCCTGGTTCAATATGGTCAGGCCGGATTGAAAAGCCCATTCCTCAACCGTCCGGCCCCTAGGTTCCGTGAACGCATTTCCTCAGGAACAGTGCTTTGCGTTAAAGTCGCCCATCACGAAAATCGTTTTAGGCGACAGTCTGCCTATGGCAGCCCTGATGGCGTCCAAGCGAAGCTCGAACTCCGCCAGGGGGCGGTTGCGCGAAAAGTAAACGCCTATGACGACGATACTCCCGCTCTCCGCCACCGCATAGCCCTTTCTTCTTTCGAGACATGTAAGCGGTGTGCCAGATCCGGCTCTGGCCACCACCGCTACCACGTCGTCGAGGTCGCCAACCCAATTGCCGCAAGGCGGCACGTAATAAGGTTCGTTTATTACGGCCAAGTTCGCTTGCCACTCCGCCATCGCCTGCAGGCACAAGCCCTGAGCGGTGGGGGAGTGGTTTACGTTTGCCTGAAATAGTGCTGTTACGGGCGTACTGGGCATTGGAGGTGTCCATTGCGCGTACTCCCGATGCACCCGTGCATTGTTTCGTCCTCGGATGGACGAATTTGCCCTTCACGTAGGGAGGCTGGCAGAACCTCGCTAACGTGGGGTGGGCAGCGTTGAGTCCCCCCGCCGCGCACGCCACGCAGTGGGGGTTCCGAGCCGTGCAGTCCGGTATCTTGTGTCCGCTCTTACCGCAGCGGAGACACAAGTTAGTCCGATCCGGGCACGTGTCCGGTCAGGTCTGTACGGAGGTAGGCCTCCGCACCCGCGAGAACGCTAGAAGCCGCCGCGGGTGCGCCCCCCGTGGGGCGCAGAGGCGAGCGCGCGCGCGCTGGAGTGGAAGCACCTGACGTGCTGGCCGAATCGGCGCCGCTGCTCTGGGACCGGTCCCAGAAGCGCGACCTCGATCCGGGAACGAACATCGGGGAACACGATATCGGCACCGTTGCCGTTGAAGACGTGGACGGCGTCGCCGAACCCAATGCCGAAGACGGTGAGGCTGCGAACGAAGACGACGACGTGCCCGCTGCCGCTGCCGCTAAAGACGAAGACGTCGCCGCAGCCGAAGACGCAGGCGCCGACATCGCGACAGCGGCTCCCGTCCCAGTAGGGAAGGAAGTTGAAGGGGTCGCCGCTGCCGCGCCTACTAAGCCCCTATTCACGACCCCGGCTGGGGGCGCGAGTGAAGCTCGCGCGACAACCGGTGTCGTGGGACGGCTGCTCTCGACGTTGCAGCCCGAAAGGTTGCAAGTCGATGTCGTAGGCACAGGTGAAGCCCGTGCGCTATACGACACCGTCGTCGTAAGGCACCCATCCCCTGCCGTCGCTAAACCGGCCGCCGTGTATACCGGACTACAGGCAGGCGCTTCAGGGCGGGAATAACTATGATCGCGAATCGCACCGTAGAGCGCGTGCTCCAGCGAGTCTGGGACGCTGCCGGACGGTGGGATGTCATCATGTTCTACGTAGGCGCCGCTCCCTTGCAAGAGTGAGGCTCGCGCAGAGGTGGGTGGCACCATGTAGGCGTATTGAACTATGGTGCTTGCAGCGCTCACGGCCAGGCAAACGGCCGAGTTCGCTGCAAGCAGCACGTTCCTATCTATCTCCGGGTGTGCTGCGTTCCTGCGCGCGGCACGCCCGGATGGGGCCCTAGGCGCCATGGGAACCGGAGGCGGTCCCATCGCGCCGCACCTATCCTCATGCGTGGCGGCGGTGAGGTCTACCACCGCCGACGCACTCCCTACCGAGGCGGGCACATCGGCAGCCGTGAAAACGGCACTATCCGTGTGCCCGGGACGTGGTCCGGCAGCCGACCTGCTGCGACGGGCCGATGAAGAAGACATCTTCTTCACACGCGTCTCCCCGATCTCGGGCATCATCCAGCCATCCTTGGCCTTCGTGTGGTCCCGCTTGCGCGGGACACTCGAAGGCCTCGGGGCCTTCTGGGGACCTGGGCCATCCATTACTGGAGGCCCGTTCCCTTGCCGAGACCAGTCGACGCGCGTGAATATCTATCGACACAAACGACCGTTATTGCGTAATGCGCCTAGGCGCGCCGAAATGAACAAGCGAATAGAGCTTAACAACTCACCCCAGTCGAAAAACAAATGATTCGCGCCGGAATCGAACTAACTAACACTGTACACTATCACTACACAACTATTGTCGCAATTTGTCGCTTTTTAGGAGCGAAAAAGCGTGGAAAATTGCAATTTCCGCAAAGAGCACGGGCATTTGCGACTGCTTCGCACGGATGCCCTCCAGGAACTGAACCCACTGTCCTTGCCATAACCTTCGAACACCCCTCACACTTATATATTGTTTGTCTAACATTAGTATTGCATGTTGTCGGTAATTATATATACAAACTACAAAAATATAATAATGATCTTAATCACAATAATGTGAAAAATCTAAAATTCCGTATTTTTATGTCATTCAAAGATGTTCAGTTTGATTGAATAATATTGATATTTATGCTGTACGGATTTAGTTTCTTTGCCTGACATTTAGCAAAGTGAGGTGAAAACTTTGTCTCTCAATATTATTAATCTGAGGTTTTACTTACAAATTACAAAATGTGATTTTTTCACTGAAGTAGGAAACCTATGGAAATGAAACGTCAATAAAAAATGCGTGCCACTGTGACGTCATCTGGCCACTAAACATGGCGGTTTTAGTGCTGTCCAGAAGATTTTAATGTTATTAGGTTTTATCGATAAACGTCCTTGGCTCATTTTATTTTCAATATTATTGAGTATTAATTATTTGTAGAATTTATACTTTCATAGGAAGTAAGTATATTGTTATATGCAAAGATACTTTGATTTAGATGTGTGAAATCTAAGACAAGTTCGTGTTTCAAATTTATCAAGTAAACGTTATGACGATTTTTAAAAGTTGCTACACTGATTTGATAAGTTGTCGTTTGACAACACAGTGACCACAAAACATAAACATATGGCGTAGTACAGTGCCATCTGCCCATCTCTAGCATGCTAAATTTTATCGTCGTTTCATATATTGCCGTCTCGCTCGCACTTGCGTATATGCCGGAAAGGGATGGAAGCTTTATGTCGGAGATAAAACGTTAGCATGCTAGCTAGCTATGCTGTTTTGGATATCAAAATAAGAGTACGTGTTTTTCCTATGAAAAACACGTACTCTTATTTTGATATCCAAAACAGATTAATTAGATTGTAATAGAGAGGTAAGTAGTCTAAACTACTTACCTCTCTATTACAATCTATTTTAATTGTGTCCGCTGACTCTAAAGTTTACGCACAAACTGTAACACATTACCGCAACGCAGCGCTCCGTCCGCGATCCTCAAGATAGGTGCGCGGCACCATAAGTGAGAGTGATTCAAATTCTAAACTTATTAAGGGCCGCGTGATAAAAAAAAAACAAAACACCTACAGAACATTTATTTAATTACAAACGTCATTCCTTATGACTTCCGCTCTAAAATCACTTAATTATTAAAAATTTAACGAATTTACAATAGTTTTTATTAAGTAAAACTAATAAAGGCATAAGTTTATAATATGAGTTTTATTTGTACCTTAGATGTTTTACATGGAATACAAAATTCAAAGAAGTGACACCATCAGTTTTGGATTATTCCTCTAAAGATGTCAAAGCATATTACTTTTATCTAAGTAGGTTCAATAGCTTCAATATAAAGAGTCTGTATATACAAAATCTAACATCTTCTCTTGAAGCTAAGGAACAGCAGAGTCCTTAAATGTGCAGCATTTACCAAGGTAGAGGTGTCAGGACCGGCCAAAACAGGAATTGTTTCCAACTGGTTTTCTTTTAATATGCCAGTTTTATGTTGGCTGGCATGTCGCTGCAAAATATTGAAATATTAGTTTAGAATAATTGTGTCCACAGTATTTTTTTCATAAAATTTGCTTAAATTATGAGATTATCATTCAAATTGGGCAAATACATTTCTTGGATGGAATCACAGCCACAAAACCCATAAGTTTATCTAAAACAGTTATATAGAATGAGAATGACATAGACTACAACTAGTCGTAACTAGCATATTAGTAATAATGTAGCAGCAACAAGTATATCAATACTAACTATAAAAGTATATACAGTATTAACTTACTCTTACAAATTTGAAGGGCACGGCATCATCTCGTATGAGTGAGAGGCATCGAGAAGACATATTAAGGCCTTCGACTGCGAAGACGGAGCGAGGAATTATATATATAAGCCGACAGTCCAACGATTATCCTGCTGATTCAATCGCTCCCACCATACTTTTTCTTGTATACGCTAATTTCTTGGGATCCTATTGGTGCACTGGCTTCAGTGGCTTCCCACGCCTGTTAGTATCGTTTCGATTACTTTACTGGGTAGAGCTCTCGCAAAAAAAAATATTATGCCGGCCTGCGCTATTAAAATGTATCGTAACTATTTTAAATCGGGAAAGGATAAGGATGAGAAGTCATTTAATCGGAAAACTTAACACTTTTCTCATGATTTCTTTGTAAAAACGTGAAATTTAATTTCGACATTTTCAAGGTTATCGAATTGATTGATGTTGTCAGGTGAGAAGTGTGACTTATTTTCCAAAATTTAGGGACTTTTGTTACGATTTTTTTTTATTTATGAAATATGAATAATTGAAAAAATCTATAGAAAACAGACATGTAATGTTTGTGTGTCCGGTTTTCTTAAACTAGTTTATATTACGTTTTAGACTTCCTACGGATCCAATTGTAGCATATTGTTGGACAAAGAGATGGATTTTGAAAGGAAGTATTTTGAATCATTTTCGGAGATATTTTTACACTATGGTTTTTATATTTTCTTATCAACGGCACAATTGTATGGAAGTAAAGTACCTAAAATAATTATATATGATCGTGACCGATAACATGTAAGTTGTGTGAAGGATAATTAGAAAATTTAGGAATACTTAACCATCATATAAAATTATTTCTAATCTAACCTTAGCGCTTGGGAAAATATAAACTTTTTAATGTAACCTTATGACGTTTGACGTAGAATTGACAGAATGCGTGCTGCAAATATCGTCAAAGAGAATGTAAAAAAAAACTGAATATCGTTTAAAGCAGATGCTTCGGTCGGAGTTATCGGTACTAATATTATAAAGAGGCAAAGTTTGTGACGTTGTAGGGGGTAATCTCGGGTTCTACTAAACTGATTTTAAAAATTATTTTACTGTTGGAAAGCTACGTTAACAGGGAGTGTCATAGGCTATATAACATGACGCTTTATACCACGGGAGCGGGACAGTCCGCGGGTGAATCCGCGCCGGGCCGCTAGTAATATTATAGATAACTCTTCATTGTCATAATTAAGATATTAATTTTGTCTATATTCTGTTAGCTGCATCTCCATTAATTCCTAATAAAGAAATAATTTAATATATTAATATGATAAAAAACAAATTTTAGTTCATAAAATAATCAAACTGAACTAGTTTGAATAAAAACTTTTGGATATGAATATTTTTATTTTTATAATAGCCCTTTTCAAGTGGTTTAGTTGCACTTAAGTCCTTGCATTAAACTATCCCGTGTAACTACCCCGTAGTTCCTACTACTGATATAAACTTTGGATTATACATAAAGCCTACTACCCAATATGAACCTATCGAATCGTTCCAAGTCTACTATTACAAATGATTTCACTGACTTTTAGCGCAGGATAATCTTTGGGTTATAAATAGTCATCTAATAACCTTCGTGAACATGATGTGTAACACAAAAATAATTTGCCATTATGAATAGTTTTTTTAGAATTATTACATTAGTATTGGTAATTTACAGACTTATAAATATGTACTAATATCTGTAAAAGCATTTTATTGCGAATTAAAATTACTACATGTACTAAAATATGTTATGAATTCATTTGTGCATGTATTTTTTATGGTTCGTTCCAAGGCACACAACTTTTGTTGCTAATAGTTTATTTAAAAAAAAAACTAAAACCTCTGAGTAATATTAAATTATAACACATATAGCAAATAAATCATAACGATCATTTAAACTTTTCACTTACATAAAAAAAATTTTTTTTTATTAAAAATGGGGTAATATTTTTTTCCTGATATCCCGAAAACGCAGAGTGAATTTAGCAACGCTTCGCATTTTTGATGCCGTTTTTAGCGGTGTAAGTGTCTAAGCAACAGTATAGAACAATATGCCGCGTCCCTATTATAGAGGTCCATGGATTTTTTAGCAATGCCGTAATATTTGATTTTATAATTATTAATTATTTTGATCATGTCATATATGTTACATTTGCAGACTAATCCCAAAATTAAAATAATTGTGTTTTTATTATAATTAGTAGGTAAGTCGTCACGCTGAAATTGAACATTATTTCTAGCGATATAATGCACGTATTTCGTAATTAATTGTATTGTTTATTAATTTTTTGCCTAAATGATGGCTTACCCATAATTTTAGTGTCGTTATTGTACCATAGAAAACCATATGTAAAGTCTTTGAATACAAAAAATGCGTAATTTTCAGGTTCCGCCTTTATGCAATTTTAGTCATTCTTTCATCATGCATTCTTTCCACATGTAACGAATGCTATGGTGAGAAAAATATGGTGTATAATAATACATCAGCAGCTAGATAAATAGACTTTGTATTTGAGTAAGGTTTTATGTATTTTCTAGCACACATTTCTGCCTTTGCCTTAGATCAGCTAACGTGGGGATATACGCATTAGCAGCATAAAAACAGACACTCTTTAGTTCATTCCTGTTCCACGCGATGACTATAGATCTGAATGAAAAGAAACTAGACTAAGAAAAGAGAAAGAATGATTAGCCCGCGCACTGCGCATGCGTAGTAAGTGAACGAGGAAACCGAATATAATAGCAAGCCAAAATAAATCGTAACACTATAGTTTTATGGTGTAATTTTGTTTTAATGTAATTAATTTTATTATATTTTTTCACTCTATTTGTTTATATTTTTTTCATATCAGTTTATCAGTATTCAGTATATCACTCACAGATAATAACTCATCTTGTCTGCAATTGACACTGACACTATTCACTGTAAAGATAAAGAGTTAAAGATATAAAAGAGTGATATATATCTTTGTATCAAAAAGATATATATCACTCTTTTCTTCTTGGTGAGTGATTTTCTATGGTTTCACTTGAGAGCTTTCACTTTGTACACAGATTAGGTCTTAATAAAAGTTATTGGCACGGCCAGTAATTACAATTAGTTGAATTTTAAGAACAGACGAGTGCAGGGTGCGATGTCTCGTTGAACGTTGACTGCGAAATTAATGTCCGAAATGGCTGCCCTTACCCTGCTGTGCATTGGCCGTCGCCTCACACAGAAAGAAGGTAGGCAGCAAAATTGATGGAGCTATGTTCTACCTACTTTATACTAGGCAAGGACCGAACGTTTCTTTGAACGTGCTAATCTCAGGAACTAGTTGGTCTGATTTGAAAAATTCTTTCAGTGCTAGAAAGACCATTTATCGAAGAAGGCTATATATCATCACGCTAAGACCAATAGGAGTTGAGCACCAATGAAGAATGTTTCTAAAATCTGGTCTTTTTTAACTTATTTTTTTTACTATTCCATGCAGTCGAAGTCGCGGGCAGAAGCTATTATATTATAATGATATAATATATGAAATGTGACAATGTTCACGAAATTTAGAATCCCTCCCACTCCTTGTCACACTTTGTTTTAGTTCTACTGCTTGTGAACAGGACACACACACACACACATTTTTTTATTTGGATTACACATAAAGTCCACTAGCCAGTATGAATCCATTGAATCCTTTCAAGTCTGTTATTACAACTGATTTCACTGATTTTTAGCTTGCGATAATCTTTGGGGCATAACTAGTCTAATTTTAATATAAATTGAAATGACTAATACGTATACTAAAACTCATTTGTGTATGTAGTTTATTTTCTATGGCTTGTTCCAAGACACAACTTTTGTTGGTAATAGTTTAAATTATTAAAAAGAAACTTTAAAACCTCTGAGTATTATCAAAATTATAACACATAAAGTGATTAAATCATAATGATCATTTAAACTTTTCACTTACATTAAAAATATTTAACTATAAAAAATAGGGTAATATTTTTTAACTGATATCCCCAAAACATGCACACATTGGTAGTTTTTGGAGAGTGAATATAGCAATGTTTCGCATTGTTCACCATATGACACAGATGGTAGCAACAAAGGTTCCTGATATGGCCGATTTCTCTTTTAAGAACAATAGAATAGCAGAGAGGGATCGGCCGCCATCCCAAGATGGCGTGGGCACGCCACCCCATTCACCATGTCATCATTCCTTGTTTCTTCTTTGAACAATCAACATTTACACATGCCACAAGCCAAGTCGCGCTATTTTGCATGAATGAATGAAAACTCTTTATTGTTCACCATAAGTTAAACCTAGACATTAATATAAATACATTTCCATTAGAGACTAATGGGCGGCATTATCGCCATATTTTTATACCAAAAAACCATCTGTAGTTATATAAATTAAGTTAAATTAAATATTTAAAACTGTGTTTATATGTACCACTCCTACACGCGTTTTCGATGCCATTATTGGTGGTGTTGTTTGTTAGCAATGCTCTCTCTAGACATGTTATACCCCAATGGCCTTTGTTATTTAATATGACAATATAGGTGCCATTGAGATATAACATGTCTAGAGAGAGCATTGCTAACAAACAACATCGCCAAAAACGGCATCAAAAACGCGAAGCGTTGCTAAATTCACTCCGCGTCGTCGGGATATCAGGAAATAAATATTATACCATTTTTTATAATTAAATATTTTTTTATGTAAGTGAAAACTTTAAATGATCGTTATGATTTAATCGCTTTATGTGTTATAATTTAATATTACTCAGAGGTTTCAGTTCTTTTTTAAATAAAGTATTAGCAACAAAAGTTGTGTGTCTTGGAACGAACCATAAAAAATACATGCACAAATAAATTCATAACACATTCATAGCACATGTATTTATTTTAATTCGCAATAAAATGTCTGTACAGATATTAGTACATATATATGTCTGTTAATTACCAATACTAATGTAATAATTCTAAAAAAACTATTCATAATGGCAAATTATTTTTGTGTTACACATATGTTCACGAAGGTTATTAGATGACTATTTATAACCCCAAGATTATCCTGCGCTAAAAGTCAGTGAAATCATTTGTAATAGTAGACTTGGAACGAGTCGATAGGTTCATATTGAGTAGTAGGCTTTATGTATAATCCAAAGTTTATATCAGTAGTAGGGACTACGGGGTAGGTACACGTGATAGTTTAATGCAGGGACTTAAGAGCAACTAAACCACTTGAAAAGGGCTATTATAGAAATAAAAATATTCATATCCAAACGTTTTTATTCAAACTACTTTAGTTTGATTATTTTCTGAACTAAAATTTGTTTCTTATCAGATTAATATATTAAATTATTTCTTTATTAGGAATTAATGGAGATGCAGCTAACAGAATATAGACAAAATTAATATCTTAATTATGACAATAAAGAGTTATCTATAATATTACTAGCGGCCCGGCGCGGATTCACCCATGATCTGTCTCGCTCCCGTAGTATAAAGCGTCATGTTATATAGCCTATGACACTTCCTGTTAACGTAGCTTTCCAACAGTAAAATAATTTTTAAAATCAGTTTAGTAGATCCCGAGATTACCCCCTACAACGTCACAAACTTTACCTCTTTATAATATTAGTACAGATAACTCCGACCGAAGCATCTGCTTTAAACGATATTCAGTTTTTTTTACATTCTCTTTGACGATATTTGCAGCACGCATTCTGTCAATTCTACGTCAAACGTCATAAGGTTACATTAAAAAGTTTATATTTTCCCAAGCGCTAAGGTTAGATTAGAAATAATTTTATATGATGGTTAAGTATTCCTAAATTTTCTAATTATCCTTCACACAACTTACATGTTATCGGTCACGATCATATATAATTATTTTAGGTACTTTATTTCAATACAATTGTGCCGTTGATAAGAAAATATAAAAACCATAGTGTAAAAATATCTCCGAAAATGATTCAAAATACTTCCTTTCAAAATCCATCTCTTTGTCCAACAATATGCTACAATTGGATCCGTAGGAAGTCTAAAACGTAATATAAACTAGTTTAAGAAAACTGGACACACAAACATTACATGTCTGTTTTCTATAGATTTTTTCAATTATTCATATTTCATAAATAAAAAAAAACCGTAACAAAAGTCCCCAAATTTTGGAAAATAAGTCACACTTCTCACCTGACAACATCAATCAATTCGATAACCTTGAAAATGTCGAAATTAAATTTCACGTTTTTACAAAGAAATCATGAGAAAAGTGTTAAGTTTTCCGATTAAATGACTTCTCATCCTTATCCTTTCCCGTTTTAAAATAGTTCCACACATTTTAATAGCGCAGGCCGGCATAATGATTTTTTTTTGCGAGAGCTCTAACCAGTAAAGTAATCGAAACGACACTAACAGGCGCGGGAAGCCAAAAACAAAAACAGTGCACCAATTTTGGTGCACTGTTTTTGGGCCGTTTTTGTGCAATTGATGCGTGATCTAGACGTTTATATGATCTAAGATAGGTGCATAGTCAGTATAATAATAGCAGCCCATAAACTGCTATATTCAGGTGATATAGGATGACTGTTTGTTATTTCCATCTCTACAGTTTTGGGAAATGCTGGAATACCACATAATATCTTAAATAGGTTTCAGTAGTCAAAAGGATTAAAATCAATCAGTTGATCTTCGATTGTAAGACCGTTTTCACAAATACAATGTAAAGTTTACACAAATAAGAATATTGCATGCAAAATGCCAAACTAAAAGTATTTTTTGCATTACAGTTTGATACTAATGATGGGAAATCACTCCTTGTGTGTTATTTATGCTGCGCACACCTGAGGAGCTCGCATCAATTGATGAAGCGGGCTTTGGAGGCAGATAAGTTGCTCACAGATATTGTTAATAGTAGTTCTGAAGTGAGTTTCTAGTTCTATGAGTATTTTATTCTGTATTTTGACAAAATGTGGGTTTACTGCCATAATATGAAGTGTTTTCCTCATATTATTTCACCACTAGAACAGATTTGCATGTTAGTTCTATGGCTGGTGCAGATTATGATAATTGACTCATGTTCAAGTGGTAGAGCCATTCTGGAATCATTATCTTGATAACTGTTCCTAGGGCTAGCTTGATTTTAATACCATACTTAAACAGAACATTGGCATGAAATAATATAGCCTTGACTAATCCTGTTTCACATGATGGATGAGAGTTCTGATGATCCTCCCCCTATCCCTTTTTGCCGGTGGTAGGGCATTTGCCCGACTGGATGGCTACCACCCCTGGTCTATAGTATGCCGCCATAACAACCTTGTGTTGTGTTCCGGCATTAGTGACCAGGTTCCAGACTCACTTAAGAGAGCAGCAGCGCATTTGTAGCACCTTTGGTGTTGCAAATGTCCATAGGCGATGGTAACCGCTTCCCATCCAGTGGGCCGTCTGCCTGTCTGCTGTACTCCAGCAATAAAAAAAAAAAAAAAAAAATCCTATCCAGCTATTCCTCTTTTTCTTGTTGATGCTGGTGGAATGTATTTGCGCATACTTTCTGGCCTCAGGGGAGGTCACTCAGGTGTATACGGACTCTCTATGGCTGGTGCTAAACACAACTTTCTTGAGATAAAAGAAGTTTGAAGCATTGACCGCCAAACTACCTACTTGTCATATTTTTATTTTATTTATTATTATTAACATACATAGTATCCATAGTAGTTTGTGTTATTAACAACTCTATGGACTTGAGTTCGAGTCCCATACCCTTTTTTACAACTTAATTTCTAGATTTAATTTTTTGAATTTAACACACTTATTAGTTATTTTGGTTCTTGTGTGTGACATTAATTTATTGATTTTTGTGTTGAGGTGTATGTATCTTACAAATAACTTATTATATTAATTTATTCTAGTTTTAATACTAAACTTATACTAATATAGAGTGTATTTGTTACATGCTGGTGTTGTGAGGAAGTGCGCCTTATATCTATACTTATATACATGTTCTATATAGTGCCATGTGTGTTGGCTTGGCTTATCATATATTTAATTATCTGGAGCCTTTAGCTTGCTAGGAAGAGCAAAGGACCTTCTACCCCCGCACAACGAAGTGGGGTGTGTTCTCCCAGGGCACACTCCAGGCACTTTATTGCGCTGGATCGGCTGGGCGTAACTATGTTCTAAATCTCAGCCTTTCCAACACATTCAAAGCGCAGGGTCGTCAGGGAGGAGGGGGTTTTTAGTGGGTATTGGGGTTGCTCGCCCGTGCAGCAACGCTCGGAGTCTTCCACACTATTCTGTGACGTCGATCGCGGACGGAGCGCTGCCAAGAGCATACTATTGCTGCAGTGTTATCGCCCCCGACCGACGCGTGTCGTTCCCCTAGCAACGACCCAGTTTGTGCGTAAATCGGTTAAGCATTTTCCCTCGCCTCAAAACAAAAAAAAAAAAAAAAAAAATTAATTATCTGGAAAGCGGGTAGGCCAGGACTATTCTGTTATACTTCAATTTGGTCAGGTTAAGTTGTGACAAAACAATAAAGTAGATACTTATGTGAATACTAAGACTTTTTAATAAAAGTCTTAGTATTCACATAAGTATGTACTATGTTTAATAGCATAATAGTGGCGATGAGTGTTAAAAATGGAACCTCGCAGCATAATAAGTGCAGCTGGAGCTGTTACATTTCAAAATGGAAACTGGGACAATTAAATTGAAGGCCTAAATTATTGTTTTGAGGCAAAGGACATTATGGAGGACAAGTGCAAAACGTGCAAGATTCTTTACCGTGTGTGGAGTGCAATATGAAGTATTTTTGGTATATTATTTCAACACTAAAACAGACTTTCATGTTAGTCCTATGGCCGGCTCGAATTATGTTACTTGGGCTAATGATGAGGTGGTAGAGCCATGCTGGAATCATTATCTTGATAACTGTTCCTAGGGCTAGCTTGATTGCTGTAATACCATACTTACACAGAATATTGGCATGAAATGGTATAGCTTTGACTAATCATGTTTCACATGGTGAATAAGAGTTCTGATTATCAAACCCCCTATCCTATCCCCCTTTTTCTTGTCGATGCTGGGGGAATGCATTTGTGCATACCCTCTGGCCCCAGGGGAGGTCACTGAGGGGTATCTGGGACTCCCTATGGGTGGTGCTAAACACAACTTTTTTGTGATAAAAGGAGTTGCTAGCACTGGTCGCCAAACTACCTACTAAACCTTCCAGCGTCTCTCTGTTTCATAATGAGGAATTGCAGGACTATAATCATAGGTATGACTGCTGTGATGCCTCAATGCAAATCGGCATGACAGGGTGTCCCTGGGACCAGGACACAACAAAGCGCTGGGTGTGGCATGCTGTGACGGTATTTTATCCTCCTTGCTGATCCCCTTTATTCCATGTAGAGAATGGCAACTAGTTCACATTGTTAGTTCGAAGTTTACTCGTCCATGAGCAACTGTGACCAATTTCTATCAAATGAGACAGATGACCCATTGCCCCTTACATCATTTACACTAGAATGATGGTGGATCATTCACCTGACACTTCTCAGCTTGGCAACCACTTAATCTTATTGTTGTGCTAAAAAGGTGCACTTGACACTTGAAAATTCCCCTGGCCAGCATTTAAACCCTTATCACTGGGGTGCTTTGGTCAATGAGCGAGCATACATTCAGAGCATACATGTTGAGTTTTTATGTTAATCTGTTTCATATATAGAATATATATTTAAATTTCAGCAATCACGGAATGCATTATTATTGTTAGCCAGTTACACATTTAGACAGGCAGACGGTCCATTTTATAGAAAGCGGTTACCATCCGCAGGAAATAGTATTCTTTCTCCGTTCCTGCAGGAAAAAAGTTCTAGTATCCCTGGAGCAATTGAATACCAAATAAGCATTAACAAACATGTATTTTAGTAGAATTTGTAGATATCACTACACTGCAAGTACAAAGTATTAGCTTGTAAATGCCACCTCTTATAAAGTCTATATTTGGAACAAATAATATTGCTATACCCTATCTCTCATTTATAGATTGATTGCTGTTTTTCACTTAGAAAAAAATAGTTTTTTCATCATCCACTGTTTTTGTGATTTGCCTATAGGGATCGTATATCAAGCATTTTATGAAAGATATCCCATGTCAATGACTGCCACCTTACAGCTTCTCACTTATATATATTACATTGTAATAATTTTAAACTTTGAAACTTAAATTGTTAAATTGACTTTTGTCTTGAATAGAATGTTGTCTGAGCTAAATATCTAGGCAATCTCTTTTTACACTGGTATGGCCACGTTTTACTGAGACAGGCTAATTATGTGGGGTACAAATGTCTAGGCATGCCGCTTCCGCCAGGTACCAGTCGAAGAGGCAAGCCCGAGAAATTATGGCTTGATGTTGTGAAGGGTGCAATGCAAGCTGCGTGAAGTGGAGTAGAAAAAGTAGGAAAGTGATCCCGGTCAGCGTGTACGCTCCAATTGCTACCGGGATTTAATACTCGAATGATGATGATGAGTAAATCTCTTTTTAATTTTCTGAGGGTCCCCGCAGTCCCCATGTTCACTGATTCTTAATTCATACAAAAGTTTCTATTATTAATATTTTGATTATCAAAACTAAATATGGTAATTTTGTACATGTCTCTCTTTTCTGTAATTTTTCCTGGATTACAGAGCTATATAGTATATGTAAATAAATCTACAATTGCAACCCTAATTAATATAAAAACATGTTCCCATATAGATTCAAATCAAGAAGAAGGTCTAGATAATGCAGGTGTTGATTCAGGCACACCTTTGGAAGATAATACACTGTAGGAAACCTATGGAAATGAAACGTCAATAAAAAATGCGTGCCACTGTGACGTCATCTGGCCACTAAACATGGCGGTTTTAGTGCTGCCCAGAAGATTTTAATGTTATTAGGTTTTATCGATAAACGTCCTTGGCTCATTTTATTTTCAATATTATTGAGTATTAATTATTTGTAGAATTTATACTTTAATAGGAAGTAAGTATATTGTTATGTGCAAAGATACTTTGATTTAGATGTGTGAAATCTAAGACAAGTTCGTGTTTCAAATTTATCAAGTAAACGATATGACGATTTTTAAAAGTTGCTACACTGATTTGATAAAGTTGTCGTTTGACAACACAGTGACCACAAAACATAAACATATGGCGTAGTACAGTGCCATCTGCCCATCTCTAGCATGCTAAATTTTATCGTCGTTTCGTATGTTGCCGTCTCGCTCGCACTTGCGTATATGCCGGAAAGGGATGGAAGCTTTATGTCGGCGATAAAACGTTAGCATGCTAGCTAGCTATGCTGTTTTGGATATCAAAATAAGAGTACGTGTTTTTCCTATGAAAAACACGTACTGTTATTTTGATATCCAAAACAGATTAATTAGATTGTAATAGAGAGGTAAGTAGTCTAAACTACTTACCTCTCTATTACAATCTATTTTAATTGTGTTGCTGTCTCTAAAGTCCGTAACACATTACCGCAACGCACCTCAAGATAGGTGCGCTGCACCATAAGTGAGAGTGATTCAAATTTTAAACTTATTAAGGGCCGCGTGATAAAAAAAAAACACCTACAGAACATTTATTTAATTACAAACGTCATTCCTTATGACTTCCGCTCTAAAATCACTTAATTATTAAAAATTTAACGAATTTACAATAGTTTTTATTAAAGTAAAACTAATAAAGGCATAAGTTTATAATATGAGTTTTATTTGTACCTTAGATGTTTTACATGGAATACAAAATTCAAAGAAGTGACACCATCAGTTTTGGTTTATTCCTCTAAAGATGTCAAAGCATATTACTTTTATCTAAGTAGGTTCAATAGCTTCACTATAAAGAGTCTGTATATACAAAATCTAACATCTCTTGAAGCTAAAGAACAGCAGAGTCCTTAAATGTGCAGCTAATACCAAGGTAGAGGTGTCAGGACCGGCCAAAACAGGAATTGTTTCCAACTGGTTTTCTTTTAATATGCCAGTTTTATGTTGGCTGGCATGTCGCTGCAAAATATTGAAATATTAGTTTAGAATAATTGTGTCCACAGTATTTTTTTCATAAAATTTGCTTAAATTATGACATTATCATTCAAATTGGGCAAATACATTTCTTGGATGGAATCACAGCCACAAAACCCATAAGTTTTTCTAAAATAGTTATATAGAATGAGAATGACATAGACTACAACTAGTAACTAGCATGTCAGTAATAAGGTAGCAGCAACAAGTATATCAAAGGCTAAAAGTGAAAGTACAAATTTCAATTATACGAGCAGTCTCCATGAGGGTGAGAGGCACGAGAAGACATATTTAGGCCTTCGACTGCGAAGACGGAGCAGGAATGATATAATAAGCCGACAGTCCAACGACTATCCTGCTGATCATCGTCCCACCATACAAAACTTGTATATTAATTTTGATCCTTTTATAGCACGTTTTGTTATAAAATAATATGTATGTATTAAAATATGTATATAATTAAAAAAAAGTATATCAATACTAACTATAAAAGTATATACAGTATTAACTTACTCTTACAAATTTGAAGGGCACGGCATCATCTCGTAGTCGAGTCACATCCAGAGTTTTGTTGAAACATTTATCATCAAAATGTAGCGAGCAAATATAAATATATTTTGCATTTGGCTTTATATTTTCCATTCCAATGGCTTCCAGCCACTTTTTCTTTATACGCTCATTTCTTGGGATCCTATAAAATATGTTTTAATTATTATTTTTGTATGTTTTAAGCGGGGTAGCATGATAAAATAAGAAATTTTATATAAGCAATCATTTTATATCGATATCAAAGTCGATAAATAATGTACAACCCCAGCTAATAAATTAACATTATTTAAGCGTAAAAATATAGTTAAATAAGTTAAATCCATTCATGACCTATAACTGCACATAAGAACCTTGCTAATTATAATGAAAATCTTCCTTTATTTTCCCGGAAACATTAACAATAAGCAATATTTTTAATGTTATTTACAGCGTACCTGTGTATGGTTAAAGATGACTGATTTGGTGTTTTTCTTATGCCGCACCCTATTACACTGCACACGGACATATCTGCGACGTAATTATTTATATTTGGCTTCAATTATTTTAAATCACAAGCAAAATATTGAAAGATAATTAGTTATTTTGATTTATACCACGACTTTTTGACAAGACAAGTACCGGGTGCACTGACTGATAATGACATTTGGTGCACTAAACATGGCGGATTTTCGGCCTCATTAGGTATTTACGTATATTCATGTTCCACTTTATGTACGCACTGAAATACTGTTATATTGTTTTCCTGCGAGTTACAGTGCTGAGTAAGAACGAGATAGATATATGTTTATGTGTGTGCCTTCAAAATGGATGCTATTTGTATAAGCAATTGTACGTATAGAACAATATGTCGCGTCCCTATTATATGAGCCTCGTATAATGCGTTATACAAATAGCGCATTTTCAATGATTGAAGACGAATTTATAGCGAATTATAGAGTGAGCCAAGACTTATTTGAGGAAGTTTATGAAACATAAAACGCTTTTTACCAACTCCGAAGAGAAGTGATATATCGCCTAAGTAGGTTTGTTGTCTTTGTGTATGAAGTACGAACACAAAGCCCACATTGTAGTTTCTCTAATGAAAACAAAGCATTCTTTGCATTTAATACACTACTTATCCTGGTCTGTAAGTGTTTACTTTAATATTATATATGTTTTAGAATTAATAAAATACCGCGCTTAAATTAAAATGTAGTTTATTATAGTAACTAGTTTTTACCGTAACAAAGAACTTTTTGAATGGATTCAGCAATTCCAGAGATTATTGTTATACGATAAAACAAAAATATTTCTTTATTTCAAAACTATTACTTAAGTTGTGAAAAACTATAATACTTTGCAACCACAGCTCAGCCCTCATCAACACGGTTTCTTAAAAGGTAGATCAACCGTCACTAATCTTATGCTATTTACCGATTACGTATCTGACAGTTTGGACAGTGGTTTACAATGCGATGTTATCTATACAGATTTTAGCAAAGCTTTCGACAGAATCGACCACAACATATTGTTAGAGAAACTTCTTGTATTAGGTATTAGAGGAGACTTATACCGCTGGTTTTCTTCCTATGTTGCCAATAGGTCCCAAGCAGGTGTCCTTTGTGGTTTTACTTCTTCGTGGATTGAGATCCCGTCAGGAGTTCCTTAAGGATCGCTTTTGGGCCCCCTGCTATTTGTTCTTTCTATTAACGATATTTATACTTGTATGCATCATTCTCAATTTCAGCTATTTGCAGACGATATGAAAATTTACAATTCCATCAATAGTTTAGCTGATGCATCACACCTTCAGGATGATATCATAGGTGTATCCGATTATTGTAAACGCAATAAATTAGATTTAAATATATCCAAATGTTCAGTAATTACGTTTACTCGAAAAAGTACGGCTTATAATTATCACTACAGTATTAACAATGAGCCATTAACCAGAGTTACAGTAATACGTGACCTTGGTTTGTATCTAGATAATCGACTTACTTATGATCACCATATTGATCATATTGCCAAAAAAGCTTCATTGTCTTTGGGTTTCCTCATTCGCAACTGTAGCTCGTTTGAGGCAATGAAAACTCTCAAAGTTTTGTATTGTGCTTTCGTCCGCAGTCACCTCGAATATGCAAGTCAAATTTGGAATCCACATTATGAAATACATTCCACTAGACTAGAAAGTAATCAAAAGAAATTCACAAGGTTTATTAATTTTAAATTTAAATTACCACAGAAATGTTACATTGAACGCTGTACTTTATTTCACCTTTTACCTCTTAAAACTAAAAGAAAGATTGCTGATTTACGTTTCTTAGTTAAAATTGCGCAATCCAAAATTGATTGTGCAAATCTCATTGAGAAACTACATTTGTATGTTCCTCCTACTAATGTTCGCCCTAGAAAATTATTACACAAACCATTCACGCGCACAGCTTACCGACGTAATTCGTTCTGTATCAGAACAGCAAATGAATTTAATAAGTTAAGTAAGTTAGAAGATATCGACTTAGACTTATTTACTAATAGTTTAGCATTGTTTAGCGCAAAGTTGGTCAAGTTCTATTCAAACTCGGATTTATCAGTTTAAGTACTTTATGTCTATGCACATTTTTATTATTGTTACTATGTATAATTTTCATTTTTTTTCTCTTATTTTTACTGTTATCTGTGGAGGCTTATTAATAGCTTCTCTAAATCTATTTTATTTTTAGTTATTAATAATGATAGCTGTTAGCCCCCCAAATAAAATAAAATGTTATCAATGCATGTGCGACTGCTACGTCTTGTCGGTTTTTTAATACCAATATTTAAATTGTAACAGTTAAGTAGTTGTTCTAGTTCTTTGGTCAGTTTATTGTTCTTTAACATATCTATATTATAATCTCCGCAAATTGTTACCTTACTTTTCCCGAATAAGCAAGTTTCGCATAATATTTTTTCGAAAACGTTAAAAAAATATTGATGGATTTCTTGTCATTTTTAGGTAGACGGTATATACATATTAGGTTGGGGAAAAAGTTTCTTCGCATTTTATATAAAAATTTAAAAGGTTTTTTTATAAAGTTTATTTACATTTGACTAAAGTATGTAGGTGCCATGTTGTTGGATAACTTTTTACCATCTTGTAGGTAGGGACGTGATCCCATTGCTATAAAAATTTTGGGGCTTCTGATAAAAAAACTGCGACAAGTGGTTTTGACAGTCCTCTCGTGATGTTAACCTGACACTGCCTAAGGAATTTTGCAGAGACCGAAACAGGTGAAAATCTGAAGGTGCAAGGTCAGGACTATACGGCGGTTGCATTAACACCTCCCAGCCAAACTCTCGTAATTTTTGCTGAGTGGCTAAAGATGTGTGAGGTCTAGCGTTATCATGGTGAAAAACCACACCCCTTCTGTTGATTAATTCCGGCCGCTTTCTATCAACTTTTTGCTTTAATCTCATCAGTTGTTCGCAGTACAGTTCAGAATCGATGGTCCTGCCTGGCGGTAACAGCTCATAATGAATAATACCCTTCCAATCCCACCATACACACAGCATCATCTTGTTGCGAGTTAATCCGGGTTTCACCACAGTCTGTGAAGCCTGACCGGCCTTTGACCACGATCTTTTTCGCACGTTCTTGTCGTACGTGATCCACTCTTCATCACCAGTTATCAGCTTCTTCAAAAATGGTTCGGTTTCATTACGTCGTAATAAAGAATCACAAATGAGTACATGGTTCATTAGGTTTCTTTCAGTGTGCTCATGAGGCACCCAAATATCGAGCTTTTTTGTGTACCCAGCTTTATTCAAATGCGCCAAAACCGTTTTGTGGTCAATTCCCAGTTCTCCAGCTACATCGTAACTACTAATATGCCGATCTTGCTCCACTTTTTCAAAAATGGCATCAATTTTGTCCGTAACAGGGCGACCAGAGCGACATGCATCTTTGATATCAAAATTTCCGGATTGAAAACGTTTAAACCAAATTTGCGCTACTCTTACAGATACTGCATTAGGTTCATAAACATCACAAATTTTTTTCGCGGCTTGTGTTGCATTGTTACCTTTTTTGTAGTAAATTTTAAAATGTATCGAATTTCTTCATTAGATTCACTCATTTTAACAATAAGAAAAAGAAATGAAAATCACACATTTTCCTAACTTGAATTTGGAATTGTCTTGTTTAAAATTAAAACTTTTTAATGATACCAAAACCAGCCAGATACAAATGGTATAACCAAAGAGATCTTATTACAAGTTCATACATACTATATGCGAAAAGACTTTTCCCCCAACCTCTTGTAATAATTAAATTATGCACAGTCAGTTCGATAGCACAACATTCTATAATATTACTTACAGATTTAGAAGAAATATTATGTAGTACAGAGTATTTATGACTATATTTAGTTAAAATACAAGAACCACCATATCTGTTACTTCTCATAGCATACGTAGCTAGTTGATAGTTAGGTTATTTTAGGGTATTTATATCTTCTTCAATCATTTTATGTTCAGTTATGCATACTATGTCTATTTTTTTGTGTTTACAATCCAAATTTACTGAAAGCATGTCCGATTTTGTGACAAGACCATTTATGTTTTGATGAAGTACATATATTTGGTTAGTTACGAAAAAAGTCAGGGTTTTGTACGTCATCACAAGTTTGGATTTTCTCATTTAATAATAGTTTATTATCATTTCTATTAATTAATTCTGTACATGGTTCGGTTTGCGTTTTCTTATTGTAAGATTTATCTGAAATTCATATGTTCTTTGACACAGTTTTCTGATAATCAAAAATCTTGATTTTATAATTAATCCGTAACATTTCTCTGAGTCGAGCTGACTCAGGTTTGTGGTGAACAGACTAGGTTTTGGTACATATCTACTGTATTCGGTACATATCCAAATAATTTGTGTTGCAAAATTTTTAACTTAAAATCCTTAGCTCATAATTCATTTTATCTTCATTTAACATTTTATTATTATAAGAAACTTATAAGTTATGAATGTCAAAGAAGCAAGTGAGGTGTGTAAGAATAAGCCTGAATGGCGCTCTGTTGTTCGTGCCTACCCCGCAAGGGAACTGGCGTGAAGTTATGTATGTATGTAAGAAACTTCTGATATTATTATGTTAGTAATTTTAGAGTATTCATTAAGCCAGACAATCATACCAGTCTTAAAATCTAATGGATTAGTATCATTCAAACCACACAATATTATCACAAAACCTTCTTTTGTCATATTTGTTAGTTCTTTTTTACTGGAGTTAATGACATCGAATAACCGTGCTCCTGGTTTTATAATGGATGTTATTCTATATTGATAACCAAGTCGATTGTGTATTTTTTGTCTTAACCCCTTTCCTTGCTGACCTGCCAATTATTACATAGGTAAACATTAACAGATAAATTGCTGTCACTCACTGACCAGTTTTGCAAGTTAACTTTGCTTTTTAAATAATGCAAATGTAAAGCAGGCTTAACATGCACTTCTAGAAATAGACAGGCAAGTGTTAAATGTCATTGCGTCATCCTTTGATTATTCTCCTTCAAAATCATAGCTTATTGTTGCATTGTCTTTGTCGACACTTGCTTCTATTATTTACAATTAAAATTACCAATAGTGTTCAGAATAATTATATGTTTATTGCACCCATAGTACAGGTGACTATAAAACTCCAAAGTTATAAATTCAATCTATTTCTATATATTGTATAATTGCTGGCTTACTGCATTACTAGCATGAACATTTTTAATTAGGTAAAGGATACTATTTAATATCTATTAATTTATTCAAAACCTTAAGAAATATTAATACTTTTATTTTGTGGGTATACAATAATAACAACACAGTATAGTTAGGAAATAAAATAAACAAACATCATTTATTCATATGCACAATACATATGCATGGAAAAAAGGATAGCCGAGTGTATTCCGTCAGGTCCCAAAGTCCTGAACTAGGGATTCAACCTGTAAATTGCAGGTGACTTTGGCAACTTCAAGCTGCTGAGAGTATAAACAACACAACACAATTCAACACAACAATGAAATTCTGTATGCTATATAAAAATTAGATTCAATAAATTGAAAGACTGCCAGCAATAGGATACAGATTACCATTTACACACACGCATATTATACATATGTATGTCGAAATTCATAATAATTTAGTTCCTTGTCGACACTAAAATAATTTTTTTTTAAACAACTTATTTGTTACATTTGTGGTGTGACAGGCGATTTTTGCTAGAACAGAGGATTATGAAAGGAAAAGACACATTGTGCCGACCCCAATCATTTCGAAAATTAAATGAAATACAGTTAGTCACATTGTCCATCCTTTCAGGTGCATCAGCAAGAAAACGCACACTAAATGCAGTACACCAACACGACGCGAAGCGAGTGAAGCTCGATGAAATAACTAAAGATGGAAGTCTTTTAACTAATACTGTTTTGAAAATATTTCCAAAAAGAAATTGCAAAAAATTACACAAAAGCTTCTCTAGAAAGTCATCTGTAGACTCAAATGTGAAAAATTCTAAAAACAAACAAAATATCAAGTCAGTAGCTAATTGCCATCAGGGAATAGGATTTCACCAAAACTTAATACTGTACCAAAACATAAAAAAAATGTGGTTGCACAAAACAGTGAAACATCTACTTCTAAAGTTGTTTGTAATAATGCTGAAAATGAAACCTTCCAGCCATGTCTTCCGAAGAGCGTAGATGCAGTTGCTTCAAATAGTCGCCTTCATATAGGCACTGTGGAAAAGCCATATATATGTGATTTATGTAATTATAGATATCCATGAAGAGGTCATTTAGAAAGACATATAAAGCATAAACACACAAAGGAGAAGAACTTCTCATGTCACATGTGTCAGTACAAATTTGTTACAAAATATGAATTAAAAATACATCTTCGTAAACACACTGGGGAGAAGCCCTATGAATGTGATTTATGTGATTATAGATGTTCACAAAAAGGTCTTTTAAAAACACATGTAAAGTATAAACACACAAAAGAGAAGAACTTCTCATGTCACATGTGTCAGTACAAATGCGTTACAAAAGGCAGATTAAACTTACACCTTCAACAACACACTGGGGAGAAGCCACATAAATGTGATTTATGTGATTATAGATGTTCACATAGATCTCATTTACAAAAACATATAAAGTACTAGCTGCCCGGGCAGACGTTGTTCTGCCCTGAAGAAATAAAATTTAGAACCCGATTCCAGCGCCACCTACCGGGTCCAAATTTAAGCTATCCTATCTTTCAAGTCGGATCAAACTGCACACGGTGTGCAAATTTGATTAAAATCGGTCAAGTAGTTTAGGAGTCCATTGAGGACAAACATTGTGACACGAGATTTATATATATTAAGATAAACACACAAAGGAGAAGAACTTCTCATGTCACTTGTGTCAGTACAAATGTGTCACAAAAGGTGATTTAAATATGCACCTTCGTCAACACGCTGGGGTGAAGCCATATGAATGTGATATATGTGATTATAGATGTTCACAAAGGAGGCGACGGCGTCCCATTCAGGTTGGCCCCCGACCATGGCCTGGACCACGGCCGGGAGCGACAGGTCTGGTCCGATGTTTGCGCCGAGGACACGGCGCTCCCCATCCCAGGCTGGACACTCCTGCAGAAAGTGCAACGCCGTGTCCTCGACGCTGGCACTACAGTGCTGGCACCCTGACGACGACCTACGCCCTATCTGACACAGGTACTGGCCGAAGCAGCCGTGCCCGGTCAGTACTTGCGCCTGGTGGAACGTCAGGGTGCCGTGCCTCCGGTAAATCCATTGTGGCAGGACGGGCCTTACTGCCTCTATGGTCCTATGACCGGCGCTGGGGTGCGCAAGTCGGTTCTGCCATCCCACCATGAGATCCTGCCGGAACTCGGCCCTTTTAGCCTCGATTTCCCGAGGCGCAGGACGGAAGTCCCGACTGAGGGCGTCCTTGCGCCAATCGTACACGGCCGCAAGGACGCGCGCCTCTAGGTCCCATGGTGGGGATCCGGCTAGGAAGGAGGCCGCCTCGAAGGAGATCGTACGATACCCCCTTATAGCCCTGACGGCCAGCGCGCGCTGCGGACGTCGCAGCAACGCGGCGTTCTTGGCCGTCAGGGACTCCGCCCATATCGGGGCCCCGTATAGGGCCATGGATCGTACGACCCCCTCGTAGAGTTTTCGGCACGGCGCGCCGGGCCCCCCCACATTGGGGACGAGCCGTGATAGGGCGCCGGCTGCCCGCATGAGCCTGGGGGCCAGCCGCTTGAAGTGTGCCGAAAACTCCCATCGGCTGTCGAGGACGAGTCCGAGATATTTCATCGTCGTCCCGACGCCGATGGTAGTGCCTCCCACTGTGATACTCAAGCCCGGAGGTGGGTTGTTCCGAGGCCCGTGGAACACCACGGCCTCAGACTTGTGGAAGGCCGCCTCCAGACCGAGTCGCCGGATCCTATCGATTACGTGCGCAACCCCAGCAGTGGCCAGTAGGCCCGCCTGCCGGTGGGTCCGTCCACGGGCCGCAACCAACGTGTCATCGGCGTAACACGTGATGCTGACACCGTGGAGGACCGCACCGCGTATGGTCCAATCGTATGCGATGTTCCACAGGAGCGGGCCCATCACTGACCCCTGCGGAACACCGCACGTCATTTCTCGCCGACCCCAGCTGGCTAGCTGACCCGGGTATACGACGGCCCTCACCGAGAGGTAGTCACCGATGACTCTGCGGAGGTAGGTCGGCACCCCGTGGTAGCGGAGTGCCTCCTTGATGCAGCTCCAGGGCAGGGAGTTGAAGGCGTTGGCGATGTCGAGAGACACCGCCAACAGCACCCCGCCCTGGGAGATCGCTTCCTCCGCCTGGCTCTTCACACGGCGTATGGCGTCCACGGTGGAGCGCCCCTGGCGGAAACCGAACTGGTTCTCCGCCAGATCCGGCCCCTCTTCTCCGAGGTGCCGGACGAGGCGGTTCGCGAGCACTCTCTCCAGCAGCTTGGCCACCTCGTCCAGCAACACTATGGGCCAGTAGGAGGACGGAGAGTCCGCCGGGCGCCCCTCCTTCCTGAGCAGGACCAGTTTGCCGGTCTTCCACCGGGTGGGAAACCGGCCCTGCTGCAGGCACGCCGTGAAGAGCCATGTCAATCGGGACTCCAGGGCGCCGTGGGACAGAACCCACGCGCATCCTGGTATGCCGTCGAGACCGGGGGCGGTGTTCTTGGCCTTCAGCCTCAACACCGCCGCCCCCAGTTCTTCCCAGATCACTGCGGGCACTTGGTCTTGCTCCACGCTGGGCTCCGGCGATGGCGGTGCCATCGCGGGAGGCGGGTGCTCGGCCCTCGAAGGGAACAGACAACAGACTTTATTTCTTCTAAATATAATTGCGCTGCTTACATAATAATGCAATAAATGTTTCTGCTAAGTGTAAACAATGGTTTAAAGCTACGGAAAAAGAAGATTTAGTGTATATAGCCTTTGGAAAACTATATGAATTAAAACATATTTGTGGCACTCATTACAGTGATGCTGATTAGGCTCGGGATATTAAAACCAGGAAATCGACCTCAGGTTGTATTTTTTATGTTTTTGGGTGTCATGGGATACTAAATAGCAGTCTTGTGTATCAATGTCATCTTGTGAAGCAGAGTACATAGTTCTTACTTCTTAGCTTGTCAATTGTAAAAGGAACTTTTCTAAAGAAATTATTCCGTGACATTGAATATAAATTTAGTATCATGTAAATTTTCAAATTTTAGAAGAAAACAAAGTGTAATTATCTGTAATTATTAATATATTTATGAATAATTATAGTATCAAAAGGTCTAAACATGTTGATGTTAAGTATCAATATATGATAGAGACTGTCTAAATATCTTGTAAAAATTATATATGATATTACTGATAATAATGTTGCCGACTTGTCACTTCACTAGGCTGTCGGTCAGCCATGCTCTGCTTTCGCGAATACACAACACTATTTTCTACACTTTGACAGAGCTCCGCTGAAGTAGCTGCTCGTTTTCTTTTCCATAGATATATTGCCACTCCTAGCACGGCGAACCCCAGCAAGCCATAAGAAATAGTGTATTGGTGAATGTCATGGGTGGACAGAGTGTTTTCAGGCAACTCAGTATTGGCTGATTTTAGTTGTTCTATTTTATTTTGTAATTGATTTATAGAAATATTCAGTGGGCTGTCTTCATACGGCATATAGTGAGAGATCGATATGTTCACCATGTGATTTATCTCGGCTGTATGAGGGATCTGTAGTTCTGAACTGAATCTCATGGGATTCGATAGCTTAGCTTGTGAGTATAGAGTAAAGTCTTTACTTTTTATTATGCAGTTCGAATCGAGATCAATGATCCCTGCGCCAGATATTTGTTTAAAGGATACTTGATCGTGACATATTATTCTCACCAAATAACTATCACAGCAAAAATAGAAGTACCTCATGGAACTGTTTAATTCTTGCCATATGTTTTTACAAGGGGATTTTATTACCGTACATTTTTTATAGTTATCTAGCTTACAGAATTTTTCTTCGATATTTAAATGCTTTATAGGTTTATTAATTTGACAGAAATATGAGTACTCATTCTGCAGGCATAATTGGAGCTCCATAACCGACATAGTAAAAAAGGCGTCCTTTCTTAAATTGATAGCAATATATTCCGCAACTGGTAGAACGGTTATCATATTTTTCTCAATTTGGTGTGGAACAGATAAAATTTTATAAATCTTGTAGCTGTCTCTACTAATTAGAGGAAACGAAATTTCAAAAATAAGGTACTCTTTTAACATCCTGGCTCTTACTTTCAGCATGCTGTAAATATGTTTTAGATCAGACAGACCCCCGGGCAGAGTGATATCTTTTGTCAACTGTCCGGAGATGAACTGTAACTCACGTTGTAACTGAGTCGGGGTTATAAGATGTGTATTAAATTTACCGTGATAAACATCTGTGATGGTATCCAGCAGAATGTCCTGAATTCCTTTTAGATTTTGTATTAAGTTGATAGCGGTAATCGCCGACAAGCTAAACTCTTGTGTCTTGTATAAAGCTTCTATTTCTGTTTTTGTGGTGGACACAGCATTATCCAACTGAATCAAACGAGTATTAATAGTTTTATGTTGCGATTGGATATTTTGCTCAGTTCGTTTTAATATGTTATATTCAGCCTCAATTACCGAGGTTTGATTTCTTAACAATTGAGCCAGATGTCGCTCATTTTGTTTTACAAGTTGTATGTCATTCTTGTATTGTTCCGCGAATCGCTCGTCTAATACTCCGAACAGACTATTCGCGACGTAACCGACACCATTTACGAGACCGCGACGCTGTCTGGTCCGCTCTTCAAATTGTTGATATAGCATAAGTTTATTATAATGTTGTAGCTCTTTATAGTTATGTTTTAATTGTAGTAATATCATAATACAATGGTTTTTCTCGTTTAGAGAGGAACAAAGTCTTTCTAAATAATCCATTAGTTTTGTTGCAGCTTTATCCCCTTGCCAGTAGGGGTTCATGTCATAATATACAATTAAATTCCATCGGTCTCTAATAACTTGCATGTTGTTTATAGAATCGAAATAAAGAGAATTGTTATTAGGTAATTGTGAAATATTAAACGCTGCATATGACGACGTTATTAGCGAAACAAAAAAGATTAACGACATCGCTACCGACACAAGCTTAGATGTTTGTCGGATTCTAGTTTTCGTTTTATATTCCTTCTTGGGTTCACAGTGTTGATAAATATTCTTGTCTTCCGTATTACACGCATTAGGCATTATCGGTAATATCGAAAGCTTAACCACAGGTCGTTTAATGAATCCTCCCTTGGTTTTAAGTGTTACTACTCTTATTAATCCATCCTGACCAGGATGAGTTTTTGTGACTCTTCCTAACATCCATTTTCCCGGCGGCAGATTGTCTTCCTGGATGGTGACTAAATCACCTATTTTTATGTTTTGTTCAGTGGCTCGCCACTTGCTTCTTATTGATAACTGCGTTAAGTATTCTGACTTCCATTTCTTCCATATATCTTGTACTAATTTGGCGGATAAATGCCACCTAGTTTGAGCATCCTTTTCAGTTTCAATTATGTTAGTGCCGCATCTTCCAATCAAGAAATGAGCTGGTGTTAGTATATTTAAGTCATCGATGTCCTCTGATAAGGCACATAGAGGCCTGGAGTTAAGACAAGCTTCCAACTGCGCTAAAACTGTGCTGTATTCTTCATACGTTAACTTCTGATCTCCAATAACACGCTTCAAGTGATGTTTTAAACTTCGTACCGCTCGTTCCCATAATCCTCCCGCACTTGGCCAGGAGGGGGCGTTAAAATGCCATTCTATATTTAAATCCGTTAGTTCGGCAAAGAATGACTCATCAAATTCATTTTTAAAATCGTGATAGCTTTCTTGGAGGAATCTATTAGCCCCAACGAAATTAGTTCCGTTGTCACTATAGAGGTGCCGTGGTGCTCCTCTTCTAGCTGCCATTCGACGTAATGCTGCTAAAAAACCAGAACTGCTTAAGTCAGAGATAAGTTCTAAATGTATCGCTTTGGTCGCCATACAGATAAACACGGCTATGTAACCCTTTGTAGTTTTAATACCCCGTCCTTTACTACTTTTCACATAAACGTAGCCTGTATAGTCCACTCCAGTGTGGTAGAACGGGGGGGCGGGGTTACTCCTAGCTTCGGGTAACTCTCCCATTAATTGATGCTGTAATTTGGGCTCATGTTTCCTGCAAGTTACACAGTTTCTTACTTCTTTTCTAATAGCCTTATTACCACCTATTATCCAATAATTCTGTCTTAAATTAAATAAGGTTAGGCGTGGCCCACCATGGAAGGTGAGCAAATGAGCTTGTTGGATTAACAATATAGTTAGTCGGCTGTTATGAGGCAGTACGGCAGGGTGCTTCATCTCCATACTCATGACTGAATTACTCAAACGACCTCCTACGCGTAAGATCCCCTGGTTATCAATAAATGGATTTAATTTTAATAAATTACTATTTTTATGTAATTTACCATGTTGTCGCAATGACTGAATTTCCTCTAAAAATTCTGTTCTTTGAATAAATTTTATAATAAGCCACTTTGCTTTCTTTAATTCGGATATAGTAAGGAATCCGGGTAAACCAATATGCTTATTGGACATAATTAATTTCTTATCAAACTGTAATGTTTTAATGGCTCGTAAAACCCATGCCATCACCCTGATAATCTTATAAAATGAACTGAATTTAAATAAAAGCTGTTTTATTATGCTATATTTTGCATTATTTTGAACAGAATTCACCTTGCTTGTTATTAATTTTGTCTTAATTTCTTGTTCAGTAGTATAAATGGTTTGCTTTGTCTCCCGATTTTCGTCAAACGAGAGTAACGTTTGAGGCCCTTGCCACCACAGAGTCTTTTTTATCAATTGAGATGCTAATATCCCTCTACTCGCGGCATCCGTCGGATTTTCCTCCGACTTAACATACCTCCAAACATTTGGTTTCATGATTTTTATTATATACTGAACTCTATTCGCAATAAAAGCTTTCCATCGATTGGGGTCACCTTGCAGCCATCCTAGGACCACCATAGAATCCGTCCAACCGTACAGTCGGATATCTAGCTCGCTATAACAATTGGTAACTTTATTCATTAACTTTGCCAACAGATATGCTCCACTTAATTCTAATCTCGGCAACGAGATGTTCTTTGAAATTGGTACCAATCGAGTTTTAGCTACCAGTAGTACCACAGAGTGCTTATTTTCTTTTCGTATGCGGGCGTAAATAACCGCTGCATATGCCTTATTCGACGCGTCGCAGTAGCCGTGAAGTTCTATGACTTCTTTAGGGCTGTAACCGATCCAACGTGGTATTTCGCATTGTTCTAGGTTTTTAATATCCGACAAAACTGCCAGCCACTCTTTTTTTATATTTTCAGGGACCTCTTCATCCCAATGCGTTTTGTGTAACCACATGCTTTGAAATATTAATTTTAATTTAGTTGTAAAGGGCGACAGCCATCCCAACGGGTCAAACACCTTTGATATTTCGGACAAAAGCAATCGTTTAGTTATTTTGGTATTTGAAATAGATAAGTTAAATTGAAATGTGAACTTGTCATCTCGAGGTATCCATCGTAAGCCTAATGTCTTTGAAGTATTTTCCGATTTAAAGTTAAATATAAGGTCTCCCTCTTTATTGCAGTTTTGAATATTTTTCAGTAGTTCTGGCTGATTGGTTGACCATTTCCTTAGTGTAAAACCTCCTAATTTTAACATACTGTTGAGATTTTCTATAAGCTGTTGTCCTTGTGAAATATCGTGGAAACCATGGACGACGTCATCCATGTAACATGAATCTTCTAATATTTTAGCCGCTTCGGGGAATTTTATTCGCTCATCCGAGGCCAAACGCTTTAGTGTCATCATGGCTAAAAAGGGTGCTGATTTTGTTCCATAAGTAACAGTAGTCAGGTTGTACGTTTGTACTGGTTGATCTGTTGACTCTCTCCATATTATTTGCTGATACTTTTGATCCTTTTCACAGATATAAATTTGCCTATACATTTTTTCTATATCTGATGTGTAAGCATATTGGTACTGACGCCATTTTAATAGTAGTCCTTGGAGATCCTGTTGTAAATTAGGTCCTTTAAACATTAAATCATTTAAACTATAGCCACTAGACGTTCTTGCTGACGCATTAAATACCACACGTAGCTTTGTGGTTTCCGATTCCGCTTTTAGCACGGCATGGTGCGGTAAGTAACATGATAGTGCATGCTTATTATTATAACCGAGTACCATATGCCCTAAGGCTGTGTACTCACTAATGAACGATTTATATTGCTCCGCTAAAATTGGCTGTTTGCTAAATTTACGTTCTAAGTTGTAGAATTGCGCTATGGCCATTTCTTTAGATGACCCAAGCTTTGTTTGTATATCCTGTTTTATCGGCAATCTTACTACATACCGTCCATCTTGCCGACGTTCAGTAGTTGACGAGTAAAAGTCTACACATTCCTGATCCTCTGAGGACAAATTGGAGTCTTCGCTTATGTCCTCTATCTCCCAAAATTTTTGTATATCTTCTATATTATTCATTACAACATTGCATTGAAATGATGACGCTTGTCCACCACCACAAATTATCCAACCGAGCTGAGTTTCCTGCAATACCGGTTGCGATAAGCTTTCTCCTTTCATTAATCCTCCTAACAATATCATCCCATAAATTTGGGCGCTAAGCAGTAAGTCCACAGGACGGCTTACGTTGAAGTATGGATCAGCTAATTTCAGATTTTGTATATACGACCACTTCGATGTGTCAATGGCCTTATGTGGTATATCCTTTAATAAATTATTTATTACAATGACTTCACTAGTAAATGAAAAATCATTATAAGTCGAGGCACAGTTTAATTTCACTACTCCATTACAATTATTTTCAACTTCACCGACGCCGAATATTAAGCCGTTAAATTTTGTTCTTTGTAGTCCCAATTTCTTTGCCGCACTCTCTCGTATTAGAGATACTTGAGATCCAGGATCGATTAGAGCCCTTAAGATGTGATAGGAGCCATCGATCGCGGTAACCTTTACCAAGGCTGTGGCCAATAGTACCTCATTTGACTTGTGCTTATTTTGCGACGTATGTGCCGTAATTGTTACGTTTGCGTCTTGCGTAATTAAATTGGACGCTATAGTTGCGTTGTTGGAATGTGCCTTATTATTTGTGCATGCGTCATGTAAAACTGAGTGGTGATTTCCTGAGCATTTGCGACATCGCCTATCGGAAATACATTGCTGACCTTTGTGATCGAATAAACAATTTTTGCATAAATTAAATTTTAAAACTGCATTTAATTTAGCCTCATTAGACAATTTTAAAAACTTTGTGCAACGGAACACCGCATGTTGATAATTGCAAATTTGACACCTTATGGTAGACACGTGCAAGGCTTTGGCGTATGTTGGATGGTTATTGAATTTATTAATGTAACCAGGGTTGCGCCGCACTGGTTTTTCACAACATTCCTTTGTTTGAAAGTTAGATTTCGGTACTTGATCAATCTTTCTGCGAGATGTTTCTAGACTGGTAAATTTAGACTCCAAATAGTCCAAAAATTCTTGCAACACCGGTAGCTCTCTTGAATTTTTCAGGGAGGTAATATAGTCCCCGTGAGTTTCGCTATCCAGTTTTTGAGATAATAAATGGACAAGTATCGGGTCCCATGAGCTGACGTTAATACCCAAATTTTTAATGGCATGTAAACTCTCTAAGGCTACGTCATGTAATTTTTTGATATTACCCGAGACTTGATGTTGCGTAGTAGGCAACCCTAATAAAGTGTTCATTATAGAAGTGAAAATTAGCTTTTTATTACTGTACCGATGATTTAAGATTTCCCAACAGGTTTTATAATTATCGGAGCTTATAGGGAGATGCTGAATAACTCTTTCAGCTTCACCCCGGACCTTTCCCTTTAAAAATTGCATTTTCTGGGCTTGTGACAATATAGGGTTGTTGTGGACAGCTTCCGTAAAAAGGTCTTTGAATGATGTCCATTGCTGATAATTGCCTGAAAATACAGGTATATCCATTTTTGGGGTGGAGTGCTCCCTGTGTGACACACTCCACAGCCTTTTATTGATGGCTTTCTTTAAATGTATAAATGATCGCTCGTGCTGGCTATAAATCTCCTCATACTCTTCGTTATCTCCGCCGATTTCGCTATCGATCTCCCAATGAAGGGAGTCAATTTGAGCCCACCGTGCTTGTAGTGTCATTAATGCGTCCTCCATTTCCCATTTTTCTGACATGGAGTCCACGTCAATCAAACCTGCTGATCTTTTAAATGCTTTAAAATTTGCGTTTTGCTTACGAATTATATCGTCTAGCTTGCTAGTAGAACCCCTCGACTCTGTAGTTCTTAATATACTTGATTGCAGCTGCTTACCACCTGATGAGCCTGCTCCTGCTTGATTTTCTTCCTCTTGATCTTCCTCCTCTGATCGCGATGTAGTTTTCCAAATGGTCTTTGCCGATATTTGCTTGCTAGATATTAGAAGGCGTTGCCCATTTATTACCTCTTTGGCGGCCGTATAAAGCTTGTTCGCTTTTTCATATTCAGCATTTACAAAATATGCATGGTCTTTGATCCCATGCTCACACATTGCTACGTGATTGTTTTTAAATTCCAACCAATACTTCTCTAACACCTCCTGTCGCTTTCTTAGATAGTCGTCAGATTTCCTTTCGGCGCTGTCCTTTTTTATATTTATCGGTATTTTACGGATAAAGTCGCTCAGTTCGAGTTGTTGGTAGTATAGATCTTCCATTATGCTGCTATTTAGTTTATATTAAAAAAAGGAAAGATCTTACTTGTATACCGCTGGGCCTCGACTGCCGCTGATATGCTGTTGACTCACTCCGCAACCGATGTTCTGCTATGCTGGCCTGCCACTGGACTCTGAGTGCTGCTGCTTATACTGCTGATGTGCTGCTTAATGAACCGTCGACGTGCTGTTTCTAAGTGGTAATTGCCTCAAAGGCGCTCCTTCACTGTTGTCGTTCAACTGCTTAGGTGTCCGACAAAGCTGCTAGTTCGTTTTAACGCTCTGCGATTGCAAAACTATGTTCACGGTATACACGTGTCACTAACTATTGTCCAAAGTGCTGATTTGTAACGAGACCACTCACAATTCGTTAACCGGTAAGGAAAGAAATTCGTGAAGTCCCGCCTGTTGGCTCGAAGGACCATGTAAGCGGCAGGGATTCGCTTTAACGGATAACTACAGGATAAATTTATAAAATGTTTATTAAATTGACCAAAGATGGAGTAATAAAGGAGCGAGGGAGCACACGCGGTGGCCGCTATTCGTGTACTGACTCTTTGTGAATATAAATTAATAAATTAAAGTAAAAATGCATTGTATGCAGTGTTCGATTTCACCGTACACCGACTTATTCATTAAACCGTTGAGTAAGCAATTATTCTTGAAATTTAGAAATATGATTTTGATGTAAACATAAAATATAAATGTTGAAGGGGGTATTGGTAGGCAAACATCTATATTTTATGTTAAAATAAATACATTTAGAAAAAATACAAAGCTTTGTTTTATTATTTCTTCCCATAAACTCATAGAGAAAATAATAGCAATCCTAGTGTATAGTCAGTTTTTATTACTATTAGACTATATTTTGACTATACAATGGGAATTTCTTACTCGCATCAACGTCATTGTAAATATTTTTTCTTGTAACACCACTAGTTTAATCGAAGGGTTAGCGTTGGCATAAGATTTCCTTAAATTTAAAATGAACAAAATACTTTTACAGTCATTCTGGGTAACTTTGGACCAGATATGAGACAGTTGTCTAAACTTAAATAAAATAAATAAACTTTAGGGTTAATTTGTATGAATTAATACGCAATATGTTTTAATTTATGTCATCTTTCCATGTTGTCAATACCACTCACATTGAAAAATACATGCATCATGTGCAAATCCAGAGATAAAGGCAAAAATACTGATGGTCCAATGTTAACCGGACTTTGGGGTAATATTGGACCATAATTTTTTTCGCCTTAAAAATCCATTTTATTGCGCTTCTCTGCTTATTGGGTAACATTAAGCCATATTAAATGCAAATATTATCCAATCGATATGTATTTGAACCATGGACCTCTATAATAGGGACGCGACATATTGTTCTATACGTACAATTGCTTATACAAATAGCATCCTGCTGTGATAGGTGGACTAAAAATGAGAACACTGCTAACTTTTAATTAAGCTAGCAGTGTACTATCCGTGACCGTCGGCAGAATCACTCGTTTTATATATCAAAATTTAGTGCTCATTTAGTGCTAATTTAGTGCTGATAACAGACATTTAGTGCTATGATAGGTGGACTAAAAACGAGAACACTGCTAGCTTTTAATTAAGCTAGCAGTGTACTATTCGTGACCGTCGTGACTGTCGGCAGAATCACTCGTTTTATATATCAAAATTTAGTGCTCATTTAGTGCTAATTTAGTGCTGATAACAGATATTTGGTGCTTAGATAGGTGGACTAAAAATGAGAACACTGCTAACTTTTAATTAAGCTAGCAGTGTACTATTCGTGACCGCGCTATGAGACAGTTGGAGAGAGCGGCACATCAGCTAATAATTTAGTGCTCAATTAGTGCTGCCCGTACAAGCAAACAGATTCATCGAAATTTTGTTTTTTTCAATTTTTAAGTATAGATTACTGCTGACATAACGACACGAACAATCATAGAGCTAGATGACTTTAAAATCGGTATTGGTGAAATTGAATAGAGTTACTAATTAGTGCTCAATTAGTGCTGCCAGTACAGCAAAACATTTTTGAAAAAAATTTTTTTTTTATTTTTTAAATCTACTACTGCTAGTATAACGACGCCAGCAGTCGGAAGAGCTAGAAGAAGACTTTAAAACGGAAACTAATGGAATTTAAAGACGTCACTATTCAGTGCTCAATTAGTGCTGTTGTTGTAGCAAAGGATTTAAAAAAAAAATCTCTAAGAAACTCGAAGATTTTCGAAAATCGGAAAGTTAATGATTTTACTCAATTTTGCAAAAATCGAGTTTTCATCAGATTTTGACGTTTTGAGGTCACAAGAAGATTCCCTGACTACTCCCGCGATGTTGTCACTATGTCTGTATGTGTGTGTATGTCAACTGCTTATTACTTTTGAACGGTTTCGTCTCATCGGCCGGACGAAAGATTGGTGCCGTGACCAAGAGCGACTTAATGGTCTCGAAAGCACCTTGCTGGTTGGGGCCCCATTCCCAAGCGCTCCCTTTTCTCAGCAATGAAGTTAACGGCGCGCTGATCTCTGCAAAACCGAGTACGAAGCGTCTGAACCAACTTGAGGTTTGTAGAAAGCACTTCAAATGTTTCACGTTCTGTGGAGGCAACATATTAACAGCAGCGGACGTCTTATCCGGGCCTACCTGAATACCCCCTGGCGCGATGACGTGGCCAAGGGATCTGACGGAGTCTCTCGCAAAGAAGCTCTTCTTCAAGGCCTCCTTCTTCGACGGCGACAACCTATAGGGTGGCGAAGCAAGAGGTTCCTGGTTGTCACTTACCTTAATCTCGTGAGATGCGTAACTCGTGGGCCCCTCAGTAGCAATATGGTCCGCTTTTGTGCGCAAAAATGTGTTCAGCGTGTCGCGCTGCTCCGGTGACAACAATGTCGCTTCGTCGCTGCGTAAGGACACGTCGGAAACCTCTGCTTGCATAAGGTCCGCATTTGTCACGACAGGTTGCACGAAAGGAAATATCCGATTAGGGTCGTGCGAAAAATACCACGACTCTTGGGCCATGTCCATTACGACCCCAGCCTCGACGATAAACTCGCGACCTAATAATGTGCGGGTATTCTCCCTGGGGAACACCACAAACTCGGAAGTTACCTGTTTTCCTTCCAGTAACACTGGTATCGTCACGGCAAGGACCGTCTTCAGCTGGCGGGAGCCGACCGCCAGCCCAATTGTGTGTTTTGTCTCCCGAAATTCAACTCCCTCAGCTCGTAAAATTCCAGACAACAGGGAGCCGGCAATGCTGCAAGATGCCCCCGTGTCGAGTATCGCGGCCCCTACCCTATTCGCAATAGTGACGGATACCGCGGGTTGTAACGGCGCGGTCACGGAACGCGCGTGCATGATTTCGTCATCGGTCACGATATTAAAATCAAAGGATTCAGAAGGCGCGTTTTTGCCACTACATTTATCACATTTCGATCTTACGATACCGGGTTGGCCGCACCCATAACAACGTATTGGGGTAGGCCCGCTATTAGTACTTCCGCCGTCTGAATTCGCGGTAACAGCTTGCGGCTTATTACTTCTATTTTGCAGATTACGACAATCCGCAACAACGTGACCATAAAACTTACAAAACGAACAACGAACGCGCTTATCACGTTTCAAATTTTCATTCGAGTTAGAAATGAGTATCTCACCGGTAGTATTGCTCGGATCCGTAGTAGCGCCGCGCTCGGACGGTTCGTATTCGAAAATGTGGGGTGCGGCGTTACACAAAGGCGGTGCGCTCGCTTTCGGCAAAAGCGGCTCCCGACTCGTCGCCTTTGTTGACGCCGACACGCTCGAGCTCGCTGAGTACGTACATTCGGAGATTGCGTCTTTGATAGCCCCTCGCTTCGTATAGAAAACTATTAATATCACTAATATTGTCTCTAGGTAATCGTTTTATCTGTTTGCTTGTACGGGCAGCACTAATTGAGCACTAAATTATTAGCTGATGTGCCTCTCGCTCCAACTGTCTCATAGCGCGGTCACGAATAGTACACTGCTAGCTTAATTAAAAGTTAGCAGTGTTCTCATTTTTAGTCCACCTATCTAAGCACCAAATATCTGTTATCAGCACTAAATTAGCACTAAATGAGCACTAAATTCTGATATATAAAACGAGTGATTCTGCCGACAGTCACGACGGTCACGAATAGTACACTGCTAGCTTAATTAAAAGCTAGCAGTGTTCTCGTTTTTAGTCCACCTATCACAGCACTAAATGTCTGTTATCAGCACTAAATTAGCACTAAATGAGCACTAAATTCTGATATATAAAACGAGTGATTCTGCCGACAGTCACGACGGTCACGAATAGTACACTGCTAGCTTAATTAAAAGCTAGCAGTGTTCTCGTTTTTAGTCCACCTATCACAGCACTAAATGTCTGTTATCAGCACTAAATTAGCACTAAATGAGCACTAAATTTTGATATATAAAACGAGTGATTCTGCCGACTTGACCTTTCTAGCTTTACAGACGTACCAAATGTCAGTCAGTCATTATCAGTCAGTGCAGCCGGTACCTGTCTTGTCAAAAAGTCGTGGTATAAATAAAATAACTAATTATCTTTCAATATTTTGCTTGTGATTTAAAATAATTGATGCCAAATATAAATAATTACGTCGCAGATATGCCCGTGTGAAGTGTAATAGGGTGCGGCATAAGAAAAACACCAAATCAGTCATCTTTAACCATACACAGGTACGCTGTAAATAACATTAAAAATATTGCTTATTGTTAATGTTGCCGGGAAAATAAAGGAAGATTTTCATTATAATTAGCAAGGTTCTTATGTGCAGTTATAGATCATGAATGGATTTAACTTATTTAACTATATTTTTACGCTTAAATAATGTTAATTAATTAGCTGGGGTTGTATATTATTTATCGACTTTGATATCGATTTAATATGATTGCTTATATAAAATTTCTTATTTTATCATGCTATCCCGCTTAAAACATACAAAAATAATAATTAAAACATATTTTATAGGATCCCAAGAAATGAGCGTATAAAGAAAAAGTGGCTGGATGCCATTGGAATGGAAAATATAAAGCCAAATGCAAAATATATTTATATTTGCTCGCTACATTTTGATGATAAATGTTTCAACAAAACTCTGGATGTGACTCGACTACGAGATGATGCCGTGCCCTTCAAATTTGTAAGAGTAAGTTAATACTGTATATACTTTTATAGTTAGTATTGATATACGTTTTTTTTATTATATACATATTTTAATACATACATATTATTTTACAACAAAACGTGCTATAAAAGGATCAAAATTAATATACAAGTTTTGTATGGTGGGACGATGATCAGCAGGATAGTCGTTGGACTGTCGGCTTATTATAAAATTCCTGCTCCGTCTTCGCAGTCGAAGGCCTTAATATGTCTTCTCGTGCCTCTCACCCTCATGGAGACTGCTCGTATAATTGAAATTTGTACTTTTTACTTTTAGCCTTTGATATACTTGTTGCTGCTACATTATTACTGATATGCTAGTTACGACTAGTTGTAGTCTATGTCATTCTCATTCTATATAACTATTTTAGAAAAACTTATGGGTTTTGTGGCTGTGATTCCATCCAAGAAATGTATTTGCCCAATTTGAATGATAATGTCATAATTTAAGCAAATTTTATGAAAAAAATACTGTGGACACAATTATTCTAAACTAATATTTCAATATTTTACAGCGACATGCCAGCCAACATAAAACTGGCATATTAAAAGAAAACCAGTTGGAAACAATTCCTGTTTTGGCCGGTCCTGACACCTCTACCTTGGTAAATGCTGCACATTTAAGGACTCTGCTGTTCCTTAGCTTCAAGAGAAGATGTAAGATTTTGTATATACAGACTCTTTATAGTGAAGCTATTGAACCTACTTAGATAAAAGTAATATGCTTTGACATCTTTAGAGGAATAAACCAAAACTGATGGTGTCACTTTTTTGAATTTTGTATTCCATGTAAAACATCTAAGGTACAAATAAAACTCATATTATAAACTTATGCCTTTATTAGTTTTACTTTAATAAAAACTATTGTAAATTCGTTAAATTTTTAATAATTAAGTGATTTTAGAGCGGAAGTCATAAGGAATGACGTTTGTAATTAAATAAATGTTTTGAAGGTGGTTTTTTTTATTTTTTATCACGCGGTACCTTGATAAGTTTAAAATTTGAATCACTCTCACTTATGGTGCAGCGCACCTATCTTGAGGAGCGTTGCGGTAATGTGTTACGGACTATCGTCGAGCTGGGCTACTTCGTGGTAGGCTTCACCTCGGCGAGGGTGGAGGCACTGGAGGCCAGACCGATACGTTGTTACCGGTGTTACAACGTCGGCCATGGCGCCCAGACCTGTCCGGACACGTGCCCGGACCGGACTAACTTGTGTCTCCGCTGCGGTAAGAGCGGACACAAGATGCCGGACTGCACGGCTCGGAACCCCCACTGCGCGGCGTGCGTGACGGGGGGACTCAACGTTGCCCATCTCACGTTAGCGAGGTTCTGCCAGCCTCCCTACGTGAAGGGCAAATTCGTCCATCCGAGGACGAAACAACGTACGGGTGCATCGGGAGTACGCGCAATGGACACCTTCAATGCCTAGTACGTCCGTAAGTAACAGCACTATTTCAGGCGAACGTAAACCACTCCCCCACCGCTCAGGACTTGTGCCTGCATGCGATGGCGGAGTGGCAAGCGAACTTGGCCGTAATAAGCGAACCTTATTACGTGCCGCCTTGCGGCAATTGGGTGGGCGACCTCGACGACGTGGTAGCGGTGGTGGCCAGAGCCGGATCTGGCACATCGCTTACATATCTCGAAAGAGGAAAGGGCTATGCGGTGGCGGAGAGCGGGAGTATCGTCGTCATAGGCGTTTACTTTTCGCGTAGCCGCCCCCTGGCGGAGTTCGAGCTTCGCTTGGACGCCATCAGGGCTGCCATAGGCAGACTGTCGCCTAAAACGATTTTCGTGATGGGCGACTTTAACGCAAAGCACTGTTCCTGGGGAAATGCGGTCACGGAACCTAGGGGCCGGACGGTTGAGGAATGGGCTCTTCAATCCGGCCTGACCATATTGAACCAGGGATCGGTCATCGACCTGTCATTCGCCACTTATGCGGCCGCCCGCAGAGTTGTCGGATGGAGGGTGCTGGAGGAGGTGGAGTCGCTCTCTGATCATCGATACATCAGATTTGAGCTTACCCCCTCCTCCGGTCCGAGCCCTGTTCATCGCCCCACTCTCCTCCCGCGTTAGGCCCTTACCAAGCTCGATCCGGAGCAGGCCGAGGAGTGGGCACTCACGGATAGCTGGGCCTACCCAGCCGAATTCGCGAACCTGGAGTCGCAGGCAGAGCATATGCGCAAGACCCTGACGAGAGTTTGCGACGCGGACCGAGGAGCTGGGCGAGATGCGAAAGGCAGTTCGCATCATCAGCCACAGGCTCAAACGTTGCAGGGCGCGCCTCCCTCCGGACTACGTCGCGGAAAATGGACTCGTGGGAGAGTTTAGGGAGGCCAGAAAGGCCCTTTCAATTGCAATATTGCAAGCGAAAGCCCGGGCTCGGGCTGAGCTCCTCGAGACGCTCGATCGAGACCCTTGGGGGCGTCCGTACCGTGGGGCCCGCAACACGTTGCGGCCTTGCACATCCACGGTCACGGAAACGCTCAAACCCGAGGTGCTCCGGTCGGTTATCGACGGGCTCTTCCCGGATCCGGGAAACTTCACTCCCCCCAGTATGGGTCCACCCGTTCCTGACACCCCCACGGACGAGGAGCCTCACTCCATCTCCGAGGGGGAACTAGACGTTGCCCTGGACCGGCTCCGGGGCAGGAAGACGGCACCGGGACCCGACGGGGTTCCAGGTAGACTCCTCTTCCTGGCCGCTAAACATCTACGCGGCCAGCTGCGGGAACTGTTCGAAGTCTGTATTCGCGCAGGTCGGTTCCCGTCGCAATGGAAGGAGGCGTTTGTGCCTGATTCCCAAGGGAGGTCGGCCTCCCAACGATCCGTCCGCCTTCAGGCCTATAGTGCTGCTGAACGAGGTCGCTAAGGTCTTCGAAAAGATCTTGGCGGAGCGGCTCGTGAAGCATCTCGACGCTGTGGAGCCGGGGCTTTCAGAAACGCAGTTCGGGTTTCGGCGGAGGCGCTCCACGATGGACGCCTTCGAGACACTGCGAACGTTGACGGACGAAGCCGTCCAAGCGAAGGATGTCGTTCTTGCGGTGTCGCTAGACATAGCGAACGCCTTTAACAGCCTCCCTCATGAGACGATCAGGGAGGGGCTCCGCGCGCATGGAGTCCCCTCGTACCTCACGAGGATGTTGGGCGCGTACCTGCAGGATCGACATATCCCAAAGGAGGGCGGTGAGCCCGGCAATCCCGTGTTAGGTCGGCGACGCGTCGCGTGCGGCGTTACACAGGGGTCGGTCCTCGGGCAGATTCTTTGGAACGTAGGTTATGACTGGATCTTTCGGGTTCCGGTCCTGCCCGGGGTAGGGCTGATCTGCTTTGCCGACGACACCCTACTCACGGCACGTGCTGCGTCATTTGCGGAATCCGTGGACGTCGCCAACGCCGGGTTGGCGATTGTCGTAGATCGAATAGCTAGGCTGGGCTTGAGGGTTTCCCCCGCGAAAACGGAGGCCGTCATGTTCCATAGGAAATTTCGCAATCCCCCCGCGGACTTGACCGTTTCGGTCCAAGGGGTGGCCATTAGAGTAGGGCCCCAGATGAAATATCTGGGGCTAGTTCTCGATGGGAAATGGCTGTTCAAAGCGCACTTTGAGCAGCCAGTTCCCAAACTCGTCAAATCCGCGGGCGCACTCTCGAGGCTGCTTCCCAACGTGGGGGGCCCGGAGGGTGCGACGCGGAAACTTTACTCTGGCATCCTGAGGAGTATGGCGCTGTACGGTGCACCCGTCTGGTCCACTGCACTTCACCGCCACAACAGAACCCTGCTGCACCGGGCGCAGCGGTTTCTGGCCGTGAGGGCCATACGGGGGTATCGCACAGTGTCGCGGACGGCGGCCACCCTCCTGGCAGGCGATCCGCCCTGGCATCTCCAGGCGAACGTTCTGGCAGAGGTGCGTCGCAACCGGCAGGATGCCCTAGCTAGAGGCCTGACCTTCTGTCAGGTCGAAATCGAGGCGATCAGGAAGCGGGAAACCGCCTCCATGATCGCCATCTGGTCTCAAAAGCTCGACAACACTGCGGCCTATGGCGGCTACACGGTGGATGCAATCAGGCCACAGCTGACGGAATGGGTCAACCGCACCAGCGGCACCCTGACCTTCAGAACGACGCAGATACTTACCGGACACGGATGTTTCGATAAGTATCTGTATCGCATTGTGGGCTGCTTGCCTTCCCCGGACTGCCGTCAGTGCGGCGCGCCCGGCACGGCGCTACACACGCTAGTCGAGTGCGCCGCATGGGCACCGCAGCGTTTCGAACTTGAGACGCACGTAGATCCGGTCGATTTGCTCTGCGACCTGGTCAAGGCCATGCTGCAGAGCGGCGACAAGTGGGGGGCTGCGGTTACTTTTTGTGAGACAGTAATGTCACTCAAGGAAGCCGCAGAACGCGATAGGGAGAGAAGTCCTGCAGCGCGTGCTAATGCGTCTTCTCGAGGTCGCCGGCCTTCAGCTGGCACCCGGAGAGGCAGGTACGCGCATTACTTCCCTCCCTGAGTTAGGTTCCGTTTACCGCGGGGGGCCTTTAGCTTGTTAGGAGAGCAAAGGACCTTCTACCCCCGCACAACGAAGTGGGGTGTGTTCTCCCAGGGCACACTCCAGGCACTTTATTGCGCTGGATCGGCTGGGCGTAACTATGTTCTAAATCTCAGCCTTTCCAACACAAACAAAAGCGCAGGGTCGACAGGGAGGAGGGGGTTTTTAGTGGGTATTCAGGTTGCACGCTCGTGCAGCAACGCTCGGAGTCTTCCACACTATTCTGTGACGTCGATCGCGGACGGAGCACTGCCAAGAGCATACTATTGCTGCAGAGTTATCGCCCCCGGCCGACGCGTGTCGTTCCCCTAGCAACGACCCAGTTTGTGCGTAAATCGGTTAAGCATTTTACCTCGCCTCAAAATGTGTTACGGACTTTAGAGTCAGCAACAAAAATAGATTGTAATAGAGAGGTAACTAGTTTAGACTACTTACCTCTCTATTACAATCTAATTAATTTGTTTTGGATATCAAAATAAGAGTACGTGTTTTTCTTAGGAAAAACACGTACTCTTATTTTGATATCTAAAACAGCATAGCTAGCTAGCATGCTAACGTTTTATCGCCGACAGAAAGCTTCCATCCCTTTCCGGCATATACGCAAGTGCGAGCGAGACGGCAACATACGAAACGACGATAAAATTTAGCATGCTAGAGATGGGCAGATGGCATTGTACTACGCCATATGTTTATGTTTTGTGGTCACTGAGTTGTCAAACGACAACTTTTTGAAATCAGTGTAGCAACTTTTAAAAATCGTCATATCGTTTACTAGATAAATTTGAAACACGAACTTGTCTTAGATTTCACACATCTAAATCAAAGTATCTTTGCACATAACAATATACTTACTTCCTATTAAAGTATAAATTCTACAAATAATTAATACTCAATAATATTTAAAATAAAATGAGCCAAGGACGTTTATCGATAAAACCTAATAACATTAAAATCTTCTGGGCAGCACTAAAACAGCCATGTTTAGTGGCCAGATGACGTCACAGTGGCACGCAGTTTTTATTGACGTTTCATTTCCATAGGTTTCCTACTTCAGTGCACAAACTACTATGGATACTACGTATCAGACGGTTCACTCGAAACAATTTTCTTACTAGCTGATCTGCAACAATACTAATTTAATATTGTTTTTTTTTAAAAACATCGATACCAATAGCTCACCTATTTTTAAACAGACGAAGAGTCGAAGACCATCAAAACCATACTACCACTTGTTATTTTTTTAATACATTACTCGTACAGGCTAAGATACTTAATACAGACTACACAATACCTAGCTACTTATTAAAAATCGTATTTTATAATTTTTTAGTGTTTGGAGTAATAAAAAACAGCAATTATTAAAAAAAATCATTTTATTTATTATTCCTATTTTTAAATCGTTTTTTATATTTATTTAAAGCTTAATTTTACATTTTTGATAAAGACACTTCGAGACGTTTTATGTTAACCCTTTCAAAATTCTATTTAATCCGCTGCACCAGTTCATAACACACAATTTCACTGCCATACTTAAAAATATTAAAGCATCACAATTTTATGTTCTTCACATTTAAGGAAGTCGAACGAACACTTGGATTTTATAATGTTAATTATATTTTTTGCTATTAAATTTGTTTCTGGAGTCATTTCCAAGTACTCGTTCGCTTCCTTTACAATATTCCCAAAACTCCTCACAGTATTTTCAGTGGGATAAGTGAGCTTTTAGTAGTTTTTAAAACCATGGAATTCTCTATGCGATATCCATGTATGGGTCGAAGACATTTTCTTTTGGGACAAACATTTTGTACAATTATTGACATATTTTAAACATTTTCTTATCACTCATCCCACTGTGTATGCTTGTGAGTGAGTGTAAATTTAATCTCTCTTTACGATCTTCTGCTTGAATATATTTAGTGTGAACAGGAGGTAAAGTCCTCTTAATAGAAGGTGAAGGTAAAGAGAGATCTTGTGGTTCTAAATTAATCTCTTTGCCATCATCTCCTAAAACTGTTTGTGTTAAATTTTGTAATTTTAAGACTAGCTCTCCTGCAACATCTTCACAATTGTAACTTTCTTAGGGAAAGTTATTAAACTTCTGATGAGCAGTGAGCGGAATATTTGCTTAAATGTCTGGCATGTGGGATTAATATTTCTATAACTATAGGCCCTCACTTGTCCGAAAATGTTTTCTATTGGATCCGAATTAAAATATCGAGTGAGAGGGAACCTGACTTACTTTATTTTCTTTATCTGTAAATGGTATTATTTCTAACTTTTTGATGACCGATATCCAAAAAGCTCCATGCTGGCTACTCTGATGGACGGCTGCCCTTAAAGGTTTGTTTTTTACAGTCAAACAAGTCATCCAAAAAATATATTAATTCAGATGTATTTTTTATAGGTTGCACTAACTTGATACCCATCTGCATAATGATCTGTAAATAATAGAAATTAAATATATTATTAGCTTTATTATATTATAATTTATGATTACTGTTAACAAATGATTTTATATTGTCTTTTCTATAATACTGGGGTTATTATAATAAATTCAAGTTTAAATTTTAAATTGAATTTTTAATGTATATAATTATACTAGAATATGCCCGCGATAGGATCGTCGACGCTTGACTTGAAATTCACGTGGGATTCCCGAGGCAAAGAACCACAGCATTGTTACGGCTGCAGCCAGCAACTAGACCGGTTGGCGCGGGGCGGCAGCTGCGGCGGGGGCAACGCGGCGCATCGGCCGGTGTCACATCTCATAAGTTCTATTGCTAACGATCCTCTCACATCAACGCGCGCGCACCATATACATATAATTAATTGTAATTAATACCAGCAAAGCAATAAAAATATATATATATATAAAACGTTCATCATTCATCATAATAGTACAGTCCACAAATTTATAATCGGAGTCTCAACAGGCTCAGGCCTTTACAAGGTCCTTCGTCGCCGTTACAAGGTCCTTCGTCGCCGTTACAAGGTTCTTAATCGCCGTTACGAGGTACTTCGTCACTCTCTCTCTAAGATCCGACACGGTCAAGATTGTAGACGCATTCATCGTCGATCAAGATTCGCAAGAAGGTCGCCGAGGTCTTTTACACGTCATTGATCGCCGAGCGAACGCCAAGGTCATCTCAAGGTGTTTCTAACGGGACTTCAACAAACCGGGCCCTTCGCCAAGGACGGTCGTCAAGGTCAACTCAAGGTGCAGCAAGCGCGACTTCAAGAAGAGGACGATTAGAGCAAACACTGAGTGAGTCCGTTCCAATATCCTGTTAGCTTGCATCCAACAACAGTCTTACATTTTCTTTTATCAGTAAATAATAGCCTGTGTTTGACGGCTGGTAACACTGTTTTTATTTTTAATAGAGGGTATCAAAAAAGATAATTGAATCAATACCGTGAGATACACTTGATCATTGATGTTTCGACCTCTAAACCTAAAAAAAGAGCCTTTATCCTGTTCGAAACGTGCAAGTAGACATAAGTGCCCTGATAATTGCGAATAAGTCAAATTGGAAAAGGAGGAATATAGTTAAAGAGTCTATGACTAAGTTGTAGGGGCTAAATTGTGAACCGCTTGTTAAAATGTAAGTAAAAGCCATGCTAACTAAGTGTTTTGTTACGTATTATGGTAAAGGAAATAGATGATTATGTTCGTAAATATGAAATAGTTGTTTTTCTATTGCGAACCCATTAAACTTGAAACTGTGACTAACAGTTCAGAAGTGGGATCGTAAGAGAATTTTCTTAATTCTTTTTCCACGTCCACAACGATACTACAAAATAACGAAATCAGCATTGAATTATAGATGAGTATTTTTTTTTTTAATATACATATTACTTTATTTTATGAGATATAAATGATACTTTATTCCTTTACAGGCTAATGGAAAAACGAATCAGTGTTTTTTTTTTCCTCTCGTATTGTCAAACAACTTACGCGAAATTTGGTTACTTTCGTTTTTATATATATTAAATATATTTTTCCTTTTTTTTTCTTCAATGCAACTACCGTCATTTAAGATAAAAGTGAGTGTAATAAAGTCCGGAAGTTAATATTTTACGTAGATGCATTATGAATACCCATTTAATATTTATGTTGTCGTTATCAGTCTGAATTAGTAGTATTATTCCCTGATTGACGGCCTGTTTGTTTGAGTGGGCTAGGCTTTGGCGAGCCGACCTCGCAGCAGCGTAGAGGCTTTAGGTTCGTTTCCTGTCATGGTAAATTTCATAAAGGAACTTTCCGATGGTTACTATGGTCTGGATGTCTGGGATCGGAACCAGAGTGGTCCGCTGTACATTATACAGGCACGACTTGATTGGCTGGGGGATGTACCGTGTGTGTTTGTCAGATGATTTTATTAATTTTATTATTACACATCTATATTTATTAGCTATCTTTTATATTTTCTTAATATGTGTTAAGAAATACATACATAATACCCACTAGCACTCTTGATATAAAACTATAAAATCGTTTGTGTGCCACATCGAGCCTTACGACATCTGATAAAAAAAGGGGTCAATTATGTAGTCAAAACGGTTTACTTTGAGCTTTAATTTTGAGATTTTCTCTAACATACTGCTCCATTTATTATATTATAAATGCACTGGGAGGAGAATTACTATTAATTATAACCATTATTAGAGTTATATTAAAACCAATGAGATATTAATTTACTATGTTGTAATAGAATATTTCGAGAAATATGAACTAAACTTCTCGACTTTAAGTTTCAGATAAACCTATTGGATTGAAGGAGAAAAATTGTCATTTAATATGGACAAGAATGGTGAGCCCAGGCTAGAGGGCTGGAGTGCGCCCAGGTCAGAGGGTGGAAGAGAGCCCAGGTTAGAGGGCAGAGGTGAGCTCATGTTAGAGAGCTGGGGTGAGCCCAGGTTAGAGGGCAGGGGTGAGCCCAGGTTAGAGGGCAGAGGTGAGCTCAGGTTAGAGAGCTGGGGTGAGCCCAGGTTAGAGGGCAGGGGTGAGCCCAGGTTAGAGGGCAGGGGTGAGCCCAGGTTGGGGGGCAAGGGTGAGCTCAGGTTAGAGAGCTGGGGTGAGCCCAGGTTAGAGGGCAGGGGTGAGCCCAGGTTAGAGGGCAGGGGTGAGCTCAGGTTAGAGAGCTGGGGCGAGCCCAGGTTAGAGGGCCAAAGACGGAGTGTAGAACATCGAGACAAGGTATTGGATGCACCTGGCGTAGTGACAAGGAGTAAAGAGCGAAAGAGGCGGCTCTCTAGGAACCGGAAACGGCGGAATGATAATACGGACTCGGATAGCTCGTCACTCAGTAGAGTGACTGGTAGGCGATCTATGAAGAAGTACAACGTATTAAAAATATTTTAGAGGATAAGACGGCAGAAATAATTAATGACGTTCATAAAAATTATAAAATTAAAAATGGACGCGTGTATCGTATTGTGGGGGATGACATTAGGTGGTTGGTTCCAAAAGGTGTACGTTGGCAAATATTGAAAAAGAACCATGATGACATAGGGCATTATGGATTTGACAAGACACTACAGCGCATAAAACAGCGCTATTGGTTTCCGAAAATGCGTCGCTTTACGAAAAAATATGTACAGTCTTGTCTCGAATGCGCACATTACAAAACACCCGGGGGCAAGAGAGAAGGTGAGTTACATCCAATAGAAAAAGTAAGTATCCCCTTCCATACTGTACACGCTGACCATTTGGGCCCGTTTATTAAAAGCAAGAAAGAGAACTGCTATATATTAGTTTTGGTAGATAGTTTTACAAAATTTGTCAATATAACCGCCGTCAAAAATACTAAGTCTCTTACTAGTATACGCGTACTGAAAGAACACATAAGTTATTTTGGTGTTCCTACTCGGTTAATAACTGATAAGGGGACAAGTTTCACTAGTAAAGCATTTAAAGAATTTACCGTACAATACGGGATAAAACATATTACTAATGCCGTTGCGACGCCTAGGGCAAACGGGCAAGTAGAGCGGTTTAACAGAACCATTCTAGATGCTCTTTCGACTTGTACTCATAATAAAGATGACAAATCCTGGGACGATTATATTTACGATATTCAAGTAGGCATCAATACCACTGTACATAAAACTACTCAAAAAAGCCCGTCTGAACTATTATTTGGATTTAATGTAACTAGTAGGTCGGAAGGTATTTTGAGCCCCATTATACGCGATACAACGAATGTGATTAATTCTGACAATCTAAATAACGTAAGAGATGAAGCGAGTAGTAATATAAAGACACAGCAGTTAAAAGATATAGAGCGGTTTAACAGTCGTAGGAAATCAGGGAAGGGGTATAAGGTTGGTGATTTAGTTCGTATTGAAAGACAAGTCCCTCATGATGGCAAATCTCAAAAATTAGTTGTTAAATTTCAAGGTCCGTATCGTGTAATGAAAGTGCTTCCAAATGATAGGTATGTGGTTGAAGATACACCAATGACACGTAAACAGGGCCGTCGATATGAAGCCGTGGTAGCATTAGACAAAATGCAACCATGGTTATCATTTTCTAGAGATTTTGAAAGCAGTGACAATGATGTGGTTAACGACAATGGAAATGAATTGGATTTCATAAAAAAATAGGATAAATCTAGACATTTATTTTATTAGTAAGGGCGTGTTATATCAGGATACTTACCGTCTAAATAAGTGTTGATTATTAAAAATATTGTAAATAATTGATGTTATAATCCTTTATGCTATCGTCTTACATATTGTTACTTGTTAAATTAATTTGTCTTATATCGATAATCAGTAATTATTTTGTTTACATGCTAGCATACATTGTTTCTGTGTCTCAATTGTATTCTTAATCACTGTATTTCTTTATTTTTATGTGAAAACCGCGAGGACGCGCTTTGAACAGGATGGCCGAGCTGTTAGCTTGCATCCAACAACAGTCTTACATTTTCTTTTATCAGTAAATAATAGCCTGTGTTTGACGGCTGGTAACACTGTTTTTATTTTTAATAGAGGGTATCAAAAAAGATAATTGAATCAATACCGTGAGATACACTTGATCATTGATGTTTCGACCTCTAAACCTAAAAAAAGAGCCTTTATCCTGTTCGAAACGTGCAAGTAGACATAAGTGCCCTGATAATTGCGAATAAGTCAAATTGGAAAAGGAGGAATATAGTTAAAGAGTCTATGACTAAGTTGTAGGGGCTAAATTGTGAACCGCTTGTTAAAATGTAAGTAAAAGCCATGCTAACTAAGTGTTTTGTTACGTATTATGGTAAAGGAAATAGATGATTATGTTCGTAAATATGAAATAGTTGTTTTTCTATTGCGAACCCATTAAACTTGAAACTGTGACTAACAATCCTTTCTAACCTTCTATCTTTTTGGGATACTTCTATGAGAGCCGAGCATTTAGACTCCTCTTCATAGGCTCACCAAATTCTTCTATTGCCATAAAACTATATTTCATACTGCCTCTTTCATTACTTTCATATAAATATTGCTATAAATTTTGCAATCAAATAATTTTTACATACTTCACGCATTCCATTCATCGCTTTCAAACATTAAACACATTGTTGCTACAAATCTCGTACTGCAGTTAAATCATTTAATCATTTCTACCTACTTCACGCATTTATTATCACTTAGTTTGTGCATAGCATTGCTTTAGCCCGAGCGTTCTTTGTTCTCAAACCGGTTGGTTACAAGCGGTTCGGTCGGCCGGCTCCGGCGCATCGATCGAACGCCTATTTATTCTTTATAGCTTTGAACTCATTTTGGCATTGTTTTACATTTCATTATTCCGTTTCCCCTTCTATACAAATTACTTCGTTCTAATTTCTTACTTATTTCTTTAACTTTATAGCTTAACTATCCTCTTTCCTTTCACGCTTCAATGGCTGACGCTAAGATCAGAAATCTTATTAAAAAACGTACTAGTATAAAGGGAAAATTAACGCTCTTTATTAATTTTCTAGACAGCCTTAAGCCCAGTAGTAGTTTGCACTTAAGTGAGTTGCAATTGACGGAGTTGGAGTATCGTATGAACCGAATAGACAGTATATTAGTTGATTATGATGCTTTACAGACTGAAATCGAGTCATTATCAGATAACCCTGACGAGCAGCTTACGGAATGCGGACACTTCGAGTCGCAGTTTTACAGCGCGATGTCGTTGGCCCGCACAATGCTAGCTCCGGGTCACGCGCAGCTTCGGGCGGGATCCGTGGCGTCCGGGGACGACACCATGACAAGCCGTCATCAAGACTTCGTGCGGTTGCCTAAAATCGACCTTCCGCATTTCGATGGAGATTATCAGCACTGGCTTGGATTCCGAGATACGTACCTTTCATTAATACACAATAACAACTCATTAAGTGACATTCATAAATTCCATTATTTGCGTGCTGCCCTTTTTTTTTTTTTTTTTTTATTGCAGGAGATCAGCAGACAGGCAGACGGCCCACTTGATGGAAAGCGGTTACCATCGCCTATGGACATTTGCAACACCAAAGTTGCTACAAATGCGCTGCTGCTCTCTTAAGGGAAACTGGAACCTGGTCACTAATGCCAGAACACAACTCAAGGTTGTTATGGCGACATACTTTAGACTAGGGGTGGTAGCCATCCAGTCGGGCAAATGCCCTACCACCTGGCTGTGGGTTGTTAAGTCGCCTCTTACGACAGGCCGCCCGGCCGCAGGAAATTGTATTCTTTCTCCGATCCTGCCCTTCAGGGCAGTGCAGCATTATTAATTCAAAGTTTAGATTTGAGAATAGAAAATTACGCGATTGCTTGGCAACTGTTATCTGAAAGATATGATAATCAAAAACTTTTAGTCAACAACCATTTACAAGCACTGTTTAACTTACAAAATATTCAACGTGAAAATGGTTCATTGTTGCGTAACATGGTAGACACAATTAATAAAAATTTAAGGGCACTTGCCACACTAGGAGAGCCTACTGATCACTGGGATACCATAATAATTTTTATTATGTCCAAAAAATTAGACAATGCTTCAAGTCGTCAGTGGGAAGAATATCGAAATACATTGGAAGGTAACAATTCACCTTCATTACAACAATTTTTAAAATTTTTAAACAATAGGGCTGATTTGCTTGACACAGTGCAGGAGCAAAACGTGCAAGCATCTCAATCAAACAATACTAAAGGTTTTATTGTTACATCTAATAATATTACTTCAACTTATAAAAATAAACCAAATTACACAAAAAATCCTATGTGCCCTATGTGTTCGGATAGTCACTTTTTATTTGCGTGCCCAACTTTCAAAACATTAAGCGTAGATTTACGTATTAAAAAGGTCACCGAAGCCAGAGTTTGTAAAAACTGTTTACGACCAGGACACATAGATAAAAATTGTAGACTATCCCATTGCAAATACTGCCAACTTAAACACAACACACTTTTGCATAAAGAAGTAGGCTCTGAAACTCGTCCACCACCTTCACTCGAAAACAATGTTGCCTTATCTTCTAACATTGCCTTGCCTTCTTCTAATCGCGGCCTTGTCTTATTATCCACAGCGTTGGTGAAGGTGCGCGACATCCATGGCCATCCGCATGCTGTACGACTACTGCTCGACAATGGCAGTACTTCTAATTTCGTCACGCAACATCTTTGCGAGAAACTTGGTCTGGTAAGACGTAACACGAGCTCCACAGTCTCGGGCATCAATAATTCACTCTCTTACACTACAGAGTCTTGTAACCTTTCAATCGAGTCATACTACGGTGACTACAGGTTAAACATCAATTGCCACGTTTTACCAGAGTTAACCAAATCTTTACCATCTACATATTTTGATACTTCTATTCTGCATCTACCTGTGGGAATCCATCTTGCAGATCCATCATGTAATGTGCCCTCTCCCATCGATATCTTAGTCGGTGCGGAAGTCTTCTGGGACGTTCTTACATCTAATCACATTGATCTAGGAAAAAAAATGCACAAATTACATGAATCCAAGCTAGGTTGGCTTATTTCAGGCTGCATCCATCAGCTTCACAACAAACGTCAATTATGTAATTTTACTTCCACACAAGATGCTCTTCTATCCCGCTTCTGGGAACTTGATTCCGATTCCTCTAAGCACTGTTTATCCTATGAAGAACGAGCTTGTGAACAGAACTTTATAGATACTACGAAGCGCGCCGACAACGGCCAGTTTGTAGTCACCATGCCGCTGAAGGACTCACCAGAAGTTCTAGGCGACTCTTATACTCATGATAAGTTACGTTTTTTATCTTTAGAACGGCGTTTCGAACGGGACATTAACTTTAAACATAAGTATTCAGACTTCATTAGGGAATACATTGATCTTGGTCACATGACCGTCAATCAACATAAAAATACAACCAACCAGCCTCAATACTACTTGCCTCATCATGGTGTTCTTCGCGAGTTGAGCTCAACCACCAAGTTGCGTGTGGTCTTCGATGCTTCAGCTGCTAGCACCTCCGGTAAGTCCTTCAATTCCATACAAATGGTTGGCCCCACAGTTCAGGACGACTTACTGTCCATCTTATTACGTTTCCGGCAACACAAGTTTGTTGTCACTAGCGATATCGAAAAAATGTATCGTGCTGTCTTAATTGAGCCTTCTCAACGCTCTCTGCAGCAAATAATCTTCAGGTTTGATCAATCAGACCCTCTAAAAACGTATACTTTAAACACAGTTACATATGGGTGTGCATCAGCACCTTACTTGGCAACTAAATGTTTAGTTTCCCTTGCTGATGAGTCATCCGATCCCAGCGTAAAAAACGCGATTAAAAACAACTTTTATGTTGACGACTTTTTATACAGTGGTCCATCAATAGAATCAGTTGTAAATATATGTAAAGGTGTTATTCACACGTTGCAATCCGCCAAATTCAATCTGCGTAAATGGCAATCAAATTCACAAGAAATTTTATCATCTATTTCTAACATCAAAGGTGACTCGGAAAAGGCTCTTAATTTAGACAATACAATGTGCAAAACTTTAGGTCTTCATTGGCTAACTGAGTCAGACCAATTATTCTTTTTCATAAACATAGACGTAAACATAAAGGTTACAAAACGTAATATACTTTCCATTATAAGTCAAGTTTTTGACCCCTTAGGCCTTATTGGCCCTTGCATAGTTTTATTCAAAATTATCATACAAAAACTATGGCTTAATAAATGTGACTGGGATGACGAGATTCCTCTAGACATTAAAAAAGAATATCTTAGTTCGATAAAGTCACTTTCAAGCTTAAACAATATTAAAATTCCTCGTTGGTTTTCCAATATTCATTCATTTTTAACTGAAATTCATACCTTTACAGACGCTTGCGAACGTGCTTACGGAGCTTGTGTCTACATAAGAAATGTTGGAGAGGATGGCACAATTTGTGTACGTCTTTTAAACTCAAAGAATAGAGTGGCTCCTATCAAGCCTACTACGATACCCAAGCTCGAATTGTGCGGGGCGTTGTTGGGTACAAGACTTTGTAGAAAGGTACAAAATTCTCTTACAATTCCCATTAGTCGCTGTTACTTTGGTCAGATTCGACAATTGTATTGGGTTGGTTATCTGTGCCCTCGAATCGCCTTAAACATTTCGTGCGTAACAGAGTAAACGAGATACAAGATACTACTCATGGTCAGACGTGGAGCTACGTGCCGTCTAAAGACAACCCCGCCGATCTAGTTTCTCGTGGGGCGCAGGCTGACCTTCTCAGCTCATCTACCCTGTGGTGGTCCGGTCCTACTTTTCTCCAACATAAACAAATTAAATTCTTTGAACATCCAAACATCCATTCAAATTCTCTTCCAGAAATCTCCTTACATACACATACAAACACAATAGAAAACACAAACACTATTTTACAATTAATTAATAGGACATCCAACTTCATAAAATTAATTAGAATATTTACATACATACAAAGATTTATAAATAAATGTAAACAAAATAAAACACAATACAAAAATCATTTAACTTGTATTGAATTACAAACATCTAAATTAAAATTAATTAGTATTGCTCAACAAGACATGTTTCCAAATGAATTCAATATTCTTATATCAGGAAAATCACTACATATAAAAAACAGACTTGCCTCTCTTTCACCCTTCATGGATAACAATCACAGTGTTATTCGCGTCGGGGGACGTCTAAAAAATTCTTATTATAGTTACGACATAAAACACCCTATTCTTCTTTGTAGCAAACATCATTTAACTAAAATCATCTTTGGCATGCAACATAAACTTTCTTTGCACGCAGGTCCTCAATTATTGCTTGCACAGATTCGTCAAACTTATTGGCCGCTAGGTGGCAGGAATATCGCCAGGGCAACTGTACATGCTTGCATTCGCTGTATGAAATTCAATGTCAAACCTGTGCAGCCAATAATGGGCAAGCTGCCAATGGAAAGATTACATCTAGAATATCCATTTCTCAATTCTGGTACAGACTACATGGGGCCAGTGCTGATGCTCAATCGGAAAGGCAGAGGGGCTAGGCTGCTTAAATGTTATATTTGTATTTTTGTTTGTTTGGCTACAAAGGCGGTGCATTTAGAAGTGGCTACGGATCTCACCACGGAAGCCTTCATTGGTTGTCTTAACCGTTTTGTCGCTCGTCGTGGAATGCCACAGACTGTCTACTCGGACAACGGCACCAATTTCGTAGGAGCTTGTAACCAATTATCTTCTTTCCTTAAAAGGACTTCGTCTACTTTAAGCTCCGAGGCTGCTATGAAAGGTATATGTTTTAAATTTATTCCTGCTTACGCCCCTGCGTGGGGTGGTCTTTGGGAATCGGCTGTAAAATCCGTAAAACATCATTTAAGGCGTATTTTGGGTTTGAGCCACTTAACGTATGAAGAATTGGCGACTTGCTTGGCTCAAATAGAAGCCATCTTAAATTCCAGGCCTCTCGTCCCACTTTCCTCCGATCCTTGTGACTTATCTTACCTGACCCCATCTCATTTTCTCATTGGACGGTCACTCACGTCAATTCCTCAAGCAGATATTGAAATCAACAACATAAACTCGCTGCAGCGGTTTCAGCGCGTTCAAAAATTGAAACAGCACTTTTGGAATCGATTTTCAAAAGAATACGTTTCTTGTTTGCAGCAAAAAACAAGATGGCGCGCTTCTTTGGGAGCCCTTCGCGTCGGAGAGATGGTCTTAGTGGAGGAACCAAACACACCACCTCTTCTATGGCTTGTTGGACGCATCGTGAGGGTCATGCCTGGCCAAGATGGAGTTGCAAGAATGGCCGAAATAAAAACTAAAAAGGGTCTTTTGATTCGCACTGCCCACAGGTTATGTCCTCTTAACATTTGAAGCATTCTACTTCAAGGCTGGGGAGCGTGTTACGGCTGCAGCCAGCAACTAGACCGGTTGGCGCGGGGCGGCAGCTGCGGCGGGGGCAACGCGGCGCATCGGCCGGTGTCACATCTCATAAGTTCTATTGCTAACGATCCTCTCACATCAACGCGCGCGCACCATATACATATAATTAATTGTAATTAATACCAGCAAAGCAATAAATATATATATATATATATATATATATATATAAAACGTTCATCATTCATCATAATAGTACAGTCCACAAATTTATAACCGGAGTCTCAACAGGCTCAGGCCTTTACAGCATTGAAAAAAGAATGTAAGCTATCGTTTTAGTGAAAATTGTATCGGAATAAGCCAATTTTTCTGCACACGAACAGTATCAAATCACTCCCGGGCAAATTTCCACAGGATTCACGAGATGAAAAATATCACACATTTTATTACATAAAATTTGTAATCGATCAGTGAAAAAATTCCATTGGAAATCGATTTGTTACTAATCTGCCCATATCAAATCATTCCCAGAAAATTTCCCGCGGGATTCTAAGAATAGAAAGTAGCGCAGATTTTAAGTCTAAGAATTTGCTGTTGATCAGCGAAAACCACATCTAAATAGGCCCAGTAGTTTTTACGTGCATCCCGAAAAAACAGACATGAAATTAAAAAAAATGCATCGTGTTCTCCATAGTTTTCAATTGTTTTTTTTTAAATAGCTTCGATGTGCAGACGCGGCTTGTTTAGAATTTTATAGATAGATTTATACATTAACTCTTTCAAGGTATATAGCATGATTCAATGATTAAAAAAATCTTATTATTAATTTACATGTACAATACAAGTTACAATTAATTTTATTAAATATATTTATTTTATAGTAACAACCCATAAACATTTCACTGCTGGGCTCGGGCCATTTATTGAGGAACGAACAAAATATTCACGACTCTTGTCCAAGGCGGAATGGTGGGTTCGACACATTGGTTATCTTAACATGTAGCTTTCTTCATAATGTTTTCCTACAACGTTAGCAAGTGGTAATTGGAATAATATGCATATTAGAGCAGATAAAAATATTTTATAGTATTCCTGTGTCTAAACCCTAAACTAAAAAATAATTTACATACATACATAACATACATAACTCACGCCAGTTCCATTGCGGGGTAGGCACGAACAACAGAGCGCCATTCAGGCTTATTCTTACACACCTCACTTGCTTCTTTGACATTCATAACTCTTGTCATGCACGCTCGTCTGTTCTTAAGGCTCCTGACATCACCTTCAAAAAATAATTTATATAATGTTTAACGGAGGTGTCATTTCATCCATGTTATCACTCGACAACATGGAGCTTTTTTATGAACAGCCAGAACGTGTCTGTAAAGGCACGCTTGGCTGTCCATAAAGGGGTGGTGGTGCTGTGATGTATGACAGTGAAAGTTGGGTGTGGCAGAAGAAGCATGATAGTAGGTAACGCAGTTGAAATGAGAGCTTTGAGAAGTATATATGCGGTTAGATTGAATGATATGATAAGAAACAGTATGATAAGGGAACGTTGTGGATTGAAAGAAGATGTAATAACAGGAATTGAAAAAGGAATGTTGAGGTGGTATGGACATGTAGAGACAATGGATAAATGTAGTCTCACAAAACAGGTGTATGACAGTATTGTGAATGCTGATGAACACACCATGATTCAACTGTATTTTAAGGCATTAACCTAGATCAGAAGCTCCAATGGAGCACTCATATATCTCTAGTCTTTCAGGTAAACTTAGTTTTGCTGCGTTCGCAGTCAGAAGATTTCGGCAGTTCACTGATGAAGAGACCGGCAGATTAGTTTATATAAGTTACGTGCATAGTATCATGTGCTACGATATTTTACTTTGGGGCAATGCTGTTGATTGCGTGACTATATTTGTTTTACAAAAAAGGGCCATAGGGTCCATTTACAACCTCGGCCTTCGGGAGTCTCTCAGAGAACGCTTTAAGGAAATCGGGATTATGACGGTCGCCTGCCAATATATTTTTAATAACATAATTTACATTCGTAATAATATGAGCGCCTATAAACAATATAAGGATGTACACAATTTCAACACCAGGCATAATAATAGACTGATATTGCCATCTTTCAGATTAGGTACAAAAAGTACTGTCTTTTTTCTTGGGAGTTAGTATCTACTTCTTTAATAAAATTCCGAATGAATTGTTAGATCTGCCCTTCAGTAAATTTAAAGTTAAATTGAAAAGTACCTTGCCTTGCATAGAAATGGATACTACACTATTGAAGAATATTTAAATGACAAAACTGCATATACATAGGTGCTCGCTCCAGTCTTTTGTACTATCTTCTGTATAAGGTTTATATTTTTCATAACATAAGGAATCTAAGATTTGCCACAGTACGAATTCTTAGTATGTCATCATTGCGACGGTAACAATATTTTTTGTTTGTTACAACTCCATGCTTTCTTTGAAAAGTAATTGTAATACAACTTCTATATGTATTTAAAAAAAGAGCCTGAGATATATAAATAATTATGATGAAGAAATCTTTTTTAGCTCGGCGTGTTGCTGGGGGAGTTTCTTGACGATTATTCTCCCTTGAATAGGGCTAACACTGCGAAGCGGTGTACACAGAATAGGAAGTAGATTTAAATTTTGACTTGTATGTATGACCTTGACCTTCAAAAAGTGTTCTTCAGTGGAACTTATTTTTAATAACAACTTTTGAATTTGAATTGAATTTTATATTTATAAAACATACATAAAACGTATAAAACACGTATATAATGATTAAAAAACGGTGAGAACATGTGTCATTATGAAGTTAATGAAGGCAAATGCTTACGAAAAAACCGGAGAGTTTACGATTTGGCGAAAATATATAAATGCAATACAAATGTTTGATCGAACTTTAGGTATCTTACAAATACTCACAAAATTCTTCTAAAACGAAGATACCACCATTCTGTGTGAAGCATTTCCTTATGTGGTCCAGCCGTACAAAAAACTGCAAGACAAAACGATGATATGATTATTAATCTTTGAAAAATATCACACTTTTTCTAATTAACATTATTTAACGAAATCCTTTTTTTTTAAATATATATACCAAGGAATAAAGGTTGCACCATATTACGTATAAGTATTTAAAAAATCAAAATACAAACAATCTCCCCATATTACAAAGTAATTTCAAGACTATTTCAACGTGCAGATTGCAAAATATTCTAAACTAACAGTAGCCAATCGTATAAGATTCAAAACAGTATGCTATAGGGCCTCCTTGAAAGCATTAATTAAAATATACACGGCTGTTTCAGCATATATTAAAGTATTTATCTACAGTTATAAAAATCAGTGCAGTAAATGGTGTGGCATAAATTACGATGAATTTTGATATTGAAAATAAAAATACTTCCTAGTCGTGAAATATCATGACTGATGATTAAGATTGGTTGAATAATAATTCAACCAATCTTAATCATTTTTTTAATGTCCGTAGTATGTCAAATATTACTTGAAAAACTTGTGTACCTACATTCTGATATCGGACCGTCAACCCTATTAATATTATAAATGCGAAAGTAAATGTTTGTTTGTCTGTCCGTCTGTCTGTTCCGTTTTCACGGAAAAACTACGGGACCGATTTAGATGTAGCTCAGTATATATTTTTTTTCGACGCCGAGGATGAACATAGGATATTTTTTATCCCGAAAAATGGGATAGTTTCTGGGATAAAAATATATTTTTGTGTCTCTGTTTGTTATGCTTTTACGGAAAAACTATTTGACCGATTTGGCTGAAATTCGGTATATATCTAATTTTAATACCGAGGGTGGACAAGGGATTCTTTTAATTCCGGATAATAAGATTTGGTTTACAACGTTTTCGTTATTGTTAGTTTTGTCATTATTGCCATTTTGTAGTTTTCATTTCATTTCATCATAATTTATATTTAAATTCAGTTACAGATTCTATATTTTTTACAAAACGGAAAGAGTTCATAGGGCATTTCACGTGAAACTCACAGGGTAAAAAATAGATTCCAGTTCCCGACTTCAGTTACATTATAAATATTTTTCATTATATATTTATAATATTGGTGGTGGTTCATCTGGGACAATGTTAGAGATATAGGCTGTTTCAAGCAGATGTTGCGATGGGTGCAATGCGTTATTTGTGATGTGAAATTGTTTTTGATTGTTAATGATACTACATACTGACAGATAACGTATGTGTATACACTAATGTGACTATTCGATAACGGCGTTATTTTGAATGCTTTAAATCATTCACATTCGGCCGCAGTCAATATCTTTAACATAAACGTAAAAGATAAACTTACAGAATTGAGCTGTGTAAGCCAATGCTGCTGCAACAGTCTTACTGAAAACACGCGTGCAATTTTTGACCTGCAACAAAAGTACATTATTAAAAGACTCGGAATAACATAATTTAAAATTAAATTAAAAATTAACCTGTGAATTTGACAACACTTTCTTAGTTGCCTACTGTTATTTTTATGGATGATAAGTAAGTAAGTATACAAACAAAAATGCCCATGACACAATGAGACTTGTGTCTCTCTATAAAATTAAATATGGATATTGTGTTATCCTGTTAAATTTTCAACAATCAGAAATCGGGGCTTATACGTACCGGGCACAGCCCGTATGATCACATGAACACGAACATACTATAGATACGGCACTATAACCTAAGCATTACTCCTAGATTTTGTATTTTATCAATATTACTAGGGGTACCATGCAGCTGCGCCGCGGGTCAACCTCTAGTACGTGCATCTTGTTTAAAGAGGTTACAACGCAGGTTATATTGCATTAAGTTTTTATGTTACTGCTATTTATTTGCCCTGAAAGATTCACTTCATTTTATATCAGAAACTATACCATCTCCCCGATCAAAAGTATTGATGCCAATTTTCTGTATTAAAACTAGATATGCAAACCAAAATGACGACATCGACCATATGGACCACACCGACCACATCCACCACATCGCTCACTCGACCACATTGACCAAATCGACCAAAATTACGAAAATATTTACATATACATACATACATACATATATATATATATATATATATATATATATATATATATACATATATATATATACATACATACATACATACATACATATATATATATATATATATATATATATATATATATATTAAGTTTTACATTGTGATAGTTTAATACATAAATATAAAACAATTTAAAATATAAAAAGCTTATTCGAACTGGTCTCCATTGGCTGCAATACAGTCCTTTAAATGTTGAGGCCAGTCATCAATAGAAGCACACACTCTTTCCATGGGAAAATTCTTCACTGCCAGTCATATGGATTGTTTTAGGGACTTCAAATTATCATGGCGTTTAGAGCAAGCCGTACTCTCCAAAACTGACCATAAATCATAATCCAGTGGATTAAGATCGGGACTAGACGACGGCCAGTTTTCAGCTTTGATGAAGTGCGATTTGAAGTGAGATTTGCCAGGTGGTAGGGCATTTGCCCGACTGGATGGCTACCACCCCTGGTCTAAAGTATGTCGCCATAACAACCTTGAGTTGTGTTCCTGCATTAGTGACCAGGTTCCAGTCTCCCTTAAGAGAGCAGCAGCGCATTTGTAGCAGCTCTGTTGTTACAAATGTATATAGGCGATAGTAATCGCTTTCCAGCAAGTGGGCCGTCTGCCTGTCTGCTGATCTCCTGCAATAAAAAAAAAAAAAAAAAAAAAAGTGCGTTTCCAACCAAGACTGCGTGGACCGAGCTTGATGACCCGGCACCGAGTCTTGCTGGAAGGATCATTCTTGGTTATTGAACATGGTGTTGTTAAGAGGCGTAACTGCCGTCTCAAGAATTGTATTTTGATGCACTTGTGCCGATATTTTGATATCTTTATCATAAAAATATGGCTGAAGTCACTCCTTCATAGCTAACACCCCACCAAGCCATCACTGGAAACGGATAATGCCCACGTTGCACTCTGTCGACTAATTGAGAAGCTTCCTTAAAGCTTTGAGCATAAATACTGTTACATATCGACAAAGAATGCACACCTGCAGGTCGTAAAACGCAGTTTTATTGCCACCGGATTTAGGAATTCTTTTGTTTACTTCGTGTTTAGAGTTTTTAATCCAGAAAAACATGCTATTGTTATTGAACTTGTTTATGGCCGTCGGAGCTTGCCAGATCTGTGGGATTGACTCGGCGAACACGGTCCTTTGTTCTATTATACAGTTTAGTATAAAACAATGACCGAACCGAGGGGTGAGGCATTCAAGCGATGATTATGATACTAGCAAGACGTGTGTACATTCGACAGGTGATATAGTAACGAACTTTGCGCGTGTTATTGAGTCGTGCAGTGTATACTGTTTGTATCCAGCTATATTTGTACCTGTTCTATACGTGTTTGTACAGTTCTAATAAACTCTATAGTAATCCCAACGGCATTTAAATTCGAGTCCTGTAGCTCGTAACAATACGGTCATTTTGTTTGTTAAAATGTTGCTCAATTGTAAAAATCTTCTTATCCGTAAACAATTTTTTTCTGTGACCTTCCTTTGCATACCGCTTCAGTAGTTGTTTCGATTTTAACACCGTATTCTTTTTTAAATTATGAGTTAAGAAATGACCAATGTGTCTCTTATAGGCTGCAATTACTTAGTCATCTTTTAAAATAGGCGACATGATTCTAGTTGATATATTCATTATTTTTTCTAAATTTAATTTTTTAAAGTGCCATAATTTGTTATTTGAATATCTATTAGACATTTATACAAAACAATATTTTATACTTTAAACAGAAAATTGTCCTTGAAAACGTTTCATATGTTAAGCACTATGAAATAACAAGTAAACAGTTAAAAAGTAACATAAAACCTTTTTGAATTTTTACTTCCATTAAAATTAAAAGACAAAAATGAACCATATATTTTTGGCATTAATTTCACAAACATTTATATTCATTCATATATAAAAACCGACGAAAACTAGAGTCAAATCTAAATTCCTATTTTAGCATTTAATATTTGAACCCTGATAACAATAATTCTTTCTAAATGTACAAGTATAAACTTTGTAACTTGGTTTTTTGATTGAGGCTATCCTAACCTTCGTTTTAAATATACTATGCCCAATCTATGGCTCGCCGTTCTTTTGTGAGTGTCCCACCTAGCGCACTATATAGTTCTAAACAATAATGGAACGACATTAGGTCACTTAGGTAACAATATCGCACAAGTAAAAAAATAGGACATATTAGGTTTGTACCACCATTGGATTCACGCCGAAAGTGGCCATCTAATGACATAAAACTTAATATGGCCAATTATTGACTCGTGCGGAATTAACGGTTTTAAGCGCGGTAATTTTATTTGATTTTGGTTTTTCAGTGTCAACGTTGACACTTGACATCTTTGTCTTCCGTGATCACGGCCACTGAAAAGTGGCCGAAACGTCGGAAAAACCAAAATCAAATAAAATTACCGCGCTTAAAACCGTTAAAACGTAGTTTTATTATGTATACAAGTCGCGAAAACTTAAGAAAATATTCGTGCGGAATTGTCACCTAAACGACGATTAGTAGAAAGTAAAAAGTAGAAACTTCTGATGTTGTAAAAATCCATAGACGATGGTAGCCTCTTTCTATTCAATTAGCAAGCAGTGCAGCATGCAATTTGATTTGCCCTATAGTTACACTGTGTGTAAGAAGTTTTATACTTAAAGTAGGTACAGTTCTTTGACACTATAAGTGCATTAATTTTGAAGTTGTCCTTCTTATTCTCCGGATTTATCTGGGATAATGTAATAGTTATTGTCCATTCCATCTAGATATAGCGATGAGTTAATGCGTTATTTATGACATGATGTGGTTATTAATTTTTAATGGTGGTAAATATTGATAAATAACATTTCATATACACTAATTGCAGGTATTTGTTAACAACATTATTTTTCACGCTATAAATTAAACACATTTGGCCAAACTTAGTCAATAACTGTAACGTAATCCCAGATGAAGGCCGAGCATAAAAGTAGTTAAATTTACCTTCATTTTCTTAATTTTTTCAGGTATAACATGTTCGTCATTTAATTTATGTAGTAAGCGAATTTCAGGTTGCTTGCAGTCTGTTAAATAAACATCTATGATCTCTCCATTGACATATTTTGCCACAGCGCATCAAATATAATATCTTTAGTTACAAGTTATTGCGTAAGTGCAAGTATGACATTTATACTGTGTTCCTTTATTTTTATTGTGTCATCTGAAACATAACATGCAATATCAATGTTAGCTAAATATAATTAAACCAAATTTATATTAAAATATGTTAATTAAAGCCTACCAGTTTTACATCCCCTAATTAATTGCCGTCTTCTGGTGCTTTTTGAATTTGTCTCAATGTAGACCTAAACCTTGGTCACTTATAAGAGCTACAGGAATCAATCCAGCTCTAATTATTTCCAATGTTACTTTTTCAATAACAGCCTTTAAAGATATGGCCCTAGTATATCTTTGGCAAAAATAAAAACAAATTGATTGTTGCCATATATACACACCTCTAGATATTATAAACACTAAGCCATGGTCAGCAAATTCTACACTTTATTTTCTATTTCAACAAATCTGGAAATATTGTCTTTATAATCATCGTAATACAGAGCAGGCTCCAATGTAACCTCATCGAATATAAGTGAACAATACTTTTTTCCTCTGGGCAATGTTCAACCTGAAAATACATATTTTAAGAACAAATTAGAACTAGTTTAGCGTAGCTAAAAGATAAATTAAATATGTTTCCAAAAAAGCTCAGCTTGTACATTTTCTCAGTAGTTTTGATATTGATTTTCTTAAAAATGATCATAATGATTTAGATGAGAGCCATGTAAACAAAAAAGTGATGTATATAGACGACTGAAAACAGTTAGAGGAGGCCTATGTCAAAAGACAATCTGGTGGTCACAAACAAAATATAAATTAGGTGAAATTTATAAAAGAAACATTTAATCAGTATTAAATGCTTTACTATTACATGTATAAAGAAAAAAGAAGAGGGCTCTTTCTGAACATTGAATTTGCTTGAGAAGCTAGGGAATATTGTTTTCTATGAAATAAATGCATGAAAACTTTTAAATAATTCACACAAATTTAACAGAAGCCTGTAACGTCCCCCCCCCCCCCCTCTTAAAAAACACTTTTAACTAATAGTACCACACATGAGTAATATTAAACACATATGAACAAACATATGATATATGAGATGTGTGTAACCATCAATTAGAATATTACATGAGATATCTTAAACCATACATGTCACATATATGGAGTAATCTACCAATCTGCATCACTACACATGAGTAAAGCAGATCACGTATATCACTCCACATACTCATACACATAGGCTTCTGATATACACTCATGAGTATAGAATTAACTTTATATTATTTGGCGTGAATCGTCAGAGTAGGACTCTTTGTTGTGTATTGTAGTAACCCTTAGTCTTTTATGGAAAACAACCGAAAACGATGCTACGGGAGGCTTCGACTTCGTTGGCGTTGGCGGGAGGGAGCTTCTTCTTATGAACTGCGAACGAACTAAACGAACTACTCACGAACTACTCACGAACTACAAAAATGCGCCCCAAAGGCGTCCTATATTTATAGAGGCTACCTCCGCCGACCCCTCGCTTCGTCGTAACACCCCCTTTACTTTATTTCCTTAATTTTACATACATTAAGCCTTATGTTAACTTACCACTATTATACATTTTGGTACACCCTAGATCTTAGTACATTTCGAGGGTCCTTACACAGTTGTGACCCATGGTTTTTGTTAGCGGGACGTCGTAATGGGCGTTTACCTCGCCCCCCGCTTCATTAGTATAAATATAAAGCGCTGAGCGCCCTTACCATTACCTCATTACAAAAACGTGCGCTGTCGAGCGCGGACCTCTGCCTGCACCATCATTATGGCCTACTCGCGTTCGGAGTAGGCAGTAGTGCAGGCATACCTCACGGATCCCGGGCTCCGGTTGCGTTCTGCAGTCCCGTAGCCCGGTTTCCGCTACCCTTTTGGGTCCCGGGTTCCAGGCGGCGTTCTGCACGCCTGTAACCCGGTTCCCTTTACATGCTGAGTCCCGGGCTCCAGGCGGCGTTCTGCACGCCTGTAGCCCGGTCTCATTTACCGGGATCTAATAGGGTCCTACTGGTCAATAAAAGGCACAACGCTACAACATTTATTTCCTAGTGAGTTAAGGCTTATTACATTTTATATTCAATTCTTATAATTATAATTTATTTATTTAATTTCAAATTAATAACGGTTAAAAATAAACTATATCTATCTCAGTCCGACCCGTCTCTTTCCTGCGCCTAACGGTCGCGTATACATAGTCTGTGAGGCTTAGCAAATTATACCTATGTTCTTATCGCCTATTGAGACGGGTCGGTGAGTTTCATACATTGTGTTTGTCGTCGTCAACATTCTCCCGCCGTCGCGTCTCGCGATTCTCCTATGGGCAGCACGACGACTCTCTTGGTAGGCCGCCTCAGCACTCGTCCGCTGGCCGTCGTCACGTCCAGGACTCGAACCTCGCCGTCTCTGCCGGGATGCACTGCAGTCACTCGTCCTCGGGGCCATGTGTTACGGGGCAGATTTGGGTCGCAAATAATAACCAAATCGCCTACCTTAGGGTTGTCACCACTTGCGTAGGGCTCCCGCCGGTATTGTAGTAGCGGCAGGTACTCCCGCACCCACCGTCGCCAGAAGACATCGGCGAGGTACTGCGCGCGTCTCCAGTGCGCGCGCGCAGTCACGTCGCTGGCCTCGAAGTTCCCGGGGGCCGGCATGTGGCAGTTCGGCCCCAGGAGTAGCAGGTTCGGCGTGATGGCTGGGGGCTCGTCGGGACCCACGGCCACATGAGTGAGCGGCCGCGAGTTCACGGTGGCTTCGACTTCGGCGAGCAGTGTGGCGAGCGTCTCATCGCTCGGGCGCTGCTCGCGCAGGGTGACGCGCAACGCCTCTTTGACGGTGCGCACCATGCGCTCCCAGGCGCCGGCCATGAAGGGTGCCGCCGGCGGTAAGAACCGCCAGGCGATCTGCCGGCGCGACGCTTCCTCTTCGACGGCGCGCCCAGCCTCCGCGAGTTCGCGGTCGGCCGAGCGGAAACACGTAGCGTTGTCGCTCCAGAGTTCGGTGGGGACGCCGCGCCGCGCTATGAAGCGGCGCAGCGCGTTGATGGCTGAGTCAGCACTCAGCGACGCGACGACCTCGAGGTGTAGTGCCCGTGACGTCATACATGTGAATAACGCCACATATCTCTTCTCCCGGTGACGGCCCACGGTCACCTCCAGTGGGCCAAAGTAGTCTACGCCCGTGAAGGTGAAGGGGCGCGAGTGATGCGCCAGGCGAGCTGCAGGCAGGCTCCCCGTCGATGGACTCGCTGGCTGGGCCCTCCTCAGTCGGCATTGGAGGCAGTTCCTCAACACTGCTTTGACTGAGGGCCGTATCTTCATAACCCACAGCCGCTGTCGTAGCTCGTTGACCACCATCTCGACGCCACCATGGTGTAGTTTCTCGTGTACATGTTGTATGTACAACTTTGTGTATTTATGTTTCCCGTCTAAGATGGCAGGATTGGCCATCTCGTAGCTTATTTCTTGCGCCTCGTCGATTCTTCCTCGCAGCCGCAATATGTTATGTTCGTCGGTTTCTATAGTTAAACCGGCGAGCTCTCCCTTGTTATGACGTCGACGTATCGTATCGAGCGGTTTATCGCCGAACGATTCGCGTTGTGCGAGCGCAATGAGTTTACGCTCAGACAACATTAACATTTTCCCGTTGATTTTCTTGAATTTTCTTTCAACGTTATTTTCTTTTTCGCTCCCGCCGATTTCAACGGTGGTTTGACCGGATGGCGCGAAGCTTGAAATCGCCTCCTTATAATTGGAGGTCCACCCTCGGAGTTGGAAACCCGCTCGCCGCTGTATGTTGTCAACGGCAGCTGTCATTTTCCTGGCTTCTTCAACTGTTTGAAGGCTTTGCAGATAGTCGTCCATGTAATGATTGACCACTATTGCCCTCGCCGCTTCTCTGTCTTCATTTTCAAATTCCCTTGCGTTCTTGTTTTTCACGTACAAGGCTACGCAAGGCGAAGACGTTGCACCAAAGATGAGCGACGTCATTCTATATTCCTCTGGAGGCTCGCTATCGCGGCGGTTGCCACGCCACAGAAAGCGTAATGCATCCCTGTCGGCTTCTATGATCTTCACTTGCATGAACATTTCCTTTATGTCGGCAGACACTGCCACTGGATACTGCCGGTACTTCATGATGACTCCCGGTAGTGATCGAAGAAGGTCGGGTCCAGGCAGCAACATATCGTTCAGACTTCTGCCATGATACTTGGCGGCTGCGTCGTGGACCACCCTTATTTTCTCCTTGTCTGGATTCACGACGGCGAAGTGGGGAAGATACCACGTCCTCCCGCTGGTGGGGGGAGTGGAGGCGCGCTCGGCGTAGCCTGACAACATTAAATTTTCAATTCTCTCTTCATACTTCGCTTTAAGCTCTTCATCGCGATCCAATTTTTTTTCTAAGTTCTGAAGTCTCTTCAATGCATTTTCATAATTATTTGGCATAGGTGAACTTTCATCTTTCCATAAAAGTCCCGTTTCAAATTGTCCATTTTCCAAACGACGAGTTTTCTTTTCTAATATTTCCAAGGCGCGTTGTTGCGGATCGCTAACCTGCGTTCTGGGTTCGATTCCCAGTGATTCCAACGCGAAATATTTTTTCATAATTTCTTCAAGCGGGTCGTGGTCTTCTTCCATCATGCTCAAGTGTGAGCAGAACACGACCGGCGATGTGGTTGAGGTGCGGCAGCCGTGCAGCACCCAACCCAGCTGCGTACGAGAGGCGACCGGTTGGTGACGCGGGCCTTTACGTACTTCATTTGAAATAATCAGCTCCCAATTATCTTGGCCGATTAGTATCTTCGGTGTAGCTTTTTCATAGATGAGTACATTTTCTATCTCCTGCAGATGTGCACAGCCCTGCACATCGCTCCGATGAACGGTCTGGCTGAAGAAGCTCATGTTCTTTATTGTGCGAGCGTCCCTCAGTGTGTGTTCTTCTGTTTCATATGAGCCTCTTATCCTGGCGGACACTCGCATGCTGTAGTCATGCGATGATTCTTCACCGTTGACTCCCTGCATCTTCATGGGATCCCGTGGTCCGCTAAGTCCCAGTTGCTCGGCCAGCTGCGCATCAATAATGGTCACGGTGCTGCCTTCGTCCAATAGTGCGTAGGTGTGACGACTGCCCCTCGGTCCGGTTATAGCGACCGGGGCCACCTTCAGATAGGCACGTCGTTTGTTTCTTCCATCATTGATAACGCTGTTGATCGCGGACGCTAACACTTCTCCCGCCGGTTCTGACGTCACACTCACTGCACTTGGACTTACCTCGTTAACTTCAGGTCTCCTTTGGTGATGCAGCAAGCGGTGGTGGTGTAGCGTACACCTTTCCACCCCACACGGCGGGGCGCGGCACGAAGAACGTCGATGCCTACTTCGCAGGCAGCGGAAGCACACTTTACACTTTTTGGCTAAGTCCCACCGCGCGCTCACATCCGCACCGACGAACTTGCGGCAATCGCTAAGTTTATGATCGCGTTTGCAGACTGGGCACGGTTCACTTTTTCTCATATTCACGCGTTCACTGTCGTTGTTCACTATGTGTATGTGCTCCGTCCTCCTTTTCGATCGTGCCATCTCGCTCTCGCGTTCGATCGGTGCATACGCGGCGCACTTGTCTGCCTCTTCATTCAGGAAGCTCGCAAGTTTCTTAAGTTCCGGAACCCCTTCGGTCTTCATAGCTGCATAGTCGTACCACTTGTTCCTTACGATTGGAGTCAGCTTCTCCACTGCCGCGCGTAGCATCTCTGGGCTATGTAAATACTGCGGCTTGTTCAATACTTCAATTGTTGCTACTAGGTTTGCCATCTTGTTGGCAAATAGGCACAAGTCCCGAGGGCTGTCGGTGACTCGTGTCCATGTCTTCATTTTCTCCATTTCTCCCAGCACAAGGGCATCTGGACGGCCGAACCTTCTTTCCAATGCCTTCAAAATATCTTCAGGCCCCGTCTGGGTAATCAGCAGGGCACTGACGGCCTCCAGTGCGGCTCCCCTTAGGCTTCTACGTAGGCGCGCGACGTTCTCCCCTGCTGAGAAGCTCCCTCCCGATTCCCGAAAGGCTGCCTGGAAGGACAGCCATTCGCCACTATTTCCATTAAAAGTCGGGAGTTCTTGCATGTATCGCTGCGCCTGTCTTGTGCTCGTTCGCGCCGCTTCAGTGATCGCTTCTGCCAGTGACGTCACATCCATGACGTTTGAACGTGCAGGCGGGCCTCGTTCTGAGACCCGTTGTCCGCGTGCCATATTTCCGACGTGGACGCCCTGTCCCCGTTCATTCATTCTCCCTATATCGCTGGCTAACGTCGCTGGGGCGGGGGGGGGGTTCTGTGGCATGTGGTTCCTGCGTTTGCGGCAGTCTCTCGAACCACATGTCTACTCTTCTTGATGGTAGTTCGCTTTCTTCGATGACGTCATCATCGTCCGATGATTCGGCTTGTAGCCTATTTATTCTCGCTTGTTCGAGTTCAACGGCTGCCTCCAACTGTTTCAACTTCAATGCGGCTAGTCTCTCTTTGGCTTCCAGCTCGGCAAGTCGTCTGCGGGAAGTCGTGGAGCGTAGTGACTGCGGTCTTGAAGTTTCTTCTAGAGTGCATTCTTTTCTGCGAAGTATTTCGCGTAAAACTGGCGGTGGTTGTGGCTGCAAATCCGTAACAGAGACCGGCATTGTTGCTTTTACTGTCGTTGCCGACGCCGTTGGCGTTGCTTTTACGGCAGTTGCTTTTACTGTCGTTGCTTTTACGGTCGTTGCTTTTACTGAGCTAGTCTCTGTTCCGGATTCCGCCGTGACACTGCCAGTTGTCGTTGAGGTTGTTGCTACCTCTGTCGCACTCTTCTTGTTCGCCTGCGCAGCGTCCTTTTCGATTCTGCTTCTCGTATTCGGCATACTTCAGTTCTTCCAATACGGCTCGAAGCTGACCAGACGATGTTGGTGTTGCAGTGGACTGTAGGACTGTAGAGGGTTGGTCGCTGGTTCGGGTAACCGATTTTCCGAAATGAAAACAACCGAAAACGATGCTACGGGAGGCTTCGACTTCGTTGGCGTTGGCGGGAGGGAGCTTCTTCTTATGAACTGCGAACGAACTAAAACTACTCACGAACTACTCGAACTACTCACGAACTACAAAAATGCGCCCCAAAGGCGTCCTATATTTATAGAGGCTACCTCCGCCGACCCCTCGCTTCGTCGTAACACCCCCTTTACTTTATTTCCTTAATTTTACATACATTAAGCCTTATGTTAACTTACCACTATTATACATTTTGGTACACCCTAGATCTTAGTACATTTCGAGGGTCCTTACACAGTTGTGACCCATGGTTTTTGTTAGCGGGACGTCGTAATGGGCGTTTACCTCGCCCCCCGCTTCATTAGTATAAATATAAAGCGCTGAGCGCCCTTACCATTACCTCATTACAAAAACGTGCGCTGTCGAGCGCGGACCTCTGCCTGCACCATCATTATGGCCTACTCGCGTTCGGAGTAGGCAGTAGTGCAGGCATACCTCACGGATCCCGGGCTCCGGTTGCGTTCTGCAGTCCCGTAGCCCGGTTTCCGCTACCCTTTTGGGTCCCGGGTTCCAGGCGGCGTTCTGCACGCCTGTAACCCGGTTCCCTTTACATGCTGAGTCCCGGGCTCCAGGCGGCGTTCTGCACGCCTGTAGCCCGGTCTCATTTACCGGGATCTAATAGGGTCCTACTGGTCAATAAAAGGCACAACGCTACAACATTTATTTCCTAGTGAGTTAAGGCTTATTACATTTTATATTCAATTCTTATAATTATAATTTATTTATTTAATTTCAAATTAATAACGGTTAAAAATAAACTATATCTATCTCAGTCCGACCCGTCTCTTTCCTGCGCCTAACGGTCGCGTATACATAGTCTGTGAGGCTTAGCAAATTATACCTATGTTCTTATCGCCTATTGAGACGGGTCGGTGAGTTTCATACATTGTGTTTGTCGTCGTCAACACTACCTTAGGGTTGTCACCACTTGCGTAGGGCTCCCGCCGGTATTGTAGTAGCGGCAGGTACTCCCGCACCCACCGTCGCCAGAAGACATCGGCGAGGTACTGCGCGCGTCTCCAGTGCGCGCGCGCAGTCACGTCGCTGGCCTCGAAGTTCCCGGGGGCCGGCATGTGGCAGTTCGGCCCCAGGAGTAGCAGGTTCGGCGTGATGGCTGGGGGCTCGTCGGGACCCACGGCCACATGAGTGAGCGGCCGCGAGTTCACGGTGGCTTCGACTTCGGCGAGCAGTGTGGCGAGCGTCTCATCGCTCGGGCGCTGCTCGCGCAGGGTGACGCGCAACGCCTCTTTGACGGTGCGCACCATGCGCTCCCAGGCGCCGGCCATGAAGGGTGCCGCCGGCGGTAAGAACCGCCAGGCGATCTGCCGGCGCGACGCTTCCTCTTCGACGGCGCGCCCAGCCTCCGCGAGTTCGCGGTCGGCCGAGCGGAAACACGTAGCGTTGTCGCTCCAGAGTTCGGTGGGGACGCCGCGCCGCGCTATGAAGCGGCGCAGCGCGTTGATGGCTGAGTCAGCACTCAGCGACGCGACGACCTCGAGGTGTAGTGCCCGTGACGTCATACATGTGAATAACGCCACATATCTCTTCTCCCGGTGACGGCCCACGGTCACCTCCAGTGGGCCAAAGTAGTCTACGCCCGTGAAGGTGAAGGGGCGCGAGTGATGCGCCAGGCGAGCTGCAGGCAGGCTCCCCGTCGATGGACTCGCTGGCTGGGCCCTCCTCAGTCGGCATTGGAGGCAGTTCCTCAACACTGCTTTGACTGAGGGCCGTATCTTCATAACCCACAGCCGCTGTCGTAGCTCGTTGACCACCATCTCGACGCCACCATGGTGTAGTTTCTCGTGTACATGTTGTATGTACAACTTTGTGTATTTATGTTTCCCGTCTAAGATGGCAGGATTGGCCATCTCGTAGCTTATTTCTTGCGCCTCGTCGATTCTTCCTCGTAGCCGCAATATGTTATGTTCGTCGGTTTCTATAGTTAAACCGGCGAGCTCTCCCTTGTTATGACGTCGACGTATCGTATCGAGCGGTTTATCGCCGAACGATTCGCGTTGTGCGAGCGCAATGAGTTTACGCTCAGACAACATTAACATTTTCCCGTTGATTTTCTTGAATTTTTTTCAACGTTATTTTCTTTTGGACACTTCGATTTTTCTCTGTTCTTCTTCTTCCTGTATGTTGTTCACACTAGTCTGGTCCAGTGTAAGAAACCATCAAAGTCGGTGACGGTGACGTCATTACTGACGTTAAGCGCTGCGCACTTCTATTTTTCTTCTTCCCGCAGATATTTTCCTGGCGTCGATTCTTGTAGCGATTGATCAATATCGCAGGCGCTTTTTCATGTCTTCATTCTTAAATTCCCTTGCATTCCCATTTTTCTTTAAAGGTGAAATGCAAGGTGAAGACCCGGCGCTAATCAGTGCAATATCCTTTTCTTTCTTCGGGAGGCTTCATCAACGCGGCGGTGGCCGCGCCACAGGAAACGAAATTGTGTTCCCTGGTGTCCTCGTTGATCTTCACTTGCATGAATGTGCGCTTATCACAATCTGCGGGGCGCGCGGGTCGCTTCGATTAGTACATAAATAGTCGATGTGCCGGCGCGTGGACATTCGTCATTCGCCCGCTGTCTTTCGTCGCGCGCGCACGTCTCCCGTTCCGCCTCGGCAGTCCGTTATTCGTGTTCGTTGTGTTCGTTCGTTTACCCGGTCGATCTGTGTTTTTTCTGTGACAGTGCAGTGAAAAGTGCATCATCAGGTGCTTTTTCCACCAAATCGTTCGTCCCCCTCAGGGACAATGGACGGCGTGGAGGCCTCTCCGTCGCTGTTAGAGGGTTTGCTGTCGTTTTTACGACAGCAATTCCCTCAAGCACTCGACCAATTTTTGAGGACTCCGGAGTCCCAATCAATGGCGTCCGTTGTTATCTCGGAACTTAATTCCGAGAAACCTGTGTCCCGCGAGTCACACGTGCAAAGGGCCCCCGCGCAGGCCCCCCTCCCCGCGCCCGCATCTGCCGCGACCATCGCGCCCCCCGCGACCCCCGCAGCCGCGCATGCCGCAGACCACCTGCGCTCTGCCGCAGCGCCCGCGCCCCCCGCGTCCGTACCCGCCGTGTTACCGGTGCGCCCGCCGCCCGCACCCCCGCTCAACGACGCCCACCGTGTGGCACCAAAGTCACGCGCCTCGTTTTCTCGCGGTCCCGCACCGGGAAAACCGCGTTCGAGCTCTGCGAGTTCGACGACATCGCGTTCGCGTTCGCCCATCCACCGCGTAATCGATTCTCGTCGAGAAATCAACTTAACCACTGAAGGTTCGCAATACCTCAAGGTTGTCCCTCTTTCACCGGCCGATGAAATTACCCCCATGGATGTCGCGCCTCCCGCGAATATCCCCTTAGACCGCGAAGACGATGACGGTTTCATAACCGTCAATCGTAGTAAAAAACGTAAGACCCAGAGGGAGGTCCCCCCCAACCCCGCCCCCACTGCGGGCACAAAACCGACAGTGGCACCTTCCAGCCGCCCTGGGCCACCTTCACAGCGCCCGCCGCCACCCCTGATCATCCGCGAGAAAGCTCATTGGCTTCAACTCGCTAAGGAACTGCCAGGTAAGGCAATCTCCATAAAAGAGGCCCGTGATACCCAACACGGCATCAAAGTTATGGTCACATCTTCAAGTGACCACCGCGCCCTAACTACTCTCTTATGTGACCGTAAAATCGGTTACTACACTTACGCCCTGCCAGAAGAAAAACGCCTTCGGGCTGTAATTCGCGGACTTCCTCAGGAAATTGAAAGTTCCTACATTCTAGAGGACCTTAAGTCCCAAGCCCTACCAGTGCACGAAGTGCACCGTATGCACAGAGGCGACGCCACAAAGTCGCCTCTAAACCTAGTATTGGTTGTCCTCGACCTCTCCCCAGAGGGGAAAAAGATCTTCGAACTTGAGAAGGTCTGTGGCCTCTCTGGCCTTCGTGTGGAACGTCCACACGAAAAACATACACTACGGCAGTGTCATCGCTGCCAACTTTATGGGCACTCTGCCCTTCATTGTCAATCCCGTCCCAGGTGCGTCAAGTGCCTGGGCGACCACGGGACCTCGGAGTGCACTCGCACCCGGGACTCCCCGGAACCACCCAGCTGCATCCTCTGCGGCCAAGCGGGTCACCCCGCTAACTACAGAGGCTGCCCTGCCGCCCCCCGACCAAAACGTAAGGTCGGAAAGGGCAATGCCCAAAAAGGCACTAGAAAAGTGCCGAACAAACCCGAATTCGTGGCGGCCCCCCCTCCAGTGGTAAACCACTGGACGGGTCTTCCCACGACGGAAGCGTTTCCTCCGCTGAGGACCCGTGCCCCAGTGATAGCCGGCCTACCCTCGGCCACCCTCTCCCCCGCTCCCATTTCTAAGGCACCTTCTGGGCCATCGGCCCACCACTCTATAGCGGAGGACTTAGCTTTGGCGACTAAATTCGCCAAGAACTTGCCCTTCGACCTGGAAGAGGTCCAACTCTTGGCTCGGAAACTGAGACAAGTTTCAGAGTCAACTCAACCCTCCCTCCGGGATCAACTCGTGATCGAAATGGATCACGCGTACCTCCTCCAAATACTTAGATCGTTGTAACTAAACAACCTAGTACAAATTATTGTTACCGGTAACAAATGGCGCATGTAGGTAGAAATAAACCACGCTCATTGACTCTGGCGACTTATAACGCCAACGGCCTTCGAAACCAGCGCGACTTGGTCCATGACTTCCTGGTTACCAATCAAGTAGATATACTACTAGTACAGGAGACCTTCCTGAAACCGAGTAATAGAGATCCAAAGATCTCTAACTATCGGGTCACTAGACATGACAGGGTAGGCCGTGGTGGCGGCACCCTGATCTATTTCAGAAGATCCCTACACTGCATGCCTGTAGTCACCCCTCCACTAGAAGGTATGGAGGTATCCGCCTGCAGACTAGCAATGACTGGCCACCAACCTCTAGTCATAGTCTCAGCATACCTCGCATGCCAAAAAACCCTTATTAAAAAAGACCTAGAAGCCCTATTCAACTTAGGCCCGGCTGTTATAATAGCCGGAGATCTGAATTGCAAACACGAGCAGTGGAATTGCAATACCACTAACACCAATGGCAGAGCCCTAATAAATATATCAGACAATCTTTTGTTTGATATACTAACGCCCATGACCCCCACGAGATACCCCCCCAACCGCGACTGGGGGACCCCAAACACTCTCGACCTAGCATTACTGAGGGGCGTAACTCTTCAGTTCCATTCGATCGAAACGATGGACGATATAGACTCGGACCATCGTCCGGTTATCCTTAGATTAGGACCACAGACAGACCAGACATCGGAAACTAGGACCTCTGTGGACTGGTTGAGACTTGGGGACCTCCTCAAGGCAACCAGCTCACAAGATCTGGACCGCATCCCAGATCACATCGGGTCCCGCCAAGACACGGAGAAGGCGATCGAAGCCCTCACCAGCCACCTTCAATCCGCAGTGCGGAACTCGTCCAGGCAGGTGCCAGTGGAGGATGACCGCCACTTATGCCTGCCGGACGAGGTGAGGGTACTGCTGAGGGAAAAGAGAGCCGCCTCCAGAGCTCATGACAGATATCCCACCGAGGATAACAGAATCCGACTCCGCGAACTAGAGCGCGAGGTCAAACTACGTATCCGGGAAGTCAGGGAACAACGTTGGGACAGAACGTTGAGGGATATCGAACCAACTCACCAGGCGTACTGGAAGCTGGCTAGAGCTCTCAAATCAGACACCCTTACTGTCATACCCGCGCTAGAAAGAGCCGACAACACCGAGGCGTTCGATGACGAGGAGAAGGCCGAGTGCCTTGCTCAGAGTCTAGAGCTTCAATGCTCCCCCACTACGCAAAACGTCGACCAGTCACACCTGACGGATGTGGACTCCGAGGTCGAACGTAGATCCTCCTTACCAGCGGAAACCACACTCGACCCGGTCACGATCGAAGAAGTGCAAGATCTGATCAAGTCCCTCAAACCGCGAAAAGCTCCAGGGATCGATGGCATTAACAATCGCGTCTTAAAACTCCTCCCCGCCCACCTAATTATAATCCTGGTGAGCATCTTCAATGCTGCCATAACAAATTGCTCCTTCCCCGCGATCTGGAAGGAGGCAGATGTCATTGGTATTCACAAGCCGGGAAAACCGGCTAATAAACCGTCTAGCTACCGTCCAATCAGCCTACTGAGCGCACTCAGCAAGCTTTATGAGAGAGTCATCCTCTCACGACTTAGAGATTTTGCCTTCAGCAAACATCTATTACCCGATGAGCAATTTGGCTTCCGTGCCAGACACTCATGCGTACAACAGGTGCACCGCATCACGGAGCACATACTATCTCACTTTGCCCATCGCCCCCGCCCTATAGGAACAGCCGCACTGTTCCTAGATGTAGCAAAAGCCTTCGACAAGGTCTGGCACAACGGCTTGATTTACAAGTTGTACCAGTTCGGTGTGCCAGACAGACTCGTGCTCATCTTGCGAGACTTCCTCCTAGGCCGAAGCTTCCGTTTTCGAGTGGAGGGAACGCGCTCGTCCCCTCACCCACTCACAGCCGGTGTACCACAGGGCTCGGCCCTGTCCCCACTACTTTTCACGCTGTACACCAGCGACATCCCAAAAACTCCAGATGTGGAGTTGGCCCTCTTCGCGGATGACACCGCACTCTATACATCAGGTCACAACCGACAAATGGCTTGCGTCCGGCTGCAGGCAGCTGTCACAGAGCTAGGCGAATGGTTTCGCAAATGGAGGATAGAGGTAAACCCGGAGAAAAGCGCAGCAATGTTCTTTTCCCCGGGCACGCTTCGCTCCCCTAAACGCGCTAGCCTTCGCCTAAAAACCATTTCGCTCTACGAACAACAAATTCCCTGGGCAAAGTATACCAAATACCTGGGTGTCACCCTAGATCGGAACTTGCGCTTCAACGAGCATATCACTATAATCCGGAATAGAGCGCGATTTGTGATGGGTCGTTTAGCACCCATGATAGACAAACGAAGCAAAATGTCCCTCAGACACAAGCTTACTTTGTATAAAACATGCATCCGCCCGATCATGACATACGCGAGTGTGGTATTCGGCCATGCCAAGCCTGCCCTTTTAGATAAATTGCAAATCGTGCAGAACAAACTCGTCGTGTCCGCGTCCGATTATAAGCCTCGGCGAAAGGCTCTCGTGCGACGACCGCGTAACGTCCTCACGGACAGGGTCGACGTTATCACAAAACGGCTGGCCCGGATCAGCCCGCCCGCGGTTAGGACGGCAGGCTGGCAGGCACAGACAGACAGACACAGACGGCGGCGTCTCAGACGCCGCCAATCAAGATCTCTCCACGTCTCTGCGAGGGACATGAGGAGACATAGCCCCCCCACAGGATAGACTAGGCGTGTTGCTGGGAAGTTTCTTTCGCCGTTTCTTCTCTCCCAGCCATAACACGTTACGAAACGGCAGTAAGATAGCGTAGGCCGCCGCGAACCGCCGATCCCGGCCCGCCGGGATCCTTCCCCTCGGGCTTTATATTACCCGTCGCCCGTTCTCAATTAGTGCTTTGTGTCGCCCTATGGTGGGCATCATTAAATTCATCCCCCTCTCATGGCAACAGTCCAGCCGAGGTAAAACTCCTTAGGGAGCTCCCTCGAGCAAGTTGCCCCCCCCGGGCTCGAGCGCCTTCGCTTCGCGAAGGCACTCGCCCCAAAAACCCCGGTAAAGTTGTAAGGTCTTCGGACCAACAACATAAAGTCAAGTCCAATAAAAAAAAAAAAACTTACCGTTACCTCATTACAAAAACGTGCGCTGTCGAGCGCGGACCTCTGCCTGCACTATCATTATGGCCTACTCGCGTTCGGAGTAGGCAGTAGTGCAGGCATACCTCACGGATCCCGGGCTCCGGTTGCGTTCTGCAGTCCCGTAGCCCGGTTTCCGCTACCCTTTTGGGTCCCGGGTTCCAGGCGGCGTTCTGCACGCCTGTAACCCGGTTCCCTTTACATGCTGAGTCCCGGGCTCCAGGCGGCGTTCTGCACGCCCGTAGCCCGGTCTCATTTACCGGGATCTAATAGGGTCCTACTTTCAATAAAAGGCAAAACGCTACAACATTTATTCCCTAGTGAGTTAAGGCTTATTACATTTTATATATTTAATTCTTATAATTTATTTTATTTAATTTCAAATTAATAACGGTTAAAAAATAAAATTATATCTATCTCAGTCCGACCCGTCTCTTTCCTGCGCCTAACGGTCGCGTCTACATAATCTATGAGGCTTAGCAAATTATACCTATGTTCTTATCGCCTGTTTAGACGGGTCGGTGAGTTTCATACATTGTGTTCGTCGTCGTCAACACATTATATGATCTCGAACCCATAGGGACGGATCAGACAGGTAATTTGGGGAATTTCACCACCACCTGAATTAGTTTATAATATATGTAAGAATATGATCTTAAATCAATAGTAGTTAGATCAACAGGTAAATTTGGGGAATTTCACCACCACCTGTATTTACTATAATAATAGCAGCCCATAAATGTCCCACTGCTGAGCTCGGGCCTCCCACTATAGGGGAACGGACAGTATACCCGCCACGCTTGTCCAAGGCGGCTTGGCAGGTTTGACACATCGGTTATCTCGATGTGCAGGTTGCATCACGATGTTTTCCTTCACCGTTATTAGCACGGTAATCGTAATCGTAACAATATGCACATTAGGTCAGAAAACTGCCTAAGCGGTGCATGCGTTCCGGCCAGGATCGAACCCGCGCCCTTTGGGTCTGGGACGCGTGCGCTAGCCATTACGCTACCACGACTTAGGTATTTACTATGATATACTACGATATATGTAAATATATCATAGTATATATAGTAGTAGTGATGTAGTATTTACTATGATATATGTAAATATATAATATAATATCAAACCAATAATGGATAGATCAACAGGTAAATTCGGGGATTTTCACCACCACCTGGTATAGTTTGTAATATATGTAAGTATATGATCTTAAACCAATAGTAGTTAGATCAACAGGTAAATTTGGCGAATTTCACCACCACCTGTATATACTATGATATATGTAAATATATAATATAATATCAAACCAATAATGGATAGATCAACAGGTAAATTCGGGGATTTTCACCACCACCTGGTATAGTTTGTATATATAAAGATATCGGACAGGTATATTGGAGGATTTTACCACCACCTGTTTTAGTCTGTAATATATGTGTTTCAGCTCATAAGAACCGATCGTTGATTATACAATCGTTTTTAGGCCAACATTGGGCCCTCAGTGGATATCAACACAAAGAGGACATACCTAGACTATCAGTACAAGCCGACAGTTCCGTTTGGTTGATAGATTCGACCCCTGTCTCACAACTCGTTAAACAGACTTATAGGACATGAAGTCTAAACCAGACAATAACATAGGAAGGCCCAGTTATCCTACGACTGGTTAGGCTTCTAGCCAAGTCATTGTTTAACAATGCGGGAACGATACGAAATCAAAGCAATTCACTAAGAAGCCAACGACTTTGACGACGTCCAACGGTAGATGTACTAACATCTCGTGATCGCTTGCCTAGGGTCGATTCAAATCAACTCACAGGACTTTGGGAACCCTATAGTAAAACGCATTTTGTGAGAGTCGAACGTTGGACTACGATTGGCATCGATGTCTTAAAAACCTCAACACATACCTCACCAGAAGCACAACCAGTGAATCTAGTTTATTTGTTGAGTGTAATGTGTCAAAGAAAATATATATTGTAAATACATATAAAATGTATCGTAAATAATTATTGTATGTTATTGTAAATAGTCTTACATGCAAGTAGTGTACATACTTAAACATGTAAAGCAGGGTTGATATACATAAACCATTAAATATTAAATCCAATAGTATTATGGAATATGTATGCATGCAGCATTTATCCACACATACATAAATACTTATAAAGTAGGGTATCAATAGATATGTAATTATATACATAATAACCCATTAAAGCTTATAAGTTCAATAGTATTATAGAATATGTATGCATGCAGCATATATCCACACATACATAAATACTTATAAAGTAGGGTATCAATAGATATGTAATTATATACATAATAACCCATTAAAGCATATTTCTTACGAAAGCGTTGATTTTTGTGCGGACTGTGGTATAAGATGAAGTAGAAATAAATACGGCGACGTGCTTATGCATTGATATTTAATTGCCAACTGACTTAAGGTAGATACAAAAAACATAATCTATTACATTGCGTTGAGCAAACATATCGCCCCGCAAAGGGCTATTAAGACCTTTCAATAAATAAATGATACGCAATTCCAGAGAATACAAATTCATGCAACACATTAGGTAATATAATCAGATTTACGCAAATTAATTATTGTACTATAAAAATACAAGAAATTGCGTTCAGAAACAAAAAATACAAAATTGTTTATAGTCAAAACTACAACAAATTGTATATAATAATAGATTAAATTTATACATGCAAATGGAGTTATCAATAGGATCAAAAATAAATGAAAATTATTATTTTTACAATAAATAGAACAGTATCAATAAGTTAAGATGTAGAGGTATCAATTGGCATAAGGCATAATTTTGTGATGGGTCGTTTTAAAATATGATCGCTACTCTTCACGCTATAAACTCTAGTTATCCCATCCTGTCCAGGATGTTTCTCTACTATGCGTCCCAAATGCCACTTTCCTGGAGGAAGACCATCAGTTTTTATTAAAACAATTTGTCCAATATCTAGCTCGTCTACTCTCTTTAACCATTTAGGCCTTTGCTGGAGTCGTGAAAGATATTCCTCTTGCCATTTATGCCAAAAATCATTCAGGACCTTTTGTGTATAGCGCCAACGGGACAAATAGCTCATAGATGCAAATTTTTCTGTCGGAGAAGGTACTGTAGTAGGAGCCTCGCCAATCAAAAAGTGACCGGGAGTAAGAACGTCAAGGTTATCCACGTTTTTATCGTCTATCGGACACAAAGGTCGTGAATTTAAACAGGCTTCTACTTGACACAAAACCGTAACCATTTCCTCATAAGTCAAGTGTGCGTTTAGAGTTCTTTTCAGGTGGTATTTCATGGACTTGACGCCCGCTTCCCAGAGGCCTCCAAAATTTGGGCTATACGCTGGGATGAAGTGCCACTGTGTACCTTCTAATGCTAAGGTTTCAGAAATTACACCCTGAAACTCTAATTCAGCTTCTTTCCAGGCCAGCAATAGTTCTTTATTAGCTCCTACAAAATTCCGTCCCTGGTCACTCCAAAGATGATGACACCGACCTCTTCGTGAAACAAAACGTCTAAATGCTCCAATAAACGCTTCAGATGTCAAGTCTCCAACAAGTTCCAAGTGAATGGCCTTTGTAACCATGCAAATAAAAAGGGCAATATAACACTTAGTAGTCTTAGCCCCACGGCCTCGTGTCATTAATACTTGATATGGTCCGGCAAAATCCACTGCGCTATTGATAAATGGTCTGGCAGGCGTTACTCGTACCTTCGGCAAGTCTCCCATTAGTTGTGTTCTCATTACTGCATTCTGCTTTGCACATATCAAACACTTATTTACACAAGCCTTTATACTTCTTTTAGCATTGATTATCCAATATTTAGCTCTGAGGTAATTCAACATTAATTGTATTCCTCCATGTAATGTCTTCTTGTGAGCATCTGCTACAATTAATGCAACAAGTGGGTTCCTGGTGTTTAATATTATAGGATGTTTCTTATTCTCTTCTAGATTCGCGTGACGAAGCCTACCACCAACCCTGATAATGTTGCTAGAATCTAAATAAGGATTGAGTGATTTCAAATTACTTTTTCTTTTAACTTCACCCTTAATTTTCAGATCTTCCATTTCTTCTGCAAAATTTTCTCTTTGTACGATTTTTATGCAAGTTTTTAATGAGTGTTCTAATTCTTCCGCATTTACTTCGTAGTCTAAATCTTTTCGTTTCTCTCCTTTATTTTGCAGGAATCTTTTGCAGTACGTTATAGTTATTAAAAGTTCAGTGAGCGTGTTAAAATCTCCAAATTTGGTAAGTAAATCCCTTTTTTCCTCTAAATTGTGTTCAATTTTCGTGTTTACTATAAAACCTCTTCTCTTTTCTAAATTTGTTTCCAAACCTTTCATTTTATTCATTTCTATTTTTTCTCCTTTCAGATAGTCGGGCCCTTGCCACCACAAAGTATGATGTGCTAACTCCGATAATAATATTCCTCTTGAAGCTACATCGGCAGGATTATCCTCGGATCGTACATGAAACCATTTACTTCCAATGTTGTCTATGATCGTAATGATTCGATTTCTTACAAATGTTTGCCATCTGGCTGGATCGCCTTGTAACCAAGACAAAACTATAGTAGAATCTGTCCACGCGAAAATGTTTTCCTTAGGGATGCGTGTTGCTTCACTAACTTGGTTTAATAACTTTGACAAAAGCACTGCACCGCATAATTCTAGCCGTGGTAATGAAAGCGATTTTACCGGGGCAACTCTAGTTTTGGCAGCGATGAGACTGACCTTATACTTCCCATCATCATTACGAACTCTCAGGTAAGCTACAGCGCCATATGCTCTATCCGAAGCATCGCAGTAACCATGTATGGTAACATACTTCAAATTTTCCCTTGTAGTGAACATCCATCTTTCCAGTTTTATATTTCTTAAATTTTCATAACTGTTTCTTATATCTAACCATTCTATTCTTGTTTCAGGATCCACTTCGACATCCCAACCGACTCCTTTCAACCATAATCTTTGTATCATAATTTTTGCAGGCAGAAGAGCTGGAGCTAACCAACCCAATGGATCGAAAAGGCGTTGAATCTCTGCTAATATCACCCTCTTTGTTATTACTTCATCAGAAGCAGGAAGCTGAAGGTGATATTGAAATTTATCTTCACCCATATTCCAAGATAGTCCGAGAGCCTTTATTGTTCCATCAATACTGATGTTCATGCTTACCTGTGAACTCCTCTTGGAGGGTTCTATTTCTTTTAAAAGTTCTAGACTATTGGAGGTCCACTTTTGTAATTGCAACCCTCCTCTTGCTAGAATTGCTGTAAGGTTCTTCGCTAAGTTTATAGTTTCACCAATAGTATCACCTCCCGACATGACGTCATCCATGAAAAAATCTTCTTTTATTGTTTTAGCAGCTAATGGGTAAGGTTTGCCTTCATCTTCTGCTATTTGGTGAAGAGTCTTGACAGCGAGGTATGGAGCACAAGCGGTACCAAAGGTTACTCTTAATAGGCGGAAATCTTGCACTCCTCCTTTATGGTCAAACCAAAGAAGCCGTTGATAGTCTGTATCTTCTCTTGTAATTAATATTTGTCGATACATCATTTGAACATCAGCGGTGAAACAATAACGTTGCATTCTCCATCTCATTATTATAGACCTCATGTCTTCTTGCATTTGTGGACCTACCATCAATTCATCATTCAGGGATATATTATTAGACCCTTTCGAAGATGCGTTGAACACAACGCGAACTTTGCTAGTCTCCTTGTCTTCTCGTACTACCGCATGATGGGGTAGATATACAGCAGGATGATATTTTTCATTGTCAGATACCCTTTCTAAATGGTTTAATGTTATGTATTCTTCTAGCACTCTAGTGTATTCTTCCTTAAGTTTTATATCCTTTTCAAAACGTTTTTCAAGTTGTTTAAGTCTCTTCATAGCGATATCTCTCGTGTTTCCATCAGTACATTTAGGTTTCTCATTATTAAATGGTAATTTAACTATATACCTTCCTTCTTCATTTCTAGTATAAGTTTCTTCATATAATCTTTCACAAGCTTCTTCTTCCTTTGTATGTTTTTTCTTAAGATCAGGTTCTATTTCCCAAAAATTCTTTAACATTGTGTCAACATCAACGTGATGATACATAACGGTTATTTCTTCAAGAGGATTTGCATCATGTATTGTCCCAAATAAGATCCACCCGAGATTTGTATTTTGTGCACATGGGGAACCAGGGGGACCTTTGACTATTTCACTCTTCCAAATTTGGGAACAAACTTCTACACCTAGAAGTAGATCAATGTTTCCTTTTTCATAAAAGTTAGGGTCGGCTAAATCAAGACCTCGCAAGTGTGTCCAACCTTGCGCAGGGGGTTGTATAGATTTCGTCGGAAGCTGTGTAGTTAGTCGCGTGGCCATAATGTAAGCTTTGATACTAAGTTTAAATTTCTCATCTTGACTTGACAGTAACTCAATATTGACCACATGAGTAATTGTAGTCTTCGTTGCACCTACACCCGTTATGTTTCCCCTTGCAGGTATTCTCTTGACTTTAAGTACTTGTGCTGCCCTTTCACTAATAAAGTTGGCCTGGGATCCGGTGTCTATTAAAGCGCGCAATACTGTAACGAAACCTTTTTCATCTCGAACAGGGACCAATGCTGTAGCTAGCAGAGCTGTGGAATTTTTTGCTAGAAAATGTGTAACTATCTCGTCGCTCGTGACCTCGCCGTTTTCTCTTAATTCGTTTTCAGTTTCTTCTATACGACTGTGGTGAGATTGAATATTGTTGAGTGGTTCGAGGTTTTTATGTTCATGTAGCAACGAATGGTGCCGTCTCTTGCAAATACGGCATGATGAAGGGACACGACACTTCCAAGCAGAATGACCTTCTATCAAGCAATTGTAGCATAAGTTTTTACTTCTGACGAATTCACTTCTGTCTTTGGGTTCTAATTTACTAAATTCTTTACAATGACTCAAAGTGTGGCTTTCTTCACATTTTGTACAAATTGGAAGTGCAGATGTCGATGCCACATAAAATGACTTGCCCTTAACTGTGTAATTCCTCTCTCTCATAGTTGGTGTGAAATGATTAGTGAAAACTAGCTCCAACGTGCTGAATCTTCCTTCTAAAAATAGCTTTAGGTCGTGCCATGTAGGCAAATCGTTTGCCTTCAAATTATATGCGTGCTCTTCCCAGCTTTTATGTGTGTCTACGTCCAATTTTTGCACGACGTGGTAAACTATAACGGGATCCCACGATGTGACAAAAACACCTTCGTTGGTTAAATTATTCAAGCATTCTTCAGTGGTATCTAATAGACATCTTATTTGACTCGCCGTTTGAGCCATACATTTTTTCTGCCCAAATAACCGTTTTAATAAACCGTTGACAATCAGTCTTTTGTTACCGTAACGTTTCTTTAGAGACTCCCATGCCTGTTCATAGTTATTTTCAGTGACCTGGATGTGCTTAAGTAAGGTTTCCGCATCACCTTTGACACTTAACTTTAGATAGTGTAATTTTTGCACTTTACTTAAAGATGGATCATTATGTACTAATGATGTAAAAAGGTCATTGAAAGAACTCCACTCTTCATAATTTCCAGTAAAAATGGGTAACTCTATTCTAGGCAAATTGGCAATCACCTGATGAGGTTGTTGTATAGCCGGTGATGATGATGACGTTGCGCCCGAAGGCCCAGGTCGGTTCAGCATATCTTTTAAATCCGCCTTTAAACTTAAATATAGGTCCTCAATTGTGTAATATTCGTCGTTCACTAAGTATGGAATTGTCAGATGTTTCTCTTTTGGTACTTCTCTGATAAGAGCAGTGTGCGCTTTGACAAATTTACTCCAGTACTCATTAATGCATTCAATTTTACTTTCTACATAACCCGTTGTCAATCTGTGCTTTGGGCATTTCTTTAGGTTAACGTGATTTTTTCTAAAAACATTTTCCATATCTTCAATAACTGCTAGGTTCTCCATGTCGTATAAATTCTTTGAAACGTATTTTAATTAAGTACTGGTATATAAAAGTCACTTTAACTGTCAATAACTTTACGAAATAAATGTTATTCAAAATACATACAAAACTCGTCAATTCACTAATGACTCAATACTTTTTATCTTTTGTTACAATGCGGCGGGCAATGAGTCACGTACGTAGTAAGTCGGTTCACTTAATCCGTGCCGAAGTCGACCATATGTTCTTACGAAAGCGTTGATTTTTGTGCGGACTGTGGTATAAGATGAAGTAGAAATAAATACGGCGACGTGCTTATGCATTGATATTTAATTGCCAACTGACTTAAGGTAGATACAAAAAACATAATCTATTACATTGCGTTGTATTATGTATAAACATTTAGTGATATAAGTATTGAACCTATGTAATAGTATCTAACCCTTGGACTATAATAACACATAAGTGTTATAATATTTAAATATTGTTTATATCACATACATAACAAACTATTTAACAAGTTCTTGAGATGAACCATTTTTAAGCCTGTACCATTTTGAATAACCTTCTGCGAAAGAGGCTAGGTTTATTTCATATGTAATGAAAACATAGTTTAAGGGCAGTCATAAACCGTTAAAGTAGCACTGTAAAATTTATTTAAAATTTACTTCGTATTAACCAGTAGATGGAAGACGAGCTTCAGGTTATTTATGATAATTCTTAGTTAATGATTTAGTTATTATTTATACAAGTTCCCATAGATATCGTTCAATGTTCCTACCGCTTATTCGATATTTTACGACGCACTAATAATAATGGATTGGCCAGTTCCTATATATATATCATATCTAATGAACGCTTAAACACTTATAATTAATGATTAATCAACGCATTAATAATAACGTTTTGCCGGTTCCTATACCAGTGCCTAACGAACGTTTCAACCGCCTACCTACTTATAAATAACGACTAAACCAACGCACTGGAAATAACGTTTTATCCGCTACCTATATACTAGTATCTAATGAACGTTTAAATCGCTTATAATTAACGACTAATCCTATACGCATTAATAATAACGTTTTGCTCGATTCCGTTTATACCAGTGCCTAATTTCCGCACTTAAATCTAAGGCCGTTCGTATCACTCTTACAAACTAACGCATCGCAAATTACCGTAACGCCTTAAAATTATACGCAATCTTACTTACTACATTAACCTTATAACCGCCCTACCTACTTATAAATAACGCCTAAACCAACGCACTAGAAATAACGTTTTAGCCATTTCTATATCAGTATCTGATAGACGTAATTCGCTTACAACTAACGCAAACCCTATACGCTTAACCTAAACGTTCAGCTATTTTTCGTACATACATACATACATAACTTCACGCCAGTTCCCTTGCGGGGTAGGCACGAACAACAGAGTGCCATTTAGGCTTATTCTTACACACCTCACTTGCCTCTTTGACATTCATAACTCTTGTCATGCAAGCTCGTCTGTTCTTAAGGCTCCTGACATCACCTTCTGCTAGTACACGATCAATTTGATCATGGAAGGTGTGTCGTGGCCTTCCACGACTTCTGCATCCATCCACTTTTGCATTGTATATCTGTTTAGTCATTCTTTCATCATGCATTCTTTCCACATGCCCGAACCACCGGAGCATTCCTTTCCTTACCTTCACCCCGACACTCTCTTTCAGACCAACTCTCTTTCTTACTTCGGTATTACGAACGCGGCCCGCGAGCGTCACTCCGCAAATTTTGCGCAGTGCTCGCATCTCGACTGCGTTTACTCTACTTTCATGCTCTCTCTTCCATACCCAACTCTCGCATCCATACGTGAGCGTAGGTACCAGCACCGCTTTGTGTATGGCGAGCTGGGCCTTCTGGCTGAGGTTCTTAGCGCCTAGAAGTTTACCTAACGCTCCATTCACACTATTCCCCAAATTCACTCTTCTTTCTATATCAGCGGTGTACCTTCCATCCCTGCTAAAAGTACATCCAAGATATACAAACTCATTCATTTGCTCTAGCATAACATCATCGACCATTATCCTTGCATTCGTTCTGGTTTCTTCTCTTTCAAACACCATAACCTTTGTTTTCTTCGCATTTAAATGTAAGCCTCTCGCCTGACAGTCATCTTTCATCATTGTGACTAGTGTTTGCAGTTCTGATGGCGATTCGGCTAAAAGCACGGCATCATCCGCATAAAGCAAGGTTCTTACAACTAGATCACTCATCCGCACCCCAACATCCATCAATCTTATTCTCTGGAGACAATCGTCCAGATATAGGATGAACAGCAAAGCCGACAGCACGCAGACCTGGCGGACGCCAATATTGACGTCAAACCAGGGCGACAGGCTGCCTTCCACTCGCACGCATGCCATACAGCCCTCGTAAGTGGACTGCACAGCACGCATCAATTGGCCATTAATCCCATATCCGGGCAATATGTCCCAGAGGTCCTTCCGCACAACCCTGTCAAATGCTTTCTCTAGATCCACAAAACCGCAGAAAACCTTCCGGCCCATAGCCAGCTGCTTCTCTACGATATTGCGGAGAGAGAAAACTTGATCCATACATCCCCTTCCATTTCTGAAGCCACCTTGTGCATCCCACAGTAATCCATCGGATACAACTCTCATTCTCTTTTCAATAATCTTCGCATACACTTTAGATGCTGTGCTGATCAAACTGATGGCTCTGTAGCTGGCGCACTCCATACGTGACCCCTTGCCTTTATACAAGGGCACGATGACAGCGCGCCTCCAGTCCTTGGAAACCTTTTCCGTCCTCCAGCACAAGTTGCATAAGGACAGGAAAGCGTCCCGGACGCAGGTTCCACCATATTTGATCATCTCAGCAGACACACTATCGATTCCTCCTGCCTTTCCATTTTTCAGACTTCTTATCGACCATTCGATCTCTTCCAAAGTGATCTCGGATGCTGACTCCTCGGAGTCAGTCACAGACTCAGTCGTGGTGCCAGCATCCGGTATATTATCATACATTTCTCTAAAATATTCACTCCATCGCGCTAATACCTCTTGTGGGTTAGCAAGAACGTCCCCTGTTTTGATTTTATTCTTTCCATTCTGGAAGCTGACGAACAACCCCGAGACTTCTTAACCTCTCTCCAAAAGAGTTTGGTATTCGCCTCGAAGTTCTCCGTCAGCTTCTCTTCTTTCAATTTTATTCTTTCACGCTTCTCTTTCACTAAAGCTTTGGTTTCATTCTTGCAGAGGCGATAAATTTCTTTCTTCATCTCTTTCATACTGTCATTCTGTTGCAAGGAAGCAACATAATCCAGCCAGGCTTTTCTTTTTCTCTCTACGCTGGATTTAACATCCGCGTCCCACCATTCATCACCTTTCGTTGTTATGTGCCTCTTCGCGCATCCACATGCTTCTTTTGCGCTTTCCACTATACTTTCTTTCATACTATCCCAGTCATTATCCACATCTAAGTCGGAGAAGTCCGCTTTTGCAAGCCTTTCTTCGACTAGGCGCGCATACATACTCCTTACACTAACATCTTCCAATTTTTCACACTTTATTCTTTCAAGCTCCCCGAAATTGGTACGCATTCGCCAGCGCCTCCACTTCTTGAAAAGGCCCACAAACCGGCTTATCACCAGGTAGTGGTCCGTTTCAAGAGTGGAGCCTCTGTAGGCTCTTGTATCCATTATTGTGTTTCGGAGGAGACTATCAATTAAAATCAGATCAATCATACTTTTCTGATCATTCATTCTCCATGTATACGTGTGAATATCCTTATGATGGAATAGGGTGTTCGACACAAGCAAGTTTCTTTCCATGCATACGTCTATGATTGGCCTACCAGCATCGTTCACTCTCTTGTCACCATAGGGTCCAAGGACAGCCTCAAGGCAGTCTCGTTTGGTCCCCACCCAGCCATTAAGATCACCACACATAATTAGTCTTTCGTTCCCTTCTGCCAGATCCAGAATTTCTCTCACAGACTCCCAAAACTTCTCGAGTTCTTGGGGATCCGCTGAGCTTACGGGAGCATAAGCTGCGACCAGAAAAACTCGCGTGATCCCCAGTTTTAGGCGGACCCAGAGAAGTCTCGGGTTCACCAGACAATAAGCTTTTACTCCAGACACAAAGCGGGATGAGAGTAAGACGCCTACCCCCCCCACTTGCACTCTCGTCCAGGTCCACGCCGGACCACAGAGCAAGCATGCCACCGGGGAGGTCATCGATGTCGCACCCCTTCCGCTTTGTCTCTGTCAGACATAAGGCATCCAGGCTTCTCTCATTCATTATATCAATCATTTCGTCCATCTTATCTTTCATTCCACCTCTTACATTCCACGTGCCTATACGGCACTCTGCTCCTCTCGACCCGCCAGGTTTGGCGCTGCGTGAAGGGTGGCGGCCCCCTTCGCCGCATGCGCGAGAATCCACACCGACGGGGGCGCATCGGTGAGCGTCGCCTCCGGGGGACGCCCTATCGTGCACTGCACTCGGGTGAACTCTGGTCAGAATTGTGGCCCTCTAGGCCAGCGGGGATCGCGACGTGCACGCTTCTGACATGACCCCCCATTTTTCGTATATACCCATTTATAATTGCCGCACTTAAATCTAAAGCCGTTCGTATCACTCTTACAAACTAACGCATCGCAAATTACCGTAACGCCTTAAAATTATACGCAATCTTACTTACTACATTAACCTTATAACCGCCCTACCTACCTACCTATAAATAACGCCTAAACCAACGCACTAGAAATAACGTTTTAGCCGTTTCTATATCAGTATCTGATAGACATAATTCGCTTACAACTAACGCAAACCCTATACGCTTAACCTAAACGTTCCGCTATTTTTCGTTTATACCCATTTATAATTGCCGCACTTAAATCTAAGGCCGTTCGTATCACTCTTACAAACTAACGCATCGCAAATTACCGTAACGCCTTCAAATTATACGCAATCTTACTTACTACATTAACCTTATAACCGCCCTACCTACCTACCTATAAATAACGCCTAAACCAACGCACGAGAAATAACGTTTTAGCCGTTTCTATATCAGTATCTGATAGACGTAATTCGCTTACAACTAACGCAAACCCTATACGCTTAACCTAAACGTTCCGCTATTTTCCGTTTAAACCCATTTATAATTGCCGCACTTAAATCTAAAGCCGTTCGTATCACTCTTACAAACTAACGCATCGCAAATTACCGTAACGCCTTAAAATTATACATCTTATCCGCCCTACCTAAATTAGATTAGGCTCCCATAGATTAAATAATAACCATATTTAAAATCTGAAAAACGTAAATAATTAAAATTAATAAGTTGGCGGTAGTGCTAATTATAAAACCCTTCAACAATACAATCGTTGCACAAATTGAATATAACTTGAGAATCCCTGTCCGTTTGATCAAAAACTCACTGAAGTCGGGAGCTCCTGTCCCGACTTACCTTAGTCCTTGGAGATTCTAAGACCAAATATCAAATAAAATCCACGGCACTGGTCTCCTACACTACCGTACCTCCCGACACTAGGTATTCTATTATGTATACGCAGATCGCGAAATTTAAGAAAATATTACTGATTCAATCAAGCCTACAATACCAGGATTAATTTACACGTAACGGCTCCACTAATATATCATTGTTTTATTTTTTTAAGCAATCTAACGTAATTCAACAATATTTAAAGCAAATCAATACCCCTTTTATTCTACATTTGTTACACTAAATTTGTTGCATCAGACATGTTTTGCTGGAAATAATTTATTAGTTTATGTTATCTGAATTAATTTTACATCAAATTTTATTATAACTTAACCGAAACTATTGCTTTATAAAACTTAAAAATATTAAATTCCCTAAACAAACCATCTCTTAAAATTGTATATTTTAAATTGGATTTTCTATCATTTAATTTCTTGTATAATTTCCATTTTCTCATTTTTTTTATATCAAATTAAGAAGGTAGATTTATTTTTGAATATTTTTAATGAATTCATCATCGTTTCATTTAGCGAATCCATGTATTTATTTTTTTGATGATTTAAAAGAAGGTAGACTTTTTTTTTAACGCGACGTTTTATGATTACATTAAAATATTACATTATTTCCCGTATTAATTTGGTAATGAACAAGATATTAGAAATAACTTTTCACGAGCCGTTTGTATGATTTTAAAGCAAATTAAACAATAGTCTATTAATTAAAATCGCACGAACTCACGTAATTTCTTACATTTTAAAATTTATTTAACCACGACTACAAATTACCCTTTTGATTTTGATTTAATTAGAACTGATTGAATCACCTAGCTATTCTACTCTAAATCGAAATATAAATGATTTAACTTTACCGCAGGCCTCCTCGACGACGCAGCACTGTTAAATTATTTAATTTTTTATTTAATTTAATAATTAATTACCGGCGCAGAGCGGCAGCGCTTTAGCCCTAGGAATGGCCACTAGGGGGCGCTAGTATCCGACTAGCAGCACTTCGTGGTAGTAAAATATCACGTTGACTGTCCCCATTCTTCTCCACCCCTTGGTATTTATATTTTTTTCACCAGTCCCCGTAACTTTCCTACTCTTGCATCATCTTTTCCCTCCCAATGCACCCCCCTCGTATTCGCACCACTTATTTTTCAACTAATCATAAAACAGCATTGCTTTTTACATGTTAATTTGTAAAATTAGAACTTCTAATCATTGTATTATAATAAAACCTTTTTAAACTATTTTGCTATCTTCTGATATAAATATTTTATACGTATTTCTAATAAGTTCCGAAATATTCCATATTAAACGATACGACATCGCTAAAACGCCCCTTACTTAGCATTCGTATTTTGTATTTCCCTTTCAATAACTTCTTGTTTTCCTACCTATGACGTTTATTACTTTATGCACTATTAATTATTTAAATTTTAACTATTTTATCTAATCACAAAATAGATATATTTCTTTAATAATGTAAATTAACTATAAAATGCTAATTCCTTATTTTTCAAAACTACCCTCTTTTATTTAATTATTTCCTACTTCACATATTTATTCATTTCCCAATTACATTTACCATAGAAGTTTTAATATTTAATTACTAATTTCTGTATATAAATTTATATTTTTAATTGTAATAACTAATTGTATACCTATAAACCTATATTGATAATTTCTCATCTTTATTGTGAGGTGTTATTGGCTAAATTATTTTAGTTTATTCCTTTTATCTTTAAATTTCCAATTCTAATCGACTTTTACAAGTGATGTTACTCCTTCTGCATTAATCTAGCATATCTATTCATAAGTTTCTTAACTCTTAACTCCTTTTTAACAAGGTAAAATATCTTAAACCATTTTTGTGAATTTTTCTAAATCACATTTCTGTTTTTACCAATAACTTATTCATTCTCTAACATTTCTAAAATTTGTTAATTATACTACAATATACATGTTATCTAACGTCTGCAAATCACTAACTACTTACTCCAGTGTGTAAACTTTACTCATATTTTGATTTCATAACATAATTGTCTATTTTTCCAGAGATATGCTTTTGTTCTTTGAACTTGCTATCAAATGCAAAACACATACTTCCTCACGGAACCCAAGAACAACACGCTCTCCACAAACATATACTGAAGTGTATATTCAGCAAATAAGAAGAAAACCCTAAAGTGTTAGCTATTTTTCCAGAATGTGTTTTGACTGCTACACTAATCAATGAATCCTGCATTCCCAACATAATAAAGGTAACATATTTTGTTAATTCACCATAGATTAGATGCTTGTGGTTATTTCTAATGCATTTTGCATGCCCTAATCTCTGAATTTCCGAAGAAAATCAGAATTTCAAAATGCAACGCCCCCATGTTAACATATTTTTGTTTCAGCGCCATCTATTATCGCACGCTGAAACTACATGAAAATGAAGAATGTCTGACAACGATTTATATGAATTACCCAAGTTAATGACGCCAGATGTCATCATTCTTGATTTAATTTTAATATATCCTATTAAAAGAATGTCATTATCATTTTTATTAATCAATATTCGATTGATTGAATATGTAATTTAATATATTCAATAAACTACACGCTGTAATTTAATATATTCAATAAAATACACGCTTCTCACATGTAATTAGTGTCTTTAATTGAAATTTTGATTATTTTATTTACATATATGATTTTAATTGTATTTTTATATCAAACCCCCACCTTTTGACAACGTTGGGTCCGTCACAAGCCTCATCAAAGATATATAATATTTAATAGCATGGCTAGATTAGCTTAGTGTAATAAAATATAATATGTAAAATATATTATTATTTAAAAATAATTTTCAGTAATGAAACTATTTTTTTTTTTAAATAAGTACTGCTCAAAATAAAACAATGAAGACATTATACAAAAGGAAACTATTGCCTATTGTGTGTGTAAAATAACCTATTAACAATTTTCACAGATTATTATCTATAAGGCTTGCTATTTACCTCATAAACAAATATTCATATTTCTTCTTTCACATATAACCATAGTATAAAAGGAACAAAAATAATATTGTGTTTTAAATTCTTAGACATATATTAATATACAGAATTAAATACACCTATATAGATTTTACCTGTACGTGTCGTGCAACTATTACAGACTTATTCATATTGAGTTAGAGTAAGTATGAACGCTTTCAGGTTTTTTAAGAAGTATTCAAACTTACTCTAACACAATAACACAAATAAGACCATTTATGTTTATTTTGGGTTGGTAATGTACTTTTACAACAAATAAAAAATCTCAGCAGATAAGAGTGAAGGAAGATAGATATATACTAAAAAACAAACATTCATATGTATGTATGTATAGAAATTGTAGATTTAGTAAGTGAAAAATTTAAGATTGAGAGAATTTGATAATCACCTGAACAACATCTTTTTAGATTCTTCAGAGAAAAAGTAGATACACGGTTTGTTTGTTACGCCAAGAAACATTGTTTTGATTTCAAAATAAAATACCATTTACCAAACTTTGCAAATGCATTTCGACTTCCACTTTTAATTTCTTCCTCAATAGATAGAGAAGTATAAGGAAAGGTATCCAAGTACTTGTTTTTATCTGCTCATTTTCACAAGTTTAATATTTGCTTTTTAATCCCATGTATTTTAGTCCTTATGTTATATCTTGCTGGATAGTTGAGCACTTCGGAAAATGACCGTCTGAATATGTTACACACGTTAAAAAGAAAGAATAATCAGCAGATATTTGTAAAAAATATCAACAAAACAATATAAGTTCACTCAATAAAAAGTTTTCATTTCTCTGCACTATAATGGCGGTCACTGATGGACGGTGCACAAACTACTATGGATACTACGTATCAGACGGTTCACTCCCACTGAAGTAGGAAACCTATGGAAATGAAACGTCAATAAAAAATGCGTGCCACTATGACGTCATCTGGCCACTAAACATGGCAGTTTTAGTGCTGCCCAGAAGATTTTAATGTTATTAGGTTTTATCGATAAACGTCCTTGGCTCATTTTATTTTCAATATTATTGAGTATTAATTATTTGTAGAATTTATACTTTAATAGGAAGTAAGTATATTGTTATGTGCAAAGATACTTTGATTTAGATGTGTGAAATCTACGTGTTTCAAATTTATCAAGTAAACGATATGACGATTTTTAAAAGTTGCTACACTGATTTGATAAAGTTGTCGTTTGACAACTCAGTGACCACAAAACATAAACATATGGCGTAGTACAGTGCCATCTGCCCATCTCTAGCATGCTAAATTTTATCGTCGTTTCGTATGTTGCCGTCTCGCTCGTACTTGCGGATATGCCGGAAAGGGATGGAAGCTTTATGTCGGCGATAAAACGTTAGCATGCTAGCTAGCTATGCTGTTTTGGATATCAAAATAAGAGTACGTGTTTTTCTTAGGAAAAACACGTACTCTTATTTTGATATCAGATTAATTAGATTGTAATAGAGAGGTAAGTAGTCTAAACTACTTACCTCTCTATTACAATCTATTTTAATTGCGTTGCTGACTCTAAGTCCGTAACACATTTTTTTTTTTGTTTTTGAGGCGAGGGAAAATGCTTAACCGATTTACGCACAAACTGGGTCGTTGCTAGGGGAACGACACGCGTCGGTCGGGGGCGATAACACTGCAGCAATAGTATGCTCTTGGCAGCGCTCCGTCCGCGATCGACGTCACAGAATAGTGTGGAAGACTCCAAGCGTTGCTACACGAGCGAGCAACCCCAATACCCACTAAAAACCCCCTCCTCCCTGACGACCCTGCGCTTTGTATGGGTTGGAAAGGCTGAGATTTAGAACATAGTTACGCCCAACCGATCCAGCGCAATAAATTGCCTGGAGTGTGCCCTGGGAGAACACACCCCACTTCGTTGTGCGGGGGTAGAAGGTCCTTTGCTCTCCTAGCAAGCTAAAGGCCCCCCGCGGTACACGGAACCTAACTCAGGGAGGGAAGTAATGCGCGTACCTGCCTCTCCGGGTGCCAGCTGAAGGCCGGCGACCTCGAGAAGACGCATTGGCACGCGCTGCAGGACTTCTCACCCTGTCTCGTTCTGCGGCCTCCTTGAGTGACATTACTGTCTCGCAAAAAGTAACCGCAGCCCCCCAATTGTCGCTGCTCTGCAGCATGGCCTTGACCAAGTCGCAGAGCGAGTCGACTGGAAGTCCGTAACATATTACCGCAACGCACCTCAAGATAGGTGCGCTGCACCATAAATGAGCGATTCAAATTTTAAACTTATTAAGGGACCGCGTGATAAAAAAAAACAAAACATCTTCAGAACATTTATTTAATTACAAACGTCATTCCTTATGACTTCCGCTCTAAAATCACTTAATTATTAAAAATTTAACAAATTTACAATAATTTTTATTAAAGTAAATCTAATAAAGGCATAAGTTTATAATATGAGTTTTATTTGTACCTTAGATGTTTTACATGGAATACAAAATTCAAAGAAGTGACACCATCAGTTTTGGTTTATTCCTCTAAAGATGTCAAAGCATATTACTTTTATATAAGTAGGTTCAATATCTTCACTATAAAGAGTCTGTATATACAAAATCTAACATCTTCTCTTGACGCTAAGGAACAGCAGAGTCCTTAAATGTGCAGCATTTACCAAGGTAGAGGTGTCAGGACCGGCCAAAACAGGAATTGTTTCCAACTGGTTTTCTTTTAATATGCCAGTTTTATGTTGGCTGGCATGTCGCTGCAAAATATTGAAATATTAGTTTAGAATAATTGTGTCCACAGTATTTTTTTCATAAAATTTGCTTAAATTATGACATTATCATTCAAATTGGGCAAATACATTTCTTGGATGGAATCACAGCCACAAAACCCATAAGTTTTTCTAAAATAGTTATATAGAATGAGAATGACATAGACTACAACTAGTCGTAACTAGCATATCAGTAAAAATGTAGCAGCAACAAGTATATCAAAGGCTAAAAGTAAAAGTACAAATTTCAATTATACGAGCAGTCTCCATGAGGGTGATAGGCACGAGAAGACATATTAAGGCCTTCGACTGCGAAGACGGAGCAGGAATTATTATAATAAACCGACAGTCCAACGACTGTCCTGCTGATCATCGTCGCACCATACAAAACTTGTATATTAATTTTGATCCTTTTATAGCACGTTTTGTTGTAAAATAATATGTATGTATTAAAATATGTATATAATAAAAAAAACGTATATCAATACTAACTATAAAAGTATATACAGTATTAACTTACTCTTACAAATTTGAAGGGCACGGCATCATCTCGTAGTCGAGTCACATCCAGAGTTTTGTTGAAACATTTATCATCAAAATGTAGCGAGCAAATATAAATATATTTTGCATTTGGCTTTATATTTTCCATTCCAATGGCTTTCAGCCACTTTTTCTTTATACGCTCATTTCTTGGGAACCTATAAAATATGTTTTAATTATTATTTTTGTATGTTTTAAGCGGGGTAGCATGATAAAATAAGAAATTTTATATAAGCAATCATATTATATCGATATCAAAGTCGATAAATAATGTACAACCCCAGCTAATAAATTAACATTATTTAAGCGTAAAAATATAGTTAAATAAGTTAAATACATTCATGACCTATAACTGCACATAAGAACCTTGCTAATTATAATGAAAATCTTCCTTTATTTTCCCGGCAACATTAACAATAAGCAATATTTTTAATGTTATTTACAGCGTACCTGTGTATGGTTAAAGATGACTGATTTGGTGTTTCTCTTATGCCGCACCCTATTACACTACACACGGGCACATCTGCGACGTAATTATTTATATTTGGCTTCAATTATTTGAAATCACAAGCAAAATATTGAAAGATAATTAGTTATTTTTATTTATACCACGACTTTTTGACAAGACAAGTACCGGCTGCACTGACTGATAATGACATTTGGTGCACTAAACATGGCGGATTTTCGGCCTCATTAGGTATTTACGTATATTCATGTTCCACTTAATGTACGCACTGAAATACTGTTATATTATTTTCCTGCGAGTTACAGTGCTGAGTAAGAACGAGATAGATATATGTTTATGTGTGTGCCTTCAAAATGGATGCTATTTGTATAAGCAATTGTACGTAAAGAACAATATGTCGCGTCCCTATTATAGATGTCCATGTTCACTCCGAACAATTTTCTTACTAGCTGATCTGCAACAGTACTAATTCAATATTGTTTTTTTTTTAATTTCTTCTTTTTTTTAAAAAGTCGATACCAATAACTCACCTATTTTTAAACAGACGAAGAGTCGAAGACCATCAAAACCATACTACCACTTGTTATTTTTTTAATACATTACTCGTACAGGCTAAGATACTCAATACAGACTACACAATGACCTAGCTACTTAGAAAAAACTGAATTTTGTAAATTTCTAGTGTTTGGAGTAAAAAAACAACAATTATTTTAAAAAATCATTTTATTTATTATTCCTATTTTTAAATCGTTTTTTATATTTATTTAAAGCATAATTTTACAATTTTTGTAAAGACACTTCAAGACGTTTAATGTCAACCCCTTTCGAAATTCTATTAATTCCGCTGCACCGGTTCATAACACACAATTTCACTGTAATACTTAAAAAAATTTCAAGAATTACAATTTTATGTTCTTCACATTTAAGGAAGTCGAATGAATACTTGGATTTTATAATGTTAATTATATTTTTTGCTATTAAATTTGTTTCTGGAGTCATTTCCAAGTACTCGTTCGCTTCCTTTACAATATTCCCAAAACTCCTTACAGCATTTTCAGTGGGATAGGTGAGCTTTTAGTAGTTTTTAAAACCATGGAATTCTCTATGCGATATCCATTTATGGGTCGAAGACGTTTCCTTTTGGGACAAACATTTTGTACAATTATTGACATGTTTTAAACATTTTCTTATCACTCATCCCACTGTGTATGCTTGTGAGTGAGTGTACATTTAATCTCTCTTTACGAACTTCTGCTTGAATATATTTAGTGTGAACAGGAGGCAAAGTCCTCTTAATAGAAGGTGAAGGTAAAGAGAGATTTTGTGGTTCTAAATTAATCTCTTTGCCATTATCTCCTAAAACTGTTTGTGTTAAATTTTGTAATTTTAAGACTAGCTCTCCTGCAACATCTTCACAATTGTAACTTTCTTAGGGAAAGTTATTAAACTTGTGATGAGCAGTGAGCGGAATATTTGATTAAATGTCTGGCATGTGGGATTAATATTTCTATAACTATAGGCCCTCACTTGTCCGAAAATGTTTTCTATTGGATCCGAATTAAAATATCGAGTGAGAGGTAACCTGACTTACTTTATTTTCTTTATCTGTAAATGATATTATTTCTAACTTTTTGATGACCGATATCCAGAAAGCTCCATGCTGGCAACTCTAATGGACGGCTGCCCTTAAAGGTTTGCTTTTTACATTTCTTAGTGTAGCAGAACCGTTACATGAGTTAAACAAGTCATCCAAAAAATATATTAGTTCAGATGTATTTTTTATAGGTTGCACTAACTTGATTCCCATCTGCATAATGATCTGTAAATAATAGAAATTAAATATATTATTACGTTTATTATATTATAATTTATGATTACTGTTAACAAATGATTTTAAATTGTCTTTTCTATAATACTGGGGTTATTATAATAAATTCAAGTTTGAACCTTATATTTAATTTTTAATGTATATAATTATACTAGAATATGCCCGCGATAGGATCGTCGACGCTTGATTTGAAATTCACGCGGGATTCCCGAGACAAAGAACCACAGCATTGAAAAAAGAATGTAAGCTATCGTTTTAGTGAAAATTGTATCGGAATAAGCCAATTTTTCTGCACACGAACAGTATCAAATCACTCCCGGGCAAATTTCCACAGGATTCACGAGATGAAAAATATCACACATTTTATTACATAAAATTTGTAATCGATCAGTGAAAAAATTCCATTGGAAATCGATTTTTTACTAATCTGCCCATATCAAATCATTCCCAGAAAATTTCCCGTGGGATTCTAAGAATAGAAAGTAGCGCAGATTTTAAGTCTAAGAATTTGCTGTTGATCAGCGAAAACCACATCTAAATAGGCCCAGTAGTTTTTACGTGAATCCTGAAAAAACAGACATGAAATTTTAAAAAATGCATCGCGTTCTCCATCGTTTTCAATTGTTTTTTTTAAATAGCTTCGATGTGCAGACGCGGCTTATTTAGAATTTTATAGATAGATTTATACATTAACTCTTTCAAGGTATATAGCATGATTCAATGATTTAAAAAATCTTATCATTAATTTACATGTCTAGTTACAATTAATCTTATTAAATATATTTTTTTTATAGTAACAACCCATAAACATTTCACTGCTGGGCTCGGGCCATTTATTGAGGAACGAACAAAATATTCATAACTCTTGTCCAAGGCGGAATGGTGGGTTCGACACATTGGTTATCTTAACATGTAGCTTTCTTCATAATGTTTTCCTACAACGTTAGCAAGTGGTAATTGGAATAATATGCATATTAGAGCAGATAAAAATATTTTATAGTATTCCTGTGTCTAAACCCTAAACTAAAAAATAATTTACATACATACATAACATACATAACTTCACGCCAGTTCCATTGCGGGGTAGGCACAAACAACAGAGCGCCATTCAGGCTTATTCTTACACACCTCACTTGCTTCTTTGACATTCATAACTCTTGTCATGCACGCTCGTCTGTTCTTAAGGCTCCTGACATCACCTTCAAAAAATAATTTATATAATGTTTAACGGAGGTGTCATTTCATCCATGTTATCACTCGACAACATGGAGCTTTTTTATGAACAGCCAGAACGTGTCTGTAAAGGCACGCTTGGCTGTCCATAAAGGGGTGGTGGTGCTGTGATGTATGACAGTGAAAGTTGGGTGTGGCAGAAGAAGCATGATAGTAGGTAACGCAGTTGAAATGAGAGCTTTGAGAAGTATATATGCGGTTAGATTGAATGATATGATAAGAAACAGTATGATAAGGGAACGTTGTGGATTGAAAGAAGATGTAATAACAGGAATTGAAAAAGGAATGTTGAGGTGGTATGGACATGTAGAGACAATGGATAAATGTAGTCTCACAAAACAGGTGTATGACAGTATTGTGAATGCTGATGAACACACCATGATTCAACTGTATTTTAAGGCATTAACCTAGATCAGAAGCTCCAATGGAGCACTCATATATCTCTAGTCTTTCAGGTAAACTTAGTTTTGCTGCGTTCGCAGTCAGAAGATTTCGGCAGTTCACTGATGAAGAGACCGGCAGATTAGTTTATATAAGTTACGTGCATAGTATCATGTGCTACGATATTTTACTTTGGGGCAATGCTGTTGATTGCGTGACTATATTTGTTTTACAAAAAAGGGCCATAGGGTCCATTTACAACCTCGGCCTTCGGGAGTCTCTCAGAGAACGCTTTAAGGAAATCGGGATTATGACGGTCGCCTGCCAATATATTTTTAATAACATAATTTACATTCGTAATAATATGAGCGCCTATAAACAATATAAGGATGTACACAATTTCAACACCAGGCATAATAATAGACTGATATTGCCATCTTTCAGATTAGGTACAAAAAGTACTGTCTTTTTTCTTGGGAGTTAGTATCTACTTCTTTAATAAAATTCCGAATGAATTGTTAGATCTGCCCTTCAGTAAATTTAAAGTTAAATTGAAAAGTACCTTGAAGAAATATACTACACTATTGAAGAATATTTAAATGACAAAACTGCATTTACATAGCTGCTCGCTCGAGCCTTTTATACTATCTTCTGCATAACTTTTCTCTTTTGCATAACACGTCTAAGATGCCAAGGAATCTATGGAGATTTGTCACTATGAATTCTGAGTATGTCATTATTGCGACGATAAAAATATTTTTGAAGAAATCTTTATTACAATTCCACTCATTCTTTGAAAAGTAATTGTAATAGGAAGTAGATTTAAATTTTGACTTGTATGTATGACCTTGACCTTCAAAAAGTGTTCTTCAGTGGAACTTATTTTTAATAACAACTTTTGAATTTGAATTGAATTTTATATTTATAAAACATACATAAAACGTATAAAACACGTATATAATGATTAAAAAACGGTGAGAACATGTGTCATTATGAAGTTAATGAAGGCAAATGCTTACGAAAAAACCGGAGAGTTTACGATTTGGCGAAAATATATAAATGCAATACAAATGTTTGATCGAACTTTAGGTATCTTACAAATACTCACTAAATTCTTCTAAAACGAAGATACCACCATTCTGTGTGAAGCATTTCCTTATGTGGTCCAGCCGTACAAAAAACTGCAAGACAAAACGATGATATGATTATTAATCTTTGAAAAATATCACACTTTTTCTAATTAACATTATTTAACGAAATCCTTTTTTTTTAAATATATATACCAAGGAATAAAGGTTGCACCATATTACGTATAAGTATTTAAAAAATCAAAATACAAACAATCTCCCCATATTACAAAGTAATTTCAAGACTATTTCAACGTGCAGATTGCAAAATATTCTAAACTAACAGTAGCCAATCGTATAAGATTCAAAACAGTATGCTATAGGGCCTCCTTGAAAGCATTAATTAAAATATACACGGCTGTTTCAGCATATATTAAAGTATTTATCTACAGTTATAAAAATCAGTGCAGTAAATGGTGTGGCATAAATTACGATGAATTTTGATATTGAAAATAAAAATACTTCCTAGTCGTGAAATATCATGATTGATGATTAAGATTGGTTGAATAATAATTCAACCAATCTTAATCATTTTTTTAATGTCCGTAGTATGTCAAATATTACTTGAAAAACTTGTGTACCTACATTCTGATATCGGACCGTCAACCCTATTAATATTATAAATGCGAAAGTAAATGTTTGTTTGTCTGTCCGTCTGTCTGTTCCGTTTTCACGGAAAAACTACGGGACCGATTTAGATGTAGCTCAGTATATATTTTTTTTCGACGCCGAGGATGAACATAGGATATTTTTTATCCCGAAAAATGGGATAGTTTCTGGGATAAAAATATATTTTTGTGTCTCTGTTTGTTATGCTTTTACGGAAAAACTATTTGACCGATTTGGCTGAAATTCGGTATATATCTAATTTTAATACCGAGGGTGGACAAGGGATTCTTTTAATTCCGGATAATAAGATTTGGTTTACAACGTTTTCGTTATTGTTAGTTTTGTCATTATTGCCATTTTGTAGTTTTCATTTCATTTCATCATAATTTATATTTAAATTCAGTTACAGATTCTATATTTTTTACAAAACGGAAAGAGTTCATAGGGCATTTCACGTGAAACTCACAGGGTAAAAAATAGATTCCAGTTCCCGACTTCAGTTACATTATAAATATTTTTCATTATATATTTATAATATTGGTGGTGGTTCATCTGGGACAATGTTAGAGATATAGGCTGTTTCAAGCAGATGTTGCGATGGGTGCAATGCGTTATTTGTGATGTGAAATTGTTTTTGATTGTTAATGATACTACATACTGACAGATAACGTATGTGTATACACTAATGTGACTATTCGATAACGGCGTTATTTTGAATGCTTTAAATCATTCACATTCGGCCGCAGTCAATATCTTTAACATAAACGTAAAAGATAAACTTACAGAATTGAGCTGTGTAAGCCAATGCTGCTGCAACAGTCTTACTGAAAACACGCGTGCAATTTTTGACCTGCAACAAAAGTACATTATTAAAAGACTCGGAATAACATAATTTAAAATTAAATTAAAAATTAACCTGTGAATTTGACAACACTTTCTTAGCTGCCTACTGTTATTTTTATGGATGATAAGTAAGTAAGTATACAAACAAAAATGCCCATGACACAATGAGACTTGTGTCTCTCTATAAAATTAAATATGGATATTGTGTTATCCTGTTAAATTTTCAACAATCAGAAATCAGGGCTTATACGTACCGGGCACAGCCCGTATGATCACATGAACACGAACATACTATAGATACGGCACTATAACCTAAGCATTACTCCTAGATTTTGTATTTTATCAATATTACTAGGGGTACCATGCAGCTGCGCCGCGGGTCAACCTCTAGTACGTGCATCTTGTTTAAAGAGGTTACAACGCAGGTTATATTGCATTAAGTTTTTATGTTACTGCTATTTATTTGCCCTGAAAGATTCACTTCATTTTATATCAGAAACTATACCATCTCCCCGATCAAAAGTATTGATGCCAATTTTCTGTATTAAAACTAGATATGCAAACCAAAATGACGACATCGACCATATGGACCACACCGACCACATCCACCACATCGCTCACTCGACCACATTGACCAAATCGACCAAAATTACGAAAATACCAAATCACAAAATCAAAACCTATCCTACTTTCTGTGATAATCTTTATATAAATCTATCCCCAAAGTTAACCCATTATCCGAGATAAAAAGTATTCCTTGTCCACCCTCAGTATTAACATTACATATGTACCTAAATTCATCCGTGCAGGAACGGAGAAAGAATACAATTTCCTGCGGCCGGGCGGTCTGTCGTAAGAGGCGACTTAACAACCCACAGCCAGGTGGTAGGGCATTTGCCCGACTGGATGGCTACCACCCCTGGTCTGAAGTATGTCGCCATAACAACCTTGAGTTGTGTTCCGGCATTAGTGACCAGGTTCCAGTCTCCCTTAAGAGAGCAGCAGCGCATTTGTAGCACCTTTGGTGTTGCAAGTGTCCATAGGTGATGGTAACCGCTTTCCATTAAGTGGGCCGTCTGCCTGTCTGCTGATCTCCTGCAATAAAAAAATAAAAATAAAAATTTAGCCAAATCGGTCTAGTAGTTTTTCCGTAAAAGCATAACAAACAGAGACAAATGTATTTTATCCCGAATACTATGCCATTTTTCGGGATAAAAAGTATCCTATGTTTATCCTCGACATGGTATATATATATATATATATATATATATATATATATATATACATATATATATATATATATATATATATATATATATATATATATATATATAAGTTTTACAGTGTGTTAGTTTAATACATAGATATAAATCAATTTAAAATATAAAAAGCTTATTCGAACTGGTCTCCATTGGCTGCAATACAGTCCTTTAAATGTTGAGGCCAGTCATCAATAGAAGCACACACTCTTTCCATGGGAAAATTCTTCACTGCCAATCGTATGGATTGTTTTAGGGACTTCAAATTATCATGGCGTTTAGAGCAAGCCGTACTCTCTAAAACTGACCATAAATCATAATCCAGTGGATTAAGATCGGAACTAGACGACGGCCAGTTTTCAGCTTTGATGAAGTCCGAAACGTTCGTTTCCAACCAAGACTGCGTGGACCGAGCTTGATGACCCGGCACCGAGTCTTGCTGGAAGGATCATTCTTGGTTATTGAACATGGTGTTGTTAAGGGGCGTAACTGCCGTCTCAAGAATTGTATTTTGATGCACTTGTGCCGATATTTTGATACCTTTATCACAAAAATATGGCTGAAGTCACTCCTTCATAGCTAACACCCCACCAAACCATCACTGGAAACGGGTAATGCCCACGTTGCACTCTGTCGACTAATTGAGAAGCTTCCTTAAAGCTTTAAGGATAAATACTGTTACATATCGACAAAGAATGCACACCTGTAGGTCGTAAAACGCAGTTTTATTGCCACCGGATTTAAGAATTCTTTTGTTTACTTCGTGTTTAGAGTTTTTAATCCAGAAAAACATGCTAATGTTATGTTCAATGCTATGTTCAATAACAAGAACTTGTTTATGGCCGTCGGAGCTTGCCAGATCTGTGGGATTGACTCGGCGAACACGGTCCTTTGTTCTATTATACAGTTTAGTATAAAACAATGACCGAACCGAGGGGTGAGGCATTCAAGCGATGATTACGATACTAGCAAGACGTGTGTACATTCGACAGGTGATATAGTAAGGAACTTTGCGCGTGTTATTGAGTCGTGCAGTGTATACTGTTTGTATCCAGCTATATTTGTACCTGTTCTATACGTGTTTGTACAGTTCTAATAAACTCTATAGTAATCCCAACGGCATTTAAATTCGAGTCCTGTAGCTCGTAACAATACGGTCATTTTGTTTGTTAAAATGTTGCTCAATTGTAAAAATCTTCTCATCCGTAAATAATTTTTTTCTGTGAAAAATTTGTTTGCATACCGCTTCAGTAGTTGTTTCGATTTTACCACCGTATTCTTTTTTAAATTATGAGTTAAGAAATGACCAATGGCGTCTCTTATAGGCTGCAATTCCTTAGTCATCTTTTAAAATACGCGACATGATTCTAGTTGATATATTTATTATTTTTTCTAAATTTAATTTTTTAAAGTGCTATAATTTGTTATTTGTATATCTATTAGACATTTATACAAAACAATATTTTATACTTTAAACAGAAAATTGTCCTTGAAAACGTTTCATATGTTAAGCACTATGAAATAACAAATAAACAGTTAAAAAGTAACATAAAACCTTTTTTAATTTTTACTTCCATTAAAATTAAAAGACAAAAATGAATCATATATTTTTGGCATTAATTTCACAAACATTTATATTCATTCATATATAAACACCGACAAAAACTAGAGTCAAATCTAAATTCCTATTTTAGCATTTAATATTTGAACCCTGAAAACAATAATTCTTTCTAAATGTACAAGTATAGACTTTGTAACTTGGTTTTTTGATTGAGGCTATCCTAACCTTCGTTTTAAATATACTATGCCCAATCTATGGCTCGCCGTGCTTTTGTGAGTGTCCCACCTAGCGCACTATATAGTTCTAAACAATAATGGTACGACATTAGGTCACTTAGGTAACAATACCGCACAAGTAAAAAAATAGGACATATTAGGTTTGTACCAACATTGGATGCACGCCGAAAGTGGCCACCTAATGACATAAAACTTAATATGGCCAATTATTGACTCGTGCGGAATTGTTACCTAAACGACGATTAGTAGAAAGTAAAAAGTAGAAACTTCTGATGTTGTAAAAATCCATAGACGATGGTAGCCTCTTTCTATTCAATTAGCAAGCAGTGCAGCATGCAATTTGATTTGCCCTATAGTTACACTGTGTGTAAGAAGTTTTATACTTAAAGTAGGTACAGTTCTTTGACACTATAAGTGCATTAATTTTGAAGTTGTCCTTCTTATTCTCCGGATTTATCTGGGATAATGTAATAGTTATTGTCCATTCCATCTAGATATAGCGATGAGTTAATGCATTATTTATGACATGATGTGGTTATTAATTTTTAATGGTGGTAAATATTGATAAATAACATTTCATGTACACTAATTGCAGGTATTTGTTAACAACATTATTTTTCACGCTATAAATTAAACACATTTGGCCAAACTTAGTCAATAACTGTAACGTAATCCCAGATGAAGGCCGAGCATAAAAGTAGTTAAATTTACCTTCATTTTCTTAATTTTTTCAGATATAACATGTTCATCATTTAATTTATGTAGTAAGCGAATTTCAGGTTGCTTGCAGTCTGTTAAATAAACATCTATGATCTCTCCATTGACATATTTTGCCATCAGCGCATCAAATATAATATCTTTAGTTACAAGTTATTGCGTAAGTGCAAGTATGACATTTATACTGTGTTCCTTTATTTTTATTGTGTCATCTGAAACATAACATGCAATATCAATGTTAGCTAAATATAATTAAACCAAATTTATATTAAAATATGTTAATTAAAGCCTACCAGTTTTACATCCCCTAATTAATTGCTGTCTTCTGGTGCTTTTTTAAATTTGTCTCAATGTAGACCTAAACCTTCGTCACTTATAAGAGCTACAGGAATCAATCCAGCTCTGATTATTTCCAATGTTACTTTTTCAATAATAGCCTTCAAAGATATGGCCCTAGTATAGCTTTGACAAAAATAAAAACAAATTGGTTGTTGCCATTTATACACACCTCCAGATATTATAAACACTAAGCCATGGTCAGCAAATTCTACACTTTATTTTCTATTTCAACAAATCTGGAAATATTGTCTTTATAATCATCGTAATACAGAGCAGGCTCCAATGTAACCTCATCAAATATAAGTGAACAATACTTTTTTCCTCTGGCCAATGTTCAACCTGAAAATACATATTTTAAGAACAAATTAGAACTAGTTTAGCGTAGCTAAAAGATAAATTAAATATGTTTCCAAAAAAGCTCAGTTTGTACATTTTCTCAGTAGTTTTGATATTGATTTTCTTAAAAATGATCATAATGATTTAGATGAGAGCCATGTAAAAAAAAAGTGATGTATATAGACTACTGAAAACAGTTAGAGGAGGCCTATGTCAAAAAACAATCTGGTGGTCACGAACAAAATATAAATTAGGTGAAATTTATAAAAGAAACATTTAATCAGTATTAAAGGCTTTACTATTACATGTATAAAGAAAAAAGAAGAGGGCTCTTTCTGAACATTGAATTTGCTTGAGAAGCTAAGGAATATTGTTTTCTATGAAATAAATGCATGAAAACTTTTAAATAATTCACACAAATTTAACAGAAGCCTCATCAAAGATATATAATATTTAATAGCATGGCTAGATTAGTTTAGTGTAATAAAATATATTAATATAATATGTAAAATATATTATTATTTAAAAATAATTTTCAGCAATGAAACTATTTTTTTTTTTTTAAATAAGTACTGCTCAAAATAAAACAATGAAGACATTATACAAAAGGAAACTATTGCCTATTGTGTGTGTAAAATAACCTATTAACAATTTTCACAGATTATTATCTATAAGGCTTGCTATTTACCTCATAAACAAATATTCATATTTCTTCTTTCACATATAACCATTGTTAACGATGCCAAAATAGTTTGTAGATAGTTTTTAGAAAGTTGTTTCCCACGAAGGCAATGCAGATGCTGGGATATGCAATAATTTATGACGTCCCCCGTAATGTCCTCCATTGTTTTATATTTTCGAGAATTTCGGCAATAGTTTAAAATAACATCCTTTGTAAGACCATTTGAGTTAAAGAAAGATGATCCTGACATCTGCCATTGCCATTGTATGTACATATTTTAGAAAATAGTTGTGTAATTTAACTGCATGCTTTGTTTTAATTTAGTGAGGGAACAATTTATTAGTTAATGGACAGGGGTCGCATCTTCCCAGAAGGGTTGGGTCCAGGCCGGAGAAATCGTGGGAAGCTGCCGCAAAATGTTAGTTTTTATAATGAATTCGTTCGTATAAGTAGTGAGTGATCCGCCAAGACAAGTCAGTGTATTAGAGTGTGAACGTACGTAGTAGTCAACGGGTTAAAGTATATAGTAGTATCTGAACAAAGCGTGTAAGCTAGTCAGTGTAATGATATACCGTTTACGGCTTTAATATAGCCAATGGTTATTTGATTGTAAATACAACTCAGTAGCGTTCAAATAAACGACGTGAACCGTAAGAGTGACTGGTGTATTATTTCCACCGGCATATCCCGCCAGCGCCTCCTACAGGCTTCCACCGAAAGCCCTGTCGGAGACCCGCTACAGTTCTTTAAATTGATCATCTGTTAAAATATAAAGAACTGTAGCGGGTCTCCGACAGGGCTTTCGGTGGAAGCCTGTAGGAGGCGCTGGCGGGATATGCCGGTGGAAATAATACACCAGTCACTCTTACGGTTCACGTCGTTTATTTGAACGCTACTGAGTTGTATTTACAATCAAATAACCATTGGCTATATTAAAGCCGTAATCGGTACACTCGTACGTTAACTAAGTTGTATAGACTCTAACCCGCTAACTACTACTTTTAATACACTGACTTGCAATACACTATTAGACACAGTAACCCGCTCTCTAGTTACTGATTATACACACTCTCATAATACACACTGACTTGTCTTGGCGGATCACTCACTACTTATACGAACGAATTCATTAAAAAAAACTAACATTTTGCGGCAGCTTCCCACGATTTCTCCGGCCTGGACCCAACCCTTCTGGGAAGATGCGACCCCTGTCCATTAACTAATAAATTGTTCCCTCACTAAATTAAAACAAAGCATGCAGTTAAACTACACAACTGTTTTCTAAAATATGTACATACAATGGCAATGGCAGATGTCAGGATTATCTTTCTTTGACTCAAATGGTCTTACAAAGGATGTTATTTTAAACTATTGCCGAAATTCTCGAAAATATAAAACAATGGAGGACATTACGGGGGACGTCATAAATTATTGCATATCCCAGCATCTGCATTGCCTTCGTGGGAAACAACTTTCTAAAAACTATCTACAAACTATTTTGGCATCGTTAAATATACAGAATTAAATCCACCTATATAGATTTTACCTGTACATGTCGTGCAACTATTACAGACTTATTCATATTGAGTTAGAGTAAGTATGAACGCTTTCAGGTTTTTCAAGAAGTATTCAAACTTACTCTAACACAATATGAATAATACCATTTATGTTTATTTTGGGTTGGTAATGTACTTTTACACCAAATAAAAAATCTCAGCAGATAAGAGTGAAGGAAGATAGATATATACTAAAAAACAAACATTCATATGTATGTATGTATAGAAATTGTAGATTTAGTAAGTGAAAAATTTAAGGTTTTGTGGATCTAGAGAAAGCATTTGACAGGGTTGTGCGGAAGGACCTCTGGGACATATTGCCCGGATATGAGATTAATGGCCAATTGATGCGTGCTGTGCAGTCCACTTATGAGGGCTGTATGGCATGCGTGCGAGTGGAAGGCAGCCTGTCGCCCTGGTTTGACGTCAATATTGGCGTCCGCCAGGGCTGCATGCTGTCGGCTTTGCTGTTCATCCTATATCTGGACGATTGTCTCCAGAGAATAAGATTGATGGATGTTGGGGTGCGGATGAGTGATCTAGTTGTAAGCACCTTGCTTTATGCGGATGATGCCGTGCTTTTAGCCGAATCGCCATCAGAACTGCAAACACTAGTCACAATGATGAAAGATGACTGTCAGGCGAGAGGCTTACATTTGAATGCGAAGAAAACAAAGGTTATGGCGTTTGAAAGAGAAGAAACCAGAACGAATGCAAGGATAATGGTCGATGATGTTATGCTGGAGCAAGTGAATGAGTTTGTATATCTTGGATGTGCTTTTAGCAGGGATGGAAGGTACACCGCTGATATAGAAAGAAGAGTGAATTTGGGGAATAGTTTAAATGGAGCGTTAGGTAAACTTCTAGGCGCTAAGAACCTCAGCCAGAAGGCCCAGCTCGCCGTACACAACGCGGTGCTGGTACCTACGCTCGCGTATGGAAGCGAGAGTTGGGTATGGAAGAAAGAGCATGAAAGTAGAGTAAATGCGGTCGAGATGCGAGCACTGCGCAAAATCTGCGGAGTGACGCTCGCGGATCGCGTTCGTAATACCGAAGTAAGAAAGAGAGTTGGTCTGAAAGAGAGTGTCGGGGTGAAGGTAAGGAAAGGAATGCTCCGGTGGTTCGGGCATGTGGAAAGAATGCATGATGAAAGAATGACTAAACAGATATACAATGCAAAAGTGGATGGATGCAGAAGTCGTGGAAGGCCACGACACACCTTCCATGATCAAATTAATCGTGTACTAGCAGAAGGTGATGTCAGGAGCCTTAAGAACAGACGAGCTTGCATGACAAGAGTTATGAATGTCAAAGAGGCAAGTGAGGTGTGTAAGAATAAGCCTAAATGGCACTCTGTTGTTCGTGCCTACCCCGCAAGGGAACTGGCGTGAAGTTATGTATGTATGTAAAAATTTAAGATTGAAAGAATTTGATAATCACCTGAACAACATCTTTTTAGATTCTTCAGAGAAAAAGTAGATACACGGTTTGTTTGTTACGCCAAGAAACATTGTTTTGATGTCAAAATAAAATACCATTTACCAAACTTTGCAAATGCATTTCGACTTCCACTTTTAATTTTTTCCTCAATAGATAGAGAAGTATAAGGCTGCTACTTAAGAATCTAATACACAAATGTTAAGTTGTGGGTGGGCGTAGTGAATAGGGGGGAGGTATACTTACCCCTACGATAACCCCTAAGGTCCGGAGGGTTTAAATTTTTTTAGTTTATAAACATAACCTCACTTATTTTTGTTGTAAAATTGTGCCACTTTTGATAATAACAAACCGTGATTTGAGTTTATGAATGTACTCACGAATTGTTTATGAATGTACTCATGAATTACATATAACCACTAGAACTTTTTGTATCACTAAATCTGTTTTTTAATGAAGAAATAAAGTTTCAAATTTAATTGACACATAAATACAAATTCATGCTTCTTCTTCTTCTTTTTTTGGATTATGGCTCCAACGCAGTTTGCATTGATTTGGCCAATGTCACAGTAGGTGGTAAAATGTCAGGTGCATATAAGAGTATAAATGCGAAAAGAAAAATTTGGTCGGTGATCTTCCAAATCACTTTCTGAGATCCTGAGGACAACACAAAACATAGAGTGTTAGACTAACTACATTAGAGATAGATGTTATTTATTGTTAAAAACTTTGATAATATATGTACATGTCTACTATCAGCTACGGTAAGAAGAAAGTCCACATTGACCGGTCGGGGAAAATCTTTGAGTAATATACTGTAGAGGGGAGAAACTATTTTGGGACATTCGAAAAAAATGTGATGGACAGAGCCGTCAGCTAAGCCGCACTCACAGAGAGAATTATCGCGAATTCTTAATTTTGCAAGAAATACAGGACAGCAACAGTGGCCAAGACGCAGGCGAATTATAGTTGATATAACTTTTTTGGGTAGTTTTCTATAGTTGAAGAACCAAGGTTTGGGACGTAATGTTGGTTGCAAACTACCGTAGTATCTGCCAACAGTCAGACGGGACTGTTGCCAGATACCATTCCAAGTCTCAAACATCTGGGGCCGCGCGAGAGAACGTAAATCGCGGGGAAAGCATTTATTATATTTGTTACTACCCGAACAGACAGCTTCCTTGGCGCAACAGTCGGCAATCTCATTTCCACCAATTCCACAGTGACCTGGGATCCAGGCAAGTACTATATCTAAACCAGACGAGTGACAACGAAAGAGGGCTTCCTTTATTTTTAGGGAGATGACAAAGTTATGTTTAGCATGCAAAGGTAATTTTGAGATATCCTGTAGGGAGCTTAAGGAATCAGTAAAAATGATAGATTTACTTATGTTATGGGATTCAATATAAAGGACGGCTTCTAGAATAGCGATTGATTCGCCAGTGAACACAGAACTAGGAGGAGGAATTTTGAAATTTAAAATAATTTTGTATTTGGGAATCCAAATAGCTGAACCAACAGGGCCATTTTGAGATAGCCGTGATGCATCGGTGAAAAACTGAAGGTGGTCTGGCCAACGATCCTGCGTAATTTTACAAAATAATTGATTAGCATCTGGAGAATTTTTGTGAATATCTAGATTTAGAATAACATTAGGTTTATAAATAAGGCTTTCAAAACTTGACTCAAAAACAGGATTTTTATAATTCTGGAAAATGCCAAGAGGGAGATCTACTAGTTTCTTATACGAATTTATAAGAAGTGGAAGACATTTGTGAGTCCAATAACTAGATGTGAACGATATTTGAAGGAGTTGATCTAAGATACCTAGAAGGGGATGATCTGAGAGCTCTATCACTTTATAAAAGAATCTGTCCGATAGAAGCTGCCTGCGAAGAGCAAGAGGAGGGTCTACACACTCAACCTGAAGGGCATTTATTGGAGAAGATTTCATTGCGCCTGTGATGATTCTGAGGCATTTGGCTTGTATGCGTTCCAGTTTCATGAGAGCGGATTTACTGCAGGGTTCCAATATGAAGCAGGCATAGTCAAAATGGCTGCGGATGATGGCATTATAAAGCAGCTTCTGACAATAGGGGTGAGATCCCCACCTAACACCTGACAGGGCTCGAATTACGTTAGTGTTTTTTTCTGTTTTTGCGCAAATATAATTGAGATGGGGGAGGCCTGAAAGTTTGGCATCGAGGAAGACACCTAGGAATTTAACAGAGTTAGCAATTTGGATTGGATGATTGTTAATGTGAATGTCTAGGGCAGGAATATCTCTTTTGCGGGAGAATATTACAGCCGAACTTTTTGAAGCAGAAAGTGACAAACCGTGCTCTGAAAGCCATGAGTTAAGATAAAAAAGAGCAGAATTGATACGGTTTGAAGCATCACTGAAAGAGTCAGAAGTGGCATATAGAGCAATGTCATCGGCATACTGAAGGGCTTTGCAAAAGCAGCTTACAGAAGATTCTAAATCAGCCGTATAAATGTTATAGAGGATCGGGCTGAGGACAGAGCCTTGGGGTAAACCTTTCCATACAAGACGCGGGGGGGAGTCGATTCCCGAAACGCGGACGGAGATTGATCTCTCCATGAACATATTGGAAACAATGTTGACAATCCTCGGGGGGATACTCAGATTGTGCAGCTTCTGCCTGAGTATTTGAAGGTTGACGTTGTCGTATGCAGACGTTATGTCTAAAAAGACTCCTACGACATGTTCATTTCGGGAAAAAGCTAATCTGATGTCTGAGGTAATAAGGCTGAGACTGTCCATTGTACCTAAACCTCGTCTAAAACCAAACTGGCTGTTGGCTAATATGCCTTTGCTTTCTACGATCCACTCGAGTCGATTTTTAATTAAATGCTCCATAATTTTAGCAAGGACTGAAGATAGGGCTATAGGTCTATAAGCATCAGGGTCTGAAGCATCCTTGCCAGGTTTTAATATTGGAACAATTATTTGCTTTTTCCAAGACTCTGGGATAGATCCGGAGAGAAAAATCTGATTCAGAAGGTTCAGTAGAAAATGCTTAGAAGATTCACAGGACTGAATTACAAAGGAATAAGTAATGCCGTCTACTCCAGGAGAAGAGTCTCGGAGATGATCTAGGGCAGCGCATAGTTCTCCAAAGGAAAATTTAGAATTCATGGGATTCAACTCATCTGAAGGGGAACAACTGATGGGGGGACAAGGTTCAAGGGGAACAAAAGGAGGTGCAAGCTTGTGCATGAAATTGGGAAGCCAGGAAGATGGATTATTGGAATTAATATTATCGTCACTTTGGGACTTTCTAAAGGCTTTTATTTTCTTCCATATCATAGAAGCTGGAGTCCTGGGAGAAAGGGATTCGCAGAAGGCTTGCCAACCTTTTTTTTTTTTTGAACGCAACAGTCTTTTAGAGGAAGCAGAGACTTTCTGAAATTCTAGGTAATTATCATATGTGAGGCTCCTGGTAAATTTAATCTCCGCTTCTTTGCGCTTTTTTACTATAGCGGAACATTCAGAATCCCACCAAGCAGGGGAGGGAATTTTATTTTTTACAGAGTTTTTTAAGGGGATTGATTGCTCAGCAGCAGATGTCAATGCAGATACATACTCATCATATAGGGAAGTAAAATTCAGAGAAGAAACATCAGGAAGAGAGTTTAATTTACTTTGTACCAAGGAAGAGAACTTATGCCAGTCAGCTAGTGCGAGTCTAAATCTCAAGAGAGGGATTGGAGTGACAGGAGGGGGTGAAGAATCAGGCAAGGAACAAAGAATAGGGAGATGGTCACTTCCATAACAGTTAGAAAGAACAGACCATGAAAGAGAGTAGGCTATGGAGGGAGAGGATAAAGTAAGGTCAGGGGCACTCGGATTTTGAAGGGGAGAGACTCTACGCGTAGGGGTTCCATCATTAATGATGCATAAGTTTAGATCATTTAAGATATCAAGAAATGCTGGAGCAATAGGATCACAGGAAGCTGAACCCCACAAAGTATGGCGGATATTTAGGTCTCCTAGAATGAGGAGAGGGACAGGAAGATGGCATAAGAGGGAGAAAAGTTCTTGTATGAGGAGAGCATTGGGGTAAGGGATGTAGACAGACACAAATGTTATATTAAGACAACGGACAGCTACAATATTAATATCTGGGGAGTGAGGGGGGAGGGTGAAACGGGAGAATGTAATATTTCTTCTAACAAGAATAGCACAACCAGCCCAACCATCCGATCTATCATCTCGGATACATGAAAACCCAGGCACTCGAAATAAAGAACCAGGGTTCAACCATGTTTCAGAGAGGGCAAAAAGGTAAGGATTAAACTGATTAATTAAAAAAGATACTTCATGTTTTTTATTATTAACACTACGACAGTTCCATTGAAGGACCTTCGCCATTTTGGATAGAAGAGTTTATAAGTGACGTAATAATTTTTTGAAGCATATCTATGACATTGTACGGTTGTATATCACCACATTTAGAAAATATATTAATTAAAGCTGTTGACAAAATTTGTACTAAATTATCATTAGCGGTAGAGATATTAGGGGAGTTATCGCCAAGAGCACAACCATTTGGTAAAGAGGAAGGTGGTGAGGAGACAATATTAGCATGGGCTAGATGATCATATGTTGTACCTAGCTCCTGTCTAGGTTTTCTATGTATATAGATGGTTTTCCTATATGAAGAATTTGGTGCAGATTGAATAGTATTGGGAGAAGGTTCAGGGCACATAGGCGAGGGAACAGAATTAGGGGAGGGATAGGGTATGTAGGCAGATTTGTTTGGAACTGTTGAGGAAATGTCAGCATATGAAGTCCGAACAGGTTTAAATCTACGGGCTGCCTCAACATATCCAATATTTTCAGTGGACATTATGACTTTAATGTTTCTTTGGCGTGCATGTTCGGGGCATCTAGAGTCAGTGGCTGCATGGTTACCAGAACAAAACAAACAAGTAATTTTATCCTCAGGTACCTGACAAGTGGCATTTTCATGCGGGCCAGCACAGCGAGAACAGCGTGAGTTAGATCGGCATTTGTCACGGATGTGTCCGAAACGACAGCATTTTAGGCACTGTATAGTGGGAAGGGTATATGTTCCAACAGGTTGAGAGAGGTTGCAACAATAAACATGGCTTGGGAGGGATTGGCCTAAAAAGGTGAGAACTACAGTACCAGTGGGTTCCCAGCAGGTTGTATCTTCAACACGTTTTTTTTTATTTAGTCTTCTCGCTTTAATTACTATAGAAGACTCTGGACGGCACTCAGTCCATGAAACCAAGTCCTCCAAAGACCAATCTAGAGGGATTGAATGAATTACACCCATACGGGTAAGTTGGAAACGGGGAATTATTGCTGTAAGATTATTTAACTCTAGGAGAGGGTGGGATAAGAATGAGTTAGCTTCAGAGAATGTTTTAAAATAAATAGAAATTTTGTTTCTTCCTATGTTTTTTATTTCGTCAACCCCTGAGACTTTGCTGTTGTAAATAACTTGGGCTATTTTGAGGGCGCGCATATTGTTGGAAGATTTGGGCAGGTCCACATCGGGACCCGTAACGTAAACAATAAAAGGGCCTGAGTCAGACTCAGAATACCTGAGATCCGAGTTTGCCTCAAATCCAGGTCTGGTGTATGTGTGTTGGATAGAGACTGAAGGGGGCAAAATTCTTTTCTCGGGGGTATTTGAAGGAGCCTCTAAAGAACGTTTAGCCCGTAATTTCTCCTTAGTTTGGCCAATAGCATGAGATTCGCCCACTTCCATTCCTAAAGAATGTCTCCCCCTATCAGGAGGGACTTTCTCTCCCACCGACTGCGACATTTATGAAGTAAAGTACTTACCACTAATAATAAACTTAAAAATAGCCAACACCAACAGATAAATGACAACACAAAGCCAGGAAAACAGAAAAACACGAAAGAAAACCAGGAGAAATTCGCCAAAACGTGATTCCGCGGGAATGTCACCTGTCACTTTTCTCCAAATTCATGCTAGACATATATAATCAATTGATTAAAAAGTGACAGTTTTTAGTGTCACTTTTGTTTTTAATGGCTTGGCTAACAAGGTGTGATTATAAAAATAAATTAATCGATATGTCATTAATACTTATCGATTTGTAATTAAGAAATTCGAAATCTTGTAGCTCAAGATTTAGAATTAATTAATATATTGTTTTATATAATTTTCGGAAATCGATATATTTCTATGAAAAAAAATTGATAAATATTTTTGTTTGCCGCCTTTATTGCCCCTTTTATTGCCGCCATTTTATTCCTTTTCTCTAGTAGTTGAGTGAATGTGCTTTCTTCTGTTAATTTTTGATTTTACGACGACTTGTGCTGTGTTTTATAATAATTTAGTTTTATTATTTATTTTATACACAAACAGTCGGTTATGTTAGGTGATATTCAGACCAAAGCGCACGAGCCGAGCGAGCGAAGTGAGCGTGCCGCGGCAGCGGCCGGCGAGTGCCAGAACCGACTGGTAACCATTTACTATTTATTTTATATACAAACACGGGTTATGTTAGGTGATATTCAGACCAAAGCGCACGAGCTGAGCGAGCGGAGCGAGCGTGCCGCGGCAGCGGCCGGCGAGTGCCAGAACCGACTGGTAACCATTTACTTTTTATTTTATACACAAACCGTCGGTTATGTTAGGTGATATTCAGACCAAAGCGCACGAGCCGAGCGAGCGAAGTGAGCGTGCCGCGGCAGCAGCCGGCGAGTGCTAGAACCGACTGGTAACCATTTACTATTTATTTTATATACAAACAGTCGGTTATGTTAGGTGATATTCAGACCAAAGCGCACGAGCCGAGCGAGCGGAGCGAGCGTGCCGCGGCAGCGGCCGGCGAGTGCCAGAACCGACTGTAACCATTTACTTTTTATTTTATACACAAACAGTCGGTTATGTTAGGTGATATTCAGACCAAAGCGCACGAGCCGAGCGAGCGAAGCGAGCGTGCCGCGCCAGCGGCCGGCGAGTGCCAGAACCGACTGTAACCATTTAGTATTTTTTTGTACACACAGACCGTTAGGACGCCTTGAAAGTCTCATTAAAACATTTGTTTTATTTATCAATTTAGTGGACGACTAGCAAGTTGGCTTTTAATATGACAATGAATCAATATATTAATAATAAATTTTATTATTAAATACACTTGAATTTTTTAAAAATATTGGTTAAATATAAATTAATGCGATTACGTAAAAAAAAATCGTCTTTATTGGTCGCCATTTTGAATGGTTACTCTTGTAGTGTATATAAATGTGCTCTATTGTGTTTTTTCTTCATTTTTATCCAATTAAGCTGGTTTTTGGGTTATTTTGGCTCTTTTTATGTTGATTACTGGCTTTTTTTGAACTTTGAAAGGATTTTTTAATTTCGGATCTGTGATAGAAGTGCAACTTTAGCGAAAAAATCAGTGAAAATAAGTGAGGTTATGTTTATTAAAAAAAAAATATTTCGAGATCTCCGGACCTTAGGGGTTGTAGTAAAGGTAAGTTATGCCTCAATGGCGGTCACTGAAGGACGGTGGATAAAATATCATTTTAGGCTAAAAGTCAATTTATGAAATTGACATCTAATGGACGGCAGGAGAAGCGGGAGGGAATGGAAATTAAACTTCCTTGTGATATTTCAAAGCGAAACAGTCTTATATGAGGCCGTGCTTCAGTGATTTGAACGAAGCTAAGCTATAGCCAATGTGAAAAATTTGTAATTTTGAGGTCAGGCAAGTGGAAGTGTAATATTTTGTGGAATCGGCTTATGATGTTTAGGGGTGATTTTTATAATATAGGATAAAATAAAAATATCAATGTTCTAAATAGAAAAATAAATAAAAAAATATGGCTTTCTAACAATATCAGTTTTATCACTTACAACCTTAACATAAGAACATACATGTTGAGATAAATTAGAACCAGGTACATACAAATCACACAAACATCCTGTAAGAAGAATAAATTTTTATACACAGATATTAGAAATAATAAAATTAGCTATTACTCCTCCAATTCTAGGCAAAAAAAGTCATCTTGTATATAAATAACGCTTCTGTGTCGAGTGATATTTTCATCCGCTATCACCTTTTTCAACATCTTTGAATCGGTAATTCTAGTCATATATGGATTTGTCGGCTACATCCAACCTCCTTCAAACCTTTTATTCAGAGTGTTCAACCACACTGAATATGGTGTTTGGAAGATTTTCGTGATGCGCCCTGGAAAAAGACTTCCTTCCTCTTGAAATACGCAAAATTTCCCACTTCATACCGTTCTTCTTGGGCAGTTGACTAGATTTCCACTGGGATTAAGTATGTATTCTTCAAGATTGTCTCCAACTGTATATCATCGTTAATGACATCTATCTCCTTTACTCGTTTATTCTGTTGTGTTGAAATCATTGGCTTTTTTCGTTTATTTCTTGAGATTGCAGTAAGAGTGGCAATAGTCACCTTTGCCGCAATTTCAGGGATCGGCGGTATATCATCCACAACTTTCTCCAATTCTGTCCATTTCGGAAGTAGGGCTTTTCAGTTCATTGTGTACTTGAGCTGTTGCTACTATTAATTGAAACGATTCGGTTCACTCCGGCTCGTGAGTATAGAATTGCGTTTTCTCCGTTTCATTAATAATCCCTTGAATTTGGCCACCTACTTCAAGTGTTACTTCTTTTTCTATCTCTGATTTCTTTATTGTTTTTTTGTAAGAACCTTTCGGTCTTCCTTTCTTTACAGGTTTTTCCTTTTTCTTCGCCTGCTGTTCTTGTCTATTCTTATAGAAATTTTCCACTTCTTCCGCAGAAATTGCCTTCCCTGCTGCAACAGGAAACTGAAATTTCCTGGTTGTTTTTATATTTAGGTCTGAAGCTCTTATTTCTTGTAAATATTCCTTAAACGTTTCTCCAATAGTGGCTTGTATCTGGCCAGCGGCATATGATGGTAATACTTGTAACACCTCAATACGTGAGCATGGGTATATACCACATTTCCTGAATCCTGCAACCATATTAAGCCCAACTGTGGATTCATTCGGCTGAAGTGCTGATGTTGCGTACTCATTTTATGTGCAACTTTTTATATATGTTTTTTAATTGACTTGAAGTTAAGTTGTCAATAATTAATATTTGCTCTGTCTGCCACATGTAATAACTGCATTGTATAATAATAATAATTCATTCAATTAAGAAATTGAGTATATCCATATCATACAGTTTAATATAATAAATTATATCATAGTTATTAAAATTTAAATTCCGGCCATGGTTCACCGCGTACGATTCACATATTGACAAGAGCCGCCTCAGACCGCCGATAGATGGGCTCAGCAGAACCATGTCATCAGCGTAACTAATGTTGTTCATACACACCCCGTCTATATGACATCCGACATGTGCTCTGCTGAGTTCATCTATCAGCTGATTCATGTAAAAGTTGAAAAGGCGAGGAGAGCTTAACCCCCCCTGCCTCACCCCGCATTCCAGCCTATACATGTCCGAGTACGACTCTGCCCATCTTACAATATTTTTCTGATTATTGTACCAATATTTAAAAATTGATACAATAGCAGGCGGCAGAGTCGATTCACCTTCCAATTTTCTCCATAGTATCCCATAATTTACGAGGTCAAACGCCTTCGACAAGTCCAAAAAACAGGCGAAAATAGGTGTCTTTCTAGCAGTATAATACTGAACAGTCTGTTTAAGACATAGTATAGCACTTTCCGTTGATAATCCTGTTTTAAAACCAAATTGAGCATCATGTGACTTTAAATGTTTGTCAAGTAAATTGTTAAGCAGACTGTCCAATACCTTAGCGATGACAGTAGCCAAGGATATGGGCCTGTAATTTGAAATGTCGGAAGCGTCTCCAGTTTTACTCTTCGGGATTGGCACGACTTCTGTAAACATGAGGTCATCAGGCAAAAAACTGTGACTTATAAACAAATTAAAAAGCATTGCCAGTACTCGAGGGAGATGAATACCAGCATATTTAAGATGCTCAATACTGAGGCTATCGTGGCCGGGTGATTTTCCTCTGACCATTTTTTGAATTATCGAGGAAATTTCCTTTGCAGTGAAAAACATTTTACTGTTTTCTACACCGACCTCGACCGACTCAGCCACAGGCTGAGGTTGTGTGAGAGGTGACTCGACTTTAAAATGCCGTTGAAATTCATTGGCTATACATGAGGGATCGTGGTGACCTGCAACGCTCACAGGACGACTCGACTTTATATTAAGCTTGTTTGTTAATTTCCAAAATTGACTAAAATCTTTGGAACAGTGATTTTTAGCTATCAAATCCATTTTAATCTGAATTTGATTATTTCGACAATATTTTAATTTATTTTTGAAATTTTTTCTTGTTTCACACATGTCACTGTATAATTCACCACTTCTAGGTTTACCATTCAGAGCCCATGCTTTATAACAAGTTCTAGCCGCCATGTGAGCCTCGCGGACATGCACATTCCAACCTGGTATATACTTATTTTTATGACGGTTTCTTTGGCTGTTGCCTGAAAAACTATGTCTAGCACCTGCTTGTAAAATATTTACCATGTTTTGGTACATGTCTTGTAATAGTACACGGTGATTAATATTACAACACATATTATAACAACAGTCATTAAATTCCATAGGAAAGTCAATAGATTTTAATCTAGAATTACAATATTCAAAGTAATCCCTAGTCTGATTATTATCCCGTTCTCCCCAAGTTACATTATTACAATTATTTGATGTCTTAAAAATTTTTGGCACAATTAAATTAATATTACAATTTATCAATAAAGGGATGTGATCTGAAGCATACACGTCATATAAAACTGTACAACTCGTTACGGAAAGTCTTGCCGCAGTACTTACAATACAGTGGTCCAGCCAGCGCAATGCACCATTTGCGCTACTTATAAATGTGTGCGTGTCTGGTGGCAGAAGCTCTAAGTCCACACACGACCAACTTTGTTCCTCACAAATATTTAACATTTCATTGGCAAAGCGCTCACCAGAATGTGCGTTAAAGTCACCTAGTATGAATACAGATTCCGAACTTTGAAATTCTATTATTGAAATTATTTCAGAAAAACACTGCGTGAATTCAGCCATATTATCATTTGAATTTACTGGCATATATACTGAAAAAATTAATATTGACCGATCATAGTTCACTAAATTAATAGCCACTAGACGATCACTTTTGCACTGAATTACGTTTACTGTGGGAAAAGAGGTTTTCCTCCATAGAAGCGCAACTCCACCAAACGGTCTTCCAGTAAGAATACCAGCAGACGTATCAACAGCTGATTTTCCTGTATAAGCAAAATCAGTATGCAAGCTTCCCAAGTATGGCACATCATGCCATCAATATAAAGAGAACCATTGATTTAATGCAGTTCTCAGGAGAAACCACTATGTGGCTTCAGTTCAAACGATTATTTGAAACTACAAAAGCTCTTTTTTCTCCCCTAGAGAACGTTGCACGTTTGCAGCAAACACTCCGTGGCGCCGCCCGCGAAGCCGTGGCAGCTATTCTCGTGTCAACCCAAGAGCCCGAAGAAATAATCGGCGTCCTTGAACAAAACTTCGCTCGCCCGGAGATGATTGCTTTCCAAGAAGTTGCCGCATTGAAAGCGTTGCCTCGATTGGGTAACGATTTACGTGAACTAGGAACGTTCGCAACAAAAGTTCGTAACAGTTTGTCTACAATACGTATGTTAGATTACGTCGAATATTTGTACTCGCCCGAACTGTACCACACTATACTAGGAAAACTGAATCCTGTAGTTAAAATGAGGTGGACAGATTTCGCAGTCGATAACTGTACACCAAATCAACCGAAGTTAGAACTGTTGTCCATTTTTCTTATGCGGGAATTTGACAAACATGTTAGATTTGGGTTGTCGCCGGAACACGCTTCTTTTATAGTAGCATCAAACTCCTCGCAGGACAGGCAAAATAAACGGGAGTACGTACATGCTGTTACGCAATATAAAAATAAATATGTAAATAATAATAACAGCAGTAACGAGGTAAATACTGCTCCTTTTAAATGTGTAAATAGCAAAAGTTGTCCATTTTGTAAAAAGTTACATACTATAAAAATGTGCTCTGACTTTAAAGCACTTTCTATAGAAGATAGATGGCGCTAGCAACATGAAGCAAAAGTATGTTACAGATGCTTACGTCGCAAGCCACACAAATGGAAAACGTGTAAAGTCAACGTTTGTGGCATCGATGGTTGCACTTTACGCCATCATCCTTTACTTCACGGTAGCCAGTGGCCAAACCAGACTAGCGTTACGGTCAATAATATCGCCAATGATGTTTCACCTGTACTTATACATTCACCACATGATGAACAAGTGGTCATCTCTAACATATCGACAGATGCAGTCTCACCGTGCGATTTGCAACAAGCGTCTTCCGCCGCGTTACTGAAAGTCGTTCCTGTTACAGTGTACGGGCCGTCAGGCAGCTACGACACATACGCTCTGCTCGACGACGGCAGCACTGCTACTCTTATAGATGCCAGTGTCGCTGCACATATAGGAGCATCGGGGCCGCGTCAGCAAATCAACGTGAACGGTGTAGGTGGTCTTACCAGAAACGTAGAGATAGCCTATGTTGATTTCAAAATTAAGGGTAAGTACACACAAGACATTTTTGACGTCAAACGTGCTAGGTCCTTGCCTTCACTGTTGCTTCATGCACAAACAATAAAAAGGCAAAGTATTTCGGGTTACAAACACTTACAGGATTTAACTGATTACCTTATCTATGAGAACGCTAAGCCGATGGTTCTAATAGGTACTGAACATTGGCATTTATCAATTAATCATTCAATACGTAAAGGCAAACGTAGCGAACCTGTAGCCTGCCTCACTGCATTAGGCTGAACACTTTACGGGTTGCCTTCAAGTACAACAAAACATGTACATTTTGTTAATCATTTCACCGCTTTTATAGACCAAGAGCTCACGTCAAATAACGACAACTTAGATTTTCTAATCAAGGAACAGTATAAATTAGAATCTTTAGGCATTTCTAAACATGAAACTGTACATAGTAAGTTGGATAAGCGCGCAATTGAAATTTTAGAAGCTACGACTTCTCGCTTACCAACTGGTCGATTCGAAGTTGGTTTACCATGGCGAGATAATATCAAACACATTCCAGATAGTTATCCGCAAGCCTTGTCACGTCTTTTAAGTCTTGAAAGACGCATGCGTCGGGAACCCGGGTTTGCAGTTGCTTACCGAAAGTTTATAAACAATATTGTAGACAAAGGTTATGCTGAGATATGTCCATCAAATGCTTATTACAGTCAAAACACACAGCTTAATCTTAATAACATGAGACTTTATCTACCACATTTTGGCATATACCACCCGCAGAAACGCAAACTCCGTGTAGTTCACGACGCCGCCGCCATGAACGAAGGAGTCTCTCTGAACTCTTTGTTGCTTCAAGGTCCTGACCTTCTCCAAAATCTACTACATATTCTTTTTCGATTTAGAGAAGGCCGCGTCGCCTTGACCGCCGATATTAAGGAAATGTTTCCTCAAATTCGGATTAGACACGAGGATAGGGATGCCTTACGGTTTTTATGGAGAGATGGTGACTAGAAGCAACTTATCAAAGAGTACAGAATGACGTCTGTCATATTTGGCGCCTCATCAAGTCCTTTTACGGCATTATACATAAAAAATAAAAATGCTGAAGAACATGAACAATGTTTTCCAAACGCAGCTAAAGCAATCATCAAGGATCATTACATGGATGATTACCTTGGATCCCATGACAGTTCTGAAATAGCAGCTAAAATCGCGAGGGATATAGTGACTGTACATAACGCGGCATGCTTTGAAATGCAAGAATGGGTCTCCAACGATGTTACAGCTTTGAGACTCATCCCTGCAGACCTGTGTGCTAAGAAGCCATCAGGAGTTAGCCTTGGCAGTTCACCGACAGTTGTAAGAGTGCTAGGTATAGTTTGGGATCCTAATTCTGACACTTTAGGTTTCCGAACTGGCTTAGGTGAAACGTTTCCAGCTCAATTGACTAAACGGAAAGTTCTTTCACATTTAATGCGTGTGTACGATCCCTTAGGCCTTCTCGGACCTATAGTCATCAAGGGTCGTATATTATTTCAAAATAATTAGCGGTGCAATACTGATTGGGATTCTGAGCTTTCACCTACCGAAACTCCTAAATGGTTGGAATGGTTTAACGAACTTTTAACTGTTTCTACCTTCAAAATTCCACGCTGGTATTCCAAAGCCTTCGGTGCTGAACCTCTGCAGCGTGAATTACACATTTTTTGTGACGCCAGCAAATCAGCATATGCTTGTGTAGCTTACTGGCGATTGTTATATGCTGATAAATCGGTGAAACTAGCAATTATCGGTAGCAAAGCTAGAGTAGCACCTTTAAAACCAATATCGATTCCGAGATTAGAACTCATGGCTGCTTTGATTGCATCTCGTCTCGCTGTAACTATCAAAGACAGTCAAGTTAAAAAACCATCAAAGATATTTTTTTGGACCGACTCCACTACCGTGCTTAGTTGGTTACGAAGTGACGCGCGTTCGTTCAAGCCATTCGTTGCCCATCGCATTGATGAAATCACTGAAAATTCTAGTATTAGTGACTGGAAATGGGTACCGACAGGCATGAACGTAGCAGACGATGCGACTCGACTGCATTCTGCTCAATTAGATCAATCAAGTAGATGGTTCACCGGACCAACATTTCTTTTACTTTCTTTGGAAGATTGGCCGAAAGAGCCTGTTTCAGAAGTCCCATCAGTTCAAAGCCAAGTTAAGCTGAAATCTTCACCGATTGAAATGGTGGGAGTTTTGACTTGACAGAGCATATCGGTAAAACTTACGCTGTAACAGCTGACTGCTCACGCTTCAGTAGCTGGCTCCGCTTGGTACGCGCGACTGCACGCGTACACCAAGCTGCTTTTATCTTTCGGCAACTAATTCGAAATTCTCGATTTTCCGGTCACAGACGTCAATCATTAAATACGTCCACCATCACTTCACCAATTCCGCTTACGGCTGAGTTTATGAACGCCGCTGAAAGGCACATTTTATGGAAAATACAACTTGACAGATTTCTGGAAGATGTCACCTGTATTTTGAATTCCAAGCCTTTACCCAGAACTAGTCATCTAGCCAAGCTATCGCCTATGATTGGTGATGACAAGCTCCTTCGCTTAGGAGGAAGAATTAGAGCAGCAGATGTGGACCAAAATATCAAGACTCCCGTGTTCCTTGATGGTAGTCACTCCGTAGCCCGACTGCTAGTCTATCGATTTCACGTCAAGATGGGTCATGCTAACCATGAGACAGTCGTCAACGAGCTACGTCAACATTATTGGATTCTACGACTTCGAAGCACAGTTAGAACAGTTGCCTATAGATGCCTGTTTTGCAAAATACGCAAGTCTCTGCCACAAGCGCCGCCCACTGGTAATCTTCGACAAGAGCGAATGGCACACCATAAACGTTGTTTTACTTTCACTGGTTTAGATTATTTTGGCCCTGTTAGCGTAACGATTGGACGGAGGCGAGAGAAGCGGTACGTGGCATTATTTACTTGTTTAACTTCAAGAGCTGTGCACCTAGAACTTGCGCACACCCTCTCTGCAGATTCAGGGATTGCATGTATACGACGCTTTATCGCTCGAAGAGGTGCTCCCGATACATTTTTCTCCGATAACGGTACGGCTTTTGTTGGTGCAAATAAAATTTTGAGAGAATTTTACAGCAACGATGTCGAAGATTTTGCCGCAAACAACGGAGTAAAGTGGCATTTTATTCCGCCAGCCGCTCCAAATTTTGGTGGCTGTTGGGAGAGACTTGTCCGTTCCATAAAGGTGACATTGAATGCGACATTAAAAAATCGCTCACCGAAAGAGGAGACTCTTTTAACTCTCTTATCAGAAGCCGAAGCTGTCGTTAGTTCTCGTCCCTTGACACATGTTTCTGTCCAGGCCGATGACCAGGAGACCCTCACACCATTTCATTTTTTGATTGGTTCCTCGTCCACTACCGCTCTGCCGGCCACGCTGACCGATAATGTTTTAGTTGGCCGAACTGAATGGAAAAAAGCGCTGAGACTTTCAGTTTTTTTCTGGTCACGCTGGGTGAAAGAAGTACTGCCGACAATACAGCCTCGACAAAGACCCTATCAAAGCTTGGCTAGCCAGATTGCATGTGGAGATCTAGTACTCATTGCTGATAGCAACCTACCATGAGGTGTATGGCCCCGAGGCAGAATAACAGCCACTTACCCAGGTGGCGATAACGTAGTAAGGGTGGTGGACGTATCCACTGCAGCAGGTACGCTACGTTGTCCCCTAAATAAATTAGTTAAGCTAAATGTAAATTAGTGCTTGCACAAAGGGGGAGGATGTTGCGTACTCCTTTTATGTGCAACTTTTTATATATGTTTTTTAATTGACTTGAAGTTAAGTTGTCAATAATTAATATTTGCTCTGTCTGCCACATGTAATAATTGCATTGTATTTTTTACCATTTTTCCATTAAATACACTCATTATCCAAAATCTTATCATTCCTTGGGTTATCTCCGCAACAGCCGAATTCACAAGCTGACAAAACACGTTTTCGGTAGTGCTCCAGATTTCCTGCCTCGTTGTGTTTGACGCCATTTATTAAGAACTGTACGCCAAGCTGACTTTAATGACGAAAAATACCCTACATCTAGGGGTTGTAATAGATGTATCGAATTTGAAATAAGACAGATAAACTTGATATTAGGCTCTTCACAGATTTTAAGAGCTTTTACACTTATATGTGCACTTAATTTGTCACATATAAGAATTTTCTTCCCTTCCTTGTTATCGACAATGGGTACAAAATGCTTTTCAAGACATTCCTCAAAAATATCTGCATCTATCCAGCTAGACTTCGAAGCAGCCATCTTTGAAGATTTTGGAGCGTTAACCAGCCAATCAGACCAAAAATGTTTTCCCTTAAATATGAAAAAGGGAGGGATGAAATCTCCAATAGCATTGTCAGTAAATACTATAGTAAAACAAGATTTACTAGAATTTTTCACCAGTTCTGTGTGGCGAGTGGAACGTCTAAATAAAAGTTATTTTTTCCAGGGTCGTCATGAAATCCACTTTCGTCCATATTATATATATTGTCAGGGTCTACGCCTTCAATCTCTTTTTCTAACCTGTCGAAGAATTAATTCACCATATCTTCATTTACTTGGGAGCGTTTACGGAAGATGTTATGTGCAATTTTTTCTTTAATAGCTGGATTTCGTTCCGTGTAAAGTTTAGACCACTCGTATCCAGGACTATTATCTTTGAAGACGGGACTGTTTTGCCTATGTTATCTGTACCTTTTTAACTACATCTCTAAAATCTTGTAATCCAATCGGAATACCCATGTCGCTTAGCGCAAGCAAATGGTCCCTAAAAATAACCTCTTCTTCCACTGTTAAACAAGTAGGACGTCCCACGGGTTTATTATGTTTATTTTTAAGTTTCAGCTTAATTGTGCTTCTAGATATATTATAAAATTTGCAAGCTTTTCTTTGGCTTAATGCCCCAGACTTAATTTTTTCAATGGCTTCATTTCTTTGGTGTAGTTTGTAATTGTGCCATATTTTCGTACACCTGGCTCTTTTATATTACTTTTTCGTGGCATTCTAGTAATATACTGAAAACAATTGGAAAAATATAAAATGTAGATAATAAATAGAAACGTAAATAATCGAGGAGGATACCATTGTACAAAGACACCCGTACTTATTTATGCACTTTTATACATAATGTAGGTAACATTGGACCTGTCCAATTGTAACCCAAATTTCTAGCTATTTTGGATTCAACAATTTTTTGAGTGATTCCAAAATAACTAAGTGTAGAACAGTTAAAGTAAATCATTACAATAAAAAAACAACGATTTTAGATCATAAAAATACTATCGCTTACCGGTTTCTATCGTAAAACACATAATTATTGCAAATTGAATACTGCACTTTTAAATCAGTCAGCTGCAAGCACTGAAGTAGGAAACCTACGGAAATGAAACGTCAATAAAAAATGCGTGCCACTGTGACGTCATCTGGGCGCTAAACATGGCGGTTTCAGTGCTGACCAGAAGATTTTAATGTTATTAGGTTTTATCGATAAACGTTCTTGGCTCATTTTATTTTAAATATTATTGAGTATTAATTATTTGTAGAATTTATACTTTAATAGGAAGTAAGTATATTGTTATGTGCAAAGATACTTTGATTTAGATGTGTGAAATCTAAGACAAGTTCGTGCTTCAAATTTGCCAAGTAAACGATATGACGATTTTTAAAAGTTGCTACACTGATTTTATAAAGTTGTAGTTTGACAACTCAGTGACCGCAAAACATAAATATAGTAGTACAGTGCCATTTGCCCATCTCTAGCTTGCTAAATTTTATCGTCGTTTCGTATGTTGCTGTCTCGCTCGCACTTGCATATATGCCGAAAGGGATGGAAGCTTTATGTCGGCGATAAAACGTTAGCATGCTGTTTTGAATAAGAGTACGTGTTTTTTTTAGACTACTTACCTCTCTATTACAATCTATTTTAATTGTGTTGCTGACTCTAAAGTCCGTAACACACTACCGCAACGCACCTCAAGATAGGTGCGCCGCACCATAAGCGAGTGATTCAAATCTTAAACTTATCAAAGGACCGCGTGGTAAAAAAAAAACAAAACACCTTCAGAACATTTATTTAATTACAAACGTCATTCCTTATGACTTCCGCACTAAAATCACTTAATTGTTACAAATTTAACGAATTTACAATAATTTTTTACTCGTTACGGAATAAAACTATTTTATTTAAATAGTTCCGAAGAGAGATTTTGCCGGTAACCTTTTTCCCGAAATATCTAAACCGAATGTCTAAATATGTTTTGATGACACATTTTATTAAGCGGTATTTATGATTAGTGTCATGATCAATTGATTCCGACCGACAAAATGACTCCTGAAATTCCTGAAGTACCAGCAACAGCATGAGGAGCAGTATGTGTACTGGTATTGGCAACTTTTAGAGGGACCTGTAAATAAAATTGTGGTGTAAGATAATAGTTTACATGATTGATGATAAATTTTCATTTATGGTAGTAGTAAACAAATATAAATTATACATATATATCTTTTTTTTTATTGCAGAAGATCAGCAGACAGGCAGACGGCCCACTTGATGGAAAGCGGTTACCATCGCCTATGGACATTTGCAACACCAAAGGTGCTACAAATGCGCTGCTGCTCTCTTAAAAGGGACTGGAACCTGGTCAATAATGCCGGAACACAACACAGGGTTGTTATGGCGGCATACTCTAGACCAGGGGTGGTCGCCATCCAGTCGAGCAAATACCCTACCACCTAGCTATGGGTTGTTTAGTCGCCTCTTACGACAGGCCGCCAGGCCGCAGGAAATTGTATTCTTTCTCCGTTCCTGCACGGATAATATGATATATAAGCATTTACCAAGGTAGAGGTGTCAGGACCGGCCAAAACAGGAATTGTTTCCAACTGATTTTCTTTTAATATGCCAGTTTTATGTTGGCTGGCATGTTGCTGCAAAATATTGAAATATTAGTTTAGAATACTTGTGTCCACAGTATTTTTTTCATAAAGTTTGCTTAAATGATGACATTATCATTCAAATTGGGCAAATAAGTTTCTTGGATGGAATCGCAGCCACAAAACCTATAAGTTTTTCTAAAATAGTTATATAGAATATATATATATATATATATAATGAGAATGACATAGACCACAACTAGTCGTAACTAGCACATCAGTAATAATGTAGCAGCAACAAGTATATCAAAGGCTAAAAGTAAAAGTACAAATTTCAATTATACGAGCAGTCTCTATGAGGGTGAGAGGCAAGAGAAGACATATTAAGGCCTTCGACTGCGAAGACGGAACAGGAATTATATAATAAGCCGACAGTCCAACGACTATCCTGCTGATCATCGTCCCACCATAAAAAAATTGTATATTAATTTTGATCCTTTTATAGCACGTTTTGTTGTTAAATAATATGTATGTATTAAAATATGTATATAATTTAAAAAAAAGTATATCAATACTAACTATAAAAGTATATACAGTATTAACTTACTCTTACAAATTTGAAGGGCACGGCATCATCTCGTAGTCGAGGCACATCCAGAGTTTTGTTGAAACATTTATCATCAAAATGTAGCGACCAAATATAAATATCTTTTACATTTGGCTTTATATTTTCCATTCCAATGGATTCCAGCAACCTTTTCTTTTTACGCTCATTTCTTGGGATCCTATAAAATATGTTTTAATTATTATTTTTGTATATTTTAAGCGGGGTAGCATGATAAAATAAGAAATTGTATATAAGCAATCATATTAAATCGATATCAAAGTCGATAAAAAATGTACAACCCCAGCTAATAAATTAACATTATTTAAGCGTAAAAATATAGTTAAATAAGTCAAATCCATTCATGACCTATAACTGCACATAAGAACCTTGCTAATTATAATGTAAATCTTCCTTTATTTTCCCGACAACATTAACAGTAACCAATATTTTTAATGTTATTTATAACGTACCTGTGTATGATTAATGTATAATCAGTCCTGGGAGAGAGGGGATTTTCTATACGATGTAATAAAACTATAAACATATAGATCTCAAAGGAAATTTATTGCAGTGAGTGTCAACAACAACCAAAATAAATACACCCGGGTCATGCACGTAAATAATGCACACCATACCGCGATGTAACTTTCTAGTGGCGCCATCTAGTTTCGATAACATTATCTACAAACATTCCGCACCCTAAGAACAAATTGACAAATTTTTTCTTTATCACACATAAAGAAAGTCACAAAAAAATAAACTAAACAACTCAAAATAAAAACAATAATATGAAAATTAAACATTAGAAATAGGCAAAATACAAATTTTAGACGTAGGTCTTTTTATGACAGATGCCTTGGTACGCAATGATACAACTCGTGTTATACCGTCACTGCCCGGATGCTTGGTAATAATCCGTCCCAACAACCATCGTGAAGGAGGCAAATCCTCCTCTTTAACTAATACTAAATCCCCTATGTTTGGTTCCGGAGATTGCGAAGCCCACTTGTATCGATGCAAAAATGTGGTTAAATATTCCTGCGACCAACGTCGCCAAAAATTTTGCATCATCCGCTGAGTTAACAGCCATCTACGGAGGCTAGTTATGTTTTGTGATTCATAATTTTGCTCCGGCACTGTAAGTAAAGGCTCCCCAACGAGGAAGTGACCAGGAGTGAGAACCTCAAACCCATCTGAATCACTCTCAATACGTGAAAGCGGTCTAGAATTTAGGCACGCTTCAATTTGAGTTAGAACTGTTGCCAGCTCCTCGTACGTCAGGGTTGTATCACCAATTATTCGACGCAAATGAAATTTGACCGACTTCACACCGGCTTCCTATAACCCTCCGAAATTTGGTGAATGTGGCGGGATAAAATGCCACGTAGTTCCGTTTGTTGCTAAAGTTTCTGCTAAATCTTTATGCAACCCCGATTTCTCAGCGTAGAACAATTTATCTAGTTCCCTAGACGCTCCTACGAAATTTGTTCCGTTATCACTCCATAAATTTCAGCAATAACCTCTACGAGACACAAATCTTTTAAAGGCAGCTAAAAAGCCTTGTGTTGTCAAATCACTAACTACTACAATATGTATGGCTTTTGTAGCCATACACACAAACAAGCAAATATAACCTTTGTAGTCATGTTGACCCCGTCCCTTGGAAATTCGCACATTAATTGGACCCGTAAAATCCACGCCACTATTAGTAAATGGGCGTGATGGTGTTACCCTAGGTGACGGTAACTGTCCCATTAATGGCGCTGTAGTTTTGGCTGAAAATCTGACACATTTTACACAGGTACGCACATGACGTTTCACTAAATCTTTAGCCCCCAGTATGCAATATCTGGACCTTAGGTACGCCAACATCAACTGCGGTCCGCCATGTAGTGTTTTTAAATGTGCATCAGTTATCACAAAATCTGTGAGATTAGATTTCTTCAGAAGTAGTAGAGGATGTTTCTGACACTCACTGAGTGGTGATTTTTCTAACCTTCATCCAACTCTTAAATTGTCATTTCAATCTATAAAAGGATTCAACGATTTCATCTGCCCCTTCAATTTTCCCAATTTATTAATCATTAAAAATTTTATCTCTTCAGCGAAATTTTCCCTTTGACATTTCCTCACACATACATTCATTGCTTCTCGTAATTCTTCCGCTCTTAAAAATCCTTTCCTTCTGCTCGTATTCTTTCTCCATGATAATATACGTCTCACATATGCAACCACTCTGATAAGTTTAGTTAAATTCGAATATTTATCCCAAATATATCCTCAATGCTAGCAACCAAATTAACTTTAATTTCTTCTAAATTTGTATCTAAATCTTTTACTTTATTGTACTTGACATCCCTTTCATGCAAAAACTCTGGACCTTCAAACCATAATTTATTTCCCATTAATTCTGAGGGTTTAAGACCCCTCGAGGCGCAATCAGCAGGATTCGATTTCGATTGCACATGTGACCACTGATGAGCTTCTAATGTCATCAAAATTTCAGACACTCGATTTGCTATGAACGTCTGCCAACGACTTGGATGGCAGTTCAACCATGCAAGCACCACTGTAGAATCAGTCCATGCCTGGATGCATCTTTTTGAGATGTTAAGCGTTTCTGCTACTTAAATTAAAAGTTTAGTAACGAGAACCGCTCCACAAAGCTCCAGTCGCGGAATAGAAATTTGTTTGATTGGCGCTACTTTCATTTTGGATGTTACAAGCGAAACATGAACATCTCCGTTCTGACCAACAACTCTGATGTAGACAGCCGCAGCATATGCCAATTTCGAGGCATCGCTGAATCCATGGAGTTCAACAAGGACATTATTTGCACCAGTGTTAAGCCAGCGAGGTATTTGCAACGTGGAAAGCTGAGTAAGTTCCCTGCGATAGGTAAGCCATTCATTTAAAATATTGCTTGGAACTGCTTCATCCCATGCTACACCCGATAACCACAGCTTTTGTATCATCATTTTTGCTAGTATTACTGTAGGTGCAACCCAACCAAGCGGATCAAATAAACGTGCTACGTCTGACAAAATTATTCTTTTTGTTACAGGTTCCTGACCCTGCGGTAGCAACACCGTATATTGGAAGGTGTCCATCATTCTGTTCCAGGTAAGTCCTAACAACTTCATTATATCATCTACTTTGAGTTTTAGTTCTTCATTCATACCTATCCTATCTCTGTTTTCTTGAATCCTATCCAATAGCTGTTTACTGTTGCTCGACCATTTCTGTAGCTTAAAACCTCCTTTCTGTAGTAATTCATTCATCTCATTATAAATTGTTATTCCTTGCTCAACTGTATCACAACCTGTTAGCAAGTCATCCATGTAGAAATCTTGAATTACTCTTCTAGCTGTCATCGGATACTTTGCCCCTTCATCGATAGCAACTTGCTGTAATGCTTTTACTGCCAGATATGGAGCCGACGCAGTACCGAATGTAACCCGCAACAATCGATAATCTGTTACTGTACTTTCAGCATTCTCCTTCCAAAGGATTCGTTGGAAATCTATGTCTTGCTGTGCTACTTTTATCTGCCGATACATCTTTATAATATCTGCCGATAAACAAATCCGGTATAACCTCCATTTCATTAGGAGATGTCGCAACTCTGGCTGTAATCTTGGACCAACCATCAGAAGATCATTGAGTGAAATTCCATCTTCACCTTTGCAGGAAGCATCGAAGACTACTCTGACCTGAGTTGTATCCTTGTCAAACCTTACTACTGCAAAGTGAGGTAAGTATACTGCTTTTGAATTATTTACTTCCTCTTCCGGTACCTTTTCCAAATGTCCCAGTGATAAATATTCTTCCATAACTTGTGAATATTTTGCTCTCATATCAGAATTCTTTTCTAATTTATTTATTACGAAATTTAATCTGTTTCCCGCTATTTTCTTACTATTCTTTATTTTCAGATCCGGTTCTTCGTTCTTGAATGGCAATCTAACCAGATATCGACCATTCATGTCCCTGGTAGTCGTCTGACTGAAGAACTCCTCACATCTCTTCTCTTCCTCGGTGAGTATATCACATTTATTTAATTGAGGTTCAGCTTCCATTTCCCAAAAATTTTTTAACATGTCGTTATCCTCCACACAGGAATGCATGACTACTACATTTGCTGTTGCTTGATGTAAAGCTGTAACTCTACCTGACAATATCCAGCCCAACGAAGTATTTTGAGCCATCAAGTTATTTTGAGGCCCTTTTCTAATACCATCTTGAATAACTTTACTATATACTTCGGCACCTAACAAGATATCAATTTTGTTAGGTGTTTTATACTGTGGATCAGCTAATGGTAAGTCGCATACCCACTCAGCAGTTGCTATTCTCTTGCTAGGTAGAAGAGTAGTTATAGTCTTTAGTATATAAACATCTACTGATAATTTTACCTTTGCGTCATAAATCGAGCTAAAGGTTAAAGTTGTCCTTCCTCTAGCTGAAACACTCTGATTTCCTTCTAAACCTGAAATATATCCTTTTACTGGCGACTTCTTAAGACCTAAGTACTGAGCTGTTGCTTCCGTAATAAATGATGCTTGTGCACCTTGATCAAGCAAAGCTCTGATAGTATATTGTTCACCCTTGTTATTTTCAGCTCGTACAAGTGCTGTTGCGAGCAGCACCTGACTACGTGTTTCCATCCCGCCTGATGAAAAGCACACCACAGGAGCAGAACTAGTTGCTCCACCCTCGACTGTTGATATCGCGCCAACTTCACTCGTTGATGAACCTGTACCTGCACCACCTAATGATGAACCTGCATCCCCGGAACCATTAGGATGAAGCAACGAGTGATGTTTTCGATTGCACACCCTGCACGATATCTTTGATAAACAAAACTTGGCTGAATGTTTATCACCCAAACAATTAAAACATATTCTGTTTTTCTCAACAAAAACACGACGAGCCTGTACCCTTGCGTTGGCAAACTGTTTACAGTTAGCTAAACGATGATTATCGCTACAAAATTTACACACCACATTTGCTACATGAAATGTCTTAGGTTTATGAGTGTAAGATCGATTGTTAAATTTGACTCCTGAGTCCAGGAATTCTAACGCGCGATATCTACTGGTTATAAATTCCTTAAATTGCGTCATAGTTGGCAAATCTTGTGAAGAGTTGCTAGCTATCTGTAATTCCCATTGTTTTCTGGACTCAGAATCCATCTTTAACGTAAGCATATAAATTACTATAATGTCCCAAGTAGATACATCAACTCCTAAATTAGTTAAAGAACCAAGACATTCTGTAGTTGTATCTATCATTTCTTTTAACAATGCTGGTGATTCTGACGAAATTATTTTCTGATTAAACAACCTTTTTAAAACCGAATATGTTAGAAATCTTTTATTATTGTACCTCTCCTCAAGCATTGACCAACATCTATCATAGTTATCTGAAGATATATTAATGTGCCTGACTAATTGCTCTGCCTCTCCTGACAGAAGCCCTTTTAAATATTGCATTTTTTGTGCTTTGTCAATATCTGACTTGTGCACAAGAGATACAAATAAATCTCGAAATGTAGACCATTGACTATAATCACCAGAAAATTGTGGAATAGTTATTTTAGGTAATTTCACATTATTATGGTTAGAGCAATTAGCATTTTGAGAAGTTTGCGTTACATTAGTTGAAAAAGCAGACAACTTAGATTTCAATACACATTTGTATTCTACATAACACTCCTCGGTAACATAAAACAAATCATCAGTTATATATTTTGTAGATTGTAACAACTTAACATCACTACTACTGACAATATTTGAATGGTTACTCATATATTGAGCCCACATTGATTCTAACGATTCCAATCTACTTTCAATATAATCTTTAGTCAATCTTTCCTTAGAAGACTTTTTAAAATTCAAAAAACTTTTTTCAATGCGTTTTTGCAAATCGCATTGTAAATATATCTTAGACTCCATTATAGTAAAAGAAAAATAAACTAACTCCAAATTTACAATAACCGTTCAATTTCAATTAGTTAAAGTTTCAATGACAAAAATTCTTAAAACTTTTCTAAGTCCCAAACTACAAGTAAATTTTCTTCAAAAATATTCTAAGTGTTTGAAATAACACGACATCAAAAAAAAAATTGGGCATAGGTTCCCCGTCTGAACCAAATTCTTAAAACTATTCTAAGTCCTAAAATTAACTCTAAAATTTTACAAGTGACAAATCGATAAAATTATTCTAAGTCCATAAACAAATGAATTTAAAGTTCAAAATTGACTAACTTTGACCACTAATAATATTAAAGTACTTACAGTTTATTCCACGGATGACACACTTCACTACTGGATGACGTCACAACGCACACGCACTTAACCACTTAATGACGTAAAAATTTACACGCACTTAGCCGCTCAATGACGTCACAACGACCACGCACTTGGCCGCTTGATGATGATGTCACGCCTTCGCCGCACCCCCTGCTGCTACCTGATTGGTTGGACCCCTCCTGGTCACAACCGTGCTCCACCCTCCGACCACTGCCCTCCTGCAGTTATCGGATGGTCTGCTGATCAGTACCCCGCCTGGTACTGAGCTTCCCTCTTGGAGAGAGGGGATTTTCTATACGATATAATAAAATTATAAACATATAGATCTCAAAGAAAATTTATTGCAGTGAGTGTCAACAACAACCAAAATAAATACACCCGGGTCATGCACGTAAATAATGCACACCATACCGCGATGTAACTTTCTAGTGGCGCCATCTAGTTTCAATAACATTATCTACAAACAATTAAAGTTGGCTGATTTGTGTTTTTTTTATGCCGCACCCTATTACACTACACACTGGCATATTTGTGACGTAATTATTTACATTTGGCTTCAATTATTTTAAATCACAAGCAAAATATTGAAAGATAATTTTGATTTATACCACGACTTTTTGACAAGACAAGTACCGGCTGCACAGTGCTGAGTAAGAACGAGATAGATATATGTTTATGTGTGTGTCTGCAAAATGGATGCTATTTGTATAAGCAATTGTACGTATAGAACAATATGTCGCGTCCCTATTATACCGCGGGGGGCCTTTAGCTTGCTAGGAGAGCAAAGGACCTTCTACCCCCGCACAACGACGTGGGGTGTGTTCTCCCAGGGCACACTCCAGGCACTTTATTGCGGTGGATCGACTGGGCGTAACTATGTTCTAAATCTCAGCCTTTCCAACACAAACAAAAGCGCAGGGTCGACAGGGAGGAGGGGGTTTTTAGTGGGTATTGGGGTTGCTCGCTCGTGCAGCAACACTCGGAGTCTTCCACACTATTCTGTGACGTCGATCGCGGACGGAGCACCGCTAAGAGCATACTATTGCTGCAGTGTTATCGCCCCCGACCGACGCGTGTCGTTCCCCTAGCAACGACCCAGTTTGTGCGTAAATCGGTTAAGCATTTTCCCTCGCCTCAAAACAAAAAAAAAACAAAAAAAAAAAAAAGGCGGTAAAGAATCTGTTGTATCTTTTGACACATGACATCATGTAACTGTCAATATTTTTTTGTTTTTTTTAGTCTTTGCATCCTTAAGTTCACGTTCGGTTACACAGTTTTATCAAATTAACGTGCGGTATTGAAATAAAAAATGTTTCACTAGGGTGTGGCCCAATGTTACACAAGTGGTCTAAAGTTACCCAGAATTACTGTACTACTTTATAGACGGTTGCGCTGGATCGGCTGGGCGTAACTATGTTCTAAATCTCAGCCTTTCCAACACATACAAAGCGCAGGGTCGTCAGGGAGGAGGGGGTTTTTAGTGGGTATTGGGGTTGCTCGCTCGTGTAGCAACGCTCGGAGTCTTCCACACTATTCTGTGACGTCGATCGCGGACGGAGCGCTGCCAAGATCATACTATTGCTGCAGTGTTATCGCCCCCGACCGACGCGTGTCGTTCCCCTAGCAACGACCCAGTTTGTGCGTAAATCGGTTAAGCATTTTCCCTCGCCTCAAAACAAAAAAAAAACAAAAAAAAAAAAGGCGGTAAAGAATCTGTTGTATCTTTTGACACATGACATCATGTAACTGTCAATATTTTTTTGTTTTTTTTAGTCTTTGCATCCTTAAGTTCACGTTCGGTTACACAGTTTTATCAAATTAACGTGCGGTATTGAAATAAAAAATGTTTCACTAGGGTGTGGCCCAATGTTACACAAGTGGTCTAAAGTTACCCAGAATTACTGTACTACTTTATAGACGGTTGCGCTGGATCGGCTGGGCGTAACTATGTTCTAAATCTCAGCCTTTCCAACACATACAAAGCGCAGGGTCGTCAGGGAGGAGGGGGTTTTTAGTGGGTATTGGGGTTGCTCGCTCGTGTAGCAACGCTCGGAGTCTTCCACACTATTCTGTGACGTCGATCGCGGACGGAGCGCTGCCAAGATCATACTATTGCTGCAGTGTTATCGCCCCCGACCGACGCGTGTCGTTCCCCTAGCAACGACCCAGTTTGTGCGTAAATCGGTTAAGCATTTTCCCTCGCCTCAAAAACAAAAAAAAACAAAAAAACTACTTTATAGACGGTTCGCATCCGTGCGAAGCAGTCGCAAATGCCCGTGCTCTTTGCGGAAATTGCAATTTTCCACGCTTTTTCGCTCCTAAAAAGCGACAAATTGCGACAATAGTTGTGTAGTGATAGTGTACAGTGTTATTTAGTTCGATTCCGGCGCGAATCAGTTGTTTTGCGACTGAGGTGAGTTGTTAAACTCTATTCGCTTGTTCATTTCGGCGCGCCTAGGCGCATTACGCAATAACGGTCGTTTGTGTCGATAGATATTCACGCGCGTCGACTGGTCTCTGCAAGGGAAGGGGCCTCCAGCAATGGATGGCCCAGGTCCCCAGAAGGCCCCGAGGCTTTCGAGTGTCCCGCGCAAGCGGGACCACACGAAGGCCAAGAATGGCTGGATGATGCCCGAGATCGGGGAGACGCGTGTGAAGAAGATGTCTTCTTCATCGGCCCGTCGCGGCAGGTCGGCTGCCGGGCCCCGCCCCGGGCACACGGATAGTGCCGTTTTCACGGCTGCCGATGTGCCCGCCTCGGTAGGGAGTGCGTCGGCGGTGGTAGACCTCACCGCCGCCACGCATGAGGATAGGTGCGGCGCGATGGGACCGCCTTCGGTTCCCATGCCGCCTAGGGCCCCATCCGGGCGTGCCGCGCGCAGGAGCGCAGCACACCCGGAGATAGATAGGAACGTGCTGCTTGCAGCGAACTCGGCCGTTTGCCTGGCCGTGAGCGCTGCAAGCACCATAGTTCAATACTCCTACATGGCGCCACCCACCTCTGCGCGAGCCTCACTCGTGCAAGGGAACGGCGCCTACGTAGAGCATGATGACATCCCACCGTCCTGCAGCATCCCAGACTCGCTGGAGCACGCGCTCTATGGTGCAATTCGCGATCATAGTTATTCCCGCCCTGAAGCGCCTGCATGTAGTCCGGTATACACGGCGGCCGGTTCAGCAACGGCAGGGGATGGGTGCCCTACGACGACGGTGTCGTATAGCGCACGGGCTTCACCTGTGCCTACGACATCGACTTGCAACCTTTCGGGCTGCAACGTCGAGAGCAGCCGTCCCACGACACCGGTTGTCGCGCGAGCTTCACTCGCGCCCTCGGCCGGGGTCGTGAATAGGGACTTAGTAGGCGCGGTAGCGGCGACCCCTTCAACTTCCTTCCCTACTGGGACGGGAGCCGCTGTCGCGATGTCGGCGCCTGCGTCTTCGGCTGCGGCGACGTCTTTGTCCTTAGCGACAGCGGCAGCGGGCACGTCGTCGTCTTCGTTTGCAGCCTCACCGTCTTCGGCATCGGGTTCGGCGACGCCGTCCACGTCTTCAACGGCAACGGTGCCGATATCGTGTTCCCCGATGTTCGTTCCCGGATCGAGGTCGCGCTTCTGGGACCGGTCCCAGAGCAGCGGCGCCGATTCGGCCAGCACGTCGGGTGCTTCCACTCCAGCGCGCGCGCGCTCGCTTTTGCGCCCCACGAGGGGCGCACCTGCGGCGGCTTCTAGCGTTCTCGCGGGTGCGGAGGCCTACCTCCGTACCGAGAGGGGTGAAAGGGGGCGCAAGGCGCGCAAGGCAACCGCCGCCAAAGTGGCCGCGGCTAGCCAGTGCGCCGCCCTCGTCGGGGACGTATCGGCTCGCGGCCCTGGGGAGCTCCGCCTAGCGGCGAGCGCCCAGGTCGCTGAGATAATTCATATTGCCCAAACGTCGGGCAATTTGAAGGGGGTCTACGTGCGCCGGCTGAAGGAGGCCGCGTCCAAGGTGTCGGACATCGTCGACACACTGGTCACGCGAAATCCGGAATCCGAGGCTTGGAAGCTCGGTAACGAGAACGCCAGGCTACGCATGGAGTTAAACTCGCTGCGGGAGGAAAACTGCTCCTACCGTAGGGAGTTTGAAGATATGCGTAAGGCCCTAAAGGCCTTCGCTTCGGTTGCGGAGCCGGCGCCTGCGCCATTACAGGCGGCGCCGACCCCCGTACCCGTCAAGCGAAAGGCCCAGGCCGTCACGGCGGAGGCGGCGGCGGTACCGGAACCGCCCGCCGCACCCGCTGCGGTTAAAAAATCGCGTCCGGCCCCTGCTGCGGTAGCAGGGCCGACACCGGCTCCCGTCGTCGGCACGGAGCGGGCTCCGGCGACTGCCAACGGGGCGGCGCCGACACCCGCTCCACCGGGGCTCGGCGGCATCAATTACGACATGTTTGTGCGTGCCGTGATCGACGTCGTCGCCGCCATACTCGATGCTCGGTTCGCCGGTATCGAGGACCGGCTGAATGCCGCGCCGAACCTCCGTCCACCGCTAGCGGCCGACCAAGGTAAGGCGCCGGCAACCAGACCGGTACCAAACGTGGCTGTTAGGCCAAAAGCGGCCACGGCTGCAGCCGCCGTCCGGCGGAATGCGGGGGAAGCAAGTACCCCGGTTCCGATGGAGGTGGTGGCGGCCTCGGCTGTCGGCGGGGTGACGGACTCCCCACCGTCACCGGCCCACCCTAAAAAGAAGACGACTAGAGGGGGGGTGAAGTGGAGGCTGAAAATACAGCGGAGAGCGGCACGCGACGCCGCCGCTGCTTTATCGGCCCCCGCCACGGCAACCGTGCCTGTGGTGTCGGCTCCTAGGCCGGCCCCTAGGCAGCGGGCGGCGCCCGCGGCCGCGACACCGGTCGTCGCAGCGCCCGTCGTCCACGCTCGCGTCGCGCACGTCGCGCCCCCACCGGCGCCCCCGGCCCTCCGCCCCGCCCCCGCCCCGGGGGGGGGGGGGGCGTGGACGACGGTCGTCAAGCGGAAAAAGGGTAAGGGGGCGAGGGCCGACGGGCCCCCTCGCCCTCCCCCAGGCGCAAGCTGCTCCCCTGCCGACGGGGCGGGGGCAGCAACAGCGGAAACAGGCTGCGAAGCCTGCGGTCGTATTCCGCGAGCCGAAGTCGGCCGCAGTTATCGTTAAACTGCTGCCGGCAGCGGCCGCGAAGGGTGTTGGTTATTGCGAGGTCTTCGCAAAGGCCTCGACGGTGGTCGACATCGCGGCCATGGGCCTCCGCGAGGGGCTGAAGGTGGTGCGGACCGTCAGGGACGCGCGTCTCCTCGAGTTCCAGCCGGGACCCGAGAGCGCGGCCAAGGCGGACCGCGTCGCCGAGGCTCTGCGCGGAGCCCTTGTAGGGATGGCTGAGGTCGTCCGCCCCGTAAACCGTGGGGAGCTTTACGTCTCTGGGCTGGACGAATCGGTCACGGTCGATGGGCTTCGTGACGCGATCTCGCGCGCCGGCGGCTGCCGGCGCGCGCAGGCCGTGCAGGACCGAGCGGCTTGGGCGCATCGTACGTGATGTGCCCCGTCGCTGCTGCCAAAGCTATCGTCGAGCTGGGCTACCTCGTGGTAGGCTTCACCTCGGCGAGGGTGGAGGCACTGGAGGCCAGACCGATACGTTGTTACCGGTGTTACAACGTCGGCCATGGCGCCCAGACCTCTCCGGACACGTGCCCGGACCGAACTAACTTGTGTCTCCGCTGCGGTAAGAGCGGACACAAGATGCCGGACTGCACGGCTCGGAACCCCCACTGCGCGGCGTGCGCGGCGGGGGGACTCAACGTTGCCCATCGCACGTTAGCAAGGTTCTGCCAGCCTCCCTACGTGAAGGGCAAATTCGTCCATCCGAGGACGAAACAACGTACGGGTGCTTCGGGAATACGCGCAATGGACACCTTCAATGCCTAGTACGCCCGTAACAGCACTATTTCAGGCGAACGTAAACCACTCCCCCACCGCTCAGGACGTGTGCCTGCAGGCGATGGCGGAGTGGCAAGCGAACTTGGCCGTAATAAGCGAACCTTATTACGTGCCGCCTTGCGGCAATTGGGTGGGCGACCTCGGTGACGTGGTAGCGGTGGTGGCCAGAGCCGGATCTGGCACACCGCTTACATGTCTCGAAAGAGGAAAGGGCTATGCGGTGGCGGAGAGCGGGAGTATCGTCGTCATAGGCGTTTACTTTTCGCGCAACCGCCCCCTGGCGGAGTTCGAGCTTCGCTTGGACGCCATCAGAGCTGCCATAGGCAGACTGTCGCCTAAAACGAGTTTCGTGATGGGCGACTTTAACGCAAAGCACTGTTCCTGGGGAAATGTGTTCACGGAACCTAGGGGCCGGACGGTTGAGGAATGGGCTCTTCAATCCGGCCTGACCATATTGAACCAGGGATCGGTCATCGACCTGTCATTCGCCACTCATGCGGCCGCCCGCAGAGTTGTCGGATGGAGGGTGCTGGAGGAGGTGGAGTCGCTCTCTGATCATCGGTACATCAGATTTGAGCTTACCCCCTCCCCCGGTCCGAGCCCTGTTCATCGCCCCCTCTCCTCCCGTGTTGGGCCCTTACCAAGTTCGATCCGGAGCAGGCCGAGGAGTGGGCACTCACGGAAAGCTGGGCCTACCCAGCCGAATTCGCGAACTTGGAGTCGCAGGCAGAGCACATGCGCAAGACCCTGACGAGGGTTTGCGACGCGGCGATGCCTCGCGTATCCAAGCGGCAGCCTCCGTGCAAGCAGGTCTACTGGTGGACCGAGGAGCTGGGCGAGATGCGAAAGGCAGTTCGCATCATCAGCCACAGACTCAAACGCTGCAGGGCGCGCCGTCCTCCGGACTACGTCGCGGAAAATGGACTCGTGGGCGAGTTTAGGGAGGCCAGAAAGGCCCTTTCGATTGCAATATTGCAAGCGAAAGCTCGGGCTCGGGCCGAGCTCCTCGAGACGCTCGATCGGGACCCTTGGGGGCGTCCGTACCGTGGGGCCCGCAACACGTTGCGGCCTTGCACATCCACGGTCACGGAAACGCTCGAACCCGAGGTGCTCCGGTCGGTTATCGATGGGCTCTTCCCGGATCCGGGAAACTTCACTCCCCCCAGTATTGGTCCACCCGTTCCCGACACCCCCACGGACGAGTAGCCTCACTCCATCTCCGAGGGGGAACTAGATGTTGCCCTGGACCGGCTCCGGGGCAGGAAGACGGCACCGGGACCCGACGGGGTTCCAGGTCGACCCCTCTTCCTGGCCGGTAAACACCTACGCGGCCAGCTGCGGGAACTGTTCGAAGCCTGTATTCGCGCAGGTCGGTTCCCGTCGCAATGGAAGGAGGGGCGTTTGTGCCTGATTCCCAAGGGAGGTCGGCCTCCCAACGATCCGTCCGCCTTCAGGCCCATAGTGCTGCTGAACGAGGTCGCTAAGGTCTTCGAAAAGATCTTGGCGGAGCGGCTCGTGAAGCATCTCGACGCTGTGGAGCCGGGGCTTTCAGAAACGCAGTTCGGGTTTCGGCGGAGGCGCTCCACGATGGACGCCTTCGAGACACTGCGAACGTTGACGGACAAAGCCGTCCAAGCGAAGGATGTCGTTCTTGCGGTGTCGCTAGACATAGCGAATGCCTTTAACAGCCTCCCTCATGAAACGATCAGGGAGGGGCTCCGCGCGCATGAAGTCCCCTCGTACCTCACGAAGCTGTTGGGCGCGTACCTGCAGGATCGAAATATCCTTTGGGAGGGCGGTGAGCTCGGCAATCCCGTGTTAGGTCGGCGACGCGTCGCGTGCGGCGTTCCACAGGGGTACCGACCCCTCGGGCCGATTCTTTGGAACGTAGGTTATGACTGTGTGACGGACCCAACGTTGTCAAAAGGTGCGGGTTTGATATAAAAATACGATTAAAACCATATATGTAAATAAAATAATCAAAATTTCAATTAAAGACATTGATTACATGTGAGAAGCGTGTATTTTATTGAATATATTAAATTACAGCGTGCAATTTATTGAATATATTAAATTACATATTCAATCAATCGAATATTGATTAATAAAAATGATAATGACACTCTTTTAATAGGATATATTAAAATTAAATCAAGAATGATGACATCTAGCGTCATTAACTTGGGTATTTCATATAAATCGTTGTCAGACATTCTTTATTTTTATGTAGTTTCAGCGTGCGATAATAGATGGCGCTGAAACAAAAATATGTTAACATGGGGGCGTTGCATTTTGAAATTCTGATTTTCTTCGGAAATTCAGAGATTAGGGCATGCAAAATGCATTAGAAATAACCACAAGCATCTAATCTATGGTGAATTAACAAAATATGTTACCTTTATTATGTTGGGAATGCAGGATTCATTGATTAGTGTAGCAGTCAAAACACATTCTGTAAAAATAGCTAACACTTTAGGGTTTTCTTCTTATTTGCTGAATATATACTTCAGTATATGTTTGTGGAGAGCGTGTCGTTCTTGGGTTCCGTAAGGAAGTATGTGTTTTGCATTTGATAGCAAGTTCAAAGAACAAAAGCATATCTCTGGAAAAATTGACAATTATGTTATGAAATCAAAATATGAATAAAGTTTACACACTGGAGTAAGTAGTTAGTGATTTCCAGACGTTAGATAACATGTATATCGTAGTATAATTAACAAATTTTAGAAATGTTAGAGAATGAATAAGTTATTGGTAAAAACAGAAATGTGATTTAGAAAAGTTATTTTACCTTGTTAAAACGGAGCTAAGAGTTAAGAAACTTATGAATAGATATGCTAGATTAATGTAGAAGAAGTAACATCACTTGCAAAAACCGATTAGAATTGGAAATTTAAAGATAAAAGGAATAAACTAAAATAAGTTAGCCAATAACACCTCACAATAAAGATGAGAAATTATCAATATAGGTTTATAAGTATACGATTAGTTATTACAATTAAAAATATAAATTTATATGCACAAGTTAGTAATTAAATATTAAAACTTCTATGGTAAATGTAATTATGAAATGAATAAATATGTGAAGTAGGAAATAATTAAATAAAAGAAGGTAGTTTTGAAAAATAAGGAATTAGCATTTTATAGTTAATTTACATTATTAAAGAAATATATCTATTTTGTGATTAGATAAAATAGTTAAAATATAAATAATTAATAGTGCATGAAGTAATAAACGTCATAGGTAGGAAAACAAGAAATTATTGAAAGGGAAATACAAAATACGAATGCTAAGTAGGGGGCGCTTTTAGCGATGTCGTATCGTTTAATATGGAATATTTCGGTATTTATTAGAAATACGTATAAAATATTTATATCAGAAGATAGCAAAATAGTTTAAAAAGGTTTTATTATAATACAATAATTAGAAGTTCTAATTTTACAAATTAACATGTAAAAAGCAATGCTGTTTTATGATTGGTTCAAAAATAAGTGGTGCGAATACGAGGGGGGTGCATAGAGGGGAAAAAGAGGATGCAAGAGTAGGAAAGTTACGGGGACTGGTGGAAAAAATATAAATACCAAGGGGTGGAGAAGAATCGGGACAGTCAACGTGATATTTTACTACCACGAAGTGCTGCTAGTTGGATACTAGCGCCCCCTAGTGGCCATTCCTAGGGCTAAAGCGCTGCCGCTCTACGCCGGTAATTAATTATTAAATTAAATAAAAAATTAAATAATTTAATAGTGCTGCGTCGTCGAGGAGGCCTGCGGTAAAGTTAAATCATTTATATTTCGATTTAGAGTAGAATAGCTAGGTGATTCAATCAGTTCTAATTAAATCAAAATCAAAAGGGTAATTTATAGTCGTGGTTAAATAAATTTTTAAATGTAAGAAATTACGTGAGATCGTGCGATTTTAATTAATAGATTATTGTTTAATTTGCTTTAAAATCATATAAACGGCTCGTGAAACGTTATTCCTAATATCTTGTTCGTTACCAAATTAATACGGGAAATAATGTAATATTTTAATGTAATCATAAAACGTCGCGTTAAATAAAGTCTGCCTTCTTTTAAATCATCAAAAAAATAAATACATGGATTCGCTAAATGAAGTGATGATGAAGTTATTAAAAATATTCAAAAATAAATCTACCTTCTTAATTTGATAAAAAAAATGAGAAAATGGAAATTATACAAGGAAATTAAATGATAGAAAATCCAATTTGAAATATACAATTTTAAGAGATGGTTTGTTTAGGGAATTTAATATTTTTAAGATTTATAAAGCAATCGTTTCGGTTAAGTTATAATAAAATTTGATGTAAAATTAATTCAGATCTGTATAACATAAACTAATAAATTATTTCCTGCAAGACATGTCTGATGCAACAAATTTAGTGTAACAAATGTAGAATAAAAGGGGTATTGAATTGCTTTAAATATTGTTGAATTACGTTAGATTGCTTAAAAAAATAAAACAATGATATATTAGTGGAGCCGTTATGTGTAAATTAATCCTGGTATTGTAGGCTTGATTGAATCAGTAAATTAGAAATTTGTGATCTGCGTATAGATGGTAGAATACCTAGTGTCGGGAGGTATCTTAGTGTAGGTGACCAGTGCCGTGGGTCTAATAGGATATTTTGTGTTAGAATCTCCAAGGACTAAGGTAAGTCGGGACAGGAGCTCCCGACTTCAGTGAGTTTTGAACAAATTGACAGGGATTCTCAAGTTATATTTAATTTATGCATTTATTGTTTTGTTGAAGGGTTTTATAATGTGCATTATATATATATATATATATATATATATATATATATGTATATATATATATATATATGTATATATATATATATATATATATATATATGACCAAAATACACGTTATTCAGAATTTAAATGTGATCAATATAATATATATTTTTTTTTTCTGCTTCACCTACATCGCCAGATTAGTTAAGAATTTCTTTTAAGCTAGGTTGCCTGGAAGAGATCGCTTTTAGCGATAAGGCCGCCTGTTGTTTTGCCAAGAAGTAATGTAATTATACATTTTGTTTTTGTATTTGTTTATTTTGGTGAGCAATAAAGTGTTATCTATCTATCTATATATCAGAGTTGGTTGTAATGTAGGTAGGGCGGATAAGATGTATAATTTTAAGGCGTTACGGTAATTGCGATGCGTTAGTTTGTAAGAGTGATACGAACGACCTTAGATTTAAGTGCGGCAATTATAAACGGGTATAAACCAAAAATAGCGGAACGTTTAGATTAAGCGTATAGTGTTTGCGTTAGTTGTAAGCGAATTAAGTCTATCAGATACTGATATAGAAACGGCTAAAACGTTATTTATAGTGTGTTGGTTTAGGCGTTATTTATAGGTAGGTAGGGCGGTAAGATTGCGTATAATTTTAAGGCGTTACGATAATTTGCGATGCGTTAGTTTGTAAGGGTGATAAGAACGGCCTTAGATTTAAGTTTATAAGGTTAATGTAGTAAGTAAGATTGCGTATAGTTTTAAGGCGTTACGGTAATTTGCGATGCGTTAGTTTGTAAGAGTGAAACGAACGGCCTTAGATTTAAGTGCGGCAATTATAAACGGGTATAAACGAAAAATAGCGGAACGTTTAGGTTAAGCGTATAGGGTTTGCGTTAGTTGTAAGTGAATTACGTCTATCAGATACTGATATAGAAACGGCTAAAACGTTATTTATAGTGCGTTGGTTTAGGCGTTATTTATAGGTAGGTAGGGCGGTAAGATTGCGTATAATTTTAAGGCGTTACGGTAATTTGCGATGCGTTAGTTTGTAAGGGTGATACGAAAGGCCTTAGATTTAAGTGCGGCAATTATAAACGGGTATAAACGAAAAATAGCGGAACGTTTAGATTAAGCGTATAGGGTTTGAGTTAGTTGTAAGCGAATTAAGTCTATCAGATACTGATATAGAAACGGCTAAGACGTTATTTCTAGTGCGTTGGTTTAGGCGTTATTTATAAGTAGGTAGGCGGTTGAAACGTTCGTTAGGCACTGCTACAGGAACCGGCAAAACGTTATTATTAATGCGATGATGAATCATTAATTATAAGTATTTATCAGTCGTGGTAGCGTAATGGCTAGTGTACGCGTCCCAATCTCAAAGGGCGCGGGTTCGATCCTGGCCGGAACGCATGCACCACTTAGTCAGTTTTCTGATCTAATGTGCATATTCTTACAATTACCACGTGCTAATAACGGTGAAGGAAAACATCGTGATGCAACCTGCACATCGAGATAACCGATGTGTCAAACCTGCCAAGCCGCCTTGGACAAGCGTGGCGGGTATACGTCCGTTGCCCTATCATGGGAGGCCCGAGCCCAGCAGTGGAACATTTATGGGCTGATATTATTTTTTTTATTATTATTTAAGCGTTCATTAGATATAATATATATATAGGAACTGGCCAATACATTATTAATAGTGCGTAGTAAAATATCGAATAGGCGGTAGGAACATTGAACGATATCTATAGGAACTTGTATAAATAACTAAATCAATTAACTAAGAATTATCATAAATAACCTGAAGCTTGTCTTCCATCTACTGGTTAATTCGAAGTAAATTTTAAATAAATTTTACAGTGCTACTTTAACGGTTTATGTCTGCCTTAAACTATGTTTTCATTACATATGAAATAAGCCTAGCCTCCTTCGCAGAAGGTTATTCAAAATGGTACAGGCTTAAAAATGGTTCATCTCAAGAACTTGTTAAATAGTTTGTTATGTATGTGATATAAACAATATTTAAATATTATAACACTTATGTGTTATTATAGTCCAAGGGTTAGATACTATTACATAGGTTCAATACTTATATCACTAAATATCTATACATAATACTAAAGTTTGGAATACAAACAATATTTAAATATCCTAGCACTTATGTGTTATTATAGTCCAAGAGTTATGTATTTATTACATGTATTTAAAGCCCCATTCCATAAAATATCTATACATACTGGGTCCAATACCAGTATCGAATAGAGATACCAAGATTTATGTATGTATTATATATGTACTCGTACTCTGCCTTAATGAAATATTTATATAATAATATATATACCAAACTCTAAGATAAGGTTAATATCAATATTCTAAAGGGTTAAAGCTGTATTAGAATATATATATATATATATATATATATATATATATATATATATATATATATATTTACTACATAAACAGTTTAGTTATTTATGTATGAACATATGCTACATGTATTCAAGTCCTATAATACTATTTTAATAGATTATTATGTATATATTTACATATCTATTGATACCCTACTTATAAGTATTTACGTATGTGTGGATATATGCTGCATGCATACATATTCTATAATACTATTGAATTATATGCTTTAATGGGTTATTATGTATATAATTACATATCTATTGGTACCCTACTTTATAAGTATTTATGTATGTGTAGATATATGCTGCATGCATACATATTCGATAATACTATTGAATTATATGCTTTAATGGGTTACTATGTATATAATTACATATCTATTGATATCCTATTTTATAAGTATTTATATATGTGTGGATAAATGCTGCATGCATACATATTCCATAATACTATTGGATTTAATATTTAATGGTTTATTATGTGTATAAACCCTGCTTTACATGTTTAAGTATGTATACTACTTTCATGTAAGACTATTTACAATAACATACAATAATTATTTATGGTACATTTTATATGTATTTACAATATATTTTCTTTGACATATTACACTCAACAAATAAACTAAATTCACTGGTTGTGCTTCTGGTAAAGTATGTGTTGAGGTTTTTAAGACATCGATGCCAATCGTAGTCCAACGTTGGAATCTTACCAAATGCGTTTTACTATAGGGTTCCCAAAGTCCTGTGAGTTGATTTGAATCGGCCCTAGGCGAGCGATCACGAGATGTTAGTACATCTACCGTTGAACGTCATCAAAGTCGTTGGCTTCTTAGTGAATTGCTTTGATTTCGTATCGTTCCAGCATTGTTAAACAATGACTTGGCTTGGACCCTAACCAGTCGTAGGATAACTGGGCCTTCCTATGTTATTGTCTGGTTCAGACTTCATGTCCTATATGTCAGTTTAACGTGTTGTGAAACAGGGGTCGAATCTTTCAACCAAACGGAACTGTCGGCTTGTAATGATAGTCTAGGTATGTCCTCTTTGTGTTGGTATCCACTGAGGGCCCAATGTTGGCCTAAAAACGATTGTATAATCAACGATCGGTTCTTATGAGCTGAAACACATATATTACAGACTAAAACAGGTGGTGGTAAAATCCTCCAATATACCTGTCCGATATATTTACATATATACAAACTATACCAGGTGGTGGTGAAATTCCCCAAATTTACCTGTTGATCTATCCATTATTGGTTTGATATCATATTATATATTTATATATATTATAGTATATAAAGGTGGTGGTGAAATTCCCCAAATTTACCTGTTGATCTAACTACTATTGATTTAAGATCATATACTTACATATATTACAGACTAAAACAGGTGGTGGTAAAATCCTCCAATATACCTGTCCGATATACTTACATATATACAAACTATACCAGGTGGTGGTGAAATTCCCCAAATTTACCTGTTGATCTATTGATTATTGTTGAGAACATATTATATACTTATATATATTAAAGTATATTCAGGTGGTGGTGAAATTCCCCAAATTACCTGTCTGATCCGTCCCTATGGGTTCGAGATCAAATAATGAATAAATTTATTGATGTATGAAGTATTATCATACACAGTTGATTTATGCTTGAAGTAAATGAAACTTTCGAGTGGTTGTCTCATGACTTCCATTTTATCAGGCTTCAAATACAAATATGCGAGCTGTTACACCGCTGAATTGCATATATCAGCTTCTTTAGTCACGTAAGTCACAATATTGTAGACTCATCTTTTGATGTACGTTGACAAGCTGGCACTCCTAGGCGGATCATCTAAAGCTTCGTTCTCGGGTCTGCTTGTAGCCTCGAGAATATTCCAAATGGCCTTTATGATATACGAACCTGAAACGTGGAATTACTAAAGCAATTATCAGCAGTAATATAATATTTTGGACGAGGGTTTCGAACCTTATCCTTGTATCCGTCCTAAACAATGGTGATACCCTGTTTTTAGTGGACAGCCCTAAGCTGTTCGGGCGGTGGTTTCTTGGGAGACCTCTCACCATATTTTTATATATTTTATATAAATATAAAGAGAGAAACAGTACCTCACAATTGTTCATCTAAAATATACTTTTATTCATAATCCTATATCAACTATATAACGACTTTCTATATAACATCATTATCTATATATGTATTTATTAATTAACATATATATTTACCAATTATTTATACGTATGAGAAAAAAGAATATATATTTTATAATATTGCATACACGACCCGTAACAACACAATTCTAATTTTATTATTTACAATTTAATATATTGTTCTTGCAGCCGTAACACTACGAGTTTTAGGATATTGTTAAAATTTATATCATAGTTCCTTTATAAAAATAAATTTATTACTTTACCCATGATTTATGTTATATGAGTATTGTACTATATTATTTTGTCTTTATGTAGAATATAGTAATATTGACTTCTATTATCTATAACACAAATATATTTTATATCTAATACTGTAGTGTAGGGCCAAAGTTCATATGTAATAGGTTTTCATCAGTATCTTATACCACATGTAGAAAATATTAATGTTCATAACTATAGGTATCATAATAAGCAAATTACTATATGAATGTATAATAACTATTCTCTAAACTGGTTGTTAAATGTATATCTTATATCTAATACTGTAGTGTAGGGCCAAAGTTCTTATGTAATAGGTTTTCATCAGTATCTTATATCACATGTAGAAAATATTAATGTTCATGACTATAGGTATCGTAATAAGCAAATTACTTTATGGATGTATAATAACTACTCTTTAAATTGGTTGTTAAATGAAGTTAATTGTAGTAAAGTTTTAGGTAAATAAATCTAATTAAACTTGTGATTTACTGGTTTCATTTCAAGACATTTCGATTGGCTAAGCAGTCCTGTTCGATAGACCTCCATAAAAGACTAAGGGTTACTACAATACACAACAAAAAGTCCTACTCTTGACGATTGACGCCAAATAATATAAAGTTATAGAATTAACTTATGAGTGTATATCAGAAGCCTATGTGTATGGGTATGTGGAGTGATATACGTGATCTGCTTTACTCATGTGTAGTGACGCAGATTGGTAGATTACTCCATATATGTGACATGTATGGTTTGAGATATAATCTCATGTAATATTCTAATTGATGGTTACACAGACATCTCATATATCATATGTGTTGTTCATCTGTGTATACCATTACTCATGTGTGGCAGTAATAGTTTCAAGTTGCTTTTAAGGGGGGGGGACGTTACAACTGGATCCTTCGGGTTCCGGTCCTGCCCGGGGTAGGGCTGATCTGCTTTGCGGACGACACCCTACTCACGGCACGCGCTGCGTCATTTGCGGAATCCGTGGACGTCGCCAACGCCGGGTTGGCGATTGTCGTAGATCGAATAGCTAGGCTGGGCTTGAGGGTCTCCCCCGCGAAAACGGAGGCCGTCATGTTCCATAGGAAATTTCGCAATCCCCCCGCGGACTTGACCGTTTCGGTCCAAGGGATGGCGATTAGAGTAGGGCCCCAGATGAAATATCTGGGGCTAGTTCTCGATGGGAAATAGCTGTTCAAAGCGCACTTTGAGCAGCTAGTTCCCAAACTCGTCAAATCCGCGGGCGCACTCTCGAGGCTGCTTCCCAACGTGGGGGGGCCGGGGGGTGCGATGCGGAAACTTTACTCTGGCATCCTGAGGAGTATGGCGCTGTACGGTGCACCCGTCTGGTCCACTGCACTTCACCGCCACAACAGAACCCTGCTGCACCGGGCGCAGCGGGTTCTGGCCGTGAGGACCATACGGGGGTATCGCACAGTGTCGCGGACGGCGGCCACCCTCCTGGCAGGCGATCCGCCCTGGCATCTCCAGGCAAACGTCCTGGCAGAGGTGCGTCCCACCCGGCAGGATGCCCTAGCTAGAGGCCTGACCTTCTGTCAGGTCGAAATCGAGGCGATCAGGAAGCGGGAAACCGCCTCCATGATCGCCGTCTGGTCTCAAGAGCTCGACAACCCTGCGGCCTATGGCGGTTACACGGTGGATGCAATCAGGCCACAGCTGACGGAATGGGTTAACCGCACCAGCGGCACCCTGACCTTCAGAACGACGCAGATACTTACCGGACACGGATGTTTCGATAAGTATCTGTATCGCACTGTGGGCTGCTTGCCTTCCCCGGACTGCCGCTAGTGCGGCGCGCCCGACACGGCGCTACACACGCTAGTCGAGTGCGCTGCATGGGCACCGTAGCGTTTCGAACTTAAGACGCACGTAGGTCCGGTCGATTCGCTCTGCGACCTGGTCAAGGCCATGCTGCAGAGCGGTGACAATTGGGGGGCTGCGGTTACTTTTTGCGAGACAGTAATGTCACTCGAGGAGGCCGCAGAACGCGATAGGGAGAGAAGTCTTGCAGCGCGTGCTAATGCGTCTTCTCGAGGTCGCCGGCCTTCAGCTGGCACGCGGAAAGGCAGGTACGCGCATTACTTCCCTCCCTGAGTTAGGTTCCGTTTACCGCGGGGTGCCTTTAGCTTGCTAGGAGAGCAAAGGACCTTCTACCCCCGCACAATGAAGTGGGGTGTGTTCTCCCAGGGCACACTCCAGGCACTTTATTGCGCTAGATCGGCTGGGCGTAACTATGTTCTAAATCTCAGCCTTTCCAACACAAACAAAAGCACAGGGTCGAAAGGGAGGAGGGGGTTTTTAGTGGGTATTGGGGTTGCACGCTCGTGCAGCAACGCTCGGAGTCTTCCACGCTATTCTGTGACGTCGATCGCGGACGGAACATGTGACGGACCCAACGTTGTCAAATGGTGGGGTTTGATATAAAAATACGATTAAAACCATATATGTAAATAAAATAATCAAAATTTCAATTAAAGACATTGATTACATGTGAGAAGCGTGTATTTTATTGAACATATTAAATAACAGCGAGCAAATTATTGAATATATTAAATTACATATTCAATCAATCGAATATTGATTAATGAAAATGATAATGACATTCTTTTTATATATTAAAATTAAAATAAGAATAATGACATCTAACGTCATTAACTTGGGTAATTCATATAAATCATTGTCAGACATTCTTCATTTTCATGTAGTTTTAGCGTGCGATAATAGATGGCGCTGAAACAAAAATATGTTAATATGGGGCGTTGCATTTTGAAATTCTGATTTTCTTCGGAAATTCAGAGATTAGGGCATGGAAAATGCATTAGAAATAACAACAAGCATCTAATCTATGGTGAATTAACAAAATATGTTACCTTTATTATGTTGGGAATGCAGGATTCATTGATTAGTGTAGCAGTCAAAACACATTCTGGAAAATTAGCTAACACTTTAGGATTCTTCTTCTTATTTGCTGAATATACACTTCAGTATATGTTGTGGGGAGCGTGTCGTTCCTGAGTTCCGTAAAGAAGTATGTGTTTTGCATTTGATAGCAAGTTCAAGGAACAAAAGCATATCTCTGGAAAAATATACAATTATGTTATGAAATCAAAATATGAATAAAGTTTACACACTGGAGTAAGTAGTTAGTGATTTGCAGACGTTAGATAACATTTATATCGTAGTATGATTAACAAATTTTAGAAATGTTAGAGAATGAATAAGTTATTGGTAAAGACAGAAATGTGATTTAGAAAAATTAAAAAAAAAAAAAAATGGTTTAAGATATTTTACCTTGTTAAAACGGAGCTAAGAGTTAAGAAACTTATGAATAGATATGCTCGATTAATGTAGAAGAAGTAACATCACTTGCAAAAGGCGATTAGAATTGGAAATTTAAAGATAAAAGGAATAAACTAAAACAATTTAGCCAATAACACTTCACAATAAAACTAAGAAATTATCAATACAGGTTTATAAGTATACAATTAGTTATTACAATTAAAAATATAAATTTATGTACACAAATTAGTAATTAAATATTAAAAATTCTATGATGAATGTATTTAGGAAATGATTAATTATGTGAAATAGGAAATAATTAAATTTGAGAAAGATAAAAGAGGGTAGTTTTGAAAAATAAGAAATTAGAATTTTATAGTTAATTTACGTTATTGAAGAAATATACCTATTTTTTGATTAGATAAGATAGTTAAAATTTAAGTAATTAATAGTGCATAAAGTAATAAACGTCATAGGTAGAAAAAACAAGAAATTATTGAAAGGAAAATACAAAATACGAATGCTAAGTAGGGGGCGCTTTTAGCGATGTCGGATCATTTAATATGGAATATTTCGGCAATTATTAGAAATACGTATAAAATATTTATATCAGAAGATAGCAAAATAGTTTAAAAGGGTTTTATTATAATACAATGATTCGAAGTTTCTAATTTTACAAAATAACATGTAAAAAGCAATGCTGTTTTATGATTGGTTAAAAATAAGTGGTGCAAGTACGAGGGGGGTGCATTGGGGGGGAAAGATGATGCAATAGTAGGAAAGTTACGGGGACTGGGGGAAAAAAAAATATAAATACCAAGGGGTGGAGAAAAATCGGGACCGTCAACGTGATATTCTACTACCACAAAGTGCTGCTAGTCGGATACTAGCGCCCCCTAGTGGCCATTCCTAAGGCGAAAGCGCTGCCGCTCTGCGCTGTTAAATAATTATTAAATTAATTTAAAAATTAAATAATTCAATAGTGCTGCGTCGTCGAGGAGGCCTGCGGTAAAGTTAAATCATTTATATTTCGATTTAGAATAGAATAGCTAGGTAATTCAATCGGGTTCTAATTAAATTAAAATCAAAAGGGTAATTTATAGTCGTGATTAAGTAAATTTTAAAATGTAAGGAATTACGTGAGTTCATGCGATTTTAATTAATAAACGATTGTTTAATTTGCTTTAAAATCATATAAACGGCTCGTGTAATATTATTTCTAATTTCTTGTTCGTTACCAAATTAATACGGGAAATAATGTAATATTTTAATATAATCATAAGACGTCGCGTTAAATAAAGTCTACCTTCTTTTAAATCATCGAAAAAATAAGTACATCGATTCGCTAAATGAAACGACGATGAATTCATTAAAAATATTCAAAAATAAAATCTACCTTCTTAATTTGATATTGTACGCGCCATTCATTCCATTCGTTCATTCCTTCCCATTCCATACCCAAAATCTCCCCCCTCTACCCCGCACCATTTAAAAAAAACGAGACGTTGCAAAATCCGCTCGCTACGCACGTACACGTACTAAAAGTCTCCACTCAAAAAAATATTTAAAAATAAATTCTCAAAATCAATTCATCCGCGCCGCGACGTGTATAAAACTTTAATATATTGAAATTAGAAGATGTGAGAGTGTTATACTGGTGCCTGCTCATTAAGCTATCGAAGGACACGACAAATTTGTGCAAGGTGCGTACCCTTATACCTCACATCCTTTCTCTGGTCCCTCGATCCGCATCCTTCCCTAACTCTATCGCCCTCGAGCCTTACAACTCTCCGTTATTTATATATCTATTTTTTCACACGCATATTCACTATATATTTAGTATATTTAGTACGTTTTAATACATACGGCGCGGCCGCCATTTTATTCACTTCACACCCTCATAACGCTAACCGCTACAATTCAAATTATATACTCATATTTAAATATATCTCAATTTATTATAACGCATATTTATTTATTATTATATATTTCACACGCAGATACTCTCCCTCTAAACACTCACTCTATTCTTCATAACAATGGCAGAGAAAGACTTACGACGCAAGGTTACGCTTTTGGAATCGAAGAAAGAAGCTTTGTTCCAAAGAATACAAGAGTTGTATGACCTATCTCAACAAGTTACAACTGACACAGCGCTTGAAACGTTATTTTTAGCTCGTTTCCAGTCTTTAGAAAGGACTAGGCTAGACTTTTTAGAGACTATTGACACTCTAAACTTGCATTATTTAAAGCTAGATGAGGACGCTAAACCTTCATACGCTGAAATTAACGCATTTGATGATTTATATTGTGTGATCATTGCTACCGAAAAGGCAATATCTAAAAGTCGCGAGAACTCAGCGCGTGATGCACACAATCTCACTAAAAAATTGCCGCCACTTGAATTAGCCTCCTTTGACGGCACACCCACTAAATGGCCTGTGTTTTACGAAAACTTCAAATCGCTAATTCATGATAACCCTACGCTTACTACGGCTGAAAAAGCCCAATATTTAGTAGGAAAACTATCTCGAAATGCTCTGACGGTTTGTTCAGGTGTTCCACCAACCGGTGAAAACTACCACATTATTTGGAATGCACTAATTGATAAATATCATGACGTTCGAGTACAAGCGTCACAGTATTTTGAACAAATGCTCAACTTTAAAACGCAATCTTTAGACACCTTCCTAGAACAATTTTGTTCAGCTGAGGCAGCTTTACGACGTCTGGAGATTGAAGATCTCTCAGACTTCATTATCACGCATATTGCGCTTAATAAACTTGATAAAAATACTGTTACTTTATTTGAGCAGTCTCAGAGAAATATAAAAATACCGTCTTTTAGTTCTCTAAAACAGTTCATAAAAGAGCAAAGTCGAATGCACTCATTACGCACAACATTTACGCAAAACAAACCTAGCTACATTCCAAACAAACCTAACATTACTCAGTCAAAACCTAATCATACACAGTCATTCTTCATTAATACCGCTAACAAAAACCTTTCGCAAAACGCTAATTCTCTAACACACTTCAATCGAAACAGTCAAACACAATCATTGAACTCAAACATTCCCAAATATTGTCCAATATGTAAAATATCTCCCGCTCATGCACTATACAAATGCACTCATTTCTTATCTCAAAACATACAAACTCGCAATACACTCGTCACTAAATACAACTTTTGTCAAAACTGTTTAGGTTTTCATAACATTAAACAATGCAAATCACAAAATCGCTGCTTAATTTGTCAACGCAAACATCATACATATATACACATTGATTACTTGCACACTGATAACAATTCTTCTAATACTTATAGTGGCATACAAAAGACAACATCCGCAGACATGTCTGTCCAGCCCGTAACATCGCAACAAATAAATTCAAGATGTCGCCCGAACTCGACGAGTACGGCGGCGCACGCGCGTTCGTCGCCGCCCGAATCTTCCGCGCCGCTTACACTCTCAGCACATACGCATCATATTTCTCACTCGACGTCGCCGGTTCCGTTCACTCAGTGCAATACACATTCATATACTCGTTCACAGGTCGCTAACTCAGAGAACATTCAAACGCAATATGAAAGAAACAACTTATCGCTCTCTGCTACAACCTACCCGCAATACAATAATTCTACTGTGTTATTGCCTACCGCTTCTGTATATGCGTACGATACTCACAGAAATCGTCATAAGTTGCGTGTATTTCTTGACACGGGATCTATGACTAATTTTATAACGCAAGATTGTTGTAATAGACTTAATTTAAAAATTAATTATTCTCCTATGACAATTAAAGGAATAGGGCGTTCGGAAAGTGTTTCGCAAGGTTTTGTCAATTTAACTTTTCAATCTCGTTTCGATACGCGATACAAATACACTGTGTTAGCCCGCGTTATTGACACTATTACAGACTATTTACCGAACGCACCGATTTGTTTATCTCAGGCAACGCATTTACAGAATTTACCCATGGCAGATGACGATTTTTACACGCCTGCATGCGTTGACTGTTTGCTAGGCAATGAAGTATTCCCATTTTTATTAGGTAAAAATAAAATATGTTCTCCGCAATCCTCCATCGTAGGTGTTGAAACTACACTAGGCTACGTCGCGATGGGTCGAGCTCAGTGCGATGTCCCGCGTTCGCAACCAAGCAATAAAACATTCCACTGTAATACTCAGACGCCCTCTTTAGAGACTATCACTCAACTTTTTGGGAGTTAGAAAGTGTACCCCATAAACAACATTTACGCCCAGAAGATGAACAGTGTGAAAACATTTTTCAATCTACATACTCTCGCGATGATACTGGGACCTATACTGTGAGTCTGCCGTTTAAGTCTGACTTTTCAGAACTAGGTAACTCTTATTCAACCGCTAAGCGCCGCCTATTTAATTTAGAAAAGAAATTTAACTCTAACTCTGACTTACGGACTGACTATAATTTAACTATTCAAGATTATATTGAACGGCGATACTTGTCAAAAGTTGACAAGCCTAATTTAACCGCTAACTCTTATTATATACCACATAGAGCTGTATATCGCCCCGATAAAACCACCTCTAAAACTCGAGTTGTTCTTGACGCAAGTTGTAAAACCACTTCTGGAAAATCGCTTAACGATTTACTTTTTACGGGTCCAAATTTACAAACTAATATTTTTGATCTTTTAATTAATTTACGAATTTTCTCAATTGCTCTTTCCGCTGACATAGAAAAAATGTATTTTTGTGTAAAATTAAATCCTTCTCATCAATCTTTTCAACGCATTTTATTTAGATTTGATTCAGAGTCCGCGATCGATACCTATCAATTTAATAGGGTTTCTTTCGGTGTTTCAAGCTCGCCTTATCTCGCTATGCGCGTCGTACGGCAACTTGCTGCTGACGAGCGCGACAAATACCCAATCGCCGCTAGTGAAGCCACAACTCGAATGTACATGGACGATTATGTATCGTCCATGGACGGCCTGGTCGACGCCGAACAGGCATACAACCAAATGGTTAATATGTTCTTAGCCGGTGGTTTCAAATTAGTGAAGTGGATCTCAAATAGCTCGAAATTTATGAATAAAATCCCTAACTCACATAAAAATACCCAACTTGTAGATTTTGATTCTGAATCTAACGCCTGCACTAAAATTATAGGCATGCAGTGGCAGCCTAAAGAGGATATTTTTCTCTATAAAACTTCTACAATTGATGAAGGTCAATGTACAAAGCGCAAAATCTTGTCCGCTACTGCTCGTTTATTTGACCCCTTGGGCATCCTAGGCCCTGTAACCGCCTTTATGAAATTGTTAGTACAGGAGTGTTGGCAACGCGAATTATCATGGGATGAGGCCGTTCCTTATTCCATTGAACAGAAGTGGACCCAGTTCAAAAGCGAACTTTCGTATTTATCGCTAATAAAAATACCGCGCCATATAGGTATAACCGCAGGTTGTCACGTGTCATTAGTGGGCTTTGCTGACGCTAGCGAAAAATGTTATGGCGCAGTTGTATATATTCGCGTTAGCCCAGACTCACGTTCGCCTGGAGTTGTTAAACTACTCACCTCAAAATCGCGAATCGCTCCGCTTAAGAAAATCACGCTCGCTCGTCTTGAACTGTGCGCTGCGCTTCTTTTAGCCAACCTCATCACTTCAGTCCGCGACATCATATCTCAACGTTACCCTGTTAGTTCTATTCACGCCTTTTCTGATTCTACTGTCAGTTTGTCGTGGATTCACTCACCCGCCTTTAGATTTCACACTTTTGTAGCCAATAGGATAACAGAATTGAACTCTAAGCTTCCCGCTGATCACTGGTATCATGTCAGCGGTGATGAAAATCCCGCAGACGTACTATCACGACCTGTGACACCCAAGCTCTTAATAAACTTACCGCTTTGGTATCACGGACCCAGTTGGGTGTCCCGCCCGCTTTCGGATTGGCCTATTAAGCCGTTCCAAGTCACTTCTATTGACGAAAATTTATTAGAAAAGAAAACTATAGCTTTAGTTTCCAACGTAGATATATCGGAAACACACATTCTCGATCACTTAATAGAACGCATTTCATCTTATAGAATATTATTACGCGCAACCGTTTATGTTTTACGCTTCGGAAAAATATTACGCTCAACAGGTATACTTACGCCATCAGATTTAGATTCCGCTGAACTCTTTCTCATACGCCATGTACAACATACATTTTTCGCTCGAGATATACACGCTATTAAAAATAACAAACGCATCTCTAAAGCGCTTCTCAAACTCAACCCATTTATCGACTCCGATAGTATTATTCGCGTCGGAGGTCGACTCAAAAACTCAAACCTCAATTTTGGTCAAAAACACCCCATTGTACTTCCTTCAAAACATCGCTTAACACAGTTAATTGTTGACTACTTTCACATTTCTAATTTACATACTGGTCCTTCACTTTTATTAGCGCTTTTAAGACAAAAGTTCTGGATACTGTCAGCTAGAAACCTAGTAAGGCAACGCGTCCACCAATGCAACATTTGTTTTAAATCTAACCCTAAATCATCCTCTCCGTTGATGGGTGATCTACCATCGTTTCGTGTGTCCGAAGCCAAGGCTTTTGTCTATACGTCGGTAGATTACGCCGGTCCATTTTATATTACGCATATTCGTCGACGTGGCGTGAAAAGTCAGAAAGCTTACATTTGTCTATTTTGCTGTCTAACAACAAAGGCTCTCCACTTGGAGTTAGTTACAGATTTGAGTTCTGACTTATTCCTCGCAGCATTTAACCGCTTTATTAGTAGAAGAGGTCCCGTGGCTATGATTTATAGCGACGGCGGAACCAATTTTCTAGGCGCTAAACGCAAACTCGATGAAATCTATACATTACTAGAGTCAAATTCGCATAAAAACTACATGAGTCAACAATTAGCTGATCAACGCATCAAGTTTCTCAACAGTCCTCCGTACGGACCGCATTTCAACGGCATTAGCGAAATAAATGTTCGTTGTGTCAAAACGCATATTTATAAAGTTATAGGACTTCAGGTTCTAACCTACGAAGAATTCTATACGGTACTAGTCCAGATAGAAGGTCTGTTAAATAGCCGACCTCTATGTGTACTTAGTTCAGATCCCTCTAATATCTCTGCTCTAAGTCCAAATCACTTTTTAAATGTTACGCCGCTTAGGTTTCTTCCCGTTGAGGATGTACTAAATACACCTAGCAATCGCCTTACGCGCTTTCAACTAACAAACAAGTTAGTACAGAGCTTTTGGCGTCGTTGGAGTCAGGAATATTTATCCTCACTTCAACAACGTGAAAAGTGGAACACGCTGACCAAACCCGTAGAGTTAGGTTCGGTAGTTGTAATTAAAGATAATACCAACATATAACATCAATCGTTGCCACAGGATAGGCAAGTCCACTTCCTCCAAGCCGCGCCCTATCCTGCTCAAGTTGACTGATGTTGCTATTCGCAGCAAGATATGGTCCGCCAAAACACAATTAAAGGGCTCGGGCGTGACATTATCGGAGTTCTTGACAAAGTACAGACATGACTTGTTCATGCGCGCAAGGCAGGAATTCGGCATTTCGAAGTGCTGGTCGCGTGACGGCGTAGTGTTCGTACTAGGTCAAGATGGATCTCGACATAGTATTAGTCGCATCGAGGACTTAAGTGGTATCAATCCCACGCAGACTACTGCTATGCCTGTCTTGCCTGCTTTTGCTTCAAAGGAGCAGCAACCCACAACTCGTCGTATGGCCGCTAAGAAATAGTGTTATTTATGTAGATCGTTAGTCATAATAATTATTTTGCTTTTTTTTTTTCCTTTATACCACTTTTCTGTTATAAGTCTTAATAATCTCACTTTCTTGATTTTAGTTGTTTATTTATTTTGATGTAAAGTAGGTAGGTATAAATTTAAAGAGTTATTTTAGTTGTGGCATGTTCCGAAATCCATTTGGAGCTATTTAGAAATATGTAATGGCACGTCCGGAAATTTATGTTTCAGCTTATATTTACATACAATAAATGATTTATATTATTTACTTAATAATATTATGATTATCTGTCTCAGGGTAATGAATTTATTTAATGTATTTTCAGTTGTCTATCTATTAATATCTAGTATATTGATGTATAATAGATATTAATAGTTATGTATTTAAACTATTTATATCTAGTATACTTACTTATTATTATAATATTTTTATCGGAACACAGGCAGTGAAGCTAGTTTAAAAGTTAATTTTATTTTATTGTTTTGGTATATTTTTTATTTTTTTTTATTAGTTAATAATTTATATATTTATATCTTACATAATTATTATATATTTGTAATATTTATTTGTAATGCAACATACAAGTAGTGATGACAGTGACCTGGACGATTTTCTTTCTTGCTCCGATAGTCTTGGTTCTGATGATGCTCGGCCCCTTCAAACAGTAATAGATTCTCACCTGTCAAATTTGCCCCTAAATTTCAATATTTTACATATCAATGCGCAGAGCATTCCGGCTCATTTTACTGATATGCAGGCTTCATTTAATAATCAAAATGTACATGCTATCATGGTATCCGAAACGTGGTTTAAACCTTGTCTCCCCACTTCTTCTTATACTTTGCCTGGTTTCGACCTGGTGCGCCATGACCGAATTGGTATTACCGGTGGAGGTGTTGCCATTTACATACGCTCGCACATTCCTTACAGAGTCATCAAAACATCACCTCAACCATCTCCTCCTGACACAGGGGAATACCTATTTATTGAAGCAATTTTAGCTTGTAAGCGTGTACTTCTCGGTGTATTTTATAGCCCCTCCCTCCGGGTAAACTTCTTCTCTTCTTTTGAAGAGCTGCTATCCGATTTTAATGTCTCCCATGAGCATATAATCCTCATGGGTGATTTCAATACATGTCTCTTAAAACGTGACCCTCGCTCAATCAATTTTGAAAATGTAATTAAATCTTGCAATCTCACTATTCTTCCACTATCTGCTACTCACCATTTTCCAAATTCTACTCCATCTCTTCTCGATCTTATTTTAGTATCTTGCCCTTCTTATGTTTCTACATACGGTCAGTGCTCAGCAGATGCCTTCTCATACCACGACTTGATCTTTGTCTCTTATAAATTGCGCCCGCCCAAAACCAAACCTAAAATTTGTATGCAGCGTAACTTTAGTGGCATAGATATGGATAGTCTCATTAAGGATGCTCGTGAAATTGACTGGTCTGAGGTCTACAAAGCAGTTTCTGTCGATGAAAAGGTGCATGTATTTAATGCAGCTTTGGTTAAGTTGTATGATTTACATGCACCCTTAAGAGCCATAAAAATTAAACATTTACCTGCTCCCTGGCTGACAGATGAAATCAAATCCTTGCAGCATAAAAAATGTTCAGCTAGGAGCAAATATAAAATTAAGCCTACAGCAGCCAATCGTGCCAAATTTGTCAAGATCCGTAATCTCTGCAATAGGGTGTGTAGGGACGCCCAACGCCGTTATATTCACAAATCTCTTGAAATTGACGATCCTGCAAAAATATGGAAATTTCTTAAAGCTCTAGGAGTTGGCAAATCTTCGAATAGTTCACTTCCACAAGATCTAAACTTCGAGCTGTTGAATCAGCATTTCTCGTCTACTGCCAAATTCGATAGGCAATCTAAAGCTGCAACTTTAAATTACCTTTTTAATGTGCCAACTCCTGCGTATCCTTCTTTTAACTTCTGTCAATTTTCTGATTGTGATGTTAAGAAGAGCTTAATGTCTATCAGCTCTAATGCAGTCGGCAGCGACAGTATTAGCCGCAATATGATCATTCCTATATTAGACGATATCATTCATGTAATCACCCACATTCTCAATGCTTCTGTATCTTCTGGTACATTTCCTGACTCCTGGAAGGAAGCTCATGTAATCCCATTACCTAAAAAACCCAATCCTTCATCTTTTTCCGAATATCGTCCCATTTCCATCCTACCTTTCCTCTCTAAAGTACTGGAGCGGCTTGTACACAAACAACTCAGCGTTTTCCTTAACACCAATTCACTTATCAATCCTTTACAGTCTGGGTTCCGTCCAGGACATAGCACCACTACTGCACTGGTTAAGATCACTGAAGATATCCGTCATGGTATGGGAAATGGTCTATTGACTATACTGTCGCTGCTTGACTTCAGTAGTGCTTTCAATAATGTTGACTTTGATGTCCTTCTAGGAATCTTGAGTTCTCTTAACATATCTCCAACAGCTATTGACTGGTTTCGTAGTTACCTGTTTGGACGCCGGCAACGCATTCGCATCGATGATGTTTATTCATCATGGTGTGATTTGTCTGCTGGTGTTCCTCAGGGCGGCGTTTTATCACCTCTCTTATTTGCTATCTTCATTAACTCGATTTCCAATAATCTTTCTTCGTCATACCACCTCTATGCAGATGATTTGCAGATCTATACACAATGCAATTCTAGTGACCTTTGTGAAGCTATCCACAGAACTAATAAGGATTTCACTACAATACTCGACTGGAGCAAAGCTCATGGTCTTATGGTGAACCCAAATAAAACGAAGGTTATCATAATCGGTAGTTGTAGACTTATTTCCAGAATTGATTGGTTGTCACTTCCCCGTGTTTTATTTGACAATGTAGACATAGAAATTAGTGAAACTGTTAAGAATCTGGGAGTCGTCATTGACAGAGAACTGTCTTGGCGGCCTCATGTAACTGAAATCAGTAGGAAACTTTTCGCGTCATCCGCTTCGCTCAGAAGGTTGAAGAATTTCCTACCTACTGCTACTAAAGTTATGCTTGCACAATCCTTGCTTCTCCCCCTACTTGATTATGCAGATGCCTGCTATCTAGACATAACCCAAGAACAACTAGATAAGCTAGAACGCCTTCAAAATGTTTGTATCCGGTTCATATTTGGTTTGCGTAAATATGACCATGTCTCCGAATTTCGTGATAAGCTTAAATGGTTACCTATTCGCTTTCGCCGGAATGTTCACTTACTCTCACTTTTGCACAATATCCTTTATAATCCCTGTTCTCCCCCATATTTAAAGGAACTTTTTAGTTTTCTCTATCAATCTCATTCCTGCAATTTGCGCTCAAATGAAAATCTTTTGTTAACAACACCTGCACACACTTCATCCTTCGTAGGAAATTCTTTTGCCGTACAGGCTGTTCGACTGTGGAACTCCCTCCCCTTTCCAATCAGACAAGCTAAATCAATGACTACATTTAAACGTATGGTCACTGACCATTATTGGTCTATTAAATAAAAATTGTTGCATTAAATGAATGTATCTATTGTTCGTATATATATTTATAATATCATCGTATATCTAATTATATATGTATATCTGTATGTATATATGTATATCTGTATATATGAGTAGATAGTACTTTATTTATATCTTATTTAATTTTTTTGTAATACACCACCAAAAATCTTATATTGAAATTTCGTTTAAAATCTCCTTAGACACCGGGTTGCCTGGAAGAGATCGCTATAAGCGATAAGGCCGCCCATTGTTCTAATGCAAATGTATCCATATCAATTGTCTAGATTTAAGATTATGGTGAACAATAAAAACAAATGTAGAATAAAAGGGGAATTTGCTTTAAATATTGTTGAATTACGTTAGATTGCTTAAAAAAATAAAACTATGATATATTAGTGGAGCCGTTACGTGTAAATTAATCCTGGTATTGTAGGCTTGATTGAATCAGTAAATTAGTAATTTGTGATCTGCGTATAGATGGTAGAATACCTAGTGTCGGGAGGTATCTTAGTGTAGGAGACCAGTGTCGTGGGTCTAATAGGATATTTTGTGTTAGAATTTCCATGGACTAAGGTAAGTCGGGACAGGAGCTCCCGACTTCAGTGAGTTTTTGAACAAATTGACAGGGATTCTCAAGTTATATTTAATTTATGCATTTATTGTTTTGCTGAAGGGTTTTATAATGTACTCTATGTATATATCTATGACCAAAATACATGTTATTCAGAATTTAAATGTGATCAATATAATATATAATAGAGTCGGTTGTAATGTAGGTAGGGCGGATAAGGTGTATAATTTTAAGGCGTTACGATAATTACGATGCGTTAGTTTGTAAGTGATACGAACGGCTTTAGATTTAAGTGCGGCAATTATAAATGGTTATAAACGAAAAATAGCGGAACGTTTAGGTTAAGCGTATAGGATTGCGTTAGTTGTAAGTGAATTATGTCTATCAGATACTGATAGAAATGGCTATAACGTTATTTCTAGTGCGTTGATTTAGGCGTTATTTATAGGTAGGTAAGCGGTTATAAGGTTAATGTAGTAAATAGAAATTACGTATAATTTTAAGGCGTTATGATAATTTGCGGTGCTTTAGTTGTAAGAATGATACGAACGGCCTTAGATTTAAGTGCGGAAATTATAAATGGTTATAAACGAAAAATAGCGGAACGTTTAGGTTAAGCGTATAGGATTGCGTTAGTTGTAAGCGAATTATGTCTATCAGATACTGATAGAAATGGCTATAACGTTATTTCTAGTGCGTTGATTTAGGCGTTATTTATAGGTAGGTAGGCGGTTATAAGGTTAATGTAGTAAATAGAAATTACGTATAATTTTAAGGCCTTATGATAATTTGCGGTGCGTTAGTTTGTAAGTGATACGAACGGCTTTAGATTTAAGTGCGGCAGTTATAAGTGGATAATAAACGAAAAATAACGGAACGTTTAGATTAAGCGTATAGGGTTGCGTTAGTTGTAAGCGAATTACGTCTATCAGATACTAATATAGAAAAGGCTAAAACGTTATTCTAGTGCGTTGGGGTAGGCGTTATTTATAAGTAGGTAGGCGGTTGAAACGTTAGGCATTAGTATAGAAAATGGCAAAACGTTATTATTAATACATTGATTAGTTGTTAATTATAAGTGGTTTAAACGTTCATTAGATATAGTATATATGAAGCAGATAAAACGTTATTACTAGTGCGTTGGTTTAGGCGTTATTTATAAGTAGGTAGGCGGTTGAAACGTTCGTTAGGCACTGCTTTAGGAACCGGCAAAATGTTATTATTAATGCGATGATGAATCATTAATTATAAGTATTTAAGCGTTCATTAGATATAATATATATATAGGTACTGGCCAATTTAATTGGAAGTAAAATTTAAATAAATTTTACAGTGTTACTTTAACGGTTTATGTCTGCCCTTAACTTCTGTTTTCGTTACATTGAAATAAGCCTAGCCTCCTTCGCAGAAGGTTATTCAAAATGGTACAGGCTTAAAAATGGTTCATCTCAACAACTTGTCAAATAATCTGTTATGTATATAATATAAACAAATTTAAATATTATAACACTTATGTGTTATTATAGTCCAAGAGTTATGTATTTATTACATGTATTTAAAGCATTCCATAAAATATCTATACATACTGGGCCCAATACCAGTAATGAATCGAGATACCAAGATTTATGTATGTATTATATATGTACTCGTACTCTGCCTCAATGAAATATTTATATGATAATATATATACCAAACTCTAAGATAAGGTTAATATCAATATTCTAAAGGATTATACCTGTATTAGAATATATATATATGTACATATTACATACACAGTTTAAGTATTTATGTATGAACATGCTACACGTATCCAAGTCCCATAATTCTATTTTAATAAATTGCTATGTATATAATTACATATCTATTGATACCCCACTTTATAAGTATTTATGTACGTGTGGATATATGCTGCATGCATACATATTCTATAATACTATTGAAATTATATGCTTTAATGGGTTACTATGTATATAACTACATATCTATTGATATCCTATTTTATAAATATTTATATGTGTGGATAAATGTTGCATGCATTCATATTCGATAATACTATTGGACTTAACATTTAATGGTTTATTATGTGTATAAACTCTGCTTTATATGTTTAAGTATGTATACTACTTGCATGTAAGACTATTTACAATAACATACAATAATCTATGGTACATTTTATATGTATTTACAATATATTTCCTTTGACACGTTACACTCAACAAATAAACTAGATTCACTAGTTGTGCTTCTGGTGAAGTATGTGTTGAGGTTTTTAAGACATCGATGCCAATGGTAGTCCAAAGTTCGACTCTCACAAAAGGCGTTTTACTATAGGGTTCCCAAAGTCCTGTGAGTTGATCTGAATCGGCCCTAGGCGCGCGATAACGAGATTTAGTGTATCTACCGTTATACGTCATCAAAGTCGTTGGCTTCTTAGTGAATTGCTTTGATTTCGTATCGTTCCAGCATTGTTAAACAATGACTTGGCTAGAAGCCTAACCAGTCGTAGGATAACTAGGCCTTCCTATGTTATGTCTGGTTTAGACTTCATGTCCTATATGTCAGTTTAACGTGTTGCGAGACAGGGGTCGAATCTTTCAACCAAACGGAACTGTCAGCTTGTACTGATAGTCTAGGTATGTCCTCTTTGTGTTGGTATCCACTGAGGGTCCAATGTTGGCCTAAAAATGATTGTATAATCAACGATCGGTTCTTATGAGCTGGAACACATATATTACAGACTAAACAGGTGGTGGTAAAATCCTCCAATATACCAGTCCGATATTTTTATATATACAAACTATACCAGGTGGTGGTGAAATTCCCCAAATTTACCTGTTGATCTAACTACTATTGTTTAAGATCATATACTTACATATATTACAAACTATACCAGGTGGTGGTGAAAATCCCCGGATTTACCTGTTGATCTATCCATTATTGGTTTGATATATATTATATATTTACATATATCATAGTATACACAGGTGGTGGTGAAATTTCCCAAATTACCTGTCTGATCCGTCCTTATGGGTTCGAGATCTTATAATGAATAAATTTAATGATGTATGAAGTATTATCATACACAGTTGATTTATGCTTGAAGTAAATGAAACGTTCGAGTGGTTGTCTTATGACTTCCATTTTATCAGGCTTCAAATACACATATGCGAGCTGTTACACCGCTGAGTTGCATATATCAGCTTCTTTAGTGACGTAAGTCACAAATATTGTAGACTCATCTATTGATGTACGTTGACAAGCTGGCACTCCTAGGCGGATCATCGAAAGCTTCGCTCTCAGGTCTGCTTGCAGCCTCGAGAATATACCAAACTACCTTTATGATATACAAATCCGAACGTGGAATTGCTAAAGCAATTATCAGCAGTAATATAATATTTTGGACGAGGGTTTCGAACCTTATCCTTGTATCCGTCCTAAACAATGGTGATGCCCTGTTTGTAGTGGACAGCCCTAAGCTGTTCGGGCGGTGGTTTCTTGGGAGACCTCTCACCATATTTTTATATATTTTATATAAAATATGAAGAGAGAAACAGTACCTCACAATTGTTCATCTAAAATATACTTTTATTCATTATACTATATCAATTATATACCGACCTTCTATATAATATTACTATCCATATACTATTTACCAATTATTTATACGTATGAGGAAAAAGAATATATATTTTATAATATTGCATACACGACCCGTAACAACACAATTCTAATTTTATTATTTACAATTAATATACTGTTCTTGCAGCCGTAACACTATGAGTTTTAGGATATTGTTAAAATTTATATCATAGTTCCTTTATAAAAATAAATTTATTACTTTACCCATGATTTATGTTATATGAGTATTGTACTATATTGTTTTGTCTTTATGTAGAATATAGTAATATTGACTTCTATTCATCTATAACACAAATATATTTTATATCTAATACTGTAGTGTAGGGCCAAAGTTCATATGTAATAGGTTATCATCAGTATCGTATACCACATGTAGAAAATTTCAATGTTAGGACTATAAGTATCATAATAAGCAAATTACTATATGGATGTATAATAACTGTTCTCTAAACTGGTTGTTAAATGTATATTTTATATCTAATGCTGTAGTGTAGGGCCAAAGTTTTTATGTAATAGGTTTTCATCAGTATCTTATATCACATGTAGAAAATATTAATGTTCATAGGTATCAAAATAAGCAAATTAATATATGGATGGTTAAATGAAGTTAACTATAGTAATGTTTTAAGTAAATAAATTTAATTAAACTTGTGATTTACTGGTTTCATTTCAAGACATTTCGATTGACTAAGCAGTCCTGTTCGATAGACCTCCATAAAAGACTAAGGGTTACTACAATACACAACAAAGAGTCCTACTCTGACGATTCACGCCAAATAATATAAAGTTAATTCTATACTCATGAGTGTATATCAGAAGCCTATGTGTAAGGGTATGTGGAGTGATATACTTGATCTGCTTCACTCATGTGTAGTGATGCAGATTGGTAGATTACTCCATATATGTGACATGTATGGGTTAAGATACAGTCTCATATAATATTCTAATTGATGGTTATACACACATCATATATCATATGTGTTGTTCATATGTGTGTTTATACTTACTCATGTGCGGGGAGTTATAGTTCAAAGTTGTTTTTAGAGGGGGGGGGGACGTTACAAGCACTGCCAAGTGCATACTATTGCTGCAGAGTTATCGCCCCCGACCGACGCGTGTCGTTCCCCTAGCAACGACCCAGTTTGTGCGTAAATCGGTTAAGCATTTTCCCTCGCCTCAAAAAAAAAAAACTACTTTTGATAAAATTCTTACTTTTTTGCATGGATATATTTCTCGATAAAAATTATAAGTGAGTGTACACCCCTATTTGAAGTGTTTATATTGGCAGCACTGACATTACGTCATATGCCTTATTTTTTTTTGGTAATGTTGGTATTCAACTTTAGTACATGTTTCATACACACAGCCAGTGTTGCCAGATGGGGGATTTGGGTTTTTTCGACTGGGATAGAAATTCGGAGATAAAGATTTTTTGGAGCACTTTCGGGGGGTAAAATTAAGTCGAGAGAATTTTTGGACTTTTATAAGTACCATTAATTCATCCACAAACACAATTCTCATCACTACAATTATTATATCCAAGATATAATATAGTACCAGTAGTAGTAGGAGTTTATCTTAGATTATATTCTACTAGTAGTGAACCATACTTCAATTCAATCGTTCATTGTAATAAATCAATTAATTGTTTGTTCGTTATTTATATATTATACCATCTCTACTCGTACACGTCAGATCCTACAGGCTACGTTCCATTAGGGACTCACAACCGCGATTTTTCTCGTTCCACTTGTTTGCGGCATCACAATCGTAAACTCAAGTGGAATAGTTATTCGACCCACCTGTTGACTGGGGTCGTTGTGAGCGTTTCGTGAGCGGGTTCCGTTTACCGCGGGGGGCCTTTAGCTTGCTAGGAGAGCAAAGGACCTTCTGCCCCCGCACAACGAAGTGGGGTGTGTTCTCCCAGGGCACACTCCAGGCACTTTATTGCGCTGGATCGGCTGGTCGTAACTATGTTCTAAATCTCAGCCTTTCCAACACATACAAAGCGCAGGGTCGTCAGGGAGGAGGGGGTTTTTAGTGGGTATTGGGGTTGCTCGCTCGTGTAGCAACGCTCGGAGTCTTCCACACTATTCTGTGACGTCGATTGCGGACGGAGCGCTGCCAAGAGCATACTATTGCTGCAGTGTTATCGCCCCCGACCGACGCGTGTCGTTCCCCTAGCAACGACCCAGTTTGTGCGTAAATCGGTTAAGCATTTTCTCTCGCCTCAAAAAAAAAAAAAAGAACGTTTCGTGAGCGAAAATGATAACGTCTTTAGTGACTTTTCGCCACGACGGTTTTTTTATTTTTCCTTTAAAGTAAGCAAACACTGTTTTAGAGGTTTTTTTTCAAAAAACTTATTTTTGGGCTTTTCGAAACAAGTTTGGGGTTAAATTGACATGGTCATCTGGCAACACTGCATACAGCACACTATTATAATACATATAAATAATAAATTATAATAAATTTCGTACGCGCTATGCTCAGCATAGAATTACTTAAAATTCAATATTTTAGTTATTAAATGACCTAACTTTATAACATAAAGTGGCTTTAATTTGCCCTCAGCATAATGAACGAGGTAAAAAGTAATGTATGTTGCGCTTGCTTAGCCCCCGACCGTCAAATGTTTTTAATTGAAGATCAATCGACGAAACAATGTTTTTATCAAATAATTAGTGAATTGTCGGTAAGTTTCGCAACAAATTATTAATTAATGTTTTAAATATTTGTTTTTTTTTTATTGCCTGAAGCAGGCAAACAGGCAGACGGGTCACCTGATGGAAAGTGGTTAGCGTTACCTATGGACGATTGCAACTCCAGGGGTTTCGCCAACGCGTTGCCAAACTCTTAGAAATTTTATATCGCCCTTAAAGAACCCCATGTCGTAGCGCATAGGGAAAACCGCGGCGGGAAGTTCCCTCCAGATCATTGTTGTACGCGGAATAATTGTTCTAGAGAACCGTTGCGTAGTTGAGCGTGGCAGCTCAAGGAAATGGGGATGAAAATTCCGTCTAGCGAGCGGTGCGGTTGTAAAAGTGAGGCATTAGCACCAGATCAAACAGTTCCTCAGAACACTCCCCATTATACAGGCGGTAAAATACGCAGAGGAACGTGAAGTCTTTTCGAAGGCTAAGCAATTCTAAACCGTCTGTTAGTATGGAATCGTCGACGATACGAACGGCGCGATGCTGGATGGAGTCGAGGGGTTCAGTCTGGTAAGTGGGTGCTCTGGCCCATAGATGTAAGCAGTACTCCATATGCAGTCTATTTTGCGCTTTGTACAGTGCAAGTCGTTGCCATACTGAAGTACTGTTTGGACCGGTTTAGCACACCAAGCTTTTTGGAGGTAAGTTTTGCCTTGCCTTCCAGATAACCCTAAAACTGCACATTGTTTGTTATGTTAATGCCAAGGATCCCAATACTATTGGTATTAGTAAGATGTGTTCCTTAGAGCTGTGGTGCAGGGACAAATGGGGTCTTTTTAGTAGAAAATGTGCAGACCTGTGTTGTCGTGGGTTTAAACTAGACAAGATTTTGTCGTCCCCATTCAGAAATTCGCTCCAAGGAGTTCAGACACAAGACTGACCCGATTCTCTTCTAGTAGCGATGAGGGACATTGTGTATCTGACGTTAATGGTACTCCGCATAGCAATGAATGTTGAAGATGAACAGTATTGGTGACAACACACAGCCTTGTGGTACACCAGCATTGATATGCTTGGTGGATGAGCATCAGCCGTTGACAGTGGCTTTGATGCTGCGACCACCAAGAAAGTTGGATAGCCACTGCAAAGCCTATGGGTATCCTATATGTTGGCAGCTTTGTGAGAAGTGCCCTATGCCAGACCCGATCTAAGGCCTTAGCGATGTCAAGGGTAACTGCCAAGCCTTCTCCCTTGTTCTTAATAGCTTCTGCCCAACGGTGTGTTAGATATACCAAGAGATCCCCAGCAGAACGACCAAGGCAGAAGCTGTATTGCCAATTGTTGAGTAGCTGACAATCTTCAAGGTAACCCAGAAGCTGCACGTTGATGATTCACTCCATCACCTTTGAGAGCGACAAAGTTATCGCTATAGGCCGGTAGTTGGATGGATCGGTTCTATCACCTTTTATAGTGATAGCATGAACTACTTGTGACTGGTGACTTTCCACAAGTACAAGAGAATGTGAATAGACAGGCCAGGACTGGAGATAGCTCTGGAGCACTAATCCTGTACACAAAAGCAGATATACCGTCCAGTCTGGACAACTTCTTTACTTCGAGGGAGCTAAGAACTCTGTGAACCACTTTCTGTGTAAACTGCTTTCATAGAACACTTACACTGCGGAATAGTAGGCGGGTTGCTCTTCTGTCGTCGTAGAATTGGTGGAATGTCTTAATTGTCTTGTGGCCTTTTGGTTAGTAAGTTAAAATTAATGAAATGCACATTACAGTTGCAAACTAAGGACGTAATAAATACTATAATAGATATCCCCTACAAAGAATCCAACATTTTAAAGCTACTTTAGCTTTAAAATGTTGGATTATTGCTGATTAATGTTTTTCAGATGTTATATATGACTGAGGAACAGCTGAAATTATGCTGGGAATGTGAATGGTATATGAGAAAATGGACTAAATTTAAGGAACAAGTCAAATATGATTATAGGAGTATGTATGATTGTCATGTAAGTGTCACTAAAGTTTCTTTGTTGTTTTTTTTTGTACAGCAGATGGCTGACAACCTACCTGAGGCCCAATTCTGCTATTACTAAATTAAAATTAAGTCAAAATCATCAGACACTATCTTCTCAATAACAAGTTTTGCTGATTTTGGAATGCTGTTAATAATGCTAATGGCGTGCTCCTGCCATTTTTATAAATATTCATCAATTATAAGTCGCGAAATAAATGTTTAAAAAATTTTTGGTTGCCATATTAATTTCGGGTAGCACCATTTTTTTCTACTGTGATTCTGTCGCAACAATATCAAGGAGTTATTGTTGATTTAGTAGAATATGAATTTTTGACACTATCATAATGGAGGAATACTTTGTATATGTTTGCAAGGAAGTTATTGAACTAGCAGAATTGGGCCCCTGATGAAAAGTGATTACTGTCAACATATAAAATTGTTATTGTGTGAAACTACCCAGTTTGCAATAGTTAGATCTACACACATATGTTTAATAATAATAATCGATTTTAATAATAATAGGGGGGGGGGGGGGTTAAAAACAAAAGAACATCTATGTTCTTAAATTAAACATTTAGTATGTTTGGTGGCCAGTACCATGCCACACCAAATTAATAAAAACTTTTTGTTGGAGATTGCAACTTGCTAGGGCCTTACAATATATTGTGGGATATGTCCTAATACTTAGTTTTGTGTACCATACAACAGATGTTTTCACGGTTTTCACCATCAATTAGGTATTTTTTTTAACTAAAGGTTTATATAAAAAACATAATTAATATTTTATGTTACTTAAATCGGCTACTTCCCAGGCTTGGTTCAAACCCTGGGAAATAGGTCTATTTTACATTGATGGAAAATCTCTAGTCAGATTATAAAAAATCTCTAGTCTCCACAGAATAATGAAGCACTAAAATGTAGTGTTTATCACTAGTTTTTTATACTGATTAACATATTAATTAGCAGACATATGTAAGTTTCACTTCTCGCGCAATAGTTAGCCACCACAGGGTGCTACTATGACATGTGCATTGACTAAAGCCGGAATGATACTGCATCCAACCAAAGTTGGAGTGGGAATGTTTTCTAATTTTTTTTAATTGGACTTTTATTTTTTTTATTATTTATATTCAAGTGATGATGGAAAGAGCTAAGTGGTAGGGTAATCGATACAAAATACCCACTATTCTTATTCTGTTAGTAAGTAAACTCGTTAAAATGCTACAATAATCTAATATTAAACATTTCAGAAAACCACACCAAAAAATTTTCATTCAAGTTTAACTATGAAACTGCTTTACAACTTTGGAATCACTCCTTTTGAGGGAGAAGTTGATATGTTACAAATCATAAAAGAGGAGAAAGAATCTAATGGTATAGAGTCATCTAGAAATTGTTCTTCTTCTTCTTCTTTTTTTGGATTATGGCTCCAACGCAGTTTGCATTGATTTGGCCAATGTCACAGTAGGTGGTAAAATGTCAGGTGCATATAAGAGTATAAATGCGAAAAGAAAAATTTGGTCGGTGATCTTCCAAATCACTTTCTGAAATCCTGAGGACAACATAAAACATAGTGTTAGACTAACTACATTAGAGATAGATGTTATTTATTGTTAAAAACTTTGATAATATATGTACATGTCTACTATCAGCTATAGTAAGAAGAAAGTCCACATTGACCGGTCGGGGAAAATCTTTGAGTAATATACTGTAGAGGGGAGAAACTATTTTGGGACATTCGAAAAAAATGTGATGGACAGAGCCGTCAGCTAAGCCGCACTCACAGAGAGAATTATCGCGAATTCTTAATTTTGCAAGAAATACAGGACAGCAACAGTGGCCAAGACGCAGGCGAATTATAGTTGATATAACTTTTTTGGGTAGTTTTCTATAGTTGAAGAACCAAGGTTTGGGACGTAATGTTGGTTGCAAACTACCGTAGTATCTGCCAACAGTCAGACGGGACTGTTGTCAGATACCATTCCAAGTCTCAAACATCTGGGGCCGCGCGAGAGAGCGTAAATCGCGGGGAAAGCATTTATTATATTTGTTACTACCCGAACAGACAGCTTCCTTGGCGCAACAGTCGGCAATCTCATTTCCACCAATTCCACAGTGACCTGGGATCCAGGCAAGTACTATATCTAAACCAGACGAGTGACAACGAATGAGGGCTTCCTTTATTTTTAGGGAGATGACAAAGTTATGTTTAGCATGTAAAGGTAATTTTGAGATATCCTGTAGGGAGCTTAAGGAATCAGTAAAAATGATAGATTTACTTATGTTATGGGATTCAATATAAAGGACGGCTTCTAGAATGGCGATTGATTCGCCAGTGAACACAGAGCTAGGAGGAGGAATTTTGAAATTTAAAATAATTTTGTATTTGGGAATCCAAATAGCTGAACCAACAGGGCCATTTTGAGATAGCCGTGATGCATCGGTGAAAAACTGAAGGTGGTCTGGCCAACGATCCTGCGTAATTTTACAAAATAATTGATTAGCATCTGGAGAATTTTTGTGAATATCTAGATTTAGAATAACATTAGGTTTATAAATAAGGCTTTCAAAACTAGACTCAAAAACAGGATTTTTATAATTCTGGAAAATGTCAAGAGGGAGATCTACTAGTTTCTTATACGAATTTATAAGAAGTGGAAGACATTTGTGAGTCCAATAACTAGATGTGAACGAAATTTGAAGGAGTTGATCTAAGATACCTAGAAGGGGATGATCTGAGAGCTCTATCACTTTATAAAAGAATCTGTCCGACAGAAGCTGCCTGCGAAGAGCAAGAGGAGGGTCTACACACTCAACCTGAAGGGCATTTATTGGAGAAGATTTCATTGCGCCTGTGATGATTCTGAGGCATTTGGCTTGTATGCGTTCCAGTTTCATGAGAGCGGATTTACTGCAGGGTTCCAATATGAAGCAGGCATAGTCAAAATGGCTGCGGATGATGGCATTATAAAGCAGCTTCTGACAATAGGGGTGAGATCCCCACCTAACACCTGACAGAGCTCGAATTACGTTAGTGTTTTTTTCTGTTTTTGCGCAAATATAATTGAGATGGGGGAGGCCTGAAAGTTTGGCATCGAGGAAGACACCTAGGAATTTAACAGAGTTAGCAATTTGGATTGGATGATTGTTAATGTGAATGTCTAGGGCAGGAATATCTCTTTTGCGGGAGAATATTACAGCCGAGCTTTTTGAAGCAGAAAGTGACAAACCGTGCTCTGAAAGCCATGAGTTAAGATAAAAAAGAGCAGAATTGATACGGTTTGAAGCATCACTGAAAGTCAGAAGTGGCATATAGAGCAATGTCATCGGCATACTGAAGGGCTTTGCAAAAGCAGCTTACAGAAGATTCTAAATCTGCCGTATAAATGTTATAGAGGATCGGGCTGAGGACAGAGCCTTGGGGTAAACCTTTCCATACAAGACGCGGGGGGGAGTCGATTCCCGAAACGCGGACGGAGATTGATCTCTCCATGAACATATTGGAAATAATGTTGACAATCCTCGGGGGGATACTCAGATTGTGCAGCTTCTGCCTGAGTATTTGAAGGTTGACGTTGTAGTATGCAGACGTTATGTCTAAAAAGACTCCTACGACATGTTCATTTCGGGAAAAAGCTAATCTGATGTCTGAGGTAATAAGGCTGAGACTGTCCATTGTACCTAAACCTCGTCTAAAACCAAACTGGCTGTTGGCTAATATGCCTTTGCTTTCTACGATCCACTCGAGTCGATTTTTAATTAAATGCTCCATAATTTTAGCAAGGACTGAAGATAGGGCTATAGGTCTATAAGCATCAGAGTCTGAAGCATCCTTGCCAGGTTTTAATATTGGAACAATTATTTGCTTTTTCCAAGACTCTGGGATAGATCCGGAAAGAAAAATCTGATTCAGAAGGTTCAGTAGAAAATGCTTAGAAGATTCACAGGACTGAATTACAAAGGAATAAGTAATGCCGTCTACTCCAGGAGAAGAGTCTCGGAGATGATCTAGGGCAGCGCATAGTTCTCCAAAGGAAAATTTAGAATTCATGGGATTCAACTCATCTGAAGGGGAACAACTGATGGGGGGACAAGGTTCAAGGGGAACAAAAGGAGGTGCAAGCTTGTGCATGAAATTGGGAAGCCAGGAAGATGGATTATTGGAATTAATATTATCGTCACTTTGGGACTTTCTAAAGGCTTTTATTTTCTTCCATATCATAGAAGCTGGAGTCCTGGGAGAAAGGGATTCGCAGAAGGCTTGCCAACCTTTTTTTTTCTTTGAACGCAACAGTCTTTTAGAGGAAGCAGAGACTTTCTGAAATTCTAAGTAATTATCATATGTGAGGCTCCTGGTAAATTTAATCTCCGCTTCTTTGCGCTTTTTTACTATAGCGGAACATTCAGAATCCCACCAAGCAGGGGAGGGAATTTTATTTTTTACAGAGTTTTTTAAGGGGATTGATTGCTCAGCAGCAGATGTCAATGCAGATACATACTCATCATATAGGGAAGTAAAATTCAGAGAAGAAACATCAGGAAGAGAGTTTAATTTACTTTGTACCAAGGAAGAGAACTTATGCCAGTCAGCTAGTGCGAGTCTAAATCTCAAGAGAGGCGTTGGAGTGACAGGAGGGGGTGAAGAATCAGGCAAGGAACAAAGAATAGGGAGATGGTCACTTCCATAACAGTTAGAAAGAACAGACCATGAAAGAGAGTAGGCTATGGAGGGAGAGGATAAAGTAAGGTCAGGGGCACTCGGATTTTGAAGGGGAGAGACTCTACGCGTAGGGGTTCCATCATTAATGATGCATAAGTTTAGATCATTTAAGATATCAAGAAATGCTGGAGCAATAGGATCACAGGAAGCTGAACCCCACAAAGTATGGCGGATATTTAGGTCTCCTAGAATGAGGAGAGGGACAGGAAGATGGCATAAGAGGGAGAAAAGTTCTTGTATGAGGAGAGCATTGGGGTAAGGGATGTAGACAGACACAAATGTTATATTAAGACAACGGACAGCTACAATATTAATATCTGGGGAGTGAGGGGGGAGGGTGAAACGGGAGAATGTAATATTTCTTCTAACAAGAATAGCACAACCAGCCCAACCATCCGATCTGTCATCTCGGATACATGAAAACCCAGGCACTCGAAATAAAGAACCAGGGTTCAACCATGTTTCAGAGAGGGCAAAAAGGTAAGGATTAAACTGATTAATTAAAAAAGATACTTCATGTTTTTTATTATTAACACTACGACAGTTCCATTGAAGGACCTTCGCCATTTTGGATAGAAGAGTTTATAAGTGACGTAATAATTTTTTGAAGCATATTTATGACATTGTACGGTTGTATATCACCACATTTAGAAAATATGTTAATTAAAGCTGTTGACAAAATTTGTACTAAATTATCATTAGCGGTAGAGATATTAGGGGAGTTATCGCCAAGAGCACAACCATTTGGTAAAGAGGAAGGTGGTGAGGAGACAATATTAGCATGGGCTAGATGATCATATGTTGTACCTAGCTCCTGTCTAGGTTTTCTATGTATATAGATAGTTTTCCTATATGAAGAATTTGGTGCAGACTGAACAGTACTGGGGGAAGGTTCAGGGCACATAGGGGAGGGAACAGAATTAGGAGAGGGATAGGGTATGTAGGCAGATTTGTTTGGAACTGTTGAGGAAATGTCAGCATATGAAGTCCGAACAGGTTTAAATCTACGGGCTGCCTCAACATATCCAATATTTTCAGTGGACATTATGACTTTAATTTTTCTTTGGCGTGCATGTTCGGGGCATCTAGAGTCAGTGGCTGCATGATTACCAGAACAAAACAAACAACTAATTTTATCCTCAGGTACCTGGCAAGTGGCATTTTCATGCGGGCCAGCACAGCGAGAACAGCGTGAGTTAGATCGGCATTTGTCACGAATGTGTCCGAACCGACAGCATTTTAGGCACTGTATAGTGGGAAGGGTATATGTTCCAACAGGTTGAGAGAGGTTGCAACAATAAACATGGCTTGGGAAGGATTGGCCTAAAAAGGTGAGAACTACAGTACCAGTGGGTTCCCAGCAGGTTGTATCTTCAACACGTTTTTTTTTATTTAGTCTTCTCGCTTTAATTACTATAGAAGACTCTGGACGGCACTCAGTACATGAAACCAAGTCCTCCAAAGACCAATCTAGAGGGATTGAATGAATTACACCCATACGGGTAAGTTGAAAACGGGGAATTATTGCTGTAAGATTATTTAACTCTAGGACAGGGTGGGATAAGAATGAGTTAGCTTCAGAGAATGTTTTAAAATAAATAGAAATTTTGTTTCTTCCTATATTTTTTATTTCGTCAACCCCTGAGACTTTGCTGTTGTAAATAACTTGGGCTATTTTAAGGGCGCGCATATTGTTGGATGATTTGGGCAGGTCCACATCGGGACCCGTAACGTAAACAATAAAAGGGCCTGAGTCAGACTCAGAATACCTGAGATCCGAGTTTGCCTCAAATCCAGGTCTGGTGTATGTGTGTTGGATAGAGACTGAAGGGGGCAAAATTCTTTTCTCGGGGGTATTTGAAGGAGCCTCTAAAGAACGTTTAGCCCGTAATTTCTCTTTAGTTTGGCCAATAGCGTGAGATTCGCCCACTTCCATTCCTAAAGAATGTCTCCCCCTATCAGGAGGGACTTTCTCTCCCACCGACTGCGACATTTATAAAGTAAAGTACTTACCACTAATAATAAACTTAAAAATAGCCAACACCAACAGATAAATGACAACACAAAGCCAGGAAAACAGAAAAACACGAAAGAAAACCAGGAGAAATTCGCCAAAACGTCATTCCACGGGAATGTCACCTGTCACTTTTCCAAGAAATTGTTACCAAATAAACATTCTACATGACTGTGACAATAACTTTGACACATTTTTACCAAAAAATGGTTTGACTCTGTCAAACATTGACACTTGTCAATCAAAAAATGACAGTTATAAAACAAATAATGATAGCCTACAATCAAATGCCAACAATGGGGCGGAAAATAATATTTTATTGTCAAATGATGAGAGAAAATCGACAGGGAACGGTAGTGGTGCGTCAAAAAATGACATATTCTTACTTAACTATGACACAAATGATGATATGGATTTTACAGCTGTCAAAGTTGACGAGTCTGATGATGAGTTTTTAGTGACACTTACTAAAGATTTGAATCGAAAAAAGAGGAAAGGAAAGTTGAGAAAGCAGAGAGAAAAAGACTGTTTTAATGGTAGAGGTACGTACAAAAGCGATACTGCTAGTAATAATCTGCTTTTTACATAACTGAAAAACTGGTGCTCTGAACATATTGACTAACTATGAAAAACTAAAATCTTTATAAAAATTAAAAATTAAAATATTTAATTTTTTCATAGATTGATTGCTGTTATTTAACCTGGCTAAAACTCAAAAATGGCTTTATTGATTTTGATGAAATTTTGTGTCTGTGTTTGAGTGGGTCCTGGGATGGTTTAAATTCATAAACGGACTCAGTAGATGGTGTGACAATCAGGTTCTAGAATTTTATTTTTCAGGGCACGACAATCTCCGACGGACCCACTAGTGTTAGAACAAAAGCAATAAAAAAAGTAATTGGTAATACTATTGTTACGAGTTAAAATTAAAATGTCGTTGGAAGAATTTATTAGAACTACACAAACACGTATGACACAGGTACAAATATAATTGGACACAAACTGCACGATTCAATAACACGCGCAAAGTCCGTCACTATATAGCTCATCGAATGTACATCTTGCTCGTATCGTAACCCTCGCTTGACTGCCTCACCCCTCCGTTCGGGCATTCCTTTTATTCTGTACAAATACAATATGCCTGGATGCAAAACAATAAATTCTAAGAATTAGTTCGACACACCTGCCTAATGACTGCCATAAAACAAGTACAATAACGATAGAATGTTTTTCTTAATTAAACATTTTAAACACAAAGTAAACAAAAGAAGTCCAAATGCGAGAAAGGTGATAAACCAGTTTTATGGCAGGCAGATGTGCATTCACTTTTTGTCGGCATGTAACTTTTGCCTTTTTTGGGTATTTTTTGCTTTTTTAACATTTACCAATCATTTCTCAAGTTTAGAAGATATAATAATTCATCATCTATAAAAAAATGTGATAGTCACTCGATCTGTCTGTCTGTTAAGCTTTCACAGAAAAACTACTTGAATACTGTGGATCGGTTTTGGTGCAATTTTGTACATAATATATCAAAAATGGACACAGATACCTTTCATCTCGGGAGATGAATAGTTTGCGACATAAAATGAAGTGGACTTTCAGGGGGCAAATAGTACTGACATAAAATTACTATTATATTGTAATTATTTATTTACAAAAATTTTATATACTTTTTAATTTTTTTTATAAAAAAAAATTTGAAGACAAAAAATACATCAAAGATAAAATACATTGTTGTTATTATTATTATGTTGTATGTCTCTAAGACCACGGGCCATGAAAATAGCCCGGACTTTTGGAGGACTTGCGTGGGGCCATAGGAAGGCCAACACATAGAGGCCCCTTGACAAATTTAATGTAAATGTGGCGTGACACTGACCGGCGATTATCCCTATCTACACCGTATAATAATGCACCCGAGGACAAGCCCCGGCCAGTGTAGGATTGTGGGAAATGAGAACAGCAAGTACCGGGCTATTGGGGTGAACTGCTAGTGGTACTAGGAATCTGGGAATATGGGGACTATGGCATCTGCCCGTTGCAATGTTCAGGGAACATGGAAACATGGGCAGACGGTGACTCACCACTCCCTGCATGGGCCCAAAAAATGCCATAGCATGGCAACATGGGTGTGCATGGCTAAGGGGTGTAGAGAGGTGGGCTGCAGGTTCACCCAAGCTACTTCTGACGTGATGCCATTTATCACTTCCACCCCTGGAGCTTGAGTATTAGCTCTAGCGATCACCACTCCGTGCCGGCTGGCTAAGGCAAGCACGGAGGCGGGGGGGCCTTGTAATTACTTTGTTATTATTATATGTAAAAAACCGTATTAAGTTAATTCTAGTTACATATCTTATATTTTCCGAGGGTAGGTGTTATAAAAGTAACACAGTATAAAAAGAGCTCTTAAAATTTAATTTGAATTTAATCGATTTAATAACCTAATTGTTAATTAAAGTATATGCATAATCATAGTGAATAGTTTACCCACCTGCCAAAGTGTTTTCCAAGTGCAACACAAAGACTTTGTTGAAAATTTGAACTTATCTAAATTACACTAATTTATTTCACAATGGAAGCTATACAAGAGGCAATGTCTCAACTTGGGACTGTTTTTAAAGAACGTATGGACAATTTTGAAGGAGAACTTCAGAAAGGAGCAAGTTCATCAACCACACTGTCATCATTGTCAGCTGATTTTGCTGCTTTTAAAACGTTAACCCTCAACAGTTTGAAGGTATTACAACAGCAAATCGACTTGCTTCAACAATCCACTGATCATATTGAAATGCATAGCAGAAGAAAAATTCTATTGTTTCATGGAGTAGTTGAAAATAAAGAGGAAAATGTGGCTGCAGTAGTTTCAAAGCTTGTACTCACTAAGCTTAAGTTAGATGGATTCAATACAGAGGATATCCGCCATTGTCATAGGTTAGGCAAGACATCATTATCTTCTGGTAAACCCAGACCCATCCTTTTCAAATTGTGTGATCTTAGTCTTCGGAACAAAGTCTGGATGGCTAAAACCAAACTCAAAGGTTCTGGAATCACGTTGTCTGAATTCTTGACGAAAAATAGGCATAATATTTTCATAAAGGCGAGACAACGTTTTGGAATATCGAAGAGTTGGACGCAAAATGGTATAATCTATGTATTAGGCTCCGATAATACTCGTCACCGCATAAACCAGCTCGCCGATTTAGATAAAATAGTTCTGCCAACCAAGGATGAACAACAGGCAATTAAAGAAGTCCCTGCGGCCTCAAAACAACGTAGAGCTGCGACAACGTTTAAAAAGTAGTTATTATTCCCCACTTGTTTTTGTTTGTATTTGAACATTAAGTTTTTCCTTTTTTTCTTGGCACTACAAATCTTGCATCCACAAAAAGGCTATATTGCTTAGAAAGCTGTACAGCACTTGTAATAACTTTGGTTCTTTACTAGTTTCGCAATAACTGTGTTTCAAATTGTAATATTAAATAAAATATTTCAGTTATTGTGTAGGTTATGTTATTGTTAATCACTTTTTTTCCATCTTTTGTGCGTTCAGAAATTTGATCCAATTTGTAGTGCCGCGTTCCAATACCTTCTATGTTGTTATTTTACCCATTACTTGCAATCATTTTCATTGTGTTGTATATAAATTAAGTTAAATTAATTTCTTTATTATGTAATTGGCAGGTGCATTATTAAGACTTATTTTATTCATAATTATATATTTTTGTATAATATTTGTTTATTTATATATTTCTTGTAAGTAAAGCATATTTATTTGTATATTTATATAATAGAATGGCTGGTTTTTCAAGTGATAGTGATGTTGAGTCTGAGTATTTATCTTGTTCCTCTGGTAGTAGTTACAACGACAATAACCCATCGTTACAGGAATTTCTTAAGGCGCGTTTTTCAAATGCTTCCCTGAATTTCAATGCTGTTCACATAAATGCGCAGAGTATTCCGGCTCATTTTACAAATATGTTGGCGTCGTTTAATCAATGTAATATCCATGCTATATTAGTATCTGAGTCGTGGTTAAAACCATGTCTCCCTTCAATACTCTATAACTTACCTGGATACCACCTTATCAGAAATGATCGTACAGGTTGTGGCGGTGGGGGAGTTGCTATTTATCTCCGGACACATCTTCCTTATTCAATTGTAAGCATGTCACCGCAACCCCCTTCTTCTGATATTGGTGAGCACTTATTTATTGAGGTGGAGCTTTATTCTGTAACTGTAGGTGTATGTATTTAATACAGCCTTATTGAGGTTGTATGATTTGCATGCACCTATGCGACGTGTTAGAATAAAGCATCTTCCTGCACCGTGGCTTACAGACGATATCAAGAAGCTCATACATAAGAAATCTATGACCAAAACCAAATACAAGCTCAAACCCAGTGATGAAAACAAACAAGCTTTCATAAGAGCTCGTAATCGCTGCAATAGAGTGTGTAGGGATGCACAGCGCCGGTATATTCATGAATCAGTTGAGAAAGATAACCCATCAAAAGTATGGACATTTTTGAAATCACTTGGAGTTGGAAAGTCAGTGCAAAATCCTGTTCCAAATAACTTCGACATTGATAGTCTTAATCAACACTTCACATCTACAAAGTATTTTGACAAAATTACTAAGTCAAACACATTGAAAGATCTTTCTTCTATTCCAACTCCTTTACATCCAAATTTTATTCTTAGTCCTTTATCTGAATGTGATGTTAAGATTGCTATTAAATCTATATCTTCAAATGCAGTCGGCAGTGATGGTATTAGTCGCGGCATGATCGTGCCCATTCTTGATGTCATAAACCCTATTATAACCTTAATTCGTCCATTGCTTCTTGTATCTTTCCAGTTGCTTGGAAAGAAGCACATGTTATTCCTCTCCCCAAAAAGCCAAATCCTTCGTCTTTTTCTGAATTCCGTCCGATTTCCATTCTTCCTTTTCTTTCCAAAGTATTAGAACGCTTAGTCCACAAGCAATTTAGCACTTTCCTTTCTCAAAATTCATTAATGAATCCTTTCCAATCCGGGTTTCGTCCAGGCCACAGTACAGTCACAGCACTGGTCAAGATTACGGATAACATCCGGCATGGGATGGAGAATGGCCTGTTAGCTATACTATCACTGTTAGACTTTAGCAGTGCCTTCAATAATGTTGATTACGACTTATTGCTTGGTATTCTTCGCACTCTTAACATATCTCCATCAGTAATCGACTGGTTTCACAGTTACCTGCATGGGCGCCGGCAGAGAATTCGTATTGATGAGGCATACTCATCCTGGTGTGGTTTAACTGCCGGTGTTCCTCAGGGCGGCGTTTTATCTCCCCTTTTATTTGCTGTTTTTATAAACTCTATCTCCGACAAATTGACTTCTTCCTACCACCTATATGCAGACGATCTACAAATTTACACACAAAGTGAAACTGATGCACTAAACATTGCAATTAACAAAATCAACTCTGACCTGGATCACATACCGAGATGGAGCAAAAAGTTTGGCCTTGCCGTAAATCCTCAGAAAACTCAATTGATAATCGTCGGTAGCCCTAGGATGAATGCTAAAGTTAACTGGTCCTCCTTACCACAGGTTCTTTTTGACGGCACACATATACCTGTTAGCGACACTGTCAAAAATCTCGGCATAATCATCGATAGGGATCTGTCTTGGCGGCCTCACATCACCGATTTAAGTCGCAGAGTCTTCTTATCTTCTAGATCCCTCAGAAGATTAAGAAACTTCTTGCCCACTGCTACCAAGATTACGCTTGCTGAGTCTCTCTTACTTCCCATACTTGATTACGCTGACGCCTGCTATCTAGATTTAACCTTAGAACAGCTGAATAAGCTTGAGCGACTTCAGAATTTTTGTATCAGGTTCATATTTGGATTGCGAAAATATGACCATGTTTCCGAATATCGTAAAAGACTCAAGTGGCTTCCTATTCATTTTCGCCGGAATACTCACATTCTCACTCTCCTGTATAATATATTATTTACTCCTAATAGTCCCCAGTACCTTAAGGAACGTTTTAAATTCCTTCGCCTATCCACTGCCCACAATTTGCGCTCTGATACGTATCGAAAACTTATGACACCTGCACACACTTCATCCTATTATGATAATTCTTTTACAGTGCAGGCTGTCAAACTTTGGAATATGCTACCTCTTACTGTCAGAGAGGCCAAATCCTTACCAACATTTAGAAATTTACTCAGAAAACACTATTTGTCCATAAATAGCCATGTCTGATTAACACAATATAATTATGCTAATACATTTATTATATAATATATGTATTTTGTAATATATTATTGTATATGTATATATTTGTATATTATATTTATGACTATGTATATATGTATGTATTTGTATATTTATTTGTTAAATTAGTTTAAGTATTTATGTGTCCCTTGCCTTTTTCCTGCACCACCTACATCACCTGATTCAAATTTGTTTTTGATTTAGGTTGCCTGGAAGAGATCGCTTTGAGCGATAAGGCCGCCTATTGTATCGCCTAGAAAATATTGTAAATATGGTCTGTTTTTGTAATTGTATGTTTTGGTGTGCAATAAAGAGATCTCTCTCTCTCTCTCTCTCTCTCTCTCTCTCTCTCTCTCTCTCTCTCTCTCTCTCTCTCTCTCTCTCTATATATATATATATATATATATATATATATATATATATAAAATTCCCGTGTCACAATGTTCGTTCCCATACTCCTCCGAAACGGCTTGACCGATTCTTATGAAATTTTTTATGCATATTCAGTAATTTTGAGAATCGGCTATCGGTGTTCACCCCAAAAAAATTTATTTTATTTTTGGATAATTTTTATTTTTTTAGGATACAGCATAAAAAAATACATACAACCCTAAATTTTCACCCCTCTACGATCAACCCCTATTTTTTATTTGTTAATTATAAACTTTAATTTTTTGGCAAGATATTTAATCTTATTTTGTCATGACTTAAAATAAATAAAAATATATATTACTCTTTTAGATTCACAATTAGAACCGGTAGGTGGCGCTGAGATCGGGTTCTGGAATCCTGCTAATCACCTGGATCGATTTTGGTATTTTTGTTTTTGTGTGTTTGAGTGGGTACCCGGATGGTTTAGATTCGCAATTAGAACCGGTACGTGGCTCTGGGATTGGGTTCTAGAATTTTATTTTTTAAAGGCAGGACAACGTCTGCCGGGGCCGCTAGTAAATATATTTAATCCTATTATTATTTAATAATCTTATACTTAGGATGACAATGTTTTTTTAGCAGGGAGAGGTAGAGGTTAAATCATACTTCAGATGGCAGAGAGTATTATTCACTGTCGAGTGCTGATGTGAACTGATTTATTTTGGGAACGGTAACCTTAAGTACAAATATTATCACGTCGTACAGCTAGTACAAGGTATAGCACAGTGTGTGAGCGGGACGGATGATGTGCTAGCGAGATAAACAACTATTAATATGTGCGCTCCCGCGTTGTGCTAGCCAGTAGTGCGTTGTCCGCTGCGATGACAAGTCGTATGCAGCTAGCATAGTTTATTTCTCTAGTTAGGTAATTTCCTATTTGGTACAGACTGCGATGCTGCTATAAAACATAATTTATTAATTTCACTTTCAGGTCATTTGAAAAAGAGAAAGACCAAGAAGATATCCGAGCTCTACAGGGAAATTAAATTAAGTCGAGAAGAGTTAAGAAATGAGAAGAAAATGGCGGAATTGAAGGAGGATTATATAAATGCTATGTTCAAATGTGATAGTTGTATAATTTCTTTTCCGAACTCTGATGATTTGGCTGATCATGTTGTAACATCCCCCCCCCCCCCTCTAAAAACAATTTGAACTAGTACCCGCACACGAGTAATAATACACACATGAACAACACATATGATATATGATGTGTGTGTAACCATCAATTAGAATATTGCATGAGATTATATCTCAAACCATACATGTCACATATATGGAGTAATAATTTACCAATCCGCATCACTACACACGAGTAAAGCCGATCATGTATATCACTCCACATACCCATACACATAGGCTTCCGATATACACTCATGAATATAGAATTAACTTTATATTATTTGGCGTGAATCGTCAGAGTAGGACTCTTTGTTGTGTATTGCAGTAACCCTTAGTCTTTTATGGAGGTCTATCGAACAGGACTGCTTAGCCAACCGAAATATCTTGAAATGAAACCAATAAATCACAAGTTTAATTAAATTTATTTACTTAAAACCTTACTATAATTAACTTCATTTAACAACCAATTTAGAGAATAATTATTATACATCCATATATTAATTTGCTCATTAATATTTTCTACATGTGATATAAGATACTGATGAACACTTATTACATAAGAACTTTGGCCCTACACTACAATATTAGATATAAGATATGCATTTAACAACCAGTTTAGAGAACAGTTATTATACATCCATATATTAATTTGCTTATTACGATACTTATATTCATAAACACTAAGATTTTCTACATGTATTACAGATACTGATGAAAACCTATTACATATGAACTTTGGCCTTACACTGCAGTATTAGATATAAAATATATTTGTGTTATAGATGAATAGAAGTCAATATTACTATATTCTACATAAAGACAAAATAATATAGTATAATACTCATATAACATAAATCATGGGTAAAGTATAAATTTACTATGATATAAATTTTGACAATATCCTAAAACTCATAGTGTTACGGCTGCAAGAACAGTATATTAAATTATAAATAATAAAATTAGAATTGTGTTGTTACGGGTCGCGCATGCAATATTATAAAATATATATTCTTTTTCTTCATACATATAAATAATTGGTAAATAGTATATGGATAATAATGTTATATAGAAGGTCGTTATATAGTTGATATAGTATAATGAATAAAAGTATATTTTGGATGAACAATTGTGAGGTACTGTTTCTCTCTTCATATTTTATATAAAATATATAAAAATATGGTGAGAGGTCTCCCAAGAAACCACCGCCCGAACAGCTTAGGGCTGTCCACTACAAACAGGGCATCACCATTGTTTAGGACGGATACAAGGATAAGGTTCGAAACCCTCGTCCAAATATTATATTACTGCTGACAATTGCTTTAGTAATTCCACGTTTCAGGTTCGTATATCATAAAGGCCATTTGGAATATTCTCGAGGCTACAAGCAGACCTGAGAGCGAAGCTTTAGATGATCCGCCTAGGAGTGCCAGCTTGTCAACGTACATCAATAGATGAGTCTACAATATTTGTGACTTACGTGACTAAAGAAGCTGATATATGCAACTCAGCGGTGTAACAGTTCGCATATGTGTATTTGAAGCCTGATAAAATGGAAGTCATAAGACAACCACTCGAACGTTTCATTTACTTCAAGCATAAATCAACTGTGTATGATAATACTTCATACATCATTAAATTTATTCATTATAAGATCTCGAACCCATAAGGACGGATCAGACAGGTAATTTGGGAAATTTCACCACCACCTGTGTATACTATGATATATGTGAATATATAATATATATCAAACCAATAATGGATAGATCAACAGGTAAATTCGGGGATTTTCACCACCACCTGGTATAGTTTTTATATATATAAATATCGGACAGGTATATTGGAGGATTTTACCACCACCTGTTTAGTTTATAATATATGTAAGAATATGATCTTAAATCAATCGTAGTTAGATCAACAGGTAAATTTGGGGAATTTCACCACCACCTGGTATAGTTTATATATATAAAAATATCGGGCAGGTATATTGGAGGATTTTACCACCACCTGTTTAGTCTGTAATATATGTGTTTCAGCTCATAAGGACCGATCGTTGATTATACAATCGTTTTTAGGACAACATTGGGCCCTCAGTGGATACCAACACAAAGAGGACATAACTAGACTATCAGTACAAGCCGACAGTTCTGTTTGGTTGAAAGATTCGACCCCTGTCTCGCAACACGTTAAACTGACATATAGGACATGAAGTCTAAACCAGACATAACATAGGAAGGCCTAGTTATCCTACGACTGGTTAGGCTCCTAGCCAAATCATTGTTTAACAATGCTGGAACGATACGAAATCAAAGGAATTCACTAAGAAGCCAACGACTTTGATGACGTACAACGGTAGATACACTAAATCTCGTTATCGCTCGCCTAGGGCCGATTCAGATCAACTCACAGACTTGGGAACCCTATAGTAAAACGCCTTTTGTGAGAGTCGAACTTTGGACTACCATTGGCATCGATGTCTTAAAAACCTCAACACATACTTCACCAGAAGCACAACTAGTGAATCTAGTTTATTTGTTGAGTGTAACGTGTCAAAGAAAATATATTGTAAATACATATAAAATGTACCATAGATTATTGTATGCTATTGTAAATAGTTTTACATGTTAGTAGTATACATACTTAAACATGTAAAGTAGGGTTTATACACATAATCCATTAAATATTAAATCCAATAGTATTATGGAATATGTATGCATGTAACATTTATCCACACATAAATATTTATAAAATAGGATATCAATAGATATGGGGTATCAGTAGATATGTAATTATATACATAGTAATCTATTAAAATAGAATTATGGGACTTGGATACATGTAGCATATGTTCATACATAAATAACTGAACTGTGCATGTAGTAGATATATATATATATATATATATATTATAATACAGGTATAATCCTTCAGAATATTGATATTAACCTTATCTTAGAGTTTGGTATATACCAAACTCTAAGTATATATATCATCATATAAATATTTCATTAATGCAGAGTGCGAGTGCATATATAATACATACATAAATCTTGGTATCTCGATTCATTACTGATATTGGACCCAGTATGTATAGATATTTTATGGAATGGGGCTTTAGATACATGTAATAAATACATAACTCTTGGACTATAATAACACAAGTGCTAGGATATTTAAATATTGTTTGTATTCCAAACTTTAGTATTATGTATAGATATTTAGTGATATAAGTATTGAACCTATGTAATAGTATCTAACCCTTGGACTATGATAACACAAGTGTTATAATATTTAAATATTGTTTATATCACATACATAACAAACTATTTAACAAGTTCTTGAGATGAACCATTTTTAAGCCTGTAGCATTTTGAATAACCGTCTGCGAAGGAGACTAGGCTTATTTCATATGTAATGAAAACATAGTTTAAGGGCAGACATAAACCGTTAAAGTAGCACTGTAAAATTTATTTAAAATTTACTTCGAATTAACCAGTAGATGGAAAACGAGCTTCAGGTTATTTATGATAATTCTTAGTTAATTGATTTAGTTATTTATACAAGTTCCTATAGATATCGTTTAATGTTCCTACCGCCTATTCGATATTTTACTACGCACTATTAATAATGTATTAGCCAGTTCCTATATATATATATATTATATTTAATGAACGCTTGAATACTTATAATTAATGATTCATCATCGCATTAATAATAACGTTTTGTCGGTTCCTATAGTAGTGTCTAACGAACGTTTCGACCGCCTACCTACTTATAAATAACGTCTAACCCAACGCACTAGAAATAACGCTATAGCCATTTCTATCAGTATCTGATAGACATAATTCGCTTACAACTAACGAAATCCTATACGCTTAACCTAAACGTTCCGCTATTTTTCGTTTATTATCCATTTATAATTGCCGCACTTAAATCTAAAGCCGTTCGTATCACTTAGAAACTAACGCACCGCAAACTATCATAACGCCTTAAAATTATACGTAATTTCTATTTACTACATTAACCTTATAACCGCCTACCTACCTATAAATAACGCCTAAATCAACGCACTAGAAATAACGTTATAGCCATTTCTATCAGTATCTGATAGACATAATTCGCTTACAACTAACGCAACTCTATACACTTAACCTAAACGTTCCGTTAATTTTCGTTTATTATCCATTTATAATTGCCGCACTTAAATCTAAAGCTGTTCGTATCACTTACAAACTAACGCACCGCAAATTATCATAATGCCTTAAATTTATACGTAATTCCTACTTACTACATTCCCCTTATAACCGCCTACCTACCTATAAATAACGACTTAAAATTATACATCTTATCCGCCCTACCTATATTACAACCGACTCTGATATTACTGATCACACTTAAATTCTGAATAACGTGTATTTTAGTCATAGATATATACATAGTGCACATTATAAAACCCTTCAGCAAAACAACAAATGCATAAATTAAATATAACTTGAGGATCCCTGTCAAATTGTTCAAAAACTCACTGAAGTCGGGAGCTCCTGTCCCGACTTACCTTAGTCCTTGGAGATTCTAACACAAAATATCCTATTAGACCCACGGCACTGGTCTCCTACACCAAGATACCTCCCGACACTAGGTATTCTACCACACACAAATTACTAATTTACTGATTCAATCAAGCCTAAAATACCAGGATTAATTTACACGTAACGGCTCCACTAATATCATTGTTTTATTTTTTAAGCAATCTAACGTAATTCAACAATATTTAAAGCAAATCAATACCCCTTTTATTCTACATTTGTTACACTAAATTTGTTGCATCAGGCATGTCTTGCAGGAAATAATTTATTAGTTTATGTTATACAGATCTGAATTAATTTTACATCAAATTTTATTATAACTTAACCGAAACGATTGCTTTATAAAACTTAAAAATATTAAATTCCCTAAACAAACCATCTCTTAAAATTGTATATTTTAAATTGGATTTTATATCGTTTAATTTCTTGCATAAATTTTATTTTCTCATTTTTTTATATCAAATTAAGAAGGTAGATTTATTTTTAAATATATTTAATGAATTCATTGTCGTTTCATTTAGCAAATCGATGTACTTATTTTTTCGATGATTTAAAAGAAGGTAGACTTTATTTAACGCGACGTCTATGATTATAATAAAATATTACATTATTTCCCGTATTAATTTGGTAACGAACAAGAAATTAGAAATAATGTTACACGAGCCGTTTATATGATTTTAAAGCAAATTAAACAATCGTTTATTAATTAAAATCGCATGAACTCACGTAATTCCTTACATTTTAAAATTTACTTAACCACGACTATAAATTACCCTTTTGATTTTGATTTAATTAGAACCTGATTGAATCACCTAGCTATTCTATTCTAAATCGAAATATAAATGATTTAACTTTACCGCAGGCCTCCTCGACGACGCAGTACTATTGAATTATTTAATTTTTAAATTAATTTAATAATTATTTAACAGCGCAGAGCGGCAGCGCTTTCGCCCTAGGAATGGCCACTAGGGGGCGCTAGTATCCGACTAGCAACACTTCGTGGTAGTAGAATATCACGTTGACTGTCCCCATTCTTCTCCATCCCTTGGTATTTATATTTTTTTCACCAGTCCCCGTAACTTTCCTACTATTGCATCATCTTTCCCCCCCAATGCACCCCCCTCGTACTTGCACCACTTATTTTTAACCAATCATAAAACAGCATTGCTTTTTACATGTTATTTTGTAAAATTAGAAACTTCGAATCATTGTATTATAATAAAACCTTTTTAAACTATTTTGCTATCTTCTGATATAAATATTTTATACGTATTTCTAATAATTACCGAAATATTCCATATTAAATGATCCGACATCACTAAAAGCGCCCCCTACTTAGCATTCGTATTTTGCATTTTCCTTTCAATAATTTCTTGTTTTCCTACCTACGACGTTTATTACTTTATGCACTATTAATTACTTAAATTTTAACTATTTTATCTAATCAAAAAATAGATATATTTCTACAATAACGTAAATTAACTATAAAATTCTAATTTCTTATTTTTCAAAACTACCCTCTTTTATTTAATTATTTCCGACTTCACATATTTATTCATTTCCTAATTACATTCATCATAGAACTTTTAATATTTAATTACTAATTTGTGTACATAAATTTATATTTTTAATTTTAATAACTAATTGTATACTTATAAACCTATATTGATAATTTCCCATCTTTATTGTGAGGTGTTATTGGCTAACTTATTTTAGTTTATTCCTTTTATCTTTAAATTTCCAATTCTAATCGGTTTATGCAAGTGATGTTACTTCTTCTACATTAATCTTGCATATCTATTCATAAGTTTCTTAACTCTTAGCTCCGCTTTAACAAGGTAAAATGACTTAAATCGTTTCTGTGAATTTTCCCTTCTGAATCACATTTCTGTTTTTACCAATAACTTATTCATTCTCTAACATTTCTAAAATTTGTTAATTATATTACGATATACATGTTATCTGACGTCTGCAAATCACTAACTACTTACTCCAGTGTGTAAACTTTATTCATATTTTGATCTCATAACATAATTGTCTATTTTTTCCAGAGATATGCTTTTGTTCTTTGAACTTGTTATCAAATGCAAAACACATATTTCTTTACGGAACCCAAGAAAGACACGCTCTCCACAAACATATACTGAAGTGTATATTCAGCAAATAGGAAGAAAACCCTAGTGTTAGCTATTTTTAAAAATGTGTTTTGACTGCTACACTAATCAAGGAATCTTGCATTCCCAACATAATAAAGGTAACATATTTTGTTAATTCACCATAGATTAGATGCTTGTGGTTATTTCTAATGCATTTTGCATGTCCTAATCTCTGAATTTCCGAAGAAAATTAGAATTTCAAAACGCAACGCCCCTATGTTAACATATTTTTGTTTCAGCGCCATCTATTATCGCATGCTAAAACTACATGAAAATGAAGAATGTCTGACAACGATTTATACGAATTAACCAAGTTAATGACGCCAGATGTCATTATTCTTATTTTAATTTTAATATATAAAAAGAATGTCATTATCATTTTTATTAATCAATATTCGATTGATTGAATATGTAATTTAATATATTCAATAAATTGCTCGCTGTAATTTAATATGTTCAATAAAATACACACTTCTCACATGTAATCAATGTCTTTAATTGAAATTTTGATTATTTTATTTACATATATGGTTTTAATCGTATTTTTATATCAAACCCCACCTTTTGACAACGTTGGGTCCGTCACAATGTTACATTAAAACATGAATTGGTAAGTGTGATACCATGCTCTTACAAAATATCGGCGTGAAACGTTTAGCGTTGAGCTAAGCGTATTTCGTGCATTGATTGAGAGTTTTGATGGCCCCGTAAGCATTGGGGTTCATTTCTTCCTAGAGTCGATTAGGCGGAAAGCCAGTCGAGCAATATCGAAAAAATCAAAGTAAGATTCCATTGCGATAGTGTCAAGAATTCGTATTCTACTAAATCCGCAATGTTGTTTCGATATCGTCGCGGTAGAATAATTGTAGAAAAATATTGCTATAGTCATTAGTAGAAATAGCGTTAGACGTAATGAATATTGAAAAACTACCAAAATTTTAATCATTATTTTCACGAGTTTTGAATGGATGAATAACTTTATTGCACATGTATTGAAGTACAATAGGCGGTCTTGTCGCCATGGGCGATCTCCTGCAGACTACCTTATACAATTACTATCGACAACGACTACATTATTTACTGACTTCATAATTATTAAATCTTCCATTTATTACCTTGTTCATTTATTTACATTCGTTATAATTATATTATTAAAATTATTCAATTATTTATTAATAGTAGTGGTAGCCCGTGGTCGAAATTCGACCATAATTAATTTAAATTATAAGTTAGAACATTATTAAGGTTCTGTTGTAAAAGACTACTTTTATAATCGCAGATTTCTTCAAGGCTATAATACTGTTAATTTCACTTTAACAATAAACAAAAGAGTATTATTACGACCGACAAAGACCGATTCACACCTTGTGACGGACCCAACGTTGTCAAAAGGTGGGGGGTTGATATAAAAATACGATTAAAACCATATATGTAAATAAAATAATCAAAATTTCAATTAAAGACATTGATTACATGTGAGAAGCGTGTATCTTATTGAATATATTAAATTACAGCAAGCAATTTATTGAAAATATTAAATTACATATTCAATCAATCGAATATTGATTAATAAAAATGATAATGACATTCTCTTTATATATTAAAATTAAAATAAGAATAATGACATCTGGCGTCATTAACTTGGGTAATTCATATAAATCATTGTCAGACATTCTTCATTTTCATGTAGTTTCAGCGTGCGATAATAGATGGCGCTGAAACAAAAATATGTTAGCATAGGGGCGTTGCATTTTGAAATTCTGATTTTCTTCGGAAATTCAGAGATTAGGGCATGCAAAATGCATTAGAAATAACAACAAGCATCTAATCTATGGTGAATTAACAAAATATGTTACCTTTATTATGTTGGGAATGCAGGATTCATTGATTAGTGTAGCAGTCAAAACACATTCTGGAAAAATAGCTAACACTTTAGGGTTTTCTTCTTATTTGCTGAATATACACTTCAGTATATGTTTGTGGAGAGCGTGTCGTTCTTGGGTTCCGTAAGGAAGTATGTGTTTTGCATTTGATAGCAAGTTCAAAGAACAAAAGCATATCTCTGGAAAAATTGACAATTATGTTATGAAATCAAAATATGAATAAAGTTTACACACTGGAGTAAGTAGTTAGTGATTTGCAGACGTTAGATAACATGTATATCGTAGTATAATTAACAAATTTTAGGAATGTTAGAGAATGAATAAGTTATTGGTAAAAACAGAAATGTGATTTAGAAGGGAAAACTCACAAAAACGATTTAAGTCATTTTACCTTTTTAAAGCGGAGCTAAGAGTTAAGAAACTTATGAATAGATATGCAAGATTAATGTAGAAGAAGTAACATCACTTGCATAAACCGATTAGAATTGGAAATTTAAAGATAAAAGGAATAAACTAAAATAAGTTAGCCAATAACACCTCACAATAAAACTAAGAAATTATCAATATAGGTTTATAAGTATACAATTAGTTATTACAATTAAAAATATAAATTTATGTACACACATTAGTAATTAAATATTAAAATTTCTATGATGAATGTAATTAGGAAATGATTAATTATGTGAAATAGGAAATAATTAAATTTGAGAAAGATAAAAGAGGGTAGTTTTGAAAAATAAGAAATTAGAATTTTATAGTTAATTTACGTTATTGAAGAAATATATCTATTTTGTGATTAGATAAAATAGTTAAAATTGAAATAATTAATAGTGCATAAAGTAATAAACGTCATAGGTAGGAAAACAAGAAATTATTGAAAGGGAAATACAATATACAAATGTTAAGTAGGGGGGCTTTTAGCGATGTCGGATCGTTTAATAGGGAATATTTCGGTAATTATTAGAAATACGTATAAAATATTTATATCAGAAGATAGCAAAATGGTTTAAAAAGGTTTTATTATAATACAATGATTCGAAGTTTCTAATTTTACAAAATAACATGTAAAAAGCAATGCTGTTTTATGATTGGTTAAAAATAAGTGGTGCAAGTACGAGGGGGGTGCATTGGGGGGGAAAGATGATGCAATAGTAGGAAAGTTACGGGGACTGGTGAAAAAAATATAAATACCAGGGGGTGGAGAAGAATCGGGACAGTCAACGTGATATTCTACTACCACGAAGTGCTGCTAGTCGGATACTAGCGCCCCCTAGTGGCGATTCCTAGGGCGAAAGCGCTGCCGCTCTGCGCTGTTAAATAATTATTAAATTAATTTAAAAATTAAATAATTCAATAGTACTGCGTCGTCGAGGAGGCCTGCGGTAAAGTTAAATCATTTATATTTCGATTTAGAATAGAATAGCTAGGTGATTCAATCAGGTTCTAATTAAATCAAAATCAAAAGGGTAATTTATAGTCGTGGTTAAGTAAATTTTAAAATGTAAGGAATTACGTGAGTTCATGCGATTTTAATTAATAAACGATTGTTTAATTTGCTTTAAAATCATATAAACGGCTCGTGTAATCTTATTTCTAATTTCTTGTTCGTTACCAAATTAATACGGGAAATAATGTAATATTTTATTATAATCATAAGACGTCGCGTTAAATAAAGTCTACCTTCTTTTAAATCATCGAAAAAATAAGTACATCGATTCGCTAAATGAAACGACAATGAATTCATTAAAAATATTTAAAAATAAATCTACCTTCTTAATTTGATATAAAAAATGAGAAAATAAAATTTAAACAAGAAATTAAACGATATAAAATCCAATTTAAAATATACAATTTTAAGAGATGGTTTGTTTAGGGAATTTAATATTTTTAAGTTTTATAAAGCAATCGTTTCGGTTAAGTTATAATAAAATTTGATGTAAAATTAATTCAGATCTGTATAACATAAACTAATAGATTATTTCCTGCAAGACATGTCTGATGCAACAAATTTAGTGTAACAAATGTAGAATAAAAGGGGTATTGATTTGCTTTAAATATTGTTGAATTACGTTTGATTGCTTAAAAAAATAAAACAATGATATATTAGTGGAGCCGTTACGTGTAAATTAATCCTAGTATTGTAGGCTTGATTGAATCTGTAAATTAGTAATTGTGATCTGCGTATAGATGGTAGAATACCTAGTGTCGGGAGGTATCTTAGTGTAGGAGACCAGTGCCGTGGGTCTAATAGGATATTTTGTGTTAGAATCTCCAAGGACTAAGGTAAGTCGGGACAGGAGCTCCCGACTTCAGTGAGTTTTTGAACAAATTGACAGGGATTCTCAAGTTATATTTAATTTATGCATTCGTTTTGCTGAAGGGTTTTATAATGTGCACTATGTATATATCTATGACCAAAATACATGTTATTCAGAATTTAAATGTGATCAATATTATATATATCAGAGTCGGTTGTAATGTAGGTAGGGCGGATAAGACGTATAATTTTAAGGCGTTATGGTAATTGCGATGCGTTAGTTTGTAAGTAATACGAACGGCTTTAGATTTAAGTGCGGCAATTATAAACTGTTATAAACGAAAAATAGCGGAACGTTTAGGTTAAGCGTATAGGGTTTGCATTAGTTTGTAAGTGATACGAACGGCTTTAGATTTAAGTGCGGCAATTATAAATGGTTATAAACGAAAAATAGCGGAACGTTTAGGTTAAGGGTTTACGTTAGTTTGTAAGTGATACGAACGGCTTTAGATTTAAGTGCGGCAATTATAAATGGTTATAAACGAAAATAGCGGAACGTTTAGGTTAAGCGTATAGGGTTTGCGTTAGTTTGTAAGTGATACGAACGGCTTTAGATTTAAGTGCGGCAATTATAAATGGTTATAAACGAAAAATAGCGGAACTTTTAGGTTAAGCGTATAGGGTTGGCGTTAGTTTGTAAGTGATACGAACGGCTTTAGATTTAAGTGCGGCAATTATAAATGGATATAAACGAAAAATAGCGGAACGTTTAGGTTAAGCGTATAGGGTTGCGTTAGTTGTAAGCGAATTATGTCTATCAGATACTGATAGAAATGGCTATAGCGTTATTTCTAGTGCGTTGATTTAGGCGTTATTTATAGGTAGGTAGGCGGTTATAAGGTTAATGTAGTAAGTAGAAATTACGTATAATTTTAAGGCGTTACGATAATTCGCGGTGCGTTAGTTTGTAAGTGATACGAACGGCTTTAGATTTAAGTGCGGCAATTATAAATGGATATAAACGAAAAATAGCGGAACGTTTAGGTTAAGCGTATAGGGTTGCGTTAGTTGTAAGCGAATTATGTCTATCAGATACCGATGGAAACGGCTAAAACGTTATTGCTAGTGCGTTGGTTTAGGCGTTATTTATAAGTAGGTAGGCGGTCGAAACGTTTGTTAGGCACTGGTATAGGAATCGGCAAACGTTATTATTAATGCGTTAATTAGTCATTAATTATAAGTGTTTCAGCACTCATTAGAGATAATATATATAGGAACTGGCCAATACATTATTAATAGTGCGTAGTAAAATATCGAATAGACGGTAGGAACATTGAACGATATCTATAGGAACTTGTATAAATAATAACTAAATCATTAGCTAAGAATTATCATAAATAGCCTGAAGCTTTTCTTCCGTCTACGAGTTAATTCGAAGTAAATTTTAAATTTTACAGTGCTACTTCAACGGTTTATGTCTACCTTTAAACTATGTTTTCATTACATATGAAATAAGCCGAGCCTCCTTCGCAAAAGGTTATTCAAAATGGTACAGGCTTAAAAATGGTTCATCTCAAGGACTTGTTAAATAGTTTGTTATGTATGTGATATAAACAAATTTAAATATTATAACACTGGTGTTATCATAGTCCAAGGGTTAGATACTATTATATAGGTTCAATACTTATATCACTAAATATCTATACATAATGCTAAAGTTTGAAGTACAAACAATATTTAAATATCCTAGCATTCATGTGTTATTATAGTTCAAGAGTTATGTATTTATTACATGTATCTAAAGCCCCATTCCACAAAATATCTATACATACTGGGTCCAATATCAGTAATGAATCGAGATACCAAGATTTATGTATGTATTATATATGCACTCGCACTCTGCATTAATGAAATATTTATATGATGATATATATACTTAGAGTTTGGTATATACCAAACTCTAAGATAAGGTTAATATCAATATTCTGAAGGATTATACCTGTATTATAATATATATATATATATATATATATATATATATCTACTACATGCACAGTTCAGTTATTTATGTATGAACATATGCTACATGTATCCAAGTCCCATAATTCTATTTTAATTGTATTTAATTACATATCTATTGATACCCTACTTTATAAGTATTTATGTACGTGTGGATATACGCTGCATGCATACATATTCTATAATGCTATTGAAATTATATGCTTTAATGGGTTATTATGTATATAATTACATATCTATTGATACCCTACTTTATAAGCATTTATGTATGTGTGGATATATGCTGCTTGCATACATATTCTATAATACTATTGAAATTATATGCTTTAATGGGTTACTATGTATATAATTACATATCTATTGATATCCTATTTTATAAATATTTATGTGTGGATAAATGTTGCATGCATACATATTCCATAATACTATTGGATTTAACATTTAATGGTTTATTATGTGTATAAACCCTGCTTTACATGTTTAAGTATGTATACTACTTGCATGTAAGACTATTTACAATAACATACAATAATCTATGGTACATTTTATATGTATTTACAATATATTTTCTTTGACACGTTACACTCAACAAATAAACTAGATTCACTAGTTGTGCTTCTGGTGAAGTATGTGTTGAGGTTTTTAAGACATCGATGCCAATCGTAGTCCACCGTTCGACTCTCACAAAAGGCGTTTTACTATAGGGTTCCCAAAGTCCTGTGAGTTGATCTGAATCGGCCCTAGGCGAGCGATAACGAGATTTAGTGTATCTACCGTTGTACGTCATCAAAGTCGTTGGCTTCTTAGTGAATTGCTTTGATTTCGTATCGTTCCAGCATTGTTAAACAATGACTTGGCTAGAAGCCTAACCAGTCGTAGGATAACTAGGCCTTCCTATGTTATGTCTGGTTTAGACTTCATGTCCTATATGTCAGTTTAACGTGTTGCGAGACAGGGGTCGAATCTTTCAAGCAAACGGAACTGTCAGCTTGTACTGATAGTCTAGGTATGTCCTCTTTGTGTTGGTATCCACTGAGGGCCCAATGTTGGCCTAAAACGATTGTATAATCAACGATTGTTTCTTATGAGCTGAAACACATATATTACAGACTAAACAGGTGGTGGTAAAATCCTCCAGTTTACCTGTCCGATATCTTTATATATATAAACTATACCAGGTGGTGGTGAAATTCCCCAAATTTACCTATTGATCTAACTACTATGGATTTAAGATCATATTCTTACATATATTATAAACTATATCAGGTGGTGGTAAAATCCTCCAATATACCTGTCCGATATTTTTATATATTACAAACTATACCAGGTGGTGGTGAAATTCCCCAAATTTACCTGTTGATCTAATTACTATTGATTAAGATCATATTCTTACATATATTATAAACTAATACAGGTGGTGGTGAAATTCCCCAAATTACCTGTCTGATCCGTCCTTATGGGTTCGAGATCTTATAATGAATAAATTTAATGATGTATGAAGTATTATCATACACAGTTCATTTATGCTTGAAGTAAATGAAACGTTCGAGTGGTTGTCTTATGACTTCCATTTTATCAGGCTTCAAATACACATATGCGAGCTGTTACACCGCTGAGTTGCATATATCGGCTTCTTTAGTCACGTAAGTCACAATATTATAGACTCGTCTATTGATGTACGTTGACAAGCTGGCACTCCTAAGCGGATCATCTAAAGCTTCGCTCTCAGGTCTGCTTGCAGCCTCGAGAATATACCAAACTGCCTTTATGATATACGAATCCGAACGTGGAATTGCTAAAGCAATTATCAGCAGTAATATAATATTTTGGACGAGGGTTTCGAACCTTATCCTTGTATCCGTCCGAAACAATGGTGATGCCCTGTTTGTAGTGGACAGCCCTAAGCTGTTCGGGCGGTGGTTTCTTGGGAGACCTCTCACCATATTTTTATATATTTTATATAAAATATGAAGAGAGAAACAGTACCTCACAATTATTCATCTAAAATATACTTTTATTCATAATCCTATATAAACTATATAACGACCTTCTATATAGCATCATTATCTATATACTATTTACCAATTATTTATACGTATGAGAAAAAGAATATATATTTTATAATATTGTATACACGACCCGTAACAACACAATTCTAATTTTATTATTTACTATTAATATACTGTTCTTGCAGCCGTAACACTATGAGTTTTAGGATATTGTTAAAATTTATATCATAGTTCCTTTATAAAAATAAATTTATTACTTTACCCATGATTTATGTTATGTGAGTATTGTACTATATTATTTTGTCTTTATGTAGAATATAGTAATATAGACTTCTATTCATCTATAACACAAATATATTTTATATCTAATACTGTAGTGTAGGGCCAAAGTTCATATGTAATAGGTTTTCATCAGTATCTTATACCACATGTAGAAAATCTCAAGGTTTATGACTATAGGTATCATATTAAGCAAATTAATATATGGATGTATAATAATTATTCTCTAACCTGGTTGTTAAATGAAGTTAACTATAGTAAGGTTTTAAGTAAATAAATTTAATTAAACTTGTGATTTACTGGTTTCATTTCAAGACATTTCGATTGACTAAGCAGTCCTGTTCGATAGACCTCCATAAAAGACTAAGGGTTACTACAATACACAACAAAGAGTCCTACTCTGACGATTCACGCCAAATAATATAAAGTTAATTCTGTATTCATGAGTGTATATCAGAAGCCTATGTGTATGGGTATGTGGAGTGATATACGTGATCTGCTTTACTCATGTGTAGTGATGCAGATTGGTAGATTACTCCATATATGTGACATGTATGGTTTGAGATATAATCTCATGTAATATTCTTATTGATGGTTACACACACATCATATATCATATGTGTGTTTATAGTTACTCAGGTGTTGGAGTTATAGTTTCAAAATATTTTTAGAGGGGGGAGGATGTTACAAGACCAACTCTCTTTCTTACTTCGGTATTACGAACGCGGTCCGCGTTCTCGCGTGCTCGCATCTCTACCACGTTAACTCTACTTTTATGCTCTCTCTTCCATGCCCAACTCTCGCTTCCATACGTGAGCGTAGGTACCAGCACCGCGTTGTGTATGGCAAGCTGGGCCTTCTGGCTGAGGTTCTTAGCGCCTAGAAGTTTACCTAACGCTCCATTCACACTATTCCCCAAATTCACTCTTCTTTCTATATCAGCGGTGTACCTTCCATCCCTTTTTTTTTTTTTTTTTTTACATGGGGAAATGCATTGCCGCACCATCAGCCGCGCGGGGAATTCTCGCGGCCGGTGTGTGGGGCTCCCCGACGCCGATTAATCAATACGACCGACGCCGGTATACCCACTAAAACCCCATGGGTGCCTTCATCCGCCTTAGTGCCGGGGCCACGGTACACAGCGTGAGCCTTACTCCGCGACCTCGGCGAGCGGTGGGCCCCCCCCACAACCGGGGGGGGCTTCTCCTTAGTGCGGGCCGGGGAGGTGAAACTTCCCCGGCCCTGAGAGGGTCGCGCGGCAACCACTCGCGCCCTCTCGCGGCATTAGTGCGGGCGGAGGCCTGTCTCGTCCCCGAGGCCTCGACGCCCGCTGCCGCCCGCCCGTGGGTTAGTCACCACGGGCTACTTCTCGCCGCTCCCCGCGGCGGTCTGTTCGACCGTCGCGGCCGCGGCGCTTTCCGGCGCCTTCCGGCTGGCCTTACTCCTGGTGGGCTTTTTGGCCCCGCAGAGCCTCCCACCTAGCTGGTGACCGGCCGGCCTGCCCGCGGCCTCGCACACTGTGCAGTGCGGTTTCGCGGTGCAGGGGCCCGTCACCAGATGCCCACTTTTACCGCAGCGGTAGCATTCGCCGCTGCGGTCCTTCTCGGAGGTGCATCTCGCTGCCACATGCCCAAGCTCGTGGCAGCGATAGCACCTCTGGGCGCGATGTGGGAGGACCTCTACGCTCGCCGAGGCCCAGCCCACCAGGAGTTTACACTCTTTCAACTTTTTGGCCGCCGCGACTGGGCAGGCCACCACTGTCGACCCCGACCCGTCAGGGCCGAAGCGAATCTTAGTCAGCTTTAGGCTGTCCGCTGGACAGCCGGTGGCCTGCGAAATCGCAGCGGCCACTTCGTCTTCGGTGGTGCAGTCGTCCAGGCCCGAGACGCGAAGACATACAGTCTTCTCGGGCCTGGCGACCGCCACATCCCCGGCATCAAGGACGGTGCGGAGGCGTTCGGCGAGGGCGTCAGCTTTGGGGGCACTGCTGGCGCCCGGAAGCACCAGCATACGCGCCCCAGTGCGCGCCATCCTCAGCCGAAGCCCGCCCTCGATGCCAAGGTCGGCCAGCCGGATGTTGCTCTTGGCCTGGGTCAGGAGGCTGGCGTATGTCACGCCTCTGTCCTCCGCGCCTGACTTTAGGGTCAGGACAACCGCGGAGGACTTCGGCGGTCTAACACGCGGGGCTCTCCTTTCCCGGGCCACTGTCTCCTTTTTAGGTGGGGGAGGGGGAGGAGGGGGGGGCTGCGAAGCCGGGGCCTGCGCCACACCACCCTTTCCTTTCCCACCACGTCTCCTTTCTCTCCGCCGCTGAGCGCGGGTGGTCCGCGCTGCAGCGGCAGTCGTGACCGGTGCTGAGCCGGACGACGGTTGGGCGATGTTTTTGGCCCTCTTCTTGTGGCTGACCGTCGTCCAGCCCTCGGCCGCAGCTGCGGTCGGGGGAGGGGGCGCCGGACGGGCACTTGGGGGCGGCGAGGACGCCGCCGTCTCCAAAGACTCCCGCTGGGTGGGTAGCGGGGGGAACTCTTCTGCCGGGCGCCCAGAGATGAGCGAGGGGCTCGGCAGGGGAGTTCTGTCGCCTCGAGGGGTAGACCTTGGAGAGGGGACCGGCACAGATGGAGTTGCCGGTCGCACAGGAGCGAATCGCTCCTCCAAGGTCTTGAACCTGTCCTCTAGGAGGAGGACCAGGTTCTCCTCTAGGGCCGCAAACCTCTTCTGTTCGAGGTTTGCGGTCGACGTCGGTGGGGGAGATTTCGGCTTCGGCGATGGTGGTGCGAAGCGAGCGGGATCCACGCAGGCGGCGGCGAACTCCTTTTGGACAATCGCCAGCTCGCCGCGCAAGACCGCTATCTCCGCCTGCATGCGGCGGTTTTCCGCATGCAGGATGGCGACCTCATCGGTGGCGGTCCGGGTGGATAGCTCCTCAGAAGCCTCCCGGACCTCTAACACCGCCTCCTTCAGGGCTTTTTGGAGGGTGCCCTTGAGCCCTTTAGACACCTTGGCCACTCCGTTGACGATGGCCAGGGCGGTGTCGATACGTCCTTTTAGGTCCTCCGTCAACTCGAACTCCGTGCAGGTCTCGAGAGGGGGCTGGCCAAGAGGGCAAAATCCGGTCTTGGACCTTGTTGTCCTCCTGGTAGCAATTCTGCTGGTCCTCTCTACGATCTCCTTCTCGCACTGGAGTTCGAGTTCAGCGCGTTGGGCCTCGACGTACGCTTTTTTAGCGCTCGCCAGTCCAACGTATTCCCCAGTAGTGGGGGGTCTACCTCTGCCCCGCTTCTGGTCCGACTCCTTGGCAGGAGCCGGAGACTTGGGCGGGGGTTTGGTTGAGATCTCTTCTTCCTCGTCCTCCTCCTCAGATGATAAGGAGGACGATGATTCCGGATCGTCGTCGTCGTCATCGTCGCTGGTGGTGTCACGACTCGACCGCCTGTTGCGGGAGTCAGTGGCGCCGCCGCTTTTCACTTCGCCCTTCGCGGGCACAGCCTTCTTTAAAATGCCCTTTGAGGGCACGTCGCCTCCTCCGCCCTTCACGGGCCCTTTCGGGTAGGATTTGTCCTTCTCGGGCTCGCCACGTACGTCGACTCCGCCCTTCGCGGGCACTTCGTCGGGTTTGGGTTTTAAAAATTTCTTCATTTTGGTTCCCACGAGTATTATCTGGTGTGTCAACATAAAACAAGGTGGTCCGCAGTAACGACCGGGTTTACCCCCCCGGCCTCAAAACCTCTCGCCCTGCGCCGCAGCTTAGGTGTTAGGGGATTTTTTATTGTGGTGCTCATCCACTTGGGCCAGCCGGTTAAGGCCAGCCCCGCGGTCCCGTGTGGCCGCGAGACGTGACCACGACACCACACGGGGAAACGCTCGACGTAGTGCAGTGACGAGACTCTCGCCCCGCCACTGTGCCGTCGCCACCACGAACGTCGTGTTGGGTGCGTGACAGAACACGCACCCTCCACCTGATGACAGCCAGCGGAGCAGGGTGCTCGACGCCGGTTACCGGCACCACTCCGCCTCAGATGAACCTCAGCGGAGCGGCGCGTCACCTTACTTCGGAGAGGAGGGGTGTTTTGGAGGGAGCAAGTTTGGAAGGAAGGGAAGGAATACCAGGATTTGGAGTGGATAGGTGGGACACCACTGTCACGGAGTGAAGGGGGGGAATGTGACAGTGGCGGCTCGGGGCCCCGGGGACGCATCCCCTTGTACCACTACCTGGACGGAGAAGAGTCCAGGGTGGCACCCCCTGGGGGAGACACCCCCTGGGGGATACCTTCCATCCCTGCTAAAAGCAAACCCAAGATATACAAACTCACTCACTTGCTCCAGCATAACATTTCTATTTCTATATATATATATATATATTTCTATATATATATATTTCTATATATATATTTCTATATATATATATATATATATATATATATATATATCATTATATTGCAGATAGTGTTTCCTGACCATGTTATTCCTGTATTCTATTCTGTATTAGTTTACGTCCGCACGTGACGGCAGCTAACTCTGTACCATATAATAGCAGCTCATAAATGTCCCACTACTGGGCTCGGACCTCCCTTTATAGGGGGAAGTACGGAAGTATGAATAACAATCAAATATAGTCTATGTCACTCAAGAATAATGTAGCTTTCCACTGGTGAAAGAATTTTCAAAATTGATTCAGTAATTCAAGAGATTACACTTTGCAAACAATTCTGTACCATAGAAGAAGAATACTGCAGTATTCTTTTTCCATGGTACTACTATATTATCCTTTTGTATTTCAGCACGCGTCAAAGCATAAGTGTTCATTGTGTGAATGTTCATTCAGTAGTGCCATGTCTTACAATTACCACAAGAAGAAACATAAAATTAGATATGAGTGCATTATATGCGGAGAAAGGTTTATGACGTCACGCTCTGTCACCAAACACTACGAAATGTCACACTGGCATAGGTGAGTGATTGTCTCTGTACTTTTAGGGTTCCATAACAACAGACCTTAAAGTTCCACTGTTGGGATTTTAATATATTTGCTTCTGTCATATTTTTGCCTTTACCGTGTCAATATAATTTCTACCACAAAATTATATCCTATTTTCTTGTATGGTTGTAATCTATGATTAGTAGGTGCATTCAGCACCTACAAATGAGTATGGATACATAAATTTTCATTTAAAATCAGTATACTCTTTTATGAACAATTATTAATGGACATGAGTATGGACAGGTATGGATGAATATGATGTTGGAAATAAAAATAGACTTCTTCAAATGATGTGTTTAAGTGTTTTGTGTAAAGACAGGTAACATAGGTTGTTAGATACTATGAAAATAGTTGAAATATAAAAGAACGAATATTATTATAGTATAGGTGTGGATGGACATGAGTACGGTTAGGTATGAATGAACATGATATTGAAAAAAGACAAAAACAAAACTTCTTCAATGAAGAAATTTATGTAAAATAGGTAACAAAAATTGCTAAGATACTATGAAAATAGTTGAAATATAAAAGAGCAAATATTATAAACCAGTATTTATAACACATGAGTATGTATAGGTGTGGACGGACATGAGTGTGGATAGGTATGAATGAACATGATATTGAAAAAAACAAGACTTCATCAATGAAGAGATTTATGTAAAACAGGTAACAAAGACTGCTTAGATACTATGAAAATAATCTAAATATTGTAAACCAGTATTTACAACACATGAGTATGTATAGGTGTGGACGGACATGAGTATGGACAGGAATGGACGAACATGATATTGAAAAAAACAAAACTTCTTCAATGAAGAAATTTATGTAAAACAGGTAACGAAAACTACTTAGATACTATGAAAACTAATTTACGTATTGTAAACCAGTATTTACAACACATGAGTATATATAGGTGTGGACGGACATGAGTATGGACAGGTATGGATGAACATGATATTGAAAAAAACAAAAACAAAACTTCTTCAATAAAGAGATTTATGTAAAACAGGTAACGAAGACTGCTTAGATACTATTAAAATAATTTAACTATTAAAGAACAAATTAAATATTGTAAACCAGTCTTTAGAACACATGAGTATGTACAGGTGTGGATGGACATGATATGAGTATGCATCGCCAATACTACCTTATAGACAAGTGGCCATTTTTATTTCAGCTTAGATACTAATAATGTATATAATAATGCTGAAATACATGCAGAATTGCATAAGATTGAAAATGTACTCCTTAACGATGGGTAAGTGACATTCTTCTTTTTTAAATAAGTTCTATTCCTGCTGTTTTATTCTATCTTTTTTAAAGGCTAGCAACACGCTGGCTTCGCTCCTAGCGTTGCAAACGTCTGACGGATCCACGGACCGTCTGACAGTAACCACTTTCCATGAGCTGGGTTCTGTAAATGTTGGCCTGCTTCACATAAAAAAATTACAAGAAAATTATTCTGACATACATATAACTATTAGCGCGTGTGTGTATTTTACACATATATACGCAAAACACTTACAAAAAGGGTTAAAGCTTATTAGGATGCCTTAGCAGCAACGCCAGCAGCGCCGCCAATGCCATGTCAAATTGTATTACAATGTACCTAATCCTACCTCGCTGGGCGACTGTCGTCAGTGTTACCAGATGGGGGGGATTCCCTGCAAATTCGGGGACTTTTTCGACTTTGGGGGGAGATTCGGGGGGGGGGGGTTTAACAATTAAGTTGAGAGATTTTTTTTCAACTGCGTTTCTCCTACATTTATTCTTCTTCTGCCATACCCAACATTCACTGGCATACATTAGTGTTGGCACCAGCACCCCTTGATGTCCAACATTTACAAAATCGAATCTTTTAAGAGTAAACTCGAAAAATTAAGCTAGTTTGTACCTTGAAATCACAATTACCAGGTGGTAGCTGGTAGAAAAAAGTAAAAAAAAGTCGTGGTAGCGTAATGACTAGCGCACGCGTCCCAGGCTCCAAGGGAGCGGGTTCGATGCTGGTTGGAACTCATGCACCACTTAGTCAGTTTTCTGATCTAATGTGCATATTGATACAATTATCCCGTGCTAACAACGGTGAAGGAAAACATCGTGATAATCGATGTGTCAAACCTGCCAAGCCGCCTTGGACAAGCGTGGCGGGTATACTGGCCGTTCCCCCTATAGTGGGAGGCCCGAGCCCAGTAGTGGGACATTTATGGGCAGATATTATTATAGGTGGTAGAGAATTTGTCCGACTGTCAAGACACCCCCTGCCCTAGTTTTCAGGTTTGCATGTCTGGATGGCTACCACCCCTGGTCTAAAGTATGCTGCCATAATAACCTTGAGTTGTGTTCCGGCATTAGTGGCCAGGTTCCAATCTGCCTTTAGAGAGTGGATGCACATTTGTAGCACCTTTGTTGTTACGAATGTCCATAGGCGATGATAACCGCTTTCCATCAGGTGGTAGGGGTCGTCTGCTGAACTCTAGTAATTTTCTATTTTATTTTGTTTCCAGAAGTGTGCTGTCGGAAAGGTTTCCATGTGAGTTCTGTGATAAAACATTTAAATGGAAAACGTCGTTGAGGAAGCATCTGGAAACTCATAGCATACAGACCGGAGTGAAGAGGAAGCCGTATTGTGAACCCTGCAGGTAATACTCGTTAATATTGTTTTGAGTTTGCGGGACTCGAATTAAAATACCGTTAGAATTATTATAGAGTTTATTAGAACTATACAAACTCGTATAACACAGGTACAAATATAACCGAATGCAACAAATCCAAACGTAATGCAGAAGGTCGTAATTAAATGAAACACGCAAAGTCCGTCGTCACTACTATTATTAGATTCCCGAGTGTTCACACGTCACGCCTGTATCGTAGTTGTCGCTCAATTGCCCCCTCTCTCAATCAGGCCGTCGTTTTATACTTCACAAATGCAAATGTGCCCGGCAACGTCGACATAATTTCCTAGAATTAGCTTGTACTTATCCGCAACACATGGCTAATGATGCTCCTGAGCGAGTACAATAGGACAATATGCGGTTTTCCACAATAACTAGAAACGTATGCCAATAAATAAGTGAACAAAAGTAGACGATCATAAAAGGATTACAATTAGTTCAAATGACAGGTAATAAAATGTGCTTTTACAGATCTGTACGTGGAATTTGTCTTTGTCGGAGCCTAAGTTGTAACAATATGTTACAAAGCCAACCGCTTGAAAATTGACATCAAATAACATTTTTTTTTTTTTTCCAACATGCGATCATTGTTCAATTATTCAATATATTCGACAATTCAGTATTACTAATAAAATGACATTCATAAAATATATAATTGTATTTAACTTTGACACAAAGGTGACAAAATTTTGCAGCAAATTGTAATGATTATACATGACTATTGAATAAAATTACATTATGTTTATAAACCATATTTTGCAAATCTGTTTCATGCAAATAAAGATTTCATTTCATTTCATAAAAAATGTATAATTGAATACTTCATATTTTTAAGGTTCTTGAGTGTAACGGATATAAACGTCCAATTTTGCAAAAGGAGAATATTAAAACAAGGTTTTAAGGGTTTGAAAAGTTAGCCGTTGACTGCTTTTAGAGAATGGAATGCAGAGCACGTATATTACGGTCGGTGTTCGCGGGCAACTAACTCTGGTCAATCGCGAATGAAGTTCGTGCATTCCGCTCCCTCTAGGCAATCAATTGGCTATTATTTAATTAAAAAAGACACACAGGTAAATACAGAAATATTTTTACATTTTATACATATATTTAAATTATATGTTTATATTATTTGTATTTAATGTTTTTTTAATTTATTCCATTTTACAGGCAACACCGAGCGGGCCGTTCATACAACGCATTCTATCGTTAACATTGATTATAAACGCGAAAGTTTGTAAGAATGTTTGTTACTACTTCAAAAACTACTGAAAGGATTTTGATGAAACTTTACAATAATATAGCTTACACATCAGAAGAACTTATATGCTTTAATTTATAAAGATATAGTGTGAATTATCCAAAACGTAACGATTTTCCATCACCACGCGTGTGAAACCGTGGGGCGCAGCTAGTATGAAATATGTTGAAAATATCAAGTCATACATGTATACAATTCATATAAAAATATCAAATACAAAGTAAGATATTTTGAAATTGGCCAAATCATAATGATAACTGTCAAGCGGCGTCGCTTGTGCTAATAACACGCGTCATCGTCGTGCACTGGATGGTGGGCAGACGTCGTTGACGTAACATATTGTTACAACTTAGGGCCCGACAAAGACAAATTCCACGTACAGATCTGTAAAGGCACATTTTATTACCTGTCGTTTGAACTAATTGTAATCCTTTTATGTTCGTCTTCTTTCAATCACTTATTTATTGGCATGTCTTTAGGTATTGTGGAGAACAGCCTATTGTCCTATTGTACTCGTTTACGGCCGCTCAGGAGCATCATTAGCCATGTGTTGCGGATTATAAGTACAAGCTATTTCTAGGAAATTATGTTTAAATTTTCAGAATAAAAGCAGGCGAAGTCGCAGCCGGCCGCTAGTAACGTTTGAAATTATCTTTTCAGATTATCTTTTTCCACGACGTCGAATTTGCGAAAACACGTGAAATCGAGTTCAAATCATCAAATACAGTTAAAATTGATGTAAGTTAATTAACTTATTACTACTCCAAATTTATTTATAGTATAGTATACTGGGATATGCCCGTGACTTCGTTTACTCTTGACTTGAATTTGTCGCCTAAACCATCCATCATCACTAACACCAACTGAAAATTTTTCAACAACAATTCCCAGTCAACACATTGTCACAACAATTAAACAATAAATTATAACACCACACAAAGTCGCAAATACACAACTAACAACAAAACTTACACACATACTCACACCAACGCGCACTAGCACCGCATTGCATTACACGCACACTTCACAAACAAACCAAGACACACAAAGAGAATAAAAATTAATAACCCAGGCACAGAAAAGAAAAAAACAACACACATGGCACTAGTTAAGCTAATATATATAGGTATAGACTAGCCTTGCGAAAAATGTGTCACTGAAATGAAAAGATACAAATGTCTTTTCATTACGTTGAACTATATCCATCTTTTAGTTCAGTAGTTCACTATAGTTCAGTTGTTCAACAAAAATTGTTTTCTTTGTATATCGGTTGTCTTTCACTAAACTAGGGCCAAAGAGACGAGATACAAAAGGTCATTCACCTAAAAACTACTGTGGAGATGACAATCTATTATCTATCTCTTTCCATCTCGTGTATTTGTCGTAATTTGTCTGTCTTTGTCGTAAGATCAAGACGGGTTCGCCAACATTCGGGCGCCATTTTATAGTAAGAGTTACTGTTTTTAGTTCATTCCGTTTCGGAACGCGCTCGTGGTGATTCTTGTTATTTGTAGAAGTTTTGTTATTTTTCGTTGTTTATTTAATTATTGTTAGATTGTTGTTGTTGAATATTGTTTGTTGTTATTAAGAGTGGTTAATGATGGAGCCACAACCAAGTACTTCGAGAGATAAATCAACAGATTTTAGTTCTCCAGAAAAGAAACGCCCAAAGGTATGTACAGGAAATATTTTACCATTGCATTGATATTTGGATTTTAGCTGATAGATATTAAATACAGTATACTTTAAAGTTATTTAAAAAACAACAACTGTAATAATAAAACTTTTTTAATTTATTAAAAATGCACGTGAATAAAGTATATCATTTTAATTTAATTTTCAATTTCAGGTGACTAGTTTTACGGTAAATGAAAAAAATATGGTTATTAACAGCTATAAATATGTTAAAGAAACTGGGCCTAAGGATAAATACCCCTACAAAAAAGAGATGGCGCAGAAAACAGCTAGTATTTTAGGTATCGGCGTTGCATCAATATATAGAATCCTCAAGGACTATAAAGAACACGGCGAAATTTCTCCTCCTGTCACCACCAAACTTAGACCAACGTTTAGTGACAAAATCGATGATTTTACTAAATCAGCCATACGCAAAAAAGTACATGCTTTCTTTATTAAAGGCGAACTACCTACAGTGGAAAAAGTACTTTCAGATATTAATGAAGACGATACACTACCAAATTTCAAAAGGACTACTTTCCAAAAAATATTAAAACATTTAAAGTTTAAGTATATCAAGAGGCAAAGAAATAATGCACTGATTGATAGAGATGATATTGTATTGTGGCGACGAAAATATTTACATAAAATAAAGAAGTACAGAGAGGAGAATTGGCGTATTTTTTTTATGGATGAAACATGGGTGAACGCAGGTTAGTAATTTTAAGTTTAAAAAAAAATACACTTGAGCGCACAGAGTTTCTATCTTCAGTAGGGGAGGGGGGGTTTATTATCCTTTAACGCATAATCAAAACTAAGTATTTCTGCCTGAAAGATTGTGTAAGATTATTATTTGTAGTATTGCCTATGTTTTATTGTATCCTGTATGTTATTTTCAGGTCACACTGTTAATAAAACCTGGGTTGACACCGAAATAAAATCAAAACGGCGAGCGTTTTTAGAAGGTCTTAGTACAGGTGCGAAGAATCCTACCTCAAAGGGCCGGCGACTAATCGTAGTGCACATTGGAAACGAGGATGGTTTTGTGGAAGACGGTAGCTGGGTGTTTGAATCCAAAGGCACCGGTGATTATCACGAATCAATGGATGCTGCACATTTTGAAAACTGGTTTGAGAAGATATTGCCCAAGTTAGGCGAGAATGCAGTTGTCGTCATGGATAACGCGCCTTACCACTCTAGGCGACAGGAAAAAACACCCAGCTCAACATGGTTGAAGGCTAACATTCAGCAGTGGCTTCGTAACAAAAATATCAGTTTCGATGAAAAGGAACTAAAAATACAATTATTAAATAGAGTAAAAATGGTGAAGAACCAATATCAATTATATGTCGTAGACGAATTGGCAAAGAAATATGGCGTCGAAGTACTAAGACTCCCTCCCTATCATTGTGAATTAAACCCAATTGAGTTGATTTGGGCTGATGTAAAGGGGCACGTAGCTAGAAACAATACTACGTTTCAATTTGCAAAAGTAAAGGCACTATTAAGTGAGGGTATGGCGAAAGTCACGCCTGATCGGTGGAAGAAATGCGTGGAGCACGTTCATAAAGAAGAAGAGAAGTTTTTCAAACTTGATTTTATTGTAGATGACGTGATGGATAAATTTATTATACATGTTACAGATTCTGATTCTACAGACTCAGAACAATCGGCGTCAGACTGAATAAACAATGATTTCTTTAAAAAAATGTTTCACTTTTATCCTCATTTCCATAAACATTATTATTATTCTCATTTCAACTCAATTTCTTTATATTAATTGTTACCTTTTTAGAATAACATATTAATAAATAAATTGTCTACTAAAATATATAATACAACTTTCAAAAAGTTACGCACCCCTGTATTTTCTAATGACCTTGCATTGGTTTTGTTTACATTTGGTATCGTAAAAGAAGAGTTCAATGAGTCATCTTATCGCAAACTTAAATTAGTTCGACGAGTCGAGACATGAGCTCGTATCGAATAGTTAAATGGGTATAGGAATAATATAAAATGCTTAGATCATATAAACGTCTAGATCCCGCATCAATTGCACAAAAACGGCCCAAAAACAGTGCACCAACATTGGTGCACTGGCTTCAGTGGCTTCCCACGCCTGTTAGTGTCGTTTCGATTACTTTACTGGTTAGAGCTCTCGCAAAAAAAATAATTATGCCGGCCTGCGCTATTAAAATGTGTTGGAACTATTTTAAAACGGGAAAGGATAAGGATGAGATGTCATTTAATCGGAAAACTTAACACTTTTCTCATGATTTCTTTGTAAAAACGTGAAATTTAATTTCAACATTTTCAAGGTTATCGAATTGATTGATGTTGTCAGGTGACAAGTGTGACTTATTTTCCAAAATTTGGGGACTTTTGTTACCATTTTTTATTTATTTATACAATCATGGAAGGTGTGTCTTGGCCTTCCACGACTTCTGCATCCATCCACTTTTGCATTGTATATCTGTTTAGTCATTCTTTCATCATGCATTCTTTCCACATGCCCGAACCACCGGAGCATTCCTTTCCTTACCTTCACCTCGACACTCTCTTTCAGACCAACTCTCTTTCTTACTTCGGTATTACGAACGCGGTCCGCGAGCGTCACTCCGCAGATTTTGCGCAGTGCTCGCATCTCAACCGCGTTTACTCTACTTTCATGCTCTCTCTTCCATACCCAACTCTCGCTTCCATACGTGAGCGTAGGTACCAGCACCGCGTTGTGTATGGCGAGCTGGGCCTTCTGGCTGAGGTTCTTAGCGCCTAGAAGTTTACCTAACGCTCCATTCAAACTATTCCCCAAATTTACTCTTCTTTCTATATCAGCGGTGTACCTTCCATCCCTGCTAAAAGCACATCCAAGATATACAAACTCATTCACTTGCTCCAGCATAACATCATCGACCATTATCCTTGCATTCGTTCTGGTTTCTTCTCTTTCAAACACCATAACCTTTGTTTTCTTCGCATTCAAATGTAAGCCTCTCGCCTGACAGTCATCTTTCATCATTGTGACTAGTGTTTGCAGTTCTGATGGCGATTCGGCTAAAAGCACGGCATCATCCGCATAAAGCAAGGTGCTTACAACTAGATCACTCATTCGCACCCCAACATCCATCAATCTTATTCTCTGGAGACAATCGTCCAGGTATAGGATGAACAGCAAAGCCGACAGCACGCAGCCCTGCCTGACGCCAATATTGACGTCAAACCAGGGCGACAGGCTGCCATCCACTCGCACGCATGCCATACAGTCCTCGTAAGTGGACTGCACAGCACGCATCAATTGGCCATTAATCCCATATCCGGGCAATATGTCCCAGAGCTCCTTCCGCACAACCCTGTCAAATGCTTTCTCTAGATCCACAAAACCGCAGAAAACCTTCCGGCCCATAGCCAGCTGCTTCTCTACGATATTGCGGAGAGAGAAAACTTGATCCATACATCCCCTTCCATTTCTGAAGCCACCTTGTGCATCCCACAGTAATCCATCGGATACCACTCTCATTCTCTTTTCAATAATCTTCGTATACACTTTAGATGCTGTGCTGATCAAACTGATGGCCCTGTAGCTGGCGCACTCCATACGTGACCCCTTGCCTTTATACAAGGGCACGATGACAGCGCGCCTCCAGTCCTTGGGAACCTTTCCCGTCCTCCAGCACAAGTTGCATAAGGACAGGAAAGCGTCCCGGACGCAGGTTCCACCATATTTGATCATCTCAGCAGACACACTATCGATTCCTCCTGCCTTTCCATTTTTCAGACTTCTTATCGACCATTCGATCTCTTCCAACGTGATCTCGGATGCTGACTCCTCGGAGTCAGTCACAGACTCAGTCGTGGTGCCAGCATCCGGGATATCATCATACATTTCTCTAAAATATTCACTCCATCGCGCTAACACCTCTTGTGGGTTAGCAAGAACGTCCCCTGCTTTAGATTTTATTCTTTCCATTCTGGAAGCTGACGAACAACCCCGAGACTTCTTAACCTCTCTCCAAAAGAGTTTGGTATTCGCCTTGAAGTTCTCCGTCAGCTTCTCTTCTTCTTTCAATTTTATACTTTCGCGCTTCTCTTTCACTAAAGCTTTGGTTTCGTTCTTGCAGAGGCGATAAATTTCTTTCTTCATCTCTTTCATACTGTCATTCTGTTGCAAAGAAGCAACATAATCCAGCCAGGCTTTTCTCTTTCTCTCTACGCTGGATTTAACATCCGCGTCCCACCATTCATCACCTTTCGTTGTTATGTGCCTCTTTGCGCATCCACATGCTTCTTTTGCGCTTTCCACTATACTTTCTTTCATACTATCCCAGTCATTATCCACATCTAAGTCGGAGAAGTCCGCTTTTGCAAGCCTTTCTTCGACTAGGCGCGCATACATACTCCTTACACTAACATCTTCCAATTTTTCACACTTTATTCTTTCAAGCTCCCCGAAATTGGTACGCACTCGCCAGTGTCTCCACTTCCTGAAAAGGCCCACAAACCGGCTTATCACCAGGTAGTGGTCCGTTTCAAGAGTGGGGCCTCTGTAGGCTCTTGTATCCATTATTGTGTTTCGGAGGCGACTATCTATTAAAATCAGATCAATCATACTTTTCTGATCATTCATTCCCCATGTATACGTGTGAATATCCTTATGATGGAATAAGGTGTTCGACACAAGCAAGTTTCTTTCCATGCATACGTCTATGATTGGCCTACCAGCATCGTTCACTCTCTTGTCACCATAGGGTCCAAGGACAGCCTCAAGGCCGTCTCGTTTGGTGCCCACCCAGCCATTAAGATCACCACACATAATTATTCTTTCATTCCCTTCAGCCAGATCCAGAATTTCTCTCACAGACTCCCAAAACTTCTCGAGTTCTTGGGGATCCGCTGAGCTTACGGGAGCATAAGCTGCGACCAGAAAAACTCGCGTAATCCCCAGTTTTAGACGGACCCAGAGAAGTCTCGGGTTCACCAGACAATAGTCTTTTACTCCAGACACAAAGCGGGTTGAGAGTACGACGCCTACCCCCCCACTTGCACGCTCGTCCAGGTCCACGCCGGACCACAGAGCAAGCATGCCACCGGGGAGGTCATCGATGTCGCACCCCTTCCGCTTTGTCTCTGTCAGACATAAGGCATCCAGGCTTCTCTCATTCATTATATCAATCATTTCGTCCATCTTATCTTTCATTCCACCTCTCACATTCCACGTGCCTATACGGCACTCTGCTCCTCTCGACCCGCCAGGTTTGGCGCTGCGTGAAGGGTGGCGGCCCCCTTCGCCGCATGCGCGAGAGTTCACACCGACGGGGGCGCATCGGTGAGCGTCGCCTGCGGGGGACGCCCTATCGTGCACTGCACGTGTGTGAACTCGGGTCAGAATTGTGGCCCAATAATTTAATATATTAATATGATAAAAAACAAATTTTAGTTCATAAAATAATCAAACTGAACTAGTTTGAATAAAAACTTTTGGATATGAATATTTTTATGTTTATAATAATATTTTATGTTTATAATAGCCCTTTTCAAATGGTTTAGTTGCTCTTAAGTCCCTGCATTAAACTATCCCGTGTAACTACCCGGTAGTTCCTACTACTGATATAAACTTTGGATTATACATAAAGCCTACTACCCAATATGAACCTATCGGATCGTTCCAAGTCTACTATTACAAATGATTTCACTGACTTTTAGCGCAGGATAATCTTTGGGTTATAAATAGTCATCTAATAACCTTCGTGAACATGATGTGTAACACAAAAATAATTTGCCATTATGAATAGTTTTTTTAGAATTATTACATTAGTATTGGTAATTAACAGACTTATAAATATGTACTAATATCTGTAAAAGTATTTTATTGCGAATTAAAATTACTACATGTACTAAAATATGTTATGAATTCATTTGTGCATGTATTTTTTATGGTTTGTTCCAAGGTACACAACTTTTGTTGCTAATAGTTTATTTAAAAAAACTAAAACCTCTGAGTAGTAATATTAAATTATAACACATAAAGCAAATAAATCATAACGATCATTTAAACTTTTCACTTACATAAAAAAAATTTTTTTTATTAAAAATGGGGTAATATTTTTTCCCTGATATCCCGAAAACGCAGAGTGAATTTAGCAACGCTTCGCGTTTTTGATGCCGTTTTTAGCGGTGTTGTTTGTTAGCAATGCTCTCTCTAGACATGTTATAACTCAATGATAAAATGTTTACATCATTATTTCATGTATTTATTTATTTTCAAAAATTTACAATTTTTTGATATGTAAAGAGTAGACATTTTTTATGAAAAAATAAATAACATTATTCTGTTATAAAACTACATCAAAAATAAAATACATATTCAAAAAAAATATAAAATCTTGCACATCGCCGCCAGCGGGGCCTAGGGTCCAAACTACCGGTGGTTAGGGCTCCAGAGACAGGAACCATCATTATTGTTATTATTGCCAATAAGAGAGAAGGACGAGTAAAATTTTAAAAATATATCAGTGATCCGTAACGTAATGACATAAAGCTCAAAATAGTACTAAAACTTTACACAGTTCAATAACTATTTCTATACTTACGAATGAAAACAATGCACTTCATTTCATATTTAAAATACATTGCCATTTTGTTTCACACTTCTAAATTAGTTTTTTTGTATGACAAGCAATGTACACTGTAAGTGCAAGTTGTTAGAGGATCCGACCGCTTAAAAACTGGGTACGTACCGAGCGAAAGTTTGAGTGAAAGAAATAGAACATCATTATGGTACGTACAACAGAGCGTGACAGCAAATTATCAATCAGCACTGCACAGTGCACAAGCCTCGTTCGTGAAACACGAACGAGACACGGGCAGTGCCGATTTTAGTTCGCGACCGGTGAACTACATATGAAGTTGGCGTTTTATCGTACTGGCTACTCTGATCTCAAATATCTCCTCTTTGGTTAGGAATTTCAATTTCAAATTTATACAGCTATTTACTTATGCTTTTGTGTTTTGAAAACCGTAACTCATTTGTTTTTTTCCTCTTTTGGTTTTTTCTAAAAACGAAGCAAGTGTAGCTCTAAATTGGTCCTAGCTCATGTTGCTGGTTGGGTTAACCAACGCTGATCTTCCGCTAGGGCGATTAAGGTCGGGCAACCCAATTACCCGTAGTCCTGGCATAAGGCGCAGGACGGGACACCCAGGGGTTTTAGTGGGTATCCCTAACTGGGGAGTGGCAATAGCGTGGCACCAGTTCTGACTGCGCATGCTAGTGCCTCCCTCGATCTGGCGAATCACACGTGTAAGTGTGGGGTCGCGAACATCCCCCCAGGCTTCTGTGCCTGTCGCGGCTTAGTCCTCAAACGGATTTCCACTGGCCAAAAAAAAGGGCCATTAAAGTGACATACACAGACACAGAAGCAAATAAAACACAAAATTTATTTTTAACATTTATCACGATATTTTTTTTGTACATACAAACATAACTTCACGCCAGTTCCCTTGCGGGGTAGGCACGAACAACAGAGCGCCATTCAGGCTTATTCTTACACACCTCACTTGCTTCTTTGACATTCATAGCTCTTGTCATGCACGCTCGTCTGTTCTTAAGGCTCCTGACATCACCTTCTGCTAGTAAACGATCAATTTGATCATGGAAGGTGTGTCGTGGCCTTCCACGACTTCTGCATCCATCCACTTTCGCATTGTATATCTGTTTAGTCATTTTTTCCACATGCATTCTATTTTTTTGTGACATGATAATTATGACTTAAGAATGACATAGATAAATAGACATATTGTAGTTTTTTTTGTGTGGTATTGTATTATTTAACTCCTTTTAAAAAAATCTAATTTTCCAATATTGTATCAAATCTTATAATAATATAAAGGTATACCTTTATAGAGCTCTATAGAGCTGAAGAGTTTGCTTGTTTGTTTGCTTGAACGCACTAATCTCCGGAACTACTGGTCTGGTTTGAAAAATTCTGTCAGTGTTAGATAGCCCATTTATCGAGGAAGGCTATAGGCTATATATCATCACGCTAATGTTTCAAAATCGGGGGTTTTTTAAACTTTTTTTTTTTACTATTCCACGCGGACGAAGTCGCGGGCAGAAGCTAGTATATTATAATTTTCCTATAGTTGTATGAGCCAAATGCGTAACATGAATTTTTTTTTTTGTGGAAATATAGTTGATATGTGTATTAATTTATGTTTTATATTGTAAGTATTATAATTATTGTATGCTTCCCAAATAAATGAAATAAATGGATTGCCGCGTCGTAGTTTGTGAGTGAATCACGTTTCCTAACCTACAATTTGTCCCATTTTTATTTACTAAGTTGTTTTCTGATTTTGTTTTCTGCTTTTAACCTTACTTGTTACTGGTGGTGGTAAGTGCTTTTGTGTCTCTTTTATTTCCCGATCCATCATGAATGAATCTCCCGATAAACGCCCTGAGCCTGACCCTTCTCCTGATTTTTATCCTCGGTTCCAATCTTCTATACCCCAAGTATTAATTGACAATAACGTGCCATCTCCGGTTCACCATGAAGAAATCGTTACATCTGAGGTCGAAACGACTCCTCCTCGACAGAGAAAGAGATCTATCATCATTCGAACTAGTATTGATGGCGGACCACAGAAGTTCTCACGGGTTGAATCAGAACTTGACCTGGGGAGCTCCTCTCGTCCAGATTCACTTAATAGGAGATACTCTAGTTACGACCTAGGACCATTTTTAGTACACGTAACAAAACTTGAAGACGATCTTGCACCTGGTACCTATATTCATCCAGTTAAATTTGGAAAATTTATCTATTTGAACCATATTAAAGATGTCAAAGCTGATGGTATAAAAAAAATAGGAAGAAATAGAATTTCTGTTTGCTTTAATTCAGCCACAACAGCCAACGAATTTATAGATAACCCACTTCTCCTAGAAAAGGGCTATAAAGCATTTGTTCCATCATATAATGTTACACGAATGGGAATAGTTCGAGGTATCCCCACTGAATTCTCTAATGAGGATATATTGCAATTTATTCACCTCCCTCTTGGCTATATTGAAAAAGTTTGTAAAGTTAGACGCCTAAACAAAAAGATTAAAATCAATGAATCTCACGAATGGCAGCCAACTGAGACAGTAGTCCTCACTTTTGACTGTCAGAAACTACCAAAACATGTATTCTTCTATCATAATTCATTTTTGGTTGAACCGTATAAATATCCAGTTATTCAATGTTTTAAATGCTGTAGATATGGACACATACAGACCCAGTGCAGATCTCAACCCAGGTGCTTCAAATGTGCCCAACCTCATCAAGGGGACTCTTGTAACATAGACGATAGTGAAGCTACATGCCTGTTTGGCTTGGGTCACCACACAGCTAAAGACAAAATATGTCCTGAATACTCGAGACAACATTCAATAAAATTGGCTATGTCTGATAAGGGCATTTCTTTTCAAGAAGCAGCTCAGCTTTACCCTAAGGTTAGACGTGCCTACTCGGAAGTACTTAAAAACTCTCAAAGCTTATCGCAATTTCAGTATCAGCCCCAAAACTTACGCGATGAAGTTACATTGTCTCCTATTTCATCATACAAGAAAACAGTTTTTCTAAAACCTAAGCCCAGAAGACCCCTTCCTCCTGGATATGACAAAAAAGCCCATCAGGATATTATTAATAGTTATAATCCTCCTTCCCCTGCTAATGGCTGTGCTTTAAGCCAAACTGTTTCTCAACCTAATATCCCATCTAATTCTTCAGCCTACTCCTCTGTAATTGATACAATTCTATCAATCCTCCATTTGCTCTCCACAAACACGCCTCTACCGTCCAACGCTGCAAATCACCTTAGTGCCTTAAATCTTCTTTTAAACCAGACCAAAACAAATTCTAACAATGAGTTCTATACTCCACTGGAACGCGAGAAGCGTTTTACGTAAAAAATCAGATATTATTTGTTTGATAAATACATATTCCCCAACTGTCTTTAGTATTGTTGAGACTTGGTTAAAACCAGAGTCTCACTTTTCTGTAGCAGGATATGCCTGCCTTCGGCATGACAGGCCCGATGGCTGGGATGGCTCTGCTATCCTTATTAGAAATGATATTAAATATTCAAGAATCCCTCTTCCGTCATTTGATAACCTCTATGGCGTTGCTATAAAAATCACAAACCTAACTATCTTAAGTATTTACTTACCCCATCCTGTTATAAATGTTATGAATAACCTTAGAACTATTCTAAGCCTTCTTCCTTCTCCGGTCCTCATACTCGGAGATTTCAACTGCCATCACTATTTATGGGGCTCACTAAGCTGTGACTCAGTTGGCAATAAATTGGTTGACTTAATAGTTGAAATGGATCTATGTATCCTTAATGACGGCCGTCCCACTCGGCGAGGCTCCCTTTTGCAATCCCCTTCTGCTTTAGACATATCTCTTTGCTCTTCTTCACTCGCTTCTAGTTTATATTGGGATGTGGCTCCTCTATCTTATGGTAGTGACCATATGCCCATTATTATTTTAACGGAAAAAACAAATCGATTACCTATTTGTTGACGACGACAAAAACAATGTATGAAACTCACCGACCCGTCTCAATAGGCGATAAGAACATAGGTATAATTTGCTAAGCCTCACAGACTATGTATACGCGACCGTTAGGCGCAGGAAAGAGACGGGTCGGACTGAGATAGATATAGTTTATTTTTAACCGTTATTAATTTGAAATTAAATAAATAAATTATAATTATAAGAATTGAATATAAAATGTAATAAGCCTTAACTCACTAGGAAATAAATGTTGTAGCGTTGTGCCTTTTATTGACCAGTAGGACCCTATTAGATCCCGGTAAATGAGACCGGGCTACAGGCGTGCAGAACGCCGCCTGGAGCCCGGGACTCAGCATGTAAAGGGAACCGGGTTACAGGCGTGCAGAACGCCGCCTGGAACCCGGGACCAAAAAGGGTAGCGGAAACCGGGCTACGGGACTGCAGAACGCAACCGGAGCCCGGGATCCGTGAGGTATGCCTGCACTACTGCCTACTCCGAACGCGAGTAGGCCATAATGATGGTGCAGGCAGAGGTCCGCGCTCGACAGCGCACGTTTTTGTAATGAGGTAATGGTAAGGGCGCTCAGCGCTTTATATTTATACTAATGAAGCGGGGGGCGAGGTAAACGCCCATTACGACGTCCCGCTAACAAAAACCATGGGTCACAACTGTGTAAGGACTCTCGAAATGTACTAAGATCTAGGGTGTACCAAAATGTATAATAGTGGTAAGTTAACATAAGGCTTAATGTATGTAAAATTAAGGAAATAAAGTAAAGGGGGTGTTACGACGAAGCGAGGGGTCGGCGGAGGTAGCCTCTATAAATATAGGACGCCTTTGGGGCGCATTTTTGTAGTTCGTGAGTAGTTCGTTTAGTTCGTTCGCAGTTCATAAGAAGAAGCTCCCTCCCGCCAACGCCAACGAAGTCGAAGCCTCCCGTAGCATCGTTTTCGGTTGTTTTCATTTCGGAAAATCGGTTACCCGAACCAGCGACCAACCCTCTACAGTCCTACAGTCCACTGCAACACCAACATCGTCTGGTCAGCTTCGAGCCGTATTGGAAGAACTGAAGTATGCCGAATACGAGAAGCAGAATCGAAAAGGACGCTGCGCAGGCGAACAAGAAGAGTGCGACAGAGGTAGCAACAACCTCAACGACAACTGGCAGTGTCACGGCGGAATCCGGAACAGAGACTAGCTCAGTAAAAGCAACGACCGTAAAAGCAACGACAGTAAAAGCAACTGCCGTAAAAGCAACGCCAACGGCGTCGGCAACGACAGTAAAAGCAACAATGCCGGTCTCTGTTACGGATTTGCAGCCACAACCACCGCCAGTTTTACGCGAAATACTTCGCAGAAAAGAATGCACTCTAGAAGAAACTTCAAGACCGCAGTCACTACGCTCCACGACTTCCCGCAGACGACTTGCCGAGCTGGAAGCCAAAGAGAGACTAGCCGCATTGAAGTTGAAACAGTTGGAGGCAGCCGTTGAACTCGAACAAGCGAGAATAAATAGGCTACAAGCCGAATCATCGGACGATGATGACGTCATCGAAGAAAGCGAACTACCATCAAGAAGAGTAGACATGTGGTTCGAGAGACTGCCGCAAACGCAGGAACCACATGCCACAGAACCCCCCCCCGCCCCAGCGACGTTAGCCAGCGATATAGGGAGAATGAATGAACGGGGACAGGGCGTCCACGTCGGAAATATGGCACGCGGACAACGGGTCTCAGAACGAGGCCCGCCTGCACGTTCAAACGTCATGGATGTGACGTCACTGGCAGAAGCGATCACTGAAGCGGCGCGAACGAGCACAAGACAGGCGCAGCGATACATGCAAGAACTCCCGACTTTTAATGGAAATAGTGGCGAATGGCTGTCCTTCCAGGCAGCCTTTCGGGAATCGGGAGGGAGCTTCTCAGCAGGGGAGAACGTCGCGCGCCTACGTAGAAGCCTAAGGGGAGCCGCACTGGAGGCCGTCAGTGCCCTGCTGATTACCCAGACGGGGCCTGAAGATATTTTGAAGGCATTGGAAAGAAGGTTCGGCCGTCCAGATGCCCTTGTGCTGGGAGAAATGGAGAAAATGAAGACATGGACACGAGTCACCGACAGCCCTCGGGACTTGTGCCTATTTGCCAACAAGATGGCAAACCTAGTAGCAACAATTGAAGTATTGAACAAGCCGCAGTATTTACATAGCCCAGAGATGCTACGCGCGGCAGTGGAGAAGCTGACTCCAATCGTAAGGAACAAGTGGTACGACTATGCAGCTATGAAGACCGAAGGGGTTCCGGAACTTAAGAAACTTGCGAGCTTCCTGAATGAAGAGGCAGACAAGTGCGCCGCGTATGCACCGATCGAACGCGAGAGCGAGATGGCACGATCGAAAAGGAGGACGGAGCACATACACATAGTGAACAACGACAGTGAACGCGTGAATATGAGAAAAAGTGAACCGTGCCCAGTCTGCAAACGCGATCATAAACTTAGCGATTGCCGCAAGTTCGTCGGTGCGGATGTGAGCGCGCGGTGGGACTTAGCCAAAAAGTGTAAAGTGTGCTTCCGCTGCCTGCGAAGTAGGCATCGACGTTCTTCGTGCCGCGCCCCGCCGTGTGGGGTGGAAAGGTGTACGCTACACCACCACCGCTTGCTGCATCACCAAAGGAGACCTGAAGTTAACGAGGTAAGTCCAAGTGCAGTGAGTGTGACGTCAGAACCGGCGGGAGAAGTGTTAGCGTCCGCGATCAACAGCGTTATCAATGATGGAAGAAACAAACGACGTGCCTATCTGAAGGTGGCCCCGGTCGCTATAACCGGACCGAGGGGCAGTCGTCACACCTACGCACTATTGGACGAAGGCAGCACCGTGACCATTATTGATGCGCAGCTGGCCGAGCAACTGGGACTTAGCGGACCACGGGATCCCATGAAGATGCAGGGAGTCAACGGTGAAGAATCATCGCATGACTACAGCATGCGAGTGTCCGCCAGGATAAGAGGCTCATATGAAACAGAAGAACACACACTGAGGGACGCTCGCACAATAAAGAACATGAGCTTCTTCAGCCAGACCGTTCATCGGAGCGATGTGCAGGGCTGTGCACATCTGCAGGAGATAGAAAATGTACTCATCTATGAAAAAGCTACACCGAAGATACTAATCGGCCAAGATAATTGGGAGCTGATTATTTCAAATGAAGTACGTAAAGGCCCGCGTCACCAACCGGTCGCCTCTCGTACGCAGCTGGGTTGGGTGCTGCACGGCTGCCGCACCTCAACCACATCGCCGGTCGTGTTCTGCTCACACTTGAGCATGATGGAAGAAGACCACGACCCGCTTGAAGAAATTATGAAAAAATATTTCGCGTTGGAATCACTGGGAATCGAACCCAGAACGCAGGTTAGCGATCCGCAACAACGCGCCTTGGAAATATTAGAAAAGAAAACTCGTCGTTTGGAAAATGGACAATTTGAAACGGGACTTTTATGGAAAGATGAAAGTTCACCTATGCCAAATAATTATGAAAATGCATTGAAGAGACTTCAGAACTTAGAAAAAAAATTGGATCGCGATGAAGAGCTTAAAGCGAAGTATGAAGAGAGAATTGAAAATTTAATGTTGTCAGGCTACGCCGAGCGCGCCTCCACTCCCCCCACCAGCGGGAGGACGTGGTATCTTCCCCACTTCGCCGTCGTGAATCCAGACAAGGAGAAAATAAGGGTGGTCCACGACGCAGCCGCCAAGTATCATGGCAGAAGTCTGAACGATATGTTGCTGCCTGGACCCGACCTTCTTCGATCACTACCGGGAGTCATCATGAAGTACCGGCAGTATCCAGTGGCAGTGTCTGCCGACATAAAGGAAATGTTCATGCAAGTGAAGATCATAGAAGCCGACAGGGATGCATTACGCTTTCTGTGGCGTGGCAACCGCCGCGATAGCGAGCCTCCAGAGGAATATAGAATGACGTCGCTCATCTTTGGTGCAACGTCTTCGCCTTGCGTAGCCTTGTACGTGAAAAACAAGAACGCAAGGGAATTTGAAAATGAAGACAGAGAAGCGGCGAGGGCAATAGTGGTCAATCATTACATGGACGACTATCTGCAAAGCCTTCAAACAGTTGAAGAAGCCAGGAAAATGACAGCTGCCGTTGACAACATACAGCGGCGAGCGGGTTTCCAACTCCGAGGGTGGACCTCCAATTATAAGGAGGCGATTTCAAGCTTCGCGCCATCCGGTCAAACCACCGTTGAAATCGGCGGGAGCGAAAAAGAAAATAACGTTGAAAGAAAATTCAAGAAAATCAACGGGAAAATGTTAATGTTGTCTGAGCGTAAACTCATTGCGCTCGCACAACGCGAATCGTTCGGCGATAAACCGCTCGATACGATACGTCGACGTCATAACAAGGGAGAGCTCGCCGGTTTAACTATAGAAACCGACGAACATAACATATTGCGGCTACGAGGAAGAATCGACGAGGCGCAAGAAATAAGCTACGAGATGGCCAATCCTGCCATCTTAGACGGGAAACATAAATACACAAAGTTGTACATACAACATGTACACGAGAAACTACACCATGGTGGCGTCGAGATGGTGGTCAACGAGCTACGACAGCGGCTGTGGGTTATGAAGATACGGCCCTCAGTCAAAGCAGTGTTGAGGAACTGCCTCCAATGCCGACTGAAGAGGGCCCAGCCAGCGAGTCCATCGACGGGGAGCCTGCCTGCAGCTCGCCTGGCGCATCACTCGCGCCCCTTCACCTTCACGGGCGCAGACTACTTTGGCCCACTGGAGGTGACCGTGGGCCGTCACCGGGAGAAGAGATATGTGGCGTTATTCACATGTATGACGTCACGGGCACTACACCTCGAGGTCGTCGCGTCGCTGAGTGCTGACTCAGCCATCAACGCGCTGCGCCGCTTCATAGCGCGGCGCGGCGTCCCCACCGAACTCTGGAGCGACAACGCTACGTGTTTCCGCTCGGCCGACCGCGAACTCGCGGAGGCTGGGCGCGCCGTCGAAGAGGAAGCGTCGCGCCGGCAGATCGCCTGGCGGTTCTTACCGCCGGCGGCACCCTTCATGGCCGGCGCCTGGGAGCGCATGGTGCGCACCGTCAAAGAGGCGTTGCGCGTCACCCTGCGCGAGCAGCGCCCGAGCGATGAGACGCTCGCCACACTGCTCGCCGAAGTCGAAGCCACCGTGAACTCGCGGCCGCTCACTCATGTGGCCGTGGGTCCCGACGAGCCCCCAGCCATCACGCCGAACCTGCTACTCCTGGGGCCGAACTGCCACATGCCGGCCCCCGGGAACTTCGAGGCCAGCGACGTGACTGCGCGCGCGCACTGGAGACGCGCGCAGTACCTCGCCGATGTCTTCTGGCGACGGTGGGTGCGGGAGTACCTGCCGCTACTACAATACCGGCGGGAGCCCTACGCAAGTGGTGACAACCCTAAGGTAGGCGATTTGGTTATTATTTGCGACCCAAATCTGCCCCGTAACACATGGCCCCGAGGACGAGTGACTGCAGTGCATCCCGGCAGAGACGGCGAGGTTCGAGTCCTGGACGTGACGACGGCCAGCGGACGAGTGCTGAGGCGGCCTACCAAGAGAGTCGTCGTGCTGCCCATAGGAGAATCGCGAGACGCGACGGCGGGAGAATGTTGACGACGACAAACACAATGTATGAAACTCACCGACCCGTCTCAATAGGCGATAAGAACATAGGTATAATTTGCTAAGCCTCACAGACTATGTATACGCGACCGTTAGGCGCAGGAAAGAGACGGGTCGGACTGAGATAGATATAGTTTATTTTTAACCGTTATTAATTTGAAATTAAATAAATAAATTATAATTATAAGAATTGAATATAAAATGTAATAAGCCTTAACTCACTAGGAAATAAATGTTGTAGCGTTGTGCCTTTTATTGACCAGTAGGACCCTATTAGATCCCGGTAAATGAGACCGGGCTACAGGCGTGCAGAACGCCGCCTGGAGCCCGGGACTCAGCATGTAAAGGGAACCGGGTTACAGGCGTGCAGAACGCCGCCTGGAACCCGGGACCAAAAAGGGTAGCGGAAACCGGGCTACGGGACTGCAGAACGCAACCGGAGCCCGGGATCCGTGAGGTATGCCTGCACTACTGCCTACTCCGAACGCGAGTAGGCCATAATGATGGTGCAGGCAGAGGTCCGCGCTCGACAGCGCACGTTTTTGTAATGAGGTAATGGTAAGGGCGCTCAGCGCTTTATATTTATACTAATGAAGCGGGGGGCGAGGTAAACGCCCATTACGACGTCCCGCTAACAAAAACCATGGGTCACAACTGTGTAAGGACCCTCGAAATGTACTAAGATCTAGGGTGTACCAAAATGTATAATAGTGGTAAGTTAACATAAGGCTTAATGTATGTAAAATTAAGGAAATAAAGTAAAGGGGGTGTTACGACGAAGCGAGGGGTCGGCGGAGGTAGCCTCTATAAATATAGGACGCCTTTGGGGCGCATTTTTGTAGTTCGTGAGTAGTTCGTTTAGTTCGTTCGCAGTTCATAAGAAGAAGCTCCCTCCCGCCAACGCCAACGAAGTCGAAGCCTCCCGTAGCATCGTTTTCGGTTGTTTTCATTTCGGAAAATCGGTTACCCGAACCAGCGACCAACCCTCTACAGTCCTACAGTCCACTGCAACACCAACACTATTTTATCTACAGATAACGTCCAAATATGCTACGATGGCTTTGTAGAATCATTACACTCTGCGGCCTCTGAATCTATCCCCCTTAAACGTCCTTGCCACAAATACGCTCCGCCACCTTGGTGGGACAATGAATGCTCGAAAGCAATCGAGGAGAGAAATGTCGCGGAAAAAGCTTTCACGTCACTAATGACACTAGAAAACTTCATCAAGTATCGCAAAGCTCAAGCTATATGCAAGCGCACTTTAGCCCAAAAGAAACGTTTAGGATAGTTTAAATTTTGTGAATCTGTGTCTCCTGACACACACCCCACAAAAGTGTGGAAATCCATAAAAAAATTCAAATCTAGCTATAGTACTCCTCCATCTCCATCTTCTAATGAACCGATCTGGTTAGACAAATTTCTTGACAAAATTGCTCCCCCTTTTGTCCCAACCCTAATAGATCTCCCCATAATATACAGTCTCTCGGAGTCCTCTGATCCTCTGTCAATCCCTTTTTCTTTCCCAGAGCTTAAAATCGTTCTTCAGGGCCTTTCTGATTCAGCACCTGGACACGACGGCATTCCTTATTCCTTTTTAGTCAATGCTAGTGAATCTTCACTGCTATATTACTTATCCATCGTAAATTCCATGTTTTCTAACGGATATATTCCGTCCGCATTCATGGAAATCTCAAATAGTGATTCCAATCTTAAAACCAGGGAAAGACCCGAAAGAGGCTAGTTCGTTCAGACCTATAGCATTGTCTTCCGTTTTATGCAAGGTCGCGGAGTATATGATCAAAAACAGGCTTGACTGGTTTGTTGAAAAAAATTGCATTTTACCCCCAACGCAACATGGCTTTAGAAAGGGCAGAGGCGTAACTGATAACTACAGCATTCTTCTTACCGATATCCGTATTGCATTTTCAAACTCGACTTCAGTGGTTGCTGCCTTCCTTGACATATCCGCTGCATATGATAATGTACTAATTTCGGTACTCAGAAACAAGATGTTTAAGCTGAGCATTCCTGACAAATTAGTACTCTTTATTTGTAATCTATTAGCTCACAGAGAAATCAAGCTAAGACTAGATGGACAAAACAAAGCAAGCAGAAACATCTGGAAGGGCCTACCGCAGGGTTCTGTTTTAAGTCCAATATTGTTTAACATTTACACATATGATATTGAGTCAACAATAGACGAGTCTTGTAGCCTTCTGCAGTACGCTGACGACTTGTGTATTTATAGCTCCAATAAGAGCGTTTTAACTGCAGCCGCTAAGGTCGAAAAATGCCTTCTTGCTTTGGGGGGATGGCTTTCCGCCCATGGCTTGGATCTGTCTCCAACTAAAAGTATTGCAGTCGTATTTACTAGATCTCTTGTTGTACCGCCAATCGATATTATTTATAACAATCAAAAAATTCCACAGGATAATCAAGTCAAATTTTTGGGTTTGTTTTTGGATTCTCGCCTCTCAAGTAAATTTCATATTGATTATATAGTCAAAAAGTGTGAAAAAAACATAAATATGTTAAGAGCTCTCTCCGGCACGTGGTGGGGTGCCCATCCATACTCACAAAAATTATTATATAATGCTTTCGTTAGAACTCACCTCGACTTTGATATGTTCTTATTAGAACCTTGTAATAAAACTTCATTATCTAGGCTAGATTCCGTACAATCCAAAGCTTTGCGTATTGTACTTGGGGCCATGAAATCTTCTCCCATTCGCGCTCTTCAAGTGGAATGCGTAGACCCCCCACTTCGTCTGAGACGGCAATATCTGGCTGACAGATATTTACTTCGTATTGCTCAACTTAACTCTCATCCCCTATTAGATAAATTAAAAAAATTATCTAACCTTATTCATTGTAATAATTACTGGGTTCATAAAGATCCTCCTCCCTTAATAAATAGCTTGAACTACCTAAATACCATTAAAGCTCCTATATTTAACTCTAATCTTTTATCTTTATACAAAATTGCCTTTGAATCTATCTGCATAAAAGTGACTACACACTTTAAATCTATCTAAAACTTGTTTGAATGCCGACTCAAATTTTAATAGCGTTATAAAGAAAAAGTGTCCCAATTCCACTCTTATCTTTACAGATGCTTCAAAATCCACTGACAATGAATGCATTGGCTCTGCTTTTGTCCATACTGACACTAAATATTCGAATATGCACAAATTACCTCCAGAAGCTTCAGTGTTCACAGGTGAATGTATTGCTATACTTAGTGCAGTAATGTATATAGCTGACAACAACCTCTCCCCTACTACAATTGTCACTGACTGTCTTAGCGCACTAAATGCTCTTTCCCAAAAACCCATTACAAACTGCATGAAACACCCAATTATTTCGACGATTAAAAACTTATTACATTTCTGCCAGTGTAAAAACATAAAAATAGAATTTGCTTGGGTGCCTAGCCATTTACGTATAAAAGGAAATGAAGCTGCTGACCAAGCTGCCAAGAAAGCAATTAACGAAAGCGACACAAAATTTTACCAACATTTTTCACGGGATTTAATGTGCTGTGCTAAAAAGAGATTAAAGTCAAGCTGGGAGAGCGACTGACAATCCGTATCTGTCCAATATTCTAAGGTGCAACCAGTTGTTCCATCGATTCCCTGGTTTTTTAAATTTAGAGGATTCAGTAAGAGGGCCTCTAGCATTTTAATACGAATACGACTTGGCCACACTTGCAGCCCTATACATTTATTTAAACTTAAGATAAAGAATTCCCCAATTTGTGACTGTAGTTTAGAAGAAGGTACCCTGGATCATATATTTTTTAACTGTCCCCTCAACAATAACTGCCCACCTCTATATTCCTTACTCACCAAAACTAAAACTCCTCTCCCTACTAATTTGTTGACGCTTATATGTCTCCCATCCCACGATGTTTTGTCTGTGTTAGCCTACTTTATTGATACTAACCAAATTAAATTATAATAATTGTATGTTCATGTTTGTGTCTTGATAAATTTTTGTGTTTGTACTTGCTTCAGGTAAAATTTCAGATTGTTCAAATCTTTATTGTATTTCTTTGCTGTCGTCAAATCGACATAAGTGATTCTTTCACTACTTGACATTGGCAACATCGCCCTAGGAGCAATAGCCATAAAAAAAAAAAAAAAAAAAAAAAACAAAATGAATAGAAAGTATTAAAAAGGATAAGAAATATCACACATTTTATTACATAAAATTTGCTATTGATCAGTGAAAAAATCGCATTGGAGTTAGGTATATTTTCAATCTGGCCCTTTCAAATCATTCCCATAAAAATTCTCACGGTATTCCCGGGTTTTGTTATTGCAGGAGTTCAGCAGACAGGCAGACGGTCCACTTGATGGAAAGTGGTTACCATCGCCTATGGACATTTGCAACACCAAAGGTGCTAGAAATGCGCTGGTGCTCTCGTAAGGGAGACTGGGACGTGGTCACTAATGCCGGAACACAAGACAAGGTTGTTATGGTGGTATACTGTAAATCAGGGGTGGTGGCCATCCAGTTGAGCAAATACCCTTCCACCTGGCTTATGTAAAAAGTAACGCAGATTTTAAGTGTAAAGATATGCTGTCGATCAGCGAAGATCGCGTCGAAATCGTTTAACCCTTTAGCTCACTATTAGCACATATGTGACCGCGATGAGAGTGCAGACCGCGTTTATGCTCGTGATAGTTAATTGTGTTGTTGTGGCACTCTGTTTATATAGGAGTTGTATGATTTGTATGAAATGGGTATATTTTCTAGGTATATTACGAGATAGTGAGAGTATTAGTCTTGCGGCTTTTTGGTATATCGATAAGTATATCGATAATTGTGTTAAGGGTTAAGTAGTTTTTACGTGAATCCCAAACTAAAAGACAGGAAAAACAAATATATATGTGTACGTGTGCGTGTGCGCGCGCGCGCGCGCCTGTGTCTGTCTGTCTGTCTCTCCGTCTCTCTCTCTCTCCGCCTCTCCCCCCCCTCTCCCCCCCCCTCTCTCTCTCTCTCTCTCTCTCTCTCTCTCTCTCTCTCTCTCTCTCTCTCTCTCTCTCTCTCTGTCCGTCCACCCGTCCATCCGCCCGTCCGTCTGTCCGTCTGTCCGTCCGTCTGTCTGTCTCTGTCTGTCTGTCTCTGTCTGTCTGTCTCTGTCTGTCTGTCTCTGTCTGTCTGTCTCTGTCTGTCTGTCTCTGTCTGTCTGTCTCTCTGTCTCTGTCTGTCTGTCTCTGTCTGTCTCTGTCTCTGTCTCTGTCTCTGTCTCTGTCCGTCCGTCCGTCCGTCCGTCCGTCCGTCCGTCCCTGTCTGTCTCTGTCTGTCTCTGTCTGTCTCTGTCTGTGTCCGTCTGTGTCCGTCTGTGTCCGTCTGTGTCCGTCTGTGTCCGTCTGTGTCCGTCTGTGTCCGTCTGTGTCCGTCTGTGTCCGTCTGTGTCCGTCTGTGTCCGTCTGTGTCCGTCTGTGTCCGTCTGTGTCCGTCTGTGTCCGTCTGTGTCCGTCTGTGTCCGTCTGTGTCCGTCCGTCCGTCCGTCCGTCCGTCCGTCCGTCCCTGTCTCTGTCTCTGTCTCTGTCTCTGTCTCTGTCTCTGTCTCTGTCTCTGTCTCTGTCTCTGTCTCTGTCTCTGTCTCTGTCTCTGTCTCTGTCTCTGTCTCTGTCTCTGTCTCTGTCTCTGTCTCTGTCTCTGTCTCTGTCTCTGTCTCTGTCTCTGTCTCTGTCTCTGTCTCTGTCTCTGTCTCTGTCTCTGTCTCTGTCTCTGTCTCTGTCTCTGTCTCTGTCACTGTCCTGTCTCTGTCTCTGTCTCTGTCTCTGTCTGTCTCTGTCTCTGTCTCTGTCTCTGTCTCTGTCTCTGTCTCTGTCTCTGTCTCTGTCTCTGTCTCTGTCTCTGTCTCTGTCTCTGTCTCTGTCTCTGTCTCTGTCTCTGTCCTGTCTGTCCTGTCTGTCTCTGTCTCTGTCCGTCTGTCTCTGTCTCTGTCTCTGTCTCTGTCCTGTGTCTGTCTGTGTCTCTGTCTCTGTCTCTGTCTCTGTCTCTGTCTCTGTCCTGTGTCTGTCTGTGTCTCTGTCTCTGTCTCTGTCTCTGTCTCTGTCTCTGTCTCTGTCTCTGTCTCTGTCTCTGTCTCTGTCTCTGTCTCTGTCTCTGTCTCTGTCTCTGTCTCTGTCTCTGTCTCTGTCTCTGTCTCTGTCTCTGTCTCTGTCCGTCCGTCCGTCCGTCCGTCCGTCCGTCCGTCCGTCCGTCCGTCCGTCTCTGTCCGTCTCTGTCCGTCTCTGTCCGTCTCTGTCCGTCTCTGTCCGTCTCTGTCCGTCTCTGTCCGTCTCTGTCCGTCTCTGTCCGTCTCTGTCCGTCTCTGTCCGTCTCTGTCTGTCCGTCTGTCCGTCTGTCCGTCTGTCCGTCTGTCCGTCTGTCCGTCTGTCCGTCTGTCCGTCTGTCCGTCTGTCCGTCTGTCCGTCTGTCCGTCTGTCCGTCTGTCCGTCTGTCCGTCTGTCCGTCTGTCCGTCTGTCCGTCTGTCCGTCTGTCCGTCTGTCCGTCTGTCCGTCTGTCCGTCTGTCCGTCTGTCCGTCTGTCCGTCTGTCCGTCTGTCCGTCTGTCCGTCTGTCCGTCTGTCCGTCTGTCCGTCTGTCCGTCTGTCCGTCTGTCCGTCTGTCCGTCTGTCCGTCTGTCCGTCTGTCCGTCTGTCCGTCTGTCCGTCTGTCCGTCTGTCCGTCTGTCCGTCTGTCCGTCTGTCCGTCCGTCCGTCCGTCCGTCCGTCCGTCCGTCCGTGTCTGTCTGTGTGTCCGTCCGTCCGTCCGTCCGTCCGTCCGTGTCTGTCTGTGTGTCTGTCCGTGTCTGTGTGTCTGTCCGTGTCTGTGTGTCTGTCTGTGTTTCTGTCTGTGTGTCTGTGTCTGTCTGTGTGTCTGTCTGTGTGTCTGTCTGTGTGTCTGTCTGTGTGTCTGTCTGTGTGTCTGTCTGTGTCTGTCTGTGTGTCTGTCTGTGTGTCTGTCTGTGTGTGTCTGTGTCTGTCTGTGTGTCTGTCTGTGTCTGTCTGTGTGTCTGTCTGTGTCTGTGTGTCTGTCTGTGTCTGTGTGTCTGTCTGTGTCTGTGTGTCTGTCTGTGTCTGTCTGTGTCTGTGTGTCTGTCTGTGTCTGTCTGTGTGTGTCTGTGTCTGTCTGTGTGTGTCTGTCTGTCTGTGTGTGTCTGTGTCTGTCTGTGTGTGTCTGTGTGTGTCTGTGTCTGTCTGTGTGTGTCCGTGTCTGTCTGTGTGTGTCTGTGTCTGTCTGTGTGTGTCTGTGTCTGTCTGTGTGTGTCTGTGTCTGTCTGTGTGTGTCTGTGTCTGTCTGTGTGTGTCTGTGTCTGTCTGTGTCTGTCTGTGTGTGTCTGTGTCTGTCTGTGTGTGTCTGTGTCTGTCTGTGTGTGTCTGTGTCTGTCTGTGTGTGTCTGTGTCTGTCTGTGTGTGTCTGTGTCTGTCTGTGTGTGTCTGTGTCTGTCTGTGTGTGTCTGTGTCTGTCTGTGTCTGTCTGTGTGTGTCTGTGTCTGTCTGTGTGTCTCTGTGTGTCTGTGCGCGTGTGCGTGTGTGCGGTATTCTCCATCGTTTATATAGTCCATTCCAGTTGTTTTTTTTTTAATAGCTTTAATGTACAGATACGGCATCTTTAGAATTTTATAATATTATAGACATACAGGTGAATTTTTGAAATGGACCTTCAAGGCCAATTCATAAACTGTCCTAAGTAGCGAAAATCACTTAAAGGAATCTCCAGGCAGACTTTGACGAAAAATAAAGTGGTGTTGTTACATTTTTAAAAAATCCTTGTCAGGTATCGAATTGGGTGATTTTGAAAACATGAACAGCCTGTATTATTATACCAAATCATAGTGTTTGTTCATTAATTAGGAAGCTTGGTGTTGCCGCACGATTAACCAAAGGAAGGTACACACCGGTCCAGCCGGGCTTGAAAAGTACTCTCGCGCCGGTGTATACACGCAATACCATAAAATTGCCTATGACAATCACTCATTGTCTACGGCCAACCGCCAATATTCAAAAATTCACTACGGAAGTAAGTCGAACGATTGCACGCGCACAAAAAATATTGTGAAGCTCGCATAATTTTATTATTAAAATATACGCATTTCTCTAGCAAAAGGTGCTTTATTGAAGACTTCCTTCTCTACAATTGGTTCGGCGATTCATTTGATATGTGTGGATTTCTAGGTTGTTAGAAAAATGTCAACACAGATGCGTTTTCAAGAAGACTTATTTTATTTTAGTGTTACCACTCTAAGAAAACAGTTTGCACAATCTTTTAGTTTGCATAAACGCGGAACCTGAAAATTACGCATTTTTTTGTATTCAAAGACTTTACATATGGTTTGCTATGGTTTAATAACGACACTAAAATCATCGGTAAGCCATCATTTAGACAAAAAATTAATACACATTACAATTAATTACGAAATACGTGCATTATATCGATAGAAATAATGTTCAATTTTAGCGTGACGACTTACCTACTAATTATAATAAAAACACAATTACTTTAATTTTGGGATTAATCTGCAAATGTAACATGTATGACATGATCAAAATAATTAATAATTATAAAATCAAATATTACGGCATTGCTAAAAAATCACGACATTTTGTAATATGTAAGTAAAACCTCAGATTAATAATATTGAGAGACAAAGTTTTTACCTCACTTTGCTAAATGTCAGGCAAAGGAACTAAATCCGTACAGCATGAATATCAATATTATTCAATCAAACTGAACATCTTTGAATGACATAAAAATACGGAATTTTAGATTTTTCACATTATTGTGATTAAGATCATTATTATATTTTTGTAGTTTGTATATATAATTAACGACAACATGCAATACTAATGTTAGACAAACAATATATAGGTGTGAGGGGTGTTCGAAGGTTATGGCAAGGACAGTGGGTTAGGTTAGGTTATCTTTAGACCAAAGCCCACGAGCCGAGCGAGCGAAGCGAGCGTGCCGCGGTAGCGGCCGGCGAGTGGCAGAACCGACTTGAACTTTTATCAAAATTATCAACGAATAAACGGAAACCAGTTGGTTCTCCCCCTGGCCGCCCGCACCCGCGCCCCGCCCGCTTCCTTCGCTCGGCTCGTGGGCTTTGGTCTAAAGATAACCTAACCTAACCCACTGTCCTTGTCACTGGTTACACCTTCGACCACCCCTTACACCTATACTTTGTTCTGCTTACATTGGTATTGCATGTAGTCGGTATTTATATATACAAACTAGAAAAATATATTAATTATCTTAGTTACAATAATGTGAAAAATCTAAAATTCCATACTTTCATGTCATTCAATGATCTTCAGATTGATTGAATAATATTGATATTCATGCTGTATGGATTTAGTGTCTTTGCCTAACAAGTAGCAAAGTGAAGTAAAAACTTTGTCTCTTAATATTATTAATCTGAGGTTTCACCTACCAATTACAAAATATGGTGGTTTTTTAGCAATGCCGTAATAGTTGATTTTATAATGATTAATTATTTTGGTCATGTCATATATGTTACATTTGCAGATTAATCCCGAAATTAAATAAGTGATTGTGTTTTTATCACAACTAGGTGAGTCGTGACGCTAAAATTGAACATTATTTTTATTTATATGATGCAGGTTTTTAACGTAATTAATTGTATTCTTTTTTAATTTTTTACCTAAATGACGGGTTTCCGATAATTTTAGTGTCCTTATTACACCATAGCAAACCATATTTATAGTCTTTAAATACAAAAAACGCATAATTTTCAGGTTTTGGGCAGTATTTCAATTACTTGTAATTAAAATACGTAATTGAAATACAAATACGTATTTTGTATTTGTATTTCAATTACTTCTTAAAAATGGAATTTGTAATTAGTATTTCAAATACCTGACGCTGAGGTATTTTGTAATTAGTATTTCAAATACTTATGGTTTCAAAATACATTTCATAAAATACATTTAGCTATTACATATATATACATTTGATGAGTGTGTTCTTCAGAAAATAGCTCTCGATAGTTTTCATAAGCAAAATAGTGACCGCTAAATATTAGGCACGTTCTGCAGTACTGACCATTTAAAATAAATATTTTTGTTTGGCTAAGATATATAATTTAAATTAATTTCACTTTGAAAACATGAAATACTTTTTTAAAAATTAGTCATTTATTTATTGATAAACCTTATGTTTTCATTGCATTTGAATCTTTTTCGTCATCATGGATAGTTAAAATTCGGGTAACTATGGAATAAGAGTACCGTCGTGGCAGCAACGCGGCAAGAGCGACAAGCAACATCAACGACCTTTATAAGCGAACACTACAATGAACGCACCACTTGTTATTGGTTTCTCCGCTTCCATTCTGGAAATTTCGACCTTTTTTTTATAGCTGGAGTACAGCAGACAGGCTGACGGCCCACCTGATGGAAAGCGGTTATCGTCGCTTATGGACATTTGCAACACCAGAGATTTCATCAACCCGCTGTCGGCTTCGTAGAAATTTTATGACACCCTTTTTGAAAAACTGCATATCATAGCGCTGTGGAAAAACCTCGGCTGGGAGCTCAATCCAAATCCTCACGGTATGTACGAAAAATGTTCTACAGAAGTGTTGCGTACATGAGCGAAGCGGCTTAAGAAAATGGAGGTGAAATCCCAACACATGGCGAGCGGTTCGATGGTAGAAAGAGGATGAATACATCATTCTATACAGTTCTTCTGAATACTCCCCGTTATACAGTCAGTAGAATACGCAGAGAGAAGTGAAGGCTCTCACTAATAGGCCAAGGCCAAGCGTATCTAGACCGTCTGTGAGTATGGGATCATCAACAACGCGAACGGCTCGACGTTGAATACAGTCTAGGGGATTGAGTTGGTAGCCAGATGCTCCAGCCCAAAAGTGTGAGCAGTACTCCATATGCGGGCTCACCTGGGTTTTATAAAGCACAAAGAGTTGCCGCGGTGTCAAGTACTTCTTGGACCGGTTTAACACTCCCAACTTTATAGAGGCAAGTTTTGACTTGCCTTCAAGATGTTCCCTGAACATCGTTCGCGATGTCAACACCGAGGATCCCAATACTCTTGGAGGTGGTACGGGGAGTTCCTTGGAACTGAAGCAATTGCTCGAATGGAGTTTTTTTGGCAGAGAATACGTAGACCTATGTCTTCTTGGGATTGAAATGGACAAGGTTTTGTCTCCCCCATTCAGAGATTCTCTCTAAGAAATACTCTACTTCAGATCATGATTGAATGATCGAGGGACGTTTGCACGACCAGAGTACTGCGCATCGCCTGTGCTGTCATCCACAATGCAATTAATGTTAGGAATAGACAACATTTCATTGATATGTAAAATGAACTTTGGCGATAAAACACAACCCTGGAGCACACCAGCGTTGATGGGCTTGAAACTTGAGCAACAACCGTCGACAACAACTTGAATGCTGCGCTCATCAAGAAAGCTGGATAGCCAGGTGTAAGGCCCGTCGGGTATCCCATACGATGGCCGCTCCGATAGAAGATCTCTGTGCTAGACCTGGTCGAAGGCCTTAGCAATATCTAGAATTCTAGACTAACTGCCAGTGCTTCCCCTTTGCAATTTTTAATGGCTTCAGCCCAACAGTGGGTTAGGTAAACCAAGAGATCCCGAGCTGAGCGACCGTGGCGGAAGCCATATTGCCGATCATTTAGCAGCTGGAAATCTTCAAGATAACACAGAAGCTGCGCGTTGATAATACGCTCCATCACCATTGAGAACAAAAAGGTTATTGCTATAGGCCTATTCGACGTATCTGTTAGGTCCCTTTTTTTGGGGACAAGGTGCACATGGGCAATCTTCCACGAAGCGAGGACACAACCCTTGTAGTAAGAGAGAGTGAAAAGTCGGCCAAGGACCGGCTGGGGACTGCTCAGCTAAACACGTCTGCAGCACAATGGCAGAAATGCCATCAGGGCCAGAAGACTTTTTGACGTCGAGGGAGAGGAGAGTACATCGAACTGCTTTTTGAGTAAAGCATACCTCCGACATTCTAGACTCACACTCAGGGATTGTAGGTGGAGATTCTCCTACGTCGTCAAGAGTTGAAAGAGTTCACCCAGAAGATTGACTTTATTTTTGGCGGCGTGTACCAGACGGTCGTCCACTATGCGCAGAGGTGGAAGAGGCCCCCGACAAAAATTTCATTCGACAGCTTTGGCGAGGGTCCAAAAAGCTCTAGTCCCATAACAGTAGCTAAAGAGGCGCTCACCAATTCTGCCGATGTGATCGAATTTTGCTCTCGCGAGCTGTTTTTTGAGAGACCTGAGGGGCGGCATTGTATCTCTTTTTCAGGTTAGAGGAACTTGGATCCTGACGAGCCCGCGCTGCAGTCCAGGCTCGATAAGCCTGTTGCTTTAGCTTTACAGCCTCACTGCTGGACTTATCAAACCATGATGGTTTACTCGTACCACCGATTGGTACCGTTGAGTTTGGAATGAAATATTCCATTCCCTGCAGTACTACATCGGCGATCGAGTCTGTGCTCGCATCAGAACCTTCCGAGGAGAAACATAACTGCCTCCATGGGTAGGATGCATAAAATTCATGGAGTCCATCCCAATCTGCTGACTTGTATCGCCACACCTTCCGTCCTCCACCGGGACGAATCCGATCGGGTATAGGAAGGGGCACCACCGAAGATACCAGACAATGATCAGAGGTTCCCAGTGGAGCACTGATTGAGATCTGGTAGTTCTCCGGGTGTGTGGTCAGCAGAAGATCCAGCAAAGAAGGCTCATGATCCACTATATCCGGTATTCGGGTAAACTCCGTAATCGCCTGAGTGAATCCATGGGGGAGAGCAAAATCGTAGGCAGTAGTCCCTGGCAGATCAGTTCTCACGGAACCCAACTGCTCAGTGTGGTGAGCATTAAAATTCCCGAGTATGACTACCTCTGCTGAAGGATACTGCCCAAAAACTTTGTCGGTCACCTCCTGAACGTGTTCAAAAAAGCGAGCTGTTTCAGTCCTTGCGTATTCCCTGCCATGGGACCGATATAAGCACGCATAGATCCGGGTGGAACCACCAAAATCTATGCGTACCTACAAGATGGAAAGGTCCCTATCTTCAAGGCCGTGGAGATTAGAATAAAAAAAAATATAACAAAATTAGGTTAACTTATTTCAGAAAAAACGGCAATTTCATAGGCAAGGACCTAATAATAATTATTATTTAATTTTTGTGAATATTTTATTTACATAACCTAACACCTGACGGTATTTTGTAATTTGTATTTTGTATTTTGTATTTTAAATACACAGAGTTGAAATGCTGTATTTTGTATTTTATATTTCAAATACTCGACTTAAAAGTATTTTGTATTTCGTATTTTAAATACATGCGAGACAGTATTTTGTAATTTGTATTTCAATTAAAGGAAACCATGTATTTTGCCCAGCCCTGGATATTTCACTGATCTATGCTAGAACAGGCTTCGTTATTGTTGGCTGTGTAATAAATCGCTTTAATTATTGTGTTAAAAGAAAAGGTATTAACTGACATCGGTCTTGGAGTGCTTATAATTTTTATACACATCTGTAGATCTCATTTACTCTTTCCATCTAAAACAAAATACCTTTTCAGTTTTTGGCGGGAACTGAAAGGGGATATTGTGGTGCTGTACAGTTATATTTTCTATAAATATGTTAATTTACTCCAAAATAAACAATAGTTGTAGAATATTCACAGTTTTTGAGTAGGAACTATGTGTTGTTGTTAGAAGTGTGAACTGTGTAGTCAAATGTGGCCTTTCGAGTTTTCACAAGAACTCGTTGAAGTAGCCTACAATACAACTGCGCTACTGTACGAAGCCATCAGAATTGGCTGTATGGACTAAGATTTCTTTGCCTGCCTTTGTATCGAAATGTACTACTACCACCAAAAGCTTACACACAATGGAGATTGCAATGCTAACATTTTTTTGAAGACCAAAAATATGAACTCCATTGACCTTTGTTATGTCTTCCATCTCACTCGCTCTATCGTTCGGGTTACCAAGACATACGGTAAATTTCACCCAAATAATACTTTTTTCGCTTATCTTGTTATATAGTAATAACGAAAAATTAGCAAAATATAATGGTAAATTTGCATAAACGCGGAACCTGAAAATTACGCATTTTTTTGTATTCAAAGACTTTACATATGGTTTGCTATGGTTTAATAACGACACTAAAATCATCGGTAAGCCATCATTTAGACAAAAAATTAATACACATTACAATTAATTACGAAATACGTGCATTATATCGAGAGAAATAATGTTCAATTTTAGCGTGACGACTTACCTACTAATTATAATAAAAACACAATTACTTTAATTTTGGGATTAATCTGCAAATGTAACATGTATGACATGATCAAAATAATTAATAATTATAAAATCAAATATTACGGCATTGCTAAAAAATCACGACATTTTGTAATATGTAAGTAAAACCTCAGATTAATAATATTGAGAGACAAAGTTTTTACCTCACTTTGCTAAATGTCAGGCAAAAGAACTAAATCCGTACAGCATGAATATCAATATTATTCAATCAAACTGAACATCTTTGAATGACATAAAAATACGGAATTTTAGATTTTTCACATTATTGTGATTAAGATCATTATTATATTTTTGTAGTTTGTATATATAATTAACGACAACATGCAATACTAATGTTAGACAAACAATATATAGGTGTGAGGGGTGTTCGAAGATTATGGCAAGGACAGTGGGTTAGGTTAGGTTATCTTTAGACCAAAGCCCACGAGCCGAGCGAGCGTAGCGAGCGTGCCGCGGCAGCGGCTGGCGAGTGGCAGAACCGACTTTAACTTTTATCAAAATTATCAACGAATAAATGGAGACCAGTTGATTCTGGCTTTGGTCTAAAGATAACCTAACCTAACCCACTGTCCTTGTCACTGGTTACACCTTCGACCACCCCTTACACCTATACTTTGTTCTGCTTACATTGGTATTGCATGTAGTCGGTATTTATATATACAAACTAGAAAAATATATTAATTATCTTAGTTACAATAATGTGAAAAATCTAAAATTCCATACTTTCATGTCATTCAATGATCTTCAGATTGATTGAATAATATTGATATTCATGCTGTATGGATTTAGTGTCTTTGCCTAACAAGTAGCAAAGTGAAGTAAAAACTTTGTCTCTTAATATTATTAATCTGAGGTTTCACCTACCAATTACAAAATATGGTGTTTTTTTAGCAATGCCGTAATAGTTGATTTTATAATGATTAATTATCTTGGTCATGTCATATATGTTACATTTGCAGATTAATCCCGAAATTAAATAAGTGCTTGTGTTTTTATCACAACTAGGTGAGTCGTGACGCTAAAATTGAACATTATTTTTATTTATATGATGCAGGTTTTTAACGTAATTAATTGTATTCTTTTTTAATTTTTTACCTAAATGATTGGTTTCCGATAATTTTAGTGCCCTTATTACACCATAGCAAACCATATTTATAGTCTTTAAATACAAAAACCGCATAATTTTCAGGTTCCGCGTTTATGCAAATTTACCAAATATAATATTACTATCGAATAAATTAGTATAATATGGAAGCTGCAGGTTTACTTTTCTGCAAGAAAATTAGATGTCATAATAGAAAGGGCGGTACTGGGTTTTTTTAAGATAAGGAACGTCGGCTTTTAAAGCCAAAGTCAGTAATTCCTTAAATAGTAATAGTAGAGTAGTTTACTCCTTCCAAATAATAAATCACAAGAACATTTCAAATAATCTATTAAAGATTACAATTGTTACAAAATAATTTTCAAATAATAATTATAAGTAGATAAAGTAAATAAATGAGTGAACACTGACTAGAATTCGGGGCTCTCTGCTCCAAGACTCGAGGCACAGTGTCCAATGCATCTGGTACAGGTCGGTAATTATTAAACAAATGCTCAATAATCGATATAAAATTAAAGAACCTGTTATTACTTTTATTTTATCATTTGATAATTTGCACCGACTAACATAAAAGCAAACTAACACACGTGCGCTGTACAAAAGAAATATTTTTATTATTGTTAATCAATTATTTGTTCATACATATATATTATCACGCCTATTCCCATGGGGGTAGGCAGATACTATGGATCTCCACTAGCGACGATCCTGACAATCAGCTTTCGCTTCATCTACTTTTATTAAACTCTTCATATACGCATGTTTATTTGAGATGCTTTTTACTTGACCTTTTTTTAACACTTCTATTTGATCATGATGTGTACTTCGTGTCTACCAACACCAACTCTGCTATTCACAATGCTGTCATAGGTTTGCTGATTTTAGATTAGAGAAATTAGATTATCCTTTTTCTTACGTCATCTATAAATTAATTAACATATTCGCGCCGACATATATATAAAAGTAAAAAAAATCGTCAGTTCTAAAAAATTATTATAAAATTTGAAAAGTTTTTATTTTATTTGCAAACAATAGACAGAGATTAGTTCTATGTAATGGAATCTTTTATTAAATAAAAAGGAAATTTTCCTTTGATTCAAAATATTATAACAATATTATTTCACAAAGTTGTCCCCAGCATTCGCCAAAAATTAAAAATCTACTTTGGCAACACTGAAACTAGATACGGCTTCCTGTCAAAAAGTTAGTTTATGAGTTTCGTCTAATTCTATTGTATAACTGAGATTTTATATGATAAATGGTGTGTTTAAGTGATATTCTAGAATGAGTTGTGTAGTTCGTGGTTGCAAAAGTGTTTGGCATCCAACATCAGGCGTGAAATTCCACAAGTAAGTTGAATTAAATTCTTATTGAGTTACATTAACATTTTAGGGAAATTAATACTAAAAGTCTTGCTATTTTATAATAACACATACAGAAATTAACGATACTTTCTTTGCATCAAATCCCACAGCGAATTATTCTACTAATATGCAGTTAAATACTATTTATTATATTGTTAACTATACATAAACAAGAGGAGTAGGGTGACAAGCTTCTTATTCTTAAAAATTGGTCTAACTTCCTGTTTAAAGTATTTACTGATATGTAGTGCTTGTAGTCTTGGCGTACCTTTTAATCTACATAATGAAGATCCAAGATTTTAATACATTGTAAATTAAACGAGCAAAATGATTGATTAAAAACAGTTTATTTTGGACATTTCTACTATTTTTCTTTTTATTTCTATTTACAGTTTCCCTAAAGATCCAAACAAGAGGAATGCTTGGTTATCTGTAGTACCATTAAAGGGAAAATTTTATGAATCTGCGAAGATTTCTAGTTTTCTTTTAAAGAATGCAGACTATAACTAGCAGGCCAAGTTGTCTGCTAAAAGATGCTGTACTATTCTACTCATATCAATTATGTAAATGTTGCAATGTGGTGGTAAGTGTTGGATAAGAACATTTGTGATCTTTATAGTATATATTATTATGTTCTTATGAAAAATGTATACCTCTATAAATCATTTTTAATTTCAGGATTGTGTTAATGTCCCATCAACTTCATGGACTCAATCACAAACAGCTGTCAATGATAATGTTCCCCTAATGCTATTTCCAAAACAAGATATTGTAAGTGAACAAACTTTTATATTAGCAAATTATCTTATTAGATAGACAGTATTCTGTGAATTACATTTTTATAAGTTTCCACTCATGAAAATAAAAACAATGAAAGTGAAATCTCCATTGGACATTTTTGACTCTAAATTAATTTTCGACAGGATATTGAAAATTAACCACCATACAAACGGCGTGCTTTGAATGATTTTAATGTTCAAGTAAACTTCAAGACATCACGTGAACAATCTTTAGAGAAGAGTAGAAAAATATTGCAGCAAAAGGTGAAGAGATAAGAGCGAAAAATTAGTGATATGATATCACTCATAAATGTGGTCTGGGATTATACATCACAGTCTGAAATTGAAAATATTTTGCGAGGTAACTGCTAATATTTGTGAAAAATTTCAGAAAGTTAGTACAGTAAACAAAAAAAGAAAAATTACATATAGTGATGACATCAAAGCTTTTGCATTGACTTTGCACTTTTATTCGCCGAAAGCATACAACTTTTTAAGAAAAATAAGTCTACCTGTTTCTTGATCAGCACTTCTATATAACCTACCTTGTGAACATAGGGTTAACGGTTTTGCAGCGAAGGGTTCCTACCACTAGATGATTACGATTTATGGCCAATATTATATGTTTTATTCATTTAATAAATTTTATTAATTTTCACTATATAAATTCTTTTATTCTATATCCCGCTCAATGCTTCGGCTTCGGTATGTCATTCCTAGACCTTTAGATCAGGGGGTGAGCGTCACATATTCTATCAATTAAATCTATAAATAGCAAAAACTAATTGTAGTTTTATTTACCGAAAATCTCTATTGTTGATTATAATAAATAATTAGAAGTTTTAAAAATTTTAAAGTATTAAATAAATAAGTAATCCTAAAGTTTCGACAATCATGTTTGGTATTGACATTTGGGTAGATATTTTCTAAAGAATATCTATCAGACAGTATGATGAGGTACTGAACAATGTATTCCGTATCCTCGTATAAAAAGTATAGAGGGATGACATGTTTGTTACAAAATTAAATAAAAAAAACCCAACAAAAAAGAAAAGTAAACATTTAAAAAGTCGAAAATAACACCTATATATGCTTTATTTGATGGATGGCACGATAAGGTTTGCTTGTTGAAATGGCGCTATAATGTCAACGCGGGATACAAAAATTGTACCCGAATTGGTTGACTCGTTCAAGAGATACGGTGCCACAGACGGACAGCGGTCTTATAATTTCTCTTTTTTCGTCGGGGGTTAAAAAATGGCAGCTATCAGGTTTTTTTTAATTGTTAAGGAAAATCAGTCATGGCAAACGTGATACAAAAACGAAAAGTAATTTATTATCCATATTTAAAAAAAAGTATTGTCACCCTAAAGAAAGAGACAAAAGACATAAGTGACGTCATTCAAGGACAAATTATTGGGATTCAGTTAGGTATTCGGAACGCAATCTCCATTGTGTGTAAGCTTCTTGACTACCACTGAAGTAGGAAACCTATGGAAATGAAACGTCAATAAAAAATGCGTGCCACTGTGACGTCATCTGGCCACTAAACATGGCGGTTTTAGTGCTGCCCAGAAGATTTTAATGTTATTAGGTTTTATCGATAAACGTCCTTGGCTCATTTTATTTTAAATATTATTGAGTATTAATTATTTGTAGAATTTATACTTTAATAGGAAGTAAGTATATTGTTATGTGCAAAGATACTTTGATTTAGATGTGTGAAATCTAAGACAAGTTCGTGTTTCAAATTTATCAAGTAAACGATATGACGATTTTTAAAAGTTGCTACACTGATTTGATAAAGTTGTCGTTTGACAACTCAGTGACCACAAAACATAAACATATGGCGTAGTACAGTGCCATCTGCCCATCTCTAGCATGCTAAATTTTATCGTCGTTTCGTATGTTGCCGTCTCGCTCGCACTTGCGTATATGCCGGAAAGGGATGGAAGCTTTATGTCGGCGATAAAACGTTAGCATGCTAGCTAGCTATGCTGTTTTGGATATCAAAATAAGAGTACGTGTTTTTCCTAAGAAAAACACGTACTCTTATTTTGATATCCAAAACAGATTAATTAGATTGTAATAGAGAGGTAAGTAGTCTAAACTACTTACCTCTCTATTACAATCTATTTTAATTGTGTTGCTGACTCTAAAGTCCGTAACACATTACCGCAACGCACCTCAAGATAGGTGCGCTGCACCATAAGTGAGAGTGATTCAAATTTTAAACTTATCAAGGGACCGCGTGATAAAAAAAAACAAAACACCTTCAGAACATTTATTTAATTACAAACGTCATTCCTTATGACTTCCGCTCTAAAATCACTTAATTATTAAAAATTTAACGAATTTACAATAGTTTTTATTAAAGTAAAACTAATAAAGGCATAAGTTTATAATATGAGTTTTATTTGTACCTTAGATGTTTTACATGGAATACAAAATTCAAAGAAGTGACACCATCAGTTTTGGTTTATTCCTCTAAAGATGTCAAAGCATATTACTTTTATCTAAGTAGGTTCAATAGCTTCACTATAAAGAGTCTGTATATACAAAATCTAACATCTTCTCTTGAAGCTAAGGAACAGCAGAGTCCTTAAATGTGCAGCATTTACCAAGGTAGAGGTGTCAGGACCGGCCAAAACAGGAATTGTTTCCAACTGGTTTTCTTTTAATATGCCAGTTTTATGTTGGCTGGCATGTCGCTGCAAAATATTGAAATATTAGTTTAGAATAATTGTGTCCACAGTATTTTTTTCATAAAATTTGCTTAAATTATGACATTATCATTCAAATTGGGCAAATACATTTCTTGGATGGAATCACAGCCACAAAACCCATAAGTTTTTCTAAAATAGTTATATAGAATGAGAATGACATAGACTACAACTAGTCGTAACTAGCATATCAGTAATAATGTAGCAGCAACAAGTATATCAAAGGCCAAAAGTAAAAAGTACAAATTTCAATTATACGAGCAGTCTCCATGAGGGTGAGAGGCACGAGAAGACATATTAAGGCCTTCGACTGCGAAGACGGAGCAGGAATTATATAATAAGCCGACAGTCCAACGACTATCCTGCTGATCATCGTCCCACCATACAAAACTTGTATATTAATTTTGATCCTTTTATAGCACGTTTTGTTGTAAAATAATATGTATGTATTAAAATATGTATATAATAAAAAAAAAGTATATCAATACTAACTATAAAAGTATATACAGTATTAACTTACTCTTACAAATTTGAAGGGCACGGCATCATCTCGTAGTCGAGTCACATCCAGAGTTTTGTTGAAACATTTATCATCAAAATGTAGCGAGCAAATATAAATATATTTTGCATTTGGCTTTATATTTTCCATTCCAATGGCTTCCAGCCACTTTTTCTTTATACGCTCATTTCTTGGGATCCTATAAAATATGTTTTAATTATTATTTTTGTATGTTTTAAGCGGGGTAGCATGATAAAATAAGAAATTTTATATAAGCAATCATATTATATCGATATCAAAGTCGATAAATAATGTACAACCCCAGCTAATAAATTAACATTATTTAAGCGTAAAAATATAGTTAAATAAGTTAAATCCATTCATGACCTATAACTGCACATAAGAACCTTGCTAATTATAATGAAAATCTTCCTTTATTTTCCCGGCAACATTAACAATAAGCAATATTTTTAATGTTATTTACAGCGTACCTGTGTATGGTTAAAGATGACTGATTTGGTGTTTTTCTTATGCCGCACTATTACACTGAACACGGGCATATCTGCGACGTAATTATTTATATTTGGCTTCAATTATTTTAAATCACAAGCAAAATATTGAAAGATAATTAGTTATTTTTTATTTATACCACGACTTTTTGACAAGACAAGTACCGGCTGCACTGACTGATAATGACATTTGGTGCGCTAAACATGGCGGATTTTCGGCCTCATTAGGTATTTACGTATATTCCGTATGTTCCACTTTATGTACGCACTGAAATACTGTTATATTGTTTTCCTGCGAGTTACAGTGCTGAGTAAGAACGAGATAGATATATGTTTATGTGTGTGCCTTCAAAATGGATGCTATTTGTATAAGCAATTGTACGTATAGAACAATATGTCGCGTCCCTATTATAGAGGTCCATGACTACTACTACTACTACAAAATCCCTTTTTTTTGTCTATGCTGCAAATGGCGACTTGTACCTATTGCTTTTCAATAATATTGTGATTAGATAAAACTGTAAATAAACACATAAAAATAGTAAATGGTCATCAGACAAACTATCTAAGTACACTTTAAATATATAGAATATTTCCAAATGGATCAATACGATATCAAAATGAATATGAATGTGTACGAGGTGCCTGTACCAGTGGTGACTGCGATCCCCATGCCCTTGCAGCCACCTCCGGAACCCCAGAATCAAGTATTAATAAACACGAACCCTCCAGAACCTCCGCCACCGCCACCGGACGAGGCTAAACCTAAACTAGAGAAGAAGAAAAAGGAAGCAATCGACGGGCAAGCCCGCGAAGTTATTTACAAAGTGATCAAATTTTTCGAAAGTGAAAAACAAAACAGAGGCTACGCTTTTCCTGTGGAAAACGTAGTTAAACGTGCTTGTGCTGCTACTGGACTGTCGGAAAGTACAATTAAACGTATTAAAAGGGACGGCTTACGAGCCGAGGCGACTCAAACTAAAATGACAGGTCCAAAGAAGAAACGAGTTAGGAAAACAAAGGTACAGCTAGACTATTTCCAACTATGTGCATTAAGAGGTATTGTTAACAGTTATTCCATGAGGAAAGAGGTGCCTACGTTAGGTAAAATACTGGCCGCGGCACGCACCGAACTAAACTTCATAGGTGGTAAGGAATCCTTACGGTTAATATTATTAAACAAACTGGGTATTAAGTTTAAAAAGTGTGAGAAGAAGAATAAAAAACCTCCTGAACAGAATCTGAACCAATTGCAACCAATACAGAATGTAATGCAGCACCCACAAATGCAGCCCCTCAAGCCAGTTGAGAATCAATGTGTTTATACCACCATGATGCCTCACATACCACCCGTTTCTTACTGAAGATCTGTTAAGTTTAGTTAGGTTATAGTTTAACTACCAGTGACACTAAATACTGATGACCTTTGTGTGATGGATGATGATGACATCATGATCACATGATTTGTGGTGGAGATGGGTAGCTAATTTAAAAAGCAACTAAATAGTGGTTGTATCCAAAATGGACATAGTTATGTTATCCATTACTTTGCCAGCTGGCTACTGGTTTACGATATGGTTGTGTGCAACATCAATTATTCTATTCAAATTACACAGGTCCACAAAAAAAAGTTGTGTGTGCTGGGTGTCAGTCTATAATTTACTGGTGTACCTTTTCCCGCAGATCGTGAATGTGAAGTCAGAATTGTGGGTCAGTGAACAAATGATCAAGAAGAATCTATCTACAACTGAAAAAATATTTATTTTTCAATTTTTTAGGATTTTTTCTATTATTTGTTCATTGGCTCCAATGCCGAGTTCATTTTTTTTTTATTATTATGGTCTTCAAATGAACACATTCAGAAACATGTTTAAATATATTAATAATATAATATTTTGTACTCTGTAGAATGTGATCTTTTATATAAAGACACAGCTTGCCTTATAATGTATCTATAGCACTAAATCATAAAAATCCTAGTGAGCCGGTGAGGGCGCTTACATGCATGTGAGCATGCCTGCACTCGGCATAAAATTTACAACTTCAAATTTATGTTCAGTAGAAAATATACCCCAGAAAATCATAGTCTGACACCCGGTAGACATAACTTTTTTTGGACCTGTGTCATTATTTTATATTATTATACTGTCCTATGTTTAGAAAGATTTCATTTTAATCACAGCTACCAGAGTGATATTCCTTGCATCTTCTCAGTAATTCAGACATAGCTCACTGCACCACCAATTTGATAAACCTAAAATTGCACCATGATGTGGCAAAAGGCATGCTTGATTAGCAAAGTGCCTGTCAATTACAACCTGCTCTCACTGGCCTTAAAGCTTGATTATATTATTTGAGGATTAGTTATGTAAATCAGGCTTTAGCCTAAACATGTTGGTGCAACATAACCAACTCAGGTTTCGAGTTAAGGCCAATTGAAGTGAGTTATATGCTATTACATTTAGAATAAGTGAGGCAGTGAAATAACTGTAATTGCATTATATAGCAGTATTACCCATGTAGTGCTCCTAAATTATCTGTGAAATGAAGAATGTCACTGTTTTCGGTTCAGTGTTGCCAATCTAATAATAACCTTTGAAAACCTTTGAATATGTGGGGCAGTTATATGTACCGCCTATGTGGTTCTCTATCGTGGTAGAGATAAGGTAAAAATGGGTGTACTCTCGTAATATTTTAATCTTCAAATCGGTACACCAATGGGCACTGTGGAGTGCCTGCGTGGACTAACTAAACAATGAAATGCATGGGAAATGGGAAAGATGCACACCACTCAATATAGTTATGTAAGTGTTGTACTTACATAACCGTATGGTTATGTGTGTCCCTACAGAATATATCAATATGAAACTAAGATAATCATATATTATAAAACTCGACTTCCATCTGGAATTATGTTAGTTTTTGTCTTTGGCCAAATGAGTCTTGTAGTTTAAAATTAACACAACTTTTTTTAGTACTAGCAACTCTGATTCATGTGAAATTTCATCATGGTGGCTGCAGTTCTATTTTTCGGTATTTCACAGATAAATTGGGTGGGCTATGCCTATTTAATTTTATTATTTATTATTATTTTTAATCAATTTATTGGCTAACACTATTGGCTATTGAGTTGGAATTAATAAGGATTAATCCAGGCAACATTTTTGTGTAATTGAGATAATAGCACCAAAGTAAACAGTTTACCTTATTGTAGTCATTTTAAGTCATTCTCAAACTTATCTTTGTACAAAGGCAAAGGAAATTGATCTTTTTACAATCAACCTTTGTTGACAAGGATTTTTTTTTAAATCAATGCTTTGAATAAATGTAATCCTTTATTTCAATGAGCAGTGAATCAAATTCTTCATTTATGCATGAAGGTCTTTATTTTAAATTAGCAGAATAAATCAAATTATTTAAGAATGATACTTTATCCAAATAAGTAAAATGAATTTAAGTCATTAATGTTGTACAAAATATAATTATTTTTTATCCAATACAGCACTGAATGAATGTAAATTTTTTATTTAAATGAACAGTGAATCAAATTCTTCATTTATGAATGAAGGTCTTTATTTTAAATTGGCAGAATAAATCAAATTATTTAAGAATGATACTTTAACCAAATAAGTAAAATGAATTTAAGTCATTAATATTGTACAAAATATAATAATTTTTTATCCAATACAGCACTAACTGAATGTAAACCTTTATTTAAATGAACAGTGAATCAAATTCTTCATTTATGAATGAAGATCTTTATTTTAAATTAGCAGAATAAATCAAATTATTTATGAATGATACTTTATCCAAATAAGTAAAATGAATGTAAGTCATTAATGTTGTACAAAGTATAATTATTTTTTATCCAATACAGCACTGAATAATTGTAATCCTTTATTGAAATGAACAGTGAATCAAATTCTTCATTTATAAATGAAATACTTAATTTTAATGGACACAATACATCAAATTATGAGTGAAATTCTTTATTGGAATAAGTGACATGAATTTAATTATTAATCTTGTACAAAATGTAAGGATAACATGGAACAAGGATTCTAAGAATTCAATTGACTATTAAAAACAATACGAAAAACCCCTAAATTTTACATTTCTATTGGTAAGGGGCCATTCATAAATTACGCCACAGGTTAAGGGGCGGAAGGGGTCGACGAAGTGCGACAAGGGGTGGGTGGGGTCCTAAATTTCGTGATGTCACATTTCAGGATCTAATATTTTTCAACTAATTACAGTACTGTTGTTTTAATTTAATTCTTGATGTAAAATTACAAAATATGTAATGTCACAGTATGCAGGGAGGAGTCTCACGAAATACGACGGGGAGGGGTCAAAAATTCGTGTGACGTCATTTGTGGACGGAACCTTAGAGGGTACCAGAAGTTGTTTTTCTTATCTTTTTGATATAGAAACCCACCACTAAAACTTGTAGTGGAACACTTACAAGCCAATAGATGGCGCTGTGCAATAATTGATGTCACAAACGTTTCCCGAAACATACAAAGAATATATACAAAATTTCAACTATAACAGAAGGGCCTAGGCCTGTGAGGAACAACATTAGCCTCGCTGGAAGATCTTCCTTTGAGACGGAGGAGCATTCCATCTCGCTCCTCCACCCTATCGGGGCTCACCCCTCGCCTGCAATGAATATTTTATTATATCTGTCTATATCTAAAGACTTGATCAGTCAAAAATTATTTAATACTTTTTTTCTAATAAAATTTAAAAGAAATTTATTTATGGCCCGTCCTATCTTACCACTGTTTATTTGCTCTTCTATTGGTTACGATTGACATAAGCTCCATACAAGTAAGGCAAACTTCAACCGATGGTAGGGCAAGTTAATGAATAAGTAATTAATATATAGGAACTGGCTTGTTAAAATCGAATGAACCTTTACAAGCTTTAATTATTGATATTTTGATATAATTTTGTGAAGAGATAAAATACGTTGTTTTTTTTCTTGATTTGGCTAGCCACGGTTTGTGCATTCAGCCAGAGTCACGTGGTAAAGGTTTATTTGAAATAAGTCTTTTATTTTACATTTCTTTATTCGGAATCACATTTTTTAAATTCAATGACAAGTAATAAAAACAACAATTTATCAAACACTATGGTACAAACATGGATGTTCTATTTCGAACATCTTCCAAACGCTAAAAGAGACGAGGTTTAATTTCGAACATGGCTATTAAACTATGTCAGGAGCCTTAAGAACAGACGAGCGTGCATGACAAGAGCTATGAATGTCAAAGAAGCAAGTGAGGTGTGTAAGAATGGGTCTAAATGGCGCTCTGTTGTTCGTGCCTACCCCGCAAGGGAACTGGCGTGAAGTTATGTATGTATGTATGTATGTATGCTATTAAACTATTACTTTAATAGCCTGTCAGCCGAATGTCAGAACTAAACCAAGTGTGGGATGGTGGTAACAGAAGGAATGAGATAAGGGGGTTGTGGGCCATCTGGTATTGTCCTTCTTTAATATTATTTATGTAACTTATAGGCATTGAGATATAACATGTCTAGAGAGAGCATTGCTAACAAACAACATCGCCAAAAACGGCATCAAAAACGCGAAGCGTTGCTAAATTCACTCTGCATTTTCGGGATATCAGGAAAAAAATATTACCCCATTTTTTAAATATTTTTTTATGTAAGTAAAAAGTTTAAATGATCGTTATGATTTAATCGCTTTATGTGTTATAATTTAATATTACTCAGAGGTTTCAGTTTTTTAAAAATAAAGTATTAACAACAAAAGTTGTGTGTCTTGGAACGAACCATAAAAAAATACATGCACAAGTAAATTCATAACACATTCATAGCACATGTAGTAATTTTAATTCGCAATAAAATGTCTGTACAGATATTAGTACATATTTATAAGTCTGTTAATTACCAATACTAACTTAATAATTCTAAAAAAACTATTCATATTGGCAAATTATTTTTGTGTTACACATCATGTTCACGAAGGTTATTAGATGACTATTTATAACCCAAAGATTATCCTGCGCTAAAAGTCAGTGAAATCATTTGTAATAGTAGACTTGGAACGATTCGATAGGTTCATATTGGGTAGTAGGCTTTATGTATAATCCAAAGTTTATATCCGTAGTAGGAACTACGGGGTAGGTACACGGGATAGTTTAATGCAGGGACTTAAGAGCAACTAAGCCACTTGAAAAGGGCTATTATAGAAATAAAAATATTCATATCCAAAAGTTTTTATTCGAACTAGTTCAGTTTGATTATTTTCTGAACTAAAAATTGCTTTTTATCATATTAATATATTAAACTATTTCTTTATTAGGAATTAATGGAGATGCAGCTAACAGAATATAGACAAAATTAATATCTTAATTATGACAATAAAGAGTTATCTATAATATTATTAGCGGCCCGGCGCGGATTCACCCGTGGTCTGTCCCGCTCCCGTGGTATAAAGCGTCATGTTATATAGCCTATGACACTCCCTGTTAACGTAGCTTTCCAACAGTAAAATAATTTTTAAAATCGGTTTAGTAGATCCCGAGATTACCCCCTACAACGTCACAAACTTACGAACTTTACCTCTTTATAATATTAGTACAGATAACTCCGACCGAAGCATCTGCTTTAAACGATATACAGTTTTTTTTACACCCTCTTTGACGATATTTGCAGCATGCATTCTGTCAATTCTATGTCAAACGTCATAAGGTTACATTAAAAAGTTTATATTGTCCAAAGCGTTAAGGTTAGATTAGAAATAATTTTATATGATGGTTAAGTATTCTTAAATTGTCTAATTATCCTTCACACAACTTACATGTTATCGGTCACGATCATATATAATTATTTTAGGTACTTTATTTCAATACAATTGTGCCGTTGATAAGAAAATATAAAAATCATAGTGTAAAAATATCTCCGAAAATGATTCAAAATCCATCTCATTGTCCAACAATATGCTACAATTGGATCAGTAGGAAGTCTAAAATGTAATATAAACTAGTTTAAGAAAACCGGACACACAAACATTACATGTCTGTTTTCTATAGATTTTTTCAATTATTCATATTTCATAAATAAATAAAAAAATCGTAACAAAAGTCCCCAAATTTTGGAAAATAAGTCACACTTCTCACCTGACAACATCAATCAATTCGATAACCTTGAAAATGTCGAAATTATATTTCACGTTTTTACAAAGAAATCATGAGAAAAGTGTTAAGTTTTCCGATTAAATGACATCTCATCCTTATCCTTTACCGTTTTAAAATAGTTCCGACACATTTTAATAGCGCAGGCCGGCATAATTATTTTTTTTGCGAGAGCTCTAACCAGTAAAGTAATCGAAACGACACTAACAGGCGTGGGAAGCCACTGAAGCCAGTGCACCAATTTCGGTGCACTGTTTTTGTGCAATTGATGCGTGATCTAGACGTTTATATGATCTAAGCTTATAGGTCAGTTCCAAAACGATTTCAAATAATTCATAAATGGGTGTATAGCACTAAAATTGAACAATGCAACGTAAAATTAAATTATGATAGTTATTAAGATTGTATAAATATTATAATAATTACGCGTAATTAATTATTAAGTAATCACTAAGGTAAATGAATATTTTCTAAGGCTGAGTATCATTAAATCTTGTATTTTTAATTTCAATAAAATTTAATTTTAAGTTTTTGTGCAGTCTTTTATTAAGTATAGTTGCCCATTTAGCGCCAAACGTTACGAATTGGGATTGTCCATATTGTTTAAAACAAAACCCCCCAAGGCCGTTTTCTGATTTATTGGTGTAGCGGCGGTGCGGTAGCTGTGTACGCTCAATGTCACTGCTTTTGATGAAGTTTTGTTGCCTGAGATGGCATCTTTGAATTCATTGTAGCTGTTATAAAATGCAAATTCACTGTTTACAATATTTACAGCAAGACACGAAAGTTTTAAATTTTTTTATTGCAGGAATTCAGCAGACAGGCAGACGGCCCACTTGATGGTAAGCGGTTACCATCGCCTATGGACCTTTGCAACACCAAAGGTGCTACATATGCGCTGCTGCTCTCTTAAGGGAGACTGGAACCTGGTCACTAATGCGCGAACACGACTGAAGGTTGCTATGGCGACATACTTTAGACCAGCGGTGGTAGCCGTCCAGTCGGGCAAATGCCCGACTATGCCTACCACCTGGCTAGTTTGCCAGATAATGAACGAAATTGTCTTTTGTCCGGTTTAACAAGATTTTCTTGTCTGGACATCTGGCAGCTCTACTTTCTTTATATATACAATGTACTCTGTATTCTACTTGTCCATCAATATTTTTGTCGCAATCATTTTTCTCAGAAAGTACTAGGTCTGTTTTAGCTATTCTTTCGAGGAGGAGTATAGGTTGAAATTAGACTGAAAGGTCTCTAGAAAATACAAAGATGTATCAAATCTTGGAATAACTAAATATTAGGTTGGGTGTCAACACGTAGCAAAATCTTAATTCTTCTTCGAGTCGATTCAATAATTCGACATGAAGTAGTTACAACTTTAAGTTTTGTTCCCGCATCAGTGGCCATGTTCCAGCCTTCCGTTAGAGAGCGGCAGAATATTTATAGCACCTTTGGTGTTGCAACTGTCCATAGGCGATGGTAACCGCTTTCCATCAGGTGGGCTGTCTGCCTGTCTGTTGAACTCTGCAATAAAAAAAAAATACGGGTCGCCTTTGGACGTTTGCAACATAATTCTGGAGTGAGCAGCTATGTAAATGCAGTTTTGTCATTTAAATATTCTTCAATATAGTATCCCTTTTTAAGTAAGGTACTTTTCAATTTAGCTTTAGAATTAATGAAGGGCAGGGCTAACGGAGCATTTTGGACGTTGTTCAGTTTTGTAATATAAATAATTAAATAAAACTACATTATTTTCCAATTATTGAGAATTTCTCATTGTCATATATTTTTTCTTGCTATTGAATGACATGACAATAATGACAGACATTGTCTTAAACATATTGCCTCCCAAGGACTAGTTAGTCCTTCAAACTATCTACTTACGAACTAAATTAACATTCAACAAATAAAATTTATGGACTATAGGTATTAACAAAGTCAGAAAAATAAACAAAATAGTATCCACTACGTGAAAATAAATCAAAATTAAAACAAATCTAATTCGGCTCATTAATTATTATAACAAAGATATTTATCCATTGTGCTTTGAACCAATAATATTCTATTATAAAACTAACTTTTGAATGTTATAAAAAATAAGTTTTTCCACGTTAGATCAAAATGACCATACATTATACCATTGAGATATAACATGTCTAAGCATTATACATACGTATTCTATAAAACCAATTACCATATTAGGTTGTCACCTACCAACATAAGAAAACCAATAACAAAGTTATTATAAATGTAGAAAACTATTTTAACCTTCTTAATTTCTAAATCGCTTCCTTTGCTTGTACCTCCTAAAGTATGCTTATGTAATAACATCGAATATCGAAATTGCAGTAATTCTTAAAGGACATTTACAACAAGTAATTGTCATTGCATAATGAGATGTCGAGTCTCAGGTTGCAAAGTTGAATTTACCAGTAATTTGTCACGTAAAGGACTGCCGCAGTAAGCCTTATTACCTGATCTACTAAACACTTTCGAGGGCACAATTCTAGTTTTGTCAGATCCTAGGATAGTGCAACATGGTAACCGTTCTGTTTGACGTATATTTTGGACTGTATACTTTTTATTAAAATCTTTCATTTTCCGTAATGACATATAGTTCTTTATCTATCCGCGCAACCCTTTATATCTTAAATTTGTTTCTAGCGATTTATTTCGACTATTATCGTTACAATATCCATAGTTTCGGTATGATGATTTCTTATTCACGTTCTTTGTTGACAAATTATATAAAACTGGTAGTGACATATCTACCTGGTTAGTTTTTATGGTATCCATTACTACTGTAGTATTATAAGAATTATTTTTATTATGAAGCAATGTATGATGCTTTCTCTTACACATACGACACGTTATAGGTCTACGACACATTTTACCTATATGGTTCTTTCCAAGGCAATTGTAGCACAGGCCTAAAGAATTTATTATTTGTAAACGAGTATTAACGTCTTCTTTGGCAAATTGAGGACAAGAAAACAATTTATGGGTTTTATTACAATAAGGGCAAATTACTTCTGAAATAACTTGAATATTTGATCTGAAGTATCTTGACTTAGTTTCATTGTTAATATGTTCTAATTTTGGTTTAGATATAGAAAGCTCTAAAACTTCGAAAGAACGAGAGCGACATTCCAAAAACTGTTTGAATTGTTGAAATGTTGGTATTTCTGAACTAGAGCTGTTTACTTGCAATTCCCACTGTTTACGGGTTTCAGTGTCTAATTTCATACTAATGATGTAAATGACTATTAAGTCCCAAGATTGTACATTCATTCCTAAGTTAGATAGTTCTTGTAAACAATCACAAGTTGTATCCATCAAAATCTTAAGTCCGCTAGATGATTCATCAGTAAGAACACGTTGATCAAACAACCGTTTCAATGTACAATTAGCTATAAATCGTTTGTTATCATATCTATTTTGTAATAAGTCCCAACATGTTTTATAATTTGCCTGAGTAATGTTAACATGTTTAATTAATTGTTCAGCTTCGCCCTTTAATTGCGTTTTTAAATAATGTAAACGCTGAACATCATCCAAATTTCGAGTTATTGTGAACCAACGAAACGAACAGATCTTTAAAAGACGACCATTCTGAGTAATGTCCATTAAATATTGGTAGAGATATTCTCGGTAAACGGACGATGCTCTCTTTATTTTCGCTAGAGGATGAAGACTGCTCTGTACTTCTAATTGCTGAATATTCCATGACATTTAATGCTGCTTTCAATTCACTTTTGTACATCAGATAAGTCTCGTAGCCTACATTAAATACATCTTTCGTTATATAACTACTCTCTTTTAATTCCTCGTAGTCATAGGTGCAAATCATGTTCTCATGTTTATTACAAAATTTCTCGGCTATCTTTTCTACGCCTTCTAGTCTAGTTAATACATAAGATGGTGTTATTCTTTCTTCTGGAGACTTCTTAAAATTAATTCTTCCTCTCTCTATTTGGTCTTTCAATTCCTCCATAAGTTTTAAATCAGCTTCCATTATGACAATATGTAGTTTCCAGTCAATTCTAGAAATAAGTCAGTTTTGCGTGAATTTTGGTTAAATAATTTTGAAGTTTAATATATGCAAATAATCATTCAATAGTATTGTACAGATTAATTTTATCAATTACTCCCGTTTCCTTTGTATTTTTATAACTTCTGCTCAGTTATTTGTGTCATATTTGTTACCAGATTCCAATCTTTCCATAAAACCAAGAGTACACCATTACCAGTTGAAATATCCAAGCATATCCGGTACTAAAGGACCTTGTTCAGTTTTGTAATATAAATAATTAAATAAAACTACATTATTTTCCAATTATTGAGAATTTCTCATTGTCATATATTTTTTCTTACTATTGAATGACATGACAATAATGACAGACATTGTCTTAAACAGACGTTGTGAGCTAATAGTGGAACGCCCTGAAAGAAGATACATCAAGATAATTATTCCAGCATGCCTTTATAACGTCAATATCTTTTTATAGTAAAAAGTGTAGGAGCTCTTCAAACTTCGCGAATGCCGTTCTTAGTAGAAATATTTCATACTAGTTGTGCCCGCGACGTCGTCCGCGTGGAATTTGCTTTCCAAACCCTCCGATTTTGAAACATTATTTATTGGTGCTCCGCTCTTATTGGTCATAGCGTGATGATATACAGCCTAAAGAATTCCTCAATAAATGGACTATACTACCATTGAAAGAATTTATCAAATCAGACCAGTAGTTCCTGAGATTAGCGCGTTCAATCAAACAATATTGGTATATTTAGCTACAACACTAATACTTACATTTTAAATATCGCGATATCTTTTGAATGAAACGTCCGAATTGAATAATTCAAAAAGTTCTAGAAAGGTATTGAATTCGTCTTGAATATGGAGTAATTTATTTTGATAAGAATTAATACTAAGGTACAAAATAAAGAGTTTGAAGCGACGGCATTTTAATTATTTAAAAAAATAAAAGAAAACACTTATTGTGAGATAACTACAATAGTTAGAGATATGGTTACGCGGTATTTTTTGTAGACAATTATATGTTCTGCAAAGTGGTAGTACATTGTTTTGTTCTATAATCAATAGTTTCCGCAGCGCACGCCGTGTAAGGATTTTTCGGGTCTTTTTTTACACCTTGGGTTACATTATTGGACTTTTAGTAAGGATCCCTATTTTTTTGAAAATATAATATAGCCTATAGCCTTCCTCGATAAATGTACTATTCAATACTGAAAGAATTTTTCAAATCGGACCAGCGGTTCCTGAGATTAGCGCGTTTAAACAAACAAACAAACTCTTCAGCTTTATAATATTAGTATAGATTATTTACCTAATTAAAATAAAACATAACATTTCCCTTAAATCATTTATATAAAATTCATTCATTATTATGCAATACATTCTTGTGTTGCGTGCGTTGGTGCACCAACATGGGGCCTTTCTGCGCAAACGCACATTCGCAATACCCACACTTGTACGGCCGCTCTCCGGTGTGGGTCCGCCTGTGTTCTATCAATATTCTGTTGGTCTGGAAACATACATACATTTAATATTTTCTTAAATTTTCGCGACTAGTATAATAATAATAATAATAATAATACAAACTTTAATTCAGACCGGGGTCCATATTTCGTTAGTGTGTTAGTTACAATTATCTTCTAAAATAATGTTAGTAGTGTTAGTAATATTTATTTTCCAAGCATTTAAGACCTTTTTGTTTTTTTTTTTTTTTAAGCCACTTATTTTAATCCGATGACTACCCCTATCCAATGTTCTTGGAAGGGGCAGTCAAATCTGACCGCCATAGCCTTCAGAAGGCTGTTGGTGCTGCCGCGCAAGCGTTGCATCAGCGAAGCGGATTTTTTTCGGATAATCGCCTTAAAACCATCTGTGCGGGCCTCCGCAAACATCCCAGATGCACTACAGTGCCGCGGCAATCCCAACAGCATTCTGAAAACATTATTATATTGTACTTGTAGGGCGTTAATGGCTCGTTGCGTATAGTCTACCCACAGGCCGCTCGAGTAAAATGACTGGCAATAAGCTTTGAAAAGAGTAGTTTTTACTTCAACTGTGCTTCGAGCGAACCTGCGAGCCAACATGTTGCCCCGAACCGCCAACGCCCTACGTTCCCTCTCTATATCCTCGTCATCCCTAAGGTCACTCGTTACAATATGCCCCAAGTACTTGAACCTATCAACCATCTTAAGAGCTACGCCATTGAGAAACACAGGAGGGACATGGGTAGGTGAACGCTTCTGTGTCTTTTGTGTTTTAAAAACTAATATTTCACTCTTCTTAGAGTTGTACTTCAGCCCATGCTCCTCCGCGTAGTTCTCGCATATAGACAACAATGTCCTTACGGCGCTGATAGACGGACCCAGCAACACCATGTCATCCGCGTAACTAATATTATTAAAACAAATTCCATCTATATAGCATCCGACGTGAGTGCTGCTGAGTCGCTCAATAAGCTGGTTGATGTAAATGTTGAACAGCAATGGCGAGCTGATTCCCCCCTGCCTCACTCCACATTCTAACCTATATTCATCCGATAGTGTACCGGCCCATCTCACCTGGTTTGTCTGGTTTGAGTACCAGAATTTAAGAATAGAAACAAGGTCGGTCGGCACACCCGCATCTCCCAACTTGTTCCACAGAAGGTCATATGCAACAAGATCGAACGCTTTAGACAAGTCAAGGAAGCACGCGTATACCGACGTCCTCCTCTTAGTATAGTACCTGACAGTATGTTTTAAACTCAGTATAGCGCTCTCAGTTGACAGGTCAGCCCTAAATCCAAACTGCGCATCAATTAAATTCAATTTACGTGTGAGTTTGCTGTTAATCACACTGTCAAGTACCTTTGCTGTTATAGTCGCAAGTGAGATTGGCCGATAATTATTCTTATCTGAGGAATCCCCTGTCTTGTTTTTAATGATAGGCACCACTACTGTGCGCATCAAACTCTTGGGTAAATAAGAGTGAGCAAGGCACAGATTAAAAAGCATCGCCAATGCTCGAGGTAAATGCACACCAGCGTACTTGAAGTGCTCGACGCTGAGACCATCGTGACCCGGGGATTTACCTCTTTTCATGTTATTAAGAACTTCTGAAATATTCTTCGCAGAGATCAAAACACCACTAGTCCCGACGGCCCCACCGTCCGACATCTTCCCAGACGACGAACCTAAGGGCGACGATACACTAAAGTGCTCCCTAAATAACTCTGCAATCATTTTGTGATCTTGGATACCGCCCACAGCCGCAGGAAGGCTAGACTTACAGTTTACTTTATTTGTATTTTTCCAAAAGCTCTTAAACATTTTTTTAGAATGATTTAATGCAAGAGTGTCCATTTTTAGCTGTTCTTCTCTATCTTGACACCACTTTAATTTTCTTTTAAAAGTCCTACGACTTTCAAGCATTTCATTATAAAATATACCACCAGAGGGCTTCCCCGCTGTTACCCATGTTAAAAATTTAAGTCTAGCCTCCCTATGAGTATCAGCAACATACTTATTCCAACCAATTACATGTTTTTTCTTCCTATGAGTTTTTTTCATGATATAGCTCTGTATAGCTGCATTGGATAATATACTTATTATACTACTGTACAATTGATCTATGATTACATGGTGATCAGTATTTTGGCAGAAACCATTGCCACATAGCTGTAATTCCGAGGGAAAGTCTACTTTTCGAAGACCCATGTGACACATTTCGTGATATTTTTCAATCTGCTTAATTTGCCTATCCCCCCAGATAATACGTTTTATAAAATCATCATTTATGACAGGAGAAACTTTCTCGTTAAGCCTAAAAAGATTACACTCTATTATTAGTGGGAAGTGGTCAGACCAGTATACGTCATGCTGAACCCATATGTTTCTGATAGTTGCTAAGGCTGACTGAGTCACAATACAGTGGTCTAACCACCTGAGACACCCGTGAGCATCACTACGAAATGTAAATGTATTCGAATGAAGTCCTAATTTAAGCTCATCCGCACAACACCACAGATTATCATTACAAAAATTCATTAATTCCTTATAAAATATTTCATTAGGATGGGCATTAAAATCCCCCAGTATATAAAATGCTTCCACACTGTTAGTCTTTTCTATTTCAATAATTGATTGGATCACACCTAAACATTCAGTAAACAAAGAAATGTTCTCGTCACTGTTAATGGGCATATATACGCTAAAAATTACTATAGTCCTATGACTTACGGATACTTTTATTGCCGCAATCCGAGAGTTATCACAATTAATCACAGAAACTGATTCAAAGGCACTTTTTCTCCACAACAATGCAACACCTCCATATGGCCTACCAACCAGCAAGCCCAATGAGGTGTCTACCGCCGAGGTACCCGTCGCACTGAAATCCTCGTCAATTGAATTTAACATTGGCAGATCATGCGGTAGTAACCACGTTTCCTGGAGGGCTATCACGTCAGCTGACTGACATAAGGTTTTGACACCTTCTAACGATCTTTTGATCGATTTGCAGTTGTAACTGATTAATTTGCTGTAATTTGTATTATCCATTTAGTGGTGAGTTAGTCTTTGCCGCTTTAGGTCTAAAATTAATAAATCTCCTGAAAGAGATACCTGCTGGCCACAAGGCATCATTTCAAAATAAGTCCAATTTATATTTCGTCACGTAAATTTTATATGCATTGTAGTCACGTTCTTTCGCCATCTTTAATTTTACTAACGAAACGGTTTCCCCCGTTTTTTTCAATATATACTCAATGATATCCTTTTCTGATACATCTCTATGTACATTAGATATAAATAATGGTAACTTGGTTTCAGCTGCCCTAAAGATGCAACTTCCTTCGGATTCTGGAATTGCGTTACCTTTCCTAGCTATAAACCTGTCTTTTAACCTCTTATTTTTTACTACTGTCCACTCTTCTTCCTTCTTTTTTCCGTTAACTTCTTTCTTACTGTTTATTATCTGCGCAAAAGATGGTCTAGAGACTGGTAACGGGGCTACAAACGGCTCGTTTTCGTTATTACTTGTAACCATGTTTTCTGGCTGAGAAATACCACCTGAGATATTCATATTCTGTGTTTCTAGTAATCTTTTGTCTTTCTGGTTCAGTGCGCTTTGTTTCGCGTTGAACTGGTTTGCAATTTTATTTAAAGGACTCTCTTGTTGTGCCTCATTTACACACACCTGCTCTATAATTACATTGGTAGATTCCGTCGCGCTATCTTGAGGGACAGTAGGGATCCCCACACACCTACTAGGCGTCTGTACCACCTGAAATTCATTATTTACATACGCTGATATTGCCATCGGTCCGCTGTCAAACATTGAATTATCTAAAACATACCCTCCACGTTTCATATTCACATTTGTTCTTAAATTATAAGTTGGAGATTCACGGCAGGTTTGTAAATAATCTTGCAGTTCCTTTTTTGTACAATAGTTTTGTTGTATGTCTCGAATACTCTCCTGTAATACTACAATTTTTTTAAGCAACGGTGTAACATCGATATGATCGAAGGTTACAGGGGGTAACCTTTCCAAATCTTTTGCCACAAAAATTGGTATTTTTTCCGGATCAGTCCCTTTAAATAATGCAATAATATCATCCAGGTTACGTTGATTTTTACCCTGACGTTTTCTTATTGTTATTTTATGTTGCAAAGATTCAAAAAGCAACGACTTTGCTTCTGCTATGTCATTACAGGTAAAGGCACTCTCACAAATACGGATAAGACTTTCTTCATCCATAACATCCAATTTATTTTGTATAAACGCTAACAATTCACATATCACAATATTACAAGTCGCACATTTTAATCTACCGCCCGTCGACATTTTTGCAACGGAGCGAAAGTTCATTGACCGCGCGCGCCCGATGTCGCGGCCAAGCGCTGACTGTATATAGTATACATAATAAAACTACGTTTTAACGGTTTTAAGCGTGGTAATTTGATTTTTATTCCGACGTTTCGGCCACTTTTCATTAGCCGTGATCACGGAAGACAAAGACGTGAAGTGTCAATGAGTATTGTTAAAGTTTTATTTAGTCTACCGCCAACTTGTTCATTTTAATTATGTTCATGGTTATTATTTACTCTATGGGAGCCTAATCTGATTTACCTCCGCCTGGCTTAAAGGCCTAGTTGCCAAGCCATAAATTTTAAAAAAATTACCACCGCTAAGCGGCGCAAGACCATACCTAGCTCTAATAATTTATATAATACTAGAGTTTATGCCGCGGGACAACCTCTAGTGTAACGGAAAGACATATCGAGTTACTATCGCATTTTTTATAGACTATGAATTTTTATATCTATAAAATTGAGAAATGATCGGTCTTATCCAAACTTTCATCCTTTATTTCAAACCGTCCTAACTATATTTATCTATCCCCCGTCTATGACAACTACATAAATGACAAAAAGAACAAATCGGACAAATCAAAAAAATTTGACAACTCGGACAAATGAGACAAATCAGACAAATCGGACAAATCGGACAACCGGACAACTCGGACAAATTGGGCAAATCGGACAAATTGGGTAAATCGGACAAATTGGATAACTCGGTTAAAAGCGACAAATCGGATAAAAGGGACAAAGATGATCAAAATGACGAAAATGGAAATTCACAACAAACCTATCCCAGTTTTTGGGATAACCTTTACATAAATCTATCCCATTATCCGGGATACAAGGTATCCCTTGTCCACCCTCGGTATTAAAATTACATGCATACCGAATTTCAACTAAACCGGTTCAGTAGTTTTTCCGTAAAAGCATAACAAACAGAAAGACAAATACATATTTATCCCAGAAACTATCCCATTCGTCGGGATAAAAAGTATCCTATGTTCATTCTCGTCATCGAATATATATATAAATATATACTGAGTTTCAGCCAAATCGGTCCTGTAGTTTTTACGTGAAAACGGAACAGACAGGCAGACAGACAGAGTTACTTTCGTATTTATAATATTAATAGAGATTAAAGTGGGTGGGAGAAAAAATAAAAATAAATTATCAATCAAGTTGGTTCGTGTTCTGCGTGCACCGGAACACAAACCAACTTGAATCGTTAAAACGTACTTTTATTATACACACAATGTTCAACATGGTTTTGTTTCCCTTGATATCAAAATATATTCGAATAGTTCTATGCCAACATTTTTTGTTATATTGCATGAGTTCAGCAGACATGCAGACGGCCCACTTGATGGAAAGCGGTTACCATCGCCTGTGGACATTTGCAACACCAAAGGTGCTACAAATGCGCTGCTGCTCTCTTAAGGGAGACTGGAACCTGGTCATTAATGCCGGAACACAACTCAAGGTTGTTATGGCGGCATACATTAGACCAGGGGTGGTAGCCATCCAGTCGGGCAAATGCCTTACCACCTGGAAATTAAACTATTAATGATTTTGGAATATATCTTTATTTTCATATTATACCCAAATGTGGTAAGTATTATAAAGACAACTATCATAATTGGATGCTGATAAGCAATAATGTGTTAACCCTCATAAACTTGGTTTTGAGAAAATGGCGTCTTAAGATTTTAAACCAATTCTTATAAAGTTTGCTTGAAAAAATATGTGCCTACTATTCTATTCTTTGTTTAATAAAAAGAATAATGGATTAGAAATAGATTACTATTACAAAAAAACAACAAGGTAGTATATTCTTCCAAAAAAATGAGGTAATTGCATATTGCAAAATATGGAACACTTTGTAATATTCGAAACATCAAATTAAGGAACATAACACTGTTTTGCTAAATGCTAGTACCAGGATTGAATGACAATGAATGTATGTTGAGGAACATAAATGAATGTTGATAAATGCATGTTATCACTTATATAGTTTGGCAAATTGTTTTAATTAAAACTCTTAAGATATTAAGTTAAACTTTTATTACTATGAAAAATACAAGAACATAAAGTTTTTAAACAAGTCATCCTTCAAATGTAATAAGAAACTTAATTAAATATTATATATTTTTCTTCTTCTTTCAAGAATTTTTTTTTCCTCAGAATCATCTTTTTTCAGCAAAATATTATATTATATGTATTTATATACATATTATTATAGTTACCTACTTATATATTATATCTCGACAATATTTTTTCTTAATATTTTGTTACTTAATTTGTCTGAGATATTATAAAATCACTTTCACTTATTAACTAATATCATTTTACAAAAGTCAGGTACATGTTTAAGAACTTTTGTTTTTTGAGATCTTTAGTTAATTATAAAGTATTTATATAAAATTAACTTGTAACTTACAATAAAAAGTTTTTCCAGAACAATGTTAAATATCAAAATGACTAACCTACTAATTTTGAACTTAATGTATACATAACACTTATTCAGTCTCATTGTAAAATCACTTTGCTTTAATCTTTTTTAATCATCGCTCGTACTAATAACTACTATATAACTAAGGAAACAGCAGAGGCTACCATAGTAAGTAAATAATAAAGTATTTAATCTTCAATAAAATTTTCTTCTATATCAAAGTCAACAGAATTACCCAAGCCTTCAGTATCATCAATAAAATCACTCGAAGCAGCATTCCTCAAGAAACTATAAAAGCCTTTTGCATCTGTTGGAATGAGTTTTAACAATTCTTTCAGGTCTTGAATCTTTGCAGTAGATAGTTCACGACCAGGCGGATATAGGATAGGAAGGTCTATAGCGAAATTCGACTTCTGTTTCCGACCCTTTCCACCTCTTGATATATCAATCACCTGAGGTTCCTCCTCAAGTTTTGATTTCATGAAAAGTTTTAAAGGTTCATCACGGCGTAATTCTATTTCAAAAGTTGAAAGCCAAGATATCTTTTGTTTATTTTCATCACATTTTCGATTTGTAATGATATTTTGTAAAGGTGTTACCGATTTAAAATCATCTTTTTGAAGCCTAGTGACTACAAACTTGTTCTTGCGGCGGCAATTCTGCATAAGAGAAATATAATCTTCTGCAGTATATAAACGTATCTGTGATTTCAAAGCACATTCTACGTCTCCGAATTCCGAGTCATTCGGAAGATAAGTATGTCCCGGCTGAAGGAATCTAATAGTTATTTTTTGTAGGGTTGCATGGCTATGTAAAATATGAAAAAGCATCAGCATCATTTTGATGCTTCTATTTTGTCCGCCACATGAATCAGCCCAAAGTATCAGCTGAGTTACGTCAGGTTTTAAATGCGCGCTAATAATTTTTTTTAAACAAGATCCCACCTCTTGGGTGCCACGTCCTGCTTCGTGCTCTAACCAAATATAAAAGTATCCCTTTCCGTCAGATCCGCAATGTATACCTAAGTTATGAAGGTTCAGTTGGCGCTTATAATAAACTACACTTGTCGGTAATCGTGGTAAACAGTGCGTCTTTTCTAGGTCAAAAGTCAGCGTTTCTATTGCATCATTGATTTTAGCAGCAGCCAAGTCCTTTTTCATTTGGTCTCTTAATTTGTAGGCATGATCCAAATGAGCTTTATGTTCTGTTTCTAGTGAAGATAATTGTTCACCGGTGGCGATGGTTTTGTTTGCTTTGTATAAGTCACAACGTAAACACGTATCTTTTTGTGGCTTTCTAAATCTAAGATTAAAGTCTTTGTAGAAAGAAAGCCTAAATCTAGAAAAACTTACATACTTCTCATATTTTTCTTTATAAAAATCATAAATGATGGACAAGTTCAAATTTGGACCCAAAAATGTAGCTGAAGTGCTATCTCTACAGTAATGAGAAGAATACTTAGGTAAACTTTCTATAAATTGCTTTATTTGCAGCAATTGTTCTTCATCGATAGCATTTCTGCCTCCAGATTTAACACCCCTTTTATCATCAATAGGCGCCTGCTCTCTAAATTTGTTAAGGGCTACATCAATTCTTGATTGACTAATACCAAGAGTAATTAAAAAAGCTTTTTTACATACTGGAGTATTACAAATTTTGTATTTTCTACTAAAAGCTCGCTTGGAATGTATAGAATAGGATCTGTTTTTTTTAACTTTAATAACGCTACCCTGTAATATTGCGCACCTAGCTTCATAAGAACCAGAACTCCAGAATTTTTCAAATTCCTTTTTACGTTGATCTATAGATATTTTCTCTGTACACTTCAAAGGACATCTACAATCGCTACTGTTAAACTCCTTCGCACAAACCTTTTTTCCTTTGGCACTAAAGTAGTCCTCATTGTTATTAGCTTTCTTTTTTCTTATGCTGCTGTTCTGGTCGACAAATTTTCTCTTGCGTCCTTTTTTAGGTCTGCCATTGTATGATGATGACAGCTGTTCAGAATGATCGTCGTTGATTTCGGGTATATAATCAGGGTCTTCAGTGTTAATACAATTATTCTCATTAGTGGAATTTATAACATTAACAGTGGCTTCTACATGTTCTTCATCAATATTTGGGCGAGGCTCACTTTCTTCAATAGGACTCGAAATATTTTCTTCACTAACTTTGGAATTTTTTTCTCTGTAAAAATCTGTAACTATTTCGGTTTGGTCCTTATTATTATTTAGTTCATCGTTTACAAACTGCAGTTTTCTTTCATCAATGGACGAGAATAAAAGGTTGATTGCATCTGATGAGATTGAGGGAATTATCTCCGTATCATTAGGCACAGGTAAAATCTTTATGTTTGAATGATCCAGTAATTCAATAATTACTGGTGAAATGCTCTCCAATGAAAAATTATCTGGTAGTTCGTCATAATTAAACGGACTATTACACCTAGTCTTTTGTAATCCAACAGAATTGTGTAAATCTAGATCAGTACTTCTATCAAATGCAGGGATATCTTGAGGTTTATTTGAGCCGGCAAGTTCATCATTTTCATTAAAAACTTCTTTTGTACTAGATTTCGCAAGATTGACCAGTAATTTTCCCCTTGATCTTGGCGGTGACATCAGATCTCTACAACAAATTAGAAATACACTTTTTGATTGGGATTATCAGGTCTACGAATAAGAAAGGGTTTTTCAATACAATATCAAGATACTTAACATATAAATTATCTCTCATAAAAAGCTAACCAACATTCAGTAATAATATGTCAAGCACTTTAAACTGTACTGTAAGCTTCGTTAAATGCCCTTTCATTGTTTAGCAATAACGTGATATGCTGTATAGTACGACATACCGTATTGTGTTGTGTTTAGCAATAATGAGTTAAGTGATCTATCGTATTTATTTGTGACCAAAAGTTACAGTAAATCAATCTGATCGGACCAAATTATATTATTTTAGCATAAAAAAGAACTTTAAAGTTGACATATACCTACACAATTATTTAATTAATGATTCCTTGTCTAATTTAAACCGGCAATATAACCTATAAACGAATTACTCATGAAAATTTTAATATAACAATAATTACAGACTTACCTTGATGACTTCAACAAGGATTGCTTACAGTTCACTAAAACATGGGTTTATTGAAGTAATTTAGTACTTAAAATGGGGATATAACTTTAGAATTTCATTATTTAAGAAGAGCTCGTTGTTTGAGTAAGAGGCCACAAAAACACCCCACAGTCAGGTGGTAGGGTATTTGCCCGTCTGCATGGCTACCACCCCTGGTCTAGAATTGTGTTCCGGCATTAGTAGCCAGTTTCCAGTCTCCTAGCCGTCTTTAGAGAGCGGCAGCACCTTTGTTGATACATATGCCAATAGGCAATGATGACCGCTTTCCATCAGGTGGGCCGTCTACCTGTCTACTGAATGATGAGACGCGAGAGAGAGGAATGGGAGGAAATGTAGAAACACGACGCGCGAAAAGGGGTGAAATAAAGAGACGGCGGAGAAAGAGAGAGAGAGATGCGAAAGAGGGGGAAGAAAATAAAGAGAAATTGAGGGGGGGGGGATAAAGAGACGCGGCAGAGGTGTTGGAGCACGCCCGGGGGGAGACGCGCGGAGGAGGAGGAGCTGCCGTGGGATCGTGGAACACTCGCCCGCACGACGACTAGTGCGACGGACGACCATAAATTGTATATACCATAACTACTAATAAACCAGCATCTATCTTTTTTATACAGTCCACAATAATGAAACTGCCTCATCAGTGCGTCTGCTAGACAGGCATACTCTTCTACAAGAGGGGAGGGAGGGAGAGGAAATTACACAGTAAGCACTTACAGTGAACCCCCTCCCGCATATGTCGCATATCTTGTTTTTCGGCAGACCGATTTTCTGATGGACTATCCGTTGATGCTGTTTCAATCTCGAGTTCATTGCGAAACACTGAAAGGTAAAACTCTTATTGCGGTAGATTATTTAAAATAACGGAGGTCCGGGAATGACTAAACAGATATACAATGCAGAAGTCGTGGAAGGCCACGACACACCTTCCATGGTCAAATTGATCGTATACTAGCAGAAGCCTTAAGAACAGACGAGCGTACATGACAAGAGCTATGAATTTCAAAGAAGCAAGTGAGGTGTGTAAGAATAAGCCTGAATGGCGCTCTGTTGTTCATGCCTACCCCGCATGGGAACTGGCGTGAAGTTATGTATGTATGTATTTAAAATACGGTCCTCCACTGTTGATATGTTTCATCAATATGCTAGTCTGACCCCTCCGTTACTTCCATTACGCACAATGGCAACAAGTAGTAGTAGTAGTTTTATCCGTGCAGGAACGGAGAAAGAATACAATTTCCTGCGTTGGGACGGCCTGTCGTAAGAGGCGACAAAACAACCCACAGCCAGGTGGTAGGGCATTTGCCCGACTGGATGGCTACATATTAATAAACAGTAGTAAGTACAGAAAATGCAACTTATAGAATTTATCTACTTACATTTAGTTTATAAATGAGTAAATAGTAATATATGAGGTAATTTAATAAATACAAACAGTAATACATAATATATATTTACTACAATATGCTATTACACACACCTAAATACTATTACGACCTAGACGCCGACAAAGACAAATTCACACCTGCATACCTGTAGAAACACATTTGTAGTGGAACACTTAGAAGCCAATAGATGGCGCTGTGCAATAATTGATGTCACAAACGTTTCCCGAAACATACAAAGAATATATACAAAATTTCAACTATAACACATGGGCCTAGGCCTGCAAGGAACAACATTAGCCTCGCTGGAAGATCTTCCTTTGAGACGGAGGAGCATTCCTTCTCGCTCCTCCACCCTATCGGGGCTCACCCTTCATATTTTATTACCTTTCGGCATTTGGATTCTTTTGTTTGCTTTGTGTCTAAAATTCGTGAACAGCCCATTGTGTGCCCAACGTTTTATGGCAGTCATTAGCCAGGTGTGTCGGATTTAAAGTACAAACTGATTCTAGGAAATTCGGTCACGCGGCCGAGCAGACATATTGCATCTGTGCAGTATAAAGCAACGCCTCGATTGAGGGACGAGGCAGTCGAGCGGTAACCGCGAGCGAAGCAAGACTTGTGTACATATGGTAATGTATTTAGTGACGGACTTTGCGGGATTTATGGAATTACGACCTTCTGCATTACTTATATTTGTACCTGTGTTATACGTGTTTGTATAGTTCTAATAAACTATAATAATTCCAACAATATATATAAACACAAAAGTGTGTGTGTGTGTGTGTGGGTGGGGGGTGGGGGGTGGGCTGGTGTGTATACACATTTCACATTTCAAATTTTAATACATAGAATGTACCTTATTGCAAATGTCGCACTTATACCTGGTATCCTTCAAATGTACCAGTTTGTAACGATGGTTCATGCAGGCAGTACGTGAAAACACTTTACCGCATTCAGGGCACGCTTTCCTGAAATCAAAATCACCACATTAATATTACTAACTGACAAAATTCCAAAACTTTGGACTTTTGATAGACAGTAACATAGAAATTGCTTGGTAACCTATAATTTTATACATACAATTATCTTGTATAAAGTCACAAATGATACTTCTTTCGTGCATTAAAGTTTAATTATTTATAGACTTTTAAGCAAAAACAATTAAAGCCTTGATAAGTTTCTATTGTAATAAAACCATGTTTTAACTGTTTTAAGCGCGGTAATTTATAAATAAAATAAAAATTACCTCGCTTAAAACCGTTAAAACGTAGTTTTATTACGTATACAAGTCGCGAAAACTTAAGAAAATATTAAGTTTCTATTGTATTAAAAAGGCCCCGATTTCACTATAACCTTGAAGAAACATTTTAAACAAAAGAGAACTCACACGTGTGCACTCTCGGACACACAATATCCACTTGCACACGCATGTGCACGCACTTGCACACGCATGTACACGTACTTGCACACGCATGTACACGTACTTGCACACATACGCATATACACACACTCACCCATGTACTTACATGCACCTGCACACACACACACACACACATACACACACAATGTATACTACCGTTATCTATATATTAATACGTGAAGCAAAAACTTTGTACCGCTTCTTTTTACGAAAATTGCGCGGACGGAGGAGTATGAAATTTCGCACACTTATAGTTTATATAGAGAAGAAGCGACGAATGCTATTTTTTTTTAAATTATGCATAAAAAATACATTACACAAACTACCATGTATTTGACACACACACGCCAGGTTTGCCAGGTGGTAGGGCATTTGCCCGACTGGATGGCTACCACCCCTGGTCTAGAGCATGCTGCCATAACAACTTTGAGTTGTGTTCCGGCATTAGTGACTAGGTTCCAGACTCCCTTAAGAGAGCAGCAGCGCATTTGTAGCACCTTTGGTGTTGCAAATGTCCATAGGCGATGGTAACCGCTTTCCATTAAGTGGGCCGTCTGCCTGTCTGCTGAACTCCTGCAATAAAAAAAATAAAAATATATATATACTCTTTTGTTTATTTTTGCCTTGGCGAAATCTGTGATTATAGAAGTATAGTCTTTGACAACAAATTATTGTGGTCGAATTCCGACCACGGGCGACCACTAGTCATTATTAATATGCTGTATTCCTGCCATAGTTTGTTTGGAAGTATAAATGAGCAGTTTTAGGTCCAAACAGTTCCTCATAAGTGTTAAACAAAACATTATCTATCAAAATCTATATATGTATATAAAAATCAATTGCTGTTCGTTAGTCTCGCTAAAACTCGAGAACGGCTGGACTGAAAAGTCGTTCAGAAATCAAATGAAGTTTTTTTTTATTTATTTTTTGTTTTAAATGTCAAACGTTTGATATTCGTTCCGGTTAAGTTTTGACCACATTTCTACTAAAGTTGAAACATTCTGCAATTATCATCCAGCTTTTTTATTTATTGATTCTGAGGCGGTACGAAGTTTTCCGGATCAGCTAGTATAATAATAATACTTACATAAATTTATTCTTATTTTGATGTCTGGGAGATTGCGACAAATGGTACTTATACTTGTATATCGTAGGGAACTGCTTATCGCACTCGACGCAGTAAGCCAGGTCACGTGGCTGTGGCCCTCTTACTGTTATGGCGTGGACGATGTACCTGTGCTTAGTTAGGGCTTTGTGGTTCTGGAGTATACGGTTGCATATGTCGCAGATTGGAGCTGTGTGTTTATACCTACAAGTCGTTATAAGATTTGAGTGAAAAGAAAGAAAGAAAAATATATATTACGACGCTATACAAAAAAAACACATAATACATTCACAAAATTTTTACACAAAAACATATAGCCCTATTAATATTATAAATGCGAAAGTAACTCTGTCTGTCTGTCTGTCTGTTCCGTTTTCATAATAAATAAATAAATAAAAGCTTATACGTCGAGTTTTTTAGTCAACGAGGTTGACAACTCAGCATTGTGCTGCATCGAAATTTTTAAAAATCCCGATATAGCGCTGATTTTCAGTTCCAACCTCCATACACTTGACCCAATAACATCTCTATACATATTGTATATACATATAAGTTCGTGTACACATAAACACATGCAGCATATACACAAATACATACATACATAACTTCACGCCAGTTCCCTTGCGGGGTAGGCACGAACAACAGAGCGCCATTTAGGCTTATTCTTATACACCTCACTTGCTTCTTTGACATTCATAACTCTTGTCATGCACGCTCGTCTGTTCTTAATGCTCCTGACATCACCTTCTGCTAGTACACGATCAATTTGATCATGGAAGGTGTGTCGTGGCCTTCCACGACTTCTGCATCCATCCACTTTTGCATTGTATATCTGTTTAGTCATTCTTTCATCATGCATTCTTTCCACATGCCCGAACCACCGGAGCATTCCTTTCCTTACCTTCACCCCGACACTCTCTTTCAGACCAACTCTCTTTCTTACTTCGGTATTACGAACGCGGTCCGCGAGCGTCACTCCGCAGACTTTGCGCAGTGCTCGCATCTCGACCGCGTTTTCTCTACTTTCATGCTCTCTCTTCCATGCCCAATTCTCGCTTCCATACGTGAGCGTAGGTACCAGCACCGCGTTGTGTATGGCCCAGCTTGGGCCTTCTGGCTGAGGTTCTTAGCGCCTAGAAGTTTACCTAACGCTCCATTCACACTATTCCCCAAATTCACTCTTCTTTTTATATCAGTGGTATTTGTATACATAGATTATATTTGAAAAACAAATATAGTAATATAAAATTCGACGGCCTCTGTGGTTGTGCGGGCTAAGCCTTTGCCGGCGTACCTCACTGCAACGCAGAGGTTCCGGGTTCGATTCCTGGTATAGTAAATTTCGGAAACGTATTTTCTCCGTTATTTACTATGGTCTGGGTGTCTGGGATCGGCCACAGAGTAGTCCGTTGTATATTACCCATAACACAAGCGTAACTTGCTTAATTTGGGGATATACAATGTGTGTGTTTGTCTGCCGATTAAAAAAAAAAAAAAATATAGTGAAATTACAAAAGACTTAAAGATATATCAAAAACATAGTGCTGTGAAAAGAAAAAAACTACATATATACGAATATAAGTAACTATATATATACGGGTGAAAGAAAGAGAGAAAGAAAAACGTTTATTCGATCTTCACATAGCGAAGACACATTGACAACCAAACAAAATTACTTAGATAATTCTTTATTATACACCAAAGCAGCAGCAAAGAGCTCAAAAAATTGCTACAGCTTGGCCAAATAAAGTAGAAAATAATAAGGGCGCCACTTTCGCCATTTGTTTAAACTCTAGCAACTCCAATATTGTGTCATGAGTAATTTTGGTAATTACTAGCAATTTTTAATATTACGTCAAACAAAGTATCAAGTTGCTTTATTTACGACATACGCATTTTGTCAACATAACCTATGTAACAATAATGAGCATAAACTTGTAAGCAAGAACTTTAACATCTTGTGATAATTGAAGACATGAGTAGATGAAGGAGTTTTGTGACATTAAAAAAATACGTTAAAGGAAAATGTAATGTGTAAAATATGTAATGTAATCAGGCAAGGAAACCATATTAGAACTTAAAACAACGCTTTTTGAATTTGATTTTGAAAATAGTAAGTAATGAAGGAGTTATATGTGTAGCAAAGTGATAGTAAAAGAGCTCTTTAGGCCAATTTATCAATATTTACCTATTGTAACATATCCCTTTCATTCACTCATGTCTTCAATTAATAAAGTAATTGTTCGATTAAAAGAAGCGAAACGAACCGTTACAAACCACTATTGTCAGCGGTTCTTTGGTAAATAGTCAAATTGTCGAAACTACAAATTCCGCTAGACATCCTTGGTAAACTTTAAAAATCACTACTCTTTATTTATTCGTATTTAGTTATTTTTAGAGGATTTTAGACTTGGATCAACGGTAAAATTAAAATAACATAGTTCTAGATATTATAGCCAGGTTGTACTTACTTTATATGTTTAATTAACGTAGTTTTCTTATGAAAACTTCTGCTGCAATAATCACATATAACATTTTCATGAGATTCTTTGTAATGTTCACTAAAATTACGCAATGTGCTGAAAATGAAAAAAAATAGGATTAATATATTATTTCAAAATAGGGCAGCGGACTGTCAAATTAAATGAGGTTTTGCATGACCGTAGCTACTTATGACGTCTTAAGTAGATACGAGTCAACTGAGTCAAATTGCGCATTTATATTTGTTTGAAAACTAATTAAAATTGTTTCCATCGAGAAATTTGAATACTAAGATGTTATTTTAACGTCTGTTCTGTCTGGTCTTTTGGACGAAGTGTAACATTGCGTAATAAGGGGTGGGGTCCTAAATTTCGTGACGTCACATTTCAAAATCTTATACTAATATATAAAGCTGAAGAGTTTGTTTGTTTGCTTGAACGTGCTAATCTCAAAAACTACTGGTCTGATTCGAAAAATTCTTTCAATGTTACATAGCCCATTTATCGAGGAAGGCTACAGGCTATATATCATTACGCTAAGACCAATAGGAGCGGAGTACCAATGAAGAATGTTTCGAAATCGGGGGGGTTTTTTTAAATTACTTTTCCAAATAATCCAATAACAAAAAATAAACTTTTTAATTATAGAAAACTGTCAAAATTAAAGAACTATTTATATAGTATTCCATGTTTGCGAATCAAATTTTATCCGTGCAGGAACGGAGAAAGAATACAATTTTCTGCGGCCGGGCCGCTTGTCGTAAGAGGCGACTTAACAACCCACAGCCAGGTGGTAGGGCATTTGCCCGACTGGATGGCTACCACCCCTGGTCTAGAGCATGCCGCCATAACAACTTTGAGTTGTGTTCCGGCATTTGTGACCAGGTTCCAGACTCACTTAAGAGAGCAGCAGCGCATTTGTAGCACCTTTGGTGTTGCAAATGTCCATAGGCGATGGTAACCGCTTTCCATCCAGTGGGCCGTCTGCCTGTTTGCTGAACTCCTGCAATAAAAAAAAAAAAAAAATGTATTTGCCCCGGGAAGATTCACTTCATTTTATATCGCAAACTATACTAGCCTATCTTTAAACTACATAAATGACAAAACTTGTCAAAAATTACAAAATAGATAACATGGACCAAGAGGACCCAGTGGACCAAGTTAACCAAGTGGACCAAGTGAACGAAATAGACAAAATCAAAAAACCTATCCTAGCTTCCGGGATAACCTTTACATAAATCTATTCCAAAATCTATCCCATTATCCGGGATAAAAAGTATCCCTTAGCCACCCTCGGTATTAAAATTACATATGTACCGAGTTTCATCCAAATCGGTCCAATAGTCTTTCCATAAAAGGATAACAAACAAAGAGACAAAAATATTTTTATCCCGAAAACTATCCCCTTTTTCAAAAGTATCCTATGTTCATCCTCGGCATCGAAAATATATATACCGAGTTTCACCGAAATCGGTCCAGTAGTTTTCCCGTGAAAACGGAACAGACAGAGTTACTTTCGCCTTTATAATATTAATAGTTAGTTATATCTAATATTTAGAGGGAAATATTACTAATCATTTTGTTGTATATAGACGTAAAAGGAGAGAAAATCTGGTGAAATCTATCTTTTACTTTACCGAGACACCTTCTATATTATTTTTGGGGAAAACTGCCATTATATTGACCAACAGTAATCTGCTATCATGTAACGGTCCTGACTACCCTGGTACCTTTCCACCATCATTATTAGGTGTTGGTACAAGTGCTCACCCTGTTCCATACTCGAATTCTCAAGATTATCAGGAAATCTAAACCATGTAACTGTGGAGAAAGTGTAACTTAATGGTCATATTCATTCAATCTTAAAAACCAAAGTCAATTCAGTACTCCTATGAATATATTCGCATATTGTATACTAGAAATTATAAAAAGCTGCAGACATATCTAGGGAAACAATTTTTTTTTTAAATTTTGTTGACCTGTGTGATATAGTAAATCTGTATGTACACAAAGTATACTTTCAAAAGGCAGTTTCATTTGCACAGATAAGGTAGACTGGTTTTTGATGTGTGAATAATGTATATTGAACTTTATTTGCAAGTTCAAAAGGCAGAGTGTTGCTTGCTATGCAATTTTAGCTCAGTCCCGCATACATGATTCCTACAATGTGGTTGTCTATTAAAATTGGTCTATTGCACAGGTACATCTCGGAAGAATCGTTACTTGTGCAGAGCTATAAAATCAAAGGGAACAATTCAGACGAGCAGATTCTAAAAATTTAACATTAAAACTTTTGTATCTTTATCTGTCTTCGACAAAGGCCTCCCTCAAGCTGTTTGCTACCCATTTTATCTTGTCTTTGCAGGTTCTGGACCAAAGTGTTCCTGCTGTTTGTTTAAAATCGTCCTCCCACCTCTTGTATTGTCTTCCTCTTCTCCTTTTACCGTCTCTGGGGTACCACTCTGTTATTTTTGTGTCCATTTATTTTTATTGTCTCTCATTATGTGTCCGGCCCAGTCCCATTTAAATTGTTTTATTATTTTTGATGCATTTTTGAACTTAGTAAATTTATTGATTGTCGATAAGTTAATTTTGTCTTTCAACTTGACTCCACTTCTTTCGATGTTGTTCTGACAAACTTTAACTTTACTAAGTTCTTTTTCTGTGAGTGACCAAGTCTGACATCCATATGTTAAAATTGGAAGTAGACAGAGATTAAAAACTTTTCTTTTATGTGTTATATTTAGGTCTGTATTTTTCATAATTTCTCGCATGGACCAGTATCTTTTCCAAGTATTAGCTACCCTTCGTTCTATCTCTTTAGTCATGCAGTCTTTAAATGACAACAACTGTCCCAAATACACATATTCCTTGACATATTCTATTTCTTCTCCATCTACTTCAATATGGTAATGTTCAGAATTGGTCATTATCATTGTCTTTTTCGTGTTCATAGTAAGGCCTGCTTTTGCACTTTCTTTTGATAGTTCGTGGATCATTTTTCTTAATGATTTGGGGCATTCTGAAAATATCACTATGTCATCTGCAAATCTCAGATGATTTAATCTTTCCCCATTTATGTTTATTCCCATTTCATCCCATTCTAGATTTCTAAAAATCGATTCTAAAACCGCTGAAAATAATTTTGGTGAGATGGGATCGCCCTGTCTAACTCCCCTTTCTACTGGGAATTCCGGACCGCTTTTCTCCAATCTAATTTCGGCTGTGCTATTTGCATATATTTTCCTCAGTATATTTATGTATTTACTGTGAATGCCTTGATCTTTTAATGCTTTCCAGATAGTATCGTGTTCCAAAGAGTCGAAGGCTTTGTTGTAATCAATGAATGATATATATATTTGTTTATTCTATTCTCTGTATTTTTGTAGTATCTGTTTAAGTACGTGAATGTGATCCAGAGTGGAAAAATTACGCCTAAAACCTGCTTGTTCTAATGGCTGTTGCTCGTCCAAATCTTTAGTCATTCTTAGTAGCAGTATTTTAGAAAATACCTTATACATATTTGACATTATACTTATTTATTTACTTACTTATATATTTGACATTATACTTATTTTATTTTATTTTTATTATCTTTATCTGTCTGATGGAGCCTCACATAAAAACTACTGAACAGATTTAAATGAAACTAGACACAAAACTAGCATATATTCCAGGTCAACTTACTCACTTAGGTCACTTAGGGTAATATTTATCCCGATAAATGTCACTGTTCCTGTGGGATAGACGAATATAGTGAAAAAGTTCCTGGTTTCTATCTTAAGAAATACTAACCAGTTGATACATATATTGCTGCAATACTTGTTGTGCATTCTTAATTCTGTTCTGGAATGTTCTCAGTGAATTCAGCCTGGCGGTGCATTCCCAACAGAGCAGTAGATCCTTGGTCAACTGGAAGCAACAAACACAATCTTTGAAAAATTTGACAATATTCAAAGTAAACCTATGTTTTAATAGTATTAGGTGTGGCATTTTTATGTAATTTTTATTTTGACATTTCGACCACTTTTCAGCAGCCATGATCACAGAAAGCAAAGATGTCAAGTGTTAATGAGGATTTTTTTTTTATTATTATTAACATCTCTACGGACTCGAGATCCGTACTTTTTTTTACTACTTAATTTCTATGAAAAATTTTAGAGTCCATACACGCTTATTGTTTATTTTTGTTACTGTGTGTGACATTAATTTAGTGATTTATATGTTATGGTGTACCTTAAGATTAACTTATTATATTAACTTATCCTATTTTTAATACTGAACTTATACTAATGTAGAGTGTATCTGTTACATGCTGGTGTTGTGAGGAAGTGCATGTGCAGTGATGGCCTTATATCTATACTTATATATAGTCCTATCTAGTGCCATGTGTGTTGGTTTTTTTTTTCTGTGCCTGGGTTATTAATTTTTAGGCTCTTTGTGTGTCTGTTAATGAGTAATGTAAAAGTTTATATTTTGTTAAATAATTATTCATTATAATTAATCAAAAGTTCAAAGTCAATGACAATGACTAAACTTTTAAACATATTGGGTTGGGTTTAGTATTTCCACCCTGAATCAGGGGGAGGGGGCTGTTAAGAAAGAAAGAGGAGTGTACAAGAGTCCCTCCCACCATTTCCAGTTGCCGGAGACAAATGGTTTTATTTTTTAGTTTAAAAAAATAGGGGTATCTTGGCTACTATTGGATTAGCTACTTAGGTGGCCGACTGGGCGTAACTATGTTCTAAATCTCAGCCTTTCCAACACAAACAAAGCGCAGGGTCGACAGGGAGGAGGGGGTTGTATTGGGGTTGCTCGCTCGTGTAGCAAGCTCGGAGTCTTCCACAGTATTCTGTGACGTCGATCGCGGACGGAGCACTGCCAAGAGCATACTATTGCTGCAGTGTTATCGCCCCCGACCGACGCGTGTCGTTCTCCTAGCAACGACCCAGTTTGTGCGTAAATCCGTTAAGCATTTTCCCTCGCCTCAAAACAAAAAAAAAAAAAAAGCTACTTAGGTGGGAGCTCCACTTTTAAGGCAGATCCACGTTCTGTCGCTACAGGTTAGAAGGCTAAGCTTCAATTCACTCTGCTCTTGTTTTAGCCTTAGCCTTCTTGGTTAATTTTTTTTTCCACCCAGAAATTATAGCTCACCACCCATTTTTTTAAATTGAAATATGCACCTCCGGCAGTCGGAAAGGGTGATCCTCCCAGCCCTTACTTTAACCTTCAGGATGAAATTTCTACCAAATGCTCTGGGGTCCACTGATTTTTTAACAACAGCAGCAGGAAATAGTAGGGGGTGATTTCCATACATTCCCACTTTCCCCTCAACACTCCCCTCCCCCCAATTCAGTTCCTGCTCCATCTGGGATAGTGTTAAGTTTAGTGATTGTGTTTGTGTTGTGTTTAATGTATTATTTGTGATTTGACATTGTTATTATTAATGATGAAATGATATGAAAACTTTTTATTGTTCATTATAACTTAAACCTATACATAAACTATGTGTTTTTATTGAATTCCTTGGATTTTTATAAATCTATTTACTTTTCTAAATCTATCTCTCTCAATAAAAATCTTATTATTATTATTATCTCTGATGTGTGTGCGGACTGAATCTAATGGAAATTTTTTAAATAATATTCGGTAGACAAACACACATATTGTATATCCCCAAATTAAGCAAGTTACATTTGTGATATGGGTAATATACAATGGACTACTCTGGGGCCGATCCCAGACATCCACACCATAGTAAATAACGAAGAAAATATGTTTCCGAAATTTACTATACCAGGAATCGAACCTGGAGCCTCTGCGTTGCAGTGAGGTAGGCCGGCAAAGGCTTAGTCAGCTCAACCACAGAGGCCGTCGTTGATGGCAACATGTCAATGTCAGGTAATCTATATTAATTAAAAATGGAATTTAATAACAATGTTAAACATTGGGTATGGAAGAGAGAGCATGAAAGTAGAGTAAACGCGGACAAGATGCGAGCACTGCGCAAAATCTGTGGAGTGATGCTCGCGGACCGCGTTCGTAATACCGAAGTAAGAAAGAGAGTTGGTCTGAAAGAGTGTCAGGGTGAAGGTAAGGAAAGGAATGCTCCGGTGGTTCGGGCATGTGGAAAGAATACATGATGAAAGAATGACTAAACAGATATACAATGCAAAAATGGATGGATACAGAAGTCGTGGAAGGCCACGACACACCTTCCATGATCAAATTGATTGTGTACTAGCAGATGGTGATGTCAGGAGTCTTAAGAGGGAGCGTGCATGAAAAGAGTTATGAATGTCAAAGAAGCAAGTGAGGTGTGTAAGAATAAGCCTGAATGGCGCTCTGTTGTTCGTGCCTACCCCGCAAGGGAACTGGTGTGAACTTATGTATGTATGTTAAACATTGACAGATAACATATGTATATATATACACTATTGTAGCAATTAGTCAACTGTGTTACTTTTAACACTATAAACAAGACACATTTGATGGAGATGGAACAAATTAGATTTTTTTAAATAGAAAATATTACCCCGTGTGTATATTTTTCAGGATCTCCAAGTAGCTGCATATATAAGGCATAATTTTCACCTAAAGGCTTCCTTATCCGATCGTTGCTTAAGCAAGCTTGACATAAAGAATATTTTTCTTCTTTCACTAAATCCATTTTCATCTAATTATTACCAAAACATATTGTACTTTTCAGTTATCATTATTTAAAACATTAACATTTTGAGAATTAGGTAATTAACTTTTAGATTAATTTCATAACTTGCAATATCTTTTGCTTTTATGCCTTAATCCATGATCTAAGGTTGATGCATTCTAAATACATAGAAGTTAATAAATCAAGATACTATTTGCATTACTGTAAAACATAAATGTTAATATATTGTAGATTACAAATAGTTTGCTGGCAGATGTATCCATTACTTATAGTTCGATAAATCTCATATTTAATTGAGTTTTCGAGTGAAAATATATTATAATAAAGTGTTTTTCAAATAAAAAAAATCATTTTTATTTCCACTGCTCACAACAAAAATAAAAATGTTTAATTTTTTTGTAAATGTCACTCATGGACCTCTATAATAGGGACGCGACATATTGTTCTATACGTACAATTGCTTATACAAATAGCATCCATTTTGAAGGCACACACATAAACATATATCTATCTCGTTCTTACTCAGTACTGTAACTCGCAGGAAAACAATATAACAGTATTTCAGTGCGTACATAAAGTGGAACATGAATATACGTAAATACCTAATGAGGCCGAAAATCCGCCATATTTAGCGCACCAAATGTCATTATCAGTCAGTGCAGCCGGTACTTGTCTTGTCAAAAAGTCGTGGTATAAATAAATTATAACTAATTATCTTTCAATATTTTGCTTGTGATTTAAAATAATTGAAGCCAAATATAAATAATTACGTCGCAGATATGCCCGTGTTCAGTGTAATAGGGTGCGGCATAAGAAAAACACCAAATCAGTCATCTTTAACCATACACAGGTACGCTGTAAATAACATTAAAAATATTGCTTATTGTTAATGTTGCCGGGAAAATAAAGGAAGATTCTCATTATAATTAGCAAGGTTCTTATGTGCAGTTATAGGTCATGAATGGATTTACCTTATTTAACTATATTTTTACGCTTAAATAATGTTAATTTATTAGCTGGGGTTGTACATTATTTATCGACTTTGATATCGATATAATATGATTGCTTATATAAAATTTCTTATTTTATCATGCTACCCCGCTTAAAACATACAAAAATAATAATTAAAACATATTTTATAGGATCCCAAGAAATAAGCGTATAAAGAAAAAGTGGCTGGAAGTCATTGGAATGGAAAATATAAAGCCAAATGCAAAATATATTTATATTTGCTCGCTGCATTTTGATGATAAATGTTTCAACAAAGCTCTGGATGTGACTCGACTACGAGATGATGCCGTGCCCTTCAAATTTGTAAGAGTAAGTTAATACTGTATATACTTTTATAGTTAGTATTGATATACTTTTTTTTTATTATATACATATTTTAATACATACATATTATTTTACAACAAAACGTGCTATAAAAGGATCAAAATTAATATACAAGTTTTGTATGGTGGGACGATGATCAGCAGGATAGTCGTTGGACTGTCGGCTTATTATATAATTCCTGCTCCGTCTTCGCAGTCGAAGGCCTTAATATGTCTTCTCGTGCCTCTCAACCCTCATGGAGACTGCTCGTATAATTGAAATTTGTACTTTCACTAGCCTTTGATATACTTGTTTTTGCTACCTTATTACTGATATGCTAGTTACTAGTTGTAGTCTATGTCATTCTCATTCTATATAACTATTTTAGAAAAACTTATGGGTTTTGTGGCTGTGATTCCATCCAAGAAATGTATTTGCCCAATTTGAATGATAATGTCATAATTTAAGCAAATTTTATGAAAGAAATACTGTGGACACAATTATTCTAAACTAATATTTCAATATTTTGCAGCGACATGCCAGCCAACATAAAAGTGGCATATTAAAAGAAAACCAGTTGGAAACAATTCCTGTTTTGGCCGGTCCTGACACCTCTACCTTGGTAAATGCTGCACATTTAAGGACTCTGCTGTTCCTTAGCTTCAAGAGAAGATGTTAGATTTTGTATATACAGACTCTTTATAGTGAAGCTATTGAACCTACTTAGAAAAAAGTAATATGCTTTGACATCTTTAGAGGAATAAACCAAAATTGATGGTGTCACTTCTTTGAATTTTGTATTCCATGTAAAACATCTAAGGTACAAATAAAACTCATATTATAAACTTATGCCTTTATTAGTTTTACTTTAATAAAAACTATTGTAAATTCGTTAAATTTTTAATAATTAAGTGATTTTAGAGTGGAAGTCATAAGAAATGGCGTTTGTAATTAAATAAATGTTCTGAAGGTGTTTTGTTTTTTTTTATCACGCGGTCCCTTGATAAGTTTAAAATTTGAATCACTCTCACTTATGGTGCAGCGCACCTATCTTGAGGTGCGTTGCGGTAATGTGTTACGGACTTTAGAGTCAGCAACACAATTAAAATAGATTGTAATAGAGAGGTAAGTAGTTTAGACTACTTACCTCTCTATTACAATCTAATTAATCTGTTTTGGATATCAAAATAAGAGTACGTGTTTTTCTTAGGAAAAACACGTACTCTTATTTTGATATCCAAAACAGCATAGCTAGCTAGCATGCCAACGTTTTATCGCCGACATAAAGCTTCCATCCCTTTCCGGCATATACGCAAGTGCGAGCGAGACGGCAACATACGAAACGACGATAAAATTAGCATGCTAGAGATACGCAGATGGCACTGTACTACGCCATATGTTTATGTTTTGCGGTCACTGAGTTGCAAAACGACAACTTTATCAAATCAGTGTAGCAACTTTTAAAAATCGTCATATCGTTTACTTGATAAATTTGAAACACGAACTTGTCTTAGATTTCACACATCTAAATCAAAGTATCTTTGCACATAACAATATTCTTACTTCCTATTAAAGTATAAATTCTACAAATAATTAATACTCAATAATATTTAAAATAAAATGAGCCAAGGACGTTTATCGATAAAACCTAATAACATTAAAATCTTCTGGGCAGCACTAAAACCGCCATGTTTAGTGGCCAGATGACGTCACAGTGGCACGCATTTTTTATTGACGTTTCATTTCCATAGGTTTCCTACTTCAGTGATGTCACTTCACTTCACTTTTTGTTTTTTGGCAAGAGGCTTGTTCTTGGTTGAACTACCACTGAAAAGTGATCCCCGGACTGCCGCCAGTGCGGCGCGCTCGACACGGCATTACACACGCTAGTCGAGTGCGCCGCATGGGCGCCGCAGCGTTTCGAACTTGAGACGCACGTAGGTCCGGTCGACTCGCTCTGCGACTTGGTCAAGGCCATGCTGCAGAGCAGCGACAATTGGGGGGCTGCGGTTACTTTTTGCGAGACAGTAATGTCACTCAAGGAGGCCGCAGAACGAGACAGGGAGAGAAGTCCTGCAGCGCGTGCCAATGCGTCTTCTCGAGGTCGCCGGCCTTCAGCTGGCACCCGGAGAGGCAGGTACGCGCATTACTTCCCTCCCTGAGTTAGGTTCCGTTTACCGCGGGGGGCCTTTAGCTTGCTAGGAAGAGCAAAGGACCTTCTACCCCCGCACAACGAAGTGGGGTGTGTTCTCCCAGGGCACACTCCAGGCACTTTATTGCGCTGGATCGGCTGGGCGTAACTATGTTCTAAATCTCAGCCTTTCCAACACATTCAAAGCGCAGGGTCGTCAGGGAGGAGGGGGTTTTTAGTGGGTATTGGGGTTGCTCGCCCGTGCAGCAACGCTCGGAGTCTTCCACACTATTCTGTGACGTCGATCGCGGACGGAGCGCTGCCAAGAGCATACTATTGCTGCAGTGTTATCGCCCCCGACCGACGCGTGTCGTTCCCCTAGCAACGACCCAGTTTGTGCGTAAATCGGTTAAGCATTTTCCCTCGCCTCAAAACCAAAAAAAAAAAAAAAAACCACTGAAAAGTGACAGATGACATTCCCGCGGAATCACGTTTTGGCGAATTTCTCCTGGTTTTCTTTCGTGTTTTTCTGTTTTCCTGGCTTTGTGTTGTCATTTATCTGTTGGTGTTGGCTATTTTTAAGTTTATTATTAGTGGTAAGTACTTTACTTCATAAATGTCGCAGTCGGTGGGAGAGAAAGTCCCTCCTGATAGGGGGAGACATTCTTTAGGAATGGAAGTGGGCGAATCTCATGCTATTGGCCAAACTAAGGAGAAATTACGGGCTAAACGTTCTTTAGAGGCTCCTTCAAATACCCCCGAGAAAAGAATTTTGCCCCCTTCAGTCTCTATCCAACACACATACACCAGACCTGGATTTGAGGCAAACTCGGATCTCAGGTATTCTGAGTCTGACTCAGGCCCTTTTATTGTTTACGTTACGGGTCCCGATGTGGACCTGCCCAAATCTTCCAACAATATGCGCGCCCTCAAAATAGCCCAAGTTATTTACAACAGCAAAGTCTCAGGGGTTGACGAAATAAAAAACATAGGAAGAAACAAAATTTCTATTTATTTTAAAACATTCTCTGAAGCTAACTCATTCTTATCCCACCCTCTCCTAGAGTTAAATAATCTTACAGCAATAATTCCCCGTTTCCAACTTACCCGTATGGGTGTAATTCATTCAATCCCTCTAGATTGGTCTTTGGAGGACTTGGTTTCATGGACTGAGTGCCGTCCAGAGTCTTCTATAGTAATTAAAGCGAGAAGACTAAATAAAAAAAAACGTGTTGAAGATACAACCTGCTGGGAACCCACTGGTACTGTAGTTCTCACCTTTTTAGGCCAATCCCTCCCAAGCCATGTTTATTGTTGCAACCTCTCTCAACCTGTTGGAACATATACCCTTCCCACTATACAGTGCCTAAAATGCTGTCGTTTCGGACACATCCGTGACAAATGCCGATCTAACTCACGCTGTTCTCGCTGTGCTGGCCCGCATGAAAATGCCACTTGTCAGGTACCTGAGGATAAAATTACTTGTTTGTTTTGTTCTGGTAACCATGCAGCCACTGACTCTAGATGCCCCGAACATGCACGCCAAAGAAACATTAAAGTCATAATGTCCACTGAAAATATTGGATATGTTGAGGCAGCCCGTAGATTTAAACCTGTTCGGACTTCATATGCTGACATTTCCTCAACAGTTCCAAACAAATCTGCCTACATACCCTATCCCTCCCCTAATTCTGTTCCCTCGCCTATGTGCCCTGAACCTTCCCCCAATACTATTCAATCTGCACCAAATTCTTCATATAGGAAAACCATCTATATACATAGAAAACCTAGACAGGAGCTAGGTACAACATATGATCATCTAGCCCATGCTAATATTGTCTCCTCACCACCTTCCTCTTTACCAAATGGTTGTGCTCTTGGCGATAACTCCCCTAATATCTCTACCGCTAATGATAATTTAGTACAAATTTTGTCAACAGCTTTAATTAATATATTTTCTAAATGTGGTGATATACAACCGTACAATGTCATAGATATGCTTCAAAAAATTATTACGTCACTTATAAACTCTTCTATCCAAAATGGCGAAGGTCCTTCAATGGAACTGTCGTAGTGTTAATAATAAAAAACATGAAGTATCTTTTTTAATTAATCAGTTTAATCCTTACCTTTTTGCCCTCTCTGAAACATGGTTGAACCCTGGTTCTTTATTTCGAGTGCCTGGGTTTTCATGTATCCGAGATGATAGATCGGATGGTTGGGCTGGTTGTGCTATTCTTGTTAGAAGAAATATTACATTCTCCCGTTTCACCCTCCCCCCTCACTCCCCAGATATTAATATTGTAGCTGTCCGTTGTCTTAATATAACATTTGTGTCTGTCTACATCCCTTACCCCAATGCTCTCCTCATACAAGAACTTTTCTCCCTCTTATGCCATCTTCCTGTCCCTCTCCTCATTCTAGGAGACCTAAATATCCGCCATACTTTGTGGGGTTCAGCTTCCTGTGATCCTATTGCTCCAGCATTTCTTGATATCTTAAATGATCTAAACTTATGCATCATTAATGATGGAACCCCTACGCGTAGAGTCTCTCCCCTTCAAAATCCGAGTGCCCCTGACCTTACTTTATCCTCTCCCTCCATAGCCTACTCTCTTTCATGGTCTGTTCTTTCTAACTGTTATGGAAGTGACCATCTCCCTATTCTTTGTTCCTTGCCTGATTCTTCACCCCCTCCTGTCACTCCAATCCCTCTCTTGAGATTTAGACTCGCACTAGCTGACTGGCATAAGTTCTCTTCCTTGGTACAAAGTAAATTAAACTCTCTTCCTGATGTTTCTTCTCTGAATTTTACTTCCCTATATGATGAGTATGTATCTGCATTGACATCTGCTGCTGAGCAATCAATCCCCTTAAAAAACTCTGTAAAAAATAAAATTCCCTCCCCTGCTTGGTGGGATTCTGAATGTTCCGCTATAGTAAAAAAGCGCAAAGAAGCGGAGATTAAATTTACCAGGAGCCTCACATATGATAATTACTTAGAATTTCAGAAAGTCTCTGCTTCCTCTAAAAGACTGTTGCGTTCAAAGAAAAAAAAAGGTTGGCAAGCCTTCTGCGAATCCCTTTCTCCCAGGACTCCAGCTTCTATGATATGGAAGAAAATAAAAGCCTTTAGAAAGTCCCAAAGTGACGATAATATTAATTCCAATAATCCATCTTCCTGGCTTCCCAATTTCATGCACAAGCTTGCACCTCCTTTTGTTCCCCTTGAACCTTGTCCCCCCATCAGTTGTTCCCCTTCAGATGAGTTGAATCCCATGAATTCTAAATTTTCCTTTGGAGAACTATGCGCTGCCCTAGATCATCTCCGAGACTCTTCTCCTGGAGTAGACGGCATTACTTATTCCTTTGTAATTCAGTCCTGTGAATCTTCTAAGCATTTTCTACTGAACCTTCTGAATCAGATTTTTCTTTCCGGATCTATCCCAGAGTCTTGGAAAAAGCAAATAATTGTTCCAATATTAAAACCTGGCAAGGATGCTTCAGACTCTGATGCTTATAGACCTATAGCCCTATCTTCAGTCCTTGCTAAAATTATGGAGCATTTAATTAAAAATCGACTCGAGTGGATCGTAGAAAGCAAAGGCATATTAGCCAACAGCCAGTTTGGTTTTAGACGAGGTTTAGGTACAATGGACAGTCTCAGCCTTATTACCTCAGACATCAGATTAGCTTTTTCCCGAAATGAACATGTCGTAGGAGTCTTTTTAGACATAACGTCTGCATACGACAACGTCAACCTTCAAATACTCAGGCAGAAGCTGCACAATCTGAGTATCCCCCCGAGGATTGTCAACATTGTTTCCAATATGTTCATGGAGAGATCAATCTCCGTCCGCGTTTCGGGAATCGACTCCCCCCCGCGTCTTGTATGGAAAGGTTTACCCCAAGGCTCTGTCCTCAGCCCGATCCTCTATAACATTTATACGGCTGATTTAGAATCTTCTGTAAGCTGCTTTTGCAAAGCCCTTCAGTATGCCGATGACATTGCTCTATATGCCACTTCTGACTCTTTCAGTGATGCTTCAAACCGTATCAATTCTGCTCTTTTTTATCTTAACTCATGGCTTTCAGAGCACGGTTTGTCACTTTCTGCTTCAAAAAGTTCGGCTGTAATATTCTCCCGCAAAAGAGATATTCCTGCCCTAGACATTCACATTAACAATCATCCAATCCAAATTGCTAACTCTGTTAAATTCCTAGGTGTCTTCCTCGATGCCAAACTTTCAGGCCTCCCCCATCTCAATTATATTTGCGCAAAAACAGAAAAAAACACTAACGTAATTCGAGCCCTGTCAGGTGTTAGGTGGGGATCTCACCCCTATTGTCAGAAGCTGCTTTATAATGCCATCATCCGCAGCCATTTTGACTATGCCTGCTTCATATTGGAACCCTGCAGTAAATCCGCTCTCATGAAACTGGAACGCATACAAGCCAAATGCCTCAGAATCATCACAGGCGCAATGAAATCTTCTCCAATAAATGCCCTTCAGGTTGAGTGTGTAGACCCTCCTCTTGCTCTTCGCAGGCAGCTTCTGTCGGACAGATTCTTTTATAAAGTGATAGAGCTCTCAGATCATCCCCTTCTAGGTATCTTAGATCAACTCCTTCAAATATCGTTCACATCTAGTTATTGGACTCACAAATGTCTTCCACTTCTTATAAATTCGTATAAGAAACTAGTAGATCTCCCTCTTGGCATTTTCCAGAATTATAAAAATCCTGTTTTTGAGTCTAGTTTTGAAAGCCTTATTTATAAACCTAATGTTATTCTAAATCTAGATATTCACAAAAATTCTCCAGATGCTAATCAATTATTTTGTAAAATTACGCAGGATCGTTGGCCAGACCACCTTCAGTTTTTCACCGATGCATCACGGCTATCTCAAAATGGCCCTGTTGGTTCAGCTATTTGGATTCCCAAATACAAAATTATTTTAAATTTCAAAATTCCTCCTCCTAGTTCTGTGTTCACTGGCGAATCAATCGCTATTCTAGAAGCCGTCCTTTATATTGAATCCCATAACATAAGTAAATCTATCATTTTTACTGATTCCTTAAGCTCCCTACAGGATATCTCAAAATTACCTTTGCATGCTAAACATAACTTTGTCATCTCCCTAAAAATAAAGGAAGCCCTCTTTCGTTGTCACTCGTCTGGTTTAGATATAGTACTTGCCTGGATCCCAGGTCACTGTGGAATTGGTGGAAATGAGATTGCCGACTGTTGCGCCAAGGAAGCTGTCTGTTCGGGTAGTAACAAATATAATAAATGCTTTCCCCGCGATTTACGTTCTCTCGCGCGGCCCCAGATGTTTGAGACTTGGAATGGTATCTGGCAACAGTCCCGTCTGACTGTTGGCAGATACTACGGTAGTTTGCAACCAACATTACGTCCCAAACCTTGGTTCTTCAACTATAGAAAACTACCCAAAAAAGTTATATCAACTATAATTCGCCTGCGTCTTGGCCACTGTTGCTGTCCTGTATTTCTTGCAAAATTAAGAATTCGCGATAATTCTCTCTGTGAGTGCGGCTTAGCTGACGGCTCTGTCCATCACATTTTTTTCGAATGTCCCAAAATAGTTTCTCCCCTCTACAGTATATTACTCAAAGATTTTCCCCGACCGGTCAATGTGGACTTTCTTCTTACCGTAGCTGATAGTAGACATGTACATATATTATCAAAGTTTTTAACAATAAATAACATCTATCTCTAATGTAGTTAGTCTAACACTCTATGTTTTGTGTTGTCCTCAGGATCTCAGAAAGTGATTTGGAAGATCACCGACCAAATTTTTCTTTTCGCATTTATACTCTTATATGCACCTGACATTTTACCACCTACTGTGACATTGGCCAAATCAATGCAAACTGCGTTGGAGCCATAATCCAAAAAAAGAAGAAGAAGAAGAACTACCATTACTGCCAACGTCAGGTGTGGAAAAGGCAAGATTTATGGCGATGACCAGTTAGATAAGAAAACACAAAAAAAAGGGGGGAAAACAAATAAAAACTTGTTCTAGAATTAGTTCACCGCCACCACCTGAAACAGTATTAGTAAGATCAATATATACACATATAAGACAACACTTTTTTTTTAAATTTAGATACACAAAATTTGTTATAGGATTATAATTTTATATTATTAACGGAAATATATTTGGTTAGAGCATTAAATATAAGACGGATACATATAAGGGAAAGGAGAGTTTTAATATTAGTGGGTCTTGGAATTTTAGGTGGCAGGATATCATATAGGGATGTGGGGTAAAGGGGACAGTTAAAAAATAAATGGTCGATAGAGCCTTCCTCTGTATTGCATTCACACATTGGAGAGGCACGAACTCCAATCCTATGAAGATGGACAGGGGTACACGAATGGCCCAGTCGCAACCTGCAAATCACTGAGGTGAGTCTTTTGTCAGCATTGCGGAATTTATAAAACCATGGTTTGATGGGTATCTTTGGAGCAATATCTTTATAAAACCTCCCTTTGACCAGACTGGAATTTGTCCAACTAGTAAGCCATTCCCCTTTAAGGTCTTGCAGAGCTTTAGAGCAGAGATCCTGAGGGTGTAGTCTGGAGTGGTCTAGGCAACCTGAAACTATTGCACTTTTCGCTAACTCATCAGCGGTCTCATTACCGGATATACCTGAGTGACTAGGAATCCAAGCTAGGACAACATCAATACTGTTAGACTGGCACAGAACGAGATTTTCCTTGATTTGAAGAATCAAAGGGAAACGCAGGCCAATTGTTAAGTCCTCTGAAAGGATAGCTTGGAGGCAGCTTAGAGAGTCTGAAAAGACTATACATTTATGTATCCTATCTTTGTTAGCAACAACAAACTTTATTGCCTCCAAAATTGCTATTGTTTCACCAGTAAAAGTAGATGTAAATATAGGACATTTATAGGTCAATGCTAGCCTGTAGTTAGGGCACCAGACAGCAGCACCAACACAGCCTTCTAGAGATAGTTTGGAGGCATCAGTATAGATCGGGCACCAGTCTGACCATTCCGATGAACGCCGTAAGTTAAAAAAATCATTTGCTCTAGGATCGTCTTTGGAGATTCCAAAATGTAGTAAAACTTTAGGGTAGAAATTTAAGACTTCATAAGGAGTACTAAAGGGAGCTAGTTTATGGGATTGGAAAAGCGGAGTATTTAATCTGTCTAATTTTCTAAAAGATTTTATAAGACATGGAAGATCTTTATGGTACCAGTAAGGGTTGTTTGTGATAAGGGAAGAGAGGGACTTGATCTTAGAAATTAAAGGGTGAGAAGAAATCTGACAGGTTTTATATAAGAAACGATCACATAAATATTGGCGGCGAATTTGAAGAGGAGGGTCTAAGGCCTCTATCTGTAATGCATTGGTCGGAGATGATCGCATGGCACCCAGTATCACCCTGAGGCATCTATACTGTAGCTTGTCTAGTTTAGCAAGAGCTGTTTTTGAACAAGGCTGAAGAACAAAAGAACCATAATCTAAAATACTACGGATTATGGCATTATATATTAATTTTTGGGAGTATGGGTGGGCGCCCCACCAGACTCCTGACAAACATCTAAGAAGATTTAAATTTGATTCAGTCTTTTTTATAATAAAATTTAAATGCTGTAGTCCTGTCATTTTTGAATCTAAAAATACACCCAAAAATTTAATACTGTCGCGGACTGGAATCAATAGATCGTTACATAGCACTCTGATCGATAAGGGATTTCGTTTACGTGTAAAAACGACTACTTTACTCTTATCTGGTGACAAATCTAGCCCATGTTCCGTTAGCCAGTTAAATAAATAGTGCAATACGCGGTTTAACATAGATTCAGCTTGCTCTGTTGTATCAGCTGATGTGTAGAGTACTATATCATCAGCGTACTGTAATATGTTACAGAAGGAGGTAACAGTATGATCTAATTCTGAGGTATATAGATTGTATAGCAATGGACTCAGAACAGAGCCCTGGGGGAGGCCTTTCCATGTCCAACGAGTAGAGTGAATAGAACCTTCTAGTCTAGTTACAACCGAACGATCCATTAGAAAATTACATATGTAGTGCGATAACCTCACGGGAACACTCAGCTTATGCATTTTCTGCTTGAGGTGGTGAAGAAGAACACTATCATACGCGGCAGTTATGTCAAGAAACACGGCCGCCAGGATTTGTCGTTTGGATAGTGCAATCCTAATGTCGGTGGTAAGAATCGAAAGACTATGCATAGTATTTGAGCCTTTGCGAAACCCGTATTGGGTGCTGGAGAGCATGCTATTAGATTCTAAGTACCATTCGAAGCAATTTTTCAGCAGGTGCTCCATTATCTTAGCAAGGGTAGATGATAATGCAATAGGACGGTAGGAGGAGGGCATGGAAGGGTTTTTACCTGGTTTAAGAATGGGAATAATAAGTTGGGATTTCAAAGAGTCTGGTATTATACCTAATTCATAGGATTTATTCAGAAACTTGAGAAATAGGGTCTTAGTGAAGGATCCAGCATTGGTAAGGAAGGAATATGGGATACCGTCCAAGCCGGGGGAAGTCTTTAAGTCGATTGAAAATACAGGATAATTCAGACATATTAAAAGGTTCGTTAAATTTGTGGGCAGGAAAAGATAGGGGATAAGGAGATGGGAGAGAATCATGATTAGGGACAGAAGGAGGGGCTAATTGAGTAACAAAGTCAGAAATCCAGACCGAATTATCGTTACAGGAGGGATTAGATGAATGCCAGGAACCACGAAATCGTTTTAAGGTTCTCCATACTACGCAAGAAGGAGTTTATGGATTTAGGGTCTCTGTAAATCTAAACCATGACCTTTTCTTTTTTTTCTTGAAAAATCTTTTAGAAGCTGCCATAGCCTTTTTATATTCTATATAATTAGATATTGACATATCTGAATTATATAGGGATTCAGCTGCCTTACGGTTTTGAAACATGGAGGTGCACTCATCATCCCACCATGGTGGAGAATAACGCTTTTTGGTTCCAGTTTTTTTAAGGGGGATGCACAGATTAGCAGCCGTATGCAAATCATTAATTAGTTGGTCATAGGTATGGAGGAAGTTCGTTTCCGAAATCTCTGGGATTGATTTAGTGTGGCGATCACTTTCTATGACATATGCATCCCAATTCGCCTTATTAGTGTTGTATTTTAAGAGAGGTGAGAACTGGCGAACGGGAACACTGAGGTGAGGAAAAGAAATGAGGAGAGGTAAGTGATCGCTGCCATGAGAATCTTCGAGAACAGACCATGATGCAACAGAACAAAGGTCTGGAGAGCAAAAAGAGAGATCGGGCGCGCTTGATTGATTATTTGGAGCGACTCTGCGTGTTGGAGAGCCGTCATTTAAGATGCATATGTTAAGATGATCCAAAATGTCAACAAGATCACAGCCAAAGGAATCATAATAAGGGCTGCCCCACAACAAATGAGCGCAGTTGAAATCTCCCAAAATAAGAAAAGGAGTAGTGAGAGTCATGAAGATGGATTCAAGCACAGGGATTAAATTGGAAGAAAGATGAGGAATATATATAGACAATATAGTTAAATTATAATTGTGAATTTTTACGGCAACGGCATTTAGAGCATTTGGTAGGGGTGGAAGAGGGAAAAGAGAATATGTAAGTGATGATTTTATTAATATAGCTGAGCCAGCATATCCATCGTCCCTGTCATCACGGAAACAAGTGTATCCAGGTATTCGAAAGTGAGAACCAGGGACAAGCCATGTCTCCGAAATGGCAAAAACGACGGGATCATGGGCATATATCATTTGAGAAATTTCATGTTTTTTGGGAGCTATGCTACGACTATTCCACTGGATGAGGTTGAATTTTAGAAATAATATTTATGAGCTGGGTCAATTTGGATGCTACGTTGGACGGTGCTGGGTGATCATCAAATTTCGATATAATATTTATAAGCATGGTGAGCAGCTCATCTATAAGATTGTCATTATTATCATTATTTGCATTGCCTCTTAAAGCAACCCCGTTTTGTGGGGATGGAGGATCGTATTGAGAAATTATGGAACGGTGGGCAGCCCTGTCGTAACCAGGGGCCAAAGGAGCGCGGGATCTGGGGGAGGAATAAGTGGTACGTCTATAACTGGAAGTTATTGGAGGATTTTGGGAGGGGGTAAGAGAATTTTGGTCTCGAGAGGGTCTTGTAGTATAATGGGCTGGGAAGGGTTTAACTGGAGCAAACATTGTACGGGTGACATCTGAGAAAGACCGAACTGAAGGAGGGAAGAGGGTTGCCGCCTCTGAATATGAGATATTATGCTCTGACATTTTATTTTTAATAAGTTTTTGTCTTTCCAATTCAGGGCAGTTCTTGTCGATAGCATAATGGCACCCTTTGCATAAACAACAAAAGGCATTTTCGGGAGCAACAGAACAGGTGTTACCAGAGTGTAATTGGCCACATTTATAGCATCTGGGCTTGGAGCGACATTTGTCGCTTACATGTCCAAAGCGGCAGCATGTGAAACATTGTATTGTTGGTAGCTGGTAAGGTGTGACTGGAATTGAGGGGTAGCAACAATAAATGTGTTTAGGGAGGATCTGTCCGGTAAATGTAAGAACTACTGTTGTTGTTGGTGTCCAATCTATGGAACCATCTGGCTGGCGTACCTTCCTACTGAACCTTCTAGCTTTAATAATTTGTCCGCAGTAATTCGGGAGTTCAACCTGTTCTACGAACTCTTCCATGGACCAGTCCTTGGGGACTCCCTGAACCACTCCCGTACGGGAGACATTAAATGTTGGGATAATAGCCTTATAATGGGCAGCTGTTAAAATTGGATTAACCACAAAGTTATTGGCATCCTGAGCAGATAGAAATTCTACAGATATTCTGTTTCTACCCACACTTTTGATCCCCTGTTGAACAATTTTGCCGACATTTGTGTTAATCATCATTTTACCAAATAATATTTTATTTATAGTAGCTCCAGAGCTAGGATTGTTTTTTATTCTATGCACGTGGACTAAAAAAGGACCTTTATCTTCACTCGAGTACTTGTAAGGAACATTTAGAGAATGATGGACCCATAAAGATTTGTCTGTGTTAAGGTCTGACGACAACGGTGCTTTTTTCGAAGGAGTGTTTGATACTTCGTCAACCGCAGACCGTTTTCTTGTTACTGCAGGTCGCGACCGAGAGCCACACGGCTCCTGATCCATCTGTTCATTACATGTTACAGAGCCCGGGGGAGGGTCTGGTGGACCAGGAGGGATCTTCGACATAGTCGAAGACCCCTAAGTTGAGTATTTGAATAAATTAATAAAGACTTACCTTATAAGGGTAGATTAGAATGCTAGGGGAACGCCCCGCGTCGGTCGGGGGCGATAGCACTGCAGCAATAGTATGCTCTTGGCAGCGCTCCGTCCGCGATCGACGTCACAGAATAGTGTGGAAGACTCCGAGCGTTGCTACACGAGCGAGCAACCCCAATACCCACTAAAAACCCCCTCCTCCCTGACGACCCTGCGCTTTGTATGTGTTGGAAAGGCTGAGATTTAGAACATAGTTACGCCCAGCCGATCCAGCGCAATAAAGTGCCTGGAGTGTGCCCTGGGAGAACACACCCCACTTCGTTGTGCGGGGGTAGAAGGTCCTTTGCTCTCCTAGCAAGCTAAAGGCCCCCCGCGGTAAACGGAACCTAACTCAGGGAGGGAAGTAATGCGCGTACCTGCCTCTCCGGGTGCCAGCTGAAGGCCGGCGACCTCGAGAAGACGCATTGGCACGCGCTGCAGGACTTCTCTCCCTGTCTCGTTCTGCGGCCTCCTTGAGTGACATTACTGTCTCGCAAAAAGTAACCGCAGCCCCCCAATTGTCGCTGCTCTGCAGCATGGCCTTGACCAAGTCGCAGAGCGAGTCGACTGGACCTACGTGCGTCTCAAGTTCGAAACGCTGCGGCGCCCATGCGGCGCACTCGACAAGCGTGTGTAACGCCGTGTCGGGCGCGCCGCACTGGCGGCAGTCCGGGGAAGGCAAGCAGCCCACAATGCGACACAGATACTTATCGAAACATCCGTGTCCGGTAAGTATCTGTGTCGTCCTGAAAGTCAGGGTGCCGCTGGTGCGGTTGACCCATTCCGTCAGCTGTGGCCTGATTGCATCCACCGTGTAGCCGCCATAGGCCGCAGGGTTGTCGAGCTCTTGAGACCAGACGGCGATCATGGAGGCGGTTTCCCGCTTCCTGATCGCCTCGATTTCGACCTGACAGAAGGTCAGGCCTCTAGCTAGGGCATCCTGCCGGGTGCGACGCACCTCTGCCAGGACGTTCGCCTGGAGATGCCAGGGCGGATCACCTGCCAGGAGGGTGGCCGCCGTCCGCGACACTGTGCGATACCCCCGTATGGTCCTCACGGCCAGAACCCGCTGCACCCGGTGCAGCAGGGTTCTGTTGTGGCGGTGAAGTGCAGTGGACCAGACGGGTGCACCGTACAGCGCCATACTCCTCAGGATGCCAGAGTAAAGTTTCCGCGTCGCACCCCCCGGGCCCCCCACGTTGGGAAGCAGCCTGGAGAGTGCGCCCGCGGATTTGACGAGTTTGGGAACTAGCTGCTCAAAGTGCGCTTTGAACAGCCATTTCCCATCGAGAACTAGCCCCAGATATTTCATCTGGGGCCCTACTGTAATCGCCACCCCTTGGACCGAAACGGTCAAGTCCGCGGGGGGATTGCGAAATTTCCTATGGAACATGACGGCCTCCGTTTTCGCGGGGGAGACCCTCAAGCCCAGCCTAGCTATTCGATCTACGACAATCGCCAACCCGGCGTTGGCGACGTCCACGGATTCCGCAAATGACGCAGCGCGTGCCGTGAGTAGGGTGTCGTCCGCAAAGCAGATCAGCCCTACCCCGGGCAGGACCGGAACCCGAAGGATCCAGTCATAACCTACGTTCCAAAGAATCGGCCCGAGGACCGACCCCTGTGGAACGCCGCACGCGACGCGTCGCCGGCCTAACTCGGGATTGCCGGACTCACCGCCCTCCCAAAGGATATGTCGATCCTGCAGGTACGCGCCCAACAGCCTCGTGAGGTACGGGGGGACTCCATGCGCGCGGAGCCCCTCCCTGATCGTCTCATGAGGGAGGCTGTTAAAGGCGTTCGCTATGTCTAGCGACACCGCAAGAACGACATCCTTCGCTTGGACGGCTTCGTCCGTTAACGTTCGCAGCGTCTCGAAGGCGTCCATCGTGGAGCGCCTCCGCCGAAACCCGAACTGCGTTTCTGAAAGCCCCGGCTCCACAGCGTCGAGATGCTTCACGAGCCGCTCCGCCAAGATCTTTTCGAAGACCTTAGCGACCTCGTTCAGCAGCACTATGGGCCTGAAGGCGGACGGATCGTTGGGAGGCCGACCTCCCTTGGGAATCAGGCACAAACGACCCTCCTTCCATTGCGACGGGAGCCGACCTGCGCGAATACAGGCTTCGAACAGTTCCCGCAGCTGGCCGCGTAGATGTTTAGCGGCCAGGAAGAGGAGTCGACCTGGAACCCCGTCGGGTCCCGGTGCCGTCTTCCTGCCCCGGAGCCGGTCCAGGGCAACGTCTAGTTCCCCCTCGGAGATGCAGTGAGGCTCCTCGCCCGTGGGGGTGTCGGGAACGGGTGGACCCATACTGGGGGGAGTGAAGTTTCCCGGATCCGGGAAGAGCCCGTCGATAACCGACCGGAGCACCTCGGGTTCGAGCGTTTCCGTGACCGTGGATGTGCAAGGCCGCAACGTGTTGCGGGCCCCACGGTACGGACGCCCCCAAGGGTCCCGATCGAGCGTCTCGAGGAGCTCGGCACGAGCCCGGGCTTTCGCTTGCAATATTGCAATCGAAAGGGCCTTTCTGGCCTCCCTAAACTCGCCCACGAGTCCATTTTCCGCGACGTAGTCCGGAGGACGGCGCGCCCTGCAGCGTTTGAGTCTGTGGCTGATGATGCGAATTGCCTTTCGCATCTCGCCCAGCTCCTCGGTCCACCAGTGGACCTGCTTGCACGGAGGCTGCCGCTTGGAGACGCGAGGCATCGCCGCGTCGCAAACCCTCGTCAGGGTCTTGCGCATGTGCTCTGCCTGCGACTCCAGGTTCGCAAATTCGGCTGGGTAGGCCCAGCTTTCCGTGAGTGCCCACTCCTCGGCCTGCTCCGGATCGAGCTTGGTAAGGGCCCAACGCGGGAGGAGAGGGGGGCGATGAACAGGGCTCGGACCGGAGGAGGGGGTAAGCTCAAATCTGATGTACCGATGATCAGAGAGCGACTCCACCTCCTCCAGCACCCTCCATCCGACAACTCTGCGGGCGGCCGCATGAGTGGCGAATGACAGGTCGATGACCGATCCACCCCGCGCGCGCACGCAGGTCTGGACCGATCCCTGGTTCAATATGGTCAGGCCGGATTGAAGAGCCCATTCCTCAACCGTCCGGCCCCTAGGTTCCGTGAACGCATTTCCCCAGGAACAGTGCTTTGCGTTAAAGTCGCCCATCACGAAAATCGTTTTAGGCGACAGTCTGCCTATGGCAGCCCTGATGGCGTCCAAGCGAAGCTCGAACTCCGCCAGGGGGCGGTTGCGCGAAAAGTAAACGCCTATGACGACGATACTCCCGCTCTCCGCCACCGCATAGCCCTTTCCTCTTTCGAGACATATAAGCGGTGTGCCAGATCCGGCTCTGGCCACCACCGCTACCACGTCGTCGAGGTCACCCACCCAATTGCCGCAAGGCGGCACGTAATAAGGTTCGCTTATTACGGCCAAGTTCGCTTGCCACTCCGCCATCGCCTGCAGGCACAAGTCCTGAGCGGTGGGGGAGTGGTTTACGTTCGCCTGAAATAGTGCTGCTACGGGCGTACTAGGCATTGGAGGTGTCCATTGCGCGTACTCCCGATGCACCCGTACGTTGTTTCGTCCTCGGATGGACGAATTTGCCCTTCACGTAGGGAGGCTGGCAGAACCTCGCTAACGTGGGGTGGGCAGCGTTGAGTCCCCCCGCCGCGCACGCCGCGCAGTGGGGGTTCCGAGCCGTGCAGTCCGGCATCTTGTGTCCGCTCTTACCGCAGCGGAGACACAAGTTAGTCCGGTCCGGGCACGTGTCCGGACAGGTTTGGGCGCCATGGCCGACGTTGTAACACCGGTAACAACGTATCGGTCTGGCCTCCAGTGCCTCCACCTTCGCCGAGGTGAAGCCTACCACGAGGTAGCCCAGCTCGACGATGGATTTGGCAGCAGCGACGGGGCACATCACGTACGATGCGCCCAAACCGCCCGGTCCTGCACCGATGTGCTTCGCGCGCACGTCGTCGCGCCGGCATCTGCCGGCGCGCGCGATCGCGTCACGAAGCCCATCGACCGTGACCGACTCGTCCAGCCCAGAGACGTAAAGCTCCCCACGCTTTACGGGGCGGACGACCACAGCCATCCCTACAAGGGCTTCGCGCAGAGCCTCGGCGACGCGGTCCGCCTTGGCCGCGCTCTCGGGTCCCGGCTGGAACTCGAGGAGACGCGCGTCCCTAACGGTCCGCACCACCTTCAGCCCCTCGCGGAGGCCCATGGCCGCGATGTCGACCACCGTCAAGGCCTTTGCGAAGACCTCGCGATAACCGACACCCTTCGCAGCCGCTGCCGGCAGCAGTTTAACGATAACTGCGGCCGACTTCGGCTCGCGGAATACGACCGCAGGCTTCGCAGCCTGTTTCCGCTGTTGCTGTCCCCACCCCGTCGGCAGGGGAGCAGCTTGCGCCTGGGGGGGAGGAGGGGGCCCGTCGGCCCTCGCCCCCTTACCCTTTTTCCGCTTGACGACCGTCGTCCAGGCCCCCTCCTCCGGGGCGGGGGCGGGGGGCACGGGCGCCGGCGGCGGCGCGACGTGCGCGACGCGAGCGCGGACGACGGGCGCCGCGACGACCGGTGTCGCGGCCGCGGGCGCCGCCCGCTGCCTAGGGGCCGGCCTAGGAGCCGACACCACAGGCACGGGTGCCGTGGCGGGGGCCGTTAAAGCAGCGGCGGCGTCGCGTGCCGCTCTCCGCTGCATTTTCAGCCTCCACTTCACCCCCCCTCTATTCGTCTTCTTTTTAGGGGGGGGCGGTGACGGTGGGGAGTCCGTCACCCCGACAGCCGAGGCCGCCACCACCTCCATCGGAACCGGGGTACTTGTTTCCCCCGCATTCCGCCGGACGGCGGCTGCAGCCGTGGCCGCTTTTGGCCTAACAGCCACGTTTGGTGCCGGTCTGGTTGCCGGCGCCTTACCTCGGTCGGCCGCTAGCGGTGGACGGAGGGTCGGCGCGGCATTCAGCCGGTCCTCGATACCGGCGAACCGGGCATCGAGTATGGGGGCGACGACGTCGATCACGGCACGCACAAACATGTCGTAATCGATGCCGCCGAGCCCCGGTGGAGCGGGTGTCGGCGCCGCCCTGTTGGCGGTCGCCGGAGTCCGCTCCGTCCCGACGACGGGAGCCGGTGTCGGCCCTGCTACCGCAGCAGGGGCCGGACGCGATTTTTTTACCGCAGCGGGTGCGGCGGGCGGTTCCGGTACCGCCGCCGCCTCCGCCATGGCGGCCTGGGCCTTCCGCTTGACGGGTACGGGGGTCGGCGCCGCCATTATAGCAGGCGCCGGCTCCGCAACCGAAGCGGAGGCCTTTAGGGCCTTACGCATATCTTCAAACTCCCTACGGTAGGAGCGGTTTTCCTCCCGCAGCGAGTTTAATTCCATGCGTAGTCTGGCGTTCTCGTTACCGAGCTTCCAGGCCTCGGATTCCGGATTTCGCGTGACCAGTGTGTCGACGATGTCCGACACTCTGGACGCGGCCTCCTTCAGCCGGCGCACGTAGACCCCCTTCAAATTGCCCGACGTTTGGGCAATATGAATTATCTCAGCGACCTGGGCGCTCGCCGCTAGGCGGAGCTCCCCCGGGCCGAGAGCCGATATGTCCCCGACGAGGGCGGCGCACTGGCTAGCCGCGGCCACTTTGGCGGCGGTTGCCTTGCGCGCCTTGCGCCCCCTTTCACCCCCCTCGGTACGGAGGTAGGCCTCCGCACCCGCGAGAACGCTAGAAGCCGCCGCGGGTGCGCCCCCCGTGGGGCGCAGAGGCGAGCGCGCGCGCGCTGGAGTGGAAGCACCCGACGTGCTGGCCGAATCGGCGCCGCTGCTCTGGGACCGGTCCCAGAAGCGCGACCTCGATCCGGGAACGAACATCGGGGAACACGATATCGGCACCGTTGCCGTTGATGACGTGGACGGCGTCGCCGAACCCGATGCCGAAGACGGTGAGGCTGCGAACGAAGACGACGACGTGCCCGCTGCCGCTGCCGCTAAGGACGAAGACGTCGCCGCAGCCGAAGACGCAGGCGCCGACATCGCGACAGCGGCTCCCGTCCCAGTAGGGAAGGAAGTCGAAGGGGTCGCCGCTGCCGCGCCTACTAAGTCCCTATTCACGACCCCGGCCGAGGGCGCGTGTGAAGCTCGCGCGACAACCAGTGTCGTGGGACGGCTGCTCTCGACGTTGCAGCCCGAAAGGTTGCAAGTCGATGTCGTAGGCACAGGTGAAGCCCGTGCGCTATACGACACCGTCGTCGTAGGGCACCCATCCCCTGCCGTCGCTGAACCGGCCGCCGTGTATACCGGACTACAGGCAGGCGCTTCAGGGCGGGAATAACTATGATCGCGAATCGCACCGTAGAGCGCGTGCTCCAGCGAGTCTGGGACGCTGCCGGACGGTGGGATGTGATCATGCTCTACGTAGGCGCCGCTCCCTTGCACGAGTGAGGCTCGCGCAGAGGTGGGTGGCGCCATGTAGGCATATTGAACTATGGTGCTTGCAGCGCTCACGGCCAGGCAAACGGCCGAGTTCGCTGCAAGCAGTACGTTCCTATCTATCTCCGGGTGTGCTGCGCTCCTGCGCGCGGCACGCCCGGATGGGGCCCTAGGCGCCATGGGAACCGGAGGCGGTCCCATCGCGCCGCACCTATCCTCATGCGTGGCGGCGGTGAGGTCTACCACCGCCGACGCATCCCCTACCGAGCCGGGCATATCGGCAGCCGTGAAAACGGCACTATCCGCATGCCCGTGACGCGGCCCGGCAACCGACCTGCTGCGACGGGCCGATGAAGAAGACGCCTTTTTCACCCGCGTCTCCCCGATCTCAGGCATTAACCAGCCATCCTTGGCCTTCGTGTGGTCCCGCTTGCGCGGGACACTCGAAGGCCTCGGGGCCTTCTGGGGGCCTGGGCCATCCATTACTGGAGGCCCGTTCCCTTGCTGAGACCAGTCGACGCGTGTGAATATCTATCGACACAAACGACCGTTATTGCGTAATGCGCCTAGGCGCGCCGAAATGAACAAGCGAATAGAGCTTAACAACTCACCCCAGTCGAAAAACAACTGATTCGCGCCGGAATCGAACTAAATAACACTGTACACTATCACTACAAAACTATTGTCGCAATTTGTCGCTTTTTAGGAGCGAAAAAGCGTGGAAAATTGCAATTTCCGCAAAGAGCACGGGCATTTGCGACTGCTTCGCACGGATGCCGTGACACTACTGAAATCGCCAACGCGTTTTTTTTTTTTTTTTTTTTGGTTTTGAGGCGAGGGAAAATGCTTAACCGATTTACGCACAAACTGGGTCGTTGCTAGGGGAACGACACGCGTCGGTCGGGGGCGATAACACTGCAGCAATAGTATGCTCTTGGCAGCGCTCCGTCCGCGATCGACGTCACAGAATAGTGTGGAAGACTCCGAGCGTTGCTGCACGGGCGAGCAACCCCAATACCCACTAAAAACCCCCTCCTCCCTGACGACCCTGCGCTTTGAATGTGTTGGAAAGGCTGAGATTTAGAACATAGTTACGCCCAGCCGATCCAGCGCAATAAAGTGCCTGGAGTGTGCCCTGGGAGAACACACCCCACTTCGTTGTGCGGGGGTAGAAGGTCCTTTGCTCTTCCTAGCAAGCTAAAGGCCCCCCGCGGTAAACGGAACCTAACTCAGGGAGGGAAGTAATGCGCGTACCTGCCTCTCCGGGTGCCAGCTGAAGGCCGGCGACCTCGAGAAGACGCATTGGCACTCGCTGCAGGACTTCTCTCCCTGTCTCGTTCTGCGGCCTCCTTGAGTGACATTACTGTCTCGCAAAAAGTAACCGCAGCCCCCCAATTGTCGCTGCTCTGCAGCATGGCCTTGACCAAGTCGCAGAGCGAGTCGACTGGACCTACGTGCGTCTCAAGTTCGAAACGCTGCGGCGCCCATGCGGCGCACTCAACAAGCGTGTGTAACGCCGTGTCGGGCGCGCCGCACTGGCGGCAGTCCGGGGAAGGCAAGCAGCCCACAATGCGACACAGATACTTATCGAAACATCCGTGTCCGGTAAGTATCTGTGTCATCCTGAAGGTCAGGGTGCCGCTGGTGCGGTTGACCCATTCCGTCAGCTGTGGCCTGATTGCATCCACCGTGTAGCCGCCATAGGCCGCAGGGTTGTCGAGCTCTTGAGACCAGACGGCGATCATGGAGGCGGTTTCCCGCTTCCTGATCGCCTCGATTTCGACCTGACAGAAGGTCAGGCCTCTAGCTAGGGCATCCTGCCGGGTGCGGCGCACCACTGTCAGGACGTCCGCCTGGAGATGCCAGGGCGGATCGCCTGCCAGGAGGGTGGCCGCCGTCCGCGACACTGTGCGATACCCCCGTATGGTCCTCACGGCCAGAACCTGCTGCGCCCGTTGCAGCAAGGTTCTGTTGTGGCGGTGAAGTGCATTGGACCAGACGGGTGCACCGTACAGTGCCATACTCCTCAAGATGGCAGAGTAAAGTTTCCGCGTCGCACCTCCCGGGCCCCCTACGTTGGGAAGCAGCCTCGAGAGTGCGCCCGCGGATTTGACGAGTTTGGGAACTAGCTGCTCAAAGTGCGCTTTGAACAGCCATTTCCCATCGAGAACTAGCCCCAGATATTTCATCTGGGGCCCTACTCTAATGGCCACCCCTTGGACCGAAACGGTCAAGTCCGCGGGGGGATTGCGAAATTTCCTATGGAACATGATGGCCTCCGTTTTCGCGGGGGAGACCCTCAAGCCCAGCCTAGCTATTCGATCTACGACAATCGCCAACCCGGCGTTAGCGACGTCCACGGATTCCGCAAATGACGCAGCGCGTGCCGTGAGTAGGGTGTCGTCCGCAAAGCAGATCAGCCCTACCCCGGGTAGGACCGGAACCCGAAGGATCAAAATCGCCAACGCGTGCGTTAACCACGGCCTAAGTTTTGACAGTTTTTGTAAATGTCAAAACGTCTAACGCATTACAGTTGACATTAACATTAAATGTAAGTTATCTTTTAAAATGTGGCTTCAAATTTATTATTGTTTGACCAAGGGTAATCCTCTTCCGTAAGATACACTTTTTTCTATAAAAATGTTTGTAAGTAACGTACCTAGACAAACAGACAACCAGTATAACGATTTTATGTCGTTTTTGCTAAAATACGGAACATTGAAAAGCAGTTATCACAAAATAATATACAATATTATTATAGTTGAAATAATTTTATTAAAAAATTCTTTTAACAAATAACAAACACATTAATGAATCATTCAAGTAGGCAGTTTGACATAGTTATATATTTTAGAGCAGAGCTTTTCAGTATCTACTTTCATTAGCCAGGCTCTAGGAGGATGTCCACTGGAGATGGTGACTAGCAGCTGGTTTTCCTATCTTTCTCACATAAAAATACCAGATTTTCTTATTTTCGACACCCATCATTTGTCTTGTTATGAAGGTGCTTAACATGTGTGAGCATAGCATGTTTCTGAACGAAACGATTACCACAATGGTGACATTGGTACGGTCTTTCGCCACTATGTGTTCGAATATGGTTTATTAAAGTTCTTTTGATCTGAAAACAATATTAAATACTTAATTTTGATGTCAAGATGCGAGTAACAGTTTAAACAATATTTTGAAGGCTCAGGGACAGCAAAGTGCTTATTCCACGATACTTAAATTCACTACAAAGACATGTAAAGGAACTAACTCCACAGCAGTGCTGCCAGATGACCATGTCAATAAACCCCCAAATTTTTTCAAAAACCCTAAAATAAGCTTTTTGAAAAAAAAAAAAAAAAAAAAAAAAAAACCCAAAATAGTTTTTACTTATTTTAAAGGAGAAATAAAAAAAAAAAAGCAAAACCATCGTCGTGGCGAAAACGTCACTAATGACGTCATCATTTTCGCTCACGGAGCGCTCAACGTCCCGTGTGCCATAGGTGACGCCAGCAAACAAGTGGAACGGGAAAAACCGGAGTTGTGAACGTGGTCGTTGTGAGTCTCTAACGGAAAGTAGGCCATAAGATACGACGTATCGAGTAGAGACGGCATAATAAATAAATAACGTATATGAACGAACGAATGACTTGAAGTATGATTCACTAGTAGAATATAATTCTAAGATAAAGTAATAGTACTGTATTATAACTTAGATATAATAACTTTAGTGATGAGAATTGTATTTGTAGATGAATTATTGGTACTTAAAAAAAAAAAATTCTCTAAAATTTCTCTCAACTAAATGTTTCCCCCCGAATGTTCCCCTAAAGAATCTTTACCCCCAAATCTCCCCCTCCCCTCCCCCCGCAACGTCGAAAAAATCCCAGAATTTTCAGGAAATCCTCTCATCTGGTAACACTGCTCCTCACTTCCTTGTCAGATGCATATTAGTTTAGTACGAGTTCTACCTAATATTAGATTTTTGACAAAGGAGTTGTTGAGGTAACTCGAAAGAACACAATTCTTATTTAAAATCAATCAACGGCCTTCAACTATTTTTCATTGTTATTCTTTTTGGAAAAAAATTGGTATCACTGGAAATATCACACTACAAGTTCCCGCCAAATAGTTAAAAAAAAGTAGTTTCCTATATATTATTATTAATAGCCGGTATTTTTAATTTAATTTTAACTATGGCAAATCTTACAGCGAATCCTCGTCCGCAAATGTAGCACAATTTGTTCTTCTCCTTCTTTTTACCTTCGTGATAATATTTCGTGTGGTCCAAATATTTCGTTCTATTGAGAAATTTCTGAAATAAAATTGATGATTTTGTTTAATCAACTGCAGTAATATTATAGATAAGAAAAACCACTAAGAACACTACGGACAATGGATTAGTATGGCAATCCAGCGAGGTAACGAAGCCAGCCTTCTGAGATCCTTACTCATTGACTTTGATGACCTAAGAACAGATAGTCTTAAAGGGTTATCGGTAGAATATAAGTTATGTTTCCTTCATTGTGCAAGATTATAATTTATTACTAATATATAAAGCTGGAGAGTTTGTTTGTTTGTTTGCTTGAACACTCTAATCTCAGGAACTACTGATCTGATTTGAAAAATTCTTTCAGTGTTAGATAGCCCATTTATCGAGGAAGGCTATAGGCTATATATCATCACGCTAAGACCAATAGGAGCGCAGCACCAATGTAGAATGTTTCAAAATCGGTGTTTTTTTAAATTATTCCATGCGGACGAAGTCGCGGGCAGAAGCTAGTTTAATATTACTGTGTTATCTAATAAAACTAAGAATGAGAGTTGTGCAGTGAATTTATTCCAACAAAACCAGTGAATCCCACATTTATTGTGAGCGCCATGAGACATTCTTGTCTTGCATTTTAGTATATCAAAATAACAATAACCAAAATATAAAAAAATAGCGGGATTTAAAGTAAGAAAATTACCAAACTTAGAAAAAAAAAATCGTTTATCTTCATTTAATCAAATAATTCTTCTATAAATTATTACAAGGTGTTAAAGCTATTACTTACAAAATCATAGTAATTATTATATACACATACGTACATGTAGTACAAAGTAATGCGTATGTTGTAAATAAAGCCATTTGATACTTGTACGACGTTTGTTGTAATACTAAAAATTACTAGTAAGTATTAAAGTTGCTCTATAAACAATATTGGAGTTTAGACAAGGCGAAAGTGGCGCCCCTAATATTTTCTACTCTATTTGGCCAGGCTGTACCTTACCTACTGTACTGTTACTAGTGAACACAATGATATTTAGAGTCATTTCTATGTACATGGTTATAGTGGTTCATCATATAAGCCTTCCTCGAATAAATATTACCGCATTCTGGACAAGGTACCTTTGTTGTTGGCCTGAACAGAAGAAATAAAAGTTACACATAACATCGTTATGAATTATTTCATACTACGATAGAATCTAGCTAAGATAACGACAGTTAATAATCTGTATATTAGATATCTCACAAAACATCACTATTAAGTCACAAGAAACAATAAAAGATTGTAGCATAAATTTCATACTTATATGAAATTTACTATCAAAAATACCTAATTTGTTATACCTTGTCCAACGATTTTTTTCACTTTCGACATTTGCACGCCCATCAACTTGCACGATTTTGACAATTTTCACATGTCACACTGGCCATACTTCATTGTACCAAGCAAGTAGCAGTACCAAGAAGCTTGTTACACACAGTTGTGTGTAAGCTTCTTGAGCAGTACCATTCTGTGAGTTATCTACTGCATAGACTATAAAACTATAGTAATCATAGCTACATATAACTGAAATTAATTGTTTTAAAATGAAATTGTTTTAATTAAAAGCAAAATAACGCAGCAATGATTTAGATTTAATAAAAATCATAATCTTTCTTTTATTTCACTTTTAAATATAACCAATTATATGGGTCAATATGGGTTATACGGCTTGTTTACTACGCAATACAGTATTTTTAGTAAATGATATAGTTGCACCAAATTGATTAAAATGTATTTGCAAAGAACCGCAGTTTTTACATAAAATCGAATTAGTTACGATTTCAATGATCGACCTGTCAAAAGTAAAATAAACCGTTGGTTAAGGTGTAGGGCGCAAACGTCAAAGTAAAAAAAATGGACCGAGTACAAGCACTCACATTTTTCCGTTTCTTTCCTTGGCATGTTTGTTGACATGTCCTTGGCATGTTTGTTTGTACACTTTGACATTATTGAACTGTATATCACATGGTACGCAATAAGCGTCCTCTGTGTTCACGGTCACGTGTTTTATGTCCGTATGTTTGCGTAGAGTCGCTTTAGTTTTAAATGTTTTGTCGCATATTGTACACAGATGGGTTGTCGAGTGATTTCTGTGGAAATAAAAAAAAGATCAAGGCGAGTCGGACTTGGGCGGGAGTAGCTTTTTGTATTTTTAACTAAAATATGAATAGCTAAATAGAATAACTAAAATGTAAATAGTTTTTTTTATGTATGTTATTTTCTATTCAGTTCTCATTTTAGTTTTTTTATGTATATTTTTTGTGTATGCATAAATTTTTTAAATGAAACTTTAGAATCGTTGTGATTTGAAACTCGATGAAACAAAAAAGCGACACTGAAAAGAGATAAACACATAAATCTATAGAACTAAGCCTACAAGAGAACGAGATACGGGTTTTACATTGTGCGGCAATTATTAGAGAGTCAATAAGACTGATGATTAAACATAGGTCTAAGTTGGACCGAAATAGAACTGATAATAATATTTTTTACGACTAAAACAGTGAAAATTTGAAAGCGATACTTAAGAAATTTATTTTGAATTATAACATGTTGACAAATGTAGACTAAAGTAATTATATATATGTACATATATGTATATATATATATGAATTAATAAACGTTCGTGAAAAAATATCTGTGAATGTATTCTCAGAAATTTTACTTCTACTGCGTGTGAACTGCGCACACACACAATTTATTTTTATTTTTAAACTGATTTTGATCATTCATTTGAGTTGAATTCACTATAGCATCAGGATGGTTTCATATAAATTTGAATGTTATTAGATAACACATACATATATAACTTAAAAGTGAAAAATAAATAGTTTCCACATGATAAAGCCATTCCGCCTTTGCCAGGTCTCGGTTGAAGGGGTAGGCCTAAAAAATACTGGCCTGCCTTCTTAAGGAACAATATACATACCAATAGTCTCATGTGAACCTTGGGAGATATCAGAAAAATTATTTACAAATTTTACCATAACTGTAATTGAACTTGTGACCTATGTGTTACAGTGAGCTATGCCAGCAAAGCCAACCATAGAAGCAGTCAGTATCATTAGGAATTCCATGAATGATTATCGCTTACCTTACATGTTTCTCAAGAACTCGCTTGGATTTGTATTTCTTTCCACAGCGATCACATATTACCACTTTGTGGTACTTTGAAGGGCCTTTCACGTTTCTAAATCCAATTGAAAAATTGGGTAAGCTCTTGACAGTTTGCACGTAGCTTCCATACAGGTGTCAATGCTCCACTATCTTTGTCATTTGGAACCAAGAGAAAAGTAAATCGAAAAGACACTCATCTAAAAACAATTTTTCAAACCAACTTATTTTGTAAATGTTTTCTACCGTGTAGGAACAGAGAGACAATACAATTTCCTACATTGGGGCGACCTGTCCTAATAGGCGACAAAACAACCCACAGCCAGGTGGTTGGGTATTTATTCGTCCAGAATGGTAATACCCCTGGTCTGGAGTATGCCACCATAATAACCTTGAGTTGTGTTTCGGCATTAGAGGCCAGGTTCCAGTTTCCCTTTATAGAGTGGCAGCACATTTGTAGCACTTTTGGTGTCACAAACGTCCATAGACAATGGTAACCGCTATCCATCAGGTGGGCCTGTCTGCTGTACTCCAGCTATTAAAAGAATAAGCTCATAGTTCAAAAACTAGAAAGGGGATACAATTTGTAAAACTTTCGTAGCTAATAAATCTTCTCACCTATTATGTAACTTAAATATAAAAGTAATTAAAGAGCATAATCACGACTTTTCAAGATCTAACTAAACGGGCACAGGACACTGCCACCGCGCCGGTGCCGCAATTTCGCTGTAAAGCGGGTGTCGACGGCAAAAAGGCGGTATAAAACAGCGGATATTTGTACAGGTTGGCCAAAAAGAGTAGAAAATAATAGGAGCGCCACTTTTGCACATCTGTCTGAACTCTAACAACGCCAACATTATGACAAAAGTAATTTTGGTATTTGTAACTTTTAGTATCACGTCAAACATAACGCAAGTATCAAGTTGGTTTATTTACGATATATGCATTTGATCAACATACCTATGTTTAGTTTAATAATAATTTTGTAAGCGGATACAACAAAATGCTGGGGGACTTTCTGGAGGAGATGGGCAGAATGGTGTAGCCACTTTTCCGTCCTCGCACTTAGAAATGTGTCAGATGTCGAGTTACGAAATCAATCTGTATCACAAGAAAGGAAACCAAAATATACAAACCTATTATTCTTTGAATATTTTTGGTTCTTGACTTCAGTTTTCATTTCATCGTCTTTCAAAATTGCATCACAATTTGATAACATTTCATCACATTTAGCACTAGAAACTGAATCATCATGAGTGTCAATCTCTTTTTTAACTTCAAAAAGTACTTCTTTAACATTTTTATTATTTTCTTTATCATAATATATAACAGCATCATGCGTTTTTAAATCATTATATTTTACATTGCTGAGCGGAATATCATCATCTGATACTTGATTAGAAATTGTGTTTTCTTGTTTGATGGCCATTTTATCCTCTTCATATTTGAGATCAATAATATTATTTGAGAATACAAGAATGTATTCTTAGCGAAGATAGTGATTTGTGTTTCTGAAGGAGAATGAGGAGCATGCAGATATATTTTTACAAACAACAATACAATCTGAAACCAGTCTAAAAATTTAAAGTCACTCAGAGGTTTATGGAGTGAGCTATGTTGATATTTCTTTTATGGATAGAAATGTGAATATGCTTAGGACAACCAAGGTAACTGACATAGCCCACAAAATTAGCCAGCTGAAGTGTCAGTGGCCTAGTCACATCTGTGGCAGGATCAATGGGCGATGAAGTGAATGCAACCTGGAGTGAAGACCGTTTCTCGGGATGTGTTGTGTAGGACGCCTTCCAGCCCATTGGAACGACGACCTCCATAAAGTCACCCGTAAAGGCTGGATTAGGAAAGCGGAAGACTGGGATATGTAGTGCAGACTTGATGACTTTAACTGACCGAAGAAGAAGAAACCAAATGAGCAATAACATTAATTTCCCTCTAACCTCTAAATTTTATTCTGTAAAAAAAAACATATTATTATTGGTTCTGATGATACCTCTATGCTTTGATTAGAAGAATTTAAAACATTCTGTGCTTCACAAACTTTATCTTTGAAACTTTTTACTTTTTTCAACATTCCCCTACATTCCCAACATAACAGAGTATCTTCTGATGACATCTGTAAATTGAAACAATTTTTTTGATTATATGAACAATGCTTTCAGTTTTCACATAACTGACCATTGCAAATGTTTTCGTGATTTCACCACAGGATTGTATCTCAACAATTTATATGTCACAGCCCATGAAAAACCAAAAAGTTAAATAAAAAGACTTGCGACCCTCTCAATACAAAATTATAATCATATTGTAATTAATAGTTTATTTATACATTTAATAAACTACTGACTAAAATATTATTATAACCAAAGAAAAGTTGGGAAGATGATCTCCCGAAAGTTTGAAGGAGGTTAGTGAGGGATCTCACTAAATGGCATTTTCTGGAGGAGGCCCATAGATAGATAATATCTATATATATATAATAAAACTGTAGAGGTTGAATTTCTGTACAATGAATAAAAATGCTAAAAACCGAGTCAGGGGGATGTAAGAAGTGAAATAGAACTAATTTAGATTTTTTCCAATTGTTTGTTTCTCTGTTTATCTGTCTGTACGAGCTAATCTCTGAAACGACTGGACCAATTTAAATGAAATTTTGTTATGGTGGTAGCTTATATCCCTAGTCAACAAATAGGATACTTTTGATCACGAAAATTATAGAGTTCCCATGGTTTAGTTAAAAAAACTTTAATTACGCGGACAAAGTTGCGGACATCAGCTAGTATGATACATAAAAAGAAGGGATATGCTAAAGAGGCAGTCTAACTTGACAACTGTCAATGTGTCAAAAAAATTGTCAAAAGTATAGATGTCACTGGAAATAAAAGAAGAAAAAGGAGGCTATTATATATTATTTATACATTTGTGTGGGGTATAGTTATAGGGCACATTTATTTATTATGAACTATTATGAACAGACCTGAACTTTCTAATATAGGTTAGAAGGCTAAGGCAGGGACGATGCAAAGCAGAACTTCCACCTTAGTGTTTGTGATCATTTTTTTTTATAAGCACCCAAAATTCGTTTTATATTCTTAATAAATAAATGTGCTGTATAACTATACTGCACTCATACATTTAATTTATATATTGGTCTGAAGGGGGTGACCCCTATAGGGTGGAGGAGCGAGATGGAATGCTAATCTGTCTCAAAGGAAGATCTTCCAGCGAGGCTAATGTTGTTCCTCGCAGGCCTAGGCTCCTCTGTTACAGTTAAAATTTTATATATATTCTTAGTATGTTTCGGGAAACGTTTGTGAGATCAATTAATGCACAGCGCCATCTATTGGCTTGTAAGTAGTTTCACTACAGGTCAGTTAAACAGACTGTGAAGCCCGTTAATAGCAAAAATGACCCCTAGGTTGAGAAACGATGCACTACAGTATTGCATAGTAGAATATAGAAGACACCTCCTTTACAAGTAGGGCATATAAACTAAATAATATTTGTGAATAAGGGTGGGGTATAGATATAAGGCACATTTATTTATTACTTGAGATATAAACATATTTTAGGTGGTTATAAAAAAAAATAAGCCGTATATCTATACCCCACCCATTTTATTATTAGAGCGTACTGGTTTTTAGCCTAGACTTCAGTAATATATACTTGCCTTGGTAATACAGTTAGAAATAGTCTAAAAAATATCGATATATTCACATAGACTTGTAAGAGTTCTGTCAGTACTTAAACATGCAACACAATATAAATTTGTTTTTTTCACAATTGAGTCTACACCAAAACCTTGTAAACTGAACATAGTATTTGCCTAAAACGATTTTAAGACGTAATTAAAATAATAAAACAGTGTATCAAAACAATCTCAGCTGACAATAAACTTAAGGTTTATATTACGTGCGCCGGCGTGTTATAATAGGTGTTCGGAATGAATTCTTTTTTAGTGTTCGAGGATATTTTGGAATAAAACTTTTGTTTGTATTATAATACATAAAGTATGCAATGAAAAGTTTAGTAGGCAGTTCAGTGTAGGAGGAGTCTAACGTAGTTTAAGGGGAGATCCAGAAGCGAGCTATGTCTATTGAAGTCTACACATTTATAAGTTGTAAGTCGCGGACGTTACCTTGAGCATTCGGACGTCGTAAAGCAATCTGGAGAGTAAGTTACGGTTCTGGTGTGCACATTGTTCGGACGGACGACGACGAAGACGGATTGTTGTCCCGTAAGTGTGGGTACCTTTGTCCATTGCCTCATTTTGAATGTTCGAACAAGACAATACAAGTGCTACCATTGCAACTTCAATTCCAATACTTTTCCAGAAACTATTTACAAAAAAAAATATATTTTTTAATATTCGAGTTTTAGTTAGGGGCAAATAGATAAAAAAAAAAACCAACAAGTTTCCATCTAATGGCTATAGCATTTGTAATGGCTCTGTACGTTGGGGTCTAGACAATATACACTCGCATGCACTTTTTGCTTATTAGTTTCAGATATTTTACTTTTTGTGCACTAGCAATACCACGTTTCTGCCATTTTGTATACCTACTTTGTATTCAAGCCAAAAGACTTTGTATCTACAGTCATGAATAAATTGAAAGAAATAGCCACTTTTGGTGCTGAATTTGAAAATAGAATTCTTGTATACATACGTAGTATCCATAGTAGTTTGTGATAGCAGCGACAGGTAGAGGTTAAATGATACTTCAGATGGGAGAGCGTAGTATACTGTCGAGTGTTGATGTGAACTGATTTATTTTGGACACGGTAAAGCTTAAGTACAAATATTAACAAGTCGTCCAGTTAAGACAATATATACCACAATGCGTGAGCGGGACGGATGATGTGCGAGCGAGATAAAGCAACTAATAATATGTGCGCTCTCGCGTTGCGCTAGCCAGTAGTTACGTCCGATTATAAGCCTCGACGAAAGGCTCTCATGCGACGACCGCGTAACGTACACAGAAACAGACGGCGTCGTCTCAGACGCCGCCAATCACGATCTCTCCACGTTCCCGCGAGCGACGCCAAGAGACATAGCGCCCCATAGGATAGACTAGGCGTGTTGCTGGGAAGTTTCTGTCGCCGTTTCTTCTCTCCCAGACATAACACGTTGCGAAACAGCAGTAAGATAGTGTAGGCCGCCTCGAACCGTCGATCCCGGTTCACCGGGATCCTTCCCCTCAGGCTTTATATTACTCGTCGCCCGTTCTCAATTAGTACATTGTGTCGCCCTCTAGTCGGCATCGTTAGATTCATCCCCCTCTCATGGCAACAGTCCAGCCGAGGTAAAGCCCCCTAGAGCAAGTTGCCCTCCGGACTCGAGCGCCTTCGCTTCGCGATGGTTCTCGCCCCGAATACCACGGTAAAGTTGTGAGGTCATCGGACCAACAACATAAAGTAAAAAAAATAGCCAATAGTTCGTTGTCCACTGCGATGACTAGACATATGCAGCTCCCATACACTACTTTTCACGTGATGCTCTAATCCTGGAGCTTCATCTGCGTTTGTGTTAAACATTTAGGCTATAGTCGAATGTGTGTTATTTATAGCGCGAATTGCTTCATTAGTGTATACTATTGTATATACATACGTTATCTGTCAATATTTAACATCATTAACAATGTCGCATCTCAAACAACACCTCAAATCCATCGCCATGTCTGCGATAAACGGCCTATATTTTTATTACTAAGCCAGATGAAGTCTCACCTTTACAGACGAATGGAAATCCTAGAAGTGGGACTTCCAAAATCTACTGATTCGAAATTAGCCCCTGATTTCTTCTTTTTTTAAATTCGTCATATAAACTTGACTTCTCTACAGATTAATTATATATTCGTGTGCAGAAGGTTTGCCGATGGTCGCCCATCCCGCTCCCTACGACTGGGACCGGGGCTTGTCTAAGTATTGCTAAGAACTAGACGACCGCGGGTCTTCTACGCACGACTTATAAATACTATAGATTTTCCCGTATGTTTAGTTTAGAGATTCGTTATGATTTAATCGCTTTATGTGTTATAATTTAATATTACTCAGAGGTTTCAGTTTTTTTTTTAATAAAGTAATAGCAACAAAAGTTGTGTGTCTTGGAACGAACCATAAAAAAATACATGCACAAATAAATTCATAACACATTCATAGCACATGTAGTAATTTTAATTCGCAATAAAATGTCTGTACAGACATTAGTACATATTTATAAGTCTGTTAATTACCAATACTAATGTAATAATTCTAAAAAAACTATTCATAATGGCAAATTATTTTCGTGTTACACATCATGTTCACGAAGGTTATTAGATGACTATTTATAACCCAAAGATTATCCTGCGCTAAAAGTCAGTGAAATTATTTGTAATAGTAGACTTGGAACGATTCAATAGGTTCATATTGGGTAGTAGGCTTTATGTATAATCCAAAGTTTATATCAGTAGTAGGAACTACAGGGTAGGTACACGGGATAGTTTAATGCAGGGACTTAAGAGCAACTAAACCACTTGAAAAGGGCTATTATAGAAATAAAAATATTCATGTCCAAATGTTTTTATTCAAACTAGTTCAATTTGATTATTTTCTGAATTAAAATTAGTTTTTTATCATATTAATATATTAAATTATTTCTTTATTAGGAATTAATGGAGATGCAGCTAACAGAATATAGACAAAATTAATATCTTAATTATGACAATAAAGAGTTTTCTATAATATTACTAGCGGCCCGGCGCGGATTCACCCGTGGTCTGTCTCGCTCCCGTGGTATAAAGCGTCATGTTATATAACCTATGACACTCCCTTTTAACGTAGCTTTCCAACAGTAAAATAATTTTTAAAATCGGTTTAGTAGATCCCGAGATTACCCCCTACAACGTCACAAACTTACAAACTTTACCTCTTTATAATATTAGTACAGATAACTCCTACCGAAGCATCTGCTTTAAACGATATTCAGTTTTTTTTTACATCCTCTTTGACGATATTTGCAGCACGCATTCTGTCAATTCTATGTCAAACGTCATAAGGTTACATTAAAAAGTTTATATTGTCCAAAGCGCTAAGGTTAGATTAGAAATAATTTTATATGATGGTTAAGTATTCTTAAATTTTCTAATTATCCTTCACACAACTTACATCTTATCGGTCACGATCATATATAATTATTTTAGGTACTTTATTTCAATACAATTGTGCCGTTGATAAGAAAATATAAAAAACATAGTGTAAAAATATCTCCGAAAATGATTCAAAATACTTCCTTTCAAAATCCATCTCTTTGTCCAACAATATGCTACAATTGGATTCGTAGGAAGTCTAAAACGTAATATAAACTAGTTTAAGAAAACCGGACACACAAACATTACATGTCTGTTTTCTATAGATTTTTACAATTATTCATATTTCATAAATACAAAAAAATCGTAACAAAAGTCCCCAAATTTTGGAAAATAAGTCACACTTCTCACCTGACAACATCAATCAATTCGATAACCTTGAAAATGTCGAAATTAAATTTCACGTTTTTACAAAGAAATCATGAGAAAAGTGTTAAGTTTTCCGATTAAATGACATCTCATACTTATCCTTTCCCGTTTTAAAATAGTTCCGACACATTTTAATAGCGCAGGCCGGCATAATAATTGTTTTAGTGAACGAAATTAATCAGTTAATCCTAAAAATGGATCCAGAACAAACAATTGACTACAAATGTGTAGAATCTTTCGATACATTGTACTATGCCGTTCATGCCGCAGCGCACGAATTATTGCCGTCCGCGTCGCCCGTGGATCGAAGTGGCGGCACCGGCGCGCTAGCCTCCGCCAGCGCGGGAACAGATGCAAAGTTAAAACCTAGCGCTAAAGGAAGGCTACCTAAAATTGAATTGCCCAAATTTGATGGAAACATAGAATTATGGCAAACGTTTTATGATACATTCTTATCACTTATACACGATAACATAAACTTGTCTGCTATCGAAAAATTCCATTACCTATTGTCTAGCCTTTCAGGATCAGCCTTGTCGGTGGCCAAGGGGGTGCCAGTAACAGCAAACAATTATAGCATAGTTTTTGATGCTCTTATTAACCGTTTTCAAAATAAACGTATATTGGCAACTAATTATTTAAATAAAATTTGTAATTATCCAACAATGAAATTTTGTAACTTAAATGAATTGAGAAACATGACTAGTGTACTATATGAATCAGCTAATGCTCTCAAGGCTATTGGTATCCCAGACTTAGGTGAATTCATTTTATTTTATTTAGCTTCATGCAACCTGGATAATGATACCCGTAAACGTTTTGAATCTCAAAACTTTGAACAACTTCCCACTTTTGAGAATTTACTAAGTTTTTTACAAAGCTATGTCAAGATATTGGAGGCAAGTGAACCTAGTGTTACACGAACACAACACATGATCAATCCGCAAAGGATTCAGCAGCGAACACCTAACTATAGAAATGCAGACACTCGTACCAGGACTTACAATCAAGAAAAACGTTCTGTGTCTTTGCCAGTTAATGCAGATACGTAGTTCCGATATTGCTTAAGGAACCTACTGACGTCTTAGGAAACTCGTATAGTTCATCCTTAAAACGTCTATTCAATCTTGAGAGACGGTTCGTTCATAATAGAGAGTTGAAAGAAAATTATATTAACTTTATGCGGGAATATTCTAATTTAGACCACATGAAACTCGTCGAGCGACCCATGCGTACCTCAAACATCATACCTCATCATTGTGTCGTGAGACCAGACAGTTCTACTACAAAGCTCAGAGTTGTATTTGATGGTAGCGCAAAGACTTTAAATGGCAAAGCACTAAATGATCTCGTTTATATTGGCCCAAAACTTCAAAATGACATAGTGGATATAGTCACAAAGTTTAGAATTCCAAAAGTTGTGTTTACAGCGGATATTTCAAAAATGTACCGAAATATTCAACTAAGACCTGAAGATCGAATCTATCAGCATATCCTATGGCGTGATTCCTCAAATGATCCTGTTAGTGAATTCGAACTTACCACGGTTACATATGGCGTGAGTAGTTCGCCTTATTTAGCCATTCGCACTTTACATCAACTAGCGGATGACCATGGAGCGCAATGGCCTCAAGCGGCTGCCATTCTTAAACACGATACATTCATGGATGATATTACTGCTGGAGCGCCTTCTTTGGAAGAAGCTGTTAAATTAAAAACAGAACTGGTTGACTTACTAGATTGTGGAAAGTTTGAGCTAAGAAAATGGAGTAGCAATTCACTAGAATTTTTATCTGAATTACCAATAGTCCACTGCCAAATACCGAAGCCCTTTTGTGATGAAAGCAATCAACATACCCTTAAAATACTTGGCATCCAGTGGGATCCCTGCCAAGATCGGTTTACTTATACAATGTCAGAATTGGACAAGAAATGTACGAAACGCATAATTTTGTCCAACATCGCTCGTATTTATGACCCTCTTGGTTGGTTGACACCAGTAGTACTTATAGCAAAGTTGTTAATGCAACAACTCTGGCGACTTCAGTTGCAATGGGATGAGCCTGTTCCTAATGAAATTCAACTACAGTGGCTAAATTTTTGTTCCGAATTACAAAATCTACATAAAGTTCAGATCCCTCGTAGAATTATTACTTCCACTACAACCAGCTTCGAACTTATTGGCTTTAGCGATGGGTCCATGAAGGCTTATGGGTGCTGTATTTATTTGCGCTCTTCAGGTTCCATCAGAACGCTCTCTCACTTGCTTATCGCCAAGTCTAGAGTCGCACCGTTGAAGTTACTAACCGTTAACCGCTTGGAACTTCTTGGCGCAGTATTGTTAGCTCGTGTCTTGAAACATATGTTTCAGTTGCTTCACCCACTAATTGCAATTTCTAAAGTGACCGCGTTCACAGACAGTAGTACTGTGTTAAGTTGGCTACATATTCCTCCATATAAGCTGAAGACGTTTGTTTCGCATCGTGTCATTAAGGTTGTTGACAATATAGGAATAGAAAACTGGCAACATGTTGCTTCGCATGACAATCCTGCAGATTTGTGTAGCCGAGGTTCGAGCTGCTCAGAAATCGTATCGTCTTCAACCTGGTGGAATGGGCCGAAATGGCTAATCAATGATGTTGAGAGTTGGCCAGTTCAAAAACAATATATATCAATGGATAACATACCAGAACTCAAGAAACCATCTAATACATCGCTTGTCCTTGTCAATTCAGAAGAGACTACCTTCATTTCAAATATGCTAGACAGAAGTTCATCGTTTTCACGTACAAGGCGCGTTATAGCTTGGTGTCTACGCTTTATTAACAACGCAAAATGCAATAAATTAGCGCGCATTACTTCTGGATTGACTACTGATGAACTAGAAGTGGCACTTCGGATACTAGTAAAAACAGAACAAACCAAAGGGTTTTGTGAAGAAATTAATTACATCAAGAGGCAGGCAAACTGTAGCCGTGCTATACAGAAACTTAATCCTTATATCGATGAAATGGGTCTTCTACGAGTAGGTGGGCGACTTAAAAACTCTTATTTACCACAAACTGCGATTAATCCTTTGCTATTACCTAAATCGTCTCGTCTGTCTTTATTGTTGATTGACTATTTTCATCGACTTTATTTACATTGTGGACCCCGTACTTTACAATCCCTGATACTGAGGAAATTTTGGATATTGGGTATCCGCAATTTGATTCGCTCGCGTTTGTCGAAATGTGTAACATGTTTCAAGGTCAATCCAAAAATTAATCATCCTTTGATGGGAGACTTACCACCTTCTAGAGTTCAACCTTCAAGATGCTTTCAAAATATCGGAATCGATTTTGCAGGACCATTTTATGTTAAGGAAAGTCGTAGACGAAACGCTCGTATTAACAAAGCATATATCTGTGTGATAGTATGTTTGGCAATTAAGGCCATACACATAGAGGTCGTTTCGGATTTGTCGACCCCTGCCTTCATCGCAGCTCTAGATCGATTCGTGTCCCGTCGTGGCCTCTGCAATCAGATCGTATCAGATTGTGGTACGAACTTTGTAGGAGCTCAGCGGTACTTGAGTGAAGTTAATCATTTTTTAGTAAATTCTCAAGAAGAAATCTGTGAGAATTTGGCAAAACGTCAAATCATTTGGAATTTTAATCCTCCCACGGGGAGTCACTTTGGTGGAATATTTGAAAGTGGTGTAAAATCAATAAAATATCACTTAAAACGTGTAGTGGGTTTACAAGTACTTACCTTCGAAGAATTGAGTACAGTAGTTACAAAAATTGAAGCTGTCCTAAATTCACGTCCACTTTGTGTGATATCTTCGGATCCTAATGAAGTTGATGTTCTGACACCTGGTCATTTTCTGACTGGAGGTCCGTTAGTGGCTCTACCTGAACCTCCATTGGAAAAAAAACACATATCTGCTCGTGAGCGATGGCAAATGGTACAAAAAATTACTCAATGTTTTTGGCGTATTTGGCAACGGGATTACCTTCATACCCTCCAGCAAAGATTAAAATGGTTCCATGATCAGGAAAATTTAAAAATTGGAGATGTAGTAGCGATTGTGGATCAAAACATTTCTCCGCTAGAATGGCGTCTAGGAAAAGTAGTTGCTATTCATCCTGGTTCGGACGGTATAGTACGTGTTGTTACACTACGCACTGAAAAGGGCATTTTAAAACGACCGGTTGTAAAAGTATGTCCCCTGCCTCTATCCGATTAAAAATAATAATAATAAAAGTAAAAAAATAAACATTGTTTACATAATAAGTTAAGTTTAGTTTTAAAAGTATAGTATAAACAATACCATTTTTTCCTTTAAGCACTAGATAGATAGATATTCTCAGTTATAATTCATATATTTTAATTTTTGTGTCCATCATTATTATTTTTTGGTAGATTTTTTCAGTGATATCCATTTAAATGGTATCACATCTGGCGTAATGCTAATTTCATATTATTATTAGAAATCCCTAAAGGTATTTCTAGAGGGGGGACATGTGTCGACCTAAATAACCTAAATTCCTTTTGTCCTTTTAAACCATTCCCTTTCCATAAACTCGGCAAAAACAAAAAAAAAAAAAAACTAAAAGAGGAAACCCCGAAGATGTCAAGAGATGGCGCCATCTGTATGCGCGGTCGACTGCCAAACGTCAATGCTGTCAAGTTAAATTCTCTCTCTCTCAACCGACCATGGACCTCTATAATAGGGGCGCGACATATTGTTCTATACGTACAATTGCTTATACAAATAGCATCCATTTTGAAGGCACACACATAAACATATATCTATCTCGTTCTTACTCAGCACTGTAACTCGCAGGAAAACAATATAACAGTATTTCAGTGCGTACATAAAGTGGAACATGAATATACGTAAATACCTAATGAGGCCGAAAATCCGCCATGTTTAGTGCACCAAATGTCATTATCAGTCAGTGCACCCGGTACTTGTCTTGTCAAAAAGTCGTGGTATAAATCAAAATAACTAATTATCTTTCAATATTTTGCTTGTGATTTAAAATAATTGAAGCCAAATATAAATAATTACGTCGCAGATATGTCCGTGTGCAGTGTAATAGGGTGCGGCATAAGAAAAACACCAAATCAGTCATCTTTAACCATACACAGGTACGCTGTAAATAACATTAAAAATATTGCTTATTGTTAATGTTTCCGGGAAAATAAAGGAAGATTTTCATTATAATTAGCAAGGTTCTTATGTGCAGTTATAGGTCATGAATGGATTTAACCTATTTAACTATATTTTTACGCTTAAATAATGTTAATTTATTAGCTGGGGTTGTACATTATTTATCGACTTTGATATCGATATAATATGATTGCTTATATAAAATTTCTTATTTTATCATGCTACCCCGCTTAAAACATACAAAAATAATAATTAAAACATATTTTATAGGATCCCAAGAAATGAGCGTATAAAGAAAAAGTGGCTGGAAGCCATTGGAATGGAAAATATAAAGCCAAATGCAAAATATATTTATATTTGCTCGCTACATTTTGATGATAAATGTTTCAACAAAACTCTGGATGTGACTCGACTACGAGATGATGCCGTGCCCTTCAAATTTGTAAGAGTAAGTTAATACTGTATATACTTTTATAGTTAGTATTGATATACTTTTTTTTAATTATATACATATTTTAATACATACATATTATTTTATAACAAAACGTGCTATAAAAGGATCAAAATTAATATACAAGTTTTGTATGGTGGGACGATGATCAGCAGGATAGTCGTTGGACTGTCGGCTTATTATATAATTCCTGCTCCGTCTTCGCAGTCGAAGGCCTAAATATGTCTTCTCGTGCCTCTCACCCTCATGGAGACTGCTCGTATAATTGAAATTTGTACTTTCACTTTTAGCCTTTGATATACTTGTTGCTGCTACCTTATTACTGACATGCTAGTTACTAGTTGTAGTCTATGTCATTCTCATTCTATATAACTATTTTAGAAAAACTTATGGGTTTTGTGGCTGTGATTCCATCCAAGAAATGTATTTGCCCAATTTGAATGATAATGTCATAATTTAAGCAAATTTTATGAAAAAAATACTGTGGACACAATTATTCTAAACTAATATTTCAATATTTTGCAGCGACATGCCAGCCAACATAAAACTGGCATATTAAAAGAAAACCAGTTGGAAACAATTCCTGTTTTGGCCGGTCCTGACACCTCTACCTTGGTATTAGCTGCACATTTAAGGACTCTGCTGTTCTTTAGCTTCAAGAGATGTTAGATTTTGTATATACAGACTCTTTATAGTGAAGCTATTGAACCTACTTAGATAAAAGTAATATGCTTTGACATCTTTAGAGGAATAAACCAAAACTGATGGTGTCACTTCTTTGAATTTTGTATTCCATGTAAAACATCTAAGGTACAAATAAAACTCATATTATAAACTTATGCCTTTATTAGTTTTACTTTAATAAAAACTATTGTAAATTCGTTAAATTTTTAATAATTAAGTGATTTTAGAGCGGAAGTCATAAGGAATGACGTTTGTAATTAAATAAATGTTCTGTAGGTGTTTTGTTTTTTTTTATCACGCGGCCCTTAATAAGTTTAAAATTTGAATCACTCTCACTTATGGTGCAGCGCACCTATCTTGAGGTGCGTTGCGGTAATGTGTTACGGACTTTAGAGTCAGCAACACAATTAAAATAGATTGTAATAGAGAGGTAAGTAGTTTAGACTACTTACCTCTCTATTACAATCTAATTAATCTGTTTTGGATATCAAAATAACAGTACGTGTTTTTCATAGGAAAAACACGTACTCTTATTTTGATATCCAAAACAGCATAGCTAGCTAGCATGCTAACGTTTTATCGCCGACATAAAGCTTCCATCCCTTTCCGGCATATACGCAAGTGCGAGCGAGACGGCAACATACGAAACGACGATAAAATTTAGCATGCTAGAGATGGGCAGATGGCACTGTACTACGCCATATGTTTATGTTTTGTGGTCACTGTGTTGTCAAACGACAACTTTATCAAATCAGTGTAGCAACTTTTAAAAATCGTCATATCGTTTACTTGATAAATTTGAAACACGAACTTGTCTTAGATTTCACACATCTAAATCAAAGTATCTTTGCACATAACAATATACTTACTTCCTATTAAAGTATAAATTCTACAAATAATTAATACTCAATAATATTGAAAATAAAATGAGCCAAGGACGTTTATCGATAAAACCTAATAACATTAAAATCTTCTGGGCAGCACTAAAACCGCCATGTTTAGTGGCCAGATGACGTCACAGTGGCACGCATTTTTTATTGACGTTTCATTTCCATAGGTTTCCTATTATATAAATAAAAATATTCATATCCAAAAGTTTTTATTCAAACTAGTTCAGTTTGATTATTTTCTGAACTAAAATTTGTTTTTTATCATATTAATATATTAAATTGTCTCTTTATTAGGAATTAATGGGGATGCAGCTAACAGAATATAGACAAAATTATTATCTTAATTATGACAATAAAGAGTTATCTATAATATTACTAGTGGCCCGGCGCGGATTCACCCGTGGTGTCCCGCTCCCGTGGTATAAATCGTCATGTTATATAGCCTATGACATTCCCTGTTAATGTAGCTTTCCAACAGTAAAATAATTTTTAAAATCGGTTTAGTAGATCCCGAGATTACCCCCTACAACCTCACAAACTTACAAACTTTACCTCTTTATAATATTAGTACAGATAACTCCGACCGAAGCATCTCCTTTAAACGATATTCAGTTTTTTTTACATCCTCTGACGATATTTGCAGCTCGCATTTTGTCAATTCTATGTCAAACGTCATAAGGTTACATTAAAAATTTATATTGTCCAAAGCGCCAATAGATTAGAAATAATTTTATATGATGGTTAAGTATTCTTAAATTTTCTAATTATCCTTCACGCAACTTACATCTTATCGGTCACGATCATATATAATTATTTTAGGTACTTTATTTCAATACAATTGTGCCGTTGATAAGAAAATATAAAAAACATAGTGTAGAAATATCTCCGAAAATGATTCAAAATATATTCTTTCAAAATCCATCTCTGTCCAACAATATGCTACAATTGGATCCATAGGAAGTCTAAAACGTAATATAAACTAGTTTAAGAAAACCGGACACACAAACATTACATGTCTGTTTTCTATAGATTTTTTCAATTATTCATATTTCATAAAAAAAAAAAAATCGTAACAAGTCCCCAAATTTTGGAAAATAAGTCACACTTCTCACCTGACAGCATCAATCAACTCGATAACCTTGAAAATGTCGAAATTAAATTTCACGTTTTTACGAAGAAATCATGAGAAAAGTGTTAAGTTTTCCGATTAAATGACATCTCATCTTATCCTTTCTCGTTTTAAAATAGTTCCGACACATTTTAATAGCGCAGACCGGCATAATTATTTTTTTTGCGAGAGCTCTAACCAGTAAAGTAATCGAAACGACACTAACAGGCGTGGGAAGCCACTGAAGCCAGTGCACCAAAATTGGTGCACTGTTTTTGGGCCGTTTTTATGCAATTGATGCGTGATCTAGACGTTTATATGATCTAAGTATTTTATATAAGATATTATATTTAAAATTTTACATGGAATAAAATAAATCGAACACAGTAAAATAACCTATCGCGTCTGCCAACATGAAAATAAAATGTAGTGAATACCGTCTATATACAATTGAGAGATTTTGAATTATAATCTACACAATTACCACATCATATTAGGGATAAATATTGTTACATAAAATTATTGAAAATTATAGACTAGTACTCTTTACAAAACATGCGCTAATCACAGAATAAATAAAAATATAACATTAATATTCAATTAAGGAAATGACCGATTGTATCGTTTAGAAATAAGAGGGTACATAAAATTAATTATTAACCTTAAAAAGAAAAATGACAACAACTATGTAACGAAGAAAATTATAAATAATCGAATACAATAAAAGAAAACTTAACATATTTGTATTGTATTCTACACATAGTCCCTCAAGACTGTAAGAAGAATACTGAGCAGGCTGAGAAGGCTGGCTACGTTTCCTCGCTGGATCGCCATACTGATCCGTTGCCTGAGGTAAGCACGACCGCGTAACGTCCTGACGGACAGAGTCGACGTTATTACGAAACGGCTGGCCCGGATCAGTCCGCCCACGGTTAGGACGGTAGGCTGGCAGGCACCGACAGACAGACACAGACGGCGGCGTCTCAGACGCCGCCAATCAAGATCTCTCCACGTCCCCGCGAGGGACGCTAGGAGACATAGCTCCCACCACAGGATAGACTAGGCGTGTTGCTGGGAAGTTTCTTTCGCCGTTTCTTCTCTCCCAGCCATAACACGTTGCGAAACGGCAGTAAGATAGCGTAGGCCACCGCGAACCACCGATCCCGGCCCGCCGTGATCCTTCCCCTCGGGCTTTATATTACCCGTCGCCCGTTCTCAATTAGTGCTTTGTGTCGCCCTATGGTGGGCATCATTAAATTCATTCCCCACTCATGGCAACAGTCCAGCCGAGGTAAAACTCCTTAGGGAGCTCCCTCGAGCAAGTTGCCCACCGGGCTCGAGCGCCTTCGCTTCGCGAAGGCACTCGCCTCAAAGGCCCCGGTAAAGTTGTAAGGTCTTCGGACCAACAACATAAAGTCAAGTCCAATAAAAAAAAACAACCTTCTGATCACCTGAAGAGTCAATGAGTCGTTTTGATAAACTTTGATAGAGGCTCATGGCCTCAGAACCCCACGGTCAAAGCGTCTCGACAGCAAACGGCACAAACATAACTCTCACTGAGGGTTGCATATTTGAACCGGCCGATCTAGACGTGTTTGGTAAATGGGATGCGGCCAACATGTCGACGCAAATCGCATCCCACACCAAAGGCTTGCCACGCTGCCAGGGAATTAGAGTCATTCTGTCGGGACGCCTACCATCGTCACGTGCAATACCGTTCGGCTCCAATAAAGCCAGCACGTTAGCGGTGGCAAGCGCCCTACGTAAGACATCATTCAAGGCGGCGTGGCGTGGCCATCTGCCGGCACTGCGGCGGCAAGAAAGACCGTGGTACGCTATGCAACTAAACAAATGTAACAGAACCTTCACTTCATTTGACGTTTTTCTTTAGGTAAGCTCCGTCTATACATTAATGGTATAAACCAATAATGACAACGGTCTGGTTGTCATGTAACTCCTGCCCTAATAAATTCATCGTCACCTGTAGGGCTATTCACAGACGCCGGGAAAGTTTCCGTGTCCGAACGCGTTTGAATCAATTTGCAATCTGACAGTATTTCAAATGAATACGTTCGAGAATGTTTCCGACAGGATTTGTTAATAGCATTTCACGTTCCGTCGAATTGCAAATTTATTTGCTCAGAAGTTTCCTGTTTCGACAAGGAAACTTTCCCGACGCTTGTGAATAACCCTACAGGAGTCCCTATGATAATAGAGTTAAACCTTACAAAGTACTTACCTACTTCAGAACTTTCACTGTCTTCTCTAAGTCTTTTATGCTTTTTATTAGAAAGCATTGTTTTCTTTGAACCTTTCTTGTCCATCATTCTGTCTTTCATAACCTTGCTAACAAATCTTTTGTGTTTGAGCATTATTGCTTCTCCCCTTGCAGTTTGTTCTTCGGTGTCTTCTATACAATATAAATATTACGGGCATGTCAGCAATATTAGGAATTGGTTTAATTTTAACCGCTATCTAAACATTGTAATCAATTTTAGTCATCTGTTTCTTTTACAATGTAAATGGTAAACAGAGTTATATAATATAACTCTGTATAAACTATATACTCTATATAACTCTGTATAAATAACTTCCATTAATCGGTTTATTTCGCAACAATCAAGACTTGGAACCGGTTTTAATTAACTGTCTCGTTCGGCGTTCGTGAGAAAGACTTACATTTTATGTTTCTCAACATAGGTTTGTGTGCAACTGACAACTTGCTGTACAACTGCCCTTTGAATGTGTGCAGCAAAAACCGTTCGAAATCGTACGGAATCCGGTTTATTCAACAATACTTATTGTTGACGACGAGAAACACTAATGTATGAAACTCACCGACCCGTCCAAACAGGCGATAAGAACATAGGTATAATTTGCTAAGCCTCGTAGATGTAGACGCGACCGTTAAACGCAGGAAAGAGACGGGTCGGACTGAGACAAATATAGTTTTATTTTGAACCGTTATTAATTTGAAATTAAATAAATAAATTATTAGAATTAAATGTATAAAATGTATAATAAGCCTTAAAACGCTAGGAAATAAATGTTATAGCGTTTGTCTTTCATTGAAAGTAGGACCCCTATTAGATCCTGGTAAATGAGACCGGGCTACGGGCGTGCAGAACGCCGCCTGGAGCCCGGGACTCAACATGAAAAGGGAACCGGGTTACAGGCGTGCAGAACGCAGTCTGGAACCCGGGACCCAAAAGGGTAGCGGAAACCGGGCTACGGGACTGCAGAACGCAACCGGAGCCCGGGATCCGTGAGGTATGCCTGCACTACTGCCTACTCCGAAAGCGAGTAGGCCATAATGATAGTGCAGGCAGAGGTCCGCGCTCGACAGCGCATGGTTTTGTAATGAGGTAAACTTTACCGGGGATTTTGGGGCGAGTGCCTTCGCGAAGCGAAGGCGCTCGAGCCCGGGGGGGCAACTTGCTCGAGGGAGCTCCCTAAGGAGTTTTACCTCGGCTGGACTGTTGCCATGAGAGGGGGATGAATTTAATGATGCCCACCATAGGGCGACACAAAGCACTAATTGAGAACGGGCGACGGGTAATATAAAGCCCGAGGGGAAGGATCCCGGCGGGCCGGGATCGGCGGTTCGCGGCGGCCTACGCTATCTTACTGCCATTTCGTAACGTGTTATGGCTGGGAGAGAAGAAACGGCGAAAGAAACTTCCCAGCAACACGCCTAGTCTATCCTGTGGGGGGGCTATGTCTCCTAACGTCCCTCGCAGGGACGTGGAGAGATCTTGATTGGCGGCGCCTGAGACGCCGCCGTCTGTGTCTGTCTGTCCGTGCCTGCCAGCCTGCCGTCCTAACCGCGGGCGGGCTGATCCGGGCCAGCCGTTTTGTGATAACGTCGACCCTGTCCGTGAGGACGTTACGCGGTCGTCGTACGAGAGCCTTTCGCCGAGGCTTATAATCGGACGCGGACACGACGAGCGGATTTCGATGATGCGGCGCGAGATCGAAATACTTACGCGAGAGCGACGTAATGTAGTTTTTGATGGAGGGAAGCTCCAGATCGCGGTGGAGGTCGACGTTACGCATATAGAGGGGAGCACCGACGGCTCTGCGCATGAATTTATTCTGCACGATTTGCAGTTTATCTAATAGGGCAGGCTTGGCATGGCCGAATACCACACTCGCGTATGTCATGATCGGGCGGATGCATGTTTTATACAGAGTAAGCTTGTGTCTGAGGGACATTTTGCTTCGTTTGTCTATCATGGGTGCTAAACGACCCATCACAAATCGCGCTCTATTTCGGACTATAGTGATATGCTCGTTGAAGCGCAAGTTCCGATCTAGGGTGACACCAAGATATTTGGTGTACTTTTCCCAGGGGATTTGTTGGTCGTAGAGCGAAATGGTTTTTAGGCGAAGGCTAGCGCGTTTGGGGGAGCGAAGCGTGCCCGGGGAAAAGAACATTGCTGCGCTTTTCTCCGGGTTTACCTCTATCCTCCATTTGCGAAACCATTCGCCTAGCTCAGTGACAGCTGCCTGCAGCCGGACGCAAGCCATTTGTCGGTTGTGATCTGATGTATAGAGTGCGGTGTCATCCACGAAGAGGGCCAACTCCACATCTGGAGTTTTTGGGATGTCGCTGGTGTACAGCGTGAAGAGTAGTGGTGACAGGGCCGAGCCCTGTGGTACACCGGCTGTGAGTGGGTGAGGGGACGAGCGCGTTCCCTCCACTCGAAAACGGAAGCTACGACCTAGGAGGAAGTCTCGCAAGATGAGCACGAGTCTGTCTGGCACACCGAACTGGTATAGCTTGTAAATCAAGCCGTCGAAGGCTTTTGCTACGTCTAGGAACAGTGCGGCTGTTCCTATAGGGCGGGGGCGATGGGCAAAGTGAGATAATATGTGCTCCGTGATGCGGTGCACCTGTTGGACGCATGAGTGTCTGGCACGGAAGCCAAATTGCTCATCGGGTATTAGATGTTTGCTGAAGGCAAAATCTCTAAGTCGAGAGAGGATGACCCTTTCGTAAAGCTTGCTGAGTGCGCTCAGTGGGCTGATTGGACGGTAGCTGGACGGTTTATTAGCCGGTTTTCTCGGCTTGTGAATACCGATGACATCTGCCTCCTTCCAGATAGCGGGAAAGGAGCAGTTTGTTATGGCGGCATTGAAGATGCTCACCAGGATTATAATTAGATGACGGTAGGCGCTTTCGCGTACATTAACATTGGCTCTGTATATTTAACAATTAAAAATAATAAAACCGCTTAATACTAATTAATAATCATTTAATTGTGTGTATTAGATATTTAAATATAATCTACAGTTATAGTGTGAATTAAAAAGTACGTTTGTTTGAAGATATTTGTCCGTCTTAATAAATTTAAAAAAATGTTTAATCTTTGAACTGTGGTTTTGTGGTAAGAAAACTTATAAACATTTCAGTGAAACAAAGTTCAGTTCCTGTGACATAATAAATTATAGATCTTGTTTAATTATATCGCTAAGAGAACTTTGTAATCAAGTGTTATCTCTAAAATAAAGGAAGATACCCACAAATATTTAACACCATTTTTATATGAATTCAATCTTGAAATACGACATTGATATTGACTGCTTATAATCTACCGTATATTTAAGACTCATTGTAGAGACATACTAAATATACTACAGAATTTCTACAAGCTTAGCAACGTGTTGGTAGTATAGCGGTTGCGCTCCGATTCACAAGCCAGTCAACACTGTGTTCGAATCCCAACTCTGGCATACAAACTTCAACGTGATATTCAAAATTTTGCTGCAAAATGAAATTTACTTGTTGCAAATCAACAATAGAGGGCACTTCTGGTATCTTAATATGTTCGAAATGCAAAGGCAATTATCATATTGCTTGCTTATTTCCCTCAGATAAGAAGAAACAATTTAGTGCTGAATTTAAAAAAGGATGGGTATGTCCAGAGTGCTCACTAAGTCAGCCTAAACAATATAAAACTGAGAATACTCCAGTCAGAATTAACTCTCAATCTTTTCAACAAAATTCGGATCAAAATATTACAATTCGTAGAGGTGGTGCTTGTGCTACGTCATCCCCGATAACCGTCGATGATGAAAACACACAATGTATCTCCGTGGATTATATTCGAGAAGTAATTGCTATTGAAATTGAAAAATTTGGTCGATCCTTGGAATTGGCAATTATGGATAAATTGTCAGCAATTTTAAGCCCTTTGAGAGAAGAAATTTCTAGTTTGAAGGAAGCTATTAATTTTGTTGACAACAAATTTGAAAGCTTCGGCAAGAGGATTGACTCTTTAGAAATAAAAATGAAATCAATTGCTTCATCTACATCTGAATTAAATGATTTGAAAAATCGACTGGACAGATTTGAAAATGATAATAATAATAAAGAACAATGGTCGAGGCGTTCTAACGTAGAGATATATGGAATCCCAGACAGGAAAAATGAAAATCTTATTAATGTGATTAAAGAAATAGCCGATCGATGTAAATTTTCCTTTAACCCTAGCACTGATATAGACTTTATAACTCGAGTTGCACCTAAAAACAAAGATAATAAACAAATTAAACCTATTGTTGTACGGTTTCTTGCTCGGTACAGGAAAGATGATTTTCTTGCCTTAGTAAGAAAATTAAAGTTAAAAACGAGTGATTTAGGATTTTCAGGATCCTCACCCATTCATTTCAATGATCACTTGACTAGTGCTAATAAAAGTTTACTAAAACGAGCAAAGGAATTAGCCAAAGAAAAGAATTTTATGTACGTTTGGGTAAAAAACTGCTCAATTGTGGTTCGTCGTTCTGACACCAGTCCTGTAATACATATTGTTGACATCAAAGATTTAAACAAAATAAAATAAGATTATTACTATATTATTATTGTATTCAAATTGTTATAAGTAGATATGAGCTGGCTTCAAAATTCTTTTTATGTTGTTTTTTGATAGGGTCAATCAGGAGTAAACATCTTTTTTATTATATTACTTTGAATCTATTATCGTCCATATCAACTTGGTTTCAAAAACTTAGAGATTATTTTAGACTTATTAGTTATAGTTATGTATTTTATATTGTTTTTTGCCATCAATGGATCTAAATCCTTCTATATATTTTCAAAATGTACGTGGCCTTCGTACAAAAACGAATGCATTTTTTAGAAACTTAATGACTGTTAATTTCGATATAATATGCCTTTGTGAAACTTGGTTATTACCTAATATACACAGTGCTGAGTTGTTTGATAATCGTTATAATGTCTTTCGTTGTGACCGTAACTATGGCCAAAGGGGTGATAAAATGGGGGGAGGAGTTCTCATTGGTGTAAAACGTGAAATTATTGTTCATTCTTCTAATGTTTTTAACATCCCAGAGTCGGCTGCTGAGGTACTTGAAGTAGTGTTGAGATTAGATACGTCAGGCTCGTGTGAGCTATTGCGTTTGTATTGTTGCTATTTTCCGCATTGTCGATTGCAACAAGATGCTATTGAGTATTTTTTCGATACTGTATCTGATACTTACACTAACAATCCAAATGATAGTATATTGATTGTCGGAGATTTCAATATACCAAGTGCACAATGGAACCCACCTGGTTGCAATCCACCTTTGACTAACTTTAACCATAGTGATAAACTAATACAATCCTTGTTTTGCTTTTTGAGTTTCACAAATCTCTTACAATTTAATTTAATCCCCAATATAAATAGCAGACAGTTAGATTTAATTATATGTAGTAGCAAATGTGTTGTAGACCGATATTGCAGTCCATTGGTTATGGAAGATTCCTATCATCCTGCTTTACATATCACACTATCTTTAGTTAGTCTTCACACCCTATGTTCCACATCGCGTCTTGTAAGAGCTTTCCGAAAAGCCAATTATACAAATGTGAACCATGAACTGGCTAAAGTTGATTGGACCAATGTCATGGACGTCAATGATATCGATGAAGCTTTAGATAATTTTTATGATATAATAAATGGAGTGATCGCAACCTGTGTTCCTTCAAGAATATGTTGTAATAATAAGTATCCATTGTGGTACTCCTTAGCTTTGAGAAAAATTATTACTGAAAAACTAAAGTATCATAAAAAATGGAAAATTTATGGCAGAATAAGTGACTACAACACTTTTTGTCTCCTGCAAGATCGAGAAAAGCGTGTCAAAAGAAAATGTTATGATTCTTTCATTTTCAATGCTGAAAGTCGCATTAAGATACAAAGTAAATACTTCTGGTCATTCGTTAAATCTAAAAAAGCTTCTTCAGACTTGCCCGATAGAATGTCGTTAGATAATCAGACTTCTTCAAATGGTAAAGAAAGTCAAAGTCAAAGTTTATTTATTTTTTAAACATGAGTATTTATATATCAGAATATGCATGATGGTATAATGCTAAATGTGCGTCATGTTTGGCCAGTTAGGCATAGAAAAATTAGAATAATAAATAATAATAATAAATGTCCCACAATAATGTCATTATAACAATTAAAATAATAATAATATTACCATACCAGCTAATTGTCAACTATTATTATTTTATTAATAAATATATATATATAAAAAAAGAAGATTAAAATTTATTTATAAAGTCCAGTAAATCATAATAGCATTTATTTAATAAAAATGTCCTTAATTTTTGTTTATATATGTCACGCTTTAAATCTCTCCAGTCTTTAGGTAATTTATTGAAAATGATTGGAGCCATACAAATTATGCTTCTGTTCATGAGTTCTGTTGGTGTTGCAGTGGACTGTAGGACTGTAGAGGGTTGGTCGCTGGTTCGGGTAACCGATTTTCCGAAATGAAAACAACCGAAAACGATGCTACGGGAGGCTTCGACTTCGTTGGCGTTGGCGGGAGGGAGCTTCTTCTTATGAACTGCGAACGAACTAAACGAACTACTCACGAACTACAAAAATGCGCCCCAAAGGCGTCCTATATTTATAGAGGCTACCTCCGCCGACCCCTCGCTTCGTCGTAACACCCCCTTTACTTTATTTCCTTAATTTTACATACATTAAGCCTTATGTTAACTTACCACTATTATACATTTTGGTACACCCTAGATCTTAGTACATTTCGAGGGTCCTTACACAGTTGTGACCCATGGTTTTTGTTAGCGGGACGTCGTAATGGGCGTTTACCTCGCCCCCCGCTTCATTAGTATAAATATAAAGCGCTGAGCGCCCTTACCATTACCTCATTACAAAAACGTGCGCTGTCGAGCGCGGACCTCTGCCTGCACCATCATTATGGCCTACTCGCGTTCGGAGTAGGCAGTAGTGCAGGCATACCTCACGGATCCCGGGCTCCGGTTGCGTTCTGCAGTCCCGTAGCCCGGTTTCCGCTACCCTTTTTGGTCCCGGGTTCCAGGCGGCGTTCTGCACGCCTGTAACCCGGTTCCCTTTACATGCTGAGTCCCGGGCTCCAGGCGGCGTTCTGCACGCCTGTAGCCCGGTCTCATTTACCGGGATCTAATAGGGTCCTACTGGTCAATAAAAGGCACAACGCTACAACATTTATTTCCTAGTGAGTTAAGGCTTATTACATTTTATATTCAATTCTTATAATTATAATTTATTTATTTAATTTCAAATTAATAACGGTTAAAAATAAACTATATCTATCTCAGTCCGACCCGTCTCTTTCCTGCGCCTAACGGTCGCGTATACATAGTCTGTGAGGCTTAGCAAATTATACCTATGTTCTTATCGCCTATTGAGACGGGTCGGTGAGTTTCATACATTGTGTTTGTCGTCGTCAACATTCTCCCGCCGTCGCGTCTCGCGATTCTCCTATGGGCAGCACGACGACTCTCTTGGTAGGCCGCCTCAGCACTCGTCCGCTGGCCGTCGTCACGTCCAGGACTCGAACCTCGCCGTCTCTGCCGGGATGCACTGCAGTCACTCGTCCTCGGGGCCATGTGTTACGGGGCAGATTTGGGTCGCAAATAATAACCAAATCGCCTACCTTAGGGTTGTCACCACTTGCGTAGGGCTCCCGCCGGTATTGTAGTAGCGGCAGGTACTCCCGCACCCACCGTCGCCAGAAGACATCGGCGAGGTACTGCGCGCGTCTCCAGTGCGCGCGCGCAGTCACGTCGCTGGCCTCGAAGTTCCCGGGGGCCGGCATGTGGCAGTTCGGCCCCAGGAGTAGCAGGTTCGGCGTGATGGCTGGGGGCTCGTCGGGACCCACGGCCACATGAGTGAGCGGCCGCGAGTTCACGGTGGCTTCGACTTCGGCGAGCAGTGTGGCGAGCGTCTCATCGCTCGGGCGCTGCTCGCGCAGGGTGACGCGCAACGCCTCTTTGACGGTGCGCACCATGCGCTCCCAGGCGCCGGCCATGAAGGGTGCCGCCGGCGGTAAGAACCGCCAGGCGATCTGCCGGCGCGACGCTTCCTCTTCGACGGCGCGCCCAGCCTCCGCGAGTTCGCGGTCGGCCGAGCGGAAACACGTAGCGTTGTCGCTCCAGAGTTCGGTGGGGACGCCGCGCCGCGCTATGAAGCGGCGCAGCGCGTTGATGGCTGAGTCAGCACTCAGCGACGCGACGACCTCGAGGTGTAGTGCCCGTGACGTCATACATGTGAATAACGCCACATATCTCTTCTCCCGGTGACGGCCCACGGTCACCTCCAGTGGGCCAAAGTAGTCTGCGCCCGTGAAGGTGAAGGGGCGCGAGTGATGCGCCAGGCGAGCTGCAGGCAGGCTCCCCGTCGATGGACTCGCTGGCTGGGCCCTCTTCAGTCGGCATTGGAGGCAGTTCCTCAACACTGCTTTGACTGAGGGCCGTATCTTCATAACCCACAGCCGCTGTCGTAGCTCGTTGACCACCATCTCGACGCCACCATGGTGTAGTTTCTCGTGTACATGTTGTATGTACAACTTTGTGTATTTATGTTTCCCGTCTAAGATGGCAGGATTGGCCATCTCGTAGCTTATTTCTTGCGCCTCGTCGATTCTTCCTCGCAGCCGCAATATGTTATGTTCGTCGGTTTCTATAGTTAAACCGGCGAGCTCTCCCTTGTTATGACGTCGACGTATCGTATCGAGCGGTTTATCGCCGAACGATTCGCGTTGTGCGAGCGCAATGAGTTTACGCTCAGACAACATTAACATTTTCCCGTTGATTTTCTTGAATTTTCTTTCAACGTTATTTTCTTTTTCGCTCCCGCCGATTTCAACGGTGGTTTGACCGGATGGCGCGAAGCTTGAAATCGCCTCCTTATAATTGGAGGTCCACCCTCGTAGTTGGAAACCCGCTCGCCGCTGTATGTTGTCAACGGCAGCTGTCATTTTCCTGGCTTCTTCAACTGTTTGAAGGCTTTGCAGATAGTCGTCCATGTAATGATTGACCACTATTGCCCTCGCCGCTTCTCTGTCTTCATTTTCAAATTCCCTTGCGTTCTTGTTTTTCACGTACAAGGCTACGCAAGGCGAAGACGTTGCACCAAAGATGAGCGACGTCATTCTATATTCCTCTGGAGGCTCGCTATCGCGGCGGTTGCCACGCCACAGAAAGCGTAATGCATCCCTGTCGGCTTCTATGATCTTCACTTGCATGAACATTTCCTTTATGTCGGCAGACACTGCCACTGGATACTGCCGGTACTTCATGATGACTCCCGGTAGTGATCGAAGAAGGTCGGGTCCAGGCAGCAACATATCGTTCAGACTTCTGCCATGATACTTGGCGGCTGCGTCGTGGACCACCCTTATTTTCTCCTTGTCTGGATTCACGACGGCGAAGTGGGGAAGATACCACGTCCTCCCGCTGGTGGGGGGAGTGGAGGCGCGCTCGGCGTAGCCTGACAACATTAAATTTTCAATTCTCTCTTCATACTTCGCTTTAAGCTCTTCATCGCGATCCAATTTTTTTTCTAAGTTCTGAAGTCTCTTCAATGCATTTTCATAATTATTTGGCATAGGTGAACTTTCATCTTTCCATAAAAGTCCCGTTTCAAATTGTCCATTTTCCAAACGACGAGTTTTCTTTTCTAATATTTCCAAGGCGCGTTGTTGCGGATCGCTAACCTGCGTTCTGGGTTCGATTCCCAGTGATTCCAACGCGAAATATTTTTTCATAATTTCTTCAAGCGGGTCGTGGTCTTCTTCCATCATGCTCAAGTGTGAGCAGAACACGACCGGCGATGTGGTTGAGGTGCGGCAGCCGTGCAGCACCCAACCCAGCTGCGTACGAGAGGCGACCGGTTGGTGACGCGGGCCTTTACGTACTTCATTTGAAATAATCAGCTCCCAATTATCTTGGCCGATTAGTATCTTCGGTGTAGCTTTTTCATAGATGAGTACATTTTCTATCTCCTGCAGATGTGCACAGCCCTGCACATCGCTCCGATGAACGGTCTGGCTGAAGAAGCTCATGTTCTTTATTGTGCGAGCGTCCCTCAGTGTGTGTTCTTCTGTTTCATATGAGCCTCTTATCCTGGCGGACACTCGCATGCTGTAGTCATGCGATGATTCTTCACCGTTGACTCCCTGCATCTTCATGGGATCCCGTGGTCCGCTAAGTCCCAGTTGCTCGGCCAGCTGCGCATCAATAATGGTCACGGTGCTGCCTTCGTCCAATAGTGCGTAGGTGTGACGACTGCCCCTCGGTCCGGTTATAGCGACCGGGGCCACCTTCAGATAGGCACGTCGTTTGTTTCTTCCATCATTGATAACGCTGTTGATCGCGGACGCTAACACTTCTCCCGCCGGTTCTGACGTCACACTCACTGCACTTGGACTTACCTCGTTAACTTCAGGTCTCCTTTGGTGATGCAGCAAGCGGTGGTGGTGTAGCGTACACCTTTCCACCCCACACGGCGGGGCGCGGCACGAAGAACGTCGATGCCTACTTCGCAGGCAGCGGAAGCACACTTTACACTTTTTGGCTAAGTCCCACCGCGCGCTCACATCCGCACCGACGAACTTGCGGCAATCGCTAAGTTTATGATCGCGTTTGCAGACTGGGCACGGTTCACTTTTTCTCATATTCACGCGTTCACTGTCGTTGTTCACTATGTGTATGTGCTCCGTCCTCCTTTTCGATCGTGCCATCTCGCTCTCGCGTTCGATCGGTGCATACGCGGCGCACTTGTCTGCCTCTTCATTCAGGAAGCTCGCAAGTTTCTTAAGTTCCGGAACCCCTTCGGTCTTCATAGCTGCATAGTCGTACCACTTGTTCCTTACGATTGGAGTCAGCTTCTCCACTGCCGCGCGTAGCATCTCTGGGCTATGTAAATACTGCGGCTTGTTCAATACTTCAATTGTTGCTACTAGGTTTGCCATCTTGTTGGCAAATAGGCACAAGTCCCGAGGGCTGTCGGTGACTCGTGTCCATGTCTTCATTTTCTCCATTTCTCCCAGCACAAGGGCATCTGGACGGCCGAACCTTCTTTCCAATGCCTTCAAAATATCTTCAGGCCCCGTCTGGGTAATCAGCAGGGCACTGACGGCCTCCAGTGCGGCTCCCCTTAGGCTTCTACGTAGGCGCGCGACGTTCTCCCCTGCTGAGAAGCTCCCTCCCGATTCCCGAAAGGCTGCCTGGAAGGACAGCCATTCGCCACTATTTCCATTAAAAGTCGGGAGTTCTTGCATGTATCGCTGCGCCTGTCTTGTGCTCGTTCGCGCCGCTTCAGTGATCGCTTCTGCCAGTGACGTCACATCCATGACGTTTGAACGTGCAGGCGGGCCTCGTTCTGAGACCCGTTGTCCGCGTGCCATATTTCCGACGTGGACGCCCTGTCCCCGTTCATTCATTCTCCCTATATCGCTGGCTAACGTCGCTGGGGCGGGGGGGGGTTCTGTGGCATGTGGTTCCTGCGTTTGCGGCAGTCTCTCGAACCACATGTCCACTCTTCTTAATGGTAGTTCGCTTTCTTCGATGACGTCATCATCGTCCGATGACTCGGCTTGTAGCCTATTTATTCTCGCTTGTTCGAGTTCAACGGCTGCCTCCAACTGTTTCAACTTCAATGCGGCTAGTCTCTCTTTGGCTTCCAGCTCGGCAAGTCGTCTGCGGGAAGTCGTGGAGCGTAGTGACTGCGGTCTTGAAGTTTCTTCTAGAGTGCATTCTTTTCTGCGAAGTATTTCGCGTAAAACTGGCGGTGGTTGTGGCTGCAAATCCGTAACAGAGACCGGCATTGTTGCTTTTACTGTCGTTGCCGACGCCGTTGGCGTTGCTTTTACGGCAGTTGCTTTTACTGTCGTTGCTTTTACGGTCGTTGCTTTTACTGAGCTAGTCTCTGTTCCGGATTCCGCCGTGACACTGCCAGTTGTCGTTGAGGTTGTTGCTACCTCTGTCGCACTCTTCTTGTTCGCCTGCGCAGCGTCCTTTTCGATTCTGCTTCTCGTATTCGGCATACTTCAGTTCTTCCAATACGGCTCGAAGCTGACCAGACGATGTTGGTGTTGCAGTGGACTGTAGGACTGTAGAGGGTTGGTCGCTGGTTCGGGTAACCGATTTTCCGAAATGAAAACAACCGAAAACGATGCTACGGGAGGCTTCGACTTCGTTGGCGTTGGCGGGAGGGAGCTTCTTCTTATGAACTGCGAACGAACTAAACGAACTACTCACGAACTACTCACGAAAATGCTACAAAAATGCGCCCCAAAGGCGTCCTATATTTATAGAGGCTACCTCCGCCGACCCCTCGCTTCGTCGTAACACCCCCTTTACTTTATTTCCTTAATTTTACATACATTAAGCCTTATGTTAACTTACCACTATTATACATTTTGGTACACCCTAGATCTTAGTACATTTCGAGGGTCCTTACACAGTTGTGACCCATGGTTTTTGTTAGCGGGACGTCGTAATGGGCGTTTACCTCGCCCCCCGCTTCATTAGTATAAATATAAAGCGCTGAGCGCCCTTACCATTACCTCATTACAAAAACGTGCGCTGTCGAGCGCGGACCTCTGCCTGCACCATCATTATGGCCTACTCGCGTTCGGAGTAGGCAGTAGTGCAGGCATACCTCACGGATCCCGGGCTCCGGTTGCGTTCTGCAGTCCCGTAGCCCGGTTTCCGCTACCCTTTTGGGTCCCGGGTTCCAGGCGGCGTTCTGCACGCCTGTAACCCGGTTCCCTTTACATGCTGAGTCCCGGGCTCCAGGCGGCGTTCTGCACGCCTGTAGCCCGGTCTCATTTACCGGGATCTAATAGGGTCCTACTGGTCAATAAAAGGCACAACGCTACAACATTTATTTCCTAGTGAGTTAAGGCTTATTACATTTTATATTCAATTCTTATAATTATAATTTATTTATTTAATTTCAAATTAATAACGGTTAAAAATAAACTATATCTATCTCAGTCCGACCCGTCTCTTTCCTGCGCCTAACGGTCGCGTATACATAGTCTGTGAGGCTTAGCAAATTATACCTATGTTCTTATCGCCTATTGAGACGGGTCGGTGAGTTTCATACATTGTGTTTGTCGTCGTCAACAAGTTCCGTTTTTGATACTTGTAGACAGAGTTTGTTCTGATCTCTGCGATTACGTGTTACTACTTGTGATAGTGTTTGGAATAAATTAGTTTGTTCTTCCTGAATCCTTTTTGTTCATTACATAAAATATTACACTTTTCGAAATATGCATTGAGCTGATCACATATATATTTTTCAAAGATTTTTGAAATGGGACTTAAAATACTGATTGGCCTATAATTTTCCATTTGTTCCCTGTTTTCTTTTTTGAACAACGGTTTTACTATTGAAATTTTTAGGTCATCTGGAAATACACCTTTGCATATACACAAATTTATTAAGTAACTTAAATGTAAAGATATTTCCTCAGCTATTGATTTCAATATTTTTGTATTTATGCCGTCATAACCCACCGTTTTTGTATTTTTTAGTGATTTTATTATTTTAACTACTTCTTGGGGTACACAAAGTGCCAAAAACATCGAATTATGTTGATTCTTTATTAATGACGTTATTTTATGGCCTCTTATTGCGGCTGGTTTAATTTTATCTACAAAATAATTATTAAATAAATCTGCAATGTCAGTCGGAATAGTAATCAATTTATTATTATGTTTAATACTAGTTATCAATTGGCGTGGTACATTATATGTTCGTTTATTTATAATTTGCCAAGTAGTTTTTGATTTGTTTTTAGATTTTTTAATATTATAATTATTTTGTGCACGTTGCGTTAACTTTATTATTTTTTTAAAGGTCTTCGTATATTTAATAAGAGTCAATTTGTTTAAATGTGTTGGTTTTTTCCTAAATTGCCATAGAAGTTGTCGCTTCTTTTTACTACATAGCTTTAAACCACGTGTAATCCATTTTGGCTTGCTTGTTGTATATATCTTTATTAGTTTATAAGGGAAACACAACTTGTAGATTAAGGTGAAATCTTCCATGAAAGTGCAGTATGCAGCGTTAGGGTCATCAATATTATATAGATTGGAAAATGATATACTGGCTAAATATTGTTTGAATTTTATTATATTTTCAACGCTATAGTCACGTACACGCTTACGCCAGTATTCAATAGCACATCTCTTTCTAACTGGAAATATCAAAAGTTGTGCTGTGTGATCTGAAAGTGCAAATTCTAGCACTTGTGACTTATAAGTATTTTTAAAATTATGAGCAAAATTGTCTAAACAAGTATGACTTTTAAGTCTAGTAGGTTGTCTGAGAGCTAGTTTTAGATTATGGCTTAAAAAAATAGATTCAAATTCTAAAGACTGGTTAGATCCATTTAAAATATCAATATTAAAGTCGCCTGCAATTACAATATTATTATATGATTTTTTTATTAGCAGTTGTAACAACAACTCAAGTCTGTCCATAAATTTAATTACTGGAATATGGTACCCTATATACACATACAATTACAATTTTATACGTGGTTAATTCTATTGCACAACATTCAAAAATACAAGCCAAAGATAACCTAGTAATTTCTTGTATTTCTTTCCATTGATGTCCATGTCTTATTAATATACATGTTCCACCTCTTTTACTCTCTGTTCTACTAAAATAAGTTGCTAGTTGATAATTTGGAATATTAACAAAATGTTCTTGACCATGTATAATAAAGTGTTCTGTTATACATACAATATCTACTGGTAATTTTTTGTCAGATAACTCATTTAAACATATTGAAAGGGCATCTGATTTCGATAACAATCCTGCTATGTTTTGGTGTAATATGCAAAGATTATTAGTCTCGAAAAAAATTTATTTCTTCTTCAGTAGAGGAGTATGTAGTGCTTTCTTTGTTATAATATTCCTGAATTTCCTTAAGTTGGTAATATAAATCTTTAATTATTGTTTTTAGGCCTGTGTTATTTATGGCACCTGTTTTTCGGCGGAACATAAAGTTATCGCACTCTAAATTACGATTTGAATCTAAGAGATAGTTATGGTTGTGTGTAATCGTTTCCAAATATAGTAAATTGTTAAATGTTTCTACTCTTGAGTTAAATAGATTGTAATAACTGCCGTATTTATACGTTGGTACACATATAATAACATTTGTGTTTTTTATAGTTTTCAACACCTCTCTTAATTTTAAAATAATTTCAAAGTAATCATTAGTCTGCTTAAAATCTTCCTCCCCGATATATATAATACAATAATCATTTAAATCAAAATGTCGAATTTTTTCTTGTATGCCGTTTATTATCTGGTTTATGCCTCCATTTGTAGTTAAATAATGACAAACATCGAATTCGGTGGAAAATCTATCTTCTGCAATGCTTAATAAGTTATTCTGTTTGTTATTGCTTAATATACATATTTTGTTTCTTTTTATTGGAAGTGTTTTATCAACACATGTTTTATCAGCAATTTGGGTTTCCGATACCGTTTTGTCTCTTGTATTCTGCAATTTTTCATGCTGGATACGGCCTTTCTGGGTAATCTGGTGTTTACGTATTTTATTAGGTGTAGTGTTAAGTGAGGCGGGGCTTGTCGTTATTTTTTTGTACATTTCATTCTTATGCATTAATTGTTCATTACATTTTATCAAATTTTGATTATCAATTGAAAGGGAATCTATTTCATTATGTGCGCATTGTAATTGCACTTTTAAGCTTTCTATTTGTGATTTAAGATTTTTAACCAAGTCATTTTCGTCTTCATCCGATAGGTCAGGCAAACTACTTGTGGTGCCATCTAGTGTTTGTTCAATATTAGTAACGTTGTCGCTGAGTATAGTAGTATCTGATACCGAGCGTGTACGACGAAATGTAATACTCTCAGATGGATCCATTTCCGTAGTCTGACGAATGAGTAATATTAGTTTTCAATATAAAATTTGTATCTCATTGTGAAAATCCTTTATTAAGCGGAAATTGAAATTAATGCTGGTCAATTTTAGAAGGGTGTAAATTTATTTTTTATAAAAAACGACGGTCACCGGTGAACTCGAACCACCGATTTCTATCTTACGTATGTGACGCTTCTACCTTTGTAACCACCACGGACTATAGGTCGTATGTCAAAATAGTTGTATACTTCAGCTGTTATAGCAGAATAGATACATCTTGTGTTCATATAGCTATATATTATTATTGTCATTGGTTGAAACTTCACATTCCACAATCACTAATCTTGTTTAATATGGAGGGTACTTCTACGCTGCATTCTGTTTAGTTTATTTGAAGTTATTTAATCCTATTAAATTTTCGAGTCAAAATAGAATTTAATGTCAAAGAATTAGTTTATTTTATTTAGGATATCACTAAATATAGATTATTAGACACTGTAATGTTATAAGGTTTTGCGTTTATGTGTAAGTTATTGTAATGTAAATATTCATCAATAGTTTTGCTATTCACTTTAATTAAGTTTAGATAACACTGTCACTAGATATTTAGAAGTTAAACTTTATAATTCAACAATGATTACGAAAGCAACTTCACTTTATCTATTTTAAAAACTTTATTAAAAGTATACACATAAGATTCTGGTGTTGCTACAACTAGCGCCACCTAGCACCTTCTGTATGTATAATATGTACTCTTTTCAATAATTTCTTCCAATCTGCTTTTGAAGCAGAGACTCAAGCGTCGAATAGTGATAGGCATATTCCTAGTGAAATTTGCCTTAATTTGTCGACTGTTGATTTGAATGTTGAAAATATATCAAAATATTTAAAAAATTTAGACCCTGATAAAGGTTGTGGGCCGGATAGTATTCCTCCAATATTTTACAAATCATGTTATAAGAATCTAGCTATACCAGTCCATCATTTATTTAAACTATCTTTAAAATTAGGTAAAGTGCCATACTTATGGAAGCAATCTTATGTTACTCCTGTATTCAAGTCAGGCGATAAGCATAACATTCAAAATTATAGACCTACATCCAAATTAAACACTCTTGCTAAGTTATTTGAGAAATTGATTTATGATGCTATTTATCCCCTTATAAGGCCTATTATCATCGAACAACAACATGGTTTTATTAATAAACGTTCGACTGAATCTAATCTTTGCGAGTTCTTACACCAGGTTTCTCGAGCAATGGATAATGGTGGTCAGGTTGATGTCATCTATACTGATTACTCTAAGGCTTTTGATAAAATTCCGCACTCCCTTCTTGTGAAAAAACTAGGCTCGATTGGAATTCATGGCGACCTATTAAGATGGATTGACTCATATTTGAGGGAACGTAGTCAAGCAGTTACTATAAAAGGTCATTGTTCCTCCTTTACACCAGTTTCCTCTGGAGTGCCGCAGGGTTCCCATCTTGGACCGTTATTATTTAATATTTTTATTAATGATATAATCAGCACTTTTAACAATAGTCATATCTTACTTTATGCTGATGATATGAAAATTTTTAGAGTTATTGCATCTAATTATGACTGTATTCCTCTCCAAGAAGATTTAAATCGTCTCTCTAATTATTGTAACAAGAACTGCTTAAAACTTAATATCAAAAAATGTAATATAATATCATTCACAAGAAGGACAAAACCAGAATTATTTCTTTATAGCTTAGACAATATTCCCCTACAACGAGTGCCTGAGGTGAGAGATTTAGGCGTATATTTAGACCAAAAACTTACAATTCAAAACAAGTTTTTAAAGCACTTAAACTACAGATGCGACCGCTTAAAGCTAACACCACCAATCATTGACTATCAATTCGTCGAACCCAAAGAGACCAGGTTAATTCAATGAACTATCCTGATAAATAGACAACATTGTAGTTTTTGTTTTTGTTTATTTAAGTATAAAACTGAAATGTGTTGTATTGTATTATTTAATTCCTTTTTTTTTATTTTACATCTAATTTTCCAATATTGCATCAAATTTATTATAATTTTCTTATAGTTGTATGAGCCAAATGCGTAACAAGAATTATTTTTTTAGTGGAAACTTAGTTGATATGTGTATTAAGTTATGTGTTTTATATTGTAAGAATTATAATTATTGTATGTTTCCCAAATAAATTAAATAAATAAATAAATAAATAGATGGGCGGGTAGAAGTTTTAAAACGCGATTGTTGATGCCATCGATCCCTGGGGCCTTTCGCGGTTTGAGAGACTTGATCAGATCTTGCACTTCTTCGACCGTGACCGTGTCGAGTGTGGTTTCCGCTGGTAAGGAGGATCTATAATTATTGTAGAGCATTGAAGCTCTAGACTCTGAGCAAGGCACTCGGCCTTCTCCTCGTCATCGAACGCCTCGGTGTTGTCGGCTCTTTCTAGCGCGGGTATGACAGTAAGGGTGTCTGATCTGAGAGCTCTAGCCAGCTTCCAGTACGCCTGGTGAGTTGGTTCGATATCCCTCAACGTTCTGTCCCAACGTTGTTCCCTGACTTCCCGGATACGTAGTTTAACCTCGCGCTCTAGTTCGCGGAGTCGGACTCTATTATCCTCGGTGCGATATCTGTCGTGAGCTCTGGAGGCGGCTCTCTTTTCCCTCAGCAGTACCCTCACCTCGTCCGGCAGGCATAAGTGGCGGTCATCCTCCACTGGCACCTGCCTGGCCGAGTAATGCTAGGTCGAGAATGTTTGGGGTCCCCCAGTCGCGGTTGGGGGGGTATCTTGTGGGGGTCAAGGGAGTTAGTATATCAAACAAAAGACTGTCTGATATATTTATGAGTGCTCTGCCATTGGGGTTAGTGGTATTGCAGTTCCACTGCTCGTGTTTGCAATTCAGATCCCCGGCTATTATAACAGCCGGGCCTAAGTTGAATAGGGCTTCTAGGTCTTTCTTATTAAGGGGTTTTTGGCATGCGAGGTATGCTGAGACTATGACTAGGGGTTGGTGGCCAGTCATTGCTAGTCTGCAGGCGGATACCTCCATACCTTCTAATAGGGGGGTGACTAGGGGCATGCAATGTAGAGATCTTCTGAAATAGATCAGGGTGCCGCCACCACGGCCTATCCTGTCATGTCTAGTGACCCGATAGTTAGAGATCTTTGGATCTCTATCACTCGGTTTCAGGAAGGTCTCCTGCACTAGTAGTATATCTACTTGATTGGTAACCAGGAAGTCATGGACCAAGTCGCGCTGGTTTCGAAGGCCGTTGGCGTTATAAGTCGCCAGAGTCAATGAGCGTGGTTTATTCCTACCTACATGCGCCATTTGTTACCGGTAACAAAATTTTAACTAGGTTGTTTAGTTATAACGACCTAAGTATCTGGAGGAGGTACGCGTGATCCATTTCGATCACGAGTTGATCCCGGAGGGAGGGTTGACTTGACTCTGAAACTTGTCTCAGTTTCCGAGCCAAGAGTTGGACCTCTTCTAGGTCGAAGGGCAAGTTCTTGGCGAATTTAGTCGCCAAGGCTAAGTCCTCCGCTATAGAGTGGTGTGCTGACGGCCCAGAAGGTGCTTTCGAAATGGGGGCGGGGGCGGGGGTGGCCGGGAGTAAGCCGGCCGTAGCTGGGGCGCGCGCCCTTAACGGTGGGAACGCTTCCATCGCGGGAAGACCCGTCCAGTGGTTTACCACTGGAAGGGGGGCCGCCACGAATGCGGGTTTGTTCGGCACTTTCTTAGTGCCTTTTTGGGCATTGTCCTTTCCGACCTTACGTTTGGGTCGGGGGGCGGCAGGGCAGCCTCTGTAGTTTGCGGGGTGACCCGCTTTGCCGCAGAGGATGCAGCTCGGTGGCTCCGGGGAGTCCCGGGTGCGAGTGCACTCCGGGGTCCCGTGGTCCCCCAGGCACTTGACGCACCTGGGACGGGATTGACAATGTAGGGCAGAGTGCCCATAAAGTTGGCAGCGATGACACTGCCGCAATGCATGTTTTTCGTGTGGACGTTCCACACGAAGGCCAGAGAGGCCACAGACCTTCTGAAGTTCGAAGATCTTTTTCCCCTCTGGGGAGAGGTCAAGGACAACCAATACCAGGTTTAGAGGCGACTTTGTGGCGTCGCCTCTGTGCATACGGTGCACTTCGTGCACCGGTAGCGCTTGAGATTTAAGGTCCTCGAGAATGTAGGAACACTCGATTTCCTGTGGGAGTCCGCGGATTACAGCCCGAAGGCGTTTTTCTTCCGGCAAGGCATAAGTATAGTAACCGATTTTACGGTCACATAATAGAGATGTTAGGGCGCGGTGGTCACTTGAAGACGTGACCATAACTTTGATGCCGTGTTGGGTATCACGGGCTTCTTTAATAGAAATTGCCTTACCTGGCAGTTCCGAAGCGAGTTGGAGCCAGTGGGCTTTTTCGCGGATAACTAGGGGTGGCGGTGGGCGCTGGGAAGGTGGCCCAGGGCGGCTGGAGGGTGCCGCTGTCGGTTTGCTGCCCGCAGTGGGTGCGGGGTTGGGGGGGACCTCCCTCTGGGTCTTACGCTTTTTCGAGCGATTGACGGTTATAAAACCGTCATCGTCTTCGCGGTCAAGGGGGATGTTCGCGGGAGGCGCGACATCCATGGGGGTTAATTCATCAGCCAGTGAGAGAGGGGCATCCCTGAGGTATTGCGGACCTTCAGGGGACAAGTCGATTTCTCGACGAGAATCGATTACTCGGTGGATAGGAGATCGCGAACGTGATGTCGCTGAACTCGCGGAGCTCGAACGCGGTTGTCCCGACGCGGAACCGCGGGAATACGAGGCGCGCGATTTTGGTGCCACACGGTGCGTATCGCTGAGCGGGGGTGCGGGCGGCGGGCGAACCGGTAACGTAGCGGGTACGGACGCGGGGGGGGGCGAGCGCTATGGCGGAGCGCAGGTAGTCCGCGGTAAGCGCGGCGGCGGGGGTCGCGGGGGGTGCGATGGTCGCGGCAGACGCGGGCGCGGGGAGGGGGGCCTGCCCGGGGGCCCCTTGCAGGTGTATCGGTTTCTCGGAATTAAGTTCCGAGATAACGGACGCAATTGATTGGGACTCTGCAGTCCCCAAAAATTGATTTAGTACCTGAGGGAATTGCTGCCGTAAAAACGACAGCAAACCCTCCAACGGCGATGGAGAAGACTCCACGCCGTCCATTGTCCCTAAAGGGGACGAACGATTTGGTGGAAAAACCACCTGATGATGCACTTTTCACTGCACTGTCACAGAAAAAACACAAATCGACCGTGTGAGCGAACGAACACGAATAACGGACTGCCGAGGCGGAACGGGAGACGTGCGCGCGCGACGAACGACAGCGAGCGAATGGTAACTGTAAGAGCGCTCAGCGCTTTATATTTATAGTAATGAAGCGGGGGGCGAGGAAAATGCCCATAACGACGTCCCGCTAACAAAAACCATGGGTCATAACTATGTAAGGGCCCTCAGGATAGGCTAGGATCTAGGGTGTACCAAAATGTAAAATAGTAATAAGTTAGAATAAGGCTTGGTATATGTAATATTGAGGAAATAAAGTAAAAGGGGTGTTACAACGAAGCGAGGGGTCGGCGGAGGCGGCTTCTATAAATATGAGACGCCTTGAAGGCGCATTTGTAGTACGTTTTAGTTCGATAGTTCGTTAGTTCGTAGTTCGTAGATAAGCCAAGGAAGAAGCTCCCTCCCGCCGACGCCAACGAAGTTGCAAGCCTCCCGTAACATCGTTTTCGGTGGTTTCATTTCGGAAGCTCAGTTACCCGAACCAGCGACCAACCCTCTACAGTCCAACAGTCCACTGCAACACCAACACTTATTTAGCGAAGTTTTCTTACCAAAAATCGTTTGATTGAGGTTATAGTTCTCAGCCTTGGCGACTATTACTTTACATACATACATACATAACTTCACGCCAGTTCCCTTGCGGGGTAGGCACGAACAACAGAGCGCCATTGAGGCCTATTCTTACATACCTCACTTGCTTCTTTGACATTCATAACTCTTGTCATGCACGCTCGTCTGTTCTTAAGGCTTCTGCTAGTACACGTTCAATTTGATCATGGAAGATGTGTCGTGGCCTTCCACGACTTCTGCTATATATAAATAATAGTGCAACATCCGTCCGTCCTAGGGTGCAGTTGAAAACCAGCGTCAGGCACCTGTTTGCCTGGCAAATGCTGAACTGCACCTATTTGGTACCATTGCGAGACTTTTTGGTATATATCAACGTACAATTCATTCATTGCCATATGTCTCGTTGTGTGATGACCAAATAAAGGTTTTTTCTTTTTTTCTGTCTTTTCCTTATGGAATCGTAAAGTATACATTTGATCATGTGATGATCTTTAGCAAGGTTGTTGTGCATGAGCCAAAGAAGGTTTCTGAGTCGGTTCACATTTGGACTCGGTAGGTGGCGCTGCTGTCGGCATATCGATGAAGCTTTTCCGGGCAGGACAACGTCTGCCGGGACAGCTAGTTAAGAATAAATATCTCGTGTCATGATGTTTGTGGTCGCACTCCTCCGAAACGCCTTAACCGATTTTAATGTCATTTTTGTTTATTTGGTATGTATGAGATGATATATGTGGTATAAAGTAAGTTTCAATCTTCTATGGTGAATGAATGAATGAATAATTTATTGCTAAAATGTATATACACCAGATGTTACAATATGCGTTGTTTCAATACATTTTGCCTTATTAGGCGTGCAATGTCTGAATACAAGTCAGAAATATAAAACTAAATTCCATAAAAAAATGGTGTTTTTAATTTTTATGGCATAACAATGTTTACCGGGTCATCTATTAATATTATAACACTAGCTGTGCCTGCAACGTCGTCCGCGTGGAATTTGTTTTCAAAACCCCCCGATTTTGTAACATTCTTCATTGGTGCTCCGCTCCTATTGATCTTAGCGTGATGATATATAGCCTATAGCCTTCTTTGATAAATAGGCTTACCGGTTCTAATTGTGAATCTAAACTATCCCGGGACCCACTCAAACACACACACAAAATTTTATCAAAATCGCTCCAGGTGATTAGTAGGATTCTAGAACCCGATCTCAGCGCCACCTACCGGTTCTAATTGTGAATCTAAACTATCCCGGGACCCACTCAAACACACAAAATTTCATCAAAATCGCTCCTGGTGATTAGGAGGATTCTAGAACCCGATCTCAGCGCCACCTACCGGTTCCAATTGCAAATCTAAACTATCCGGGAACCCACTCAAACACATAAAAACAAAATCACTCCCGGTGATTAGGAGGATTCTAGAACCCGATCTCAGCGCCACCTATCGGTACTTTTTGCGAATATAAACCATCCGGGAACCCACTCAAACACACAAAAACAAAATCACCAAAATCGCTCCAGGTGATAAGGAGAATTGTAGAACTTGATCTCAGCGCCACCTACCGGTTGCAATTGTGGATCTAAACCATCCCGAGACCCACTCAAACACACACACAAAATTTCATCAAAATCGGTAAAGTCGTTTTCAAGTTAACGGCATGTTTAGAATTTTATAATATTAAAGATTATAGATTTTCCCGCATGTTTAATTTAGATATAGAGGGTTCAGAAGATATAAAGTCCTACTTCTGCGAAAATGAAATGAAGGACACAGCTCGTAACTCAATAAAAATATAACTGTTTTGCATTCCAACAAAACAGGTATTATGTGTAGACTGAGACACACAGTGTTGTTAGAAGAAAGCATGTAATAATTTGCCACTATTTAATATCTATAGTATAATTACTCACCAATTTCATCATGATTTTATACCTTTCTCTTTTACTCACCAGCATGACATCTCTTTCCTTGATGTGACAGATTTGAGATAGCTGTCAATTCATATGGTCTTCAGCACACCAGCAAGAAACTTGCTGCAACACTGTGTGTCTCAGTCAAAACATAATACCTGTGTTGTTGGAATGCAAAACAGTTATATTATGTGTCTCTGTCAACACACAGTGTTGTTAGAAGACCTGTTTGTTATCTGCTGGTGAAAACACAAGTAATACAATGCATATGATGATTAGAGATTTAAAATATTTCTCAAAGTATATCCGATTTACTTTAAGAATTTTAATTTGTCTGTGAAGGAAAATAAAAAATTAATACTAATAACCTCACAATTTATCAATTTCCAACAATATTGATTTATATTATTATATGGATAATAGTCTCTCCCTGTCTCCCTAGGTTTGCTGGAAGAAAACTCTCTTTGGAGTTGTTAATCTTGTTTTGGTACATCACCACTCTCTGTAGTTTTATATGTAACTACTTTGTGTACAATAAAGAAAGAAAAAAAATAATCCTCCTATCTGAAATCAATTATTATTTTAAAGAAAATGTCGATTAGATGATAAGATCTCAAGGTTCCTGGGTAAAGAACTTATCTTATGAATCTTCCATTAAAAATGGAAAACCTAAAGGTAAACATAACTAAAGAGCCTTAATAACAACTAAAATTAGCTTTTAGCTAATCTTGACTAGGTCTGATATCATTAATAGAAATATCTGTATGTTTCAATACTTATAAGATTCCTCTAATATCTCTTGTACTGGTCATTTTACAACTAACATTTTGTATCAACATCTAGCTAATAGATATATATGTAGAGTAGTATTAATCTCTCCCCCCCCCCTTTTTTTTATAGAGTACTATATTGTATATTTACAAAAAATATTATATACAATGTCTCTGACAACAGTAATTATTGTTCTTTAAGCAATTTTTATCTTTCAAGATAATGATAGAAATGTATAAACTTGTACTCATTCTCTATCTAGGCTTTTTGACCTTTCAGATACTGTTATAAAATGTTTAACGTGTGTTACAGGACAAAACAATAATTTCGGAGTTTCCGTAACATCCAGCTAGACTGCTTATTATTTTATTTATAATCTTGTTATTAAACAAAGTTGTGGGATTGTCTGGGGATGCCCTGGTGTCAACAGATCATAGATTCTACAGCCTGAGGCAAGTAATAGTAGTGACTATCCAGCTACTAATATTTATTTATTACATATCCAACAGCTATATTTATAACTTAAAACAATCAACTCTGTTTAATATGAATGTAGCCAATTACTGGATACTTCACGCTTTACAGTGTATTTGTACAAGACCAAGACCGCAATAAAGAGTTTTGTTTATGTTAAGCTCTATATAAATGTAGTATATTTAAAAAAATAAAATAATGTAAAGTAATGTAAAAATAAAAAATGTAGAATAATGTAAAATAATGCCTGCTGTAGCGTCCCCTATATAGTATATGTTGTAGATAAGTAACTAAAAAATAATATTTAATAAATATACAGATATTCATATTATATATATTTATAATATTCATATATATAATGCAGTAATACATGTTACACAAACTAAAAATTAAACTATACAGACAGAGGCGTGGATATTTATGGTGCCTAATAAACAGTTAAAAATATTAGCCCAATTTTTCTAGTATCTTTGATTTATAAATTAATTTTGAATGATAGAAAATATCTATATCATTATATTTGTTGTTATAAGTGGCAGTAAGACGAGCAAGCACTTCATTTAAGCCATAATTAGTTCTTCTACAGGGCACGTGAAACAATTTGTTGTGGCTAGAGCGTGTTTTGAGATTTGGCACTGCCAGCGATATAGATGAGGTGAGAGTAGGACAGTCTAAACGAGAATTTACGATATCGTAAAGGAAAGACATGTCAAGAAGCTGTCTTCTATTTGTAAGGCTTGTGATGTTATAAAATTGGCAGGCTTCTTCGTACGTAGCAAAAGAGTTCTTGCTTTTGTAATTGAGATATTTTATAAACAGTTGTTGGATTCTTTCAATCTGATTTATATATATAGCGTACTGTGGTGACCAGATGCTACAACTGAACTCGAGCAAACTGCGAATATATGCAAAAAACACTGATTTTAAGCATGTGACATTGAAAAAAAAAAGAACACGTTCGTTTTATAAATCCGAGATTTCGATATATTAAGTTTATGTGTTTGTCAATAATCATTTTGCTGTCCAAAACAATGCCAAGGTCTCGGACTTCATTAACACGCTTAAGAGGTTGATTGTTGATGGTGTAGTTAAATAATATGGATTTAGTTTTACGGGTAAAAGTTATTTGTGAACATTTATCAATATTTATGCTTATTCTGTTTAGCTCATAATATTGTGATAATCGGTGAATATCCCTTTGTAAATTGAGACAGTCATTGACAGAATTAACAGATAAAAATACTTTTTTATCGTCTGCGTATAGAAGATGTTTGGCATATTGGAAACAGCTATATATATCATACAGGTAAGCATTATAAAAAAGTGGTCCTAAGTGCGATCCTTGAGGTACTCCAGAAGGAATCGGTGTAAATTCAGATCTACTCCCACCAATCACCACTGCTTGGCGCCTATTAGTTATATAAGATTTTATCCAACGGAATAAATCTCCTTGAATACCTAACGTATACAACTTGTTTAACAGTATGACGTGGTCTACTCGATCGAAGGCTTTTTCAAAATCAGTGTAAATCACGTCAACTTGTGATTTATTCTCCATATTCCTTAGCACGTAATTAGTGAACTCTCCCAAATTAGTATTTACAGATCGGTTTTTAAAAAAACCATGTTGATTAATCGAGACATTATTAGCAATTGTAGAGTATAGTACATCATAAATAAGCTTTTCAAACAGTTTTGAAATAGTATTTAAGATTGAAATAGGGCGATAATTTTGAATGTTTAATTTGGATCCTTTCTTATGTATCGGAACTATATGCGCTTCTTTCCATATACCAGGAAATATCCCTTCTTTAACTGATCTATTAAATAAAATTTTAAGTGGATTGAATAATGTTTTAGCGCAATTCACTAAAAATATAGGTGGTATTTTGTCACTTCCAGGACCTTTATTCACATTTAGCTTTCGAATTGATTTTAATATAATGTCACTATCAAAACTAATCGAGTGTATACAATCTTGATTTGTACTGGGAAGAGCACTAAACGTTAAATTTGGACAAGTGGCCGAATAAAGACGCCATTGAAAAAATTGTTGAAACCTTTACATATATCAAAACATGTATCGTATTTTATATCACCATTACATAGAGTTTTAGGATATCGGCTATGGTTACCGCCTTTCATTTTTTTGATAAAGCTCCAAAGCTTTTTCGGGTCTTTCTTAATCCATTTTTGACTTAGCTCTATATGCTCTTTAAAATATATGTCTTCCAACTTTTTTTGTCTAGATCTTAGCAAACAGAACTCGTCATAGTCCCTGGTATTACCAAATTTCTTCCACCGTTTATGTACTTTGTGCTTTTCAGATATGATTTTTAAGAGAGGAGCTTTGTACCAAACCGGGTAGGTCTGGTGGTTATTCTTTTTAATAGGAACATACAGATGTACGCAATCATTTAATATAGCATAAAATTCAGAAACAGCGTCTTCTAAAGGTATGTTGTTTAATATACGTTCCCATTCAACTTTAGACAATCTCTCATTTATTAGTGTATAATTGGCTTTATGAAATTGATAAGTTATCTTTGCGCAATATTCAAGTGGTGCAACAAATATGTCCCGAGTTTCTAATTCTAAGGATGGGTGGAAAACGTCCTCTTTTAAAATGGGATTCTTTGATAAACCTAAATTAAGATAGAAATTTGAGAATACTAAGTCCAAAATATTACCACTCGGATTATTAAATTTGTTATATTGATCAAGTCCTAAAACTTTAAACTCATCTAATAATTGACCAGCAGCTACTTGAGTACTTTGATACCCTTTGCGATTAATGATAGGAGATGGTTGAAACCAGTCGATAATCGGTAAGTTAAAATCTCCAATAATTAAGAAGTGATCATTAGGCTTACTATTAACAACGTTTTTAACCGAATCAAGAATTCTTTTTATAAAAGAATCCTGATCCGGCTTTCCTCCGACAATATAGGCCACACATATATTCAAATCAAATTGCAAATTGAGAGATGCCTTAGGGATAGTGATCCATATCGATTCTGAAGGAGCGCAAGACCACTCGGGCCTCGACATTGCATTTAAAGAGCGCTTGCTGCAAATCATTACTCCCCCGCCTTTTGATTTGTTCTGCCTATCATATCGAAATACCTCAAAATTATTAGTGTCACATAGTTCTGAATCATTAATGTGCTCGTGAAGCCATGTCTCAGTTATAAGATAGATGTCTTTGTTTGCCATGCTGATATTACGGTAAAACTCAATTGTTTTCGTTCTTAAACCACGACAATTCTGATAATAAAATGTAAGATTATTTAGAATCATTATTGTAAATAGTTATGTATGTTAAAATGTCAATAATTATATTGTTATAATGTATAATCAGAACCATGTGTAACGTAATATCTAATATATAAAGTGTAATATATAATATATATAAAGTATTATATAATATATAAAATATGATATATAAATATATAAAACTAGTAACAGTAATTGTATATAAAGGAACTGGCCTTAGTGAAAAATTATGTGAAAATATACGTGATGTCGATATATAGTAATTTTTGTATATATATATGACAACTACAGCAGGTTTTACAATAAGCTTGTAACTAAACGTTTTAACAATAAGAAGTTGAGTAGAAAACTTAACACGAAGAAAATAGTTTAGTAACACAAATAAGTTATTAGTGTAATGGAAAATATTTGCATGAAATTTATTACAATTCAACTTCGGTCTGAACGAAAAATTTGAAAAATTAACAGTTATATTATTATTATTAATAGTTACATAAGCCATGACTGAAGTATACGTGTCGATAAGTCGTGTCGATTTGTTATAAGAGGAAAAAAAAAAATTATTTAAGGTATTTAAAAAATCTATACTTTTTATACGTATAGCCTCTGACGTTGTATTTCTTCGTAAGTATATCTGTCCAAATTTAACCCACACAAATTCGTATTTTTTATCTTTGGCGAAATGTCTTGTTGCGGCATGTATTCTTTTAGTTTCTGGTGATAAATGTTCCGACAGATAAACTAAATGACACTCCTCTTGATATCCTAGATGTTTAGTGCTTAGGTGATCTTTAGGGTGATCTTTATTAAATCGATGAGCTGCTGACAACAAGCTGTCTCTGAGGCGGGGAGAGGCTAGTGTTACGAGAATATTCCGGGGGCGCTTTGAGTTTGGATTAACCTTCGAGATTCGTCTACAACATAGAATCTCAGAATTAGATATAGACGTTTTAAGGGTCTCGCAAATCTTATTAAAAATGTTGAGAACGTTTTCGTTTCGATTTTCGGGCACGCAGTGAATTTCTATGTTTCTGTCTCGAGACAGTTTATCCACGGCTTCCAGTCGGTACTTCATTTCATTAATTTCTTTTTGTAATAACAAATCTTTTTCTTCTAATCGTTTTATTATTTCGTCTATTTCCTTGATCTTCGTTTTATTTTCACGTATTTCTTCCATTAAATAATCGGTTGTGCAAGTAAATTCGTTCTTCAGTTGACCAATGGCCGTATTTATTTCAGTAGAAATCATCTCCTTCACTTCACTAGCGATGGTAGATTTAATGTTAGTAAGAAGCTGAGTAGACATTGCAGAAAATTTCTTGTCAAATAAAGAGCTAATATCTTCAAGTGTCACCGATAAAGATGTTTGGAGATGACAAACTCTTTTCGATGCAAGACAAATTAGTAGTTGTGTTAAATGTATCCCCTGTCTCCATGGATTCGTTTAAGATGTATTCCTGAGATTTCCTTACGGGTGTATTTTCCTTTCGAACTCCGCGACGTTGGTTGACATTAACACATGAAGGGCATTGATACGTATTTTTCTGATTTTCTGACGCGTCTCGAAATGCCAGTGTAGTAATATTTAAGCACTTGTAATGATAACTTCCTTTACAACTTTTACAATTAAGAGCATCTCCGGGGTCAATTAATCCATTACAAGCTAAACACTTCATACTGTGGAGAACAAAATATATACTCTTCAGATATTTAGTATTTGTTAAAATAATAAACAAAATTAATTAATCTTTCTAGCTTAAACTGCAGTACTTGTCCTTTGATTTCTCTCCTCAATCTCTCTCGATCCTGGGCCAAAAATTTTTCTGATTGATGATCCTTGTATAGCTGGAAACAGCGCAACCCTCCACACTTGAAAAGTGGTAGGTGACTCGATGGGAAGTGGGTCAAAATTTGCTCCAAAGAAGAACCCAAACAGAGTTAATTTTAATTAGGAATTTTAATTTTATGCCGGTACTTAATTTTGGTTTTCGTCCTGTATATTTTTCGATCCTGGGCCAAAAAATTTTCTGATTTATAATCTTTGTAGAGCTTGGGATTGCGCACATTTATACACTGAATATATACAATTATATGAAATTATATATACTTATATATATATATATATATATATATATATATATATATATATATATATATATATATATATATATATATATATATATATATATATATATAATTTTATTTATTTATTTTAATTTTGTCAAATAGAAATGCTAATATTCTAGACAAATAGCATTTCAAATTTCTGGTTTAACAAGTGAAATGGTCTTAAGTATTTGATGATCATTTTACATCTCTGATAATGTTATTATATGATAGATAGAAAACACTTTAATTTACACCATTTCAAAAAACTTAAAAACTAGTAATATATGTTAGCCTTTTAAAATTTATTTTTGGCATTGTCTATTGTAGATATATAGTAATTGCAGTGGTAAGTATTATTAAGTAGGTGTCTGCCAACTACTTTGATAAGTCTTGCCATTTGTGATTCAGTAAGAGACTTGATCATTCAAACTCTAACTTTCTAAGCAAAAAGGGGCAATCTGTCTGTCTGTCCGTCTACTGAGATCTTCCTCCTGTCTTAAATGAGAATTGTTAATAATCTTTGCTTTCAAGTTTGGCCTCCGAAAGCCCTTGGTCTATTCTGGTATTAATAAAAGGAAATTTCCTTTAACCTGGTTCAAGTAAGACAGTATTCTATTAGGCTGGGTGGGGAAAAATGCCAAGCCCAGCCGAAAGTCTCATTTCTACCGAATACATTGTAGAAAAATGAGCACACCTGTCTGGGGCCACTCATCACATACTTTGATGAAAATAAGTTCATGCCCTGGACACTCCAAATTTTGAACATAGCCTCCATGGCCTGGAGCAGAAGAAGCCACTTCAGAACTTTAGGACCATTTGACATCTGGCTTCTTGTTCAGTTTAGCTTCCCCGAGAGCTAAGTGGCAGAGAAAGAGAGTTACGCTCCATTGTTCTGTGAGATTCGACAATCTGGTAAGCATCTTTATTTATTTACTTTTTTTAGGTCAAGGGATTACGTCCTTTTCTCACCATGTATTACAATATGCACCTCTTTGAGTCATACACTGACTATTTATTGTTACAAACATAGTATACATCTCTTTCCTCTTTGAACTCCAAGAAATTGATTACAGGCCCACTTTCCAATCAGTGAGCAAATCGTGTTTAGCTGAGCACTTCAACCTGAATTTGAGGTCGAAAGACTGAATAATACACTTATTTGAGCACTGGTTCTGAGCCCTGCTCTCCTTTGATCAACTTTATTTCAGGTCTTGCTAAACAGTAGGGTTAGATATTCCCTCTTGGCCTGCTCTGTTTGAATAATTTTAGGAACATTTGCACACAGTGGTTGTGAAGTCAATTCTTTAAAATTGCATAGTATGCAAAATCTCAATTTAGTCATAACCCCTTTAGGAGTAGTAATATGTCTACTCCAAATTTTTGAAATCAGAACTGTTATTTTTAGTTATGATTTTTACGACAATTTCACTCTGTCTCGCCTGGTGTCCCAGACAGTTATAACAATAGGAAAACAGACCTTAGACATTGGAGTGGAGCAAATAATTTGATCACACCTGAGATTTAATGCTCACATGATGGCGATTGTAAGATAGACTTTTTGATAACTTATATGCCATCCTCGTATTGAACATTCTCAGAGTTTCTGCAACCTGAGAATCAAGGACCTTCCGTCCTGACTGATTCTAGAGTAACTGGATATGGTGTCTATAGGATTTCTGCAATCCAATTTGCTATAATAGCAAATATTTTTGTGCCAAATGTTAAGCCACAAAGCAAGAGCAATAAAGAGGGGAGTTTCCAGTCTTTAAACATCAATTGAGATACTTCTTATCATCTTACAGAATGTCACAGTCTCATAGCATAGACACTTATGATATTATAAGTTTGTATAAATAAGGTTTAAAATTAGTATACAAATAGACCACTACTTTGCTGTCTTAAGATTAATCAAACTATCTCTTATGTTATTATAATAGTAAGATGATAAGCTGTTGTTTTAACCCCTGCTCTCTTATATGTAATTAATACAATTACTTATTGTAATGTGTAACTAAATGTTTGCTGGAAATCTTGCTATAAACCACTCGGAGGAATGTCCGGATGAGGTTTAGCTATTGGTAAGTGAAAATATGCCTGTTGAATGTTTGTTGTCACTAACCAATGTGTCTTAACTTTAATTAATCTCTTTATTTGTAATATAAAATGTTTTACAATATATTACATATGAATTGAGACCTCTGAGGTCCAAGAGGGCAGAAATCAACATCTGACTTCTTTATCAAAAACCATCTGAATGCAGCTCTTTGGATGGAGTCTGTTATATTCACTACTTTTAATAGGTGAACTATCTCTTTTCTCATTATGTGTATTATGTAGTCTAAACAATTTACACTAAGATTTATAGGCTTGGCTGTATAATTAGTAAGGCTTAGATCACTTGTCATATAAGACATTAGATGTGTTACTTTTTAACTTAAAGTACGTACTTGTCTTTAAATTTTAATCACCCTTGTAAGCCACTCAATGATGCTTTAATAAGTTGTACAACATCAGGACAACAATATAGTCTTGACTACAAATAATTTGCAATGTAGTCTCTAATATTTAATTATGGGACATTGGTCCCACTGACTTAGTAATCCTGTCAATGAGTAATGTAAAAATTACTAGGCTTTGGTGAAAATCAGTTGTGGTGCCTCCTGTGAGGACTTAATTTACAAGCCCTCGTTTACGAGACCAATGTTCAGGTGGGTTATAGTCACATGGCACACCTATGTACCATGAACAGATCCAAACTTTCTTTAATATAGGTTAGAAGGCTATAACCACCCAAAGTTATCTTTATATCTCAAATAATAAATAAATGGGCCGACTATCTATACACACCCCAGTGTTTTATCACTGAATTAAAGAAGCTGTTCAACTTCAGCCAGCAGCAGCTGGATGTTTATCCAGCTATAGCGTTTGTTCAGAAATTGTCATTGTTCTAGAATATTATAAAAAACAAATTTGTCCACAATGGTTCTGCACCGATAAGTGGTCTTCTTTTATAGTGAAATGACAAATGTTATGTCTTAGTACAACACTATTAGCAAGACAAGTTTGTGATAAATGTCCTTTCAATCATATTAATCAAAAATCAATTTAATTTTTGACACTAACTCTTGGTTAGCTTAAGTAAACAACCGGTTTACTAACCTCGGTGTTTTATTTCCCCTACTGAGATTTTCAGTTAGGTGTTAAAACAAGTTCAATCCTGTTTGAAAACTCGTAATTGTACTTACATCTCATGTTCAGTAGAATAAGGCAAGGTAAATCTATAGCTTCTTTATACAGGAATTTTAAGTAGTGGGGGTGGTGAAGTGGGGAGGGGGGGAGGCATACTTACCTTTACTACAACCCCTAAGGTCCGGAGATCTTGAAATTTTTTTTTTTAATAAACATATCCTCACTTATTTTCACTGATTTTTTCGCTAATGTTGCACTTCTATTATAGGTCCGAAATTGAAAAATCCTTTCAAAGTTCAAAAAAAAGCCAGTAATCAACATAAAAAGAGCCAAAATAACCCAAAAACCAACTTAATTGGATAAAAATGAAGAAAAAACACAATAGAGCACATTTATATACACTACAAGAGTAACCATTCAAAATGGCGACCAATAAAGACGATATTTTTTTTACGTAATCGCATTAATTTATATTTAACCAATATTCAAAAAAAATTCAACGGAGTATTTAATAATAAAATTGATATCATTAATATATTGATTCATTGTCATATTAAAAGCCAACTTGCTAGTCGTCCACTACATTGATAAATAAAACAAATGTTTCATATGATGACTTTCAAGGCGTCCTAACTGTCTGTGTGTACAAAAAAAATAGTAAATGGTTACAGTCGGTTCTGGCACTCGCCGGCCGCTGCCGCGGCACGCTCGCTTCGCTCGCTCGGCTCGTGCGCTTTGGTCTAAATATCACCTAACATAACCGACTGTTTGTGTATAAAATAAATAGTAAATGGTCACCAGTCGTTTCTGGCACTCGCCGGCCGCTGCCGCGGCACGCTCGCTACGCTCGCTCGGCTCGTGCGCTTTGGTCTGAATGTCACCTAACATAACCGACAGTTTGTGTATAAAATAAATAGAAAATCGAAGTTATTATAAAACACAGCACAAGTCGTCGTAAAATCAAAAATTAACAGAAGAAAGCACATTCACTCAACTACTAGAGAAAAGGAATAAAATGGCGGTAATAAAAGGGCCAATAAAGGCGGCAAACAAAAATATTTATATATTTTTTTTCATAGAAATATATCGATTTCCGAAAATTATATAAAACAATATATTAATTAATTTTAAATCTTGAGCTACAAGATTTCAAATTTCTTAATTATAAATCGATAAGTATTAATGACATATCGATTAATTTATTTTTATAATCACACCTTGTTAGTCAAGCCATTAAAAACAAAAGTGAAACTAAAAACTGTCACTTTTTAATCAATCGATTATATATGTCTAGCATGAATTTGTATTTATGCGTCAATTAAATTTGAAACTTTATTTCTACATTAAAAAACAGTTTTAGTGTTACAAAAAGTTCTAGTGGTTATATGTAATTCATGAGTACATTCATAAACAATTCGTGAGTACATTCATAAACTCAAATCACGGTTTGTTATTATCAAAAGTGGCACAATTTTACAACAAAAATAAGTGAGGTTATGTTTATAAACTAAAAAAAATTTAAAACCTCCGGACCTTAGGGATTGTCGTAGGGGTAAGTATACCTCCCCCCTATTCACTACGCCCACCCACAACTTAACATTTGTGTATTAGATTCTTAAGTAGCAGCCTAAGGCAAAATACTTCCCCCTTCGTCCGAACTTGAGAAACGAAGTTAATTTATCGTAATTGGTTTCGGTAAAATTGCATAAAGGCGGAACCTGAAAATTACGCATTTTTTGTATTCAAAGACTTTACATATGGTTTTCTATGGTACAATAACGACACTGAAATCATCGGTAAGCCATCATTTAGGCAAAAAATTAATAAACAATACAATTAATTAGGTACGAAATACGTGCATTATATCGCTAGAAATAATGTTCAATTTTAGCGTGACGACTTACCTACTAATTATAATAAAAACAAATTATTTTAATTTTGGGATTAGTCTGCAAATGTAACATATATGACATGATCAAAATAATTAACAATTATAAAATCAAATATTACGGCATTGTTAAAAAATCACGACATTTTGTAATTTGTAAGTAAAACCTCAGATTAATAATATTGAGAGACAAAGTTTTTACCTCACTTTGCTAAATGTCAGGCAAAGGAACTAAATCCGTACAGCATGAATATCAATATTATTCAATCAAACTGAACATCTTTGAATGACATAAAAATACGGGATTTTAGATTTTTCACATTATTTTGATTAAGATCATTATTATATTTTTGTAGTTTGTATATATAATTACCGACAACATGCAATACTAATGTTAGACAAACAATATATAGGTGTGAGGGGTGTTCGAAGGTTATGGCAAGGACAGTGGGTTAGGTTAGGTTATCTTTAGACCAAAGCCCACGAGCCGAGCGAGCGAAGCGAGCGTGCCGCAGCAGCGGCCGGCGAGTGGCAGAACCGACTTTAAGTTTTATTTAAATTATCGACGAATAAATGGAAACCAGTCGGTTCTGCCACTCGCCGGCCGCTACCGCGGCACGCTCGCTTCGCTCGCTCGGCTCGTGGGCTTTGGTCTAAAGATAACCTAACCTTACCCACTGTCCTTGTCACTGGTTACACCTTCGACCACCCCTTACACCTATACTTTGTTCTGCTTACATTGGTATTGCATGTAGTCAGTATTTATATATATAAACTAAAAACTAAAAATATATTAATTATCTTAGTTACAATAATGTGAAAAATCTAAAATTCCATACTTTCATGTCATTCAATGATCTTCAGATTGATTGAAAAATATTGATATTCATGCTGTATGGATTTAGTGTTTTTGCCTAACAAGTAGCAAAGTGGCAGAACCGACTGCTTACCATTAATTATGGTTAAAGTCGATTCTGCCTGCGGCTTTGGTCTGAAGCTAACCTAACCTAACCCACTGACCTTCTCATTGGTCGCAACCTTCAACCGCTCCTCACAACCTATTTTTTGTGTTGCTAACATTGGCATTGCATATTTGAGCTCTAGTGTGAAGCTAACCCAACCTAAAGAGTGGCAAGCAAAGGAAATAAATCCAAACAGCCTATTTTTTATTAAGAATACATCAGACAACGCTGTATGGATTTATTTCCTTTGCCTGCCACTCTGATGAACTAAATTACAACAAAAAGATTTGTCTTTAGCAGTTTTCTTTATGTAGAATGGCGGTTTTATCTGGGAAGTGTTTTGTAGTTTTTAACCTAATAAAATGTGCTTTAAAATTTAATAAAGTAAGATATTGATTGTTTTTACGTTAACTTATGTGTTTGTGCTCAAAATCATAAGTGTTTAGCAACGTGCCCTATTACTTTACAATAATAATATTAGCATAGTAGGCAGTCTGTGTATATTCTAAGGTAATTGTATTGTTTATTAATTATGTGCCTAAATGAAGGCTTTCCGACAATTTTAATTTCGTTATTGTACCATAGCAAACCATAATTATAATCTTGTATATAAAAAAAACGCATAATTTTCGGGTTCCGCCTTTATGCAAATTTACCTTGGTTTCACTCGAAATGCTAGTAATAACAGAAATCACCAAAGGCTTAAAGATTTCGAATGTTGCACATTCCACTTGGAACACTTGCTTGTCGTAGTTTGTACTTATTATAACACAATTAAAAGACGAATGGTAAGTGTTATAATGAAGTACTATATTATTTTCTTGGCACTGTGTTGTCAACACTTCAAAATTCTATTAATATTGAATAGTTTTAACACTTTGAAATAATTTACAAATTTTGCAATGTCTTACCGGCAAAATTTTACAATGCATATGAATTGACAGCTATCTCAAATCTGTCACATCAAGGAAAGAGATGTCATGCTGGTGAGTAAAAGAGAAAGGTATAAAATCATGATGAAATTGGTGAGTAATTATACTATAGATATTAAATAGTGGCAAATTATTACATGCTTTCTTCTAACAACACCAAGAAGCTTATACACAATGTAGATTTCGTTCCGAATACCTAACTGAAGACCAATAATTTGTCCTTGAATGACGTCACTTATGTCTTTTATCTCTTTCTTTAGGGTGACAATACTTTCTTTTAAAAATATGGATAATAAATTACTTTTCGTTTTTGTATCACGTTTGCCATGACTGATTTTGCTTAACAATTAACAAAAACCTGATAGCTGCCATTTTTTAACCCCCGACGAAAAAAGAGAAATTATAAGTTTGACCGCTGTCCGTCTGTGGCACCGTATCTCTTGAACGAGTCAACCAATTCGGATACAATTTTTATATCCCGCCTTGACATTATAACGCCATTTCAACGAGCAAACCTTATCGTACCAATCTCTATCGAATTTGATGGCTCAACGATAGGTATTATTTTCGACTTTTTAAATGTTTACTTTTCTTTTTTGATGGGTTTTTTTTATTTAATTTTCTAACAAACATGTCATCCCTCTATACTTTTTATACGAGGATACGGAATACATTGTTCAGTACCTCGTCATACTGTCTGATAGATATTCTTTAGAAAATATCTACCCAAATGTCGATACCAAACATGATTGTCGAAACTTTAGGATTACTTATTTATTGAATACTTTATAATTTTTAAAACTTCTAATTATCTATAATAATCAACAATAGAGAGTTTCGGTAAATAAAATTACAATTAGTTTTTGCTATTTCTAGATTTAATTGATAGAATATGTGACGCTCACCCCCTGATCCAAAGGTCTAGGAATGACATACCGAAGCCGAAGCATTGAGCGGGATATGGAATAAAAGAATTTATATAGTGAAAATTAATAAAATTTATTAAATGAATAAAACATATAATATTGGCCATAAATCGTAATCATCTAGTGGTAGGAACCCTTCGCTGCAAAACCGTTAACCCTATGTTCACAAGGTAGGTTATATAGAAGTGCTGATCAAGAACCAGGTAGACTTATTTTTCTTAAAAAGTTGTATGCTTTCGGCGAATAAAAGTGCAAAGTCAATGCAAAAGCTTTGATGTCAACACTGTATGTAATTTTTTTTCTTGTTTACTCTAGTAACTTTCTGAAATTTTTCACAAATATTAGCAGTTACCTCGCAAAATATTTTCAATTTCAGACTGTGGTGTATAATCCTGGACCACATTTATGAGCGATATCATATCACTAATTTTTCGATCTTGTCTCTTCACCTTTTGCTGCAATATTTTTCTACTCTTCTCTAAAGATTGTTCACGTGATGTCTTGAAGTTTACTTGAACATTAAAATCTTTCAAAGCACGCTGTTTGTATGGTGGTTAATTTTCAATATCCTGTCGAAAATTAAAATTAATTTAGAGTCAAAAATGTCCAATGGAGATTTCACTTTCATTGTTTTTATTTTCATGAGTGGAAACTTATAAAAATGTAATTCACAGAATTGTCTATCTAATAAGATAATTTGCTAATATAAAAGTTTGTTCACTTACAATATCTTGTTTTGGAAATAGCATTAGGGGAACATTATCATTGACAGCTGTATGTGATTGATTCCATGAAGTTGATGGGACATTAACACAATCCTGAAATTAAAAATGATTTATAGAGGTATACATTTTTCATAAGAACATAATAATATATACTATAAAGATCACAAATGTTCTTATCCAACACTTACCACCACATTGCAACATTTACACAATTGATATGAGTAGAATGGTACAGCATCTTTTAGCAGACAACCTGGCCTGCTAGTTATAGTCTGCATTCTTAAAATGAAGACTAGAAATCTTCGCAGATTCATAAAAAAATTCCTTTAATGGTACTACAGATAACCAAGCATTCCTCTTGTTTGGATCTTTAGGGAAACTGTAAATAGAAATAGAAAGAAAAATAGTAGAAATGTCCAAAATTAGGCTATAAACTGTTTTTAATAAATCATTTTGCTCATTTAATTTACAATGTTTTAAAATCTTGGATCTTCATTATGTAGATTAAAAGGTACGCCAAGACTACAAGCACTACATATCAGTAAATACTTTAAACAGGAAGTTTTTATCATTAGACCTATTTTTTAGAATAAGAAGCTTGTCACCCTACTCCTCTTGTTTATGTATAGTTTACGATACAATAAATGGTATTTAACTGCATATTAGTAGAATAATTCGCTGTGGGATTTGATGCAAAGAAAGTATCGTTAATTTCTGTATGTATTATTATAAAATAGCAAGACTTTTAGTGTTAATTTCCCTAAAATGTTAATGTAACTCAATAAGAATGTAATTCAACTTACTTGTGGAATTTCGCGCCTGATGTTGGATGCCAAACACTTTTGCAACCACGAACTACACAACTCATTCTAGAATATTACTTTAACACACTATTTATCATATAAAATCTCATTTATACGATCGAATTAGACGAAACTCACAAACTAACTTTTTGACAGGAAGCCATATCTAGTTCCAATGTTGCCAAAGTAGGTTTTTAATTTTTGACGAATGCTGGGGACAACTTGTGAAATAATATTATTATAATATTTTGAATCAAAGGAAAATTTCCTTTTTATTTAATAAAAGATTCCATTACATAGAACTAATCTCTGTCTATTGTTTGCAAATAAAATAAAAACTTTTCAAATTTTATTACAATTTCTTAGAACTGATGGAAATTGACGATTTTTTTTACCTTTATATATATATATGTCGGCGCGAATATGTTAATTAATTTATAGATAACGTAAGAAAAAGGATAATCTAAGTTCTCTGATCTAAAATCAGCAAACGTATGACAGCATTGTGAATAGCAGAGTTGGTGTTGGTAGACCACGAAGTACACATCATGATCAAATAGAAGTGTTAAAAAAAGGTCAGGTAAAAAGCATTTCAAATAAACGTGCGTATATGAAGAGTTTAATGAAAGTAGATGAAGTGAAAGCTAATTGTCAGGATCGTCGAAGTGGAGATCCATAGTCTCTGCCTACCCCCATGATAATAGGCATGATAATAGGCGTGATAATATATATGTATGTATGTATGAACAAATAATTGATTAACAATAATACAAATATTTATTTTGTACAGCGCATGTATGTTAGTTTGCTTTTATGTTAGTCGGTGCAAATTATCAAATGATAACATAAAGTAATAACAGGTTCTTTAATTTTATATCAATTATTGAGCATTTGTTTAATAATTACCGACCTGGACCAGATGCAATGGACACTGTGCCTCGAGTCTTAGAGCAGAGAGCCCCGAATTCTAGTCAGTGTTCACTCATTTATTTACTTTGTCTACTTATAATTATTATTTGAAAATTATTTTGTAACAATTGTAATCTTTAATAGATTATTTGAAATGTTCTTATGATTTATTATTTGGAAGGAGTAAACTACTCTGCTATTACTATTTAAGGAATTACTGACTTTGGCTTTAAAAGCCGACGTTCCTTATCTTTAAAAAAACCTATTACCGCCCTTTCTATTATGACATCTAATTTTCTTGCAGAAAAGTAAACCTACAGCTTCTATATTATGCTAATTTATTCGATATTAATATTATATTTTGCTAATTATTCGTTATTAATATATAACAAGATAAACGAAAAAAGTATTATTTGGGTGCAATTTACCGTATGTCTTGGTAACCCGAACGATAGAGCGAGTGAGATGGAAGACATAACAAAGGTCAATGGAGTTCATATTTTTGGTCTTCAAAAAAATGTTAGCATTGCAATCTCCATTGTGTGTAAGCTTCTTGAACAACACTGTGTGTCGACAGAGACACATAATAAAAAATATATCAAACCTTCTTCGCTATTTTGGATTTTTTCATGTCTCGGTCTCCTAGTTATTTTGGGTCTTTCAGTTACTTTGGGTAATTTAGTTTTAGGTAACGTAGGTTTAGGTAGTTTAGGTAATCTAAACCTCTTTGATTTCACATGATCGAACATTAATTCTTTCAATGGTCTAACGTCCAATCGTTTGTTTTTGTGCATAGATAGCTTTGTGTTGCTTTCACTAGTTGCTTTTAAAAATTAAAAAAGAAACAAAGTTTTTTAAATTTCAAATTAATAGTTTTTATTGAATGATGCCTGCTCAGAGAAATTGATATAGGTAAGATGTCTTTGGGTCCTCTATCTTAAGCAGATAACAGACGGTGCATTTCTGTCTTTCAATTTAGATGAATCACCGAAAGTGATCCATGTAAATATAAAACTGAATTATAGTCAAGGTGGCGAAGTCCGTCAATGGGAACTCTATACACGTCTCATTATTTCTGTGTTTGAATAGTTACAACGACAACAAATCAGCCAGTGAAGCTAAGAAACCATTGAATTGTGACTGGCGTTAAATTCCGTTTTAAAAAGTTAAAAAACGAGTACAAACTTACCCAATTAACGGCCTTCCCTAGGTTTTTTTCGCCTTCTCCATTATAGGTTAAAATGGGGATTATTGTTTTTTTCCGAACGGGTTTGAATCAATTTGCAATCTGACAGAACGTGAAATGTACACTTCCGAGAATATTTCCGACAGGATTTGTTAATAGCATTACACGTTCCGTCGGATTGCAAATTGATTCGTTCGGATGTTTCCGGTTTGAACAAGGAAACTTTCCCCGACGATTGTGAACAACCCTTCATCAATAATAGAGTTAAATCTTACAAAGTACTTACCTACTTCAGAACTTTCACTGTCTTTTTTAAGTCTTTTATGCTTTTTATTAGAAAGCATTGTTTTCTTTGAAACTTTCTTGTCCATCATTCTGTCTTTCATAACCTTGTTAACAAATCTTTTATGTTTGAGCATTGATTCTCCCCTTGCAGTTTGTTCTTCAGTTTCTTTTGAAGTTTTTCCCTGTGGGGATGATTTTTTGTTACTTCTTCCTGTAATTATTAAATTTAATCAGAGTACAGAAGAAGAATATGTATTGCTTTCCCTTAAAAGATTATTTTGGTACAATAATATGTTCACAGAATTTTTACAATCATTTACTTTATTTAGGGGAAGCAGGGAAATTCCGTATAATTATTTTATAATCTTATATATAAAATTCTCGTGTCACAATGTTCGTTCGGGCGACCCTGCGGAGAGGAATCACGTGCGGCTGTATAAGTCAATAAAAGCGTTTAGTTAAAAGAACTGGTGTTTCCTTCCAATCCCAAGTGCTTACCCCCGCTCGCACGTAACAATATGTAAGTGAGCAATTACCTTTTAAGGATGTTCTAGGTCTTTTTAGCTTTGAGTTTGATGCTTTCTTTTCTTGTAAATAATTCTTCCATGGATATAGCATTCTATTGCCCCCAGTTCCTTCAAAAAAGTAATTTTATTGCAATAACACAGGTCTAAAGAAAAGTTCTGGGTGCGGGGTGTCCGACTATGTTTTTCTGGCGTAATTTTACCCAATGAATACGAATCTAGAAAAACCCAAAATACCGATAAAATTAAAGATCTTTCACACGTCTAATCGTTTTGGGTTTTTCTCGATTGCTGCTCATTGACTCCCAATTCTCACTTCAGATTCGTGTTGCCCGAGAAATAGTACGCCCGAAAATTAGTCTGACACACAGCACACACAACTTTATTTTTTTGTACCCTGTGTAATTTTACACCTGAATCATTATCCTAACTAATATTATAAATAAAAACGTGTGTCTGTATCTTTGTTACGCTTGTTGATTCCTCACAATTTATACTGATGTGGGTAGTTTTGTAAGATCCGCTAGCTTTCTTTTTCGCCGCCATTGAGTGGTCGTGCTGAAATCTATCTCTGACGCACGCGAGGTCAGTCCGAACGTTCCGTTTTCTCCGTGCTAAGACCAGAGTGACCTTTTACGTCTAAATCAATATTCCATTAAAATCTCATACGAACGTGCTTGCCATTTGGTGTGTGTCGCAGATGATACTAGTTAATATATGTAGAACTAGATAAATTAGATTGCGACATGTGACGCAATGAAATTTAGGACCCCTCTCACCTCTTGTCACACAATATCACACTTTTTTTTCACGAGATTAGCAGACAGGCATACGGCCCACTTGATGGAAAGCGGTTACCATCGCCTATGGACATTTGCACCACCAAAGTTGCTACAAATGCGATGCTGCTCTCTTAAGGGAGACTGGAACCTGGTCACTAATGCCGGAACACAACTCAAGGTTGTTATGGCGACATACTTTAGACGAGGGGTGGTAGCCATCGAGTCGGGCAAGTGCCCTACCACCTGGCTGTGAGTTGTTTTGTCGCCTCTTACGACAGGCCGCCCGGCCGCAGGAAATTGTATTCTTTCTTCGTTCCTGCACGGATAGAAAACACTTCGTCGATCCGCTTCCCCCCTTAACCTGTGACGTAATTTATTGATGGTCCCTTATGTCAGGGTACGGGTACATGTCCTAGCTTGCTCCTCCTCCTGTCTTATCTTCCAAAATATTCCCTATCGCATCCCTTCAATCCTATTCCTTCTGAGTCATCCCTCTATTCGCTATTCTTATGACAAGCCTTTTATCCGATTCCATGACACTAGTTAATACATGTAGAACTAGATGGCGCTGACTAATAATTATACATGCTATTGTTTACGACACATTTCATGTTATCTTTTTTATTTTTATTGATTATTCTTAAGCCAGTGCAATAAGTGAGTAAGTGTTTTTATTTAATAGTGTATAATATTTAATAATGCAAGTTGCAACTTAGGTCATCTAGAACAGTGCGAGTGTGTGCCATAATTCGAAAACCTAAGTGTCACCCGATGACTTGCTAATGCCGTGCCGTGCAGTCTCAGGAATCAGGATCTATCTAGCTGCCTCTTTGGAAATGGATTCCGAGTTTAGTGGTGCTTATTACCCCATTTGTTTTTGTACAGGATTTGGCATACCTCTGACTCCCGTACATCCCCTTACATAAAACTCACAGTCCACTATACTGCTACACTAATTACTCGATCCAGCATTGCACAACGCTTTCGTTACAAACAGGTTTAAGGTATCCTACGTTTCAACTAGAAAAAAATAAACTGCTCCCAAGGAATAGCCGAATATATATAAAAAAATTATTGCTTGATTGATTAAAAAATGGAAACAATCCTACTATCTTTTTTATGTCATGTTTTATGCAATAAATGATGATTTGATTTGATTTGCTCTCCATTCGCGTTTCATTGGCGCCACCATTGCAACACACTAACAAATACATCGTTATGGCAACGAATAGGACATTGGCAATTTTAATGTGTTACTCTCAGGGTTAGTTCCAACTCCGCTAGATGGCGTTACGAGTATTTCTATGTAAAACATTAAGTTTGACATTTCTTTGAAGGATGTGTGAGACTCCCATTTTTAATATAAAAAGCATATTATACAGTTAATGAATATCTTCCACAGAAATATTTATATTATAACTAGCTGATGCCTGCGACTTCGCCCGCGTGGTGCGGTTTTTTAACTATCCCACGGGAAATCTTTAATTTTTCAGGATCAAAAGTATCCTATATGTTGACCAGGGATATAAGCTACCAGCAAGTTAACGCATAATATATTAAAAAGTAAGTCGTAACGTGGCTCTGTCATAACTTTTATCGATAACAGTACATAGTTTACAGTAGATATGTAGGCATACAATCCAGGGAGGCAGCTTTTTTTTTATTTTATTTTTTATTGCAGGAGTTCAGCATACAGGCAGATGACTCACTTGATGGAAAGCGGTTACCATCGCCTATTATGGGCATTTGCAACACCAAAGGTGCTACAAATGCGCTGCTGCTCTCTTAAGGGAGACTGGAACCTGGTCACTAATGCCGGAACACAATATAAGGTTGTTATGGCGGCATATTCTAGACCAGGGGTGGTAGCCATCCAGTCGGGCAAATGCCCTACCACCTGGCTGTGGGTTGTTTTGTCGCCTCTTACGACAGGCCGCCTGGCCGCAGGAAATTGTATTCTTTCTCCGTTCCCGCACGGATAAAAAGCAGCTGTCTCCCCCCCCCCCCCCCTGGATACGCTCTTGATTTCACAGACAAGTTGGAACTTGGGCGGGCTGAAGCTACATCATAGTCATTTGTAATATTGGTTTGGATTATTTTGAGTGCTCACCTTTTATTAACTTCTTGTTTTTATGTATAAGTTTATTTCTGAATAGTGTTGTAGTTCTAACACCTTTCAAGACGACATGCGTAGACTTTTTTGGATGTTTCACTAATATTTTATAGTTCTTCTTTGAGGTACTTTTTGTAGTTCCTACGTTTTCATTATTAGAATCCTCGTCCACGTATCTTAGTTTCTTCGTGATTTTTCTTTTACGCTTTCTGAGCAACGCTTCATTATGTTCTTCCGCAGTCTTTTCTTCTGAATCTTTAAACGTGCAACAGTTGGAAATAGTTTTTTTTTTTTGCATGAGTTCAGCAGACAGGCAGACCTGATGGAAAGCGGTTACCATCGCCTATAGACATTTGCAACAGCAAATGTGCTACAAATGCGCCGCTGCCCTTTTAAAGGAAAAGGAACTAATGCCAGAACACAACTCAACGTCGTTATGGCGACATACTCCAGGCTTTTATCACCCGGCTGTGGGTTGTTTTGTCGCCTCTCACGACAGGCCGCCCGGCCGCAGGAAATTGTATTCTTTCTTCGTTTCTCCACGGATGTTTTGGACTTTTTCAAGTATTATTATAAACGCTAAAGATTGTGTGGATGAATTGATGTTTCTTCACATAGAAACTACTGAACGACTTCCTGTCTCCTGTTCTCTATTTCCTTCCCTCAATCCCATTGCTGCTGTTAGAGGACTTACTCTCAAACGCCTTTCGTCGTTCATTTTCATACGATCAACCCGAAAGAGTCAATGAAATTTAAGATAGAAGAAAGAATCTGGAGCCGTCGTGTCCAGAAGCTCACCGCTTCTATCGAGAGCTATCTACACGGCTGATAGAAGTCTCACGAGACCAAAAGGCTAGCCTGTGTTTAGGGTAACGCATAGGCGTTGTCAGCCAACGTGGTAACGCGGCCAGCGTTTTGGGAACGTTCCTAGCTGACGGTTATTTGGGGCCTATTTATTATGAGTAATTTTTCTTAAGCTATGGATTATATTAATTGTATATTTTAATTTTAAACTTTTTTAATTTAAAGTGAAATACAGTATTTAATCTGTTTGTTTATATTTAGGTATTTTATATTTGTTAGGCAGTTTATAGTTTAGATTTATCATGTTACATGTTACATAATCAAGTTCTAATAAAAAAAAGAACACAGATTACTTTACAACTGCTATAATAATTATACTAATTGAAAGACATACATATAATTATATTAATATTATAAAGGGAAAGGATTTGGAGGTTTTTATGTTTGTAACGAATAAACTCAAAAACTACTGGACCGATTTCAAAAATTTCTTCACCATTAGAATGTTACAGTATACCAGATTAATATAGGCTATATTTATTAATAGAAAAAATTAGAGGTAAGAGTGAGAGAATAATGTAACCCAAGGTAATTTTCTTCCGTGATCACGGCCACTGAAAAGTGGCCGAAACGTCGGAAAAACCAAAATCAAATAAAATTACCGCGCTTAAAACCGTTAAAACGTAGTTTTATTATGTAACCCAAGGTGTAAAAAAAACTAATGTTTGAGTGGGTCAGTGGATAGTTTAGATCGACAATTAGACCCGGTTGGTAGCGCTGGAAACGTGTTCTAGATTTTTATTTTTTCATGGCAGGTCTGCCGGAACCGCTAGTAGTCTATATGACACAAAATAAATGGAACATACAATGGAAAATGTATTTAAATTTAAAAAAAAAAGAATACGACGAAAGACTGAGCCCCCAGAGACCTCGATCTTATCATACTATCTCCTTCTTCACTATCTTCTCTATTCCATTTTAAAGGCTGGCAACGCGTTGGTTCTTCCCTCTAGTGTTGCAAACGTTTATAAATGACAGTAATCATTTTCCATGAGCGGGGCCGTCTGCCTGTTGCCAGATTAGCAATAAAAAACGGATTGAAATTAAAGTTTACAGTTCAAATTCAAATTCAAAAGTTTTTATTCAAAATAAGTTCCACTGGAGAACACTTTTTGAAGGTCATACATGTAAGTTAAAATTTAATTTTTTACTTCCTATTCTATGTACACCGCAGATCTAACATTTCACTCGGAATCTTATTATGCCTGGTGTTGAAATTGTGTACATCCTTATACTGCTTGTAGGCACTCAAATTATTACGAATATAAATTATATTATTAAAAATATATTGGCAGGCGACCGTCATAATACCGATTTCCTTAAAGCGTTCTCTAAGAGACTCCGGAGAGCCGAGGTTGTAGATTGACCTTACGGCTCTTTTTTGTAAAACAAATATGGTTTCTAAGTCAATAGTGTTGCCTCAAAGTAAAATAAAACCATTTAGATATTTGGGATAAGGCGTTGTTTACGTCGTCAAAGTTCTGTTTATTTCTGTCAACTTTAAATATAAGTGACGTGTCATCAGCAAACAACACTACCTCACACATATCATTAATAAAATATGGCAAATCATTAATATATATCAAAAACAAGAAGGGACCTAGAATAGAGCCCTGGGGCACACCCATAGATATGCCAGTCTCACGAGATTTGACATTGTTAATTTCAACGCTTTGGGATCTGTTATTTAAGTATGACGATAAAAGGTTGAGAGAATCGCAATGAATACCGTAATAATTGAGCTTTTTTAATAGGGTAACGTGTTCAACGCAATTGAATGCCTTGGACAGGTCACAGAATACGCCAATGGAATTCTGTGACCTTTCCCAAGCAGCATAAATGTGTTTTAGGAGCTCAACACCTGCATCGGTAGTGGATCGACCTTTGGTGAACCCGTGTTTAGCATGAAATAATTTATTAATATTAAAATGTGAGAGCAGTTGATTTAAAATTATCTTTTCAAAGACCTTGCTTAAGGTTGGTAAAATAGAAATGGGCCTAAAGTTGGAGGGGTCGTTTTTATTTCCAGTTTTAAATATAGGAGTATCTTTGCTAACTTTCATCAAGTCAGGAAATATTCCTTTATCAACACATCGATTAAATATTTCTACTAGTGATAGTGCAATAGTGTCTATTATGTCATTTAATACTTTTAAAGATATACCACAAAAATCAGCTGTGGTTTTAATGTTTAATGATTTAAATGTTTTTACAATATCACCTGTATCTATATGATTAAATTTGAATAACATATTACATTCATCAACGCATTGTGTCATTAGCAGTTCAGCTTCCAGTGGTGATGATGACAAAGAGCTAGTTGTTAAAGTTGGTATATCTCTAAAGTATTCATTAAATGTTTGTGCAATTTCAAAGTTATTACTAATGGTGTTATTGTCGATTACAAGTGTAATTGCATCATCTCGACGTGAACTTTTGCCAGAAGCATCATTTATGACACTCCAAGTTGTCTTAATGATATTTGATGGATTTTTTAATTAATTTAACCATATAGCAGACAAATATGACACGAAGATGTAGACTCTATGGCGCTACTTATTGGCATAGATTACTCTGGCCTACACAAAAGGGGTTTGTACTTTTGACCAGAGCCACATAATCTCAAAATTTTGAGGGTCTATGGACGAAACTGAGCCCAGATTCGGATTCAGCGCATACATAAGATGGGTCTGGTCAAAAGTTCAAACCACTGTTTATATCTTGTGGGCCGGTGTTATTTATGTTTCGTTAGACAGATCCTGAAAAACCATGATGTACTGTAATGACTTTTCAAAACTGACAAATGTCGCCCTCGGTCGCCTATATTTTTACCTTAATCATCATCATCATTTAAGTCATCACACGCCCACCAATGGATACGCGTGCGTTTGTGGTTTTTAACCTATGCCTACGCGCTCCGTGAAAATTAATTTATACACTTAAAGTACTGGAAGTCTCAGTGGATAAAGTTGTGTAAATGATGAGTTGTGTATTTGTCTGCGAAGTTTAAATGTGCCGCCCGAGGCATGGGGCCCGGCTTGTCCCTCCCCCCTACATCCGGCCCTGGCCTAAGAAGGAGTAGCATAAAGATAGTATTCTTTTTTCCATGGAGGTAGGTAATAACTGACCTTCTATAGCTTCACGTTTAGAACGTTTTTTGGCTGAAAATAAGAAGACAATATCTGTTACAAAGTTTTATTGTATGTACACTTGTATACTGTTATGCCAGTGGAACTTTGTTCGCGTTGCTATAACGACTTGTTTTTAGAAGCAGGACCCATGCCGCCCCCACCGAAGCTTAAGAAAACTAAAAGAAGTCTTCTGTCTAGCTTTCTTTTCCCAGAACCCTGTCTATTCGTGTTTTATCTACTTGTTGATTTCACTACTCATATATTTTTGGGTGTTGCTTATTATTTTTATTTTTAGTACTTCAGACGTTTTTGCAGACATTTTTGCAGGCATTTAAGCCGCTCATAAATTTTGCCGCCGTAAGCAGTTGCCTACCATGCCTACCGTCTAGAGCCGCCCCTGGTTAGGAGGAGCGGACTGTCAAATTTTCTACATAGTCGAGCTATACAGGAATCATTATATTGTTATGCATAAAACAATTCCACCTTACAAAAAGAAAATTGATTATCAATCACTTACCTTTGTTTTCTGATAAACCCTTGTTTTGTTGTTCACAATACTTCATAGGAACAACGTTTACTTTTAAATCTAAAATGAAATTTTTGGATATTAAAAGTTTTGTACAAAAAATCCTTGGTTAGTGCACGTGTTCCAAACTTAAAAGGCAGGGATCCGAGTCCACTTAGGCAGTTTTTCTGAACTAACGTGCATATTGTTTCAATTACCACGTGTTGCTTGGTTTAAAGCCTAAAGATATAAAAAAGGGCAAAAATGGCATTGGTAATGCTCGCAGGCATATATGTCAGTGTAGATTTAACATTGCATTCTTGCAATTCATCTTTTTGTATGCCGATCAATTGCTATTTCATTGAACAGATAACCACAAAGTTGCCTCAAAGGCTACGTTCCATTAGACTCACAACGACCACGTTCACGACCGCGATTTTACCCGTTCCATTTACTAGCCGGCGTTACAATCGTAAACCCACTGTGACGTCATTTGGCCACTAAACATGGCGGTTTTAGTGCTGTCCAGAAGATTTTTATGTTATTAGGTTTTATCGATAAACGTCCTTGGCTCATTTTATTTTCAATATTATAATAATAATAATAATAAAGCCCGTTTATTTCCAATCTACAATAGCTATTACATGCTTCTTCTAATATATTAAGTTACAATATAACGTGTAGTGATTTTAAATATAAATGTATGTATATATAAATTTGTTTTGTTTTTCTTTTACTCGCTATCGTTACTTTCTTCCGTACTATTGATCGGAACCCCTTCTCGGGTAAAGGCCTCCTCCAGCTTCTTCCAGACCTCTCTATCCATAGCTTTCTTTCTCCATTCACTTCCTGCTATCCCTTTTATATCTTCTATCCACCTCTTTCTTGGGCGCCCTCTTTTCCTTTTTCCTCTTGGTCCCTTCCATATAATTGTCTCTAGTGTCCATCTTTTGTCTGTGTATCTTGCTATATGTCCTGCCCACTGCCACTTCTGTTTTAGGGCATATTGTAAGGCGTCTATAACTTTCGTTTTTCGTCTTATTTTTTCGCTTTTTACTTTTTGTATTCTTCTTAATTTCAGTACGCTTCTCTCCATTGCTTTCTGGCACACTACTAGTTTAGTTTTTATTCTAGTGTTGTATGTCCACGTTTGGCATCCATATGTAAGAGTAGGCAAGATACAGGTGTCCAAGACAGTTTTCTTTAGGTGAAGAGGAAATTTCCCTTTTAAGATTTCCTTCAGGGACCAAAATTTTTTCCAGCTCATGTTAATACGCCGCTCTACCTCTAGTTCTTCACTTTTATTTTCGAATGACAGTTGTTTCCCAAGGTATATATAATTGTTTACATATTCAAACGGCTTCCCGTTTAGGTTTATAGCGTTTATGTGGCTGTTTGTCAGTATTTTAGTTTTATTCTCATTCATTTTGAGGCCCACTTTTTCACTTTCTTCATTTAAAGTGCTTATCATTTTTTCTAATCCTTTGCTTGTTTCAGAGAATAAGACAATATCGTCCGCGAATCTAAGGTGTGTAAGTCGATTTTGATTAACTTTAATCCCTTCTGACTGCCAGTTAAGATTGTCAAAAATGTGTTGCAGTACCATTATGAACAGCTTGGGTGAAAGGGGGTCTCCTTGTCTCACTCCTCTACAAATCGGTATATCAGGACCTCTTGTTTCTAGTTTGACTTGGCTTACGCTGCCCTCGTAGATGTTTTTGAGTACTCTTATATAACTTTCGTTTATGTGGCATTTATTCAGCGCTTCCCAAATAGCATCATGAGAGATCGTGTCAAACGCTTTGGCGTAATCTATGAAAGCAATGTATAGTGGCCTGTTAAACTCCTTGTATTTGTCCATTACCTGTTGCAGTACTTGTATATGGTCCGCTGTGGAAAATCCAGAGCGAAACCCTGCTTGTTCGACTGGCTGATAGTTATCAATCTTCCGGCTCAGCTGGCTTTGTAGAATTGAGGTGAACAATTTATAAACACTTGAGAGAAGACTAATAGGGCGGTAGTTAGAGATGTCTTGAGGGTCTCCTTTCTTGTATAAAAGGATTATATCAGATCTTTTCCATTGCATTGGTACCTGACCTGTTTTCAGAACCTTGTTGAATAAGTACGTTAGTTGGCTTGTTAGTAGAACAGCACCAGCTTTTAGTGCTTCATTTTGTATTCCATCAGGACTAGGGCTTTTTTCTGCTTTGAGTTTTCTGATGTGATTGATAACTTCATTCTCTTGTATTAGTGGCAAATCGTTCATGTTTTGAGAGTTTGTTCTTTCTGTATCTTTTGTAGTGGTGCAAGAAGTTGATTTTGCATATAACTTCTTGTAAAAATCTGTGGCGCAATTCATGATATCTCCTCTGGTTTTTGTTTCTTCTGATTTTGATTTTAAGTTTTCAATCCAATTTTGGTGTGTAATCAATTTCTTATAGGCTTTTTTCGTGCTTCTGTAAGTGTTTAGATTATTCTCAATTACTTTGTATCTGTAGTCTTTGTAGTCTTTATCTATTGCCTTACTTGTAGTTTTAAATAATGTGCTCAGCTCTTCCTTCATTTCTTTAGTTTTTTGTTTCGTTCTCAAAAGTTCTGTTCGTCTTTCGAGGAGAGTTGTAGTAGACTCACTAAGTATTTTGTTAGTAGTTTTCAGTTCACTATTTTTTAATCTGCATACAAGGCTGGTGTTTATGGTGTTAGCTAATTTATTGTAAAAACTTTGTATATCTTCTTACTTTGTTTCCAGGTGATGTATGTTGATCTCAAGGTTTTTTAAATATGATGATATATCCTCATCCCTCCTTAGTGGCTTAGGTTGTGATTTGAATGACGTTCTACTCTTTTTTCCTTGATCTAGCATGTACGTAGCTCTAACTAATCGATGGTCAGATCCGAATCCAAAGCTATTTAATACTTCTACGTTTGTGATCCTCGTTGGGTGGTTTGACAGTATAAAATCAATTTCGTTTTTTATGTTACCACAGGGGGAAAGCCATTTTCAATATTATTGAGTATTAATTATTTGTAGAATTTATACTTTAATAGGAAGTAAGTATATTGTTATGTGCAAAGATACTTTGATTTAGATGTGTGAAATCTAAGACAAGTTCGTGTTTCAAATTTATCAAGTAAACGATATGACGATTTTTAAAAGTTGCTACACTGATTTGATACAGTTGTCGTTTGACAACACAGTGACCACAAAACATAAACATATGGCGTAGTACAGTGCCATCTGCCCATCTCTAGCATGCTAAATTTTATCGTTGTTTCATATGTTGCCGTCTCGCTCGCACTTGCGTATATGCCGGAAAGGGATGGAAGCTTTATGTCGGCGATAAAATGTTAGCATGCTAGCTAGCTATGCTGTTTTGGATATCAAAATAAGAGTACGTGTTTTTCCTATGAAAAACACGTACTCTTTATTTTGATATCCAAAACAGATTAATTAGATTGTAATAGAGAGGTAAGTAGTCTAAACTACTTACCTCTCTATTACAATCTATTTTAATTGTGTTGCTGACTCTAAATACCGTAACACATTACCGCAACGCACCTCAAGATAGGTGCGCTGCACCATAAGTGAGAGTGATTCAAATTTTAAACTTATTAAAGGCCGCTTGATAAAAAAAAAACAAAACACCTTCAGAACATTTATTTAATAAAAAACGTCATTCCTTATGACTTCCGCTCTAAAATCACTTAATTATTAAAAATTTAACGAATTTACAATAGTTTTTATTAAAGTAAAACTAATAAAGGCATAAGTTTATAATATGAGTTTTATTTGTACCTTAGATGTTTTACATGGAATACAAAATTTAAAGAAGTGACACCATCAGTTTTGGTTTATTCCTCTAAAGATGTCAAAGCATATTACTTTTATCTAAGTAGGTTCAATAGCTTCACTATAAAGAGTCTGTATATACAAAATTTAACATCTTCTCTTGAAGCTAAAGAACAGCTGAATCCTTAAATGTGCAGCATTTACCAAGGTAGAGGTGTCAGGACCGGCCAAAACAGGAATTGTTTCCAACATGTTTTCTTTTAATATGCCAGTTTTATGTTGGCTGGCATGTCGCTGCAAAATATTGAAATATTAGTTTAGAATAATTGTGTCCACAGTATTTTTTTCATAAAATTTGCTTAAATTATGACATTATCATTCAAATTGGGCAAATACATTTCTTGGATGGAATCACAGCCACAAAACCCATAAGTTTTTCTAAAATAGTTATATAGAATGAGAATGACATAGACTACAACTAGTCGTAACTAGCATATCAGTAATAAGGTAGCAAAAACAAGTATATCAAAGGCTAGTGAAAGTACAAATTTCAATTATACGAGCAGTCTCCATGAGGGTTGAGAGGCACGAGAAGACATATTAAGGCCTTCGACTGCGAAGACGGAGCAGGAATTATATAATAAGCCGACAGTCCAACGACTATCCTGCTGATCATCGTCCCACCATACAAAACTTGTATATTAATTTTGATCCTTTTATAGCACGTTTTGTTATAAAATAATATGTATGTATTAAAATATGTATATAATAAAAAAAAAGTATATCAATACTAACTATAAAAGTATATACAGTATTAACTTACTCTTACAAATTTGAAGGGCACGGCATCATCTCGTAGTCGAGTCACATCCAGAGTTTTGTTGAAACATTTATCATCAAAATGTAGCGAGCAAATATAAATATATTTTGCATTTGGCTTTATATTTTCCATTCCAATGGCTTCCAGCCACTTTTTCTTTATACGCTCATTTCTTGGGATCCTATAAAATATGTTTTAATTATTATTTTTGTATGTTTTAAGCGGGGTAGCATGATAAAATAAGAAATTTTATATAAGCAATCATATTATATCGATATCAAAGTCGATAAATAATGTACAACCCCAGCTAATAAATTAACATTATTTAAGCGTAAAAATATAGTTAAATAAGTTAAATCCATTCATGACCTATAACTGCACATAAGAACCTTTCTAATTATAATGAAAATCTTCCTTTATTTTCCCGGAAACATTAACAATATGCAATATTTTTAATGTTATTTACAGCGTACCTGTGTATGGTTAAAGATGACTGATTTGGTGTTTTCCTTATGCCGCACCCTATTACACTGCACACGGACATATCTGCGACGTAATTATTTATATTTGGCTTCAATTATTTTAAATCACAAGCAAAATATTGAAAGATAATTAGTTATTTTGATTTATACCACGACTTTTTGACAAGACAAGTACCGGGTGCACTGACTGATAATGACATTTGGTGCACTAAACATGGCGGATTTTCGGCCTCATTAGGTATTTACCTTAGATCATATAAACGTCTAGATCACGCATCAATTGCACAAAAACGGCCCAAAAACAGTGCACCAAAATTGGTGCACTGGCTTCAGTGGCTTCCCACGCCTGTTAGTGTCGTTTCGATTACTTTACTGGTTAGAGCTCTCGCAAAAAAAAAATAATTATGTCGGCCTGCGCTATTAAAATGTGTCGGAACTATTTTAAAACGGGAAAGGATAAGGATGAGATGTCATTTAATCGGAAAACTTAACACTTTTCTCATGATTTCTTTGTAAAAACGTGAAATTTAATTTCGACATTTTCAAGGTTATCGAATTGATTGATGTTGTCAGGTGAGAAGTGTGACTTATTTTCCAAAATTTGGGGACTTTTGTTACGATTTTTTTATTTATTTATGAAATATGAATAATTGAAAAAAATCTATAGAAAACAGACATGTAATGTTTGTGTGTCCGGTTTTCTTAAACTAGTTTATATTAGACTTCCTACGGATCCAATTGTAGCATATTGTTGGACAAAGAGATGGATTTTGAATCATTTTCGGAGATATTTTTACACTATGTTTTTTTATATTTTCTTATCAACGGCACAATTGTATTGAAATAAAATAACTAAAATAATTATATATGATCGTGACCGATAAGACGTAAGTTGTGTGAACGATAATTAGAAAATTTAAGAATACTTAAGCATCGTATAAAATTATTTCTAATCTAACCTTAGCGCTTTGGACAATATACACTTTTTAATGTAACCTTATAACGTTTGACATAGAATTGACAGAATGCGTGCTGCAAATATCGTTAAAGAGGATGTAAAAAAAACTGAATATCGTTTAAAGCATATGCTTCGGTCGGAGTTATATGTACTAATATTATAAAGAGGTAAAGTTTGTAAGTTTGTGACGTTGTAGGGGTAATCTCGGGATCTACTAAACCGATTTTAAAAATTATTTTACTGTTGGAAAGCTACGTTAACAGGGAGTGTCATAGGCTATATAACATGACGCTTTATACCACGGGAGCGGGACAGACCACGGGTGAATCCGCGCCGGGCCGCTAGTAATATTATAGATAATTCTTTATTGTCATAATTAAGATATTAATTTTGTCTATATTCTGTTAGCTGCATCTCCATTAATTCCTAATAAAGAAATAATTTAATATATTAATATGATAAAAAACAAATTTTAGATCAGAAAATAATCAAACTGAACTAGTTTGAATAAAAACTTTTGGATATGAATATTTTTATTTCTATAATAGCCCTTTTCAAGTGGTTTAGTTGCTCTTAAGTCCCTGCATTAAACTATCCTGTGTACCTACCCCGTAGTTCCTACCACTGATATAAACTTTGGATTATACATAAAGCCTATTACCCAATATGAACCTATCGAATCGTTCCAAGTCTACTATTCCAAATGATTTCACTGAATTTTAGCGCAGGATAATCTTTGGATTATAAATAGTCATCTAATAACCTTCGTGAACATGATGTGTAAGACAAAAATAATTTGCCATTATGAATAGTTTTTTTTTAAATTATTATATTAGTATTGGTAATTAACAGACTTATAAATATGTACTAATATCTGTACAGACATTTTATTGCGAATTAAAATTACTGCATGTGCTATGAATGTGTTATGAATTTATTTGTGCATGTATTTTTTTATGGTTCGTTCCAAGATACACAACTTTTGTTGCTAATACTTTATTTTAAAAAAAAAACTAAAACCTCTGAGTAATATTAAATTATAACACATAAAGCGATTAAATCATAACGATCATTTAAACTTTTCACTTACATAAAAAATATTTAATTATAAAAAATGGGGTAATATTTTTTTTCTGATATCCCGAAAACACAGAGTGAACTTAGCAACGCTTCGCGTTTTTGATGCCGTTACAGTTTGCTGAAATATAAGTCTACATGGTAATTCCTACAACAACGGTGAAGGAAAACATCGTGACGACATCTGGACATCGAGATCCCGTCAAAGCCATCAACCGCCTTAGACAACCGTTGCGGATGTACTGTCCGTTCCCCCACAGTAGGTGGTCCGAGCCCAGCAATAGGACGTGTATGGGCTGCTATTATAAGAGCTCTGCAACTACCAAAAAGTGTTTTTTGAATAATTCCTCAGCCAAAATTAGACAAAACATAGTCTATCTTGATCATATTTCTAAAGCTCGGGCTTCGCCATCGATGATGTCAATTTATAGTTATTGACTGTGGCTAAATGCGTCTTAAACAGCTACATTAGTGTATATACACATGTTATCTGTCAAAATCTAACGTCATTGACAATTAATAACAATAAATAAAAAATAAATATCAGCCCATAAATGTCCCACTGCTGGGCTCGGGCCTCCCTTTATAGAGGGAACGGACAGTATACCCGCCACACTTGTTCAAGGTGGCTTGGTAGGTTTGACACATTGGTTATCTCGATGTGCAAGTTGCATCTGTTAGAATATCAGTCCAATTAGTCTATGTATAGAGGGCTAGCACTCTCCCTCTATCTTGTCGTTGATATATGTGGAACAACTGGTAATGGAGTTTTTGGCGGGAACTGAAAGGGGACGTTGTGCTGTGCAGTTTTATTTTCTAAAATTGTGTAAAATTACTCTAAAATGAACAATAGTTGTAGGATATCGATAGTTTTTGAGTAGTAATTATGCGTTTTTGTGAGAAATGTGAACTTTATAGTCAAATGTGGCCATTCGAGTTTTCACAAGAACTCCGTTGAATGGTGTGGATTGTACAATACACCTACCTACAATACAACTGCGCCTGGCTTAAAGGCCTAGTTGCCAAGCCTTAAACATAAAAAAAAACAACTGGTAATAAATAATGGGTGTGTCCATTTTGCAATATTAGTGATTATAATCACATTACAAATAACGCATTAAGCCCATCGCTACATCTGCATGAAACGGTTAATACTAATAACATTATCCCAGATGAAGCATTAGCATAACAGACAGGTGACAAGTATATACCTTCATTACACTTCATCATTTGAAGTTCACATTTGTTAATCATCATCATGTAGATGTCTTTTGTCATCTGCTCTCCATCATCTAATAAGTCCCAATCGGGTGCATTTCTACGCTTTGCTATGTATTCCTTCATAGATATTTGAGCGCATGCGGGGTTCATTGATGGAGGACATTTCAATTCTCTACATTTTTCACTGCCGTGTAAAGCCAAATGTGGTTCTGCGATTGCTCTGGTGATGTAGGTTGCTATAATGTTTATCATCATTATATTAATACGTGAAGCGAAAACTTTGTACCCCTTTTTACGAAAATTGCGCGGACGGAGGAGTGTCAAATTTCGCACACTTATAGTTTATATAGAAAAGGAGTGCAGAATGCTAATATTTTTAAAAAATTATGCATAAAAAATACATTTAATCAATAAAAACAAACATTACACACACTACCATGTATTTGACACACACGCGCATATATACTCTTTTGTTTATTGTTAAGGTCAAATTAACAGCGTAGCCTTGGCGTAATGGATACAATCAGGCCACAGCTGACGGAATGGGTCAACCGCACCAGCGGCACCCTGACTTTCAGGACGACACAGATACTTACCGGGACACGGATGTTTCGGTAAGTATCTGTGTCGCATTGTGGGCTGCTTGCCTTCCCCGGACTGCCGCCAGTGCGGCGCGCCCGACACGGCGTTACATACGCTTGTCGAGTGCGCCGCATGGGCGCCGCAGCGTTTCGAACTTGAGACGCACGTAGGTCCAGTAGACTCGCTCTGCGACTTGGTCAAGGCCATGCTGCAGAGCAGCGACAATTGGGGGGCTGCGGTTACTTTTTGCGAGACAGTAATGTCACTCAAGGAGGCCGCAGAACGAGACAGGGAGAGAAGTCCTGCAGCGCGTGCCAATGCGTCTTCTCGAGGTCGCCGGCCTTCAGCTGGCACCCGGAGAGGCAGGTACGCGCATTACTTCCCTCCCTGAGTTAGGTTCAGTTTACCACGGGGGGCCTTTAGCTTGCTAGGAGAGCAAAGGACCTTCTACCCCCGCACAACGAAGTGGGGTGTGTTCTCCCAGGGCACACTGTAACATCCCCCCCCCCCTCTAAAAACAACTTTGAACTAGTACCCGCACACGAGTAATAATACACACATATGAACAACACATATGATGTGTGTGTAACCATCAATTAGAATATTGCATGAGATTATATCTCAAACCATACATGTCACATATATGGAGTAATTTACCAATCCGCATCACTACACACGATTAAAGCAGATCATGTATATCACTCCACATACCCATACACATAGGCTTCTGATATACACTCATGAATATAGAATTAACTTTATATTATTTGGCGTGAATCGTCAGAGTAGGACTCTTTATTGTGTATTGCAGTAACCCTTAGTCTTATGGAGGTCTATCGAACAGGACTGCTTAGCCAACCGAAATGTCTTGAAATGAAACCAATAAATCACAAGTTTAATTAAATTTATTTACTTAAAACCTTACTATAATTAACTTCATTTAACAACCAATTTAGAGAATAATTATTATACATCCATATATTAATTTGCTCATTAATATTTTCTACATGTGATATAAGATACTGATGAACACTTATTACATAAGAACTTTGGCCCTACACTACAATATTAGATATAAGATATGCATCTAACAACCAGTTTAGAGAACAGTTATTATACATCCATATATTAATTTGGTTATTACGATACTTATATTCATAAACACTAAGATTTTCTACATGTATTACAGATACTGATGAAAACCTATTACATATGAACTTTGGCCTTACACTGCAGTATTAGATATAAAATATATTTGTGTTATAGATGAATAGAAGTCAATATTACTATATTCTACATAAAGACAAAATAATATAGTATAATACTCATATAACATAAATCATGGGTAAAGTATAAATTTACTATGATATAAATTTTGACAATATCCTAAAACTCATAGTGTTACGGCTGCAAGAACAGTATATTAAATTATAAATAATAAAATTAGAATTGTGTTGTTACGGGTCGCGCATGCAATATTATAAAATATATATTCTTTTTCCTCATACATATAAATAATTGGTAAATAGTATATGGATAATAATGTTATATAGAAGGTAGTTATATAGTTGATATAGTATAATGAATAAAAGTATATTTTGGATGAACAATTGTGAGGTACTGTTTCTCCCTTCATATTTTATATAAAATATATAAAAATATGGTGAGAGGTCGGTCTCCCAAGAAACCACCGCCCGAACAGCTTAGGGCTGTCCACTACAAACAGGGCATCACCATTGTTTAGGACGGATACAAGGATAAGGGTTCGAAACCCTCGTCCAAATATTATATTACTGCTGATAATTGCTTTAGTAATTCCACGTTCGAATTCGTATATCATAAAGGCAGTTTGGTATATTCTCGAGGCTGCAAGCAGACCTGAGAGCGAAGCTTTCGATGATCCGCCTAGGAGTGCCAGCTTGTCAACGTACATCAATAGATGAGTCTACAATATTTGTGACTTACGTCACTAAAGAAGCTGATATATGCAACTCAGCGGTGTAACAGCTCGCATATGTGTATTTGAAGCCCGATAAAATGGAAGTCATAAGACAACCACTCGAACGTTTCATTTACTTCAAGCATAAATCAACTGTGTATGATAATACTTCATACATCATTAAATTTATTCATTATAAGATCTCGAACCCATAAGGACGGATCAGACAGGTAATTTGGGGAATTTCACCACCACCTGTGTATACTATGATATATGTAAATATATAATATATATCAAACCAATAATGGATAGATCAACAGGTAAATTCGGGGATTTTCACCACCACCTGGTATAGTTTATATATATAAAAATATCGGACAGGTATATTGGAGGATTTTACCACCACCTGTTTAGTCTGTAATATATGTGTTTCAGCTCATAAGAACCGATTGTTGATTATACAATCGTTTTTAGGCCAACATTGGGCCCTCAGTGGATACCAACACAAAGAGGACATACCTAGACTATCAGTAAAAGCTGATAGTTCCGTTTGGTTGAAAGATTCGACCCCTGTCTCGCAACACGTTAAACTGACATATAGGACATGAAGTCTAAACCAGACATAACATAGGAAGGCCTAGTTATCCTACGACTGGTTAGGCTTCTAGCTAAGTCATTGTTTAACAATGCTGGAACGATACGAAATCAAAGCAATTCACTAAGAAGCCAACGACTTTGATGACGTACAACGATAGATACACTAAATCTCGTTATCGCTCGCCTAGGGCCGATTCAGATCAACTCACAGGACTTGGGAACCCTATAGTAAAACGCCTTTTGCGAGAGTCGAACGTTGGACTACGACTGGCATCAAAAACTTCAACACATACTTCACCAGAAGCACAACTAGTGAATCTAGTTTATTTGTTGAGTGTAACGTGTCAAAGAAAATATATTGTAAATAAACTACTCAAAATAAAATAGGGCCCACTCCAAGTTAATTTCGAATTTCGTGTAAAAAAAATTGTTAGGCAGTATATAGTGAAGTTAAACATTTCAGAGTATTGTTGACATGTTTATCTAACGTTATCAATGTTTCAAGTCACGAATTTAATGGTGGGTAGACAAAAAAAGTGAAGTACTCCAAAAATCGTTTATTACTCAAATTCTCAGTCACTTGTACCCTCAGTCACATTCTGAGTGTTATAGTCGCACGTCTACCTTTTTCTTTTTGACTTGATTTCGGTGTTATTCGCGATCATTATGCCTGGTCCTCGGCATCATATGGATGTGGAAACCGAAACAAGAGCAGTGTTTATGCTTCAGGAGGGAGAATCTCAGAGATCGGTGGTAAGACGTCTTGGTGTGTCGCGACGAGCTATTCGAAACGCGTGGGAACGCTTTCTAGAGACAGGTAGTGTCGCGAGGAGAAGACAGGTAGTGTCGCGAGGAGATCTGGATCAGGAAGAGCGCGAGCTACAACCGTCCAGGAAGACCGGTATATCAGATTGACTGCACGTCGAGAGCGCACGATTCTCGCCCGCGTCTTACAAAATCGACTGCGGCAATCGACTGGCACACGAATTAGTGATCAAACCATTCGAAATAGACTCCATGAAGACTGACAACGTTCCAGATCTCGTGTTATTCGTCTAAAATTGACAAGAGCGGATCGTGCAGCACGTTTGAAGTTTGTTCGCGAGCATGCGGAGTGGACAAGGGACAACTGGAGAAATGTACTCTTTACGGACGAAAGTAAAGTGAAGTTTTTCAGCGACGATCGTCGAGTGCGCGTGTGGAGAAGAGAAGGCGAACGTTTTCAGAACCTTGCATACATGAAACGGATCGTTTTGGAGGTCCAAATGTTATGGTGTGGGCTGGAATAAGCTTGCTCGGTAAAACTGAGCTGGTAATTCTGGAAGAAGACTCCATAACTGCCTCCCGGTATTTCGATCGAATAATCCGGCCCCATGTCATCCCATTCTCACAAAGAGTGGGTGAAAATTTCGTCTTTATGCAAGACAATGCTCGCCCACATACAGCGCGAACAACCCAGAGAGCTCTCTCTGAAGCCAATATTAGGGTTTTACAGTGGCCGGCCATGAGTCCCGATCTTAACCCCATTGAACATTTATGGGACAAATTGAAAAAAAGCCTCAAATTGAATTTCAGTAATGTGACTAATCGACAAGAGCTCATAAACGCCCTAAAATTGTGTTAGGAGCGAATACCCGAGGAAAACATCACCCACTTGATTGAAAGTGTCCCAGATAGACTCGGACAGTGCATACGGAACAGAGGAGGACCTACTCGCTATTAAGCACCTTCAAACTCATTGATTTAGTCAAGAATAAAAATAAAAATGAAACTACTTATATCAATAATTTCTGTAAACTTTCCTAAAAACTGTAAATTTTGACTAAATTCCATAAAATTGGCAAAACTTACTATTGTTTCTGTTCACACTTTGAAAAACCTTAATTTATTCATTTCTAATCATAAAAATTGAAAAAAGAAAAAAGCTGTAAAATTCATTAATAAAACATGGTGGGCCCTATTTGTTTTGAGTAGCATACATATAAAATGTACCATAGATTATTGTATGTTATTGTAAATAGTTTTACATGCAAGTAGTATACATACTTAAACATGTAAAGCAGGGTTTATATACATAATAAACCATTAAATATTAAATCCAATAGTATTATGGAATATGTATGCATGCAGCATTTATCCACACATATAAATACTTATAAAATAGGATATCAATAGATATGTAATTATATACATAGTATCCCATTAACGCATATAAGTTCAATAGTATTATAGAATATGTATGCATGCAGCATATATCCACACGTACATAAATACTTATAAAGTGGGGTATCAATAGATATGTAATTATATACATAGCAATCTATAAAAATAGAATTATAGGACTTGGATACGTGTAGCATATGTTCATATATAAATAACTAAACCGTGTATGTAGTAGATATATATATATATATATATATATATATATATATATATATATATTATAATACAGGTATATTCCTTTAGAATATTGATATTAACCTTATCTTAGAGTTTGGTATATATATTATCATATAAACATCTCATTTAGGCAGAGTACGAATACATATATAATACATACATAAATCTTGTTATCTCGATTCATTACTGATGTTGGGCCCAGTATGTATAGATATTTTATGGAATGGGGCTTTGAATACATGTAATAAATACATAACTTTTGGACTATAATAACACAAGTGTTAAGATATTTAATTATTGTTTGTATTCCAAACTTTAGTTTTATGTATAGATTTAGTGATTATAAGTATTGAACCTATGTAATAGTATCTAACCCTTTGAACATAATAACACAAGTGTTATAATATTTAAATTTGTTTATATACAAGTTCCCATAGATATCGTTCAATGTTCCTACCGCCTACCTACCTATAAATAACGCCTAAATCAACGCACTAGAAATAACGTTATAGCCATTTCTATCAGTATCTGATAGGCATAATTCGCTTACAACTAACGCAACCCTATACGCTTAACCTAAACGTTCCGCTATTTTTCGTTTATTATCCATTTATAATTGCCGCACTTAAATCTAAAGCCGTTCGTATCACTTACAAACTAACGCACCGCAAATTATCATAACGCCTTAAAATTATACGTAATTTCTATTTACTACATTAACCTTATAACCGCCTACCTACCTATAAATAACGCCTAAATCAACGCACTAGAAATAACGTTATAGCCATTTCTATCAGTATCTGATAGGCATAATTCGCTTACAACTAACGCAACCCTATACGCTTAACCTAAACGTTCCGCTATTTTTCGTTTATTATCCATTTATAATTGCCGCACTTAAATCTAAAGCCGTTCGTATCACTTACAAACTAACGCACCGCAAATTATCATAACGCCTTAAAATTATACGTAATTTCTATTTACTACATTAACCTTATAACCGCCTACCTACCTATAAATAACGCCTAAATCAACGCACTAGAAATAACGTTATAGCCATTTCTATCAGTATCTGATAGGCATAATTCGCTTACAACTAACGCAACCCTATACGCTTAACCTAAACGTTCCGCTATTTTTCGTTTATTATCCATTTATAATTGCCGCACTTAAATCTAAAGCCGTTCGTATCACTTACAAACTAACGCACCGCAAATTATCATAACGCCTTAAAATTATACGTAATTTCTATTTACTACATTAACCTTATAACCGCCTACCTACCTATAAATAACGCCTAAATCAACGCACTAGAAATAACGTTATAGCCATATCTATCAGTATTTGATAGACATAATTCGCTTACAACTAACGCAATCCTATACGCTTAACCTAAACGTTCCGCTATTTTTCGTTTATTATCCATTTATAATTGCCGCACTTAAATCTAAAGCCGTTCGTATCACTTACAAACTAACGCACCGCAAATATCATAACGCCTTACAATTACACATCTTATCCGCCCTACCTACATTACAACCGACTCTGATATATATAATATTGATCACATTTAAATTCTGAATAACATGTATTTTGGTCATAGACATATACATAGTGCACATTATAAAACCCTTCAGCAAAACAATAAATGCATAAATTAAATATAACTTGAGAATCCCTGTCAAATTGTTCAAAAACTCACTGAAGTCGGGAGCTCCTGTCCCGACTTACCTTAGTCCTTGGAGATTCTAACACAAAATATCCTATTAGACCCACGGCACTGGTCTCCTACACTAAGATACCTCCCGACACTAGGTATTCTACCATCTATACGCAGATCACAAATTTTTACACGTAACGGCTCCACTAATATCATTGTTTTATTTTTTTAAGCAATCTAACGTAATTCAACAATATTTAAAACAAATCAATACCCCTTTTATTCTACATTTGTTACACTAAATTTGTTGCATCAGACGTGTCTTGCAGGAAATAATTTATTAGTTTATGTTATACAGATCTATATTAATTTTACATCAAATTTTATTATAACTTAACCGAAACGATCGCTTTATAAAACTTAAAAATATTAAATTCCCTAAACTAACCATCTCTTAAAATTGTATATTTTAAATTGGATTTTATATCGTTTAATTTGTTGTATAATTTTATTTCCTCATTTTTTATATCAAATTAAGAAGGTAGATTTAGTTTTGAATATTTTTAATGAATTCATCGTCGTTTCATTTAGCGAATCGTTGTATTTATTTTTTCGATGATTTAAAAGAAGGTAGACTTTATTTAACACGACGTCTTATGATTATATTAAAATATTACATTATTTCCCGTATTAATTTGGTAACGAACAAGAAATTAGAAATAACATTACACGAGCCGTTTATATGGTTTTAAAGCAAATTAAACAATCGTTTATTAATTAAAATCGCATGAACTCACGTAATTTCTTACATTTTAAAATTTACTTAACCACGACTATAAATTACCCTTTTGATTTTGATTTAATTAGAACCAGATTGAATCACCTAGCTATTCTATTCTAAATCGAAATATAAATGATTTAACTTTACCGCAGGCCTCCTCGACGACGCAGCACCATTCAATTATTTAATTTTTAAATTAATTTAATAATTATTTAACAGCGCAGAGCGACAGCGCTTCGCCCTAGGAATGGCCACTAGGGGGCGCTAGTATCCGACTAGCAGCACTTCGTAGTAGTAGAATATCACGTTGACTGTCCCGATTCTTCTCCACCCCTTGGTATTTATATTTTTTTTCACCAGTCCCCGTAACTTTCCTACTATTGCATCATCTTTCCCCCCCAAAAGCACCCCCCTCGTACTTACACCACTTATTTTTAACCAATCATAAAACAGCATTGCTTTTTACATGTTATGTTGTAAAATTAGAAACTTCGAATCATTGTATTATAATAAAACCTTTTTAAACTATTTTGCTATCTTCTGATATAAATATTTTATACGTATTTCTAATAATTACCGAAATATTCCATATTAAACAATCCGACATCGCTAAAAGCGCCCCCTACTTAGCATTCGTATTTTGTATTTTCCTTTCAATAATTTCTTGTTTTCCTACCTATGACATTTATTACTTTATGCACTATTAATTACTTAAATTTTAACTATTTTATCTAATCAAAAAATAGGTATATTTCTTCAATAACGTAAATTAACTATAAAATTGTAATTTCTTATTTTTCAAAACTACCCTCTTTTATTTAATTATTTCCGACTTCACATATTTATTCATTTCCTAATTACATTCATCATAGAACTTTTAATATTTAATTACTAATTTGTGTACATAAATTTATATTTTTAATTTTAATAACTAATTGTATACTTATAAACCTATATTGATAATTTCTTATCTTTATTGTGAGGTGTTATTGGCTAAATTATTTTAGTTTATTCCTTTTATCTCTAAATTTCCAATTCTAATCGGTTTTTGCAAGTGATGTTACTTCTTCTACATTAATCTAGCATATCTATTCATAAGTTTCTTAACTCTTAGCTACGTTTTAACAAGGTAAAATAACTTAAATCGTTTTTGTGAATTTTCCCTTCTAAATCACATTTCTGTTTTTACCAATAACTTATTCATTCTCTAACATTTCTAAAATTTGTTAATTATACTACGATATACATGTTATCTAACGTCTGCAAATCACTAACTACTTACTCCAGTATGTAAACTTTATTCATATTTTGATTTCATAACATAATTGTCTATTTTTTCAGAGATATGCTTTTGTTCTTTGAACTTGCTATCAAACGTAAAACACATACTTCTTTATGGAACCCAAGAACGACACGCTCCCCGCAAACATATACTGAAGTGTATATTCAGCAAATAAGAAGAAAAATCCTAGTGTTAGCTATTTTTCCAGAATGTGTTTTGACTACTACACTAATCAATGAATCCTGCATTCCCAACATAATAAAGGTAATATATTTTGTTAATTCATCATAGATTAGATGCTTGTGGTTATTTCTAATGCATTTTGCATGCCCTAATCTCTGAATTTCCGAAGAAAATCAGAATTTCAAAATGCAACGCCCCATGTTAACATATTTTTGTTTCAGCGCCATCTATTATCGCACGCTGAAACTACATGAAAATGAAGAATGTCTGACAACGATTTATACGAATTAACCAAGTTAATGACGCCAGATGTCATCATTCTTGATTTAATTTTAATATATCTTATTAAAAGAATGTCATTATCATTTTTATTAATCAATATTCGATTGATCGAATATGTAATTTAATATATTCAATAAAATACACGCTTCTCACATGTAATCAATGTCTTTAATTGAAATATTGATTATTTTATTTACATATATGGTTTTAATCGTATTTTTATATCAAAACCCCCACCTTTTGACAACGTTGGGTCCGTCACAACACTCCAGGCACTTTATTGTGCTGGATCGGCTGGGCGTAACTATGTTCTAAATCTCAGCCTTTCCAACACATACAAAGCGCAGGGTCGTCAGGGAGGAGGGGGTTTTTAGTGGGTATTGGGGTTGCTCGCTCGTGTAACAACGCTCGGAGTCTTCCACACTATTCTGTGACGTCGATCGCGGACGGAGCACTGCCAAGAGCATACTATTGCTGCAGTGTTATCGCCCCCGACCGACGCGTGTCGTTCCCCTAGCAACGACCCAGTTTGTGCGTAAATCGGTTAAGCATTTTCCCTCGCCTCAAAAAAAAAAAAAAAAAATCTGTGATTATAGAAGTACAGTCTTTGATAACAGAACTTTAATAATGTTCAAACTTATAATTTAAATTAATTATGGTCGAATTTCGACCGCTGGGTGACCACTAGTAAAATATAAAAAAATACTAATAAGATATATGTTAATAAAATATAATACAATACACTTACATAAATAAATATAAATAGAGAAAAAAGCTGACGATAACTGCTGCTGCATCCTTAAATTGAGCTATTTCATGATAGGTAATAATAATCCTTCACAACTCTATTAAAAATAGGCAGTGACTTGTCTATTTTGATATTAACAGGCAGCACGTTCCAAAGAGGAACCGCTTGGACTGTGAAGGATGTGAAGGACTGTGTGAAATGTAATTATGTGGGGAACAAATATCTAGCCATGCCGCCTCCGCCAGGTCCCGTGCGAAAAAGCCCAAGAAATGCTGGCTTGACGTTGTGAAGGACGACATGCCTAACAATGGTCTCAATACCATAGATAGATACCATAATTAATAAATCTTTTAAAATGTATGGCCTTGTCATGCGTTTTAGTACAAAATTCACTCTACCCTCAACATATATTTACCTCTATGTTACACTGATTCGCTCGCAATTAGATTATGCTGTGTCCATATGGAACCCCTTTTATAATAAATATAACAATACATTAGAGCAAGTTCAAAGAAAATTTCTACGTTGTGTACAATATAAATGTTTTCATAATCGCTTGTCCTACGAAAATCTGCTTGATAAATATAATTTTATTAAACTTGAATACAGAAGATTGCAGCTTGCTGCGATGTTTCTATATGATTTGTGTCATAATAGATACGACTGTACACCTATTATTAATAAATTGTGTTATAGAGTTCCTACTAGGACGCATTGCCGGGGCCCTTGCCGTTTGTTTGCGACTACGCGTTGCCGGACAAACGCCGGCAAACGATCTCCGCTTTACCAGCTAGTGCATTCATATAATCACAATTTCTACTTAATAGATATAGCGGCAACTAGGCCCAGCACTTATAAACAAATGATCCTTGAATGTTTAAAAATCAAGTAAACCACTATATCAAGTACTTCTAGCAATTAGCGTCCTCCTTGCGGCTGGTCGCAGGCATTCGGTGAGCTCTTGGCTCTGGCTCTGCGTTCTCCCTTTCTTCTTCTTTTTAGATATTGTATACCAAACCTTGTTTTTTTTCCTCTCTTTTGCTTTTACTTACGGTGGCTAGTATAATTTCAATTGCTCAATATGTGGCAAATGATGTTGGTGTTGTATTAAGTCAAACTACTCATGTATAAAATTCATAATACTAAACTCTGTACAATGCTGTTTTTTTGTCCAAATAAAACGGTTGAAGTGAATTTCATTTTGTTCGACCGATTGGTTTTAGTAGATATATTTTTATGGTCTTAGGAGAATGCAAATAATGTATATATATATCTAGTGTCGTAATTTTAAAGTTGAGGTCCATAAAGTCGTTAGTTTTAAGTTTCCTATACCTAATCTCCTATATCTGCGCGAGAAGGCTTATTATACGACGAAAGACTTTCTAGAGGGCCCATCAAGAAAACCATTGCGTATAAGAGCGAAGCAGCTGAAAGGAAATAAGCATGATCCTCCAGGCGATAGCGAGTAGTGCGGTGGTAGAAAGGCGAAGGCACTATTCTGAAGTTCCTCGGAACAATCCCCGTTGTAGGTACAGTCGGTAGAAGACGCGAAGTCTCTCCGAAGGTCAAGCCAAGCGTATCTAAACCCGCGTCTGTGAGTATTGGAGCGATGACAATGCGAACGGCTCGAGGTTGAATACTGTCCAGGAGATTCAGCTGGTAGGTAGGCCCCGGCCCACAAGTGTGAGCAGTACTCCAGAAGCGGCTGTGGCTTCAAGTGCCCTTTTTTAATAAAGCACAAGGCGTTACCGCGGAGTGAAGTACTGCTTGGACTTGGACTTGGAAGACTTGCTTGGTTTTCAAGATGGCCCCTGAACAGACATCGCTTGCAATGTCGACACCAAGGACACGTGTTTCCTATATAAATCCCGCACTAACACTAACTACTTCTAGAATCTTGAGACTGATTTACCTATGCATTAGTGTATTTTTTTATTGTAGGAGTTCAGCAGACAGGCAGACGGCCCACTTGATGGAAGACGGTTACTATCGCCTATGGACATTTGCAACACCAAAGGTGCTACAAATGCGCTGCTGCTCTCTTAAGGGAGACTGGAACCTGGTCACTAATGCCGGAACATAACTCAAGGTTGTTATGACGACATACTTTAGTCCAGGGGTGGTAGCCATCCAGTCGGGCAAACGCCCTACCACCTGGCTGTGGGTTGTTTTGTCGCCTCTTACGACAGGCCGCCCGGCCGCAGGAAATTGTATTCTTTCTCCGTTCCTGCACGGATAAATGACGGTGTATAATGCAAAGGTAAATCAGGCTTAAGATTCTTCTTTAGAAAAAAAACTTGTGGGTCAGCTCCGATGCACGGCTGCAATTTACTCCTTAAAAAACCTGTGCACGTGCACGGTGACAGAGGCTGAATAAGGGCAATTATGAGAAAAGGAAAAATATACAGACAGATTTAGTAAGTAGAAAATAGACATATAAACAACACATACTCTTTAAATATTAAAATCATATAAACAATATCAGAGCGGCTGACAGAAATATAATAGTAGTTCGGTAAAACTCATCTTTGTAAGCAAGCAAACTTATAACAAAAATGAATGGCAACGGACAAGTGGCAAAACTAATCGCAACAAAATTTTAACTAGAAGTTTTACGGGCAGGTTTTCAAATTGGTCAAGTACATTAAAAATCTGCCCGTTTAACGTTTACGTTAACGTTTAACGTTACGTTTTAAGTTTTACTACAAGTTAAAATTTTGTTGCGATTCGTTTTGCCACTTGTCCGTTGCAGTTTCACTTCTACCATTAGTCCCACTGCACATTTCGATTTTTCGCAGGTTTATTGCAAATTATAATATGGTTAGGTTAGGTTGCAGAAGTCGTGGAAGGCCACGACACACCTTCCATGATCAAATTGATCGTGTACTAGCAGAAGGTGATGTCAGGAGCCTTAAGAACAGAGGAGCGTGCATGATAAGAGTTATGAACGTCAAAGAAGCAAGTGAGGTGTGTAAGAATAAGCCTGAATGGCGGGCGCTCTGTTGTTCGTGCCTACCCCACAAGGGAACTGGCGTGAAGTTATGTATGTATGTATGTTAGGTTAGGTACATTTTAATGAATGCATTTTTTATTTAAACATTTTATTTTATCAAACAAAAAAACTGAATTTGATCCGGAACCAAAAAACATACTAAATTATGCCGCCTCTCACCACGCGACATACCTTCTACCCTTTCCGCGCGGCCGTAACGCTTTTTCGTGACAGAAAAAATCCTAATGCCCCCGTTTATACAGAAGTTTCACTTCAAAAACGGCTTGACCGTTTTAATATTTTTTTGTTTTTCCGCTATAATACAGAATGATTTAAAAAACGTTTTTTAATTACGCTTATATTATTTCATTCATAAAATTTCCATACTGGGGTCTTACAGGAAAATTGAATCTTAAGGAGTACATACATACATACATACATAACTTCACGCCAGTTCCCTTGCGGGGTAGGCACGAGCAACAAAGCGCCATTCAGGCTTATTCTTACACACCTCACTCGCTCCTTTGACATTCATAACTCTTGTCATGCACGCTCGTCTGTTCTTAAGGCTCCTGACATCACCTTCTGCTAGTACACGATCAATTTGATCATGGAAGGAGTGTCGCGGCCTTCCACGACTTCTGCATCCATCCACTTTTGCATTGTATATTTGTTTAGTTATTCTTTCATCATGCAGGAGTAAACACCAATAAAACAACTTAATGATATTAAAATTTATTTCGCCGTATTAACACGGTTATTTAACTTTTCTACCCCCTCTGTGTACTTGTCGTGAATGTGTATATAGGGCAGGCTTCTGCTTGAAGGTATCTCCGCAGTCTTCGCACATAAAGGAACGCTCCTTGGAATGTGTCAACACGTGACCACGGAGGGTGGCAAGAGTCTGTAAAAGTATATCTATATATATAATGATCTATTGCTGTTCGTTAGTCTCGCTAAAACCCGAGAACGGCTGGACTGATTTGGCTAATTTTGGTTTTGAATTATTTGTGGAAGTCCAGGGAAGGTTTAGTTTAAAAGGTGAGTAAATAAGAAAAAATGAATAAATGAATGAAAACTCTTTATTAACTCTTTTATCTCATTTAACTCTTAAAATGCTTGGAATATAGTAAAAACAACAATTTCGCTTTCCCTTAGAAACTATTCCTTACCTATCAAACGTTTGATGTTCGTCCCGTCGTTCAGAAATCAACGATTTATATTTATTGATTCTGAGGCGGTACGAAGTTTGCCGGGTCAACTAGTAGTAATAAAAGCCCATAAATGTCCCACTGCTGGGCTCGGGCCTCCCATTATAGGGGAACGGACATTACACCCGCCACGCTTGTCCAAGGCGGCTTGGCAAGTTTGACACATCGGTTATCTGGATGTGCAGGTTGCATCACTATGTTTTCCTTCACCGTCGTGTCGTTAGCACGTGGTAATTGTAACAATATGCACATTAGACCAGAAAACTGACTAAGTGGTGCATATGTTCCAGCCAGGATCGAACCTGCGCCCTTTGAGTTTGGGACGCGTGCGCTAGTCATTACGCTACCACGACTGTAGTAATATATTTTCATTTATTGCCTGCAGCAGACTTTTAATAATCTTACTTCGCTATGGTTTGGGCATAGAATTTTATTAACGAAAAAAAAGGAAAAAAAAAGATCCCGACGAATTGAGAACCTCCTCCTTCTTTTTTTGAAGTCGGTTAAAAACAAAATGGACACCGAAATAAAAAGCAAGAAACAAGTCTTTTCTACAACTTGAAGTCAGTGTCAAGTAAAACAAAAACCAGCAACAAAATTGCAAAATGCACGGACTTCAACATGTTGTAGGCACTATGTATTTCTTGTGAAGACGGTTTTTTGTTAAGACAAAATATTTCCTACTTTTTAGTTGCTCAAATAGCCTTAAAAATAATATTTTAAGCGCCTGTAGAAATTGTACTATTGACACGCTTATACAAGTTTTACTTTTCGAAAAGTTTAGGAGCTCAGCGCTCTTCAACAAGGGTGGCTCCGTATTTCCCTGGGATCTACTCATCAGATCCTGAGTTGGAGACAATGGGACCACCTCAGGAGTACTCTTTCGAATAAAAAAATATTTGAAAATCGGTCCACAATTAAATAATAAAAATGTTAAAATTTTTAAATGCTACGGACGTAGATACCCATAGCATTAATATACTGTTACGAGTCGCGAGACTCGAGTTAAAATGCCGTTAGAATTACTATATTACTATAGAGTTTATTAGAACTATACAAACACGTATAACACAAGTACAAATATAGCCAAACACAACAACCCCAAACGTAATGCAGAAAGTCGTAATTCAATAACACGCGCAAAGTACGTCACTTAATAGATTCCCGATTGTAGTACACACGTCTCGCTTCGCTCATGGTTCTCGCTCAACTAATTTCTCTCTCAATCGGACCATTCCTTTGTATTGCACAAATGCAATATGTCTGCCCGGCAGCGACCGAATGACCGAATTTCCTAGAATCAACTTGTACTTTAAATCCATAACACCTGGCTAATGATTACAATACAACAATAGGCCGTATGCCAATAAGTAAACAAAAGAAGACGACCATAAAAGAATTTCAATGTTATTAGTTCAAATGCCGACGGGTAATAAATGTGCTTTGTTTCAGCTATGCAGGTGGATTTTGTGTTTGTCGGGACCTGAACCCTACAATGTCTCACGACCCAGAAATTTTACCCCGCCATTTCTCACGCCTTAGTATTTTGACCCTACAACGTCTCACGTCTCAGGACTTTTACCTTACAATGTCTCATAGCCCCAGTCTCTAACTCTACAATGTCTCATTCTCCGGAACTCTGAGCCTAGTGTTTCATGCTCTGGGACTTTGGTCCTGAGATGGTTTACATCTCGGGACTATCACTGTCAAGTCTCATAAGGCGGGACTTACATCCTGCAGTATTTTATATTTTGGGAGTTGGGAATCTACGATCTCTATATCCCAGGACTCTCCCAATGTCCCTCGATTTTTATTTATTTATTGAATTGACCCAATGGAGTCTCAAGACTCAGGATTTTGATCTTACAGTATTTTATACTCCAGAACTTTGAATCTATGGTCTGTTAAATCCCAAGACTTTTCCAAATGACCGTAAACTTGAATTTATTTATCGAATTAACCCAATGTAGTCTTATGAACTGTGAATTTCATTCACGATGTCTCATAATCCGGGACTTTGACCCTACGCTGCTTCATGCACCGGGACTTTAACATAACGCAATACTCACAAAGAATTTCTTATCGCATAAGTTACAGGAATGTTCTCGAGGCCTCGTCAAGCCATGGTATTTCTGTTTATGATTCTTCAATCTCCAAGCAGATATCAATAACTGAAATGCAATAAATCAAATTAAATCTTCTTAATAAAACAAAGTAGTTTTATTAACGGTTTTAAGCGCGGTAATTTATTTGATTCTTTTATTATTCCGACGTTTCGAGTACTCATGGACGAAGACAAAGATGTCATGTCAACGAGTATTGTTAAAGTTTTATTTAGCCTACGGCCAACTTGTTCATTTTATTTATTTAGTTTTAATTTTGTTTATGGTTATTATTTATTCTATGGGGGCGTAATCTAATTTACCATCGCTTCGCAACATTTTGTGGCTTGAAGAGAAGAAGCGGCACTTGAAACTATTAAGCAAACATGCCTAGCTCTAATAATTTTATATAATCTTTATATATAAAAATGAATGTTTATATGTTTGTCCTCTATGCGTTCCTAAACCATTGAAGAGATTGTGATGACACTTGAGTAGGGTGTTGTGAGCACGCCCTCGAGGGTTTCTGGCCCAAAAATCTTTACATATAAAATTCTTCTGTTTATGTGTATGTCACTGAGAACCCCTCCTAAACGACTGAACCCATTTTGATAAAAAAATCTGTGTTTAAATGAAGACCCGGTAAATGACGCCGATGAACTCCTCCTGAACAGTGGGACCGATTGTGATGAATTTTTTTCTGTGTGTTCAAGTGGGTTAGAGAATGGTTTAGATTAACCAGTGGTCCCGGTAGATGGCGCTGCAATCGGGTTCTAGACATTTATTTTTTAGGGCAGGACGTCTGTCGGATACAGCTAGTATATATATAAAAATTAAAAAATATAAATTCTAACTGAACCATTTCGTCAACAATTCAACCAACATCGTGTGATTTCTGGTTGTTCAGCAATCTCAAAATATCACTTCAGAGACGTTACAGAAACTACTGAAGCCCAAACCGAAGGAGTTTTTGAAGTGCTTTGAGAACTGGAAACTCCATTGGCATAAGTGCATTGCAGCCGAGGGGGATTATTTTAAAGGAGATGAAATGGATTTAAAAAAAATAAGAATTTTTTAGTCATGAAAAAATTCACCTATCAATTTGTTCACAGTATTATATACAGTATACTAGCTGTGCCCGCGACAGGATTTTTGGAGGATTTTTTTTCGCGGCACCCTAAAAGTATTTTAAAAAAGTAGCCCAAGTTACTCCGTATAACATCAGCTATATGCCAGTGAAACTCACGTCAAAATCGGGCCAACCGTTTCAGAGATGGACCAGAACATCCACAGACAGACAGAAAGATAAATATTTTAAAAATTGATTTTTCACATGAGTACCATATATATTTTCATATGCATTTAGCGAAAAGCTTTATTTTGTCACTACAAACAGACACATCAATTTTATTTATTTATTGTAGCTAATCTGTAATCAAACCTTATTACATAAATCACATTTGTATTTTGTCTTCTGAAGGTGGTAGAAATTATAATGGTTCGTTCTATAGACCTTTGATGCGAACTTCTTGTCACACTCTGAACAGGGATATCTGTGAATAATAATAATAATTTATCTATATATATAAAAATCAATCAAATGTCTGGGATTGCCCCCAGTGGTCTTTTTTTTTTAAGTGAAACTTCTATATAAACGGGGGCTTAGGATTTTTCTGTCACGAAAAAGCGTTACGGCCGCGTGGAGGAGCGGCATAAATTTAGACTAGACGTGGTGAGAGGCGCATAATTTTAGAGTAGACTATGGATGCGTTTTTGGTTGCAGATCGAATCCAGTTTTTTTTGTTTGATAAAATAAATGTTTAGATAAAAAATGCATTAATTAAAATGTACCTAACCTAACCAAATCATAATTTGCAGTAAACCTGCAAAAAATCGAAATGTGTGCTGGGACACATAGTAGAAATGAAACTTCAACGGACAAGTGGAAAAACGAATCGCAACAAAATTTTAATTTGAAGTTTTACGGGCAGATTATTAATGTACTTGTCCAATTTGGAAACCTGCCTGTAAAACTTAAAGTTAAAATTTTGTTGCGATTAGGTTTGCCACTTGTCCGTTGAAGTTTCATTTCTACTATGTGTCCCAGCACACATTTTTTTAATTGCAGGAGTTCAGCAGACAGGCAGACGGCCCACTTGATGGAAAGCGGTTACCATCGCCTATGGACATTTGCAACACCAAAGGTGCTAGAAATGCGCTGCTGCTCTCTTAAGGGAGACTGGAACCTGGTCACTAATGCCGGAACATAACTCAAGGTTGTTATGACGACATGCTATCGAACAGGGGTGGTAGCCACCACCCCTGGTCTAGGCTAGTCTATCTAGTCTGGCAAATGCCCTACCACCTGGTTGTGGATTGTTTTGTCGCCTCTTACGACAGGCCGCAGGAAATTGTATTCTTTCTTTGTTCCCGCACGGATAAAAACGTCTGTTGTATATTACTCATAACACAAGTGTAACTTGCTTAATTTGGGGATATATAATAAGTATTTGTCTGCCAATTACTACTACTACTACAGAAAAGAATATTAGAACTAAAAAAAATCTCAAAAAAAATTGCTGTTCATTAATCTCAACCTCAAAAACGACAACCAATTTGAATATTTTTTTTGTGAGTGGGTGGTTTTGGAGAATGGTTTTAATTAACAATTGAATCCGAGAAGTGGCGCTGGAATCAGGTTCCAGGATTTTGATTATTTTTCTGTATGTTTGAGTGGGTCCCAGAATGGTTTGAATTAACAACTGGATCGGATAGGTGGCGCTGGAATCGGGTTCCAGGATTTTGATGATTTTGTATGCATGTTTGAAGTGGGTCTCAGAATGGTTTGAATCAACAATTGGATCCGATAGGTGGCGCTGGAATCGGGTTCCAGGATTTAGATTATTTTTATGTATGTTTGAGTGGCTCCCGGAATGGTTTGAATTAATAATTGGATCGGATAGGTGATGCTGGATTCCAGGATTTTGATGATTTTTTTATGTATGTTTCAGTGGATCCCGGGATGGTTTACATTAACAATTGGATTAGGTAGGTGGCACTGAAATCGGGTTCCTGGATTCTGATGAATTTTGGTGTGTGTTTGAGTGGATCTCGGGGTTTTTTTGCTATTTAAAAAAAAACAAATTTAGAAACTGTATTTAACGAATAAAAAGTACAATAAAATCAACTCACAAAGTCTCGGCGTGATGGACACTGTTCCCCAGATGACTCCTATACACATAAATGTTCTTATACTGTATATCACAGATGGAACAGTATGCGAGTCGCCTCGCCACAGCCGCCTCGTGTCCCGCCATATGCGACTCCAAACGAGACTGTCTTTTGAAAGTCTTTCTACACAGCTCGCAGGAATATTCACGTTTTATCGCGTGTACTCGCCTAGAAACAATTTTTAAACATTTGTGTGTCAGCTCCGACGCACGACTGGCTTTTACTCCTTAAGTACGAGCCATGATGAAAGAATGACTAAACAGATATACAATGCAAAAGTCGATGGATGCAGAAGTCGTGGAAGGCCACGACACACCTTCCATGATCAAATTGATCGTGTACTAGCGGAGGGTGATGTCAGGAGCCTTAAGAACAGACGAGTGTGCATGACAAGAGTTATGAATGTCAAAAAAGCAAGTGAGGTGAGTAAGAATGGGCCTAAATGGCGCTCTGTTGTTCGTGCCTACCCCGCAAGGGAACTGGCGTGAAGTTATGTATGTATGTATGTACGAGTAAATAATAAAGGCGATGAAAGACCTTTTAATTTCCAAACACTATATCTTACACCGATGGACATTATTTTAGATCTTATTTCATTGCATTAAAGTTCGAAATTGTATAATAAAGTAAAGTAACGCATTTTATACTTTTATTCACAAACCAACTTGACTAATAATTACTTTTATTTTTCCTTCCACCCATTTTAATATTATATAAAATTATTAGCGCTAGGCATGTTTGCTGAAGAGTTTCTTGCGCCGCTTCTTCTCTTCGAGCCATAACATGTTGCAAAGCGGTAGTAAATTAGATTAGACTCCCATTGAGTAAATAATAACCATAAACAAAATTAACAAATTGGCGGTAGGCTAAATAAAACTTTAGCAATACTCGTTTAAAACCGTTAAAACAATAATTTATTTATATAATATAGTTTGTAAATTATTACATCTAGATTGAAATCCAAGCGTACTGACACATCAGTGTTAAAATTATATTTTCGCAAAGAAAATTATGTAAATAATGTCAGTAATAATGATTCATTCAATAAATGCTTAAAGCTACGACATTAGTTTTAGTGATACATTATAAGGTAATAGATTAAGAAAGATAAAGCCTTAAACAAATTACTAAACAAGTGAAGAGGTGTGATCTTTCAGCATAGAGATTATAATTTTTTTTTAAACTAAAGGTTTTGCATTAAATTTTTTGTTTTTTGTAGAGTTCGTTATAGACAGGACACATTCTTATCAACGGATTATAGTATGATGTGTTGTTTTTACAAACTTCCAAGATGAATGTTTTGTTATGTACACGTTTATTACGTTTGTGTTAAGGGTACTTCATAAATAAGACGAATCCAATTTACCATGCATCTATTTAATTTTGTATGTCTTTATTAGTTTATTATTGTATTTTTTTTTTCTTCAATTACGATTGAATTAGTTTCAATTTAGTTAAGCCACCAAATATTATTTAATTTTTCTTGTAATATCTCCTTAGACACCGGGTTGCCTGGAAGAGATCGCTATAAGCGATAAGGCCGCCCATTGCTCTAATTTAAATGTTTATAATAAATATCTAGGTTTAAGTTATGGTGAACAATAAAGAGGTTTCATTCATTCATTCATTCATGCAGTAATTTAAGCAAATAGACGAGGTCATGTTGTGTTCGACGAACATGTAAAGGAGTGATTTTAAATTTTGCGAGTTGCTCAATTCGACTGCAACCAAGGCCATTTTTATAACTTAAATCCTAAGACATTTTCACAAATCTCAAATCACACATTTCTAGAGAACGTTAGTTTGACTTTGAACTGATGACCCGGGACTTTGAATCCTCAGTGTCTGATGACCCGGGACTTTCAACCTTGCCTCATTTATAATGTAAAAACCATTATAGTCGAAACCCTATAAAGTTAAAGATGGCAGACTAAACTTACGCCTTATGCGATCTTAGAGTGTGTTTCCCCTTAAATTTAGTACCACATTCATTACAACAGAAAGCGTGCTCTCTCCTCATATGCTCATCCAAATCTTGAGGAGTTCTGAAAAATAATTAAAACTTTGTGGTTGTTAAACATAGTTTAAAATACACTTGTCACTATCTATGGTCACCATTTCATTCACACGGGATTCGGAACTTAATTTGTATCTTCTGAACCCAGCAAGAATAGAAGTGAAACATACATGAAAATATGTTTTTATTAATCTCGAATTTTTTTTATTGATATCTGTCGAATCATTTCAGTCTATTAGAAATAAATTTTCCGCCAGATAGATGGAAATCAATATTTTTCACTATATGAGTAAACATACCTACCCTACACAATTACAAGACAAGACAAGACATTTTCAAGATTCTGTATTTACCAATATGACTGCAGATCCCTAAAAAATAATACTAAGGAGGAAATACTGATACAAATATGTATACACTCACTTGCAAATAGAAAGACATTGGGTGCAATGGAGGCTCCCTGCGCTATCCCTTTTATGCTTGACCTTACAATGGTTCATTGCTGAATGTAACTCAACGGTCTTGTACTTGCAAAGTTTACATCTGTATACTGCATAGTGTTTACTTTTGTGATTATTCATTGAACGGAGATATGGGAACCTAATATTGCATACTGAGCATACAAATGGTCCTATTTTCTGAAATATAAAATGACATAAGTCTGATCCTGATCTTTGTGCCTGCAAAACTCAAAAAGTAATCAATTGAATGACTCAGAAATAACAATGTTACATTTTAATATAGGACTGTTTTTATATACTGTTTTATATGAATTACGCATTGGTATGACAAAATATTTTATATTGCATTAGTTCAACGAAGTGGTTACTGTCACCTATGGACATTTGTAAGACCAAAGATGCTACTAATGCGTTATGACTCTCTGTAGGGGGACTGAAACCTGGCTACTAATGATGGAACACAATTCAAGTTTGTTATGGTGGCATACTATAGAGCAGGGGTGGTGGCTATCCCGATGGGCAAATACCCTATCACCTGACTTTATTAGGTTGTTTTGTCATCTGTTATTCTTTTCCATTCCCTGGATGGATAGTAGTGTTTTGCGAGGCTTAGTTAAAGCTAGTTATAACAATAAAGACATTGTTTAAATTGGCCTCAATATTTTGCCAGATGAAGAATAGGAAACCCCAGCTGAGTCATACCATGGTGATATCCAGCTGCACATAGGCAAATATGCGAGGCGAAGGTGGCAGACAATGTTGAAGATTGTATTTATATTTCAAATTAAATTATATACTCAATTTGAACCTCCTTTCGGAGTTTTGCTATGGTCATACATTTAATTCCCATATATCAGTCAGAATGTATAAAATAAACAATACACACCTTATCGTGTTTTTTTGCCAAATGCAAATCATAATTCTCCTTTGTCAAAAACCCTAAGACACAGCTATCACATTTATATGGAACTTTCTTGAAATTGGGGTGATTTCTCTTCTCTTCTCTACTTCTACTCAATTCTTCTTCTGACAAAAGAATACTTTCAAACTTTTCTTCAAACTCTTTTTGAGGACTTTTGTCTACTTCCTTTTCTATTCTTACTCTATTATGTTTTGCTTCTATTGTCCTATGTTCTCTATTAAAATTCTTTAGGGTAACATTAGCATCATTCTTACTAAGTAATTCTTTTGTGTGTATGTTTGCATTAGTTTTATCCTCTTTTAATGTCTTATTAGTTCTATTCTGTTCATTAACAATTTGAATTTCATTATCTCTATTATGTTTAGCTATTCCATTGACACCTTCCTCTCTTCCAATTGCATTGTTAGCTTCATTAAAATCATTTGAACTATGATCATTAATTTTAATATTTTCAACATAGATATCTTCTTTGAAACTATGAATTTGAATTTCATTATCTGTATTATCTTTAGTTATTCTATTATCATCCCTTCGTCTTTTTCAATTGTATTATGATCATTAATTTTAATATCAATATTTTCAAAATAAATATCCTCTTTAAAATCTACACTGGAATCTTCTAAATCTATATAATTTGTGCTTTCTACTTTCAGATCTTTTACAGCAAATTCATATTCAGTGCATTTAATATGATCATTGTATGAGAATATAAAGTCATATGTGTCCTTAATCTGATGAGTTAGTTTTGACAGAGGTTGAACATTTAAAACCTGTAATTCAAATAATTAAATAATCAGCAGACAAACACTTTATATTTCCCTAAGTTAAGTGAGATACCCTTGTGTTTTAGGTAATATATAATGGACCACTCTGGGGCCAACCTCAGACATCCAGACCAAAGTAAATAAGGAAAGTTTGTTTACTAAATTTACTATGTCCAGAATCTAACCCAGCACCTCTTCTCTCCAGTGATTTTTTATAGATTTTGTGGCTTGGTTTTAAGACCATTCTTTAGCCAAGTCTGTTCTGGACATTGCGTTCCAATGAACTAGGCTGACAAAAGCAAAGTCCAATCAACTACAAACATCATCAAATTAATCAGTATAATATAAAGCAAACATATGATTTAGTGTAATTGTATTAATAGGTATGAATACAATTATACTAAAATACTCACAATCTCTAACAAAAATGGGCATATAATTTTATGACAAAAGTTTATAGTGCATATCACACAGTAAAGAAGTTAAATGCTAAGTAAGGGTGCAGCGATAGATACAAGGCAATTTTAATTGCACTATGGTACATAAAAGACAAGGTCTCCAGGTTAAAATTTTAGCTATTTCCCCAATTTAATGAATTTATTATGCCAGAAGTAACATGATATTTAAATGTCATCAAGCCAAATTTTAAACCAACACCAAAAAATTTTGACCTCAAATTAAAATTTTAGGTTATCACAACACCCAATTTGGAGGTGATAAGCATGTTTGATCTAAAGTATGCCACCATAACAACCTTGAGTTGTGTTCCGGCATTAATGGCCAGAATCCAGCCTGCCTTTAGAGAGTAGCAGCACATTGGTAGCACCTTTGGTGTTACAAATGTCCATAGGTGATAGTATCCACTTTTCATCAGGTGAGCCGTTTGTCTAACTGCTAAACTTATTCAGTAAAAAACAGACTGCATGTAGATGAGGTTTACCAATTAATTGTTGAAACAGAAAACTATATTTATTTGGAAACTTCATAATTATTCTACAAAAAATCTTTCATTTTTTTTATTGCAGGAGTTCAGCAGACAGGCAGATAGCTCACTTGATGGAAAACATTACCATCGCCTATGGACATTTGCAACACCAAAGGTGCTACAAATGTGCTGCTGCTCTCTTAAGGGAGACTGGAACCTGGTCACTAATGCTGGAACACAACTCAAAGTTGTTATGGCGACATACTTTAGACCAGGGGTGGTAGCCATCCAGTCGAGCAAATGCCCTACCACCTGGCTGTGGGTTGTTTTGTCGCCTCTTACGACAGTCTGCCTGGCCGCAGGAAATTATATTCTTTCTCTGTTCCTGGACAGATAAAATTTCATGCAGATCTAGTTATAATATGAATCAAGAAAGTACCTTTTGCTGCATAATATCTTGAACAATTTGCACTTGGTGCTTGAACCTATGATACTTTAGAATCATGCTTTTACATTCCCAGCATAATCCACAATTGTCTTCAATCTATAGAGTAAAATGCTATTAAAATTATGAACGAAAAAGTTTGTGTTCTGGTGTTTTTTAGTCTTTCACTACTACGACAAGACAAAAAGAATGAAGACCTTACGAATAATTCGAGTTAAGTCCTTGAATTGGGCAGATAACTACTCGATAAGGGTGTGGTAGAGAGATCTTTTTACGAATAAAAAATAGATAGTTTCTAATTAAAATGAGAATAATTTAAGCTACTGGAAGACTAACCTCTATATTACCGAATTCTTGGAAAAAAGACGAGAATAATCTTGCCGGTGTTAAATTTCTGCCTTCAGACAAGCAAGTACTGCAATATTCTTTATATTTACTCATTTTTAAATTCAATTTAAAGAACAAACAGTTTAAATCAACCATAATAATATAATTGTAAACAATTTGACACAAATAAATAACTAGGTTTCCTACTTCAGTGTAAATAACCAATACAAAGTTATCAAGTGTCAATTTAGCTGTCAATGTCTATGCTTAATTCATCACAATGGTAAGCAATCAAACTAAGCCCATACTGTCTAGTTAAACAAATAAACCAATTAAAAACTATTCTTGAACACCGGATTGTCTAAAAATAACTGCGATAAAGCCGCCATTGTTCCAATAAAAGTGTATCCATATTAATTGTCTTGGTTTAAGATTATAGTGCACAGTAAAGAGTTTATATTTATTCAACCAAGGTATAATTGATTCCAAATAATGAAGTTCTCGAGGCAACTCAAAAAGCCATATCTCATTAATGACCAGTTCCTGTGTCTTACTATTCATTCACTTGCATTTCTATCGGTTGAGTTTTGACATTACCTGTATGGGGCTTATGTCAAATTTTAACCGATAGTAAAATTAACGAACGGTAGGTCAGATATAGGAACGCACCGTAAAAAAAATACTAAAGTTATTAGTTAAACATATCATTCACAATTAACAACAATATTGTATCCCAAATTACGCATTATACCCTTCGCTATACGCACAAACTGGGTCATTGCTAGGGAAACGACACGCGTCGGTCGGGGGCGATAACACTGCAGCAATAGTATGCTCTTGGCAGCGCTCCGTCCGCGATCGACGTCACAGAATAGTGTGGAAGACTCCGAGCGTTGCTGCACGGGCGAGCAACCCCAATACCCACTAAAAACCCCCTCCTCCCTGACGACCCTGCGCTTTGTATGTGTTGGAAAGGCTGAGATTTAGAACATAGTTACGCCCAGCCGATCCAGCGCAATAAAGTGCCTGGAGTGTGCCCTGGGAGAACACACCCCACTTCGTTGTGCGGGGGTAGAAGGTCCTTTGCTCTTCCTAGCAAGCTAAAGGCCCCCCGCGGTAAACGGAACCTAACTCAGGGAGGGAAGTAATGCGCGTACCTGCCTCTCCGGGTGCCAGCTGAAGGCCGGCGACCTCGAGAAGACGCATTGGCACGCGCTGCAGGACTTCTCTCCCTGTCTCGTTCTGCGGCCTCCTTGAGTGACATTACTGTCTCGCAAAAAGTAACCGCAGCCCCCCAATTGTCGCTGCTCTGCAGCATGGCCTTGACCAAGTCGCAGAGCGAGTCGACTGGACCTACGTGCGTCTCAAGTTCGAAACGCTGCGGCGCCCATGCGGCGCACTCGACTAGCGTGTGTAACGCCGTGTCGAGCGCGCCGCACTGGCGGCAGTCCGGGGAAGGCAAGCAGCCCACAATGCGACACAGATACTTATCGAAACATCCGTGTCCGGTAAGTATCTGTGTCGTCCTGAAGGTCAGGGTGCCGCTGGTGCGGTTGACCCATTCCGTCAGCTGTGGCCTGATTGCATCCACCGTGTAGCCGCCATAGGCCGCAGGGTTGTCGAGCTCTTGAGACCAGACGGCGATCATGGAGGCGGTTTCCCGCTTCCTGATCGCCTCGATTTCGACCTGACAGAAGGTCAGGCCTCTAGCTAGGGCATCCTGCCGGGTGCGGCGCACCACTGTCAGGACGTCCGCCTGGAGATGCCAGGGCGGATCGCCTGCCAGGAGGGTGGCCGCCGTCCGCGACACTGTGCGATACCCCCGTATGGTCCTCACGGCCAGAACCTGCTGCGCCCGATGCAGCAGGGTTCTGTTGTGGCGGTGAAGTGCAATGGACCAGACGGGTGCACCGTACAGTGCCATACTCCTCAGGATGCCAGAGTAAAGTTTCCGCGTCGCACCTCCCGGGCCCCCTACGTTGGGAAGCAGCCTCGAGAGTGCGCCCGCGGATTTGACGAGTTTGGGAACTAGCTGCTCAAAGTGCGCTTTGAACAGCCATTTCCCATCGAGAACTAGCCCCAGATATTTCATCTGGGGCCCTACTCTAATGGCCACCCCTTGGACCGAAACGGTCAAGTCCGCGGGGGGATTGCGAAATTTCCTATGGAACATGATGGCCTCCGTTTTCGCGGGGGAGACCCTCAAGCCCAGCCTAGCTATTCGATCTACGACAATCGCCAACCCGGCGTTGGCGACGTCCACGGATTCCGCAAATGACGCAGCGCGTGCCGTGAGTAGGGTGTCGTCCGCAAAGCAGATCAGCCCTACCCCGGGCAGGACCGGAACCCGAAGGATCCAGTCATAACCTACGTTCCAAAGAATCGGCCCGAGGACCGACCCCTGTGGAACGCCGCACGCGACGCGTCGACGACCTAACTCGGGATTGCCGGTGAACTGCGTTTCTGAAAGCCCCGGCTCCACAGCGTCGAGATGCTTCACGAGCCGCTCCGCCAAGATCTTTTCGAAGACCTTAGCGACCTCGTTCAGCAGCACTATGGGCCTGAAGGCGGACGGATCGTTGGGAGGCCGACCTCCCTTGGGAATCAGGCACAAACGACCCTCCTTCCATTGCGACGGGAACCGACCTGCGCGAATACAGGCTTCGAACAGTTCCCGCAGCTGGCCGCGTAAATGTTTAGCGGCCAGGAAGAGGAGTCGACCTGGAACCCCGTCGGGTCCCGGTGCCGTCTTCCTGCCCCGGAGCCGGTCCAGGGCAACGTCTAGTTCCCCCTCGGAGATGAAGTGAGGCTCCTCGTCCGTGGGGGTGTCGGGAACGGGTGGACCCATACTGGGGGGAGTGAAGTTTCCCGGATCCGGAAAGAGCCCGTCGATAACCGACCGGAGCACCTCGGGTTCAAGCGTTTCCGTGACCGTGGATGTGCAAGGCCGCAACGTGTTGCGGGCCCCACGGTACGGACGCCCCCAAGGGTCCCGATCGAGCGTCTCGAGGAGCTCGGCCTGAGCCCGGGCTTTCGCTTGCAGTATTGCAATCGAAAGGGCCTTTCTGGCCTCCCTGCCTGTGGCTGATGATGCGAACTGCCTTTCGCATCTCGCCCAGCTCCTCGGTCCACCAGTGGACCTGCTTGCACGGAGGCTGCCGCTTGGAGACGCGAGGCATCGCCGCGTCGCAAACCCTCGTCAGGGTCTTGCGCATGTGCTCTGCCTGCGACTCCAGGTTCTCGAATTCGGCTGGGTAGGCCCAGCTTTCCGTGAGTGCCCACTCCTCGGCCTGCTCCGGATCGAGCTTGGTAAGGGCCCAACGCGGAAGGAGAGGGGGTGATGAACAGGGCTCGGACCGGAGGAGGGGGTAAGCTCAAATCTGATGTACCGATAATCAGAGAGCGACTCCACCTCCTCCAGCACCCTCCATCCGACAACTCTGCGGGCGGCCGCATGAGTGGCGAATGACAGGTCGATGACCGATCCACCCCGCGCGCGCACGCAGGTCTGGACCGATCCCTGGTTCAATATGGTCAGGCCGGATTGAAGAGCCCATTCCTCAACCGTCCGGCCCCTAGGTTCCGTGAACGCATTTCCCCAGGAACAGTGCTTTGCGTTAAAGTCGCCCATTACGAAGATCGTTTTAGGCTACAATCTGCCTATGGCAGCCCTGATAGCGTCCAAGTGAAGCTCGAACTCCGCCAGGGGGCGGTTGCGCGAAAAGTAAACGCCTATGACGACGATACTCCCGCTCTCCGCCACCGCATAGCCCTTTCCTCTTTCGAGACATGTAAGCGGTGTGCCAGAACCGGCTCTGGCCACCACCGCTACCACGTCGTCGAGGTCGCCCACCCAATTGCCGCAAGGCGGCACGTAATAAGGTTCGCTTATTACGGCCAAGTTCGCTTGCCACTCCGCCATCGCCTGCAGGCACAAATCCTGAGCGGTGGGGGAGTGGTTTACGTTCGCCTGAAATAGTATTGTTACGGGCGTACTAGGCATTGGAGGTGTCCATTGCGCGTACTCCCGTAACACCCGTGCGTTGTTTCGTCCTTGGATGGACGAATTTGCCCTTCACGTAGGGAGGCTGGCAGAACCTCGCCAACGTAGGGTGGGCAGCGTTGAGTCCCCCCGCCGCGCACGCCGCGCAGTGGGGGTTCCGGGCCGTGCAGTCCGGCATCTTGTGTCCGCTCTTACCGCAGCGGAGACACAAGTTTGTCCGGTCCGGGCACGTGTCCGGACAGGTCTGGGCGCCGTGGCCGACGTTGTAACACCGGTAACCACGTATCGGTCTGGCTTCCAGTGCCTCCACCCTCGCCGAGGTGAAGCCTACCACGAGGTAGCCCAGCTCGACGATGGCTTTGGCAGCAGGGACAGGGCACATCACGTACGATGCGCCCAAACCGCCCGGTCCTGCACCGATGTGCTTTGTGCGCACGTCGTCGCGCTGGCAGGAGCCGGCGCGCGCGATCGCGTCACGCAGCCCATCGACCGTGACTGATTCGTCCAGCCCAGAGACGTAAAGCTCCCCACGCTTTACGGGGCGGACGACCTCAGCCATCCCTACAAGGGCTCCGCGCAGAGCCTCGGCGACGCGGTCCGCCTTGGCCGCGCTCTCGGGTCCCGGCTGGAACTCGAGGAGACGCGCGTCCCTGACGGTCCGCACCACCTTCAGCCCCTCGCGGAGGCCCATGGCCGCGATGTCGACCACCGTCGAGGCCTTTGCAAAGACCTCGCGATAACCGACACCCTTCGCGGCCGCTGCCGGCAGCAGTTTAATGATAACTGCGGCCGACTTCGGCTCGCGGAATACGACCGCAGGCTTTGCAGCCTGTTTCCGCTATTGCTGCCCCCGCCCCGTCGGCAGGGGAGCAGCTTGCGCCTGGGGGAGGGGAGGGGGCCCGTCGGCCCTCGCCAAGAAGCTTACACACAATGGAGATTGCAATGCTAACATTTTTTTGAAGACCAAAAATATGAACTTCATTGACCTTTGTTATGTCTTCCATCTCACTCGCTCTATCGTTCGGGTTACCAAGACATACGGTAAATTTCACCCAAATAATACTTTTTTCGTTTATCTTGTTATATATTAATAACGAAAAATTAGCAAAATATAATATTAATATCGAATAAATTAGCATAATATAGAAGCTGTAGGTTTACTTTTCTGCAAGAAAATTAGATGTCATAATAGAAAGGGGGGTACTGGGTTTTTTTTAAGATAAGGAACGTCGGCTTTTAAAGCCAAAGTTAGTAATTCCTTAAATAGTAATAGTAGAGTAGTTAACTCCTTCCAAATAATAAATCACAAGAACATTTCAAATAATCTATTAAAGATTACAATTGTTACAAAATAATTTTCAAATAATAATTATAAGTAGACAAAGTAAATAAATGAGTGAACACTGACTAAAATTCGGGGCTCTCTGCTCCAAGACTCGAGGCACAGTGTCCAATGCATCTGGTCCAGGTCGGTAATTATTAAACAAATGCTCAATAACCGATATAAAATTAAAGAACCTGTTATTACTTTTATGTTATCATTTGATAATTTGCACCGACTAACATAAAAGCAAACCAACACACGTGCGCTGTACAAAATAAATATATTTATTATTTTTAATCAATTATTTGTTCATACATACATACATATATATTATCACGCCTATTCCCATGGGGGTAGGCAGAGACTATGGATCTCCTCTTGCGATGATCCTGACAATCAGCTTTCGCTTCATCTACTTTCATTAAACTCTTCATATACGCACGTTTATTTGAGATGCTTTCTACCTGACCTTTTTTTAACATTTCTATTTGATCATGATGTGTACTTCGTGGTCTACCAACACCAACTCTGCTATTCACAATGCTGTCATACGTTTGCTGATTTTAGATTAGAGAACTTAGATTATCCTTTTTCTTACGTCATCTATAAATTAATTAACATATTCGCGCCGACATATATATGAAAGTAAAAAATTTCGTCAATTTCCATCAGTTCTAAGAAATTATTATAAAATTTGAAAATTTTTATTTTATTTGAAAACAATAGACAGAGATTAGTTATATGTAATGGAATCTTTTATTAAATAAAAAAGAAATTTTCCTTTGATTCAAAATATTATAACAATATTATTTCACAAACTTGTCCCCAGTATTAGTCAAAAATTAAAAATCTACTTTGGCAACACTGAAACTAGATATGGCTTCTTGTCAAAAAGTTAGTTTATGAGTTTCGTCTAATTCGATCGTATAATTGAGATTTTATATGATAAATGGTGTGTTTAAGTGATATTCTAGAATGAGTTGTGTAGTTCGTGGTTGCAAAAGTGTTTGGCATCCAAATCAGGCGTGAAATTACACAAGTATGCTGAATTAAATTCTTATTGAGTTACATTAACATTTTAGGTAAATTAACACTAAAAGTCTTGCTATTTTATAATAACACATACAGAAATTAACGATACTTTCTTTGCATCAAATCCCACAGCGAATTATTCTACTAATATGCAGTTAAATACGATTTATTGTATTGTAAACTATACATAAACAACAGGAGTAGGGTGACATGCTTTTTATTCTTAAAAATTGGTCTAATGATAAAAACTTCCTGTTTAAAGTATTTACTGATATGTAGTGCTTGTAGTCTTGGCGTACCTTTTAATCTACATAATGAACATCCAAGATTTTAAAACAATGTAAATTTAAATGAGCAAAATGATTTATTAAAAACAGTTTATAGCCTAATTTTGGACATTTCTACTATTTTTCTTTTTATTTCTATTTACAGTTTCCCTGAAGATCCAAACAAGAGGAATGCTTGGATATCTGTAGTACCATTAAAGGGAACATTTTATGAATCTGCGAAGATTTGTAGTCTTCATTTTAAGAATGGAGACTATAACTAGCGGGCCAGGTTGTCTGCTAAAAGATGCTGTACCATTCTACTCATATCAATTGTGTAAATGTTGCAATGTGGTGGTAAGTGTTGGATAAGAACATTTGTGATCTTTATAGTATATATTATTATGTTCTTATGAAAAATGTATACCTCTATAAATCATTTTTAATTTCAGGATTGTGTTAATGTCCCATCAACTTCATGGACTCAATCACATACAGCTGTCAATGATAATGTTCTCCTAATGCTATTTCCAAAACAAGATATTGTAAGTGAACAAACTTTTATATTAGCAAATTATCTTATTAGATAGACAGTATTCTGTGAATTACATTTTTATAAGTTTCCACTCATGAAAATAACAACAATGAAAGTGAAATCTCCATTGGACATTTTTGACTCTAAATTAATTTTCGACAGGATATTGAAAATTAACCACCATACAAACGGCGTGCTTTGAAAGATTTTAATGTTCAAGTAAACTTCAAAACATCACGTGAACAATCTTTAAAGAAGAGTAGAAAAATATTGCAGCAAAAGGTGAAGAGACAAGAGAGAAAAATTAGTAATATGATATTGCTCATAAATGTGGTCCGGAATTATAAATCACAGTCTGAAATTGAAAATATTTTGTGAGGTAACTGCTAATATTTGTGAAAAATTTCAGAAAATTAGTACAGTAAATAAGAAAAGAAAAGTTACATATAGTGATGACATCAAAGCTTTTGCATTGACTTTGCACTTTTATTCGCCGAAAGCATACAACTTTTTGAGAAAAATAAGTCTACCTGTTTCTTGATCAGCACTTCTATATAACCTACCTTGTGAAAATAGGGTTAACTGTTTTGCAGCGAAGGGTTCCTACCACTAGATTATTACGATTTATGGCCAATATTATATGTTTTATTCATTTAATAAATTTTATTAATTTTCACTATATAAATTCTTTTATTCCATATCCCGCTCAATGCTTCGGCTTCGGTATGTTATTCCTACACCTTTGGATCAGGGAGTGAGCGTCACATATTCTATCAATTAAATCTAGAAATAGCAAAAACTAATTGTAGTTTTATTTACCGAAAATCTCTATTGTTGATTATTATAAATAATTAGAAGTTTTAAAAATTATAAAGTATTATATAAATAAGTAATCCTAAAGTTTCGACAATCATGTTTGGTATCAACATTTGGGTAGATATTTTCTAAAGAATATCTATCAGATACTCCTGTAAAATGCCTGTCCGACATTTTATAGCGCACACGGGTACGCAAGCCCGAGGTCCTCCACGCGGCCACTGTTACTTTCCCTTTGATCCGTGACAGTGGTGTCCCCCCTTCTCCTCATCCTAGTATCCTTCATCTTTACTCCTTTCCACATACTACTATCCATTCCTGGTTTCCCTATATGGGTTGTGTAGGTCGGGCGGCAGCCGCTACACTTAAAACCATAATTCGCCGTATCATTTATGGAGAGACTTAGAGGAATGCTGGGTATGGCTAGGGCGTCGCCGCAAAACGACGCGCAGGCACATCGCCCTACACCTGCGACAAGTGGGCAAGGGCTACCGTGTCAAGGGCGGGCACGGCTAACGACGCGAGTCCACACTCAGACCAGGAAACTCCGCTTCGCGACGTGGAATATTGGTACGCTGACCGGACGTGCAAGGGAGTTGGCCGAAGTACTCTCCAGGCGGAGGGTGGCCGTGGCGTTCTTGCAGGAGACTCGGTGGAAAGGCTGCAGATCCCGGTTCATTGGGAATGGCTACAAGCTGATCTATACGGGTGCTCCTGGCGGGGAAAACGGGGTTGCTGTAGTGCTCTCCGAGGAATTCCAAAACAACATTCTGGAGGTGAAACGCTTCAGCGACCGACTTATGGTCGTGTCGGTTCTTATCGAAGGGGTTGTGACCCATTTGATAAGTGCTTACGCGCCACAGGCTGGTTGTAGCGACACTGACAGAATGAGGTTTTGGGATCAAATCGGTGATGTACTGCGTGGCATCCCGTTATCACAGGGAGTCGTTTTGGGTGGTGATCTGAACGGTCATGTGGGTGAGAAGTGGGAGGAATTTGAGCGTGTTCACGGTGGCTTTGGATACGGAAGCCGCAACGCAGAAGGGGAGGACATCCTCCGAATGTGTGCGGCTGCCGATCTTGCCATCGTGAACACGTATTTCAAAAAGAAATCCGAACACTTAATCACCTACAAGAGCGGGAGGCATGCTACCCAGATCGACTACCTACTCACCAGGAGACACCATATCGGCAAAGTAGCCAACTGCAAGGTCATACCCGGAGAGAGTCTCACGGCACAGCACCGTCTTCTTGTCATGGACCTCTGCGTAAAACCTAAAGACAAACCCGTTGAGCATTGTCGACGCCAAATTAGATGGTGGCTGCTTGATGAAGGCAAATCCCAGGAGTTCGCTTCAGCATCCGTCGAGATGTGTGTCGGAGCTGACAGCGAATTAGTCCAGAGCCACTGGGATAAGATCCAGGCAGCCATTACTAAAGCGGCAAAGGCAGTGCTGGGTGTGTCTAAGGGTGGACGCAAATGTGACAAGGAGACTTGGTGGTGGAACGACACAGTCCAGAGGGAGGTTAGGGTGAAGAAAACCCTCTTCAAAAAGTGGCAAGCGTCCAGATCTCCTGAAGATCGCGACGCATACAGGGCCGCAAAACGTGCCACTAAAAGAGCTGTAGCCAGAGCCAGACGAGACCACTTTCGATCGTTGTACGATAAGTTGGAATCGTCTGAGGGGCAGAAGCTCATTTATAAGTTGGCACGTTCCAGGATCAAAGCGGCACAGGACATTTCCAAGTGCCGCTGTGTTAAAGATCCTGGCGGTAACCTGTTATGCGAGGACCTCGCGGTGAAGGAGAGATGGCGCTCGTACTTCCACGAGCTGCTGAACAAGCAGCACAAAGAGGTACAGCCACCAAACCTCCCTCCGAATCAAGGACTAGTGCCACCGATAACGCCTGAAGAAGTCCATAGGGCTCTTCGCCGCATGAGGAATCGGAAAGCTGTCGGAGCCGATGGAGTCCCCATCGAAGCCTGGAAGGCGATGGGTCCTCGTGGTGTGGGCGTTTTAACAAACCTTTTTAACCGCATACTCCGCACCGGAAACATCCCGAGCCAATGGAGACTGAGTGTTATCACCCCAGTCTTCAAAGGTAAGGGATCGGTGCAGGAGTGCGAAAACTACCGCGGAATAAAGGTAATGTCCCACACCATGAAGCTCTTTGAGCGCATTATCGACTCTCGAATCCGGCAGGAGTGCACTGTCTCGGGATGTCAGTATGGGTTTCGTCCCGGGCATGGTACCATGGACCCTGTTTTTGCCCTAAGGATCATCATGGAGAAATACAGGACGAAGAATACGCCTCTGCATTTCTTGTTTTTGGATCTGCAGAAGGCCTTCGACTGTGTTCCTCGCGTGATGATCTGGTGGGCACTGAGGTCCAAAGGGGTGCCAGAGACCTATATTGACATTATTCGGGACATGTACCGTGATTCCGATTCCATAGTTCGGACCGCTGTTGGCGACACCACACCCTTCCCCATAACCGTAGGTGTGCACCAGGGATCTGTCCTTAGCCCGTTTCTGTTCAGCGTGATACTAGACGAAGTGTCGAATAGCATCAGAGATGCGCATGAGCAACCTCCATGGTTGCTCATGTATGCCGACGATATCGCGCTGGCAGATTCGGACAGGGGGCGCCTGGTGCAACGCGTAAATGCGTGGAAGAGGTCGCTAGAGAACGGCGGTCTGAAACTAAATGTGGCGAAGACTGAGTACTTGGCCTGCAACACTACAGATCCCACATCCGTGCGCATAGGCGAAGATACGGTCGAGCGCACGGATCAGTTTAAGTACTTGGGATCTGTACTTAGTGCATCCGGGGATATCGACCACGACGTCAAGGCCCGTATCACAGCAGCTTGGGCCAAGTGGCGTGAGGTGACAGGTGTCATTTGTGACCCCAAAATGCCGGTTAAATTAAAAGGACAGGTCTATAAATCCATCATTAGACCTGTCCTTTTGTATGGCAGTGAAGCGTGGCCTGTACTTGAGCGACACAAGCAAGAACTGCGTGTCACGGAGATGAATATGCTGCGATGGATGTGTGGAGTGACGCGGAAAGACCGAGTCAGGAACTCCCGCATCCGCGGCAGTCTTCATGTCCGTGACATAGCAGACAAATTGCAAGAGTGTCGCTTACGTTGGTACGGCCACGTTTTACGGAGACCGGCTAATTATGTGGGGAACAAATGTCTAGCCATGCCGCCTCCGCCAGGTCCCGGTCGAAGGGGAAGGCCCAAGAAATGTTGGCTTGACGTTGTGAAGGATGACATGCGTACCAATGGTCTCAAAACGGGGGATGCTGAAGACCGCGCGAAGTGGAGTAGAAAAAGTAGGAAAGCGGACCCTGGGCGTCGGAGTGAACGCTCCGAACGCAACCGCCGCCCCGTCGGCGGGCGCCGCGGCCGGTTCCGTCCCGTCGACGGGAACCGGGTTTGGCCCTGCTACCGCAGCAGGGGCCGGACGCGGTTTTTTAGCCGCAGCGAGCACGGCGGGCGGTTCCGGAATCGCCGCCACCTCCGCCGCGACAGCCCGGGCCTTCCGCTTGACGGGTACGGGGGGCGGCGCCGCCACAACAGCGGGCGCCGGCTCCACGGCCGGAGCGGAGGCCTTTAGGGCCTTGCGCATTTCCTCAAACTCCTTACGGTAGGAAAGATTTTTCCCCCGCAATGAGTTCAATTCCATGCGCAAACGCGCATTTTCGTTTCCGAGCCTCCATGCCTCGGTTTCCGGATTTCGCGTGACCAGGGTGTCGACAATGTCCGACAACCTGCTCGCGGCATCCTTCAGCCGACGCACGTAGCCCCCCTTGAGATTGCCCGACGTCTGGGCAATTTGAAGGATTTCGGCCACTTGGGCGCTCGCCGCGAGGCGGAGCTCCCCTGGGCCGAAGGACGAGACGTCCCCTACGAGGTCGGCGCACTGGCTAGCCGCTGCCAGTTTGGCGGCGGTGGCCTTGCGCGTCTTGCGCCCTTCCCCCCCCCCCCTCGGTGCGGAGGAAGGCCTCCGCACCCGCGAGTACCGACGCGGTTGCGCCCCCCACGGGGCACAAAGGCGAGCGCGCGCGCGCTGGGGTGGAGGCACCCGACGTAGCGGCCGAGTCGGTGCCGCTGCTTTGGGACCGATCCCAAAACCGCGACCTCGATCCGACCACAAAAACGGGGGAACACGATATGGGCACGGTTGCCACCGAAGACGTGGACAGCGTCGCCGAACCCGAGGCCGATGGCATCGATGCTGAAAACGACAAGCACGCAGACGCCGAATCCGCCGCCGCCGCTGCTGCCGAAGACGAGGACGTAGCCGTCGTCGCCGCCGCCGCAGCCGCTGTACCCGCAGGCGCCGACATCGCGACAGCGGCTCCCATCCCAGTAGGGAAGGAAGACGAAGGGGCCGCCGCTGTCGCGCCTACAGAGTCCCTGCACACGACCCCGGTTGTTGGCGCGAGTGAAGCCCGCGCGGCAACCGGTGTCGTGGAGCGGCCGCCCCCGACGCTGCGACCCGATATGTCGCAGACCGATGTCGTCGGCATGGGTGAAGCCCATGCGCTATTCGACACCGTCGTCGTGGGGCACCCGCTCCCTGCCGCCGCCGATCCGGCCGCCGTATAGACCAAGCTACAGGCAGGCGAATTGGGGCGGGAACAATTGAACGCGCGAGTCGCACCGTCGAGCGCGTTCTCCAGCGAGTCTGGGACGCTACCGGACGGTGGAATGTCATCGTGCTCTACATACGCGCCGCCCCCGTGCACGGGTGAAGCCCGCGCCGAGGTTGACGGCGCCATGCATGCGTACTCGACTATGGTGCTCGCGGCACTCACAGCTAGGCAAACAGCTGAGTTTGCCGCGAGCAGCACTTCCCTATCTATGTCTGGGCATGCCGCACTGTTACGTGCCGCACGGCCAGACGGAGCCCTATGCGTGACGGGTGCGGCAGGTGGCCCCATCACGTTATTCCTAGCCTCGGGGGCGTCTATGGTGAGATCCACCACCGACGCCACCCTTTCTAGCGAGTCAGGTGCCTCGGTTGCCGCCGTGATAACGGCAGCAGCCGGGCACCGCGGGCGAGGCTCGGCAGCAGACTTGCTGCGTCGGGCTGATAATTTAGGCGGGACTTTTTTCCGCCGCGTTTCGCCGATCTCAGCCATCTGCCAACCATCCTTGGCCTTCACGTGTCCCCTTTTACAAGGAGCACCCGAAAGCCCAGGGGCCGACTTGGAATCAGGGGCATCCATTACTGGATGCCCTATCTCCCGCCAAGACCAGGAAAGCGCACCGGTGTGTCTGACAACACGAAATAACCGTTAAGTATTGCGTAATGCGCCGAAGCGCGCGAAAACAAAGCGAATAGAGCTTAAAAACTCACCTCAGTCGAAAAAACAACTGATTCGCGCCGGAATCGAACTAAAAAACACTGTACACTGTCACTACACAACTATTATCGCAATTTATCGCTTTTCAGCTGAGAAAAAGCGCGGAAAATTGCAATTTTCGAGAAGAGCACGGGCATTTGCAACTGCTTTGCACGAATGCCCTCCAGGAACTGGCATAAAGAATACATATAGCAGGTTCATTCAAGCAGTTTCATATTTTATTTTAATTTCTGAACGTATTAAAAAAAAGAAAGTGAATTAGTCGTGGTTCTGTCAGATGACTCGATGGCATGTATCTATGAAAGATAGCAAGTGTTTTATTTTATGGCTAATTGTAACCAAGAAAGCCTCGATACACTTATTAAACTGATTGTGAGATAAAAAGGAACGAACGGTCATGTAGACATTATAATGGCTCCTGTAAAACATTTCTTTGAATATTATACGATAGTAAAAAAATAAAAACGTATACTGAAGCCCCACCAGACCACTGTCACTGGGCAGTGTACCTAGAAGGCTAGTAGCATTACCTCGCTGGAAACAGAGGCTAATCCTTTGAGCTAGGTCCAGGAGAATCCAGGAGACTGAAAGGCTGGAGCATCCAGCGTTCCGGTCGCCTGCTGTATCGCCTAGACATTTTTGAATATTTTGAAACAATATTAATATTAATTTGATAGCGGATTGTAAATATTTTAATAATTAAAACTACATACGGGAATATAGACGATTTATCTGATGACTGAAAAATTGGCCCTTATCTATAATGTAATAATATGAAGAGAAAAATGTTGTCATTAAAAAAAATGTGTGTGTGGAATTCACACAGGGTAGAAGTCAAACTTCAGAAAAGTAGCCTACGAGAAAATGAAATAAATATAGAGTATCAGGAGTATTAGGATAACTATAAGGTTTTTATTTTTATAATATTTTTACCATGCTCAAAAACTATTTTATTTTTAATGTCAAATACTAAATTTCATATACAGTGTAAACTATAGAGTTTATACTGTATATGAAATGTAGTATATAACGACACTGAAGGGACTGTGCATTTTATGGCGTTATAGAGAGTTGTCGCTAAATGAAGAGAAGTCTGTTATTTTGGTCAGACGTCTTTTGCTGCACCAGCAATTTTGTTGTATTTTTTTACTTATTTTATTCATATCTGATATATTATATTAAGGCATCTTGGCGATAAAAGAAGTACATAGAAATTTCGGTATTTCGGAATTACTTAGAAATTTCGGTATGCATGATGCCGACAGTCGAGTTTATTACAGGCTAGGATAATAAAGCGGTAAAAGAACATACACAGCTGCATAGTTTTTATTAATTATTCAACTAAAAAGGTATTTTTTTTATACTTAATAGTTGTCGTTATTGAGAGTGGGTGTAATGCTATATAGAGTGTATCATTGTATAGAAGACAAGCTTTTTTTTTGCAAGCGGGGGAAATGCATTTCGCACAATACCTGGTCCTTTGCTAGGGATTAGACCATAGTCGATCATGGAGGCATTCCACTGAGGACAATCCAAACAGTAATCGACCGGCTTGTGTGGAGACTCAAACCGATGGACAAATGCCCAGGGGTTAATACCTCACTAAAACCACCCTGCTCCCAAGTGTCCCGCGCTTTATGGTAGGAAAGGCATGAGACTTAGAACGTAGTTACGCCCACACCGATTCTAGCGCAAAAGTGCCTGAGAGTGCCCCGGGAATCAGAGCAAACTCACTTCGACGACAGGGGTGAAGACTCCTCTGCTCCCTAAATGTAAGAGTATAGAAGACAAGCCGCTTTTTTTTTAGGCGGGTGAAATGCTATTTACGCACAGTACCGGGTCCTTTGCAAGGGATTAGACCATAGTCGATCATGGACGCATTTCCAGAAGGGGCAATCCAAACAGTAATCGACCGGCTTGTGTGGAGACTCGAACCTAAATGGCTAATACCCACTATAACCACCCTCCTCCGACGGCTCCGCGTTTATGGCAGAAAAGGCATGAGACTTAGAACGTAGTTACGCCCACACCGATCCTAGCGCAACAAGTGCCTGAGAAAGCCCCTGGAAAGGGCTAACTCACTTCGACGACAGGGGTGAAGATTCCTCTGCTCCCTTGATGCAATAGGGCTCCTGAAGCGGTATTATTTTAGGGAGGGAAATCATGCGCATATCTGCGTCTCCGGGCTCCCGGCTGACGCCGGCGCCCGTGACGAGGCGCATAAATACGCGCAATTCCACTTCTCTCCTTATCTCGTTCCGCGGCCTTCTTTTGAGACATCACTGTCTCGCAGAAATTGGCCGCACCCACCCAATGATCATCGCTCTGCAGCATGGCTTGCACTAGGCTGCCGAGCAAATCAATTGGACCTACTATTGTCTCGAGTTTAAACCTCTGTGGTGCCCAGGCTGCGCACTCGACTAGCGTATGAAACGCCGTGTCAAGCGCGCCACACTGGTGGCATTGGGGTGAAAGCTGACAACCCGCAATCTGAAGGTCAGAATCCCGCGTTTCCGCGAGAGCCATCGCAATAGCTGCGGTCGAGTCGCTTCCACCGGATCAACGCCGGCCACAGGGTTTTCCAACTCTACCGACCAAGATTAGCAGAACTGCGCTGGGCGGAGCAGAGCTCGACGCTGGCGGTCGTCGTCGGAAGGGAGGGGTGTTTGGGGAGGAGGTTTGGGAGGAAGGGGAAGGAATAGAAGGATTTGGAGTGGATAAGTGGGACACCACTGTCACGGAGTGAAGGGGGGAATGTGACAGTGGCCGCTAAGGGCCCCGGGGACGCATCTCCTTGTACCGCTACGAGTCCTACTACGAGTCCAGGGCGGCACCCCCTGGGGGATAGAAGACAAGCTAAATCAACCAAAACTAAGTGATTTTGACGCTTAAGGGAGTTTGTCGTTAAATCGAGTGACGTTACATGGAGTTTACACAGTATTTACGCATTTAACATTTAAGATATATTACAACACATGACACGCGAGACTTTTGATAACTAAAATAGTAAACAAATGCTTCAGTTTCAATTTGATTTATGAACTTCAAAACTTCAAAATATTTCCAACTCTATCCTTATGAGCATAATGTTTAAATGATTAAATATCTCTTTTTAGTGTCACTTTTTTTCATTTCATCGAGTTTCAAATCAAAACGATTATAAAGAAGTTTCACTTCAGAAACAAAAGCAAAGTTCTTAATTACAAAAATAAGTTAAACCTCATAGGTTTAAGTGGTGCCTTATTTGTATTTACGATGTAAATTTTTAATATAGATAAATAAAAAATAAAAAAACGTATTATGGCTAGTCCTAAGCTTCAAAAATTTATCGTTGGAGATTTCAACAGGTCCGTTTTTGCCAAAATGGTAACGGTACCCTAGTCACCTAAAGATTATATGATAGTAAAGTGAACGGGTGGCAATTTATCTTTTTACCTGAAGCGACGTAACCACTGAATCGGACGCTGAAGCTCATTGTCCATCGGAATCTTTCAGCAGAAATTACGTAAACAACGCCGGCCTTTTATGCAAGTAGAACAAAGAATTCGTAATTAGTTCCGCTAAGAGCAATTATTTTTGAAATTATCGACGATTGTTCTACGCTAACGTCACTCACGACAAGCCCCTCACACACCCAGTCGACTCGCTCTGCGACTTGGTCAAGGCCATGCTGCAGAGCAGCGACAATTGGGGGGCTGCGGTTACTTTTTGCGAGACAGTAATGTCACTCAAGGAGGCCGCAGAACGAGACAGGGAGAGAAGTCCTGCAGCGCGTGCCAATGCGTCTTCTCGAGGTCGCCGGCCTTCAGCTGGCACCCGGAGAGGCAGCTACGCGCATTACTTCCCTCCCTGAGTTAGGTTCCGTTTACCGCGGGGGGCCTTTAGCTTGCTAGGAAGAGCAAAGGACCTTCTACCCCCGCACAACGAAGTGGGGTGTGTTCTCCCAGGGCACACTCCAGGCACTTTATTGCGCTGGATCGGCTGGGCGTAACTATGTTCTAAATCTCAGCCTTTCCAACACATTCAAAGCGCAGGGTCGTCAGGGAGGAGGGGGTTTTTAGTGGGTATTGGGGTTGCTCGCCCGTGCAGCAACGCTCGGAGTCTTCCACACTATTCTGTGACGTCGATCGCGGACGGAGCCCTGCCAAGAGCATACTATTGCTGCAGTGTTATCGCCCCCGACCGACGCGTGTCGTTCCCCTAGCAACGACCCAGTTTGTGCGTAAATCGGTTAAGCATTTTCCCTCGCCTCAAAACCAAAAAAAAAAAAAAGCCCCTCACACACCTACCGTTATTCAAATAATCCAGCGAGAAAAGCGCTTTAAATTTACTTTCTGTAGGTACAATAGCACACATTTACAATCTGCCCAACGCTCGGAGATCGAAGATAGTGTAAGATTTGCCGAATTATCTAATGGCCGGTTTCTATATCTTACTTTTATTTGTTATTTTATCTACCGCGGGGTGGTAGCCTGGTAGCCACATAAAATCCACCTCACTATAGGTGAAATGAGTACACCCTTATCCCGGCGGCAGAAGTATGGGGGAAATCAGTTCCTCAGAAGTGCCCACCTGCAAGCACCAGCGTCGTAGTTTAGTACTTTCATTAAACTGCGCGCGACGGGATACCTGTTTCCCTACCCTGTTTGTGAAACACAAAGCCTTAGCCTATTTCATTTACAAGCATGGAAGAATAATAATATTCTGCTTCCATACACGTTACAACACCTTTAATAAACTATACCGTCTTAAAATTATACCTATGCTAATTTTGACACACTGATGTGAAGTAGTTATCCTCATTTGAAAATGTGATAACTTTATTCACAAAATTATGTAAATCCTTATTCTATTATTAGGTTTCATCAGCAAACAACACTGGAATATTACTTGGAAGTGTACCTACAAGGATTTTTAGATGCTTGTAGGTGTATTTGACCATATAAAACATACTGATGACTCATATTAATCTTAGCGTGTCAAGGTTTAAGGTGTCATGTAGATAGCAAAAAAAAAACCGTCTTCCTGTTTGCCAGTTTCGCAATAAAAAATAAAAAAACTTATGAAATGTAAACAAAAGTTATTTAAAGCGCTAGATCGCTATAAAGCAAACAGTAACCAAACCAGTCAAACACGTCACAGCAAACATTTTCAGCCAGCGTACCATTTCTAAGAACACCTACCGATGCGACGCGACAGCGACGCACGCATTCCAAAATTGAATCTTAAAGAATACTGTGGTCCGTTTAAAAAAAATAACTACCCGCGCTTTCCTTTTACTACTTATAAAATAATTCGACTGGTAATACAGTTTATTTCGTTTTTATATGAATCTTAATTAATATATAAAAAGTTAATAAGTATTACGTTACAAATTTCATTTTTTTTTAATATGTTATTTCCGCTTAGATGTTCTGTTCGTAGTTTCGAAAACAAAAACAATGACATTGATATTAATACAGTGAAAAATAAATGTTTCTTTCAAGTAAATTGACGATATTCAAGCGGTATTTGAAATATAAAATACAAAATACAGCGTTTCAACTATATGTATTTAAAATACAAATACAAAATACAAATTACAAAATACCGTCAGGTGTTAGTTTATGTAAATAAAATACTCACAAAAAATCAAATAATAATTATTATTAGGTCCTTGCCTATGTAACTGCCGTTTTTTCTGAAATAAGTTAACCTAATTTTATTATATTTTTTTTATTCTAATCTCCACGGCCTTGAAGATAGGGATATTTCCATCTTGTTCTTCTTCTTCTCCGTCGTCACACTCTTGGCAGAGTGGTCGTGGTCCTCATGACAGGGGTGGTGGCAAGCTTCACAATTCGTCGCCATTTCCATCTTGTAGGTACGCGTAGATTTTGGTGGTTCCACCCGGATCTATGCGTGATTATATCGGTCCCATGGCAGGGAATGCACAAGGACTGAAACAGCTCGCTTTTTTGAACTCGTTCATGAGGTGACCGACAAAGTTTTTGGGCAGTATCCTTTTGCAGAGGTAGTCATACTCGAGAATTTTAATGCTCATTACGCTGAGTGGTTGGGTTCCCCGAGAACTGATCTGTCAGGGACTACTGCCTACGAATTTGCTCTCGCCAATGGATTCACTCAGGTGATTACGGAGTTTACCCGAATACCGGATAGAGTGGATCATGAGTCTTCTTTGCTGGATCTTCTGCTGACCACACACCCGGAGAACTGCCAGATCTTCTTCAGTGCTCCACTGGGAACCTCTGATCATTGTCTGGTATCTTTGGTGGTGCCCCTTCCTATTCCCGATCGGACTCGTCCCGCTGGACGACGGAAAGTGTGGTGATACAGGTCAGCAGATTGGGATGGACTCCGTGAATTCTATGCATCCTACCCATGGAGGCAGTTATGTTTCTCGTCGGAAGCTTCTGATCCGAGCACAGACTGGATCGCCGATGTAGTACTGCAGCGAATAGCATGTTTAATTCCAAACTCAACTGTACTTATCGGTGGTACGAGTAAACCACAATGGTTCAATAAGTACAGCAGTGAAGCTGTAAAGCTAAAGAAACAGGCTTATCCAGCCTGGACTGCAGCGTGGGCTCGTCAGGCTCCAAGTTCCTCTGACCTGAAAAAGTGATACAATGCCGCCCCCAGGTCCCTCAAAAAACAGCTCGCAAGAGCAAAATTCGATCACATCGACAGAATTGATGAGCGCCTCTCTAGCTACTCTTCTGGGACTAGAGCTTTTTGGGCCCTCACCAAAGCTGTCCAAGGAAACTTTTGTCGGGCGTCTCTTCCACCTCTGCGCACAGTGGACGACCGTCTGGTACACGCCGCCAAAGATAAAGTCAATCTTCTGGATGAAATCTTTGCGGCCAATTCAACTCTTGAGACATAGGAGAAACTCCACCTACAATCCCTGAGTGTGAGTCTAGAATGTCGGAGGTGCGCTTTACTCAAAAAGCAGTCCGATGTGCTCTCCTCTCCCTCGACGTCAAAAAGTCTTCTGGCCCTGATAGCATTCCTGCCATTGTGCTGCAGACGTGTTTAGCTGATCTGTCCCCAGCCAGTCCTTGCCCGACTTTTCACTCTCTCTTACTACAAGGGTTGTGTCCTCGCTTCGTGTAAGATTGCCCATGTGCACCTTGTCCCCAAAAAAGGGGACGTAACAGACACGTCGAATCGAGGCCTATAGCAATAACCTTTTTGCTCTCAATGGTGATGGAGCGTATTATCAACGCGCAGCTCTTGTGTTACCTCGAAGATTCCCAGCTGCTAAACGATCGGCAATACGGCTTCCGCCACGGTCGCTCAGTTCGGGATCTCTTGGTTTACCTAACCCACCGTTGGGCTGAAGCCATTGAGAGCAAAGGGGAAGCACTGGCAGTTAGTCTAGAATTCTAGATATTGCTAAGGCCTTGGACCGGGTCTGGTACAGGGCTCTTCTATCGGAGCGGCCATCGTTTAGGATACCCGAAGGGCCTTGCACCTGGATATCCAGCTTTTTTGATGAGCGCAGCATTCAAGTCGTTGTCGACGGTTGTTGCTCAAGTTTCAAGCCCATCAACGCTGGTGTGCCCCAGGGTTGTGTGCTATCGCCAACGTTGTTCATCTTACAAATCAATGATATGTTGTCTATTCGCAACATTCATTCCAATGCGGATGACAGCACAGGCGATGCGCAGTACTCTGATCGTGCAAACTTCCCTCGATCATTTATGGAGGAAAGTTGGGTTAGATTTGTATCTGAAGTAGAGTATTCCTTAGAGTGAGTCTCTGAATGGGGGAGACAAAACCTTGTCCATTTCAACCCCAAGAAGACATAGGTTTACGTATTCTCTGCCAAAAAACTCCATTCGAGCAATCGCTTCAGTTCCAAGGAACTCCCCTTACCACCACCAAGAGTATTGGGATCCTCAGTGTTGACATCGCGAACGATGTTCAGGGGCCATCTTGAAGCCAAGGCAAAACTTGCCTCTAAGAAGCTGGGAATGTTAAACCGGTCCAAGCAGTATTTCACACCGCGGCAACGCTTTGTGCTTTGTAAAACCCAGGTGAGCCCGCATATTGAGTACTGCTCACACTTTTGGGCTGGAGCACCTGGCTACCAACTCGATCCCCTAGACTGTATTCAACGTCGAGCCATTCACGTTGTTGATGATCCCACACTCACAGATGGTCTAGATAGGCTTGGCCTTATGAGAGACTTCGCTTCTCTCTACGTATTCTACTGACTGTATAAACGAGGAGTATTCGGTAGAACTGTATAGAATGGTGTATTCGTCCTCTTTCTACCATCGAACCGCTCGCCATCTGTTGGGATTTCATCTCCACTTCTTTAAGCCGCTTCGCTCATGTACGCAACCGTTCTGTAGAACCTTTTTCAAAAAGAGTGTCATAAAATTTCTTCGAGGCTGGCAGCGGGTTGATGAAATCTCTGGTGTTGCAAATGTCCATAAGCGACAGTAACCGCTTTCCATCAGGTGGGCCGTCAGCCTGTCTGCTGTACTCCAGCTATAAAAAAAAGATAGAAATTTCCAAAATGGAAGCGGGCAAACCAATAACAAGTGGTGCGTTCATTGTAGTGTTGGCTCATAAAGGTCGTTGATGTTGCTTGTCGCTCTTGCCGCGTTGATGCCACGACGGTACTCTTATTCCATAATTACTCGAATTTTTAACTATCCATGATGACGAAAAAGATTCAAATGCGAAGAAAACATAACACTTATCAATAAATAAATGACTAATTTTTAAAAAAGAATTTCGTGTTTTCAAAGTGAAATTAATTTGAAATTATATATCTTAGCCAAACAAAAATATTTATTTTAAATGGCCAGTACTGCAGAATGTACCTGACATAGATTTCCAAAATGTCGATCAGCAGTAATTGCCTATAAATACCAAATCTTTTTACAAATTCACAGAGTTCTCTTGGTTATTAGCCACAGCTCTACAGCAACGGACCTGGTTTATGCCTGCCGGCTGGATTGCTCAAAACTAATACCATATCGGTCCGGTAGACCTTTGAGGTCCCGTATATTGAGACTCCAAGTCAATTATTATTCATAATAATAAAATAAAAGGTTCCTGTAAGCCAAAATTGTTTTTTTTTTAAAACATATAAGTGCTCGGGACTAATATGTTATCTGTCAAAGTTTAGCGTCATTAATTAATAACAATGTCGCATCACGAAAACGCATTGACCCATCGCTACACCATTTGCATGTAACGATCATTAGCACTAACATTATCCCAGATGGAGATGGAACATTAGGAACTGTTACGGCTGCAGCCAGCAACTAGACCGATTGGCGCGGGGCGGCAGCTGCGGCGGGGGCGACGCGGCGCATCGGCCGGTGTCACACATCATAAGCTCCTATTGCTAACGATCCTCTCACATCAACGCGCGCGCACCATATACATATAATTAATTGTAATTAATACCAGCAAAGCAATAAAAATATATATATATAAAACGTTCATTATTCATCATAATAGTACAGTCCACAAATTCATAACCGGAGTCTCAGCAGGCTCAGGCCTTTACAAGGTCCTTCGTCGCCGTTACAAGGTCCTTCGTCGCCGTTACAAGGTCCTTCGTCGCCGTTACAAGGTCCTTCGTCGCCGTTACAAGGTTCTTCATCGCCGTTACGAGGTATTTCGTCACGGTTAAGTCATCGCCGCTACGCCTCTAAGATCCGACACGGTCAAGATTCTAGAAGCATTCATCGTCGATCAAGATTCGCAAGAAGGTCGCCGAGGTCTTTTACACGTCATTGATCGCCGAGCGAACGCCAAGGTCATCTCAAGGTGTTTCTAACGGGACTTCAACAAACCGGGCCCTTCGCCAAGGACGGTCGTCAAGGTCAACTCAAGGTGCACCACTTCAAGAAGAGGACGATTAGAGCAAACACTGAGTGAGTCCGTTCCAATATCCTTTCTAACCTTCTTTCTTTTTGGGATACTTCTATGAGAGCCGAGCATTTCGACTCCTCTTCATAGGCTCACCAAATTCTTCTATTGCCATAAAACTATATTTCATACTGCCTCTTTCATTACTTTCATATAAATATTGCTATAAATTTTACAATCAAATAATTTTTACATACTTCACGCATTCCATTCATTGCTTTCAAACATTAAACACATTGTTGCTACAAATCTCGTACTGCAGTTAAATCATTTAATCATTTCTACCTACTTAACGCATTTATTATCACATAGTTTGTGCATAGCATTGCTTTAGCCCGAGCGTTCTTTGTTCTCAAACCGGTTGGTTACAAGCGGTTTGGTCGGCCGGCTCCGGCGCATCGATTGAACGCCTATTTATTCTTTATAGCTTTGAACTCATTTTGGCATTGTTTTACATTTCATTATTTCGTTTCCCCCTTTATACAAATTACTTCGTTCTAATTTCTTACTTGTTTCTTTAACTTTATAGCTTAATTATCTTCTTTCCTTTCACGCTTTAATGGCTGACGCTAAGATCAGAAATCTTATTAAAAAACGTACTAGTATAAAGGGAAAATTAACGCTCTTTATTAATTTTCTAGACAGCCTTAAGCCCAGTAGTAGTTCGCACTTAAGTGAGTTGCAATTGACGGAGTTGGAGTATCGTATGAAACGAATAGACAGTATATTAGTTGATTATGATGCTTTACAGACTGAAATCGAGTCATTATCGGATAACCCTGACGAGCAGCTTACGGAACGCGGACACTTCGAGTCGCAGTTTTACAGCGCGATGTCGTTGTCCCGCACAATGCTAGCTCCGGGTCACGCGCAGCTTCGGGCGGGATCCGTGGCGTCCGGGGACGACACCATGACAAGCTGTCATCAAGACTTCGTGCGGTTGCCAAAAATCGACCTTCCGCATTTCGATGGAGATTATCAGCACTGGCTTGGATTCCGAGATACGTACCTTTCATTAATACACAATAACAACTCATTAAGTGACATTCATAAATTCCATTATTTGCGTGCTGCCCTTCAGGGCAGTGCAGCATTATTAATTCAAAGTTTAGATTTGAGAATAGAAAATTACGCGATTGCTTGGCAACTGTTATCTGAAAGATATGATAATCAAAAACTTTTAGTCAACAACCATTTACAAGCACTGTTTAACTTACAAAATATTCAACGTGAAAATGGTTCATTGATGCGTAACATGGTAGACACAATTAATAAAAATTTAAGGGCACTTGCCACACTAGGGGAGCCTACTGATCACTGGGATACCATAATAATTTTTATTGTGTCCAAAAAATTAGACAATGCTTCAAGTCGTCAGTGGGAAGAATATCGAAATACATTGGCAGGTAACAATTCACCTTCACTACAACAATTTTTAAAATTTTTAAACAATAGGGCCGATTTGCTTGACACAGTGCAGGAGCAAAACGTGCAAGCATCTCAATCAAACAATTGTAAAGGTTTTATTGTTACATCTAATAATATTACTTCAACTTATAAAAATAAACCAAATTACACAAAAAATCCTAAGTGCCCTATGTGTTCAGATAGTCACTTTTTATTTGCGTGCCCAACTTTCAAAACATTAAGCGTAGATTTACGTATTAAAAAGGTCACCGAAGCCAGAGTTTGTAAAAACTGTTTACGACCAGGACACATAGATAAAAATTGCAGACTATCCCATTGCAAATACTGCCAACTTAAACACAACACACTTTTGCATAAAGAAGTAGGCTCTGAAACTCGTCCACCACCTTCACTCGAAAACAATGTTGCCTTATCTTCTAACATTGCCTTGCCTTCTTCTAATCGCGGCCTTGTCTTATTATCCACAGCGTTGGTGAAGGTGCGCGACATCCATGGCCATCCGCATGCCGTACGACTACTGCTCGACAATGGCAGTACTTCTAATTTCGTTACGCAACATCTTTGCGAGAAACTTGGTCTGGTAAGACGTAACACGAGCTCCACAGTCTCGGGCATCAATAATTCACTCTCTTACACTACAGAGTCTTGTAACCTTACAATCGAGTCATACTACGGTGACTACAGGTTAAACATCAATTGCCACGTTTTACCAGAGTTAACCAAATCTTTACCATCTACATATTTTGATACTTCTATTCTGCATCTACCTGTGGGAATCCATCTTGCAGATCCATCATGTAATGTGCCCTCTTCCATCGATATCTTAGTCGGTGCGGAAGTCTTCTGGGACGTTCTTACATCTAATCACATTGATCTAGGAAAAAAATTGCCCAAATTAGATGAATCCAAGCTAAGTTGGCTTATTTCAGGCTGCATCCATCAGCTTCACAACAAACGTCAATTATGTAATTTTACTGCCACACAAGATGCTCTTCTATCCCGCTTCTGGGAGCTTGATACCGTTTCCTCTAAGCACTGTTTATCCTATGAAGAACGAGCTTGTGAACAGAACTTTATAGATACTACGAAGCGCGCCGACAACGGCCAGTTTGTAGTCACCATGCCGCTGAAGGACTCACCAGAAGTTCTAGGCGACTCTTATACTCATGCTAAGCTACGTTTTTTATCTTTAGAACGGCGTTTCGAACGGGACATTAACTTTAAACATAAGTATTCAGACTTCATTAGGGAATACATTGATCTTGGTCACATGACCGTCAATCAACATAAAAATATAACCAACCAGCCTCAATACTACTTGCCTCATCATGGTGTTCTTCGCGAGTTGAGCTCAACCACCAAGTTGCGTGTAGTCTTCGATGCCTCAGCTGCTAGCACCTCCGGTAAGTCTTTCAATTCCATACAAATGGTTGGCCCCACAGTTCAGGACGACTTACTGTCCATCTTATTACGTTTCCGGAAACACAAGTTTGTTGTCACTAGCGACAACGAAAAAATGTATCGTGCTGTCTTAATTGAGCCTTCTCAACGCTCTCTGCAGCAAATAATCTTCAGGTTTGATCAATCAGACCCTCTAAAAACGTATACTTTAAACACAGTTACATATGGATGTGCATCAGCACCTTACTTGGCAACTAAATGTTTAGTTTCCCTTGCTGATGAGTCATCCGATCCCAGCGTAAAAAACGCGATTAAAAACAACTTTTATGTTGACGACTTTTTATACAGTGGTCCATCAATAGAATCAGTTGTAAATATATGTAAAGGCGTTATTCACACTCTGGTAAAACGTTGCAATCCGCCAAATTCAATCTGCGTAAATGGCAATCAAATTCACAAGAAATTTTATCATCTATTTCTAACATCAAAGGTGACTCAGAAAAGGCTCTTAATTTAGACAATACAATGTGCAAAACTTTAGGTCTTCATTGGCTAACTGAGTCAGACCAATTATTCTTTTTCATAAACATAGACGTAAACATAAAGGTTACAAAACGTAATATACTTTCCATTATAAGTCAAGTTTTTGACCCCTTAGGCCTTATTGGCCCTTGCATAGTTTTATTCAAAATTATCATACAAAAACTATGGCTTAATAAATGTGACTGGGATGACAAGATTCCTCTAGACATTAAAAAAGAATATCTTAGTTCGATAAAGTCACTTTCAAGCTTAAACAATATTAAAATTCCTCGTTGGTTTTCCAATATTCATTCATTTTCAACTGAAATTCATACCTTTACAGACGCTTCCGAACGTGCTTACGGAGCTTGTGTCTACATAAGAAATGTTGGAGAGGATGGCACAATTTGTGTACGTCTTTTAATCTCAAAGAATAGAGTGGCTCCTATCAAGCCTACTACGATACCCAAGCTCGAATTGTGCGGGGCGTTGTTGGGTACAAGACTTTGTAGAAAGGTACAAAATTCTCTTACAATTCCCATTAGTCGCTGTTACTTTTGGTCAGATTCGACAATTGTATTGGGTTGGTTATCTATGCCCTCGAATCGCCTTAAACATTTCGTGCATAACAGAGTAAACGAGATACAAGATACTACTCATGGTCAGACGTGGAGCTACGTGCCGTCTAAAGACAACCCCGCCGATCTAGTTTCTCGTGGGGCGCAGGCTGACCTTCTCAGCTCATCTACCCTGTGGTGGTCCGGTCCTACTTTTCTCCAACATAAAGAAATTAAATTCTTTGAACATCCAAACATCCATTCAAATTCTCCTCCAGAAATCTCCTTACATACACATACAAACACAATAGAAAACACAAACACTATTTTACAATTAATTAATAGGACATCCAACTTTATAAAATTAATTAGAATATTTACATACATACAAAGATTTATAAATAAATGTAAACAAAATAAAACACAATACAAAAATCATTTAACTTGTATTGAATTACAAACATCTAAATTAAAATTAATTAGTATTGCTCAACAAGACATGTTTCCAAATGAATTCAATATTCTTATATCAGGAAAATCACTACATATAAAAAACAGACTTGCCTCTCTTTCACCCTTCATGGATAACAATCACAGTGTTATTCGCGTCGGGGGACGTCTAAAAAATTCTTATTATAGTTACGACATAAAACACCCTATTCTTCTTTGTAGCAAACATCATTTAACTAAAATCATCTTTGGCATGCAACATAAACTTTCTTTGCACGTAGGTCCTCAATTATTGCTTGCACAGATTCGTCAAACTTATTGGCCGCTAGGTGGCAGGAATATCGCCAGGGCAACTGTACATGCTTGCATTCGCTATATGAAATTCAATGTCAAACCTGTGCAGCCAATAATGGGCAACCTGCCAATGGAAAGATTACATCTAGAATATCCATTTCTCAATTCTGGTACAGACTACATGGGGCCAGTGCTGATGCTCAATCGGAAAGGCAGAGGGACTAGGCTGCTTAAATGTTATATTTGTATTTTTGTTTGTTTGGCTACAAAGGCGGTGCATTTAGAAGTGGCTACGGATCTCACCACGGAAGCCTTCATTGCTTGTCTTAACCGTTTTGTCGCTCGTCGTGGAATGCCACAGACTGTCTACTCGGACAACGGCACCAATTTCGTAGGAGCTTGTAACCAATTGTCTTCTTTCCTTAAAAGGACTTCGTCTACTTTAAGCTCCGAGGCTGCTATGAAAGGTATATGTTTTAAATTTATTCCTGCTTACGCCCCTGCGTGGGGTGGTCTTTGGGAATCGGCTGTAAAATCCGTAAAACATCATTTAAGGCGTATTTTGGGTTTGAGCCACTTAACGTATGAAGAATTGGCGACTTGCTTGGCTCAAATAGAAGCCATCTTAAATTCCAGGCCTCTCGTCCCACTTTCCTCCGATCCTTGTGACTTATCTTACCTGACCCCATCTCATTTTCTCATTGGACGGTCACTCACGTCAATTCCTCAAGCAGATATTGAAATCAACAACATAAATTCGCTGCAGCGGTTTCAGCGCGTTCAAAAATTGAAACAGCACTTTTGGAATCGATTTTCAAAAGAATACGTTTCTTGTTTGCAGCAAAAAACAAGATGGCGCGCTTCTTCGGGAGCCCTTCGCGTCGGAGAGATGGTCTTAGTGGAGGAACCAAACACACCACCTCTTCTATGGCTTGTTGGACGCATCGTGAGGGTCATGCCTGGCCAAGATGGAGTTGCCAGAATGGCCGAAATAAAAACTAAAAAGGGTCTTTTGATTCGCACTGCCCACAGGTTATGTCCACTCAACATTTGAAGCATTCTACTTCAAGGCTGGGGAGCATGTTACGGCTGCAGCCAGCAACTAGACCGATTGGCGCGGGGCGGCAGCTGCGGCGGGGGCGACGCGGCGCATCGGCCGGTGTCACACATCATAAGCTTCTATTGCTAACGATCCTTTCACATCAACACACGCGCACCATACACATATAATTAATTGTAATTAATACCAGCAAATCAATAAAATATATATATATATATATATATATATATATATATATATATATATATATATATAACATATAAAACGTTCATCATTTACAGTAATAGTACAGTCCACAAATTCATAACCGGAGTCTCAGCAGGCTCAGGCCTATTTTTGAATGTAGTTTTTTAAACAATTATAAAATTAGAGAAAGAAAAAACATTTATTTAGAACTACAGCACAAATGAGAATACAATACACAACATAAATAAATAAATGTACAATGTAACATGCATTTAAAAAAAAAACCAAGCAAGTGTAGCTCTAAATTGGTCCTAGCTCAGCATGTTGCTGGTTAAGTTAACCAGCGCTGATCTTCCGCTAGGGCCATTCAAGTGACATACACAGACAGACACTGAAGTAAATAAAATTACATATAATCGAATACAATAAAAGAAAACTTATTTGTATTGTATTCTACCCATGCTCATAGTCCCTCAAGACTATGAGCAGAATATATAGTCCTCCTAGACGTGTCCGTCAACGGCGAACCTTGTCAAGTCCGGCTGTTCGAGCGCAAGTGGCTAGCGAAACCATACTTGGTTTTAAAAGTTCTTCTGCAAAGAGCGCAATACAACCGTCCTGATGAGTCGTATATATAATTGTAGGAGATTTTAGGGCGGTTTTTTTTATAAGGCGTTGCTCCTCAGTGTTCTACGCGCTGCGTTTCAAAGGCAGCAACATAAGTAGAATATTGAGCGCAGATCACCGTTTTCTATGAGTAAGGCGGGCACCTTACTCATAGGAGGCTGGCTACGTTTCCTCGCTGGATCGCCATACTGATCCGTTGCCCGAGGTAAGCCCCAGCCCTCTGATCACCTGAAGAGTCAACGAGTCATTGTGATTATACTTACTTACAGTATACCTGCATTAAAATATGAACCAGTACAATGTACGAATCATATATTGTATTCTATCATAGATAGTATACTGAGCTTAGGTCATTGAAGTCAATGTATTCCCAGAACGCTTGCTACGTTACCTCGCAGGATCGCCATATTGATGCATTGACCAAGCTAGCAAGCAGTCCTTTGATCACCCGAAGAGTCAACGAGTCGTTTTGATAGATATTTGTAGTCTCGCAGACCGTAGGGTCCGTGAGACTGCGCGCTCTCTCTGCGCTCCTCGTACGTGCCGTTTACTGTTAAGACGCTGGAACCGTGGGGTCCTAGCGTCTTAACAGTAAACGGCACGTACATATTATAACTCTCACCGAAGGTTGCGTATTTGCGCTGCTTGAGTGATCTAGCTGTTTTCGCCGCCGAACCGGCTGGCCGAGCGTTCATTTGCCTTATCGGTTAAAATTTGACACAAGCTCCACAAATCTAATGTCAAAATGCAACCGATGGTAGGAAAAGTGAATGAATAGTAATGTTACGAATTTGTAGGATGTGAATTTAAAATGCCGTTGCAATTATCACAAAGTTAATTAGAAGGACACACACGTAATTCACACTTCTTACAAGTACAACCGGATACAACATGCCCAAGCCGTAAAGCAGAAAAACGTAATGACATAAATCGCGCTAAGTCCGTCGTTATAAGATACTCGTTCCGAAAGTAGGTACACTAAGGGTGCGTTCCGATAGTAGCTTACAACGCCCAAAACGCTCCGTCAACCGTTCCACGTCGTTATGGTTGTAGCGTAAACATCTCTAATGACGTCATAATTTTCGATCACACAGCGCTCACAACGACCCAAGTTCCAACTGAAGAGGTGATTTGCCAGGTGGTAGGGTATTTGCCCGACTGGATGGCTACCACCTCTGGTCTAAAGCATGTCGCCATAACAACCTTGAGTTATGTTCCGGCATTAGTGACCAGGTTCCAGTCTCCCTTAAGAGAGCAGCAGAGCATTTGTAGCACCTTTGGCGTTGCAAATGTCCATAGGCGGTGGTAACCACTTTCCATCAAGTGGGCCGTCTGCCTGTCTGCTGAACTCCTGCAATAAAAAAATTAAAAAAAAGGTGGGTCGAAGTGGGCGTTGACCACAGTGCATTAATTCTCTCTATCGATTAACATTGAAAAAGGCGCGATTTTCAAATCAACCAATGACATTTGTGTATTTCGTCGTTAATGACATCAACGCTCCATAATCCGTTCCACCTACGTTTATTATTGTAAAGCCCGCAAGCAAGTGGAACGGGGAAAATCGCGGTTGTGAACATGGTCGTTGTGAGCCTCATGTGGAGCGTAGCCTAGGTATCTCCTGGATCGCAGTTGAGACTCAACTAACTCAGTTTCCACTCACTGACCTTATATTATTTGTAAATTAGACATAGCCTCCTACCAACATGCCGATTTTTTTTTTTTTTTATTGGACTTGACTTTATGTTGTTGGTCCGAAGACCTTACAACTTTACCGGGGTCTTTGGGGCGAGTGCCTTCGCGAAGCGAAGGCGCTCGAGCCCGGGGGGGCAACTTGCTCGAGGGAGCTCCCTAAGGAGTTTTACCTCGGCTGGACTGTTGCCATGAATGGGGAATGAATTTAATGATGCCCACCATAGGGCGACACAAAATACTAATTGAGAACGGGCGACGAGTAATATAAAGCCCGAAGGGAAGGATCACGGCGGGCCGGGATCGGTGGTTTGCGGTGGCCTACGCTATCTTACTGCCGTTTCGCAACGTGTTATGGCTGGGAGAGAAGAAACGGCGAAAGAAACTTCCCAGCAACACGCCTAGTCTATCCTGTGGGGTGAGCTATGTCTCCTAGCGTCCCTCGCGGGGACGTGGAGAGATCTTGATTGGCGGCGTCTGAGACGCCGCCGTCTGTGTCTGTCTGTCGGTGCCTGCCAGCCTACTGTTCTAACCGTGGGCTGACTGATCCGGGCCAGCCGTTTCGTAATAACGTCGACTCTGTCCGTCAGGACGTTACGCGGTCGTCGCACAAGAGCCTTTCGACGAGGCTTATAATCGGACGCGGACACAACGAGCGGATTTCGATGGTGCGGCGCGAGATCGAAATACTTATGCGAGAGCGACGTAATGTAGTTTTTGATGGAGGGAAGCTCCAGATCGCGGTGGAGGTCGACGTTACGCATATAGAGGGGAGCACCGACGGCTCTGCGCATGAATTTATTCTGCACGATTTGCAGTTTATCTAAAAGGTCATGATCGGGAGGATGCATGTTTTATACAGAGTAAGCTTGTGTCTGAGGGACATTTTGCTTCGTTTGTCTATCATGGGTGCTAAACGACCCATCACAAATCGCGCTCTATTTCGGACTATAGTGATATGCTCGTTGAAGCGCAAGTTCCGATCTAGGGTGACACCAAGATATTTGGTGTACTTTGCCCAGGGGATTTGTTGGTCATAGAGCGAAATGGTTTTTAGGCGAAGGCTAGCGCGTTTGGGGGAGCGAAGCGTGCCCGGGGAAAAGAACATTGCTGCGCTTTTCTCCGGGTTTACCTCTATCCTCCATTTGCGAAACCATTCGCCTAGTTCTGTGACAGCTGTCTGCAGCCGGATGCAAGCCATTTGTCGGTTTTGATCTGATGTATAGAGTGCGGTGTCATCCGCAAAGAGGGCCAACTCCACATCTGGAGTTTTTGGGATGTCGCTGGTGTACAGCGTGAAGAGTAGTGGCGACAGGGCCGAGCCCTGTGGTACACCGGCTGTGAGTGGGTGAGGGGACGAGCGCGTTCCCTCCACTCGAAAACGGAAGCTACGACCTAGGAGGAAGTCTCGCAAGATGAGCACGAGTCTGTCTGGCATACCGAACTGGTACAGCTTGTAAATCAAGCCGTTGTGCCAGACCTTGTCGAAGGCTTTTGCTACGTCTAGAAACAGTGCGGCTGTTCCTATAGGGCGGGGGCGATGGGCAAAGTGAGATAATATGTGCTCCGTGATGCGGTGCACCTGTTGGACGCATGAGTGTCTGGCACGGAAGCCAAATTGCTCATCGGGTATTAGATGTTTGCTGAAGGCAAAATCTCTAAGTCGAGAGAGGATGACCCTCTCGTAAAGCTTGCTGAGTGCGCTCAGTAGGCTGATTGGACGGTAGCTAGACGGTTTATTAGCCGGTTTTCCCGGCTTGTGAATACCGATGACATCTGCTTCCTTCCAGATCGCGGGAAAGGAGCAGTTTGTTATGGCGGCATTGAAGATGCTCACTAGAATTATAATTAGATGGGCGGGTAGGAGTTTTAAAACGCGATTGTTGATGCCATCGGTCCCTGGGGCCTTTCGCGGTTTGAGAGACTTGATCAGATCTTGCACTTCTTCGACCGTGACCGTGTCGAGTGTGGTTTCCGCTGGTAAGGAGGATCTACGTTCGACCTCGGAGTCTACCTCCGTCAGGTGTGACTGGTCGACGTTTTGCGTAGTGGGGGAGCATTGAAGCTCTAGACTCTGAGCAAGGCACTCGGCCTTCTCCTCGTCATCGAACGCCTCGGTGTTGTCGGCTCTTTCTAGCGCGGGTATGACAGTAAGGGTGTCTGATTTGAGAGCTCTAGCCAGCTTCCAGTATGCCTGGTGAGTTGGCTCGATATCCCTCAACGTTCTGTCCCAACGTTGTTCCCTGACTTCCCGGATACGTAGTTTGACCTCGCGCTCTAGTTCGCGGAGTCGGACTCTGTTATCCTCGGTGGGATATCTGTCGTGAGCTCTGGAGGCGGCTCTCTTTTCCCTCAGCAGTACCCTCACCTCGTCCGGCAGGCATAAGTGGCGGTCATCCTCCACTGGCACCTGCCTGGACGAGTTCCGCACTGCGGATTGAAGGTGGCTGGTGAGGGCCTCGATTGCCGTCTCCGTGTCATGGCGGGACACGATGTGGTCCGGGATGCGGTCCAGGTCTTGTGAGCTGGTTGCCTTGAGGAGGGTCTCAAGTCTCAACCAATCCACAGAGGTCCTAGTTTCAGATGTCTGGTCTGTCTGTGGTCCTAATCTGAGGATAACCGGACGATGGTCCGAGTCGATATCGTCCATCGTTTCGATCGAATGGAACTGAAGGGTTACGCCCCTCAGTAATGCTAGGTCGAGAGTGTTTGGGGTCCCCCAGTCGCGGTTGGGGGGGTATCTTGTGGGGGTCATGGGAGTTAGTATATCAAACAAAAGATTGTCTGATATATTTATTAGGGCTCTGCCATTGGGGTTAGTGGTATTGCAATTCCACTGCTCGTGTTTGCAATTCAGATCTCCGGCTATAATAACAGCCGGGCCTAAGTTGAATAGGGTTTCTAGGTCTTTCTTAATGAGGGTTTTTTGGCATGCGAGGTATGCTGAAACTATGACTAGAGGTTGGTGGCCAGTCATTGCTAGTCTGCAGGCGGATACCTCCATACCTTCTAGTGGGGGGGTGACTACAGGCATGCAGTGTAGGGATCTTCTGAAATAGATCAGGGTGCCGCCACCACGGCCTACCCTGTCATGTCTAGTGATCCGATAGTTAGAGATCTTTGGATCTCTATTACTCGGTTTCAGGAAGGTCTCCTGTACTAGTAGTATATCTACTTGATTGGTAACCAGGAAGTCATGGACCAAGTCGCGCTGGTTTCGAAGGCCATTGGCGTTATAAGTCGCCAGAGTCAATGAGCGTGGTTTATTTCTACCTACATGCGCCATTTGTTACCGGTAACAATAATTTGACTAGGTTGTTTAGTTACAACGATCTAAGTATTTGGAGGAGGTACGCGTGATCCATTTCGATCACGAGTTGATCCCGGAGGGAGGGTTGTGTTGACTCTGAAACTTGCCTCAGTTTCCGAGCCAAGAGTTGGACCTCTTGCAGGTCGAAGGGCAAGTTCTTGGCGAATTTAGTCGCCAAAGCTAAGTCCTCCGCTATAGAGTGGTGGGCCGATGGCCCTGAAGGTCCCTTAGAAATGGGGGCGAGGGCGGGGGCGGGGGTGGCCGAGGGTAGGCCGGCCATAACTGGGGCACGCGTCCTTAGCGGAGGGAACGCTTCCGTCGTGGGAAGACCCGTCCAGTGGTTTACCACTGGGGGGGGGGCCGCCACGAATGCGGGTTTGTTCGGCACTTTTCTAGTGCCTTTTTGGGCATTGCCCTTTCCGACCTTACGTTTGGGTCGGGGGGCGGCAGGGCAGCCTCTGTAGTTAGCGGGGTGACCCGCTTGGCCGCAGAGGATGCAGCTCGGTGGCTCCGGGGAGTCCCGGGTGCGAGTGCACTCCGAGGTCCCGTGGTCGCCCAGGCACTTGACGCACCTGGGACGGGATTGACAATGTAGGGCAGAGTGCCCATAAAGTTGGCAGCGATGACACTGCCGCAGTGTATGTTTTTCGTGTGGACGTTCCACACGAAGGCCAGAGAGGCCACAGACCTTCTCAAGATCGAAGATCTTTTTCCCCTCTGGGGAGAGGTCGAGGACAACCAATACTAGGTTTAGAGGGGACTTTGTGGCGTCGCCTCTGTGCATACGGTGCACTTCGTGCACTGGTAGGGCTTGGGACTTAAGGTCCTCTAGAATATAGGAACTTTCAATTTCCTGAGGAAGTCCGCGGATTACAGCCCGAAGGCGTTTTTCTTCTGGCAGGGCGTAAGTGTAGTAACCGATTTTACGGTCACATAATAAAGTAGTTAGGGCGCGGTGGTCACTTGAAGACGTGACCATAACTTTGATGCCGTGTTGAGTATCACGGGCTTCTTTTATGGAGATTGCCTTACCTGGCAGTTCTTTAGCGAGTTGAAGCCAATGGGCTTTCTCGCGGATGGTCAGGGGTGGCGGCGGGCGTTGTGAAGGTGGCCCAGGGCGGCTGGAAGGTGCCGCTGTCGGTGTTGTGCCCGCTGTTGGGGCGGGGTTGGGGGGGACCTCCCTCTGGGTCTTACGTTTTTTAGTACGATTAACGGTTATAAAACCGTCATCGTCTTCGCGGTCTAAGGGGATGTTCGCGGGAGGCGCGACATCCATAGGGGTAATTTCATCGGCCGGTGGAAGAGGGGCATCCCTGAGGTTTTGCGGACCTTCAGAGGATAAATCGATTTCTCGACGAGAATCGATTACGCGATGGATGGGCGAACGTGAACGCGATGTCGTCGAACTCGCAGAGCTCGAACGCGGTTTTGTCGATGCGGAACCGCGAGAAAACGAGGCGCGCGACTTTGGTGCCACACGATGGGCATCGTTGAGCGGGGGTGCGGGCGGCGGGCGCACTGGTAACGCGGCGGGTATGGACGCGGGGGGCGCGGGCGCTACGGCAGAGCGCAGGTGGACCGCGGTAAGCGCGGCGGCGGGGGTTGCGGGGCGTGCGCTAGTCGCGGCAGGTGCGATGGTCGCGGCAGATGCGGGTGCGGGGAGGGGGGCCTGCGCGGGGGCCCTTTGCACGTGTGACTCGCGGGACACAGGTTTCTCGGAATTAAGTTCCGAAATAACGGACACCATTGATTGGGACTCCGGAGTCCTCAAAAATTGGTCGAGAGCTTGAGGGAATTGCTGTCGTAAAAACGACAGCAAACCCTCTAACAACGATGGGGAGGGCTCCACGCCGTCCATTGTCCCTGAGGGGGACGAACGATTTGGTGGAAAAACCACCTGATGACGCACTTTTCACTGCACTGTCACAGAAAAAACACAGATCGACCGGGTGAACGAACGAACACAACGAACACGAATAACGGACTGCCGAGGCGGAACGGGAGACGTGCGCGCGCGACGAACGACAGCGGGCGAATGAACAAGCCGCGAAAAAAATTTGGGATATTTATGGACCTAATGCAGTATCTGTGAGAGTAGCGCAAATTTGGTTTAAGCGTTTTCAATCCGGAAATTTTGATACCAAAGATGCACGTCGCTCTAGTCGCCCTGTTACGGACAAAATTGATGCCATTTTTGAAAAAGTGGAACAAGATCGGCATATTAGTAGTTACGATGTAGCTGGAGAACTGGGAATTGACCACAAAACGGATTTGGCGCATTTGAAAAAAGCTGGGTACACAAAAAAGCTCGATATTTGGGTGCCTCATGAGCTCACTGAAAGAAACCTAATGAACCGTATACTCATTTGTGATTCTTTTTTACGACGTAATGAAACCGAACTATTTTTGAAGAAGCTGATAACTGGTGACGAAAAGTGGATCACGTACGACAAGAACGTGCGAAAAAGATCGTGGTCAAAGGCCGGTCAGGTTTCACAGACTGTGGCGAAACCCGGGTTAACTCGCAACAAGGTGATGCTGTGTGTATGGTGGGATTGGAAGGGCATTATTCATTATGAGCTGTTACCGTCAGGCAGGACCATCGATTCTGAACTGTACTGCGAACAACTGATGAGATTGAAGCAAAAAGTTGAGAGAAAGCGGCCGGAATTAATCAACAGAAGGGGTGTGGTTTTTCACCATGATAACGCTAGACCTCACACATCTTTAGCCACTCAGCAAAAATTACGAGAGTTTGGCTGGGAGGTGTTAATGCATCCGCCGTATAGACCTGACCTTGCACCTTCAGATTTTCACCTGTTTCGGTCTCTGCAGAATTCCTTAGGCAGTGTCAGGTTAAAATCACGAGAGGACTTCCAAAACCACCTGTCGCAGTTTTTTGATCAGAAGCCCCAAAATTTTTATAGCAATGGGATCACGTCCCTACCCACAAGATGGCAAAAAGTTAACCAACAAAATGGCACCTACATACTTTAGTCAAATGTAAATAAACTTTATAAAAAAACCTTTTGAATGTTTATATAAAATGCGAAGAAACCTTTTTTCCCTAACCTAATGTAATATACTGTGTTATTGTATAAATATTATATATTGTATTTAGTTAACTCAAGGTTTGCAGAAAACTTGGATAAATTACTGGCCAAATTTTTAAATTTTAATTTTTTTTCGACTTGCCTTTTCATACTTTGACATTGGCAAAATCTGTGCTATTAATTTGCATTGAAGCCGACAACATTAAAAAAAATCATTATTCAACCGACGGTAAGGCAAATGAATGAATAACAACCTATAGGAACCGGCCTTGAATGCAGTCGAGCCTTTAGATCATTTGGCGACAGAGAAACCGCGAGAAAGCACTAGTTTTATAAACAATCAATGCGTGAAAGTGCGCTTGTTCCGTTCGGTTTGCTACGAGTTCATTGTAACTGCAGGTATTCATACGTACGTGTATACAGTTATGTTTGAATGTATATATGTATGTGTAAATGCTATAGCTGAATAAACATTCTAGAAGAACACATAGCTAGCGCGATTAGCAACTAGGCGTCGGACGGAATGCGGGTATAGGAGGCCGAAAATACTGAAAATGAACCTACTGCTGATACTACTATCTCTTCAAGAAAAATTATCAATTCAGCCACTCAGCTAAATTGTACTCTCTTTGTTATACTCTTTAAATGTATATATTTATAAATAATAATCATACAGTCCATTATTACGTCGAATTTTCATTTACAACCCGAGGTGCAACTGCCACCAATAGTTTTTTGGTACTTCGCCGCCGGATAGAAGAATCGCAAAGAAGAAACGAGCAGTGTCTTTTGCTCCATCGAAACCTCAAGAAAGAAGAAAGACCAACTCTATACGGTCTCGTAGCGGCACCCTAAAGAAGAAAGAAGATTATTATAGAAGATCATCGTGGGCAGCCCGGACTACGTACTAGGAGACCAAGAGTTCCTGCCGGACTACGTACCAGGAGACCAAGAGTTCCTGCCCCGGACGCCGAGGCTACGCGTCTGCAGGATCAAGACCGGAAGAAAGAATAACGTTACTTCGTACCGTGACCGAGTGACTGTCCACCTAACGGTGCCAAACGGCCAGTTCACAAAGTCATAGACGGTGCGCTGTTTCCAGTTAGGTCGGTCAAAGGTCTCAGTGTTTAGTGTTTAGTGTAGTAAATTAGGATCGTCGGTTATACACACACATATATACACACTGGTCAGGGTAGTCGGTCATACGTGTTAGGCTAAGGCAAGGACCGAAGATGCCGAACACCAGGAGCAAGACCGCCGAAGACAGAGTGCAGAGAGCGTATCAAGAACCCCCCGCGTCGCCGTCCGTACATATATCCGCGTCCGCGTCCGCGCCGAACGTATCGCGACCCGCGTCGCCCGGAATGCAACAGACGACGACCGCGCAAGTACACACCGCGATTCGTACTGAACGCCAATCGCGATCACCGTCCGTCCGATCACACCGTTCGCAGCTCAGCGCCGCCACTTTGGTGAGGCAAGTGGAACTGGAAGCAGAAGAACAAATCGCCGCAATCCGTCGGGAGGAGCTCCGGTTACAAGTGTCGCTGATCAAGAAGAGGGTCGCTGCGAACATAGCCGCCCTCAAGGAGCAGACAGACGGGAACAGCGTGTGTGAAGACGATGGGGTGGAAACAGAGAGAAATATAACAGAGTGGTTGAAGAATACCCGCATACGGGGGGAGTCGCCGAGCGCAGGCGACAGGACCGAGCCCGGAACGAGAGGAGCCGGACCGCGACCACCGTTAGACGCTGCGGGAAGAGCAAGGGAAGAGTATCCAATGGCGCGGGACCGGTCTGCAGAAACGAACGACCAGACCGCTCGTGTGACGTTCAGAACGCCGCGCAACGCAAGATCGCCGACGCCGACCAGATCCAGGGATCGTGGAATCGACCGTCTAGCAGACGTACTGGAGCGCATGACACGCAACAGGCCGACGCCGCGACAGTGCCAGGAGCTGCCTACCTTTAGCGGGGCCCCGGGAGAGTGGCTACCGTTTAAAGCTGCAATGCGCGAGTCGACGAGCTTACACGGATTTTCACCTGCGGAGAACTTAGGCCGTCTACGCACTTGCCTTAAAGGCGAAGCAAGGGAGTGCGTGACAGCCCTGCTGTATACCGCCGTGGACCCTGCGATCATTATGAAGACGCTGGAGCGCTGCTATGGACGTCCAGAGATCATAATCAGTCGCGCATTGGAAGACATCAAGAAGTTGCCACGATCGGGTTCGTCTGCCAGCGAACTCAACAGCCTAGCCACCAAACTGCAGAATATAGTGACGGTCATCTCGTGTGTCGACAACAAGGGATATTTACTTAACCCTATGTTGACACGACAAGTCGTCGAGAAGCTCAGCCCGCATCTACGAACGAAATGGTGCGACTTTGCAGATGAATTCTCGAGCCGAGACGAGCCGGAGATTATGACACTATCGAAATTTCTAACGGGCGAAGCAGACAGAGCAATGAAGTATTCTTTCATGACGTCATCACTGCCTACGACGAGTGTAAACGTCACTAAAGAAAATAAAGTGAAGCCGCCGAGGATGAACGAGCGTCGCCGTGTGTATGCTACAACGGAAGCCAAGATCGTGTGCTACTGTTGCGGAGCTGAGCACCAGACAACGCAGTGCGGCAAGCTGGCTTCGATGTCGTTGCCAGCCAGATGGGAGTGGGCCAAGGAAACGAGAATATGTTTTTTGTGCCTACTAAGTAAACACAGACGGTTCCGTTGTAAGGCGAGGAAGTGCGGTGTTAATGAATGCCGCGAGCCGCATCACGCACTTCTACACCAACGAAGGGAAACTGGAGCCGTCAGTGGACCGATCGACCGAGCGGAGTCGGTCAGTCAACCGGCCGACAGAGAGGAGTCGGTCATGACGGCATCGGCACACAATTCTAACACCGAGAGAAGAGTGTTATTGAAGGTGTGTCCGATTACCGTCAAGGGGCTTAACGGAAAGGAAGTGAGCACGTACGCGCTGCTGGATGAAGGGTCCACGATCACGCTCGTCGACGAGGAGATAGCCGGGATGCTAGGGGCAGATGGCCCGAGGAGGCCATTGAACATTCACGGCATCACGTCGAGCCAGCGGGAAGCGGAAAGTAGGATGGTGAGCGTCGCGGTGCGCGGAAGAGCGCAACCGCACTACCATCCTATCAAGGCGCGCACCGTGAAGAAACTCGCACTGGGAACTCACTCCGTTAAGTCTGAAGTCATACGACAGTTACACCATTTGAAGACGCTTCATATAGACGACGTGTGCTTTATGAACGCCAAGCCGCGCGTATTAATTGGAGCTGACAACTGGCATCTGATCGTGACTAGAAAACTGTTGGCAGGAAAGAAGAGCCAACCAGCCGCTTCCCTGACCCTCTTGGGGTGGACCATACACGGGAGTGCACCCAGAGGCCTGGTGACGCAGGGAAACGACACCGTATTACACGTCCGAACGTGGCAAGATAAAGAGCCGCGGGAAAAGGACGAATTATTCGAAATAGTGAAGTCTCATTTCGATATCGACGCACTCGGTATATCGAACAAGGTGAAACCTGTAGCGGAAGAACAACGGGCGCTGAAGATATTTTCAGAGACCGTGAAGAGAGAAAACGGCCGCTTCGAAGTCGGACTGCCCTGGCGAAACGATGACGTCACCATGCCACCGAGCTACGACATGGCAGTGCGTCGTCTACGCGGGATCGAGCGCAAAATGGATAAGTCGCCGCAGTTTAAACAAGCATACACGGCCCAGGTCAACAGGCTACTAGCAAAAGGATACGCCGAGCCTTGCGAACGAAGCCACGAAGGAAACCAACGCATGTGGTACATGCCTCACTTCGCCGTTACGAACCCGAATAAGCCTGACAAAGTGAGACTGGTATTTGACGCTGCCGCCCGTTCAAACGGGGTGTGCATGAACGATGCGTTACTGGATGGGCCAGACTTGCTACGTGCCTTATACGGAATCCTGTTCAGATTCCGGGAAGGGAAGATCGCCGTAACAGCTGACATACGTGACATGTTCCTTCAGGTGAAGATAAGGAAAGAAGACAGAGCGGCGCAGCACTTCTTATGGCGCGGTGACGACCGCCATAACCCGCCTCGGCGCTACGTTATGACGTCTATGATATTCGGAGCACGAAGCTCGCCATTCCTCGCACATAGCGTGAGAGATAGGAATGCGAGTGATCATAAGGAAACATACCCACGGGCGTATCACTCAATCACGCAAAACCACTACATGGACGACTGGGTTCAAAGCTTCGAAACGGAAACGGAAGCGGCCAAGGCGATAGCGGAAGTACAAGAAGTGCACAGGAAGGCCGGCTTTCAGCTCGCGGGATGGGATACGAATCGCGAGCGCCTTATGGAAAATATCCCGGATGAAGAGAGAGCCAGACAGCCCAAAGAGCTCGGTGCTAGCGCGCATCCCTACGGGAAGACATTGGGTGTGTTATGGATGCCGGAAACGGATGAACTCGCGTTTAATACCGCTATGCCAAGAGTTCCACACAGCATAAAATGCGGCACGCAAACACCCACCAAGAGAGAGGCCCTGGGCATGGTCATGTCACTTTTCGACCCATTAGGCTTACTCAGCCCGTACACTATAAGGGCGAAGATAGTGCTACAAAGACTCTGGAGGCTTAAGCTAGGCTGGGATGAACCCTTGCCAACGGAAGAGGCAAGTGAATTCGAAGAATGGATCCGTGACTTAAACTCTATAAAAGAGTTAAGATTACCGCGGTGCTATGGAGGGGATAGAGACGTCGTAAACATGCAATTACACGTCTTTACGGACGCCAGCGAACAGGCCTACGCAGCAGCGGCTTACTGGCGCTTTGAGCAGCGCAACGGGAACGTCGGCGTCACTTTAATCGCGGGAAAAGCGAAAGTGGCCCCGATGAAGGCGCAAAGCATCCCGCGGATGGAGCTACAAGCCGCGCTAATAGGAGCCAGGTTAGCGGCGGAAATAAAAAAGGAACATAGTTTCAAGCGTTATGACGTCATCTTTTGGAGCGACTCGAAGACCGTTCTTCACTGGATAAGAAACGACTCGGTACGATATACCCCATACGTTGCACACAGACTGAGCGAAATCGGCGAAATAACCGAGTCTGAGCAATGGCGATGGGTGCCGACAAGTTACAACGTCGCCGACGACGCAACCAGGATTAACGTCTCGAGTATGAAAACGGACGACCGCTGGTTTAAAGGCCCGGAATTTCTCCATGGACCCCCGACGAATTGGCCGAAAGAAGAACCGACGGAAACCGAAGATGACGAGGTCGTGGTAACTTACACGACCGATGAAAAGCCACTCGTTGACGTCACAAGATTTTCGTCATACGGAAAATTGCTACGAGCGACCGCCTACGCGCTCGCCTTTATCGACAAGTGCAGACGAAGGACTCGCACTATGGAAACGCGACACATAGAGAGAGCTGAACGTTTACTCATTCGTCAAGCGCAACAGGAAAGCTTCCCGAAGGATTACGAGCGTTTGAAGAAAGGAGAACGCGTGTCACGTGACAGCCGGCTTTATAAGCTCGACCCCGAATACGGGGGGGACGGGGTAATAAAGCTAAACGGCAGGATCAATGCGGCCACCCTGCGCGAGCTTACCGGCAACCCACCGATCTTAGACGGGTCACATCACCTCACTCGGCTGATTATAAGAGGTGAACATGAACAGCATCATCACATAGGGAGAGAACATGTCGTAAACAACGTCCGGCAAAAATACTGGGTGCTACGAGTGCGACCTACGGTGCGAAACATCCTGCGGCAATGTACGGTCTGTCGTTTGAAGAAGACTGCGCCGACAGTACCGGTGAAAGGAAACCTGCCAAAGGACCGTCTAGCTGCCTACGCACGGCCTTTTACCAATTGCGGAATTGACTGTTTTGGCCCCATATGGGTGACCATAGGACGTCGCAAAGAAAAACGATGGGGAATGCTGTTTACATGTATGGTGACTCGTGCCATTCATATGGAACTTATAGCAAGCCTTAGCACAGACTCTGCTATCATGGCCCTAAGAAGGATGGGAGCACGACGCGGCTGGCCTCAAGTGATATGGTCTGATAATGCAACGAATTTCCATGGAGCGGACACAGAGTTACTAACGGCGTACGCGAGATGGAAGGAAGAGATGCCAGATCACGTAAAAGGGAGACACTTAGCGTGGCGTTTCATCGATCCCGGCGCACCGAACCAGGGGGGAGCTTGGGAACGGTTAATTCGGTCGGTGAAGACGGCACTCCACGCAACATTGGCGGAACAAGCTCCCAGAGAAGAAACACTTACGACTGTCATCACGGAAATAGAACATACCGTAAACTCGCGCCCGCTAACTCACGTGTCGGTGAGCCCTGAAGACGACGAAGCGCTCACCCCGAACCACTTTCTAATCGGGTCGGCGACGGGCTTGCCAATCACGGGAACGAACGAGTTAGCAGACAGGAAGACATGGATCGCCACTCAAGCTTTAGCGGACATGTTCTGGACTCGTTGGCTACGCGAGTACTTACCTACATTGGCACCGAGGGACGACGTAAGACGACGTGAGGAAAGCATACGTGTTGGAGACGTCGTTATCATTGCGGACGGTCTGTTGCCACGTAACGTATGGCCCCGGGGTCAAATCGAGCGCACTTATCGCGGACCGGACAACATAATACGGAGCGCGGACGTGCGAACGCGGGGAGGCATCTTCAGGAGACCAGTAAGGAGGCTCATCGTCCTGACGAGAAGAGATGGCTTCGAGGATCTGCGCCGGGGGGAGGATGTTGCGGACAGAGAGCACCCCCCTGACCCGCCCGCCGGAGCACATCTACACTCCGCGCCCCGCATACCGCCGACGCCCATAGCTAGCGCGATTAGCAACTAGGCGTCGGACGGAATGCGGGTATAGGAGGCCGAAAAAACTGAAAATGAAGAATGCTGATACTACTACTTCAAGAAAAATTATCAATTCAGCCACTCAGCTATATTGTACTCTCTTTGTTATACTCTTTAAATGTATAATGTATTTATAAACAATAATCATACAGTCCATTATTACGTCGAATTTTCATTTACAACAGGAGGTGCAACTGCCACTAAAAGTCACGCTTGAAGCTTTATATTTATAATAAAAAAGGATGTCCAACACAAACAAACCAGAGACATAGGTACAAGAAGGGTTTAGATTTATGACAGTACAGTTGCCATATATAGAAAATGTAGCCAGTGTAAAATACATTATTGTCTCTAACACCACTCCTCAATAAAATATTTTACACACTTATTCAAATAATTTATTTCTAAATTTTTTAAACACAATACCCCCTAAAGCTTTTGTAAAAATATCCCCTAGCTCTTCATCAGTATTGACATATTCTATTTTAATAATATTCTTTAATATTTTCTCCTTAATAAAGCATTGTTTAATTTCAAGATGTTTTACTCTAGAATTTCCCACAGCCATGTGAGCCATTTTAATAGTGGACTGATTGTCTTCAAATAATGTGATAGGTCCCACATTAATATCAAAATCCACTAAAATATCTTTCAGCCAGCAAGCTTCACTGGTAGCATGACTTAAAGCCACAAATTCAGCCTCAGTGGAGGATAAAGTCACCGACTGCTGTTTTTTAGAAAACCAAATAACAGTACAACCAAATAATTTAAAACAACATCCAGTCGTTGACCTACGGTCCTCACTGCCACCCCAATCACTATCAATATAGCCCACAACATCATCATTACAATCTTTAAAATATGTTAAACATAAATCAATAGACCCTTTTAAATATCTTAGAATGTTTAACAAGAGCTTATACAAAAGCACACATGCACAACTTTGGTATCTGCTCAATATATTTACAACTGCACATAAATCTGGTCTTGTTCCCATAGCAACATATATCAAGCTTCCTATCAATTTTCTACATTTATTCTCTATATCTTTACTCTCTGAGCTTTCTCTTTTCAACACATGAAAGTTATAATTTTTGTCTATAGGTAACAATAAAGGCTTACAGTCTAACATATTATATAATTGTAGCAATTTTTTCAAGTAGTCTTTTTGTGAAATAGTTGTACATCCCTTAGACAAATCCTGTTTAACTTCAATACCCAAGAATTTATTAATATGTCCCAAATCTTTCATCTTAAAAGTTTTACATAACATTTCCTTTAGTTTTAAGGTTTCATCTTTACAATTACTAAAATACAAAATATCATCTACATACAATAATAAAAATGATTTTATATTTCCTTTACACTTTGAATACAAGCAATAGTCTTTTTCAGATTTTGTATAACCGATGGATAACATAACATTATTGAAAGTATCATTCCAATACTTTGGAGCCCTTTTTAACCCATACAATGATTTGTTTAACTTTACATTTTTAATGTCAGACCCACTTGGTAATGTTAAGTACAAATCTTCATCTAATTCAGCATTGAGGAAAGCCCCGCAAACATCCATTTGATTTATTTGCAAATTTAACTTTGTAGCAACAGATACAAAAATTCGAAAAGTATTAAGTCTAGCTACTGGAGCATACAAGTCATATTCATAATTACAGTTTTGTTCGAAACCTCTAGCCACTAACCTTGCTTTGAAAGTATTGTCCTTTTTCTTAAAAGTCCACTTTGAACTAATCACCTCTTCTCCATCAGGTATGCACATAACCTCAGTCCATGTATTATTGTCTTTCAGTTGTTCTAGCTCACTTCTGATGGCCTCTTTCCATTTTTCTGCATCCTTAGAATTCATCGCCTCCTTGTAACTCCTCGGCTCATCATCAATTGCCAGCATGCTTAGGTCATAATCATTCCACCACATTGGTCTTGTTGTTATCCTTCCAGATCTTGTTCTCTCTCTTTCTTCTTGCCTATCATTATCATTTTCAAGTAACTCTTCTTCCTGGCTTTCATGCACATTCTCTTTTTCAGATGTCGCATCTGATTGCAGTTTGTCACTATCTTCTTGAAGGTTACTTGTCAAATCCAATGAAACCACTGTTTTTTCATCATTTTCAATTTCCTCGTCTTGTCCTTGGATATCTCTCTTCTCTCGCTGAGTAAACACAACATCTCTTTTTATTTCTACTATTCTCTTTTCTGGATAGAAAATTCTTAAACCTTTTGATTGCTCAAATCCCACAAATATGCCCAATTCACCTTTAAGATCCCACTTTAACCTTTTCTCTTTAGGTATATGAACAACAACTTCAGAGCCAAAAACCATTTTTAATGTACCAACATCAAAATTTCTTTTCTCCCACAGCTGGTAAGGAGTTTTGTCTTTTATGCGGCTTGGACTGGTTCGATTTAGAACATACACTGCCATGTTTATGGCTTCAGCCCACAATTCCTTTTCAACTTTTGCTGCGCTGATCATTGTCCTTGCTGCCTCTACTAAGGTTCTCATATCACATTCAGCTTTACTGTTCTGTTCTGGTGTATATGGAACTGTAGTCTGGTGAATTATACCCTTATCTTCCAGAAGTTCCTTTACATCTTTATTCACAAACTCCTTCCCATTATCTGTCCTCAGGACTTTCATATCTTCAGATGTACAATTTTCTGCAGTCAAGATAAAATGTTTTATTTTCTCTGCCACTTCAGATTTATTCTTTAAGAAGTAAACAACCCTGTAGTTGGTAAAATCATCTTTAAGAAGAAGAAAGTAGCGCGCCCCTCCAATAGATTCCCTTTCCATTGGTCCGCATAGATCACCATGCACTAACTCTAATGGTTTTGTTGAGCAGCTTGTGCTATTTTTAAATGGTAGTCTGTGTGCCTTCCCCTTTAGACAATCAATGCATTTTTTTTTATCTTCACTAAAGGCAATATTATTTTGATTTAGAATTAATTTTACATAATCAAAGTTTTGATGGCAAAGCCTCTCATGCCATTCGCTTAACGAGCACACAGCAGCATAGTCCTCTTTTATGACTGACTGTAATAGGTAATGCCCGCCTATACGAACACCTATGCCACACACAATACCTTGTTTAAGAATATGACCCTCTTCATTAGACATTATTACTTTATATCCATTTTTCGTTGCCTTTGGTATTGAAAATAAATTTACTTTCATGTCTGGCACATGCAAGACTTCATTCAATGTTGATTTTACATAAGAGTTCCCATTGTAAACATTTAAATGCACTATTCCAACTCCCAAAACAGGTAACCGCCGACCATCTCCGACTATAACAAACCGATCTGACACTGACAGGTAGTTTAACAGCAATGATGTTTCACTGGTCATATGTTCACTTGCTCCGCTGTCAATCAGCCACCTTTGACCGAACGATTGTTCATATTTTTCACCCCCTAATGTCATGGCCGTCACTAAAAATGCATTATTATTCTGTGATGTATTCCCTGGTTTTACATTTACACTTTTGTTTTTAAGCTTAGGACAGTCAGCTTTTAAATGTCCCACTTTATCGCACATGAAACATTTACGAGTGTCCCTCGTACTTTTACACTGTTGAATATAATGCCCAACTTTCCCACATTTGAAACATTTTCTTTGTACACGTTCAGAAGTTTTCACCAACAAAGCCATATTATTGTCCTCAACCAAACTTCTTGATTTAATTCTTTCTTCCTCGACAAGAAGTCTCGCAACCAGGTCATCATAGTTTTGTTTGGCTGGATCCACTGACTCCCAAGCAGAAACAAAATGACTGTACTTCTCCGGCAAAGACATGAGTACTTTAGTGATGATAAACTTATCTGAAATTTCCTCTCCTGCCTGTTTCAATTGACTCTTCATTTCTTGTAATCTAGACAAGAATAATGATATGTCTGTCCCTTCTTCATATTTATAGGTGAAGAACCGCTGCTGTAGTAAATGTATACTTGTGCTAGATTTTTGTTCATAAACACTCAAGAGCTTCGACCACATCTGAGATGCTGTTTCACAAGTTATGATGTGAACCATAGCGCTTTCACTCAGCCTGGTGACTAAAAGGCTCTGCGCTTTTATATCCTTCTTTGTCCATTCTGCTGAATTGGTTTCAGACTTCACCTCTGTACCGTTGACTACATCGAAAACACCTTGAGCTTTCAATAAAACTATAACTTGGAATTTCCATAAACCCCAGTTCCGCTGACCCTCCAGCTTGATAACTCCAACAGATGTTAGCCCCAGTTGATCCATTTCCCTGAATTAACTGAATAGGTAACGCAAAGGTATCTGCCACAGCAACGTCTAAAGCAGTGCTTATCTCCCTGGCACCAAAGACTCCAAGACGCCGCTAACCTCAGAGACCGTTAAACTCGTTTTCACATTATAACTTCTTTATTCACCTGAAACAGATTTACGAAGCCATCTGGGCCCATAACCTGTCAGGATTTAAGTAAAAGTCACGCTTGAAGCTTTATATTTATAATAAAAAAGGATGTCCAACACAAACAAACCAGAGACATAGGTACAAAAGTGGTTTTGATTTTTGACAGTACAGTTGCCATATATACAAAATGTAGCCAGTGTAAAATACATTATTGTCCTGCCAGAAAAATTTGCGCGATGTTTTGCCTAATTTAACAGACGTTTTTGATGATACTGGCATGTAGGTACGTGTGTGTTGGAATCGAGCACTAGGGGCGCAGCGGGAACTTATCAGGGGCAAACCGAAAAAAGTAATAGCCCTGCCTGGTTTGGCCATTCTTGCTCCCCCCAGAGTCTACGCCCTGTGCCTGGGCACCGGTGGCACCGCCCTATTTACGGCACTGAGGATCGTAGCAGATGGAAATCCATCGTCTCTACCTACCCCTACCCCAATGGGAAACAGGCGTGACAGTACGTATTTGTTTGCGTCCTACTTCTAATGGTCGTATCTTATACTAATATATAAAGCTAAAGAGTTTGTTTGTTTGAACGCGCTAATATCAGGAACTACTGGTCTGATTTGAAAAATTCTTATAGTGTTAGATAGCCCATTTATCGAGGAAGGCTATAGGCTATATATCATCACGCTAAGACCAATATAAGCGTAGCACCAATGAAGAATGTTTCAAAATCGGGTTTTTTTTCCTTTTGAGAGCTTCCGCTGCGTGCGTTTCACATTCTATGTAAACAAAGTCGCGGGTTAAAGTTGGCGTTTGCCCAAAGTAACTATTCCATGCGGACGAAGTCGCGGGCAGAAGCTAGTAGTATATATAACTAGGATACGCCCGCAACTGCATACACGCTTGACTTGAAATTCCCACGGGATTCCCGGAATACAAAGTATCGCAGCATTTAAAAAAAAATAAGCTATCGTTTTAGTGTAAAAGGTGTCGGAATAAGGTAATTTTTATGTATCCAAACAACTTCAAACCGTTCCCGGGAAAATTGCTGCAAGATTCCCGGGATAAAAAGTACCACACATTTTATTACACAAAATTTGCTATCGAGCAATGAATAAATCGCATTAGAATGCAATATTGCATCGTGTTCTCCATCGTCTATATAGGCTATGTTCAATTAGGGACTCACAACGACCACGTTCACGACCGCGATTCATCCTGTTCCACTTGCTCGCCGGCGTTACAATCGTAAACCCAGGTGGAACGGCTATTCGGCCCACCTATTGACATGGGTCGTTGTGAGCGTTGTGTGATCGAAAATGATGACGTCATTAGTGACGTTTTCGGTACGACCTCAACGACCGCAATCGCCTTGTGGAACGGCTAACTAAGCATTTTGGACGTTGTGAGCTACTAATGGAACGCCCTGATAGTCTATTCTTAAATGGTGCGGTACTTTGTGTCCCTGGAAACCCGCGAGAATTTCAAGTCTGGAAGAAGTCGCGGACATATCCTAGTGGACTAATATTATTGTAGTTTAAAGAAATCTTTGTTCTTTCTTTCTTGTATCTAAAATTTCATTGACACTTTTGGGCTGCTCGGACGAAAACTAACGATCGTTTGAGAGTAAGGCGTCTGAATCAAGGTCATCGAAACCAATAGTTAAAATTCCCAGAAGGCTGGCTAAATCGACTCGCTGGATCATCATACTCTTCACAGATGAATTTCCTTCTCTTACTTTTAACTAATTTTGCATATGAAAGAAGAAAGAAAGAAAAGATGCTATTTGGTCTTATTTTTTTTATTGCAAGAGTTCAGCAGACAGGCAGATGGCCCACATAAAGGAAAGCGGTTACCATCGCCTATGGACATTTGCAACACCGAAGGTGCTACAAATGCGCTGCTTCTCTCTTAATGGTCACTGGAACCTGGTCACTAATGCCGGAACACAACTCAAGGTTGTTATGGTGACATGCTTTAGATCAGGGGTGGTAGTCATCCAGTCGAGCAAATGCCTTACCACCTGGCTGTGGGTTGTTTAGTCGCCTCTTATGACAGGGCCGCAGGAAATTGTATTCTTTCTCCGTTCGTGCACGGATAATCTACGGTCTACACATAGCAAGACACATGGCGATATTAATCAATATAGGTTTTTTTTTAAATTTATTATCCAATATGCTTACATTCGTATTATTAGAAACGCATTTGACTGTGACACAGAAACCTGATTGGTTTATTCGTGCCGCAGGGAGTCGTATACACAATATTGTTATATCAAAAATGTACTGTATTGGTATTAAAGAAGTAAAATCGTTCTTATTGTTCAAAAAATTATTGAAAACCCACATTCTATCCGTGCAGGAACGGAGAAAGAATACAATTTCCTGCGGCCGGGCGGCCTGTCGTAAGAAGCAACTTAACAACCCACAGCCAGGTGGTAGGGCATTTGTTCGATTGGATGGCTACCACCCCTGATCTAAAGCATGTCACCATAACAACCTTGAGTTGTGTTCCGGCATTAGTGACCAGGTTCCAGTCTCCATTAAGAGAGCAGCTGTGCATTTGTAGCAACTTTGGTATTGCAAATGTCTATAGGCGATGGTAACCGCTTTTCATCAAGTGGGCTGCCTGCCTGTCTGCTGATCTCCTGCAATAAAAAAAGAAAAAAATCCAAAGGACTACTCTTTACTTGACTAAACTAATATCATTTTAATTTTGAAGTTATTTATTCGACCTATAAATCTATCTTTCTGTTTGCACTGCACCATTTGTTATTGTTATTGTAAAGATACTTAGTAACTAACAGACAGACTGACAAAACACTTAACTATACTTTGAAATATACTTTGAAATCGCTTTACGCGTTTTAATAAGCCCGTTGCCTTAATAAACAATTTGCAATGCTCCGACTTTTGTCTCAAGACTACCCTCACATATTATAAATAATAAACTAAATTCATTCGAAAACAAAACATTAATTAAATATTACAATAATAAATGGACAGATTTATTATTGTAATGTGACAGACGCTAATAGGGGTAAATTTAAATTAAATGTAACTAGTTATTTCTCTGTAAGTGAATTGTAAATTCTTTTGAGAAATAAATGTCTTAAACCTAAAAAGAAATAGGAGCAGAGGCGAGTAATTGTTATCATCATTCTAGTGTTTAGTTCTGATTTGATCATAAAAGCGAGGTTAAGGTAATACCAATAAGAAAAGTCTCGCGATGGTACCGAAAAGGTGCAGTTCAACATATTGTTACAGTTTGTTGAATTCACTTACGTACACAAATAAAACGCACACACACACTTGTTATGAAACTTATATTGTCACCGCCGTGGCCACAAAAAGCGAACCAAATTTACGAAAAATATCCGAAGTCCAAAGAGATGGCGATCATTAAACTATTGCGTGTATCTAAAATGAACAACGCCATCTAGTGGCGTACGTCGAAATCATAGATGTGGAGATTTGAATCTTTATATTAGGCTTTTCTTAAATTAAATATATGGTATTTTCAACATACCGCCCACTAAGGACTTGGGATTTATTTAATAAATCACAATGTCCTTCAACTACATTACATCATTCACTTAAATACATTATATTTAGTTAAATAATACGAAAAAAAAAATCTGATGGGGGAGTTGTGTATATACTACATCGGAATTTAATAACGTAACTGTAACAAAATATAAATCTCCGCCCACTATCAAAAAAAGTTTTAGAAATGTTTGATATATAGAAAATAAACGAGCAAAACCAAAAAATACAAACAAAGAATACTATTCTTTGGGCAAAATACAGATCTTATTTACCGGCCGTTTGATGCACTTGTCTTTACATTTTAAAGTAACGACACGAGTTACATTGTCTTTGCCTGTATGTTTTTCAACTATTCTCCCTAAAATCCACTTAGTAGGGGGTAAATTTTCTTCGCGAATAATTACAACATCATCTATGTCCGGCTCACGAATGGTAGTAGTCCATTTGGAACGTTTATTTAAATTTAATAAATACTCATTTAACCACCTTTTCCAAAATTGATTTGTCATTTTTTGGATTGCTCTCCACCTATCTAAACAATTTACATTACTTGCTTGCTGTAAATGCGTATCATCGGCCACAGACGTAAGCGGTTCACCTACCAAAAAGTGGCCGGGTGTCAGGGGGAGAGGATCGTCAGGGTTGTCACTAATGTGACTTATTGGACGTGAATTTAAACATGCCTCGACCTGAATTAGCAATGTGGCTAGTTCTTCGAAAGTCAAAGTACTCTCACCAATTGTTTTTCTGAGATGCAGTTTTGCAGACCGAACTCCGGCTTCCCATAAGCCACCAAAGTTTGGTGCATGAGGGGGTATGTAGTGCCAGGTAGTACCTTCTAAACTTAGGAGCTCTGATATTTCTTCAGGAAGTTTAGATTTCGCACGGTCAAACATTTCCCTTAGGTCTTTGTCAGCTCCTACAGAATTTGTGCCATTGTCAGAGTAAACATCCTGACAACGTCCTCTCCTTCCTATAAATCTCCGGAATGCTGCGATAAATCCCTTTGAAGTTAGGTCTGACACAACTTCCAAGTGTATAGCGCGAGTGATCATGCACACAAACAAGCAAATGTAGCCTTTGTAAGATTTAGCTCCCCTGCCTGGCGAAAATCTTATATTAATAGGTCCAGCGTAATCCACGCCAGTTGCCTTAAAAGGCTTATCCGGTTTTACTTGGACTTCAGGTAGTTGACCCATTAAAGGAGCTTTCTTCCTTTGAGAAAATCGTAAACAAGTGATACACTGCTGATAGTGTTTCTTCACTAGATTGCGCACTCGTATGATCCAAAAACGGCTTCTAATATAATTAAGCATTGCTTGAGGTCCACTATGCATGGTTGCATTATGCGCATCTGTTATAATGACTCGAGTGAGATGACATCTTTGCGGTAATATAATTGGATGGCGCTCGTCATAACTTAAATTTGCCATATGAATACGTCCACCGACTCTCAGAATTCCGTTGTCACATATAAACGGATTGAGTAAGTGAAGTTCACTTGCTTTCGGTAGATTCCCTCGTGTTTTTAATTGCATTATTTCAGTTTTAAACCACAATTTCTGAACTTGTTTGACACATGACAATAAAGCTACCCTAGTTTCTTTCACTGTAATGAATTTTGATTTGTTTCTTTCTTCCACTTCTAGGCCCTTTTTATTTATAAATCTTCTTATATATGAAACCACTCTTAGCATTTTCTTTAAACATGAATACTTAGCCCAAATAAATTTATTTTCTTCTTCTGACATCCGTTTATCTCTGTCTTCTCTCAATGCAACTAAAGACTTGATTTCTTTAACTTTGCTCAATTTCTCTTCTTCATGAGTTATAAATTCGTTTTTAGACGAAGGAATAACGTCATGATGTAGCCAGTGAGGTCCATGCCACCACAGGGACTGATCTTTAAGTTTTGATGGTTGCATGCCTCTAGATGCATAATCTGCAGGATTGTCTTTTGTAGCAACGTGGCGGAATTGATCACACTCCAAAATATTAAGAATTTCAGACACACGGTTGCTCACAAATGTAGTCCATCTAGACGGCAAGCCACGCAACCAGGCCAACACCACAGTAGAATCCGACCAAGCAAATAAATTCTCCTTCTGTATATCCATAATTTGTGATACTTCGAATAATAATTTTGCAGCCAACACAGCTCCGCAAAGTTCTAACCTGGGAATCGTTAATTCCTTTTCTATTGGAGCTACTTTTGTCTTGGATATGATTAAGTACACATGAACCTGACCCTGGGCATCAACCACTCTTAAATAAACAACTGCTCCGTAGGCGGACTGAGAAGCGTCAGCAAAGGCATGAAGTTCTGTTTGCGAGTCTTTTGTATACCGCAACCAGCGTGGTACCATGATCTTCTTTAGATTAACTAAATCCTCTCTATATTTTGACCATTCATTTAGTAAATCTCCAGTCAATTCATTGTCCCATGACAAGCCTGACCTCCACAATTTTTGCATGAATATTTTTGCTGTTACTATGACAGGCGCTATCCACCCCATGGAATCATATTGCTTGGCTATATCAGATAGAACCTTTCTTTTTGTTATTGGTAAAGACAACTCAGGTAGATTTACAGTGTATTCAAAATTATCTGTATTCCGATTCCAGCGGATACCCAGTACCTTTACAGTGTTGTCGGATTTTATATCTAAAGTTTTCTCATCACTCTTGGACTTTTGATTGATAAAATTCATAAATTTATCACTATTGCTATTCCATTTTTGCAATTGAAAGCCGCCTGAGTTCAGTAATTGGTTCATTTGCTTGTAGATATCTATAGCTTCATTATCCGTTTCACAATTAGTCATCATATCATCGACATAAAAATCCTGTTTGGTAATCTTAGCAGCTATAGGAAACTTATTCTGCTCCTCTTCTGCCAATCGTTGCAATGATTTTACAGCCAAATACGGGGCACATGCTGTACCAAATGTCACGGTTTGTAATTCATAATGGCCCACAGGCTCATTAAGATTGTCTCTCCACAAGACTCTCTGGAAACGAGTGTCTTCGTTATGAACTCGCACCTGGCGATACATTTTAACTATGTCAGCCACTACGCAGATGGGGTGTTTTCGCCATCTCATTAAGATGTGTCGCAAGTCTTGTTGTAATTTTGGTCCCACAAGCAGGTTGTCGTTGAGTGATACACCATTCACTCCCTTGCAAGAGGCGTCATAAACAACACGTAGCTTACTTGTCTCCTTTTCTTCCCTCACCACGGCATGATGGGGGATGTAGACTGCTTTGGGATGATCGATGAGTTCGTACGGAACCTCGTTGGTAATTCGAGTCATATGATTTAAATCAATGTATTCTTGCATGACCCTCGCATACTCTTCTTGAAACTTAGGATTTTTCTTGAACTTTCTTTCTAATAAATAGAATCTCTTTTGTGCTATATCTTTTGATCTTCCATGTTGGCATTCTGGGTTTTCATTAGTAAAAGGCAATTTCACGACGAATCTACCTTCCTTATTTCTAGTAGTGGTTAAATCATAGAATTCTTCACATTTCTCTTCCGTTCTTGTCAACTTCTTCCGAATGATATTTGGTTCGTTCTCTAATTCCCAGAACTTCTTTAGTACATTGTCTTCTCTTACTTGTACATGTAAGCTTAACATTTTCTCACCTGCTGAAGCTGATCGTGACACCTTCCCAGATATGACCCAACCAAAGATTGTATTCTGAGCTATAAGATATCCTTGGGGGTATTTAATGACGTCACTTAATAAAATCTCAGCATACACTTCAGCTCCAAGCAAAATGTCTATTTTGCCTGGTGATGTATATCCTGCATCGGCTAGTGGTAGCTTCTCAATTTCTAACCAATCAGGTGATTGTACTTGATTTGATGGAATACGTGAAGTGAGTGATTTTAATACAAACGCGGTAACGTTGATTGAATATTGCGGATTATTCCGCGACTCTACTTGTAATGAAACCATATGCTTAAGCTGTAATTGACCCTTTCCCAAACCTGACACACAACCACTTATTGCTTTGCGCTTTAAGCCTAACAATTGAACTATTTCTTCGGTTATAAAAGAAGCTTGAGAGCCTTGGTCGATTAAGGCTCTTAAGAAATAGTTTTGTCCGGTTCGTGACGAAGACTGAACTACAGCCGTTGCTAGTAGTACGTTCCCAATCTCCTTCTTGTTGGCAAAATTTGCCATGATATCAATTTCGTCTATTTCGGAAGTTAATTTTGTTGATGATGTGGGTTCGCCTAATAGTGTGTGTTTGCTCTCTAAATTAATTGCAGTTCCTTGGTTCTTCTCCTTATCAAAATGTAGTAGTGAGTGATGTCGTCTTCCACATCTACGACAACTTGTACTTTGTCTGCACTGATTCACACTATGTGTTGGAGCCAAACAGTTATAACATAGTCGTTTAGACTGTACAAAATCGTTCCGTTCCTTTTGGGTTTGCTTACCAAATTGTGTACAGTTAAACAATAAATGACTGGATCCACACAAAGGACATTGCTTACTAGCAGCCTGAGATACTGTGCCTCTATCAGTTTTAGTTTCATGCATAGCTGTATGATACACCTTAGGCTTAGTGATAATCTTCTGTTGTGATGGCGTATGTCGCATGGTACTTCCGCCATCAATCATCTCCAAAGTTCGGAATCGTGACTCAAGGAACTGTGAAAGTTCACTCCACGTTGGCAGACTGTCTGCGTTTATATTATTTATCTGCATCTCCCACAGCCTGTGCGATTCCTGATCTAGCTTTGAAGTCACATAAAAATTGATGAAAGCATCCCAAGATGCCGTTGGTACGCCTAAGTTATCCAAACTGACTAAGCATGACGATGTTACGTCCAGTAAATGTTTTATGGCATTAGCAGACTCTTGTGTGATTTGTTTCTGAGAAAACAAAGTCTTCAAAATTGTATTACAATTGTATCGTTTATTATTGTATCTCTTAGTGAGCTTCTCCCATGCAGCTTCGTAATTTAGTTCCGTAGTTGGTAAATTTCGTATTAATGATTCCGCTTCACCCGACAGTGTACTCTTGAGGTAGTGCAATTTTTGGACTGCCGATAAAGATACATTCTCGTGTATCATTGACATAAACATGTCATAATATGTTTGCCATTCGGCATAATTACCACCAAAATTTGGTAACTGTATTCGTGGTAACTTGAATAAAGATGGCGAGCAAGTTTCAGATTCGCACTCATGATGTACTTTTGCAGATGATCCTTTTGCTCGCAGAACATCTTTCAACAAGCATTTGTATGCCGTGTAATTTTCCTCAAACTTTTCGTACATATCGTTTTTAAAATAGTTGATTGATTCATGCTGATCTGCCTTTACGCCTGAAATTAGTTTCTTGTGAGTGTCTTTGAACTCTTTCCATAATTCTTCCAGTGTCTCCAAACGAGTTTCAATGTATCCTTGAGTGACTCTTTCCTTTGGACTCTTTCTATAATTAGTTTCTGCCTTAAGCAGTGATTTAAATCGATCATCTTGAAGATTTAAATAGCCTTCCATTTTATCGAATTATTGTTCCAAAAGATGAGATAAGTTATCAAAAATGTATATGGAAGTGATTGGAAACTTCACAAAATGTTTCTATGTTTCACGAAAAAATTTCAAAATTTTTCTAAGTGTTTGAAATTTTACCACTTATAAAATTTCAACGGGCGTAGGTTCCCCGTCTGAACACTTTTGCCTAAACTATTCTAAGTCCCTAGTTTGAAAATTTTACAAGTCCAAATTTATCACAAAATATACTAAGTCCCTAAGCTAAACGAAAAATTTTACAAGTCCAATATTCTCACAATTATTCTAAGTTCATTAAAAAATTCAAAGTTAATTTACCAGTGTCTTTAAAGTTCAATTTTGCACTAAAAACTCACCACTACCGTTCCCGGGTTTCGGCACCAGATGTTGAATTCACTTACGTACACAAATAAAACGCACACACACACTTGTTATGAAACTTATATTGCCACCGCCGTGGCCACAAAAAGCGAACCAAATTTACGGAAAATATCCGAAGTCCAAAGAGATGGCGATCATTAAACTATTGCGTGTATCTAAAATGAACAACGCCATCTAGTGGCGTACGTCGAAATCATAGATGTGGAGATTTGAATCTTTATATTAGGCTTTTCTTAAATTAAATATATGGTATTTTCAACACAGTTATTTAGTACCATAGTTGGTCTTTTCACGGTTTCTTTTTAAAGTTAATAATTAAATTTGTTATGTACCCTCTTATTTCTAAACGATACAATCGGCCATTTCCTTAATTGAATAATAATGTTATATGTTTATTTATTCTGTGATTAGCACCTGTTTTGTATAGAGTTGTTCTCCATAAGTTATCTCCATTTTATATAACAATAATATGATGTGGTACTTGTGTACAGATTATAATTCAAAATCTCTCAATTGTATACAGACAGCATTCACTACATATTGTTTTTCATGTTGGCAGACGCGATAGTTTTGTACTGTGTTCGGTTTGTTTTATTACATGTAAAACTTTAAGTATAATATTTTGTATAATATCTTGTATAATATCTTGCATAAAATATTATCTGGAATTTCCAAACAGTAATTTATTAAATTCTTTTAATTCATAACACTTTAATTAAAATAGTTTATCAATTATATCAATCCGCTAATGGTTGTGCCAATTGCTAAGTTTCATGTACTGTAAAATTGTTGGAGGGATGGCGACGTGTTCTAAAAATGCTTGTAGAGTGTGAACAGTTAGTGTATGTAATGTGTTAAAACCGTAAGGTTCTCTGATTATAAAGTATTGTGACCAGTTGATGTTCTTTTACTACCATAAACCCTTCTGAGTTGTTATTTAATAGTCATAACATAACCTTAAAATGCAGTTTTTTCGAAAGTTGATTAACAATTTAACAATAAAAGTGATTCAAGGCTATGAAGTCGTTTAACTTTAAAATGTTATTATTATGTCATACCCTGACCTCGAAGCCCCAGACGAGAACCGGTTTACCGATTTTATGGTTAGTAATATTGAACTGTGGCCGCCGCTTCGTTCACGCACGATTTGGACTTTATACATAAGGTACTCGAGGCATTTAACGCCCACCTAACTTAAAACTTAATATTTACCCTAAATATTGATTAAATGGAATAAATAACACGATAAAAATATTAAGCATAGTTTTTAGAACCTAAAGATACTAGTTGAGTATTGTAACTATTTATGATTTTCAGGCAAATAATATATTTTTAAAAGCTTTGTCCTGGGCGTTATTAAAAATACTATGTTAATTACCGCCCGTTTAGTAAATAAAATGCTAGACAGAAAAAAAACACGATTAGTGGTTATTGTCAAATAAAACATAACAGTCACATATAAACTTCTTTATTACAAACAAAAGGAATGAAATTAATTAAAATTTAACATAAAAACTACCAAACTTCTAGCACGCTTAAAGTAGTATGAAACTTCCGATTACAATCATTTCTAACAAAAAATATCTATATTAGAAATATACATTAGTACAAAATAACAGTATAAAAGGTGTTTTTTTCAAAAACTGTAAGATTTGTCTAAACGAACATTGGGCGCTACTAGACGGTAAAGGGTAAAGACGCCCAGAGGTAGTGGGACCAACACGTCCATTAAGGTCATATTTTAAAAAATAATTAAGACAAACCATTACTTTGATAGTTATTGTTACACATTTATTATTTAAATTGGAGATGATTTCTTTCGATATATGTTTTTTTCAGTCCATTTTCTGTTCATCGATCGCATAAACTTTTCTCTATAATAAATCGAAAGACCTCTAACTTTTACAATTTTCATAAAGTTTTTTTTCATTTTCGATTAGTAATATTTTTTTAATCAATAATTTTGTTTTTTATTCACATTTTCAATATATCAATCTCATGTTTCCCGTATATAAAATGATTTTGTTACTGTTACGCACTCGTGCGCCAACTTGTTTTACTGAAGCTGTGCTAAAATAAATAAAATTCGTAATAAATAAGTTATTAGTAAATATTTTTTGTAATAAGGGAACATTTCCCACTGAAAGAAAATGTACCTAATTGAAGGGTTTAAAAGAAGAAATGTTAAGATGGTTTGAGTATGTAGGCAGAATCGATGAAGGGAGACGAACAAAACATATGTATGACAGGAGTGTGGTAGTAGATCTGGTAGACCGCGGCTTAATTATCACTGCCAAATTATCGACCTTCTGAGCAAAAGTCAGGTAAAATCACGCGTATATGGCGAATTCTCGTGCATGTATGAAGGGATTAATGAAAGTAGATGAAGCGACGGATGTACGCCAGAATTGTACCGAGTCGAGATCCTATGCCCCTATTGAAAACAAGCGTGATAATATATATGTAATAGTAATAACAGCCCATAAATGTCCCACTGCTGGGTTTGGGCCTCCTACTATAGGGAGGGAACGGACAGTATACCCGCCACGCTTGTCCAAGGCGGCTTGGCAGGTTTGACACATCGGTTATCTCGATGTGCAGGTTGCATCACGATGTTTTCCTTCATCGTTATTAGCACGTCATAATTGTAACAATATGCACATTAGCTCAGAAAACTGCCTAAGTGGTGCATGCGTTCCAGCCAGGATCGAACCCACGCCCTTTGAGTTTGGGACGCGTGCGCTAGCCATTACGCTACCATGACTTATGTATGATATGATGATAACTAATACATATACATAAGATTATAACAGTATGTATATGACAGACAGTCTTTGATTATTTTAGCACTTAAGAATTAGTATTAATTTGACAATCTGAGCAAATAAATTCTTTATCAGCCTTTGTAAGACCTACACAGTCCTCGTGGTACCATTTCCTACAATTGGTACATTGTCGCATATCCAACATTTCACTTTCACAGCAAGCGTGGCAATACCAGGCTTCTAGATCATCATTTTCTTTATTATTATCCATTTTTTCCTCCTTTTCATTTAATTTATTCCTCTTTTTGTTAATTTTTTTCGTATTTATTTCCTTATCCCTAGGAGTATAGTTATCTCTTAAATCTTTTTTTTGTTTTTTAATTGGTTAAATCATAGAAAGGTCCTTTACTTTCTTTGTCTTTTTATCAATGCCTTGTGTAAATAGATCCTTTGTAATTCTTTGACCTTTATAGTTAATCGCTTTCCTACGCTGATGTTTAGTTTTTTCTACAGCATAATTGGGGGTTGCTAGAAATTCTTGAAACGGTGTTTTATTTTTTCGTTTTTTGAATGTGCTTAAAGGAAGATTGTCTTCATTTTCGTTTGAACAAATAAAGCCAACAGAATTGGTTTCATTAGTGTCTTGTAATGGATTATTGTTAGTTTGTTTTTTTGGTGTTATATGACCTTTATAGAGAAAATATTGGCTTTCGTTCTCTTCTTCAGATGAAGAATAACTGTATACATCTGCAACGGTAAGTTTAGAATTGTTTTGGTTGTAACTAAAATCCAATTCTGATACAGTACTTGCAATACTGAGCACAGGGCTTACTTCTCTATTTGATTTTTGTAATCCGGAACAACCTGCTGCTAAAACAGAGGGTGATAAATTTCTTCGTTCTTCTGAACACTCAGTTGATGAACTATAGTCCACAATGCGATATTTTACTATTTTATCCTCAAAGGTTACTCCTGATCTTTCTGTACGAGCCTGAAAGTTATCCATATAATCGTCTGCACTAGAGTTTTGCATGGGTTGCTCACAAGTTGCAGTGCATGGTATTTCTGATGAAATCAATAGATTGTCAGTATCACTGATAGACCCACGACGGTCCTGTTTTGGCTGCTCACAAATTGAAGAGTACGGAATTTCTGTTAAAATCGACGGGGCATAAGCTTCCTCTGGGATTGCTTCAGGATTAAAAGGAAAGAGACCTGTTGCCTTAAAACCATTAACTATATTACTGTGTGTCATACATTTGGGCCAGACTTGACTGAATATTTTGTTGAATGTGGCTTTTGACATTTTTTTATCTGCATTAGCATATAAAAAATTTATACAAGCTTCATCCCAATGATGTTCATACGACCTATTTATAGATTTGTCTAGCGGCTGAAGCTCGTGTGTCGTGTTTGAAGGGAGACAATATAGGACTATGCCATTTTTATCAGCTTCATCAAGTGCCTCAATTGAAAGGTGACATTTAGCACCATCAAAGATCAATAAGCATTTACTTGTAACCTTGAATTTACCTAGGTGCTGTATAAATTCTACGAATAAGTCAGATGTCATACTGCCCTTCGGGGCCATTCTTACCAACGTTCCAGCTGGTAGATTTTCTGTCAAATCAGGTCGTTGTCTTTGTCCTTTAAATAATATCATAGGTGGTATTGCTGTACCGATGGCATTGACACACATTGCTATGGTCACATTTTCTGCGTGTTCAGGGGCGATGAGATGGACTCTTTTACTTCCCTTTTCAGCCAATACTGTCTGTTGTTTGTGTAATGTTATGCGACACCCTTTCTCGTCCATATTGTACAATCGCTCGGGATGTTGTGGGATATCTAACTCATTATATAATTGTTTGATAGTCTGAAAATGTTGTTCAACAATCGGTTTGTTCAACTTTTGAGCTCGTGCTGGATTCATTATCTGTGGCTTTCTTTTGCTTATTGATGGATTGCGTTTCAAAAATTGTCTAAGCCAATCGGCACCAGCTATCCTTTTCGTTTCATTAAAGTTATGTTTGATATCGTACCTTTCACAAAAAAGGAAAGCTTGTTTTCTAATAAATTTTGGTGTAAGAGGTACCCCAATTTTTGCAAATCTTTTAATTCTTGTAGCCAAATCAGATTCTTGGATATCTGTGAAAATAGGTTTTCGTCCCAAACGTTTTGTAACATTTCCTACTTTAATATGGTCTCTTAGTGTACGTCGTGGTATGTTATATCTTGTAGCTGCAGCTCTCTGACCGAGGCGGCCCCTTTGTACCGCATTAAGTGCGGCTATCATAGCTTCTTCGGTCCACGATTCCCCTCTTTTTCTTTTTGTAGGTTGTAACATTTCACTAAAAACCAGAATTTACAACATAAGTAGCTCGCTAAAACTGAGTAAAGTGAAATAATATTTATATATATACTATAGATTTTATTGCCTATTATAGAAAAAAACATAAGTAATTTAAGGTTACTATTACTTATTAGTTATCTTATTTAGTATTATTCACTATTCTTGGTTTAAAACGCCCACGTGTAGGTCAATAGCGCCCACGAAGGGTAATAGCGCCCAACAGACGTTTGACTGGGCGTTATTGTCCTACTGGTCGTTACTGTAATTTGGAACATTTTTCTCTAAATTACTTAGGTCACAGTGAAAATGTTAGCAAAATATGGAAGGTAGTTACCTACACTATAAATAAATGTAAAATTATCCAAGAAATATAACAAAATAACGAAGTACTTACAATTTCCTTAGGACAGATTTTATAACAGCGACGTTCGTGACTGAGCTTCTTGAACTACAGCGCGTCACTGACATGGCGGCGGCTCGCGAGGCTTTGTTTTACGCTAGACGGGTTTCTATTCGTGTGTTCTTTGTGTGCGTGAGACGTGTCGCGGCTTACTCGAATAAAAGTACGTTATATAACGTTTGGGCGTTATTTAACAGAGGGCGGTAATTGCCATACCTACCTTATTATGGAACTAAAATGGACTTCACTAACTCGTTTTTGGTTGAATGACGACATAACTCTAAAAACCATAGTATTTCCTTAAGGCTCCTACTGCCGCAAAAGGTCGATAGTGAGGTGCAAACAAAATAACTTTTCGTTGGTATTTATTGATCAATAATTCACCATGAAAATATCATAAATTTTCACGATATAAGATATAAAGTAGTTTTTTCGTAATTTTTATACAGTAATTTTAAATTAAGAAAAAAAACCTCCAAATAATTGACATGAAACTATTTTACTCCTTCAATTATTATCAAAAAAGATAAGAAAGAAAAGAGATAAATAATTTGGTTTTATTATTTTTTCATATGCCAACATTAAATTTAAAGTAATAAAAAGCAGTTAAATAATAAGTGTAATACTTGCAATAACTCAGAAGGGTTTATGGTACTAAAAGAACAGCAACTGGTCACAATACTTTATAATGAGAGAACCTTACGGTTTTAACATATATTATACACTGACTTTTCACACTCTAAAAGCCTTTTAGAACACCTCGCCATCCCTCGAACAATTTTACAGTATATGAAACTTAACTACTGGCACAACCGATAGCGAATTGAAGTCAATTAAAGGGTTATAAATGAAAAGAATTTAAAACATTACTGTTTGGAAATTCCAGATAATATTTTACACAAGATAACATATAAAACATTATACTTAAAGTTTTACATGTAATAAAACAAACCGAACACAGCACATAACTATCGCGTCTGCCAACATGAAAACAAAATGTAGTGAATGCCGTCTATACACAATTGAGAGATTTTGAATTATAATCTGTACACAATCACTCCATCATATTATTGTAATATAAAATGGAGGTAAATTATGGAGACCTACTATACACAAAACAGGCTCTAATCACAGAATAAATAAAAATATAACATTATTATTCAATTAAGGAAATACTACATAACAAAATGAATTATTAACTTTAAAAAGAACACGACAAGAACAACTATGCTAATCAATAACTGTAACATAAGTTAGTTCTCGTTTCTCGAGATAATGTAGCGAGAACCTGGCGAGAATGAGAAGGGCCCTTTATAGGTTGCGCACGAATAATATCAGAGATGTAAAATTCCGCGCTTAAAACAGTTAAAACGCAGTTCTAAAAATCACCACAATCTATCACAAGAAAAGCCTTGACGTAGAACATCTGCGATTTTTAAAAGTAAACATTATTTTGTCAGCGTTATATATCATTTAATATCTTGTACTAACAATGAAAACTAATCAAGATAATAGGCGTACCTAATGCATTGTTTACTTATAATTTTACACTTCTAAAATTCCTGCACAGTAGCTGCGTTACAATTTCGCATAATGCGTAAATGGAGCTCTCTATATCTATGAAAAAAATCAGGGGGGCTAATTCGGACAAGCAGATACCGAAAATAATAATAATTGCATAGAGATGTTGTGGCAATAAAGATCTTACCGCGCTCTCGTTGAATAAAGAGAGTTGATGAAATCTGGTAGCGCCGGGCGCCTCCGACCGCATCGACATATGGAAGAAGAGCAAGGAGCTTAAGTAACTATCGGTTCTTTCCGTGCAGGAACGGAGAAAGAATACAATTTCCTGGGGCGGGGTGGCCTGTCGTAAGAGACGACAAAACAACCCACAGCCAGGTGGTAGGGTATTTGTACATCTGGATGGCTACCACCCCTTAGAGTACTCCGCATAATAACTTTGAGTTGTGTTCCGGCATTAGTGGCCAGGTTCAAGATTCCCTGAAAACAGCAGCAGCCAATTCATTTGTAACAGTCCTTTGGTGTTGCAAATGTTCATAGGCGATATTAACCGCTTTCTATCACGTGGGCCGTCTACCTGCCTGCTGAATTTATGCAATAAAAAAAAACCTCATAGGCGCAACCGAAGGTTTTGTCTCTGCAATTACGGACGAAGTTATTAAGACGAATATCTAGCGGAAATTATTATTTATACTACTACTACTGCCGGCGACCCCAGAGCAAGGCTCTGCGACCCCCCTTAGACCCACACATTGAAAAACACTGTGTTAGGGCATCAGATGAAACTACTGAACAGATTTCAATGCAACTCGACAAGGAGTTCGCTTATATATCGTAACCGGATCGTATTCGTATGGAAGCGAGAGTTGGGTATGGAAGAGAGAGCATGAAAGTAGAGTAAACGTGGTCGAGATGCGAGCACTGCGCAAAATCTGCGGAGTGACGCTCGCGTACCGCGTTCGTAATACCGAAGTAAGAAAGAGAGTGTCGGGGTGAAGGTAAGGAAAGGAATGCTCCGGTGGTTCGGGCATGTGGAAAGAATGCATGATGAAAGAATGACTAAACAGATATACAATGCGAAAGTGGATGGATGCAGAAGTCGTGGAAGGCCACGACACACCTTCCATGATCAAATTGATCGTGTACTAGCAGAAGGTGATGTCAGGAACCTTAAGAACAGACGAGCGTGCATGACAAGAGTTATGAATGTCAAAGAAGCAAGTGAGGTGTGTAAGAATATGCCTAAATGGTGCTCTGTTGTTTGTGCCTACCCCGCAAGGGAACTGGCGTGAAGTTATGTATGTATTTATGTAACCGGATGAAGCAGTAGTGGAAGTAGTATTACTTTCCACGGTTAATATAAAAATTTGGCATTTAACTTACATGAATGGTATTGACTTACAATGCATTGTAATTATCATATGACTTTGACCGCCGTTTGCCGTGTCACCGTGTCTGACCTTTCTACGTGAAGAAAATATTAATTAAAACAACAAAGCTGCGTGAATAATTATAAAGTAGTACAAAACGTAAGCAATTTCCGTTTATTTTCTTTTCTATGCTGCGGGCGCGATGCGATGGCCGGGAGAAGGCAAAATGACGTGGAAGAAGAAGCAAGGGAAGAGTAACTTACCTCGTTACCAGTCCACCGCCACACTGCAATCGTTCCTCGGGGGTTCAAACACACACTAGGATATGGTTTATGAGGATTAAATTCAGTTCTAATCGTTTATTTTCTTTATTGTGTTCCAACAATCGTTATATATGTATATTGCGGTGACAGCACTGACACTACTTGCATGTGTCGCATGTGTTGCGTGTTTTGCGCATTCTTCATTTAAAGGTTTATTCTTTTCTTGATGGCGATGAATAAATAATAATAATAATCGGCAACCAAACACACGCGTTGTATATCCCCAAGCTAAGCAAGTTAACGGACCTCTCTGGGGCGATCTCAGACACCCAGACCATAGTAAATAACAGAAAGTTCGATTCCTAAATTTACGATGCCAGGAATCGAACACGGAGCTTTTGCGTTCCAGCAAATGAATGATTGTGCTTGTCTTACTAGGCTTTTGCTGATGTTTTGTGCTTGCCTAAACATGTAAGAATGTATCAAACATAAAATATCGGTCCCAATGAGGTTAATATTATACGTTCATATGTGGTATTTATAATAATAACTAGCGAACCCGACAGACTTCGTTCTGTCAAAAAGATTTGGAATATGGCAGTTTTTTGTTCCTACCTACTTTATAGCCGGGGCAAAAAATTCTCCTGAACACAACCGTCACCCTGGTGACAGGGCGGTGTGTGGGGTTCAGCTCGGCTGACCAGAGTATCTTCATTTGTACGAACTTTGGCCACCCTTCTGGGACCCACTTGACCAACCAAATTGAATAGTCACAAAATGTAAGAGCTATCATCATCATCATTAGTACTGATTTTCAATTTGGTCGGCTTCGCGATATTATTTCTTTTGTTTTAGTTTCGGCACGCGACATTAAATCCTCCAACGTGCACACGCACACTGTTTTGATAGATATGATTGAATTTGAACTTTGTGCAGCGGTAATAAAGTGCAAATTGACTCTTTAGCGCTAGGAACAGACCTACTAATGCTTAGACAACAGTGAAAGCTTGTAATTTAATATGAACTTTATGGAATAGCAATAAGGTTCAAATTGACTCTACAAATTAGCTAGAAAACGTTTGTATGGGAAAAAGAAAAGGGCTGTTTTTAGGGTTTTCCCGGCAATTATTCGAATTTTTCTCGCCGTAAAAACCATCCTTGGACTTCAACGAACATTTAAAAAAAAGAATTGGCCAAATTGGTCCAGGCGTTGTTGAGTTATGCGCTTACCAACACATTTTGCGATTCATTTTTATATATATAGATAACATAATATTTTCTTAAGTTTTCGCGACTTGTATACATAATAAAACTACGTTTTAACGGTTTTAAGCGCGGTAATTTTATTGGATTTTGGTTTTTCCGACGTTTCGACCACTTTCGTTTCGGCCGTGATCACGGCCACTGAAAAGCCCCATTTTGACGTCGAGGGAGAGGAGAGCACATCGGACTGCTTTTTGAGTAAAGCGCACCTCCGACATTCTAGACTCACACTCAGGGATTGTAGGTGGAGTTTCTCCTATGTCTCAAGAGTTGAATTGGCCGCAAAGATTTCATCCAGAAGATTGACTTTATCTTTGGCGGCGTGTACCAGACGGTCGTCCACTGTGCGCAGAGGTGGAAGAGACGCCCGACAAAAGTTTCCTTGGACAGCTTTGGTGCGGGCCCAAAAAGCTCTAGTCCCAGAAGAGTAGCTAGAGAGGCGCTCACCAATTCTGCCGATGTGATCGAATTTTGCTCTTGCGAGCTGTTTTTTGAGGGACCTGGGGGCGGCATTGTATCACTTTTTCAGGTCAGAGGAACTTGGAGCCTGACGAGCCCGCGCTGCAGTCCAGGCTGGATAAGCCTGTTTCTTTAGCTTTACAGCTTCACTGCTGTACTTAATGAACCATTGTGGTTTACTCGTACCACCGATAGGTACAGTTGAGTTTGGAATTAAACATGCTATTCGCTGCAGTACATCGGCGATCCAGTCTGTGCTCGGATCAGAAGCTTCCGACGAGAAACATAACTGCCTCCATGTGTAGGATGCATAGAATTCACGGAGTCCATCCCAATCTGCTGACCTGTATCACCACACCTTCCGTCGTCCAGCGGGACCAGTCCGATCGGGAATAGGAAGGGGACCACCAAAGATACCAGACAATGATCAGAGGTTCCCAGTGGAGCACTGATGGAGATCTGGTAGTTCTCCGGGTGTGTGGTCAGCAGAAGATCCAGCAAAGAAGACTCATGATCCACTCTATCCGGTATTCGGGTAAACTCCGTAATCACCTGAGTGAATCCATTGGCGAGAGCAAATTCGTAGGCAGTAGTCCCTGACAGATCAGTTCTCGGGGAACCCAACCACTCGGCGTAATGAGCATTAAAATTCTCGAGTATGACTACCTCTGCAAAAGGATACTGCCCAAAAACTTTGTCGGTCACCTCATGAACGAGTTCAAAAAAGCGAGCTGTTTCAGTCCTTGTGCATTCCCTGCCATGGGACCGATATAAGCACGCATAGATCCCGGTGGAACCAACAAAATCTACTCGTACCTACAAGATGGAAATGACGACGAATTGTGAAGCTTGCCACCACCCCTGTCATGAGGACCACGACCACTCTGCCAAGAGTGTGACGACGGAGAAGAAGAAGAACAAGATGGAAATATCCCTATCTTCAAGGCCGTGGAGATTAGAATAAAAAAAAATATAATAAAATTAGGTTAACTTATTTCAGAAAAAACGGCAGTTACATAGGCCTAATAATAATTATTATTTGATTTTTTTGAGTATTTTATTTACATAAACTAACACCTGACGGTATTTTGTAATTTGTATTTTGTATTTGTATTTTAAATACATATAGTTGAAACGCTGTATTTTGTATTTTATATTTTAAATACCCGACTTAAAAGTATTTTGTATTTCGTATTTTAAATACATGCGAGACAGTATTTTGTAATTTGTATTTCAATTAAAGGAAACCATGTATTTTGCCCAGCCCTGTCGACATCGAACATCACAAATATGTAGGTATCCATTACAAATAGATACATATTTGCGGCGTTTTAAGTCCTCCTGTCGTTCTCCTCTCCTAATTTAATTTTACTTTTATTTATTTATATAAATCCTTCGTTACAGGGCATGAACGCGAGGCTCGCCTTCGCAATAGTATCATCAACATGCTGGTCAGCATTTCAGCACGGCTACAACACAGGAGTTCTGAATGCACCCCAACTGGTAATTAAAAGAAGTTTATTCTGCTTTCCGCTATAGATTTATTGTTGGATCTCGTACACACTATTATGACATGCGAGCGGGGATACGCACTTAGGATTGGAAGTAAGCACCAGGTTTTTTAACTGAATGATGAAACAGCCGTACCTACGTCGATCACGACGTCAAGGCCCTAGTCACAGCAGCTTGGGCCAAGTGGCGTGAGGTGACAGGTGTCATTTGTGACCCCAAAATGCCGGTCAAATTAACACGATAAGTCTATAAATACATCCTTATACCTGTCCTTTTGTATGGCAGTGAAGCGTGGCCTGTACTTGAGCGACACAAGCAAGAACTGCGTGTCACGGAGATGAATATGCTGCAATGGATGAGTAGAGTGACGCGAAAAGACCGTGTCAGGAACTCCCGCATCCGCGGCAATCTTCATGTCCGTGACATAGCAGACAAACTGCAAGAGTGTCGCTTATGCTGGTACGGCCACGTTTTCCGGAGACCGGCTAATTATGTGGGGAATAAATGTCTAGCCATGCTGTCTCCGCCAGGTCCCAGTCCAAGACCCAAGAAATGTTGGCTTGACGTTGTGAAGGATAACATACGGACCAATGGACTCAAAACGGGGGTGCTGAAGACCGCGAAGTGGAGTAGAAAAAGTAGGAAAGCGGACCCTGGGCGTCGGAGTGAACGCTCCGAACGCAATCGGGATTTAACGCTCGGATGATGATGATGACAGCCGTACGTGATTCTTCTCCGCAAGGTTGCTCCTACACGCACAACTAACGACGCACTGTTCCCACGATAAAATGTCTCACTCACGATACCGTCGCCGATATTGCGTAGACAACCTCCTCCTGCTGCGGTGCTGACTTCCGAATTTACCGATCGTAGCGCGCTTCAAACTCCTTCATTGAACTGCTCACTAAACTTCTCATTAAACTTTCCACTAAACTGGCCATTGTTTTCTACTTAATTCTCCTTCAAACTCTCTCGTATCGCACTTGCCGCCTTAATTGCTATCTTTAACTGAACTCTCGGTAGCCGCGCCTTACGCTGCATAAATACCCGGAAGAATCTTCCGGAAACCATAATTTCGATCTTCTTTTCGTTATTCTTTTATTTACTGCCTATCCCTTTCGAAAATATATCTGTCCTTGTCTTTTCCTTCCAGACTCTTCTACCTTTTGCTAAAAGTCTTGAGACTGGCTTACACTGCCAGAAAGTTCTACCCGCGGTCACGACAGTATTATACTATATAAATGCAATGAAGTTGTTGTATTTACGAACTTATTATGAAGAAGAATAAATTAACTACAGGCTGACCAAATAGAGTAGAAAATAATAGGTCCATCACTTTCGCAAATATATCTATACTTTGGCAACTCCAATATTGTGTTATGAGTAATTTTGATACTTACTAGTAACTTTTAGTATTTTTTTTTTTTTTTGTTTTGAGGCGAGGGAAAATGCTTAACCGATTTACGCACAAACTGGGTCGTTGCTAGGGGAACGACACGCGTCGGTCGGGGGCGATAACACTGCAGCAATAGTATGCTCTTGGCGGTGCTTCGTCCGCGATCGACGTCACAGAATAGTGTGGAAGACTCCGAGCGTTGCTTCACGAGCGAGCAACCCCAATACCCACTAAAAACCCCCTCCTCCCTGTCGACCCTGCGCTTTTGTTTGTGTTGGAAAGGCTGAGATTTAGAACATAGTTACGCCCAGTCGATCCAGCGCAATAAAGTGCCTGGAGTGTGCCCTGGGAGAACACACCCCACTTCGTTGTGCGGAGGTAGAAGGTCCTTTGCTCTCCTAGCAAGCTAAAGGCCCCCCGCGGTAAACGGAACCTAACTCAGGGAGGGAAGTAATGCGCGTACCTGCCTCTCCGGGTGCCAGCTGATGGCCGGCGACCTCGAGAAGACGCATTAGCACGCGCTGCAGGATTCCTCTCCCTATTGCGTTCTGCGGCCTCCTTGAGTGACATTACTGTCTCGCAAAAAGTAACCGCAGCCCCCCAATTGTCGCTGCTCTGCAGCATGGCCTTGACCAAGTCGCAGAGCGAGTCGACCAGACCTACGTGCGTCTCAAGTTCGAAACGCTGCGGCGCCCATGCGGCGCACTCGAGTAATTTTTATTATTACGTCAAACATCGTGCAAGTATCAATTTAAGACATTCATTTTGTTAACGTAAACTATGATGTTGACTTAAATAATAGTTACTATAATTATGTAAACAAGAGGTTTAACATCTTGTGATAATTAACAGAACAATTATTTGATTATTCGCCACGATTCCTATATCCTACTATTCATTGACTTGTCCTATCGGTTGAATTTTGACATAGGATGTATGAATGTATGGAGATTATGTCAATTCTTAATCGATGGTAAGGCAAATGAACTGTCGGTAAAATATAGGAACCAAGCATAAAATAATCTAAACGTATCATCATTACAAACCTGTCATGTCTTCGGTAAATATCGCCAAATTATATTGAAAAATTTTTTTGACAATGAATATAAACCACTAATATTATGTGCCACCGCGCTGCTCGCCGGCGACTGAGATTTCATCCACAGGAGTTTTTGGCGAAAACTGAAAGGATATGTTGTGCTGTGCAGTTTTATTTCCTAAAAATGTGTAAAATTACTCTAAAATGAACAATAGTTGTAGAATATTGATAGGTCTGAGTAGTTATTATGTGTTTTGTGAGAAATGTGAACTGTAAAGTCAAATGTGGCCTTTTGAGTTGTCACAAGGACTCCGTTGAATGGCACTAGCTGATAACCTACAGTTCAGCTCTGCTACACATATAGGCTTAAGAAAATGAAGAAACTACATTGAATCTAAGATCTAGCTTAAAGGCTAGCTGCCAAGCCATAAAATCCAAAAAAAAAAAGTTTAGCCACACTTCCTTGACACCTGGAAGTCATCCACTGTACGTGGCGCTCGCTGCTACGTGAGCAAGTTATGGAATGGTGAGCAAGTTATGGAATGAGCTCCCTCCCGCGGTTTCCCAGAGCGCTACAATGTGGGGCTCTTCAAATAGGGCGTAAACAGATGATTAAAATCTCAACGAGGTACGCAACGCATCGGCTCCCTTAGTGTTGTAGATGTCCATGGGCGACGATAGCCACTTGCCATCAAGTGGACCCGTTTGCCTATAAGCAAACATAAAAAAAAAAATCAGTGCCAAGTAAAAAAAAAAAAAAACTAAAAATTCTGTCAATTTATAAATAATTAGCGGCCCGTCTCGGCTTCGCACGGGTATCTAAAAAAAATATATTTTTTTTTAAATATTATATAGCCTATGTCTAATTTTTCAAATCGGTTCAGTAGTTCTATCCGTGCAGAAACGGAGAAAGAATAAATTTCCTGCGTTGGGGCGGCCTGTCGTAAGAGGCGACTTAACAACCCACAACCAGGTGGTAGGCTATTTGCCCGACTCGATGGCTACCACCCCTGGCCTAAAGTATGTCGCCATAACAACCTTGAGTTGTGGTCCGGCATTAGTGACCAGGTTCCAGTATCCCTTAAGAGAGCATCAGCGCATTTGTAGCAACTTTGGTGTTGCAAATGTCTATAGGCGATGGTAACCGCTTTCCTGACAGTATGAAAAATATAGGCAGATTTTTATATATATTGTAGATTACGATCTAAACATGTCATAAATAAATTGTTTTAATTAAAATAATAAATACTAATTTATATTTTTGAGAAATAAAATTGTTACATTGCAGCCATTAGTCACGTGACAATGAACGCCAATCAGAGCGCGTGACGTCATAGTGTGCAAAACATAGCAAGTTGATAATGAATTCTCAGTGAAAATTCATCGTTTTCCAGTAATTTTGCTGTAAAATAATAGTATTTCCATTATTATACACTATGTTCATACGACTACAACAACCAGTTATAATAAAGGCAAGTTGTATAAAAGCAAATGCCAATAATTTGCCAAAAATCGATGTTGTTATGCTGGGTGCCTTTTTCGCAACTAACACGAATTTGTGCTTTGCAGAATTCCATATTAAAACTTCTGTGTAAGTATATAACATTAAACAATAGCACCTAATGTTAAAATTGTGATTAAGATATGGCAAAGTATTATTTTTTAATAATTAATTTTGAGGTTATGATAATTTTAATATTCGTAAATGTTGATGCTAATGGTGAAATTTCTTTTGTAGATCATCGCCAGTATGTTATTGAGATGACGCCATAAGTTATGTGCAATTGAAACGTGATGGCAAACTCCTGTATTGTAAAGTGTAAAATATGCCCAGATCATAAAGTGCTATCGAAATTATCGTCATCGCAGGAGTGAAGAACCAGTATGCAATTCTGCGGATTGTTATTGGAAAAAATCGAAGCTATCACAACTGTGAACCAGTTTAAAATATGTAGTAGTAACCCTAGTTTACCATCAAATGTGCTCATAAGTTTTTAGAAGGACAAAAAATGAAACTTGAGGATTGTGCATTGTTTAAATATCAACATAATTCTGTTCTCAGTGATACAGCCAGCGCTTTAATATATCAAATTGTTTTAAAATATAATGAAAAATGATATTTTTAAGAAATGCAGTAATATCAGATGCTGTTAAAAAATTAAAAACTTTAAGTGGAAACAAGGGAGCAATTTAAAAGCAGTCTAGCATGAATTAAGATATGGATGGATAACAGCATCACAGGCTTTTGAAGTAAGTAGATGCAGGACCCACAGTTAGAGAAAATTTGGAGCTGAAACTTCATAAAAAAAATTAAGAAATGTGGTCTCATATTAAGTCAACAATATCCAATGACTGCTGGTTCACCGGATGGTACATGTGAAAATTGCATAGTAGAAATTAAGTGTGTCTACAGTACAAACCATATTCAAATTATATTAAAGATGGGAAGACTACAAACAAATATAAAATGTATTTGACTGCTGTGTGTGGAAACATGTATATTTTGTGTAGCGGATCTAGATTTTTCTAATAGTAAAAAATTTAAACTTTCTGTGTAGCAATCAGTTATGAATATGTTAATGATCTTATTACTGACAGTTTGTTACCATTTTGGAAATGCCATGTGTATCCATTACTTTATCAAAGCATATAAAGTAACCACTAGGTAGGTTCTGATCTCCTCATTTTATAATAAAATAAAACAAAATGATTTTGGAGTTTCATTTAATGAGGCAATCTTATAAATTAACTAAACTACCATGCTCTAGGGCTAGGGTAACTAGATTAGTTCATGACTACTTAAGGCCGGTTCCTATATCTTACTATTCACTCACCCAACCGTCAGTTGAATTGTGACATTATTTATATGGAGCTTATGTCAAATTTTAAGCTATGGTAAGGTAAATGAACTCTTATAAGATATAGGAACCAGCCATTAGTGGACTTATCATGAATAAAGTAAAATTGTTCATGGAAAGAGTATTTATTTACATATTTTTTATTTGTATGAAAGATTTGATCTAGATGTGTTGAGTGGAATGGTGACAGTGAGGACTCGTGTGAGTAACGGATGAAGTATATAAAGACAGAGTGTCACAGTGACTTCTTCCATTATTAATTTCTTTGAAACTTTGCTTATACTGGATCCAGATGGCCTTAATGATTTCACAGAATATTTCACTTAAAATGGAAATGAAGAAACTGATTTTTGTGAAGACTACTAGTGATCCTGCCTGGTCCACAGTCTGGCTTAGCTTAATACTGGATTGAGTAGCTTCTATATTTATGTGTCATCAGTACTTAAACAGATTTATTTGCTGTTCTAAGACCTTGTAAACCTTCTTCCTGGGGTAAAACTGAAAATAAATTGACAATATTATTATTAGATTGTTTCAAGAAAATTAATATTAGGACTACATACTATTAATGTAAGAACCTGTGGTTGTGTTAGAAGTATTTTCAAGAATTAAACTAGCACCACTGGTACTGGCTAATACAGTACTACTTTCAACTGATTTATTTACACACTTTCTTAATAGCATCATCTTTTCTTTTTTATTGTATATAATTATAAGGTCGATTTAGACTGCTACAAGTTCGCTTTCTTCTATCTGTCTTACAATCAAATTTACTAGGTAAACAGCTTGGTTTCAAACGTAAGTGTGATACAGATCCCATTATTTGATATTATACGTAATTTTCCATATCATTTGGTAACGTAGAATTATAAATAGGGCTGATAAACACTTACATCAAAATGATCTTCACAAAAATGTGGCCACTTTCTCCTCATTTGTTTACCCCTTAGACACGTAAAAAAACAGTTTCTGTGGTGTTTTTATCGTTGTACTGATACACTGCGGTACTGTACAGTGTTTGTAATAATTAGTATTCATTTATTATTATGTATTTTTTAAACTTTTGATAACTCTTCAACCAAACAGATGTTTGTTTTGCACACCGTGACGTCATGCGAGACGCCATGACAGCTTGACGCGTTTTCGTTACGAAATGTCAAAATATTTATAAAATTCCTAAATAAAATATGTTCATGTTGTTTTTTTACTGAAATATTAATATTTTGGCTAAAATAGACCATAAGGCACAATATAAACCTGTTTCTCAAAAATCTCCTGGTTCGATTTATCCCCTCTGATTTTTTTCACATTTTTATTTTGACATTACAAATAGACATTACAATTTTATTTATCTATATAGATTATCCTACTTATATTATAAACGCGAAAATTTGTAAGAATGTATGTATGGATGTACGTATGTTTATTACTCTTTCACGAAAAACCTACTGAATGGATTTTGATGAAACTTTACAATAATATAGCTTACACATCAGAATAACACATAGTCTATAATTTATAAAGATACGGTGTGAATTATCCAAAATATATCGATTTTCCATCACCACGTGGGTGAAACCGCGGGCGCAGCTAGTATAAAATATAATTGCGAACGGCAATCGGTTTTCGACATGTAAATAATCTGTATTGAAAGTTATTCACAAGGACAAAAGGCAGCGTGATGCTTGCTCCGCATTCTTAGCTCTGTCCCACTTACACGATTTCGTACTGCTATATCAGAAGCTCTGGAGAGCGTTTAAAAAAAACTTTTTCCGAATTAACACTGTTTAATTATAATAAATTTAAAATATACACTTTTGAATAAAATTGACAATTTAATTTAAATTGAATCAGAGATTGAACTCTAGAAGCAGAGGTCCGATCAGGACGGAGGATGGAGATGAACTGACTATCGGTTGAAACCGTTGGTGAGATCTGCCGAGCAAAACAGGAGAAGAAGATCCAAGGATCATGTTTCTTAATATTTTAGTTATTTCCTTTCAATTAAAGGTTATAACAGTACAGTGATGCCTGTATTGAAATTGGTTTATTGCGCAGGTAGTAATAAGAGGAATTATTGGTTGCGTTGTGTAGTACCCACCCAATTTCAGGTTCGGAAGAAAGGGCGGTTTGCTTTGGAACAACGTTCTGGTTTTCATCGCCGCCGTTTTGCAAGGAGCGTCGTACTATGCGAAGTCTGCTGAAATGCTGATCGTTGGGAGGTACGTAATTTAATCTATATATACATACATTGGCCTCAGTGGATTGTAATATATACATGTAATGTCCAAAACAATATTCTATTTATTTAATAATATATATACTAATATCAACCCATAAATGTCCCACTGCTGAGCTCGGGCCTCCCATTATAGGGGGAACGGACGTATACTCGCCACGCTTGTCCAAGGCGGCTTGGCAGGTTTGACACATCGGTTATATCGATGTGCAGGTTGCATCACGATGTTTTCCTTCACCGTTATTAGCACGTGGTAATTGTAACAATATACACATTAGATCAGAAAACTGACTAAGTGGTGCATGCGTTCCGGCCAAGATCGAACCCGCGCCCTTTGAGTTTGGGACGCGTGCACTAGCCATTACGCTACCACGACTCTAATAATATATGGGATTGCGAATATTTCCGAACGTATTCGTGCTTTTGCATAGAGTAGTTGAGAGTGTTTCCGAACGATGTGTGAGCGAGAAAGATAGATGATGAATGAAAGAAAAGATTTGAAAAGATAAACAATAAACGATGGTGAGAAAAAGACAAGAGACGACCGAATGGTAACGTGGGTTGAGCTGGTGCTGGAAGGACGATGGTATTAAATTATAAATAGTAGGATAAGATGTGTCAATCGAAGATGCTGTTATGATGTTAAACTAAAGGAAGATTGAAGATTTGAGAAAAAAAGACAAAATATTAATCTAGAACTACAACACAAGCGAGAATACATTACACTAACAAATAAATAAATGTAAAATGTAACATGCAGTAAATAAAAAAACCGAAGCTAGTGTAGCTCTAAATTGGTCCTAGCTGGGACTTTGCTGGTTGGTTTAACCAGCGCTGATCTTCAGCTAGGGCTATTAAAGTGACATACACAGCCACGTAAGGAAATAAAATAAAAAGTAAAAAAAATATATGTAAGAGAAGAAAAAAAATGTATACCACAACAATTGAAAAAATATATAGTTTCAGATAGTTATATCGATAAGAGTTCAAAAAAAAAGCAATGCAAAGAAACACACTACACAACATAGACAAGAGCATTTTTTTTTAAATTGAAACAGTATTACTAATTTCACGTCCAGATAATGCACACTAACTACTATGGATATCATGCATTTCATATATATATCCCATTAGAATGGGGGATGGGTTAGGAAAGATTGCGTAAGGAAAAGGGGGAGGTAGGCCACCTGAACTCACCGATCACAAACTACTATGGATACTATAGATCCTATCCGTGCAGGAACGGAGAAAGAATACATTTTCCTGCGGCCGGGCGGCCTGTCGTAAGAGGCGACAAAACAACCCACAGCTAGGTGGTAGGGCATTTGCCCGACTGGATGGCTACCGCCCCTGGTCTAGAGTATGCCGCCATAACAACCTTGAGTTGTGTTCCGGCATTAGTGACCAGGTTCCAGTCTCTCTTAAGAGAGCAGCAGTGCATTTGTAGCACTTTTGGTGTTGCAAATGTCCATAGGTGATGGTAACCGCTTTCCATCAAGTGGGCCGTCTGCCTGTCTGCTGAACTCCTGCAATAAATAAAAAATTACGTATGCACCGATATTGTGTTTGCATGGTATCACACCTAAGCGTTGGCCCTATGGATGAAGATCTTGCTAAGTTTAATAGACACTCCACATCCTTGCGGGAATGTGAAACGGATACACGTGTTGAATATAGATTTCATATTCTAGTTTCTTGCGAGAATGTGTAGGGCCGTTAACAATACCTATCTATATTTTAATTCACGGCATTTGTTTGCAGATTGTTTATAGGCATCAATAGCGGGTTGAACGCTGGACTCGCGCCTTTATACCTATCAGAAATATCGCCGGTATCGCTGCGGGGATCGGTGAGTTGATTTATGACATAGAAGAGAAGAAGACGCTTCCAAAAAGTAAATGATGACCATATACAAAAATTTTAATTAAATAATTACAATAAACAAGTTGGGAGTAGGCTAAATAATAACGTTTATATTACTCATTGACATTGACATCTTTGTCTCCCGTGATAACGGCTCCTGAAGAGTGGCCGAAACGTCGAAATAAAAATCAAATGCGGCGCTGACAACCATTAAAACGTGGTTTGAATTATGTAAAAGAAAAAGAAGTTATGGGTAAAGCAATTTGGTACATGCATACATAACTTCACACCAGTTCCCTTGCGGGGTAGGCACGAACAACAGAGCGCCCGCCATTCAGGCTTATTCTTATACACCTCACTTGCTTCTTTGACATTCATAACTCTTGTCATGCACGCTCGTCTGTTCTTAAGGCTCCTGACATCACCTTCTTAAGAAGAAGTTATGGGTAAAGCAATTTGGTAGTTGATATATATCACAATAAGTACCCGATAAACTTTGCTACACCCCTGACAACGTGTACGTAAAATTTCGTGACGATATGTTGCGTAATTACGAGGTAAAAACGTCCGAAACAAACAACATTTCGAATATCTAGCAAAAAGCGGTGCTTCGTCAGAACTCGCGAAGTTTTCTGCCTATATATAGTAACAATATAGTAACAATATGGAAATAAATTATGCAAAACCTTTAGTAGAGTTCAAGAGACTAAAACCACAGAGAGATTAACAGATAGTGAAGACCTAGGTACAAGTAAGGAAACTACAAATCTGCGGAAAAAGAAAGTGGTTATCTTAGCAGATCAGCAAGGAAAAGGCATGCAAAAAATATTGCAAAACCAACTAGGTTCTAAATATGAGGTGTACTGTTTTTGGAAACCAGGTGCAACTATAAATGACGTCCTGTCATCGTATAAATCTGATTTAATCAATTTAACAATGGAAGATTATGTTGTGTTAATAGGTTTTAGAAATGATGATAGCCCGTTTATAATTAAATACATATTTACATCCTGGCTTTCTTCTTTGAAAAATACTAATATTATAGTGTGCGAGGCTACTTATAATAAATATTTAAATGAAACCAAACTAAACGATGACATAAAATGGATATGTAGCCATTTTAAAAATACAATATTTCTTAATTTTTGTAATTCTGAATACCGAACTGGACATAGATTTTATAATATTAATTTAGCTCGTAATATTTTAAGAGAAATACTACGATTATCCTATCATATGGATTATAAAATGTATACACAAAAGTTAAATGTCAGAAAGTCTATTTGCAAAAACGAGTATGTACCACTGAAGTAGGAAACCTATGGAAATGAAATGTCAATAAAAAATGCGTGCCACTGTGACGTCATCTGGCCACTAAACATGGCAGTTTTAGTGCTGCCCAGAAGATTTTAATGTTATTAGGTTTTATCGATAAACGTCCTTGGTTCATTTTATTTTAAATATTATTGAGTATTAATTATTTGTAGAATTTATACCTTAATAGGAAGTAAGTATATTGTTATGTGCAAAGACACTTTGATTTAGATGTGTGAAATCTAAGACAAGTTCGTGTTTCAAATTTATCAAGTAAACGATATGCCGATTTTTAAAAGTTGCTACACTGATTTGATAAAGTTGTTTGACAACTCAGTGACCACAAAACATAAACATATGGTGTAGTACAATGCCATCTGCCCATCTCTAGCATGCTAAATTTTATCGTCGTTTCGTATGTTGCCGTCTCGCTCGCACTTGCGTATATGCCGGAAAGGGATGGAAGCTTTATGTCGGCGATAAAACGTTATCATGCTAGCTAGCTATGCTGTTTTGGATATCAAAATAAGTGTACGTGTTTTTCCTAAGAAAAACACGTACTCTTATTTTGATATCAGATTTGTGTTGCTGACTCTAAAGTCCGTAACACATTACCGCAATGCACCTCAAGATAGGTGCGTTGCACCATAAGTGAGAGTGATTCAAATTTTAAACTTATCAAGGGACCGCGTGATAAAAAAAAACACCTTCAGAACATTTATTTAATTACAAATGTCATTCCTTATGACTTCCGCTCTAAAATCACTTAATTATTAAAAATTTAACGAATTTACAATAGTTTTTATTAAAGTAAAACTAATAAAGGCATAGGTTTATAATATGAGTTTTATTTGTACCTTAGATGTTTTACATGGAATACAAAATTCAAAGAAGTGATACCATCAGTTTTGGTTTATTCCTCTAAAGATGTCAAAGCATATTACTTTTATCTAAGTAGGTTCAATAGCTTCACTATAAAGAGTCTGTATATACAAAATCTAACATCTTCTCTTGAAGCTAAGGAACAGCAGAGTCCTTAAATATGCAGCATTTACCAAGGCAGAGGTGTCAGGACCGGCCAAAACAGGAATTGTTTCCAACTGATTTTCTTTTAATATGCCAGTTTTATGTTGGCTGGCATGTCGCTGCAAAATATTGAAATATTAGTTTAGAATAATTGTGTCCACAGTATTTTTTTCATAAAATTTGCTTAAATTATGACATTATCATTCAAATTGGGCAAATACATTTCTTGGATGGAATCACAGCCACAAAACCCATAAGTTTTTCTAAAATAGTTATATAGAATGAGAATGACATAGACTACAACTAGTCGTAACTAGCATATCAGTAATAATGTAGCAGCAACAAGTATATCAAAGGCTAAAAGTAAAAGTACAAATTTCAATTATACGAGCAGTCTCCATGAGGGTGAGAGGCACGAGAAGACATATTAAGGCCTTCGACTGCGAATACGGAGCAGGAATTATATAATAAGCCGACAGTCCAACGACTATCCTGCTGATCATCATCCCACCATACAAAAGTTGTATATTAATTTTGATGCTTTTATAGCACGTTTTGTTGTAAAATAATATGTATGTATTAAAATATGTATATAATAAAAAAAAGTATATCAATACTAACTATAAAAGTATATACAGTATTAACTTACTCTTACAAATTTGAAGGGTACGGCATCATCTCGTAGTCGAGTTACATCCAGAGTTTTGTTGAAACATTTATCATCAAAATGTAGCGAGCAAATATAAATATATGTACAACCCCAGCTAATAAATTAACATTATTTAAGCGTAAAAATATAGTTAAATCCATTCATGACCTATAACTGCACATAAGAACCTTGCTAATTATAATGAAAATCTTCCTTTATTTTCCCGGCAACATTAACAATAAGCAATATTTTTAATGTTATTTACAGCGTACCTGTGTATGGTTAAAGATGATTGATTTGGTGTTTTTCTTATGCCGCACCCTATTACACTGCACACGGGCATATTTGCGACGTAATTATTTATATTTGGCTTCAATTATTTTAAATCACAAGCATAATATTGAAAGATAATTAGTTATTTTTATTTATACCACGACTGTTTGACAAGACAAGTACCGGCTGCACTGACTGATAATGACATTTGATGCGCTAAACATGGCGGATTTTCGGCCTCATTAGGTATTTACGTATATTCATGTTCCACTTTATGTACGCACTGAAATACTGTTATATTGTTTTCCTGCGAGTTACAGTGCTGAGTAAGAACGAGATAGATATATGTTTATGTGTGTGCCTTCAAAATGGATGCTATTTGTATAAGCAATTGGACGTATAGAACAATATGTCGCGTCCCTATTATAGAGGTCCATGGTATGTACAAACTAATACTACTGTATTGGCTGATATTGGTACGCAAACGGATATATGTAAAGATAACCCAAATAATTCTTTAGGACCAAATTTAGATGACAAGTGTACAACTTCTAATGATAACCGGTTTTTTGGTAATTAATAAAATGTATATTATACATCAGAACATTAATGGACTTATTTCAAAGTCAGATATTATTACAGTATGTATCGATGATATTGCAGAAACAGGTAAACAACTTGACATATTATGTTTTACAGAACACAATATGATATTTGAGGATTTAACTATCTTAAAAATACCGAATTTTATATTGGCTACCTACTTTGTGCGTGAAAATAGAAATGGGGGATCATGTATACTGGTACGTAATGGTATAAGGTATAAAGCTTTAGACAACTTATCTAAATCTAGTGTAGTAAATGTAATTGAAATGTGTGCAATAGAATTAGTTTGTGAAAGAATAATCGTTTTATGTATGTATAGAGTACCCAAAAGTAAAGACAGTAAGATTTAATTTTGATGTATTCTTCAGTACACTCGAAAGTATTCTTTGTAGCTTAACCACCAATAACAATAAAAAGATAATAATCTGTGGAGACTTTAACATTAATCTACTAGAAAACTCTACACAAAGCCAAAAATTTAAGCAGATCATCTTAAGTTACAATCTTAAATTTTCTGTAAATGAACCAACAAGACCAAATAGTGGTACCTGTTTGGACAATATAATCCATAACGTACGCGAAGCTAAATCTGAAGTAATAGAACTAGCAGTCTCCGACCATAAAGCTCAACTTATGACATGTCCTATTAAGAAAAAATGTATTTTCCCCTTCTGGTATTCTTGGAATCGTGTATACAGTGAGGAATATCTTTTCAAGTTCCGAAAATACATTACTAATGTGTCTTTTAGTGAAGTACTAGAATCAACAGACAAGGAGTCTGCTTTTAATGTATTCCATGACATATTTAAATTATTTTTCGACTTGTGCTTTCCTATAAGTCGCAAAAAGACATGCTCTAAACCTAAGCCAAGATGGATATCAAAAGGAATAAAAAAATGTAGTAAACGAAAAAAAGAACTGTTAGCGAAATACAGGCTATCTAATGATATACGAGATAAAAAACATTTTCAGGAGTACTCAATCAGATATAATAAAATCATTAAACTTACTCAAAAAGCACAGAATAGTTATTACGTACAGAATTCAAACAACAAGTCAAAAGCAACATGGAAAATTATAAATCACAAAAAACAGGTATATCCAAAAGAAAGTGTCAGGGAAATTATATATAATGACAAAGTAATTAGCGATCCAAATAAATTAGCACAAATATTTAATGATTATTACATAGACAATACACAAAATATATACAAGGATAATTTAACCAATTACATTAAAGTGGATCAATCTACATTGAATTATAATTCATCTAAGACAATATTCATAAAACCAACAAATCCCGATGAAATATATGCTATAATAAAAGGTCTCAAGAATACGCATAGTGTCGGATATGACGATATAGCCACAAAAGTAATGAAATATGTTGGTAGTACGATTGCTCCACTGCTTAGCTATATATTTAACCTATGTATTGAACAGGGAATATTTCCATCAAAGTTGAAAGTAACACTAATTAAGCCTATCCATAAAAAGGGAAGTAAGACGGATATTAAAAATTATAGACCTGTAGCTTTAATCCCTATAATATCTAAAATATTTGAGAAAATAATATATAATAACCTGACTAACTACTTTGAAGCAAATAATATACTTGCGGAGGAACAAAAGGGGTTCCGGAAAAATAAATCAATTGACTCAGCAATATATGACCTTCTAAAAGTTGTATATCCGCGAATTGATAAAAGGCTGCCAGTTTACGCTATATATCTTGATATGACCAAGGCATTTGACTATGTAAAACATGATATATTGCTGACTAAATTGGAAATGTATGGAATACGGGGAGTGGCACTACAGCTTCTTACATCTTATCTTAGCAATAGAAGTCAAATAACGCACATAAATAAAATCTGTGTTGAGAACAATGTGCGGTGTACTTATGCATCTTCACCAAGATCAGTAAATATGGGCGTACCCCAAGGAAGTATCCTGGGTCCCCTGCTGTTTCTAATCTATATCAATGATCTACCTAGAGCAATATATAACCCAGTGATCTTGTATGCAGACGATTGCACAGTTATGTGCACGAAAGAGGATGAGATAATCACAAGTCTCAATTCGGTAATTCAATGGCTTGAACATAATAATTTACAAATCAACCTAAAGAAGACAAACCTAATGAATTTCCGCCAAAGACCAAATTGCGATTCTGATATAAGGGTACAGTACGGGGACAATGAACTATGTGAAACGAGCACTACAAAATTTCTGGGGCTACACATCGATAATAACATGAAGTGGAAAACACATATTGACCATATACACAATAAAGTAATTCAATTCTCATACGCACTACGTATGCTTAGTAAAGTCGTCGATCAAAAATCGGTTATTGTGGCGTATCATGCATATGTAGTATCCAGATTAAAATATGGTATAATATTCTGGGGAAATGCAACTAACAGAAATATATAACAAATTACCTTTAGCCATAAAGACATGCCGCGAATTTGCAACATGTTTACATACTTAACGGACAGGACATTTTATTCGATACAGGAATTCTTGGACAGTACCAATAAAAGACTAAAATATTAGATAAAGGTTGTATATATATAATTCTGACTAAAGATAAATAAAACACTGATATCAAAATATTTAAGGAATCAATAAAAACATGCGTATCAATATTAGATTACTTTTTTTTACATTTAATTTTTTTTAATTTGTTTTATAATTTATGTTAAGTATATTTTATTTCAATTGTATTTAATCATTGAAAAGGTGGTCTGGCTTGGCTTGGAATCAATACTTGGCACGCCGGATGGTTGGCCATGGCTGTTGTCAGTCACGGCTGTACCGGCTGTAATACAGTTATTCACATTGCCATTTTGCCCAGAGTCACCGAAGTACTTGCTTCTTAATCGAGGAATGGAAAGCTATGCACTAAGAGGTAAGAAATTTTACTAGTCAGTCATTTTTGAGCAATAAGTTTGAAATCAGTGCCAGGCATATAAAAAATATGGCTGCGGACATTATCAGTCGCAGCTATGTCGGCATTAGTACACTTACTTAGTCATTTTAGCGTTCTGGCCAGTTATTGAAGTACTTGCTCTTTAACCGAGGAATGGAAATCCATCCACTAAGAGGTAAGATTTTCTACTAGCCAGTAGTGTCGTAAATAGGACGGTGCCACCGGTGCCCAGTCACAGGGCGTAGACTCTGGGGGACGCAAGAATGAACAGACCAGGTAGGACCATTATTTTTTCGGTTTGCTCCAGATAAGTTCCCGCTGCGCCCCTAGTGCTCGATTCCAACACATACGTACCTACATGCCAGTATCATCAAAAACGTCTGTTAAATTAAACAAAACACCGCGCTCATATTTTTGTTTTAGTTCTTTAAAAAAATAGATTTTTCTTCCAAAATATTGGATAATTGGTCCATCAACACAAAGGTCCTGGTGCGTTATTTTATCAGCCCCCTGAATGAAATTAAGCAGGTCTATACATACCATTGCTTTAGCTAGATTACCTATAATATCTAAAGAAAACAAGGGCGCAGTTATAGAAGCTCGCATAGGGCGCATAAAGGCTATTTACGGCACTGCTAGCCAGTTATTTTTTATGAAATACGCCTGAAGTCAGTGCTAGATGCACAAAATAATCATCTTGGCTGCTATTATTTACAACTGTACCTGCTTTAAAATAGAGTTAGCCAAGTTGTCATTCTGCTTAAAGACAGTCAAAGAAGATCCTCTCCTAACTATTCACTTCTTAAAAACTAGGTCCGAATAGGTACGCAATAATAATAGCCATGGCTATTGTCAGTCACGACTATATCGGCGTTAATATTGTCAGGTACGTGAACACTGGCTGCACAATCATAGTGCCTCCTGAATATTCAAAAAAGGATAAGACTGAAGATTTGACAATAACTATCTTCTTTTTTCGTTTCTAGCTCTAAATTGGCTACGCGATAAAGTTGCAGTCCACGAAGAGATGGAAGAAATGCGCCAGGTACCCAAATGTTCTTTTTCTAATTTTTATAAGTCCTAAAGAGATCAAGCGAGAAGTCGAAAAATAACAATGACCAAGAATTTTACCTCGTAGGATTTTAGGCAAAACGTCATGCACCAACGTATGTGTATTATTTGTTTTATGCTGTGTTCCTATTATGCTTCCACGGCAGCAAGCAGAAAAGGGAAGTGGACAGCACGAGTTGTTACAACATGCCATTACATTCCTGGAAAGTATCCTTTTCCCGGCAACATTTCCTTTAAAAAATAACAAAAAAGTTACAAAATATAGTAACTTTTATGTTTTACTTCGTATCGACTTCAAGATGTTGTAGAAAATATTTATTTTTCACTTTTTAGTAACTCTTGAAGTCGGAATGTTTTTTTACTAGTTTTTTGTTGTTTTACTATAAACAAATGAAAAATGAGAATATAACCAAAAAATATATTGGGCAACCTCTTTAGCGATTAAATCCTGAGCTAGATTCTATTATACTTTACAAAAAAAGGCAATAAAAAATAAAACACGAAGATTACCAGAAGCCTTCCCGGTTTTCTTACAACGAAATACTGCACCAATATACATACATACATAACTTCACGCCAGTTCCCTTGCGGGGTAGGCACGAACAACAGAGCGCCGTTTAGGTTTATTCTTACACACCTCACTTGCTTCTTTGACATTCATAACTCTTGTCATGCACCAATATCTATATGTTATTTGTTTTACAAGGAAGCGGACAAGAACAAGGTGACCAAGAAGGTTACCTTGCGCGAGCTTTTTGGAAAGAGGACCTTGCGGCAACCGCTCTTCATTGCCATGGTTGTTATGGTGGCCCAGCAGTTCTCCGGCATTAACGCAGTGATATTCTTCAGCACGGACATATTTAATAAAGTCAACTTAAACGAGGCTCAAGCACAGTATGCTACGTTAGGTGAGTCAAACGCTTACAACAGGTTCTTAGATGTTTCGAATATAAATTACGTACAAAATTTGAATATTCTGCCTTGTTCACTCTATTGCTCTGAATGAATATTCACTGGGATACAATAAGTATTTTCCCGTTCTTGACTTTTCTGCTGTGCGGCAGTTAATTGTGATTGTGTTACCCCGGTGCGGGAGTGAATTTTCTAAGTTCCCCTGCAACTAGTAAGATATAATTTTATTTATAATATTCTTTCTTCGAATATCTTTAGCGCTGTTCGACGGTAGCTATTTATAAACAGGAATGTAACTTATTAATTAGTTTTAACTAGTTCAATAAATTTTATAAGCGATTCATTTCCACGCTGCTTATAAGCCTCTGATGTCAGAACCCGATAAGGGAACATAGAAGTCGTACCACAAATCTGGCTTTCTTGATACAGGAAAATATGACCCGTGTTGCAAACTTGTCAAGTTTTGGTTTTGCGCTACCGCAGTGAATGTGTGAAATTGACTGATATCAATAAGTTTTCGACTCGGCAATGAATGCATTGTAAAATAGGGTTGTAACAGCTCGAACGCAGAACGTAGCCGCGGAATGCTCAAACGCATGACCGCTTTCTATCTTTTAGTACCCTTAAATATTTACTACACCTGACAGATTATTCCCTTAACTCTGTAGTACTTGTAAATAGCTTTGTGTTAATTTTAGGCATGGGAGCAATGAACGTGGTGATGACGATCGTAAGTCTTTTCCTGGTGGAAATCGCTGGAAGGAAGACACTGCTCTTGATCGGCTTCAGTAGTATGTTGGCGTGTACGATATCATTGACAGTTGCAAATCTATATGTGAGTCATTTTTTATTCACATTGATTAAGTTATATTAAAAAACATTTCTGTTAAAATATTCGGGGGTCATGTCAGAAGCGTGCTCGTCGCGATCCCCGCTGGCCCAGAGGGCCACAATTCTGACCCGAGTTCACACACGTGCAGTGCACGATAGGGCGTCCCCCGCAGGCGACGCTCACCGATGCGCCCCCGTCGGTGTGAACTCTCGCGCATGCGGCGAAGGGGGCCGCCACCCTTCACGCAGCGCCAAACCTGGCGGGTCGAGAGGAGCAGAGTGCCGTATAGGCACGTGGAATGTGAGAGGTGGAATGAAAGATAAGATGGACGAAATGATTGATATAATGAATGAGAGAAGCCTGGATGCCTTATGTCTGACAGAGACAAAGCGGAAGGGGTGCGACATCGATGACCTCCCCGGTGGCATGCTTGCTCTGTGGTCCGGCGTGGACCTGGACGAGCGTGCAAGTGGGGGGGTAGGCGTCGTACTCTCAACCCGCTTTGTGTCTGGAGTAAAAGACTATTGTCTGGTGAACCCGAGACTTCTCTGGGTCCGTCTAAAACTGGGGATTACGCGAGTTTTTCTGGTCGCAGCTTATGCTCCCGTAAGCTCAGCGGATCCCCAAGAACTCGAGAAGTTTTGGGAGTCTGTGAGAGAAATTCTGGATCTGGCTGAAGGGAATGAAAGAATAATTATGTGTGGTGATCTTAATGGCTGGGTGGGCACCAAACGAGACGGCCTTGAGGCTGTCCTTGGACCCTATGGTGACAAGAGAGTGAACGATGCTGGTAGGCCAATCATAGACGTATGCATGGAAAGAAACTTGCTTGTGTCGAACACCTTATTCCATCATAAGGATATTCACACGTATACATGGGGAATGAATGATCAGAAAAGTATGATTGATCTGATTTTAATAGATAGTCGCCTCCGAAACACAATAATGGATACAAGAGCCTACAGAGGCCCCACTCTTGAAACGGACCACTACCTGGTGATAAGCCGGTTTGTGGGCCTTTTCAGGAAGTGGAGACACTGGCGAGTGCGTACCAATTTCGGGGAGCTTGAAAGAATAAAGTGTGAAAAATTGGAAGATGTTAGTGTAAGGAGTATGTATGCGCGCCTAGTCGAAGAAAGGCTTGCAAAAGCGGACTTCTCCGACTTAGATGTGGATAATGACTGGGATAGTATGAAAGAAAGTATAGTGGAAAGCGCAAAAGAAGCATGTGGATGCGCAAAGAGGCACATAACAACGAAAGGTGATGAATGGTGGGACGCGGATGTTAAATCCAGCGTAGAGAGAAAGAGAAAAGCCTGGCTGGATTATGTTGCTTCTTTGCAACAGAATGACAGTATGAAAGAGATGAAGAAAGAAATTTATCGCCTCTGCAAGAACGAAACCAAAGCTTTAGTGAAAGAGAAGCGCGAAAGTATAAAATTGAAAGAAGAAGAGAAGCTGACGGAGAACTTCAAGGCGAATACCAAACTCTTTTGGAGAGAGGTTAAGAAGTCTCGGGGTTGTTCGTCAGCTTCCAGAATGGAAAGAATAAAATCTAAAGCAGGGGACGTTCTTGCTAACCCACAAGAGGTGTTAGCGCGATGGAGTGAATATTTTAGAGAAATGTATGATGATATCCCGGATGCTGGCACCACGACTGAGTCTGTGACTGACTCCGAGGAGTCAGCATCCGAGATCACGTTGGAAGAGATCGTGCTGTTCATCCTATACCTGGACGATTGTCTCCAGAGAATAAGATTGATGGATGTTGGGGTGCGAATGAGTGATCTAGTTGTAAGCACCTTGCTTTATGCGGATGATGCCGTGCTTTTAGCCGAATCGCCATCAGAACTGCAAACACTAGTCACAATGATGAAAGATGACTGTCAGGCGAGAGGCTTACATTTGAATGCGAAGAAAACAAAGGTTATGGTGTTTGAAAGAGAAGAAACCAGAACGAATGCAAGGATAATGGTCGATGATGTTATGCTGGAGCAAGTGAATGAGTTTGTATATCTTGGATGTGCTTTTAGCAGGGATGGAAGGTACACCGCTGATATAGAAAGAAGAGTAAATTTGGGGAATAGTTTGAATGGAGCGTTAGGTAAACTTCTAGGCGCTAAGAACCTCAGCCAGAAGGCCCAGCTCGCCATACACAACGCGGTGCTGGTACCTACGCTCACGTATGGAAGCGAGAGTTGGGTATGGAAGAGAGAGCATGAAAGTAGAGTAAACGCGGTTGAGATGCGAGCACTGCGCAAAATCTGCGGAGTGACGCTCGCGGACCGCGTTCGTAATACCGAAGTAAGAAAGAGAGTTGGTCTGAAAGAGAGTGTCGGGGTGAAGGTAAGGAAAGGAATGCTCCGGTGGTTCGGGCATGTGGAAAGAATGCATGATGAAAGAATGACTAAACAGATATACAATGCAAAAGTGGATGGATGCAGAAGTCGTGGAAGGCCAAGACACACCTTCCATGATCAAATTGATCGTGTACTAGCGGAGGGTGATGTCAGGAGCCTTAAGAACAGACGAGTGTGCATGACAAGAGTTATGAATGTCAAAGAAGCAAGTGAGGTGTGTAAGAATGGGCCTAAATGGCGCTCTGTTGTTCGTGCCTACCCCGCAAGGGAACTGGCGTGAAGTTATGTATGTATGTATGTATGTCCCCGGTTTTGAAATTTTATGAGGACTGAAATAATATAAGCGTTAACTGAAAAGCGTTACGTTTTTTTTATTATACAATTTCAAATGATAATGCAAGAAATAAAATCTAAAATAATATCCATCAGAGAATATTTAAACAATCGTACTTAAGGAGTAAACTGCAGTCGTGCGTCGGAGCTGACACACAATTTTTTTTTGCAGAGTGAAGCCCACGTTTGGGTGTCGTATTTGTGCATTGCCCTGGTGATATTGTTCGTGGTCGGTTTCGCTGTGGGTCCGGGCTCCATACCTTGGTTTTTGGTGACAGGTTAGTAAATATTTTTGTGAAACGATAATAACCTTTTGCTGGTGTTTTATTACCCCTTTAAATTTAAGTGATCTATTGTTCGCGCTAATCCTTTTGGATACCTCTCGGTATGACGTCATAAATCCTTCTTTCTTTTTTTTGCATTTCGTTGCACATTATTAGAAGCCATTACGTTTAGATGTTAAGAATTCAAAGAATAGTGGGCATGTTGCTAGGAGATCATGTCTAATTAACAAGTATATAAGATCGGTAAGTCGGGACTGAGTTTGTAGTTTCAACTGCGATCGACGCGTTACCTACTGTACTTTCGGTACGAGTGTCTTATAATAACGGTCCTTGCGTGACATATTACGATTTTCTGTTTTATGGTTTGGACGGTTGTTTCTGTAAGACCTGTGAATTACGTGTGTGTACTTTTAATAAACTTTGTGATAATTCCAAAGGCATTATAATTCGTATCCCGCAAATACGTAACAATATCATGAAATAAGTATAAGTTAAGCCCGATTCACTCTGGCATTAGCTAGTAATTTGCGAAACTAACGGGTTCAGTCCTTGTCATCGTTTGAACTAAAACATTTAGTTAAGTAATAAGTTGTCGATTAAGTTGATATCTGTTCAAACGATGATAAGGACTTAATTTACCAGTTTCCCAAGTTTTTTAAATTCGCTTCTTAACTAATAGAAATGTAAATCAGTCTTTACATATAAAACGAGTGGGATTCAAACAAACTCGGTTGGATTTGTTGCCTTTTAATATTGAAATAATATATTGTATAAGTAAAAATTGGGTTTTTTTTTTAGAATTGTTCAACCAGAACTCAAGACCAGCAGCATCTGCCGTAGCAGTGACTATCAATTGGACAGCAAACTTCATTGTTGGACTCAGCTTTTTACCTCTATCGGTAAGATATAAAACTTCTATAAACTATCTAACTTTGGTAAAGATGATATAGAAGTTCTGTAAAACTTATATAGAACTTCTATAAAGATGATATAGAACTTGTACAAAAATGATGTTGAATTAAAAAGATGATAATTATCGAAGTTCTATGAAGGTACTTTAATATTACCAATTTACATATAGCCGGTTTATATAATCTAATAGTCCTTAAGACTAGAGCAGCGATTCCCAAACTATTTTGGTTGAAGGGACCCCTTCCAAAATGAACTGATACCTCAGACCCCCATAGACATAGATTTAAAAATCCTATCTCTAGTTTTTTTCATATTGAAACAAAATACTTACCAATTTAAAAACTTTGCGGTTGATTAAGTGAGTAAACTTGACATAATTTCTTCACCAAAATTTAACAAAATAAATAGTCATAAAAGTAATTAATAATTATTAATACAAATTACGTAAAAATACTTAAGTAGATAATTATTTTTTGAAAAACCAATTAAAATCCTAAAGATAAAAAAATAAAAAAATCAGTTTGTGTATTATCTTGAAAGTTTGAGAAAAAACTTGTGTTGTTAATAGGGGTCGATTTTAAGACCTCATCGACCCCCAAAATCAGTTTTCGTTTAGTTGCACTTTGGGAAACCGAGTTCGACCCCAGGGAGTCGCTATCGACCACTTTAGGAATCCCTGTACTAGAGCTATAGAAACAGTGCTAAATCAAAACTGAGTAAAAGATGGTAAAAAGCAAATATTAATATAAAGTAATACAGTATACACGAGTATGAGTGAAACAAAAAACAGTCTTAGGTTTCTATTCTTTTGGATATCACACGTGTAAATTCATAATAATAAAAATTGTAGTATTTGTAAACTTTAGTATATGTACTAACTATATAAAACTTAAGCCTGATTATGCTACCAAAATAAATATATGTACTGTCCATTTGTTTGTAAATTAAGACCAACTTGATATGGTTGTCACTTGTTTAAAGTAATGCAGTGGTGTACCGTGTATTTATATCTTGCTTAAACTATTGTTGTTGACACCAATGTATTTTTTATTGCAGGAGATCAGCAGACAGGCAGGCGGCCCACTTGATGGAAAGCGGTTACCATCGCCTATGGACATTTGCAACACCAAAGTTGCTACAAATGCGCTGCTGCTCTCTTAAGGGAGACTGGAACCTGGTCACTAATGCCGGAACACAACTCAAGGTTGTTATGGCGACATACTTTAGACCAGGGGTGGTAGCCATCCAGTCGGGCAAATGCCCTACCACCTGGCTGTGGGTTATTAAGTCGCCTCTTACGACAGGCCGCCCGGCCGCAGGAAATTGTATGCTTTCTCCGTTCCTGCACGGATAAAATATAAATAACGACTGTACGACTGTATACTCATCTCTTTCTTACACGCTTTCAATGTCATAAGTGAATACAGTGCGGCTGTATTTTGTAGCTAATTTAATACGATTTCTATGGCTTTAATTTCTTATTGTTCTGAAGTATTAAGTAACTATTTCTTTTTCAGTTGCAACTTGGCCCAAACGTCTTCATAATATTCGCAGTTCTACAATTCTTGTTTATTGTATTTATATTCCTCAAAGTGCCAGAAACAAAGAATAAGACCATCGAAGAAATCACTGCCATGTTCAGGCAGACCATGTAATTTTACAATAAAAGAATATGTGGGTAGGTAACATATTTTCCAATTAATTCTAAAACAATATTCATATAAAAGAGCGGTCTTTAATATTAGATTGTTACACGATAGGTGAAAGTGTACTCCCAGCCTACTTTCAAAATATGAAAAATTAAAAATATATTTCATTTCTCATATTCAGAAAATACGCTTAGAATGGCCTAATCACAGGGATGAAAACAGCAGTTTTCGTCACTGGGAAACGATTTTCCCTGCTGTCAAAAAAATCTAAGCGAACATGCGTCATGTAAAACGAAAGTATCTCAATTGATTTTACAGCCATCTTTCATTCGTAGAATATATAAAAACCATGAACTTTTTTCATCTGTATAATTTAATCATTAGGTTAAGTTAAACGTAATTAGATATAGTAATTTATAACGATCAAATTATATTGTTATAATGATTTTTTAATTAAGTATTTTTTTTATTAGGAATGACACGTTTTATTAAATACTAGCTGACCCTTATCGCAGTTACTACATACAGTGTAAACTTCATATAACGTCACTCGATTTAACGACAAACTCCCTTAAGCGTCGAAATCACTTGGCTTTGGTTGGTTTAGCTTGTCTTCCATACAATGATACACTCTATATAGGATTACACCCACTCTCAATAACGACCACAATTAGGTAATAAAAAGTACCTTTTAACGAAATTTCTAAGTACTTCATTTATCACAAAGATGCCTCAATATCGTAAGTATGAATAAAATAAGTAAAAAAATACAACAAAATTACTGGTGCAGCAAAAGATATCAGACAAAAATAACAGTCATCTCTCCATTTAACGACAACTCTCTATAACGCCATTAAATGCACAGTCCCTTCAGTGTCGTTATATAGAGTTTACACTGTATTTGACAGGCGTTCCCGTGCTCACTTTCGCTGGGCGTCATTAAAAATATTATTAATCACAATCAAATATACGCTATGTTATTCGGGAATAATGTAGCTTTCCACTGGGTGGAAGAATTTTCAAAATCGGTTCAATGGTTCAAGAGATTACTTGCTACAAACAAACTCACAAACTTTACCTCTTTATAATATTAGTATAGACTAGCACGGTAGAAAAAAACTAAGGAGTGACAATAAAAAAGTTCAGTAAAAAAATCTATCAAAAAAGATCCCAACTGCAAGAGTAACTGAAAGACAAAAAATACATACTTTCTACATCTTGAAGTCGTTGCGACGTAAAACATAAAAATTACTATATTTTGCAAATTTTTAAGTTTTACTTGGCACCGACATGAAGATGTAGAAAAAACATTTTTTGCTTTTGACCTATAGTTTTCAAGACGGTTTTGTATTTTTTTTAATTATTTACATTATAGTTACGCAGATAGTTGAATAGATTTAGGAAAAAATGTATGTAAGAAACACGTTGTACGTGCGTGTGCTCAGAAGTTTACTCTTACGAATAAATAAAACAAAATAAAATCGGGCTACAATTGGCGGAGAAATCACGTAACAGATATAAAAGAAACACTCCAATTGAGTACCTAATTCTTTGAAGTCGGTGACAAATGAAAAAGTTGGGGGTAGGCTAATAAATAATAACTAACATTATTCATTGACACTTTAAATTTTTCCGTGATCACGACTACTAGAGTTACCAAAACGTCTGAGATAATAAACAAATAAAATAAATCAAAACGTAGTTTTAATTAAACACATCTCTATTATGTAAGTTTATTTTTTTAACAGACAATGAAAAAGGTAGTTGGTCAAAAAAAACCTAAGGCCCTAAAACGGTCACCTTTGCAGAATCGCTTACAATGAGTGAAATTGACACGTGTCTAGATATACTACTAGTTATAAGACAGCCTATAGGTCCACTTTATGTTGATACTTGTCATGTTCATATACGAATCTGCGAACACGAACTCTTTAGTTAGGCCCTCAAGTGTTTATAGTTAACAGTCAACACGTTATTAAGGTTTAAATTTGTACAAATTCCTGTAATGCGGGCATATACTGCTTCCTTGAGGCGCTGAGGTTCTTTTGGGTGAAATAATGGCATCCGGAACCCACAGCCGTCTCCACCTCCAGACCTAACTCCGGACTGATCCAATTCTCCAAGAAATTTACTATCTGAAGATTAAAGAACAAAAATATGGTACGAAAAATAAACATCAATTACTTGTAATTAAAATACGTAATTTAAATGCAAATACGTATTTTATATTTGTATTTCAATTACTTTTTAAAAATGTAATTTTTAATTAGTATTTCAAATACCTGACGCTGAGGTATTCTGTAGAAAGTATTTCTAATACTTATGGCTAAATATATTTAGCTATCTTATTGATGGGTGTGTTCTTCAGAAAATAGCGCTCGATAGCTTTCATAAGCAAAATTATGACACCCTTTTTGAAAAACTGCATATCATAGCGCTGTGGAAAAACCTCGGCTGGGAGCTCAATCCAAATCCTCACGGTATGTACGAAAAATGTTCTACAGAAGTGTTGCGTACATGAGCGAAGCGGCTTAAGAAAATGGAGGTGAAATCCCAACACATGGCGAGCGGTTCGATGGTAGAAAGAGGATGAATACATCATTCTATACAGTTCTTCTGAATACTCCCCGTTATACAGTCAGTAGAATACGCAGAGAGAAGTGAAGGCTCTCACTAATAGGCCAAGGCCAAGCGTATCTAGACCGTCTGTGAGTATGGGATCATCAACAACGCGAACGGCTCGACGTTGAATACAGTCTAGGGGATTGAGTTGGTAGCCAGATGCTCCAGCCCAAAAGTGTGAGCAGTACTCCATATGCGGGCTCACCTGGGTTTTATAAAGCACAAAGAGTTGCCGCGGTGTCAAGTACTTCTTGGACCGGTTTAACACTCCCAACTTTATAGAGGCAAGTTTTGACTTGCCTTCAAGATGTTCCCTGAACATCGTTCGCGATGTCAACACCGAGGATCCCAATACTCTTGGAGGTGGTACGGGGAGTTCCTTGGAACTGAAGCAATTGCTCGAATGGAGTTTTTTTGGCAGAGAATACGTAGACCTATGTCTTCTTGGGATTGAAATGGACAAGGTTTTGTCTCCCCCATTCAGAGATTCTCTCTAAGAAATACTCTACTTCAGATCATGATTGAATGATCGAGGGACGTTTGCACGACCAGAGTACTGCGCATCGCCTGTGCTGTCATCCACAATGCAATTAATGTTAGGAATAGACAACATTTCATTGATATGTAAAATGAACTTTGGCGATAAAACACAACCCTGGAGCACACCAGCGTTGATGGGCTTGAAACTTGAGCAACAACCGTCGACAACAACTTGAATGCTGCGCTCATCAAGAAAGCTGGATAGCCAGGTGTAAGGCCCGTCGGGTATCCCATACGATGGCCGCTCCGATAGAAGATCTCTGTGCTAGACCTGGTCGAAGGCCTTAGCAATATCTAGAATTCTAGACTAACTGCCAGTGCTTCCCCTTTGCAATTCTTAATGGCTTCAGCCCAACAGTGGGTTAGGTAAACCAAGAGATCCCGAGCTGAGCGACCGTGGCGGAAGCCATATTGCCGATCATTTAGCAGCTGGAAATCTTCAAGATAACACAGAAGCTGCGCGTTGATAATACGCTCCATCACCATTGAGAACAAAAAGGTTATTGCTATAGGCCTATTCGACGTATCTGTTAGGTCCCCTTTTTTGGGGACAAGGTGCACATGGGCAATCTTCCACGAAGCGAGGACACAACCCTTGTAGTAAGAGAGAGTGAAAAGTCGGCCAAGGACCGGCTGGGGACTGCTCAGCTAAACACGTCTGCAGCACAATGGCAGAAATGCCATCAGGGCCAGAAGACTTTTTGACGTCGAGGGAGAGGAGAGTACATCGAACTGCTTTTTGAGTAAAGCATACCTCCGACATTCTAGACTCACACTCAGGGATTGTAGGTGGAGATTCTCCTACGTCGTCAAGAGTTGAAAGAGTTCACCCAGAAGATTGACTTTATTTTTGGCGGCGTGTACCAGACGGTCGTCCACTATGCGCAGAGGTGGAAGAGGCCCCCGACAAAAATTTCATTCGACAGCTTTGGCGAGGGTCCAAAAAGCTCTAGTCCCATAACAGTAGCTAGAGAGGCGCTCACCAATTCTGCCGATGTGATCGAATTTTGCTCTCGCGAGCTGTTTTTTGAGAGACCTGAGGGGCGGCATTGTATCTCTTTTTCAGGTTAGAGGAACTTGGATCCTGACGAGCCCGCGCTGCAGTCCAGGCTCGATAAGCCTGTTGCTTTAGCTTTACAGCCTCACTGCTGGACTTATCAAACCATGGTGGTTTACTCGTACCACCGATTGGTACCGTTGAGTTTGGAATGAAATATTCCATTCCCTGCAGTACTACATCGGCGATCGAGTCTGTGCTCGCATCAGAACCTTCCGAGGAGAAACATAACTGCCTCCATGGGTAGGATGCATAAAATTCATGGAGTCCATCCCAATCTGCTGACTTGTATCGCCACACCTTCCGTCCTCCACCGGGACGAATCCGATCGGGTATAGGAAGGGGCACCACCGAAGATACCAGACAATGATCAGAGGTTCCCAGTGGAGCACTGATTGAGATCTGGTAGTTCTCCGGGTGTGTGGTCAGCAGAAGATCCAGCAAAGAAGGCTCATGATCCACTATATCCGGTATTCGGGTAAACTCCGTAATCGCCTGAGTGAATCCATGGGGGAGAGCAAAATCGTAGGCAGTAGTCCCTGGCAGATCAGTTCTCACGGAACCCAACTGCTCAGTGTGGTGAGCATTAAAATTCTCGAGTATGACTACCTCTGCTGAAGGATACTGCCCAAAAACTTTGTCGGTCACCTCCTGAACGTGTTCAAAAAAGCGAGCTGTTTCAGTCCTTGCGTATTCCCTGCCATGGGACCGATATAAGCACGCATAGATCCGGGTGGAACCACCAAAATCTATGCGTACCTACAAGATGGAAAGGTCCCTATCTTCAAGGCCGTGGAGATTAGAATAAAAAAAAAAATAACAAAATTAGGTTAACTTATTTCAGAAAAAACGGCAATTTCATAGGCAAGGACCTAATAATAATTATTATTTAATTTTTGTGAATATTTTATTTACATAACCTAACACCTGACGGTATTTTGTAATTTGTATTTTGTATTTTGTATTTTAAATACACAGAGTTGAAATGCTGTATTTTGTATTTTATATTTCAAATACTCGACTTAAAAGTATTTTGTATTTCGTATTTTAAATACATGCGAGACAGTATTTTGTAATTTGTATTTCAATTAAAGGAAACCATGTATTTTGCCCAGCCCTGCATTTACACAACGATTTGAGAACCTACTCATTTTTTATTAAGTCGGTAAAAAAGACAGGCTGTCCAACGAATGCAGTAAAATTAATAAGGGGTCTATGAGACAATAGTTTGAGAACCATTGCTCTATGCCATCTTGTACGAAGCAAGTACGTACATGTTCCAGGCATTTATTTATTTTATTTTATTGTGAAACATACAATAATTATAATTCTTACAATATAAAACACATAAATTAACACATATCAACTAAGTATCCACTAAAAAAAATATCCTGTTACACATTTGGCTCATACAACTATAAGAAAATTATAATATATTGGATACAATATTGGAAAATTAGATTTAAAAAAAAAAAGGAATTAAATAATACAATACCACACAAAAAAAACAAAAACTACAATATGTTTATTTATCTATATCATTCTTAAGTCATAATTATCATGTCATAAAAAAAATCGGGATACATGTTAAATATAAAAGGCATAATATTAAAAAAAAAAAGTGTGCTGAGACACATAGTAGAAGTGAAACTTCAACGGACAAGTGGAAAAATTAAACGCAACAAAGTTTTAACTTGAAGTTTTACGGGCAAGTTTTCAAATTGGACAAGTACATTAACAATCTGCCCGTAAAACTTCAAGTTAAAATTTTGTTGCAATTCGTTTTTCCACTTGTCCGTTGAAGTTTCACTTCTACTATGTGTCCCAGCACACATTTCGATTTTTCGCAGGTTTACTGCAAATTATGATTTGGTTAGGTTAGGTACATTTTTATTAATGCATTTTTTATTATATTTTATTTTATCAAACAAAAAAACTGAATTCGATCCGGAACCAATAAAAACATCGATAGTCTACTCTAACATTATGCAGCTTCTCATCACGTCTAGTCTAAATTGAAAAAAAAATCTAAATGAAATCAATTTCAATCAATTCAATTTAGGTGAACAAGCGCGAATTTACCATCAGTACGAACGTCGCTCCTCATCAAGGTAGTGCACGCGTGTGCTTACCTGTGCATACCAAGGGATGAAATAAATCAAGTATAATCAAGGATCGTACATAATTTTATGGTCCTTCGAGTCGGATTAATTTAATTTCATCCTGTAGAAATTGTAGAAATAAATCTCACCTGAGTGGACTTGGTGGGGTTTTCTGGCGAGACCGCAGCCCCGTCCCTCTTGAGGCCCTCGCTCACGTCCATGCCCAACAACAGGGCCATAGAACACCCCGTACGAGTTAGGGCTTCGCTGACGGCTTGCAACGCGTTGGGGCGCTCCAAAAAATGCTCAAAAGTAAAACATAAATATAAATTACAATCTGCGTAATGTATAATAAGGCACAATTAGCGTTTAAAAATACTGTACGGTCTCCAGCAGATTGGGAATTTATCCCGAGTAATTTTTTTATGTTGAAATTTTGTTGAGGTTTAGGTTGTTTCATATTATTGTCTTCATCGCCACTGTTGTTTTAATATTTTCCTTAGTTTAAGGAGTTTGCCTGGAAGAGATCGCTTTAAGCGATATGGCCACCCTTTGTTCAACATTTATTGCACTTAGTTGTTAAGAACGTAGTTTTAATTTGTGGTGAACATAATGTGTTTTCATTCATTTATTCATTCGTTCAAAAATTAGGGGTTTGTATATAATGTCTGTGGAATATAAAAATTCGAGCCAAGCATTATAATACTGTTACGTATTTGCGGGATACGAATTAAAAACGTCGTTTGAATGTACACAAAGTTTTTTAGAGTTACACGCACGTAATTCACAGTTCTTACAAACACAATCGAATAAATCAAATCCAAACCGCAAGGCAGAAAATCGTAGTGACATAAAACACACAAAGTCCGTCGTTATAAGATACTGGTTCCGAAAGTAAACTAGGTAACGCCTCGATCGCAGATGAAACTCAATCAACTGATTCCCGACTGACCAACCTTATATATTAGTAAAATAGACATGGCCTTCTAGCAACATTCTGACTATTTCTTGGAATTCTCAACTCTTAAGCTTAATGGCTTCTAATAAGGTACAATGAAATGCAAACAATAGAAGAAAGGATTTATGACGTCTTACTGGGAGGCGTAAAAAAGGATTAACGAACAATGGATCATTTAAATTCGAAGGGTTACAAAACACCTGTAAAGGATTAGTATCGGTTCGCAACAAGATATTTAATAATGACGACGGCATCTGTATGTCATAGCATAATAAACTCATCCAATTGGAAATATTTCCAAAATTCAATCTGGAGACCTTGATTCTAGTCCAGCCAGTCCAGTCTGACCAGCATCTAGAGGCTCGTGGCATAACAAAATCACGGCAAATTTAGAAAAAAATATTTATCTGGCAACACTCATCATATCTGTAAAACATATCATCACAAACATCTGATTTCTTTAGGTGTTGTTTTTGTGGAAAAATTTCGATAAACAATGGTGAAACCGAAGCAAGGGGGTTACGTTACAACTAGTTACAAGTTAGTCAAACACAAAACATTTCATCAAAATCCTGGAACCCGATCCCAGTGCCACCTACAAAATCCAATTGTGAATCGATTATACACAAAATATTTCATCAAATATTGTCCAATCGTTTAGGGGCCATTCAAAATTACGTCGCACCTTAAGAGGGGAGTGGGGGTCGACAAACTGTGACAAGGGGTGGGATGCGTCCTAAATTTCGTGACGTTACATTTCATGCTTTAAAACACGAAATTTGAACTAATAACGAAAAACTTCTAAATATTTCCAACTCAATCTGTATGAGCATAGTGATATAAATCTAATACACAAAATTGTTGTGTCGCGGTGTTTATTACCAAACTCCTCCGAAACGGCTGAACCGATTTCTATGATATTTTGTGTGCATATCGGATAGGTCTGAGAATTGGTCAACATTGATTTTTCATACCCCTAAATGATAAGGGTGAACCACCCCTAAATATTTTTTTTTATAAAATTTCTTATTTATACTTTGATTTAGCTATGAAAAATACATACAATCCTAAATTTTCATCCTTCTACCACCAACCCCTATTTTTTAATAGCGATATAAGTACTTTAATAATTTTCTACTCTATTTGTTCAAGTTGATTCGAGTTTAGATTACAATTGGTCCCGGTAGATGACGGTGTAATCGGGTTTTAGATTTTTATTTTTTAAAGGCGGGACAACGTCTGCCGGATACAGCTAGTAATTTAATAATTGCAAAATATGTGAATGTTACACTCGGGAGGGAGGAGTCTCAAGAATGTGACCAGCTGTGACAAGGGTGGGGGACGTAATTTGTGGATGGGCCCTTAGGAGGAGTCCAATGACATAAAGACGAACAGATGAATTATATAGCAGATTACCTTTGTTAATATAGGAAAACTGGGTACCAAAACGTACCCTAGAATCTTGACGTCCTTCCTGAGCAGCTGAGCAGTATTTAGGGAAGAGACGTCACTCCTAGCCGCCACCAAACTATCCAACTTCCGTTTCCTATGAAACAGGCGTACAGAGTCAATGAACGTGGGACGCCGCGTTCGGCGTCGAAATGACATTATTACTATATTTTACACACTACATGCAAATTTTGCCAGGTGGTAGGGCACTTGCCCGACTGGATGGCTACCGCCTCTGGTCTAAAGTATGTCGTCATAACAACCTTGAGTTGTGTTCCGGCATTAGTGAGCAGGTTCCAGTCTCCCTTAAGAGAGCAGCAGCGCCTTTATAGCACCTTTCGTGATGCAAATGTCCATAGGTGATGGTAACCGCTTTCCATCAAGTGGGCCGTCTGCCTGTCTGCTGAACTCCTGCAATAAAAAAAAGAAAAAAAAAGTCATTAATTTTAACACTGGCAATTGGCGTGAGGAACTTCTGATTGACTCATATTATGGAGAGTAAAGGTATGGAGAACCATCTCTGTATATGAAGAAGTGTCCATCGAAATGCATTAAATTAGGGTGGCGCGGCGCCACTTTAGCAACAGGGTGAATTTTAAAGAAAGCGCTAAAAGTTATGACAGTACTATTATAGTGTTTTAGTTTTATAATATTAAATATTACAAAATCACTAAGCGTATTATTCAAAATTCACGAAATAAAATCACTGTTCACGTTTTCACATAACAACTCTGAAGTTATATTTTGTAAATTACTTTGCACTACGTAAATAGTTGACGTTTTATAACAGGGTCCTGTCACCAACTATACTCTAGTCGCCAAAGATATTGATTTTTTTAACTCGGCATACTTCGATTCATCTACAACAGCTACATTCATACCATACCCTGTGTCTACATCAGCGCTATTGTAAACGGTTTTTGAACTGTTATTTACGGCTTACAACTGGACACTTCTTCAACTATTTTCCTATATGAGATGATTCCCCTTACCTCTACCCTCCATAGGTAATAAGGAGAACCGTCTCATATAACTGGAAAGTTGAAAAAGTGTCCAGCTGTAAACAGTGAATAATAGTTCAAAAACCCTCCGAAATGGCGCTAGCGTAGGCAATTGGTGTGGTATGTATGTAGCAGTTGGCAACGGATTGAAGTACGCGGAGTTAGAAAATTTAATATTTTAGCTCATTACAGTTACACCTTACAACTTTACCGGGGTGTTTGGGGCGAGTGCCTTCGCGAAGCGAAGGCGCTCGAGCCCGGGGGGGCAACTTGCTCGAGGGAGCTCCCTAAGGAGTTTTACCTCGGCTGGACTGTTGCCATGAATGGGGAATGAATTTAATGATGCCCACCATAGGGCGACACAAAATACTAATTGAGAACGGGCGACGAGTAATATAAAGCCCGAAGGGAAGGATCACGGCGGGCCGGGATCGGTGGTTTGCGGTGGCCTACGCTATCTTACTGCCGTTTCGCAACGTGTTATGGCTGGGAGAGAAGAAACGGCGAAAGAAACTTCCCAGCAACACGCCTAGTCTATCCTGTGGGGTGAGCTATGTCTCCTAGCGTCCCTCGCGGGGACGTGGAGAGATCTTGATTGGCGGCGTCTGAGACGCCGCCGTCTGTGTCTGTCTGTCGGTGCCTGCCAGCCTACTGTTCTAACCGTGGGCGGACTGATCCGGGCCAGCCGTTTCGTAATAACGTCGACTCTGTCCGTCAGGACGTTACGCGGTCGTCGCACAAGAGCCTTTCGACGAGGCTTATAATCGGACGCGGACACGACGAGCGGATTTCGATGGTGCGGCGCGAGATCGAAATACTTACGCGAGAGCGACGTAATGTAGTTTTTGATGGAGGGAAGCTCCAGATCGCGGTGGAGGTCGACGTTACGCATATAGAGGGGAGCACCGACGGCTCTGCGCATGAATTTATTCTGCACGATTTGCAGTTTATCTAAAAGGGCAGGCTTGACATGGCCGAATACCACACTCGCGTATGTCATGATCGGGAGGATGCATGTTTTATACAGAGTAAGCTTGTGTCTGAGGGACATTTTGCTTCGTTTGTCTATCATGGGTGCTAAACGACCCATCACAAATCGCGCTCTATTTCGGACTATAGTGATATGCTCGTTGAAGCGCAAGTTCCGATCTAGGGTGACACCAAGATATTTGGTGTACTTTGCCCAGGGGATTTGTTGGTCATAGAGCGAAATGGTTTTTAGGCGAAGGCTAGCGCGTTTGGGGGAGCGAAGCGTGCCCGGGGAAAAGAACATTGCTGCGCTTTTCTCCGGGTTTACCTCTATCCTCCATTTGCGAAACCATTCGCCTAGCTCTGTGACAGCTGCCTGCAGCCGGACGCAAGCCATTTGTCGGTTTTTATCTGATGTATAGAGTGCGGTGTCATCCGCAAAGAGGGCCAACTCCACATCTGGAGTTTTTGGGATGTCGCTGGTGTACAGCGTGAAGAGTAGTGGCGACAGAGCCGAGCCCTGTGGTACACCGGCTGTGAGTGGGTGAGGGGACGAGCGCGTTCCCTCCACTCGAAAACGGAAGCTACGACCTAGGAGGAAGTCTCGCAAGATGAGCACGAGTCTGTCTGGCATACCGAACTGGTACAGCTTGTAAATCAAGCCGTTGTGCCAGACCTTGTCGAAGGCTTTTGCTACGTCTAGAAACAGTGCGGCTGTTCCTATAGGGCGGGGGCGATGGGCAAAGTGAGATAATATGTGCTCCGTGATGCGGTGCACCTGTTGGACGCATGAGTGTCTGGCACGGAAGCCAAATTGCTCATCGGGTATTAGATGTTTGCTGAAGGCAAAATCTCTAAGTCGAGAGAGGATGACCCTCTCGTAAAGCTTGCTGAGTGCGCTCAGTAGGCTGATTGGACGGTAGCTAGACGGTTTATTAGCCGGTTTTCCCGGCTTGTGAATACCGATGACATCTGCTTCCTTCCAGATCGCGGGAAAGGAGCAGTTTGTTATGGCGGCATTGAAGATGCTCACTAGAATTATAATTATCGGTGTTGTCGGCTCTTTCTAGCGCGGGTATGACAGTAAGGGTGTCTGATTTGAGAGCTCTAGCCAGCTTCCAGTACGCCTGGTGAGTTGGTTCGATATCCCTCAACGTTCTGTCCCAACGTTGTTCCCTGACTTCCCGGATACGTAGTTTGACCTCGCGCTCTAGTTCGCGGAGTCGGACTCTGTTATCCTCGGTAGGATATCTGTCGTGAGCTCTGGAGGTGGCTCTCTTTTCCCTCAGCAGTACCCTCACCTCGTCCGGCAGGCATAAGTGGCGGTCATCCTCCACTGGCACCTGCCTGGACGAGTTCCGCACTGCGGATTGAAGGTGGCTGGTGAGGGCCTCGATTGCCGTCTCCGTGTCTTGGCGGGAGTAACATGTCTTGGCGGGATGTGTATCGTGGCCTTCCACGACTTCTGCATCCATCCACTGTTGCATTGTATATCTGTTTAGTCATTCTTTCATCATGCATTCTTTCCACATGCCCGAACCACCGGAGCATTCCTTTCCTTACCTTCGCCCCGACACTCTTTCAGACCAACTCTCTTTCTTACTTCGGTATTACGAACGCGGTCCGCGAGCGTCACTCCGCAGATTTTGCGCAGTGCTCGCATCTCGACCGCGTTTACTCTACTTTCATGCTCTCTCTTCCATACCCAACTCTCGCTTCCATACGTAAGCGTAGGTACTAGCACCGCGTTGTGTATGGCAAGCTGGGCCTATTATATAATGCTGTATACTCTACTCTAGTAATTGTTGGCGCTTCCTTTAAAATTCACCCTGATGCTAAAGTGGAGCCACCCTAATTTAATGCATTTCGATGAACACTTCTTCATATACCGAGACGGTTCTCCTTACATCTACCCTCCATACATTTTCAACAAACATTAAAAATAGCAACAGTAGTAATAAATATAGCAACACTAAAGAAAACCTGGTAACACAAAAAATTACTGGTTACCTTTCGCTCTCGCAATCCTTATATTTTAAGAGACTTTCTAAGTACAGTATTACTTCTTCATCGCGAGGAGTTGCCTTGTTGACTTCTTTCGAAAAGTTGACTGTATCCAAAATTATAGTGGCTGAAAATTTCAAAAATCCTTCCAAAAAATTATAATAAATAATCGGCAGACAGACACAGACACACATTGTCTATCCTCAAGATAAACAAGTTATGCTTGTTTTATGGGTCATCTACAATACAACGGACCACTCTGGGGCAGATCCCAGACGTCCAGACCTTCCCAATATCTCGATACAAATATTATAAACGCGAAAGTTTGTAAGAATGGGTGTATGGATGTATGTTTGTTTCTCTTTCACGCAAAAACTACTGAATGGATTTTGATGAAACTACAATAATATACCTTATACATCAGAATAACACATAGGCTATAATTTATAAAGATGTAGTGTGAATTATCCAGAATATAACGATTATCCATCATCACGCGGGTGAAACCGTGGGCACAGCTAGTAGTAAATAACGGAAATAAAACTAAGTTTTAACGGTTTTAAGCGCGCTAATTTATTTAATTTTTATTATTCCGACGTTTCGGCCACTGAGTATTATTAAAGTTTTAACTAACAATACTCATTGACACTTGACATCTCGGTCTTCAGTGATCACGGCTACCGAAACGTCGGGAAAACCAAAATCAAATAAAATTACCGCGCTTAAAACCGTTAAAACGTAGTTTTATTAAGTAAAAGAATTTTTAAAATCGGTTTAGTAGATCCAGAGATTACCCCCTACAGCGTCACAAACTTTACCACTTTATAATATTAGTATAGATAAGTTAAACAAATAGATTAAATTGACGTGTAACATTGTTATGAATAAAATATTTCAGATTTGTTACATTTTGATTTTGAATATATAATTTAACAAACTTACCATGTAATAAATCAGCACATGTCATAAACTCCTTGAAGAAATCACCCTCTTTAGCAACCAGTGCGCTTAGATCCCTCACTCTCTGCGCCACTAGAGTGCAGCACGATCTTTTTATCATAAACAAAAATTTTAATTTAATACTTTTTATTTTTCTTCTGTCAGTCATTAAACATAAAATAGTTCTGTTTTAATTTAAATATATAGTGTAAAAACACTATTATAATTTATATAAGATACTAGCTGTCGTGGCAGACGTTGTCCTGCCCTGAAAAAATAAAAATCTAGGCCCCGATTCTAGTGCGGCCTACCGGTTCCAATTGTGAATTTAAACCATCCGGGGACCCACTTAAACACACAAAAACAAAATCATTAAAATTGGCTCAGGAGATTAGGAGGATCCCAGAACCCGATCCCAGCGCCACCTGCCGGTTCCAATTGTAAATCTAAACCATCCGGGGACGCACCCAAACACACACAAAAAGTTTAATCAAAATCGGTAAAGTCATTCTCAAGTTATGTGCGTACATACATTTCTATGTTTCATTTTTATATATATTTATTATTATTATTATTTTAAAAAAAGCATGCTTGCATGTATGCGTGCAGTGAGTGCGTTATGTGAGTGAGTGAGTGAGTGAGTGAGTGAATAAATGAGTGCACGAGTGAGTGTGTGTGTGTATGGTTGATTTGAGAAGTTGACCTTTAGTGTACTTAACTCCAGTATAAATAACTAGCTTCCGCCCTCGACTTCGTCCGCGTGGTACAGTAAAGAAAAAAAGCAAGTTAACAAAACTATGCTTTAACGGTTTTAAGCACGGTAATTTATTTGATTTTGGTTATTCCGACATTTAAAAAAAAAGTAAGTTAAATAAACCCCCCGATTTTGAAACATTCTTCATTGGTGCTCCGCTCCTATTGATCTTAGCATGATGATATATAGCCTGTAGCCTTCCTCGATAAATGTGCTATCTAACACTGAAAGAATTTTTCAAATCAGACCAGTAGTTCTTGAGATTAGCCCGTTCAAGCAAACAAACAAACAAACTCTTCAGCATTATATATTAGTATAGATAAGAAATAACTCACCCAACCAACTCAATGGTACGCCTACAGTCAGGGCTGTAATTCCAATCCTTGGAATCCAAAGGTCTGTGGTCTATTACCTCTGTCACATGCGGCGCCATATAACTATCATTTTTGGACAAGACATGATGGTCCACCAGAATTATGCTGGTCTTCTTCGATTTTATTATTAAAGGTTTTAAGTCTTGGTCATCACTGAAACACATAGTCCATACTAAAAGTTAGACGAGACTTTTTGGTATCAATAGCTATTTTGGAAAATATCATGTATCAAAATCCCAAGGAATGGAAAGTGTCCAGTACAAATAGTATATATATAATTTTATAAATATATATAATATTTGTTGGCAGCACCAACATAAGATAATATTATTTTTAAACTTGCAACACTCATTGTTCTTTGTTTCCTCTTCCATTTTGGTTGGGAGTTTTTGGCGGGAACTGAAAGTAGATGTGCTGTGCAGTTTTTTTTTTTCTAGAAATGTGTAAAATTACTCTAAAATGAACAATAGTTGTAGGATATTGATAGTTTTTGAGTAGTATTTATGTGTTTTGTGAGGAATACGAACTGTATAGTTAAATGTGGCTTTTTGAGTTGTCACAAGAACTCCGTTGAATGGCACTAGTTGATTACCTACAGTTCAGCTGTGCTACACATAGGCTTAAGAAAATGAAGAAACTATATTGTAAACTAAGATCTGGCTTAAAGGCCTCGGTGCCAAGCCATAAACCGAAATAAATAAAATAATAATAATTCCATTTTGGTTGTGGCCGAGTGTACACATATTTTCATTTCAAAGTGATTTATTAATAGTTTCCACCACTAACAGTGTTTGACTGTCACCACCCCACCCCACTTTCTACACCCCATCCTTTCCATTCCATTCCATCTGCCTGATCCCTCTATCCCATACCTTTCTCGCATTTTTTATCCTGGGTCGTAATATCTCCGATCGGAAACTGTTTCATAAGTATGAGAGGTATAGTACAGACATGTGGCCCTTTTGTTATTTTTGGTTATGAGCCGAAATTCGTTTTATTTTCGGTTTATATACCGAATATTCAGTGCAAAGAAAAATGTAAAATACTTACATGCACCATTTTGAATTAAATTAATAGAAACCATATCTATCATCACCATGAAATAAAATTAGGTCTTTATATACTCATGGTCATTTATTTTAAATAGGAACATGTAAACCTTAACTTGCAAAGTGATAAAAAACATGGAAATAAATTAGTTCTTAATTGAAGAGTCCTATAAATTTTAACCTAATTAAAGAGACATCAAATTAAAGTAAAATTAAATAAACTTAGTATTCTTTATCCGTGCAGGAACGGAGAAAGAATACAATTTCCTGCGGCCGGGCGGCCTGTCGTAAGAGGCGACAAAACAACCCACAGCCAGGTGGTAGGGCATTTGCCCGACTGGATGGCTACCACCCCTGGTCTAAAGTATGTCGCCATAACAACCTTCGAGTTGTGTTCCGGCATTAGTGACCAGGTTCCAGTTTCCCTTAAGAAAGCAGCAGCGCATTTGTAGCAATTGCAAATGTCCATGACAGTATGAAAAATATAGGCAGATTTTTATATATATTGTAGATTACGATCTAAATATGTCAAAAATAAATTGTTTTAATTAAAATAATAAATATTAATTTATATTTTTGAGAAATAAAATCGTTACATTGCAGCCATTAGTCACGTGACAATGAACGCCAATCAGAGCGCGTGACGTCATAGTGTGCAAAACACAACAAGTTGATAATGAATTCTCAGTGAAAATTCATCGTTTTCCAGTAATAATAGTATTTCCATTGTTATACTGTAACCAACAACAACCAGTTATAATAGTATTTCCATTGTTATACACTGTGTTCATACCACTACAACAACCAGTTATAATAAATGCAAATACCAGTAGGTAATTTGCCAAAAATCGACGTTGTTATGCTGAGTGCCTTTTTCGCAACTAACACCAATTTGTGCTCTTAAAACTTCTGTGTAAGTATATAACATCACAAACTACTATGGATACTACGTATTGTAACATTAAACAATAGCACTTAGTGTTAAAATTGTGATTAAGATATGGCAAAGTATTATTTTTTAATAATTATTTTTGAGGTTATGATAATTTTAATATTCGTAAATGTTGATGCTAATGGTGAAATTTCTTTTGTAGATCATCGCGAGTATGTTATGGAGATGACGCCATAAGTTATGTGCATTTGAAACGTGATTGCAAACTCCTGTATTGTAAAGTGTAAAATATACCCAGATCATAAAGTGCTATCGAAATTATCGTCATCGCAGGAGTGAAGAACCAGTATGCACTTCTGCGGACTGTTATTGGAAAAAATCGAAGCTGTCACAACTGTGAACCAGTTTAAAATATGTAGTAGTAACCCTAGTTTACCATCAAATTCAAATGTACTTATAAGTTTTTAGAAGAAGGACGAAAAATGAAACTTGAGGATTGTGCATTATTTAAATATCAACATAATTCTGTTCTCAGTGATACAGCCAGCACTTTAATGTATCAACTTGTTTTAAAATATAATGAAAAATGTGAGTCATTTTTAAGAAATACAGTAATATCAGATGCTGTCATTAAAAAATTTAAGTGGAAACAAGGGAGTAATTTAAAAGCAGTCTTTGGCATGAATTAAGATATGGATGGATAACAGCATCACAGGCTTTTGAAGTAAGTAGATGCAAGACCCAAAGTCAGAGAAAATTTGGAGCTGAAACTTCATAAAAAAAATTAAGAAATGTGGTCTCATATTAAGTCAACAATATCCAATGACTGCTGGTTCACCGGATGGTACACATGAAAATTGCATAGTAGAAATTAAGTGTCTCTACAGTACAAACCATATTCAAACTATATTAAAGATGGGAAGCCTACAAACAAATATACTCAATTACAAATATGAATATATTTGACTGCTGTGGAAACATGTATATTTTGTGTAACGGATCTAGATTTTTCTAATAGTAAAAAATTTAAACTTTCTGTGTAGCAATCAGTTATGAATATGTTAGTGATCTTATTACTCACAACTTGTTACCATTTTGGAAATGCCATGTGTATCCATTACTTTATCAAAACATATAAAGTAACCACTAGGTAGGTTCTGATCTCATCATTTTATAATAAAATAAAACACAAAATAATTTTGGAGTTTCATTTAATGAGGCAATCTTATAAATTAACTAAACTACCATGCTCTAGGGCTAGGGTAACTAGGTTAGTTCATGACTACTTAAGGCCGGTTCCTATATCTTACTATTCACTCACCCAACCATCAGTTGAATTTTGACATTATTTGTATGAAGCTTATGTCAAATTTTAAGCGATGGTAAGGTAAATGAACTCTATAAGATATAGGAACCAGCCATTAGTGGATTTATCATCTATAAAGTAAAATTGTTCATGGAAAGGATATTTATTTACATATTTTTTATTTGCATGAAAGATTTGATCTGGATGTGTTGAGTGGAATGGTGACAGTGAGGACTCTGTGTGAGTAACGGATGAAGTATATAAAGACAGTGTCACAGTGACTTCTTCCTTTATTAATTTCTTTGAAACTGCTTATACTGGATCCAGAAGGCCTTAATGATTTCATAGAATATTTCACTTAAAATGGAAATGAAGAAACTGATTTTTGTGAAGACTACTAGTGATCCTGCCTGGTCCACAGTCTGGCTTAGCTTAATACTGGATTGAGTAGCTTTACTTCTATATTTATGTGTCATCAGTACTTAAAGATTTATTTGCTGTTTTAAGACCTTGTAAACCTTCTTCCTGGGGTAAAACTGAAAATAAATTGACAATATTATTATTAGATTGTTTCAAGAAAATTAATATTGGATCTACTCACTATTAATGTAAGAACCTGTGGTTCTGTTGGAAGTATTTTCAAGAATTAAACTAGCACCACTGGTAATACAGTACTACTTTAAACTGATTTATTTACACACTTTCTTAATAGCATCATCTTTTGTTCTTTATTGTTATATATGGTCGATTTAGACTGCTACAAGTTCACTTTCTTCTATCTGGCTTACAATCAAATTCACTAGGTAAACAGCTTGGTTTCAAACGTAAGTGTGATATAGATCCCATTATTTGATATTATACGTAATTTTCCATATCATTTAGTAACGTAGAATTATAAATAGGGCTGATAAACACTTACATCAAAATGATCTTCACAAAAATGTGGCCACTTTCTCCTTATTTGTTTACCCGTTAGACATGTAAAAAAACAGTTTCTATGGTGTTTTTATCGTTGTACTGATACATCGCGGCACTATATAGTGCTTGTAATAATTAGTATTCATTTTTTATGATGTATTTTTTAAACTTTTGATAACACTTCAACCAAACAGATGTTTGTTTTGCACACCGTGACGTCATGCGAGACGCCATGACAGCTTGACGCGTTTTCGTTACGAAATGTCAAAATATTTATAAAATTCCTAAATAAAATATGTTAATGTTGTTTTTTTACTGAAATATTAATATTTTGGCTAAAATAGACCATAAGGCACAATATAAACCTGATTCTCAAAAAGTGTCAACTGCCTTAGCCTTTGTGGTTATTTTTATGGGCCTCATATCTATACCACAGCCAATGATTTGGTCATTTAAGATCATGTATGGCAACATTCAATGATTTGCTTTCTTTAATTTCATTGACTTGACTTGACTTTTGTTGATTTTGGCTCCAACGCCTTTGGCATTGATTTCGCCAATGTCGCCGTAGATGCGAAAAATATACGGAAAATGACAGATGAACTAATGTAGCAAATTAAGCTCTATAAAATAATTTTTGACCGGTACATTGTATAGTAAGGTTTTCTGTATACCTGTAAACAGAACAAAACACATATAGGTTAGACTAACCACACTACATAAATTATAAATAGATAATTATATAATAAATAAATTATAGATAAATGTTATTAACCGATATAAATTTACATAAATTATATATATGGTTTTTGTCAGCCAGGGTGAGAAGGAAGTTCAAATTGATAGGGCGAGGAAGCTTTTTATGTAAAACGTCATAAAAGGGAGTAATAATTTTTGAGAAACAGGTTTATATTGTGCCTTATGGTCTATTTTAGCCAAAATATTAATATTTCAGTAAAAAAACAACATGAACATATTTTATTTAGGAATTTTATAAATATTTTGACATTTCGTAACGAAAACGCGTCAAGCTGTCATGGCGTCTCGCATGACGTCACGGTGTGCAAAACAAACATCTGTTTGGTTGAAGTGTTATCAAAAGTTTAAAAAATACATAATAATAAATGAATACTAATTATTACAAACACTGTATAGTACCGCAGTGTATCAGTACAACGATAAAAACACCACAGAAACTGTTTTTTTACGTGTCTAAGGGGTAAACAAATGAGGAGAAAGTGGCCACATTTTTGTGAAGATCATTTTGATGTAAGTGTTTATCAGCCCTATTTATAATTCTACGTTACCAAATGATATGGAAAATTACGTATAATATCAAATAATGGGATCTGTATCACACTTACGTTTGAAACCAAGCTGTTTACCTAGTAAATTTGATTGTAAGACAGATAGAAGAAAGCGAACTTGTAGCAGTCTAAATCGAGCATATATAACAATAAAGAACAAAAGATGATGCTATTAAGAAAGTGTGTAAATAAATCAGTTGAAAGTACTACTATATTAGCCAGTACCAGTGGTGCTAGTTTAATTCTTGAAAATACTTCTAACACAACCACAGGTTCTTACATTAATAGTGAGTAGCTCCAATATTAATTTTCTTGAAACAATCTAATAATAATATTGTCAATTTATTTTCAGTTTTACCCCAGGAAGAAGGTTTACAAGGTCTTAGAACAGCAAATAAATCTGTTTAAGTACTGATGACACATAAATATAGAAGTAAAGCTACTCAATCCAGTATTAAGCTAAGCCAGACTGTGGACCAGGCAGGATCACTAGTAGTCTTCACAAAAATCAGTTTCATTTCCATTTTAAGTGAAATCATTAAGGCCATCTGGATCCAGTATAAGCAGTTTCAAAGAAATTAATAATGGAAGAAGTCACTGTGACACTCTGTCTTTATATACTTCATCCGCTACTCACACAGAGTCCTCACTATCACCATTCCGCTCAACACATCCAGATCAAATCTTTCATACAAATAAAAAATATGTAAATAAATATCTTTTCCATGAACAATTTTACTTCATAGATGATAAGTCCACTAATGGCTGGTTCATATATCTTATAGAGTTCCTTTACCTTACCATCGCTTAAAATTTGACATAAGCTTCATACAAATAATGTCAAGATTCAACTGATGGTTGCGTGAGTGAATAGTAAGATATAGGAACCGGCCTTAAGTAGTCATGAACTAACCTAGTTACCCTAGTCCTAGAGCATGGTAGTTTAGTTAATTTATAAGATTGCCTCATTAAATAAAACTCCAAAATCATTTTGTGTTTTATTTTATTATAAAATGATGAGATCAGAACCTACCTAGTGGTTACTTTATATGCTTTGATAAAGTAATGGATACACATGGCATTTCCAAAATGGTAACAAACTGTTACCATTTAAGATCATTAACATATTCATAACTGATTGCTATACAGAAAGTTTAAATTTTTTACTATTAGAAAAATTTGGATCCTCTATACAAAATATACATGTTTCCACAGCAGTCAAATATATTTATATTTGTAATTGAGCATATTTGTTTGTAGGCTTCCCATCTTTAATATAATTTGAATATGGTTTGTACTGTAGAGACACTTAATTTCTACTATGCAATTTTCACATGTACCATCCGGTGAACCAGCAGTCATTGGATATTGTTGACTTAATATGAGACCACATTTCTTAATTTTTTTAATGAAGTTTCAGCTCCAAATTTTCTCTGACTGTGGGTCTTGCATCTACTTACTTCAAAAGCCTGTGATGCTGGTATCCATCCATATCTTAATTCATGCCAAAGACTGCTTTTAAATTGCTCTCTTGTTTCCACTTAAATTTTTTAATGACAGCATCTGATATTACTGCATTTCTTAAAAATGACTCACATTTTTCATTATATTTTAAAACAAGTTGATACATTAAAGAGCTGGCTGTATCACTGAGAACAGAATTATGTTGATATTTAAATAATGCACAATCCTCAAGTTTCGTTTATTGTGCTTCTTTTAAAAACTTATGAGTACATTTGAATTTGATGGTAAACTAGGGTTACTACTACATATTTTAAACTAGTTCACAGTTATGATAGCTTCGATTTTTTCCAATAACTAAGGTTCTTCACTCCTGCGATGACGATAATTTCGATAGCACTTTATGATCTGGGTATATTTTACACTTTACAATACAGAAGTTTGCAATCACGTTTCAAATGCACATAACTTATGGCGTCATCTCCATAACATACTTGCGATGATCTACAAAAGAAATTTCACCATTAGCATCAACATTTACGAATATTAAAATTATCATAACCTCAAAAATAATTATTAAAAAATAATACTTTGCCATATCTTAATCACAATTTTAACACTAGGTGCTATTGTTTAATGTTATAATACGTAGTATCCATAGTAGTTTGTGATGTTATATACTTACACAGAAGTTTTAAGACCACAAATTGGTGTTAGTTGCGAAAAAGGCACCCAGCATAATAACATCGATTTTTGGCAAATTACTGGTTTTTACTTTTATAAATCTTGCGATTATTATAACTTGTAGTTGTAGTCGTATGAACACAGTGTATAACAATGGAAATACTATTATTTTATAGCAAAATTACTGGAAAACGATGAATTTTCACTGAGAATTCATTAACAACTTGTTGTGTTTTGCACACTATGACGTCACGCGCTCTGATTGGCGTTCATTGTCACGTGACTAATGGCTGCAATGTAACAATTTTATTTCTCAAAAATATAAATTAATATTTATTATTTTAATTAAAACAATTTATTTTTGACATGTTTAGATCGTAATCTACGATATATATAAAAATCTGCCTATATTTTTCATACTGTCAACTACCGAATCATGAAAGGGGAGTTTACTTATATCTTGAAGACAACTCAGACAATCAGTGGCAATAATAGATTTACTTATGCCATGTGATTCAATGTAAAGGATAGCTTCCAAAAGAGCGATTAATTCACCTGTATATGTAGAACTGGACATGGGAATTTTAAAATTTAGGATGATTTTGAATTTAGGGATCAACACTGCTGCACCGACAGGTCCATTCTGCGTTAATTTTGATGCATCAGTGAAGAATTGGAGATGATCTGCCCAACGATTTTGGATGGCATTGCAGAAAAGTCGGTTAGCACCGGGGGAGTTTTTGAAAATGCCTAGGTCCAAAATCACATCGGGACTAAAAAGAAGGCTGTTAAAATTAGTTTCAAATAAGGGAAGTTTGTAGTTCTGATAAATACCACAAGGTAAGCTAAGAATTTTTTTATAGGAATTAATAAGGAGGGGTAGGGTTTTATGGGACCAGTAAGTAGAAGATGAACTAAGCTGGTAAAGCTGTTCAAGGACTCCTAGAAGTGGGTGATCGGAGAGCTCAATCACTTTACAGAGAAATCTGTCCGACAGAAACTGTCTACGCAGGGCAAGAGGAGGATCAGAACACTCTACCTGAAGGGCGTTTGTGGGAGAAGATTTCATAGCGCCCGTGATAATTTTCAGACATTTAGCTTGAACTACATCTAGCTTAGAGAGGCTGGCTTTGTTACAAGGCTCTAATAAAAAGCTACCATAATCGAAATGACTTCTTATAATAGCATTATATAGGAGTTTTTGGCAATAAGGATGGGAACCCCACCTGACACCAGACAATGCTCTAATAATATTTATGTTTTTCTCTGTCTTTTGACAGATATAATTTAAATGAGGGGTGCCTGATAATTTTTGATCAAGGAAGACGCCTAAAAATTTTACATTTTCGGAAATTCTAATAGGTTGATTGGAAACATGGATGTTAAGGACAGGGACTACTCTCTTGCGGGAAAAAATAACTGCCGAACTTTTTGTTGCGGACAGGGACAGGCCGTGCTCTGATAGCCATGAATTTAAATAAAATAATGCTGAGTTTATGCGATTAGTTGCATCAATAAAGGAGTCAGAAGTGGCATACAATGCTATGTCGTCGGCATATTGGAGAATTTTGCAAAGGCAATTAACAGTGGAGTCCAGGTCAGCCGTGTATAAGTTATAGAGAAGGGGACTGAGGACTGAGCCTTGTGGTAAGCCTTTCCAAACAAGGCGAGGCGCAAGAGTTTCTCCCTGAAATCCAACGGAGATTGTTCTCTCCATTAACATATTGTAGATTATGTTAACGAGCTTCGTGGGAATACTCAGCTGGAGTAATTTTTCCCTGAGTAATTTAAGGTCGACACTGTCGTATGCTGCGGTCACGTCTAAGAAGACTCCAACGACATGTTCATTTCGGGAGAACGCTAGGCGAATATCAGATATTAGAAGGCTGAGGCTGTCCATGGTTCCTACACCTCTTCTAAATCCAAATTGAGACTTGGAGAGTAGGCCTCTATTTTCAACAAACCATTCTAAGCTATTTTTAATTAGATGCTCCATGACTTTAGAAAGGACTGAGGAGAGGGCAATTGGTCTGTATGAACCGGGATCTGATGGGTCCTTACCTGATTTTCGAATAGGGATTATAGTTTGGTGTTTCCAAGCATCAGGAACACGACCAGAGAGAAAGATGTGATTTAAGAGTGATAGGAGGAAAGCTTTGGAAGATTGGGAGGATTTAATGATGAAAGAATAAGGGATATCATCTGCCCCAGGCGCAGAGTCATGAAGTTTATCTAGGGCACAGAGGAGTTCTTCGTGGGAAAATAAAGAGTTTAGAGGGTCAGAATTAGCCTCAGAAGAAGGATAAATAGGTAAGTAAGGGTTAGGAGGAACAAACGGAGGAGAAAGTTTCGAAATAAAAACCGGGAGCCATGACAAAGGGTCATTTGTGTTAATGTTATTGTCTACTTGCGATTTACGGAAGGCTTTTAATTTGTTCCAAACAATAGAAGCAGGAGTTCTGAGAGATAGGGATTCGCAAAAGTTGTGCCAACCTTTACGCTTCTTTTGTCTCAAAAGCCTTTTACAAGAGGCAGAAACTTTTTGAAACTCTAGGTAATTTTCCAGTGAAAGGACTCTCGAAAATTTTCGTTCTGCTTCCTTTCGTTTCTTAACAGACAAAGAGCACTCTGCATCCCACCAAGCTGGGGAAGAAATTTTGTTTATGGCAGAGTTTTTCTTGGGAATAGATTCCTCTGCTGCAGATAACAAAGAAGATGTGTACTCAAGGTACAAGGAAAGAAAATTTGATTCAGAGGGGTGAGGTAAAGACTCTAACTTATTTTGAATTATATTTGAAAACTTTTGCCAATTAGCTTGATTCAGTCTGAACTTTAAAAGAGGAGGGAAATCAACTGGGGGAGGAAAAGAATTGGCAAGAGTAGATATAATTGGGAAATGGTCACTGCCATAGGAGTAGGGAAGAACAGACCAAGAGAGGGAACTGGCAAGTGGTGGAGAGGAAAGGGTAAGATCAGGAACACTTGGGTTTTGGGTAGGGGATACTCTGCGGGTAGGGGATCCATCATTGAGAACACATAAATTCAAATCATCCAATAAATTAAGAAAAGTCGAGGAAGCCTGATCGCAGGATGATGAACCCCACAGAGTGTGGTGGATGTTAAAATCACCGAGTACAATAAGTGGAGGTGGAAGAAGAGATAGGAGAGAAGAAAGTTCCTGAATAAGAGGGTTATTAGGATGTGGAACATACAAAGAGACAAAAGTAATATTTAAAGAACGGATGGCTACAATATTGATGTTACAAGAGTGATCAGGGTAAAGTATACGAGAAAATGTGATATCTCTTCTGACTAGAAGAGCGCAGCCAGCTTTACCATCCTCCCTGTCCTCACGGAAGCATGTAAACCCTGGCACTCTAAAAAGAGAGCCTGGTCTCAACCATGTCTCCGAGAGGGCAAAGAGGGAGGGGTGGAATTGATTAATTAAATGCAACAGTTCATGCTTTTTATTAATGATACTACGGCTATTCCATTGAAGGATGTTGGCCATTTGTTAAATTAGACTTGAGGAGAGAAGTGATAACAGACAAAATAGTTTCTAAGACATTGTTCGGTAAGATGTCTCCAAATTTAGAGAACATATTAAAAAGAGTCATTGATAAGAGCTCTACGAGATTTTCATTTGGGGAAATTGTACCAGTTGAATTATTTCTAAGGGCAGGTCCATTTGGGAGGGAATATGCGGGGGTGGATGTAATACTATCATGAGCTTGTTGGTCAAATAACTTGCCTAGTTCTGGTTTAGGTCGACGTTCGATCATCACTGTTTTTCTATATGATGTTGAAGGTGATGGGGCATGAGGGGTGAGATGCGTTGAGTGAGAGGGGATAGGTTGAGCATGACTATGGGAGGGATTAAGGTTCGATGAGTGAGAGTTCCAATATACAGGTTTATGGGGAAGGGATCTATTAGTAATGTCCACATAAGAAGTGCGGACTCTGGGAAATTGACGGTCGGCTTCCAAATAACTGATATTCTCCTCAGACATAATAATTTTAATATTTCTCTGCCTAGCATGTTCAGGGCATTTGGAGTCATAGGCAGGATGGGGGCCAGAGCAAAATAGACAGGATACTTTATCGTCTGAGACATTGCAAGCCAAACTATCATGAGGACCGGCGCATCTTGCACAACAGGCATCAGATCTACATTGTTCTCTGATATGACCGAATCTACAGCACTTCAAACATTGGATGGTAGGGAGGGTGTATCTATAAACAGGAAGAGAGTAGTGACAACAATAGACATGGGAAGGTAATTTTTGACCTAAAAAGGTAAGGACAATTGTTCCAGTGGGTTCCCAGGTAGTTATTCTGTCCACTCGTTTCTTTTTATTAAGCCTACGAGCTTTGATAATTAGGCATGGATATGGGCGGCATTCCGACCAGGAAACTACATCTTCTAAGGTCCATTCGAGGGGAATTTGACGAATTACACCCATGCGGGTGACTTGGAAGCGGGGGATAGATGCTGATAATTTATTAGAAGCAAGGATAGGATTAGACAATAAAGCATTAGCATCATTGAAAGACTTAAAAATAACAGAAAGTTTGTTTCTACCTAAGTTTTTAATTTCTTCTACACCAGGGACTTTATTATTAAAAATGACCTGAGCTATTTTCAATGCTCGCATGCCAACAGTGGAGGAAGTAGGGTCAGATTCAAGACGCAACACATGAACAACAAATGGGCCTAAGTCCGTCTCGTTATACTTGACATCGGTAGTAGGCTCATAGCCCGGTAGGGTGAAAGAATGTTGAGCTGACACTGAAGCTGGTAGGGCAGGGGCTCTTTTTTCAGGGATCTCTTTTGAAGGAATAATGCGGCGTTTAGCTACAAGTTTCTCAGCAGGTTGACACATAGCCGTTAATTCAGCCATCTGCGTGTCCAGAGAATTCCTCCCCCTATCGGGGGGAACCTTCTCGCCCACTGACTGCGACATTTATAATAAAAATAACTTACCACTAATTACAGGATACTTATTTACCACCACCAACACAAAAAAAGACAACACAAAAAGCAGGGTAACAGAAAAACTTAAAAAATTGAGAACAACTTTCGCAAACACGTGTGGATTCCTAAACGACACCTGTCACTTTTTTCTTTAATTTCATTGGAGCTTTATCTCATTGACATACATTTACAGATGATGGGACGTCTGCCTATTTGCCAGCTTCGGAATAAAACAAACATAACCCTGATAAAAATTACAATTACAAAAAGTTATTCAGAATTTCAAGCATTCAATAAATCTATAATATTAATAATCTGCAAATCTACAAATACAAATAAATACTAAATACAAATCTGCAGAAAGTTCTAGTTTGTACAGTGAATTTAAAAAAGTGAAAAATATCCAGACCTAGAAAGTTTGTGTTGGGTTCTAATCAGTTATGGGAATTGTTTATTATTAATTTAATTTAAAGCTCCCATATTGATCAGTTGTGCTGATGCTTGATTATTGGTTGTTTGTCAATTTTTAGCTAGGAGTTTAGTTTTTCAAAATTTTAAAACATTGATTATTCGGCTCAATTGTAGACAAGATTGCCTAGATCCCTTTCTGAATCAGACGAGCAGACACCTAAAATGCAACTTAGAATTTTTATTTGTCTGTTAAAGCTTCATATGAAAACTACTGAACGGATTTAATTGAAACTTGACAAAGAGCCAGCTTATAACTCAGTTGAACACTTAGAAAACTTTTTATCTTGATAAATTATGTTTTTATAACTTAGTTTCTTATTTCATTAATTTATATGAACCATAATGCATAAAGTATGTGTAGTAACATGATACAGAATACTAGTATTTAAGAAACATCGTACGATCAAAATTTAATTAAGAAGTATTTAATTCAATATCAAAAGCACTTACCGAAATACAAGCATCTCCTTACCAATCCCTTGTTCCTTCAATGCATATACAACTTCAGTCTTCAAATCATAGTCCTGCCTATCCACGTTGAGAATGGGGATAAAGATATCATCCTTGTACACAAAGTCATCTCTATTCGCCTTTGTACACACTATGCATTTGATTTGAGTGTACTGCCAATTTAAATATGCAGCATATGTTAGAGCGCTAACTACCGAGTCTAGATCACAGCTTTCATTACCTATTACGAGCGTCAGCTCTGCATAGTTATTCATTGCCTAGAAAGATTTTCTTTGATTAAAATAATGTTTAATAATTTAAGTAGGTTAGCTTATTTAAATTTATACAATACCAGTTTGTTTAATGTAGTGCTTAAATAATTTTCCATTTTATGAAATTAGTTTATATTTTTATATTTGTATTTGTATATTCTTGTATTTATCACATAAAATAAATATCTACACAATAAAACAAATTTATTCAAATCAAGACAAGAATCACAAACTACTATGCATACTACGTATACAACACAAACTACTATGGATACTACGTATCACACGGTTCACTCCGAACAATTTTCTTCTAGCTGATCTGCAACAATACTAATTCAATATTGTTTTTTTTTAATTTCCTTTTTTTTTTTAAAAAACATCGATACCAATCAAGAAGCTTACACACAATGGAGATTGCAATGCTAACATTTTTTTGAAGACCAAAAATATGAACTCCATTGACCTTTGTTATGTCTTCCATCTCACTCGCTCTATCGTTCGGGTTACCAAGACATACGGTAAATTTCACCCAAATAATACTTTTTTCGCTTATCTTGCTATATAGTAATAACGAAAAATTAGCAATATATAATATTACTATCGAATAAATTAGTATAATATGGAAGCTGTAGGTTTACTTTTCTGCAAGAAAATTAGATGTCATAATAGAAAGGGCGGTACTGGGTTTTTTTAAGATAAGGAACGTCGGCTTTTAAAGCCAAAGTCAGGAATTCCTTAAATAGTAATAGTAGAGTAGTTTACTCCTTCCAAATAATAAATCACAAGAACATTTCAAATAATCTATTAAAGATTACAATTGTTACAAAATAATTTTCAAATAATAATTATAAGTAGATAAAGTAAATAAATGAGTGAACACTGACTAGAATTCGGGGCTCTCTGCTCCAAGACTCGAGGCACAGTGTCCAATGCATCTGGTACAGGTCGGTAATTATTAAACAAATGCTCAATAATCGATATAAAATTAAAGAACCTGTTATTACTTTTATGTTATCATTTGATAATTTGCACCGACTAACATAAAAGCAAACTAACACACGTGCGCTGTACAAAAGAAATATTTTTATTATTGTTAATCAATTATTTGTTCATACATACATACATATATATATTATCACGCCTATTCCCATGGGGGTAGGCAGATACTATGGATCTCCACTTGCGACGATCCTGACAATCAGCTTTCGCTTTATCTACTTTTATTAAACTCTTCATATACGCACGTTTATTTGAGATGCTTTTTACTTGACCTTTTTTTAACACTTCTATTTGATCATGATGTGTACTTCGTGGTCTACCAACACCAACTCTGCTATTCACAATGCTGTCATACGTTTGCTGATTTTAGATTAGAGAAATTAGATTATCCTTTTTCTTACGCCATCTATAAATTAATTAACATATTCGCGCCGACATATATATAAAAGTAAAAAAATTCGTCAGTTCTAAAAAATTATTATAAAATTTGAAAAGTTTTTATTTTATTTGCAAACAATAGACAGAGATTAGTTCTATGTAATGGAATCTTTTATTAAATAAAAAGGAAATTTTCCTTTGATTCAAAATATTATAACAATATTATTTCACAAAGTTGTCCCCAGCATTCGCCAAAAATTAAAAATCTACTTTGGCAACACTGAAACTAGATACGGCTTCCTGTCAAAAAGTTAGTTTATGAGTTTCGTCTAATTCTATTGTATAACTGAGATTTTATATGATAAATGGTGTGTTTAAGTGATATTCTAGAATGAGTTGTGTAGTTCGTGGTTGCAAAAGTGTTTGGCATCCAACATCAGGCGTGAAATTCCACAAGTAAGTTGAATTAAATTCTTATTGAGTTACATTAACATTTTAGGGAAATTAATACTAAAAGTCTTGCTATTTTATAATAACACATACAGAAATTAACGATACTTTCTTTGCATCAAATCCCACAGCGAATTATTCTACTAATATGCAGTTAAATACCATTTATTGTATTGTTAACTATACATAAACAAGAGGAGTAGGGTGACAAGCTTCTTATTCTTAAAAATTGGTCTAACTTCCTGTTTAAAGTATTTACTGATATGTAGTGCTTGCAGTCTTGGCGTACCTTTTAATCTACATAATGAAGATCCAAGATTTTAATACATTGTAAATTAAACGAGCAAAATGATTGATTACAAACAGTTTATTTTGGACATTTCTACTATATTTCTTTTTATTTCTATTTACAGTTTCCCTAAAGATCCAAACAAGAGGAATGCTTGGTTATCTGTAGTACCATTAAAGGGAAAATTTTATGAATCTACGAAGATTTCTAGTTTTCATTTTAAGAATGCAGACTATAACTAGCAGGCCAAGTTGTCTGCTAAAAGATGCTGTACCATTTTACTCATATCAATTGTGTAAATGTTGCAATGTGGTGGTAAGTGTTGGATAAGAACATTTGTGATCTTTATAGTATATATTATTATGTTCTTATGAAAAATGTATACCTCTATAAATCATTTTTAATTTCAGGATTGTGTTAATGTCCCATCAACTTCATGGACTCAATCACAAACAGCTGTCAATGATAATGTTCCCCTAATGCTATTTCCAAAACAAGATATTGTAAGTGAACAAACTTTTATATTAGCAAATTATCTTATTAGATAGACAGTATTCTGTAAATTACATTTTTATAAGTTTCCACTCATGAAAATAAAAACAATGAAAGTGAAATCTCCATTGGATATTTTTGACTCTAAATTAATTTTCGACAGGATATTGAAAATTAACCACCATACAAACGGCGTGCTTTGAAAGATTTTAATGTTCAAGTAAACTTCAAGACATCACGTGAACAATCTTTAGAGAAGAGTAGAAAAATATTGCAGCAAAAGGTGAAGAGATAAGAGCGAAAAATTAGTGATATGATATCACTCATAAATGTGTCTGGGATTATACATCACAGTCTGAAATTGAAAATATTTTGCGAGGAAACTGCTAATATTTGTGAAAAATTTCAGAAAGTTAGTACAGTAAACAAGAAAAGAAAAATTACACATCAAAGCTTTTGAATTGACTTTGCACTTTTATTCGCCGAAAGCATACAACTTTTAAAAAAATAAGTCTACCTGTTTCTTGATCAGCACTTCTATATAACCTACCTTGTGAACATAGGGTTAACGGTTTTGCAGCGAAGGGTTCCTACCACTAGATGATTACGATTTATGGCCAATATTATATGTTTTATTCATTTAATAAATTTTATTAATTTTCACTATATAAATTCTTTTATTCCATATCCCGCTCAATGCTTCGGCTTCGGTATGTCATTCCTAGACCTTTAGATCAGGGGGTGAGCGTCACATATTCTATCAATTAAATCTATAAATAGCAAAAACTAATTGTAGTTTTATTTACCGAAAATCTCTATCGTTGATTATAATAAATAATTAGAAGTTTTAAAAATTTTAAAGTATTAAATAAATAAGTAATCCTAAAGTTTCGACAATCATGTTTGGTATTGACATTTGGGTAGATATTTTCTAAAGAATATCTATCAGACAGTATGACGAGGTACTGAACAATGTATTCCGTATCCTCGTATAAAAAGTATAGAGGGATGACATGTTTGTTACAAAATTAAATAAAAAAAACCCAACAAAAAAGAAAAGTAAACATTTAAAAAGTCGAAAATAACACCTATATATGCTTTATTTGATGGATGGCACGATAAGGTTTGCTTGTTGAAATGGCTCTATAATGTCAAGGCGGGATACAAAAATTGTATCCGAATTGGTTGACTCGTTCAAGAGATACGGTGCCACAGACGGACAGCGGTCTTATAATTTCTCTTTTTTCGTCGGGGGTTAAAAAATGGCAGCTATCAGGTTTTTTTTAATTGTTAAGCAAAATCAGTCATGGCAAACGTGATACAAAAACGAAAAGTAATTTATTATCCATATTTTAAAAAAAAAAGTATTGTCACCCTAAAGAAAGAGACAAAAGACATAAGTGACGTCATTCAAGGACAAATTATTAGTCTTCAGTTAGGTATTCGGAACGCAATCTCCATTGATCAAAATTCTATTTAATCCGCTGCACCAGTTCATATCACACAATTTCACTGCAATACTTAAAAATATTAATTAAAGCATTACAATTTTATGTTCTTCACATTTAAGGAAGTCGAACGAATACTTGGATTTTATAATGTTAATTATATTTTTTGCTATTAAATTTGTTTCTGGAGTCATTTCCAAGTATTCGTTCGCTTCCTTTACAATATTCCCAAAACTCCTCACAGCATTTTAAGTGGGATTAGTGAGCTTTTAGTAGTTTTTAAAACCATGGAATTCTCTATGCAATATCCATTTATGGGTCGAAGACATTTTCTTTTGGGACAAATATTTTGTACAATTATTGACATATTTTAAACATTTTCTTATCACTCATCCCACTGTGTATGCTTGTGAGTGAGTGTAAATTTAATCTCTCTTTACGATCTTCTGCTTGAATATATTTAGTGTGAACAGGAGGCAAAGTCCTCTTAATAGAAGGTGAAGGTAAAGAGAGATCTTGTGGTTCTAAATTAATCTCTTTGCCATCATCTCCTAAAACTGTTTGTGTTAAATTTTGTAATTTTAAGATTAGCTCTCCTGCAACATCTTCACAATTGTAACTTTCTGAGGGACAGTTATTAAACTTGTGATGAGCAGTGAGCGGAATATTTGCTTAAATGTCTGGCATGTGGGATTAATATTTCTATAACTATAGGCCCTCACTTGTCCGAAAATGTTTTCTATTGGATCCGAATTAAAATATCGAGTGAGAGGGAACCTGACTTACTTTATTTTCTTTATCTGTAAATGGTATTATTTCTAACTTTTTGATGACCGATATCCAAAAAGCTCCATGCTGGCTACTCTGATGGACGGCTGCCCTTAAATGTTTGCTTTTTACATTCCTTAGTGTAGCAGAACCGTTACATGAGTCAAACAAGTCATCCAAAAAATATATTAGTTCAGATGTATTTTTTATAGGTTGCACTAACTTGATACCCATCTGCATAATAATCTGTAAATAATAGAAATTAAATATATTATTAGCTTTATTATATTATAATTTATGATTACTGTTAACAAATGATTTTATATTGTCTTTTCTATAATACGGGGGTTATTATAATAAATTCAAGTTTAAATTTTACATTGAATTTTTAATGTATATAATTATACTAGAATATGCCCGCGATAGGATCGTCGACGCTTGACTTGAAATTCACGCGGGATTCCCGAGACAAAGAACCACAGCATTGAAAAAAGAATGTAAGCTATCGTTTTAGTGAAAATTGTATCGGAATAAGCCAATTTCTGCTCACGAATAGTATCAAATCACTCCCGGGCAAATTTCCACAGGATTCACGAGATGAAAAATATCACACATTTTATTACATAAAATTTGTAATCGATCAGTGAAAAAATTCCATTGGAAATCGATTTGTTACTAATCTGCCCATATCAAATCATTCCCAGAAAAATTCCCGCGGGATTCTAAGAATAGAAAGTAGCGCAGATTTTAAGTCTAAGAATTTGCTGTCGATCAGCGAAAACCACATCTAAATAGGCCCAGTAGTTTTTACGTGAATCCCGAAAAAACAGACATGAAATTAAAAAAAATGCATCGTGTTCTCCATCATTTTCAATTGTTTTTTTTTTAAATAGCTTCGATGTGCAGACACGGCTTGTTTAGAATTTTATAGATAGATTTATACATTAACTCTTTCAAGGTATATAGCACGATTCAATGATTTAAAAAATCTTATTATTAATTTACATGTCTAGTTACAATTAATCTTATTAAATATATTTATTTTATAGTAACAACCCATAAACATTTCACTGCTGGGCTCGGGCCATTTATTGAGGAACGAACAAAATATTCACGACTCTTGTCCAAGGCGGAATGGTGGGTTCGACACATTGGTTATCTTAACATGTAGCTTTCTTCATGATGTTTTCCTACAACGTTAGCAAGTGGTAATTGGAATAATATGCATATTAGAGCAGATAAAAATATTTTATAGTATTCCTGTGTCTAAACCTTAAACTAAAAAATAATTTACATACATACATAACATACATAACTTCACGCCAGTTCTCTTGCGGGGTAGGCACGAACAACAGAGCGCCATTCAGGCTTATTCTTACACCCCTCACTTGCTTCTTTGACATTCATAACTCTTGTGATGCACGCTCGTCTGTTCTTAAGGCTCCTGACATTACTAGTTCTTAAGTTTTTTGAAATGGTGTAAATTAAAGTGTTTTCTATCTATCATATAATAACATTATCAGAGATGTAAAATGATCATCAAATACTAAAGACCATTTCACTTGTTAAGCCAGAAATTAAAAATGCTATTTGTCTGGAATATTAGCATTTCTATTTGACAAAATTAAAATAAATAAATAAAATTATATATATATAAGTATATATAATTTCATATTAGTAGCTGGATAGTCACTACTATTACTTGCCTCAGGCTGTAGAATCTATGATCTGTTGACACCAGGCGAGGCAGAGTGAAATTGTCGTAAAAACCATAACAAAAATAACATTTCTGATTTCAAACATGTGGAATAGACATATTACTACTCCTAAAAGGGTTATGACTAAATTGAGATTTTGCATACTATGCAATTTTAAAGAATTGACTTCACAACCACTGTATGCAAATGTTCCTAAAATTATTCCAACAAAACAGGTATTATTTGTTGACTGAGACACACAGTGTTGCAGCAAGTTTCTTGCTGGTGGCATCCTGAGGAGTATGGCACTGTACGGTGCACCCGTCTGGTCCAATGCACTTCACCGCCACAACAGAACCCTGCTGCAACGGGCGCAGCAGGTTCTGGCCGTGAGGACCATACGGGGGTATCGCACAGTGTCGCGGACGGCGGCCACCCTTCTGGCAGGCGATCCGCCCTGGCATCTCCAGGCGGACGTCCTGACAGTGGTGCGCCGCACCCGGCAGGATGCCCTAGCTAGAGGCCTGACCTTCTGTCAGGTCGAAATCGAGGCGATCAGGAAGCGGGAAACCGTCTCCATGATCGCCGTCTGGTCTCAAGAGCTCGACAACCCTGCGGCCTATGGCGGCTACACGGTGGATGCAATCAGGCCACAGCTGACGGAATGGGTCAACCGCACCAGCGGCACCCTGACTTTCAGGACGACACAGATACTTACCGGACACGGATGTTTCGATAAGTATCTGTGTCGCATTGTGGGCTGCTTGCCTTCCCCGGACTGCCGCCAGTGCGGCGCGCCCGACACGGCGTTACACACGCTTGTCGAGTGCGCCGCATGGGCGCCGCAGCGTTTCGAACTTGAGACGCACGTAGGTCCAGTCGACTCGCTCTGCGACTTGGTCAAGGCCATGCTGCAGAGCAGCGACAATTGGGGGGCTGCGGTTACTTTTTGCGAGACAGTAATGTCACTCAAGGAGGCCGCAGAACGAGACAGGGAGAGAAGTCCTGCAGCGCGTGCCAATGCGTCTTCTCGAGGTCGCCGGCCTTCAGCTGGCACCCGGAGAGGCAGGTACGCACATTACTTCCCTCCCTGAGTTAGGTTCCGTTTACCGCGGGGGGCCTTTAGCTTGCTAGGAAGAGCAAAGGACCTTCTACCCCCGCACAACGAAGTGGGGTGTGTTCTCCCAGGGCACACTCCAGGCACTTTATTGCGCTGGATCGGCTGGGCGTAACTATGTTCTAAATCTCAGCCTTTCCAACACATTCAAAGCGCAGGGTCGTCAGGGAGGAGGGGGTTTTTAGTGGGTATTGGGGTTGCTCGCCCGTGCAGCAACGCTCGGAGTCTTCCACACTATTCTGTGACGTCGATCGCGGACGGAGCGCTGCCAAGAGCATACTATTGCTGCAGTGTTATCGCCCCCGACCGACGCGTGTCGTTCCCCTAGCAACGACCCAGTTTGTGCGTAAATCGGTTAAGCATTTTCCCTCGCCTCAAAACAAAAAAAAAAAAAAAAAAGTTTCTTGCTGGTGTGCTGAAGACCATATGAATTGACAGCTATCTCAAATCTGTCACATCAAGGAAAGAGATGTCATGCTGGTGAGTAAAAGAGAAAGGTATAAAATCATGATGAAATTTGTGAGTTTTATACTATATATATTAAATAGTGGCAAATTATTACATGCATATTACCTTCAAAAAATAATTTATATAATGTTTAACGAAGGTGTCATTTCATCCATGTTATCACTCGACAACATGGAGCTTTTTTATGAACAGCCAGAACGTGTCTGTAAAGGCACGCTTGGCTGTCCATAAAGGGGTGGTGGTGCTGTGATGTATGACAGTGAAAGTTGGGTGTGGCAGAAGAAGCATGATAGTAGGAAACGCAGTTGAAATGAGAGCTTTGAGAAGTATATATGCGGTTAGATTGAATGATATGATAAGAAACAGTATGATAAGGGAACGTTGTGGATTGAAAGAAGATGTAATAACAGAAATTGAAACAGAAACGTTGAGGTGGTATGGACATGTAGAGACAATGGATAAATGTAGACTCACAAAACAGGTGTATGACAGTATTGTGAATGCTGATGAACACACCATGATTCAACGGTATTTTTAGGCATTAACCTAGATCAGAAGCTCCAATGGAGCACTCGTATATCTCTAGTCTTTCAGGTAAACTTAGTTTTGCTGCGTTCGCAGTCAGAAGATTTCGGCAGTTCACTGATGAAGAGCGGTAGATTAGTTTATTTAAGTTACGTGCATAGTATCATGTGCTACGATATTTTACTTTGGGGCAATGCTGTTGATTGCGTGACTATATTTGTTTTACAAAAAAGGGCCATAGGGTCCATTTACAACCTCGGCCTTCGGGAGTCTCTCAGAGAACGTTTTAAGGAAATCGGGATTATGACGGTCGCCTGCCAATATATTTTTAATAACATAATTTACATTCGTAATAATATGAGCGCCTATAAACAATATAAGGATGTACACAATTTCAACACCAGGCATAATAATAGACTGATATTGCCATCTTTCAGATTAGGTACAAAAAGTACTGTCTATTTTCTTGGGAGTTAGTATCTACTTCTTTAATAAAATTCCAAATGAATTGTTAGATCTGCCCTTCAGTAAATTTAAAGTTAAATTGAAAAGTACCTTGCCTGGCATAGAAATGGATACTACACTATTGAAGAATATTTAAATGACAAAACTGCATTTACATAGGTGCTCGCTCCAGTCTTTTGTACTATCTTCTGTATAAGGTTTATATTTTTCATAACATATAAGGAATCTAAGATTTGCCACAGTACGAATTCTTAGTATGTCATTATTGCGACGGTAACAATATTTTTTGTTTGTTATAACTCCATGCTTTCTTTGAAAAGTAATTGTAATACAACTTCTATATGTATTTTAAAAAAGAGCCTGAGATATATAAATAATTATGATGAAGAAATCTTTTTTAGTTCGGCGTGTTGCTGGGGGAGTTTCTTGCCGATTATTCTGCCTTGAATAGGGCTAACACTGCGAAGCGGTGTACACAGAATAGGAAGTAGATTTAAATTTTGACTTGTATGTATGACCTTGACCTTCAAAAAGTGTTCTTCAGTGGAACTTATTTTTAATAATTTTATATTTATTTGTATAAAACACGTATATAATGATTAAAAAACGGTGAGAACATGTTCCATTATGAAGTTAATGAAGGCAAATGCTTACGAAAAAACCGGAGAGTTTACGATTTGGCGAAAATATATAAATGCAATACAAATGTTTGATCGAACTTTAGGTATCTTACAAATACTCACTAAATTCTTCTAAAACGAAGATACCACCATTCTGTGTGAAGCATTTCCTTATGTGGTCCAGCCGTACAAAAAACTGCAAGACAAAACAATGATATGATTATTAATCTTTGAAAAATATCACACTTTTTCTAATTAACATTATTTAACGAAATCCTTTTTTTTGTTAATATATATACCAAGGAATAACGGTTGCACCATATTACGTATAAGTATTTAAAAAGTCAAAATACAAACAATCTCCATATTACAAAGTAATTTCAAGACTATTTCAACGTGCAGATTGCAAAATATTCTAAACTAACAGTAACCAATTGTATAAGATTCAAAACAATATGCTATAGGGCCTCCTTGAAAGCATTAATTAAAATATACACGGCTGTTTCAGCATATATTAAAGTATTTATCTACAGTTATAAAAATCAGTGCAGTAAATGGTGTGGCATAAATTACGATGAATTTTGATATTGAAAAATAAAAAAATAAAAAATACTTCCTAGTGATATTATTCAACCATTCTTAATCGTTTTTTTAATGTCCGTAGCATGTCAAATATTACTTGAAAAACTTGTATACCTACATTCTAATATCGGACCGTCAACCCTATTAATATTATAAATGCGAAAGTAAGTGTTTGTTTGTCTGTCCGTCTGTCTGTTCCGTTTTTACGGAAAAACTACGGGACCGATTTAGATGTAACTCAGTATATTTTTTTTTTCGACGCCGAGGATGAACATAGGATATTTTTTATCCCGAAAAATGGGATAGTTTCTGGGATAAAAATATATTTTTGTGTCTCTGTTTGTTATGCTTTTACGGAAAAACTATTTGACCGATTTGGTTGAAATTCGGTATATATCTAATTTTAATACCGAGGGTGGACAAGGGATTCTTATAATTCCGGGTAATAAGATTTGGTTTACAACGTTTTCGTTATTGTTAGTTTTGTCATTATTGCCATTTTGTAGGTTTCATTTCATTTCATCATAATTTATATTTAAATTCAGTTACAGATTCTATATTTTTTACAAAACGGAAGGAGTTCATAGGGCATTTCACGTGAAACTCACAGGGTAAAAAATAGATTCCAGTTCCCGATTTCAGTTACATTATAAATATTTTTCATTATATATCTATAATATTGGTGGTGGTTCATCTGGGACAATGTTAGATATATAGGCTATTTCAAGCAGATGTTGCGATGGGTGCAATGCGTTATTTGTGATGTGAAATTGTTTTTGATTGTTAATGATACTACATACTGACAGATAACGTATGTGTATACACTAATGTGACTATTCGATAACGGCGTTATTTTGAATGCTTTAAATCATTCACATTTGGCCACAGTCAATATCTTTAACATAAACGTAAAAGATAAACTTACAGAATTGAGCTGTGTAAGCCAATGCTGCTGCAACAGTCTTACTGAAAACACGCGTGCAATTTTTGACCTGTAACAAAAGTATATTATTAAAAGACTCGGAATAACATAATTTAAAATTAAATTAAAAATTAACCTGTGAATTTGACAACACTTTCTTAGCTGCCTACTGTTATTTTCATGGATGATGAGTAAGTAAGTATACAAACAAAAATGCCCATGACACAATGAGACTTGTGTCTCTCTATAAAATTAAATATCGATATTGTGTTATCCTGTTAAATTTTCAACAATCAGAAATCAGGGCTTATACGTACCGGGCATAGCCCGTATGATCACATGAACACGAACATACTATAGATACGGCACTCTATAACCTAAGCATTACTCCTAGATTTTGTATTTTATCAATATTACTAGGGGTTACCATGCAGCTGCGCCGCGGGTCAACCTCTAGTACGTGCATCTTGTTTAAAGAGGTTACAACGCAGGTTACATTGTATTAAGTTTTTATGTTACTGCTATTTGCCCTGAAAGATTCACATCATTTTATATCCCAAACTATACCACCTCCCCGATCAAAAGTATTTATGCCAATTTTCTGTATTAAAAATAGATATGTAAACCAAAATGATGACATCGACCACATGGACCACACCGACCACATCCACCACATCGCTCACTCGACCACATTGACCAAATCGACCAAAATGACGAAAATACCAAATCACAAAATCAAAACCTATCCTACTTTCTGGGATAATCTTTATATAAATCTATCCCCAAAGTTAACCCATTATCCGAGATAAAAAGTATTCCTTGTCCACCCTCGGTATTAACATTACATATATACCTAATTTCAGCCAAATCGGTCCAGTAGTTTTTCCGTAAAAGCATAACAAACAGAGAGACAAATATATTTTATCCCTAATACCATGCCATTTTTCGGGATAAAAAGTATCCTATGTTCATCCTCAACATCATATATATATATATATATATATATACCCAGTCTTGCCATAAATATTGTAACAAAGAATTTTTTCTATTGCAAATTAACATTTATAAGTTTTACAGTGTGTTAGTTTAATACATAAATATAAAACAATTTAAAATATAAAAAGCATATTCGAAGTGGTCTCCATTGGCTGCAATACAGTCCTTTACACGTTGAGGCCAGTTATTAATAGAAGCACGCACTCTTTCCATTTGAAAATTCTTCACTGCCAATCGTATGGATTGTTTTAGGGACTTCAAATTATCATGGCGTTTAGAGCAAGCCGTACTCTCTAAAACTGACCATAAATCATAATCCAGTGGATTAAGATCGGAACTAGACGACGGCCAGTTTTCAGCTTTGATGAATTCCGAAACGTTCGTTTCCAACCAAGACTGCGTAGACCGAGCTTGATGACCCGGCACCGAGTCTTGCTGGAAGGATCATTCTTGGTTATTGAACATGGTGTTGTTAAGGGGTGTAACTACCGTCTCAAGAATTGTATTTTGATGCACTTGTGCCGATATTTTGATACCTTTATCACAAAAATATGGCTCAAGTCACTCCTTCATAGCTAACACCCCACCAAACCATCACTGGAAACGGAAAATGCCCACGTTGCACTCTGTCGACTAATTGAGAAGCTTCCTTAAAGCTTTGAGCATAAATACTGTTACATATCGACAAAGAATGCACACCTGCAGGTCGTAAAACGCAGTTTTATTGCCACCGGATTTAGGAATTCTTTTGTTTACTTCGTGTTTAGAATTTTTAATCCAGAAAAACATACTATTGTTATTGAACTTGTTTATGGCGGTCGGAGTTTGCCAGATCTGTGGAATTAACTCGGCGAACACGGTCCTTTGTTCTATTATACAGTTTAGTATAAAACAATGACCGAACCGAGGGGTGAGGCATTCAAGCGATGATTATGATACTAGCAAGACGTGTGTACATTCGACAGGTGATATAGTAACGAACTTTGTGCGTGTTGAGTCGTGCAGTGTATACTGTTTGTATCCAGCTATATTTGTACCTGTTCTATACGTGTTTGTACAGTTCTAATAAACTCTATAGTAATCCCAACGGCATTTTAATTCGAGTCCTGTAGCTTGTAACAATACGGTCATTTTGTTTGTTAAAATGTTGCTCAATTGTAAAAATCATCTCATCCGTAAACAATTTTTTTCTGTGACCTCCCTTTGCATACCGCTTCAGTAGCTGTTTCGATTTTACCACCGTATTCTTTTTTAAATTATGAGTTAAGAAATGACCAATGCGTCTCTTATAGGCTGCAATTCCTTAGTCATCTTTTAAAATACGCGACATGATTCTAGTTAATATATTCATTATTTTTTCTAAATTAAATTTTTTAAAGTGCCATAATTTGTTATTTGTATATCTATTAGACATTTATACAAAACAATATTTTATACTTTAAACAGAAAATTGTCCTTGAAAACGTTTCATGTGTTAAGCACTATGAAATAACAAATAAACAGTTAAAAAGTAACATAAAACCTTTTTCAATTTTAACTTCCATTAAAATTAAAAGACAAAAATGAACCATATATTTTTGGCATTAATTTCACAAACATTTATATTCATTCATATATAAACACCGACGAAAACTAGAGTCAAATCTAAATTCCTATTTTAGCATTTAATATTTGAACCCTGAAAACAATAATTCTTTCTAAATGTACAAGTATAGACTTTGTAACTTGGTTTTTTGATTGAGGCTATCCTAACCTTCGTTTTAAATATACTATGCTCAATCTATGGCTCGCCGTGCTTTTGTGAGTGTCCCACCTAGCGCACTATATAGTTCTAAACAATAATGGAACGACATTAGGTCACTTAGGTAACAATACCGCACAAGTAAAAAAATAGGACATATTAGGTTTGTACCACCATTGGATGCACGCCGAAAGTTGCCATCTAATGACATAAAACTTAATATGGCCAATTATTGACTCGTGCGGAATTGTTGCCTAAACGACGATTAGTAAAACTTCTGATGTTGTAAAAATCCATAGACAATGGTAGCCTCTTTCTATTCAATCAGCAAGCAGTGCAGCATGCAATTTGACTTGCCCTATAGTTACACTGTGTGTAAGAAGTTTTATACTTAAAGTAGGTACAGTTCTTTGCCACTATAAGTGCATTAATTTTGAAGTTGTCCTTCTTATTCTCCGGATTTATCTGGGATAATGTAATAGTTATTGTCCATTCCATCTAGACATAGCGATGAGTTAATGCGTTATTTATGACGTGATGTGGTTATTAATTTTTAATGGTGGTAAATATTGATAAATAACATTTCATATACACTAATTGCAGGTATTTGTTAACAACATTATTTTTCACGCTATAAATTAAACACATTTGGCCAAACTTAGTCAATAACTGTAACGTAATCCCAGATGAAGGCCGAGCATAAAAGTAGTTAAATTTACCTTCATTTTCTTAATTTTTTCAGATATAACATGTTCATCATTTAATTTATGTAGTAAGCGAATTTCAGGTTGCTTGCAGTCTGTTAAATAAACATCTATGATCTCTCCATTGACATATTTTGCCATCAGCGCATCAAGTATAATATCTTTAGTTACAAGTTATTGCGTAAGTGCAAGTATGACATTTATACTGTGTTCCTTTATTTTTATTGTGTCATCTGAAACATAACATGCAATATCAATGTTAGCTCAATATAATTAAACCAAATTTATATTAAAATATGTTAATTAAAGCCTACCAGTTTTACATCCCCTAATTAATTGCTGTCTTTTGGTGCTTTTTTGAATTTGTCTCAATGTAGACCTAAACCTTGGTCACTTATAAGAGCTACAGGACAGAAGCGTGCTCGTCGCGATCCCCGCTGGCCCAGAGGGCCACAATTCTGACCAGAATTCACCCGAGTGCAGTGCACGATAGGGCGTCCCCCGCAGGCGACGCTCACCGATGCGCCCCCGTCGGTGTGGATTCTCGCGCATGCGGCGAAGGGGGCCGCCACCCTTCACGCAGCGCCAAACCTGGCGGGTCGAGAGGAGCAGAGTGCCGTATAGGCACGTGGAATGTGAGAGGTGGAATGAAAGATAAGATGGACGAAATGATTGATATAATGAATGAGAGAAGCCTGGATGCCTTATGTCTGACAGAGACAAAGCGGAAGGGGTGCGACGTCGATGACCTCCCCGGTGGCATGCTTGCTCTGTGGTCCGGCGTGGACCTGGATGAGCGTGCAAGTGGGGGGGGTAGGCGTCTTAGTCTCATCCCGCTTTGTGTCTGGAGTAAAAGCTTATTGTCTGGTGAACCCGAGACTTCTCTGGGTCCGCCTAAAACTGGGGATCACGCGAGTTTTTCTGGTCGCAGCTTATGCTCCCGTAACTTCAGCGGATCCCCAAGAACTCGAGAAGTTTTGGGAGTCTGTGAGAGAAATTCTGGATCTGGCTGAAGGGAACGAAAGACTAATTATGTGTGGTGATCTTAATGGCTGGGTGGGGACCAAACGAGACGGCCTTGAGGCTGTCCTTGGACCCTATGGTGACAAGAGAGTGAACGATGCTGGTAGGCCAATCGTATGCATGGAAAGAAACTTGCTTGTGTCGAACACCTTATTCCATCATAAGGATATTCACACGTATACATGGGGAATGAATGATCAGAAAAGTATGATTGATCTGATTTTAATAGATAGTCGCCTCCGAAACACAATAATGGATACAAGAGCCTACAGAGGCCCCACTCTTGAAACGGACCACTACCTGGTGATAAGCCGGTTTGTGGGCCTTTTCAAGAAGTGTCTCACTGGCGAGTGCGTACCAATTTCGGGGAGCTTGAAAGAATAAAGTGTGAAAAATTGGAAGATGTTAGTGTAAGGAGTATGTATGCGCGCCTAGTCGAAGAAAGGCTTGCAAAAGCGGACTTCTCCGACTTAGATGTGGATAATGACTGGGATAGTATGAAAGAAAGTATAGTGGAAAGCGCAAAAGAAGCATGTGGATGCGCGAAGAGGCACATAACAACGAAAGGTGATGAATGGTGGGACGCGGATGTTAAATCCAGCGTAGAGAGAAAGAGAAAAGCCTGGCTGGATTATGTTGCTTCCTTGCAACAGAATGACAGTATGAAAGAGATGAAGAAAGAAATTTATCGCCTCTGCAAGAATGAAACCAAAGCTTTAGTGAAAGAAAGCGTGAAAGAATAAAATTGAAAGAAGAAGAGAAGCTGACGGAGAACTTCGAGGCGAATACCAAACTGTTTTGGAGAGAGGTTAAGAAGTCTCGGGGTTGTTCGTCAGCTTCCAGAATGGAAAGAATAAAATCTAAAGCAGGGGACGTTCTTGCTAACCCACAAGAGGTATTAGCGCGATGGAGTGAATATTTTAGAGAAATGTATGAAAATATCCCGGATGCTGGCACCACGACTGAGTCTGTGACCGACTCCGAGGAGTCAGCATCCGAGATCACTTTGGAAGAGATCGAATGGTCGATAAGAAGTCTGAAAAATAGAAAGGAAGTAGGAATCGATAGTGTGTCTGCTGAGATGATCAAATATGGTGGAACCTGCGTCCGGGACGCTTTCCTGTCCTTATGCAACTTGTGCTGGAGGACGGGAAAGGTTCCCAAGGACTGGAGGCGCGCTATCATCGTGCCCTTGTATAAAGGCAAGGGGTCACGTATGGAGTGCGCCAGCTACAGGGCCATCAGTTTGATCAGCACAGCATCTAAAGTGTATGCGAAGATTATTGAAAAGAGAATGAGAGTTGTATCCGATGGATTACTGTGGGATGCACAAGGTGGTTTCAGAAATGGAAGGGGATGTATGGATCAAGTTTTCTCTCTCCGCAATATCGTAGAGAAGCAGCTGGCTATGGACCGGAAGGTTTTCTGCGGTTTTGTGGATCTAGAGAAAGCATTTGACAGGGTTGTGCGGAAGGACCTCTGGGACATATTGCCCGGATATGGGATTAATAGCCAATTGATGCGTGCTGTGCAGTACACTTACGAGGGCTGTATAGCATGCGTGCAAGTGGAAGGCAGCCTGTCGCCCTGGTTTGACGTCAATATTGGCGTCCGCCAGGGCTGCGTGCTGTCGGCATTGCTGTTCATCCTATATCTGGACGATTGTCTCCAGAGAATAAGATTGATGGATGTTGGGGTGCGGATGAGTGATCTAGTTGTAAGCACCTTGCTTTATGCGGATGATGCCGTGCTTTTAGCCGAATCGCCATCAGAACTGCAAACACTAGTCACAATGATGAAAGATGACTGTCAGGCGAGAGGCTTACATTTGAATGCGAAGATAACAAAGGTTATGGTGTTTGAAAGAGAAGAAACCAGAACGAATGCAAGGATAATGGTCGATGATGTTATGCTGGAGCAAGTGAATGAGTTTGTATATCTTGGATGTACTTTTAGCAGGGATGGAAGGTACATCGCTGATATAGAAAGAAGAGTGAATTTGGGGAATAGTTTAAATGTAGCGTTAGGTAAATTTCTAGGCGCTAAGAACCTCAGCCAGAAGGCCCAGCTCGCCGTACACAACGCGGTGCTGGTACCTACGCTCACGTATGGAAGCGAGAGTTGGGTATGGAAGAAAGAGCATGAAAGTAGAGTAAACGCGGTCGAGATGCGAGCACTGCGCAAAATCTGCGGAGTGACGCTCGCGGACCGCGTTCGTAATACCGAAGTAAGAAAGAGAGTTGGTCTGAAAGAGAGTGTCGGGGTGAAGGTAAGGAAAGGAATGCTCCGGTGGTTCGGGCATGTGGAAAGAATGCATGATGAAAGAATGACTAAACAGATATACAATGCAAAAGTGGATGGATGCAGAAGTCGTGGAAGGCCACGACACACCTTCCATGATCAAATTGATCGTGTACTAGCAGAAGGTGATGTCAGGAGCCTTAAGAACAGACGAGCTTGCATGACAAGAGTTATGAATGTCAAAGAGGCAAGTGAGGTGTGTAAGAATAAGCCTAAATGGCACTCTGTTGTTCGTGCCTACCCCGCAAGGGAACTGGCGTGAAGTTATGTATGTATGTATGTAAATTAGAACTAGTTTAGCGTAGCTAAAAGATAAATTAAATATGTTTCCAAAAAAAGCTCCGTTTGTACATTTTCTCAGTAGTTTTGATATTGATTTTCTTAAAAATGATAATATCGATTTAGATGAGAGCCATGTAAACAAAAAAGTGATATATATAGACGACTGAAAATAGTTAGAGGAGGACTATGTCAAAAGACAATCTGGTGGTCACGAACAAAATATAAATTAGGTGAAATTTATAAAAGAAACATTTAATCAGTATTAAAGGCTTTACTATTACATGTATAAAGAAAAAAGAAGAGGGCTCTTTCTGAACATTGAATTTGCTTGAGAAGCTAAGGAATATTGTTTTCTATGAAACAAATGCATGAAAACTTTTAAATAATTCACACAAATTTAACAGATGCCTCATCAAAGATATATAATATTTAATAGCATGGCTAGATTAGCTTAGTGTAATAAAATATATTAATATAATATGTAAAATATATTATTATTTAAAAATAATTTTCAGCAAATAAACTATTTTAATTTTTTTTAAATAAGTACTGCTCAAAATAAAACAATGAAGACATTATACAAAAGGAAACTATTGCCTATTGTGTGTGTAAAATAACCTATTAACAATTTTCACAGATTATTATCTATAAGGGTTGCTATTTACCTCATAAACAAATATTCATATTTCTTCTTTCACATATAACCATAGTATAAAAGGAACAAAAATAATATTATGTATTTTAAATTCTTAGACATATATTAATATACAGAATTAAATCCACCTACATAGATTTTACCTGTACATGTCGTGCAACTATTACAGACTTATTCATATTGAGTTAGAGTAAGTATGAACGCTTTCAGGTGTTTCAAGAAGTATTCATACTTACTCTAACACAATATGAATAAGACCATTTATGTTTATTTTGGGTTGGTAATGTACTTTTACACCAAATAAAAAATCTCAGCAGTCTTCTTCTTTTTTTGGATTATGGCTCCAACGCAGTTTGCATTGATTTGGCCAATGTCACAGTAGGTGGTAAAATGTCAGGTGCATATAAGAGTATAAATGCGAAAAGAAAAATTTGGTCGGTGATCTTCCAAATCACTTTCTGAGATCCTGAGGACAACACAAAACATAGAGTGTTAGACTAACTACATTAGAGATAGATGTTATTTATTGTTAAAAACTTTGATAATATATGTACATGTCTACTATCAGCTACGGTAAGAAGAAAGTCCACATTGACCGGTCGGGGAAAATCTTTGAGTAATATACTGTAGAGGGGAGAAACTATTTTGGGACATTCGAAAAAAATGTGATGGACAGAGCCGTCAGCTAAGCCGCACTCACAGAGAGAATTATCGCGAATTCTTAATTTTGCAAGAAATACAGGACAGCAACAGTGGCCAAGACGCAGGCGAATTATAGTTGATATAACTTTTTTGGGTAGTTTTCTATAGTTGAAGAACCAAGGTTTGGGACGTAATGTTGGTTGCAAACTACCGTAGTATCTGCCAACAGTCAGACGGGACTGTTGCCAGATACCATTCCAAGTCTCAAACATCTGGGGCCGCGCGAGAGAACGTAAATCGCGGGGAAAGCATTTATTATATTTGTTACTACCCGAACAGACAGCTTCCTTGGCGCAACAGTCGGCAATCTCATTTCCACCAATTCCACAGTGACCTGGGATCCAGGCAAGTACTATATCTAAACCAGACGAGTGACAACGAAAGAGGGCTTCCTTTATTTTTAGGGAGATGACAAAGTTATGTTTAGCATGCAAAGGTAATTTTGAGATATCCTGTAGGGAGCTTAAGGAATCAGTAAAAATGATAGATTTACTTATGTTATGGGATTCAATATAAAGGACGGCTTCTAGAATAGCGATTGATTCGCCAGTGAACACAGAACTAGGAGGAGGAATTTTGAAATTTAAAATAATTTTGTATTTGGGAATCCAAATAGCTGAACCAACAGGGCCATTTTGAGATAGCCGTGATGCATCGGTGAAAAACTGAAGGTGGTCTGGCCAACGATCCTGCGTAATTTTACAAAATAATTGATTAGCATCTGGAGAATTTTTGTGAATATCTAGATTTAGAATAACATTAGGTTTATAAATAAGGCTTTCAAAACTTGACTCAAAAACAGGATTTTTATAATTCTGGAAAATGCCAAGAGGGAGATCTACTAGTTTCTTATACGAATTTATAAGAAGTGGAAGACATTTGTGAGTCCAATAACTAGATGTGAACGATATTTGAAGGAGTTGATCTAAGATACCTAGAAGGGGATGATCTGAGAGCTCTATCACTTTATAAAAGAATCTGTCCGATAGAAGCTGCCTGCGAAGAGCAAGAGGAGGGTCTACACACTCAACCTGAAGGGCATTTATTGGAGAAGATTTCATTGCGCCTGTGATGATTCTGAGGCATTTGGCTTGTATGCGTTCCAGTTTCATGAGAGCGGATTTACTGCAGGGTTCCAATATGAAGCAGGCATAGTCAAAATGGCTGCGGATGATGGCATTATAAAGCAGCTTCTGACAATAGGGGTGAGATCCCCACCTAACACCTGACAGGGCTCGAATTACGTTAGTGTTTTTTTCTGTTTTTGCGCAAATATAATTGAGATGGGGGAGGCCTGAAAGTTTGGCATCGAGGAAGACACCTAGGAATTTAACAGAGTTAGCAATTTGGATTGGATGATTGTTAATGTGAATGTCTAGGGCAGGAATATCTCTTTTGCGGGAGAATATTACAGCCGAACTTTTTGAAGCAGAAAGTGACAAACCGTGCTCTGAAAGCCATGAGTTAAGATAAAAAAGAGCAGAATTGATACGGTTTGAAGCATCACTGAAAGAGTCAGAAGTGGCATATAGAGCAATGTCATCGGCATACTGAAGGGCTTTGCAAAAGCAGCTTACAGAAGATTCTAAATCAGCCGTATAAATGTTATAGAGGATCGGGCTGAGGACAGAGCCTTGGGGTAAACCTTTCCATACAAGACGCGGGGGGGAGTCGATTCCCGAAACGCGGACGGAGATTGATCTCTCCATGAACATATTGGAAACAATGTTGACAATCCTCGGGGGGATACTCAGATTGTGCAGCTTCTGCCTGAGTATTTGAAGGTTGACGTTGTCGTATGCAGACGTTATGTCTAAAAAGACTCCTACGACATGTTCATTTCGGGAAAAAGCTAATCTGATGTCTGAGGTAATAAGGCTGAGACTGTCCATTGTACCTAAACCTCGTCTAAAACCAAACTGGCTGTTGGCTAATATGCCTTTGCTTTCTACGATCCACTCGAGTCGATTTTTAATTAAATGCTCCATAATTTTAGCAAGGACTGAAGATAGGGCTATAGGTCTATAAGCATCAGGGTCTGAAGCATCCTTGCCAGGTTTTAATATTGGAACAATTATTTGCTTTTTCCAAGACTCTGGGATAGATCCGGAGAGAAAAATCTGATTCAGAAGGTTCAGTAGAAAATGCTTAGAAGATTCACAGGACTGAATTACAAAGGAATAAGTAATGCCGTCTACTCCAGGAGAAGAGTCTCGGAGATGATCTAGGGCAGCGCATAGTTCTCCAAAGGAAAATTTAGAATTCATGGGATTCAACTCATCTGAAGGGGAACAACTGATGGGGGGACAAGGTTCAAGGGGAACAAAAGGAGGTGCAAGCTTGTGCATGAAATTGGGAAGCCAGGAAGATGGATTATTGGAATTAATATTATCGTCACTTTGGGACTTTCTAAAGGCTTTTATTTTCTTCCATATCATAGAAGCTGGAGTCCTGGGAGAAAGGGATTCGCAGAAGGCTTGCCAACCTTTTTTTTTTTTTGAACGCAACAGTCTTTTAGAGGAAGCAGAGACTTTCTGAAATTCTAGGTAATTATCATATGTGAGGCTCCTGGTAAATTTAATCTCCGCTTCTTTGCGCTTTTTTACTATAGCGGAACATTCAGAATCCCACCAAGCAGGGGAGGGAATTTTATTTTTTACAGAGTTTTTTAAGGGGATTGATTGCTCAGCAGCAGATGTCAATGCAGATACATACTCATCATATAGGGAAGTAAAATTCAGAGAAGAAACATCAGGAAGAGAGTTTAATTTACTTTGTACCAAGGAAGAGAACTTATGCCAGTCAGCTAGTGCGAGTCTAAATCTCAAGAGAGGGATTGGAGTGACAGGAGGGGGTGAAGAATCAGGCAAGGAACAAAGAATAGGGAGATGGTCACTTCCATAACAGTTAGAAAGAACAGACCATGAAAGAGAGTAGGCTATGGAGGGAGAGGATAAAGTAAGGTCAGGGGCACTCGGATTTTGAAGGGGAGAGACTCTACGCGTAGGGGTTCCATCATTAATGATGCATAAGTTTAGATCATTTAAGATATCAAGAAATGCTGGAGCAATAGGATCACAGGAAGCTGAACCCCACAAAGTATGGCGGATATTTAGGTCTCCTAGAATGAGGAGAGGGACAGGAAGATGGCATAAGAGGGAGAAAAGTTCTTGTATGAGGAGAGCATTGGGGTAAGGGATGTAGACAGACACAAATGTTATATTAAGACAACGGACAGCTACAATATTAATATCTGGGGAGTGAGGGGGGAGGGTGAAACGGGAGAATGTAATATTTCTTCTAACAAGAATAGCACAACCAGCCCAACCATCCGATCTATCATCTCGGATACATGAAAACCCAGGCACTCGAAATAAAGAACCAGGGTTCAACCATGTTTCAGAGAGGGCAAAAAGGTAAGGATTAAACTGATTAATTAAAAAAGATACTTCATGTTTTTTATTATTAACACTACGACAGTTCCATTGAAGGACCTTCGCCATTTTGGATAGAAGAGTTTATAAGTGACGTAATAATTTTTTGAAGCATATCTATGACATTGTACGGTTGTATATCACCACATTTAGAAAATATATTAATTAAAGCTGTTGACAAAATTTGTACTAAATTATCATTAGCGGTAGAGATATTAGGGGAGTTATCGCCAAGAGCACAACCATTTGGTAAAGAGGAAGGTGGTGAGGAGACAATATTAGCATGGGCTAGATGATCATATGTTGTACCTAGCTCCTGTCTAGGTTTTCTATGTATATAGATGGTTTTCCTATATGAAGAATTTGGTGCAGATTGAATAGTATTGGGAGAAGGTTCAGGGCACATAGGCGAGGGAACAGAATTAGGGGAGGGATAGGGTATGTAGGCAGATTTGTTTGGAACTGTTGAGGAAATGTCAGCATATGAAGTCCGAACAGGTTTAAATCTACGGGCTGCCTCAACATATCCAATATTTTCAGTGGACATTATGACTTTAATGTTTCTTTGGCGTGCATGTTCGGGGCATCTAGAGTCAGTGGCTGCATGGTTACCAGAACAAAACAAACAAGTAATTTTATCCTCAGGTACCTGACAAGTGGCATTTTCATGCGGGCCAGCACAGCGAGAACAGCGTGAGTTAGATCGGCATTTGTCACGGATGTGTCCGAAACGACAGCATTTTAGGCACTGTATAGTGGGAAGGGTATATGTTCCAACAGGTTGAGAGAGGTTGCAACAATAAACATGGCTTGGGAGGGATTGGCCTAAAAAGGTGAGAACTACAGTACCAGTGGGTTCCCAGCAGGTTGTATCTTCAACACGTTTTTTTTTATTTAGTCTTCTCGCTTTAATTACTATAGAAGACTCTGGACGGCACTCAGTCCATGAAACCAAGTCCTCCAAAGACCAATCTAGAGGGATTGAATGAATTACACCCATACGGGTAAGTTGGAAACGGGGAATTATTGCTGTAAGATTATTTAACTCTAGGAGAGGGTGGGATAAGAATGAGTTAGCTTCAGAGAATGTTTTAAAATAAATAGAAATTTTGTTTCTTCCTATGTTTTTTATTTCGTCAACCCCTGAGACTTTGCTGTTGTAAATAACTTGGGCTATTTTGAGGGCGCGCATATTGTTGGAAGATTTGGGCAGGTCCACATCGGGACCCGTAACGTAAACAATAAAAGGGCCTGAGTCAGACTCAGAATACCTGAGATCCGAGTTTGCCTCAAATCCAGGTCTGGTGTATGTGTGTTGGATAGAGACTGAAGGGGGCAAAATTCTTTTCTCGGGGGTATTTGAAGGAGCCTCTAAAGAACGTTTAGCCCGTAATTTCTCCTTAGTTTGGCCAATAGCATGAGATTCGCCCACTTCCATTCCTAAAGAATGTCTCCCCCTATCAGGAGGGACTTTCTCTCCCACCGACTGCGACATTTATGAAGTAAAGTACTTACCACTAATAATAAACTTAAAAATAGCCAACACCAACAGATAAATGACAACACAAAGCCAGGAAAACAGAAAAACACGAAAGAAAACCAGGAGAAATTCGCCAAAACGTGATTCCGCGCGAATGTTGAAATCAATGTTTCTAAGTTTACAAAGGTTGTATAAAACAAAAAAATAGAAATCTATTTATTTTCTACACTTGGCCATTGTCAATGAGGTTAAGATTTAAATGGGTTAATCAAGTAAAATAGATGAATTTTTTGGTACATATCACATTCGTGTAACGGTTAGGCCCAGAACCGGGTTTCTCCTTTTCTTTGAACATATGGATGTAGGTAAGTATGCAACTGTCAATAATGAAAGATAGGTATTAGTAGGTATTTATAATGATTGATTAATGCATAATAAAGAAATATAAGATTGAATTTCATTACATAATAACATTATTTAATATACGATTATTATTATATATATAAATTATACTAAGCCTATGACTTAATGTTGCAAAGTCATAACTGTTAAGACACCACTTCCATGAATGGAAGCCCGAATTAAATGTCATAAATAATTGTCTCATTATGTATTGAGTATAAGAAAAATTGTTAATGAATTTTAACCAATCCTGATAGCCGCCGCTAGCTTAGGTCAGTTGAATTGATTTTGTGAAGACTAAAATTATTACGTTTACTATGCTGAACTACAAGAGTGGGGTTGGCACCGGAGCGTACCTCTGACAGATGCAAGACTGGCAAGGCTGGGAGCGATGATCGGCATGAAACAGCGTGTCGCTGCAACAAAGCGGCTGCCAAGCTGCTCTCGAGCTGCACACAGCTCGTCTGGTGTCTCCGAAAATACTTCCAACGCGCTCTGAAATTCACCATTATAGGAATAAGAAAAATCTTTTATGAATAGATGTGAATCATGAAGTTGCTCGCATGACTTAGCAGCTGTAAGATGGAAAATGATTTGCATAAGCCTTGCTACAAAAGATGTCAATTTTAAAACAAAAAATATTATATTACCCATTATAAGAGGCAAGTATGCTTAAAAGTTTCAAGAAAGAATAGGCAAGAAAGAAAGAAAGGATTTTTTTTTTTTTTTTGAGGCGAGGGAAAATGCTTAACCGATTTACGCACAAACTGGGTCGTTGCTAGGGGAACGACACGCGTCGGTCGGGGGCGATAACACTGCAGCAATAGTATGCTCTTGGCAGCGCTCCGTCCGCGATCGACGTCACAGAATAGTGTGGAAGACTCCGAGCGTTGCTGCACGGGCGAGCAACCCCAATACCCACTAAAAACCCCCTCCTCCCTGACGACCCTGCGCTTTGAATGTGTTGGAAAGGCTGAGATTTAGAACATAGTTACGCCCAGCCGAAGAAAGAAGGGATTTTTTTTTTTTTTTTTTTTTGGTTTTGAGGCGAGGGAAAATGCTTAACCGATTTACGCACAAACTGGGTCGTTGCTAGGGGAACGACACGCGTCGGTCGGGGGCGATAACACTGCAGCAATAGTATGCTCTTGGCAGCGCTCCGTCCGCGATCGACGTCACAGAATAGTGTGGAAGACTCCGAGCGTTGCTGCACGGGCGAGCAACCCCAATACCCACTAAAAACCCCCTCCTCCCTGACGACCCTGCGCTTTGAATGTGTTGGAAAGGCTGAGATTTAGAACATAGTTACGCCCAGCCGATCCAGCGCAATAAAGTGCCTGGAGTGTGCCCTGGGAGAACACACCCCACTTCGTTGTGCGGGGGTAGAAGGTCCTTTGCTCTCCTAGCAAGCTAAAGGCCCCCCGCGGTAAACGGAACCTAACTCAGGGAGGGAAGTAATGTGCGTACCTGCCTCTCCGGGTGCCAGCTGAAGGCCGGCGACCTCGAGAAGACGCATTGGCACGCGCTGCAGGACTTCTCTCCCTGTCTCGTTCTGCGGCCTCCTTGAGTGACATTACTGTCTCGCAAAAAGTAACCGCAGCCCCCCAATTGTCGCTGCTCTGCAGCATGGCCTTGACCAAGTCGCAGAGCGAGTCGACTGGACCTACGTGCGTCTCAAGTTCGAAACGCTGCGGCGCCCATGCGGCGCACTCGACAAGCGTGTGTAACGCCGTGTCGGGCGCGCCGCACTGGCGGCAGTCCGGGGAAGGCAAGCAGCCCACAATGCGACACAGATACTTATCGAAACATCCGTGTCCGGTAAGTATCTGTGTCGTCCTGAAGGTCAGGGTGCCGCTGGTGCGGTTGACCCATTCCGTCAGCTGTGGCCTGATTGCATCCACCGAGTAGCCGCCATAGGCCGCAGGGTTGTCGAGCTCTTGAGACCAGACGGCGATCATGGAGGCGGTTTCCCGCTTCCTGATCGCCTCGATTTCGACCTGACAGAAGGTCAGGCCTCTAGCTTGTGGCGGTGAAGTGCAATGGACCAGACGGGTGCACCGTACAGTGCCATACTCCTCAGGATGCCAGAGTAAAGTTTCCGCGTCGCACCTCCCGGGCCCCCTACGTTGGGAAGCAGCCTCGAGAGTGCGCCCGCGGATTTGACGAGTTTGGGAACTAGCTGCTCAAAGTGCGCTTTGAACAGCCATTTCCCATCGAGAACTAGCCCCAGATATTTCATCTGGGGCCCTACTCTAATGGCCACCCCTTGGACCGAAACGGTCAAGTCCGCGGGGGGATTGCGAAATTTCCTATGGAACATGATGGCCTCCGTTTTCGCGGGGGAGACCCTCAAGCCCAGCCTAGCTATTCGATCTACGACAATCGCCAACCCGGCGTTAGCGACGTCCACGGATTCCGCAAATGACGCAGCGCGTGCCGTGAGTAGGGTGTCGTCCGCAAAGCAGATCAGCCCTACCCCGGGTAGGACCGGAACCCGAAGGATCCAGTCATAACCTACGTTCCAAAGAATCGGCCCGAGGACCGACCCCTGTGGAACGCCGCACGCGACGCGTCGACGACCTACCTCGGGATTGCCGGACTCACCGCCCTCCCAAAGGATATGTCGATCCTGCAGGTACGCGCCCAACAGCCTCGTGAGGTACGGGGGGACTCCATGCGCGCGGAGCCCCTCCCTGATCGTCTCATGAGGGAGGCTGTTAAAGGCGTTCGCTATGTCTAGCGACACCGCAAGAACGACATCCTTCGCTTGGACGGCTTCGTCCGTTGACGTTCGCAGCGTCTCGAAGGCGTCCATCGTGGAGCGCCTCCGCCGAAACCCGAACTGCGTTTCTGAAAGCCCCGGCTCCACAGTGTCGAGATGCTTCACGAGCCGCTCCGCCAAGATCTTTTCGAAGACCTTAGCGACCTCGTTCAGCAGCACTATGGGCCTGAAGGCGGACGGATCGTTGGGAGGCCGACCTCCCTTGGGAATCAGGCACAAACGACCCTCCTTCCATTGCGACGGGAGCCGACCTGCGCGAATACAGGCTTCGAACAGTTCCCGCAGCTGGCCGCGTAGATGTTTAGCGGCCAGGAAGAGGAGTCGACCTGGAACCCCGTCGGGTCCCGGTGCCGTCTTCCTGCCCCGGAGCCGGTCCAGGGCAACGTCTAGTTCCCCCTCGGAGATGGAGTGAGGCTCCTCGTCCGTGGGAGTGTCGGGAACGGGTGGACCCATACTGGGGGGAGTGAAGTTTCCCGGATCCGGGAAGAGCCCGTCGATAACCGACCGGAGCACCTCGGGTTCGAGCGTTTCCGTGACCGTGGATGTGCAAGGCCGCAACGTGTTGCGAGCCCCACGGTACGGACGCCCCCAAGGGTCCCGATCGAGCGTCTCGAGGAGCTCGGCCCGAGCCCGGGCTTTCGCTTGCAGTATTGCAATCGAAAGGGCCTTTCTGGCCTCCCTAAACTCTCCCACGAGTCCATTTTCCGCGACGTAGTCCGGAGGACGGCGCGCCCTGCAGCGTTTGAGCCTGTGGCTGATGATGCGAACTGCCTTTCGCATCTCGCCCAGCTCCTCGGTCCACCAGTGGACCTGCTTGCACGGAGGCTGCCGCTTGGAGACGCGAGGCATCGCCGCGTCGCAAACCCTCGTCAGGGTCTTGCGCATGTGCTCTGCCTGCGACTCCAGGTTCTCGAATTCGACTGGGTAGGCCCAGCTTTCCGTGAGTGCCCACTCCTCGGCCTGCTCCGGATCGAGCTTGGTAAGGGCCCAACGCGGGAAGAGAGGGGGGCGATGAACAGGGCTCGGACCGGAGGAGGGGGTAAGCTCAAATCTGATGTACCGATGATCAGAGAGCGACTCCACCTCCTCCAGCACCCTCCATCCGACAACTCTGCGGGCGGCCGCATGAGTGGCGAATGACAGGTCGATGACCGATCCACCCCGCGCGCGCACGCAGGTCTGGACCGATCCCTGGTTCAATATGGTCAGGCCGGATTGAAGAGCCCATTCCTCAACCGTCCGGCCCCTAGGTTCCGTGAACGTATTTCCCCAGGAACAGTGTTTTGCGTTAAAGTCGCCCATCACGAAGATCGTTTTAGGCGACAATCTGTCTATGGCAGCCCTGATGGCGTCCAAGTGAAGCTCGAACTCCGCCAGGGGGCGGCTGCGCGAAAAGTAAACGCCTATGACGACGATACTCCCGCTCTCCGCCACCGCATAGCCCTTTCCTCTTTCAAGACATGTAAGCGGTGTGCCAGAACCGGCTCTGGCCACCACCGCTACCACTTCGTCGAGGTCGCCCACCCAATTGCCGCAAGGCGGCACGTAATAAGGTTCGCTTATTACGGCCAAGTTCGCTTGCCACTCCGCCATCGCCTGCAGGCACAAATCCTGAGCGGTGGGGGAGTGGTTTACGTTCGCCTGAAATAGTATTGTTACGGGCGTACTAGGCATTGGAGGTGTCCATTGCGCGTACTCCCGTAACACCCGTGCGTTGTTTCGTCCTCGGATGGACGAATTTGCCCTTCACGTAGGGAGGCTGGCAGAACCTCGCCAACGTGGGGTGGGCAGCGTTGAGTCCCCCCGCCGCACACGCCGCGCAGTGGGGGTTCCGGGCCGTGCAGTCCGGCATCTTGTGTCCGCTCTTACCGCAGCGGAGACACAAGTTAGTCCGGTCCGGGCACGTGTCCGGACAGGTCTGGGCGCCATGGCCGACGTTGTAACACCGGTAACAACGTATCGGTCTGGCTTCCAGTGCCTCTACCCTCGCCGAGGTGAAGCCTACCACGAGGTAGCCCATCTCGACGATGACTTTGGCAGCAGCGACGGGGCACATCACGTACGATGCGCCCAAACCGCCCGGTCCTGCACCGATGTGCTTCGTGCGCACGTCGTCGCGCCGGCAGTTGCCGGCGCGCGCGATCGCGTCACGCAGCCCATCGACCGTGACCGATTCGTCCAGCCCAGAGACGTAAAGCTCCCCACGCTTTACGGGGCGGACGACCTCGGCCATCCCTGCAAGGGCTCCGCGCAGAGCCTCGGCGACGCGGTCCGCCTTGGCCGCGCTCTCGGGTCCCGGCTGGAACTCGAGAAGGCGCGCGTCCCTGACGGTCCGCACCACCTTCAGCCCCTCGCGGAGGCCCATGGCCGCGATGTCGACCACCGTCGAGGCCTTCGCGAAGACCTCGCGATAACCGACACCCTTCGCGGCCGCTGCCGGCAGCAGTTTGATGATAACTGCGGCCGACTTCGGCTCACGGAATACTACCGCAGGCTTCGCAGCCTGTTTCCGTTGTTGCTGCCCCCGCCCCGTCGGCAGGGGAGCAGCTTGCGCCTGGGTGGGGGGAGGGGGCCCGTCGGCCCTCGCCCCCTTACCCTTTTTCCGCTTGACGTCCGTCGTCCACGCCCCCCCCTCCGGGGCGGAGGCGGGGCCCACGGGCGCCGGCGGCGGCGCGACGTGCGCGATGCGAGCGCGGACGGCGGGCGCCGCGACTACCGATGTCGCGGCCGCAGGCGCCGTCCGTTGCCTAGGGGCCGGCCTAGGAGCCGACACCACAGGCACGGGTGCCGTGGCGGGGGCCGTTAATGCAACGGCGGCATCGCGTGCCGCTCTCCGCTGCATTTTCAGCCTCCACTTCACCCCCCCTCTATTCGTCTTTTTTTTAGGGGGGGGGGGCGGTGACGGTGGGGAGTCCGTCACCCCGACAGCCGGGGTCGCCACCACCTCCATCGGAACCGGGGTACTTACTTCCCCCGCATTCCGCCGGACGGCGGCGGCAGCCGTGGCCGCTTTCGGCCTAACGGCCACTTTTGGTGCCGGTTTGATTGCCGGCGCCTTGCCTCGGTCGGCCGCTAGCGGTGGACGGAGGGTCGGCGCGGCATTCAGCCGGTCCTCGATTCCGGCGAACCGGGCATCGAGTATGGGGGCGACAACGTCGATCACGGCCCGCACAAACGCGTCGTGATCGATGCCGCCGGGCCCCGTTGGAGCGGGTGTCGGCGCCACCCCGTTGGCGGCCGCCGGAGCTCGCTCCGTCCCGACGACGGGAGCCGGTGTCGGCCCTGCTACCGCAGCACGGGCCGGACGCGATTTTTTAACCGCAGCGGGTGCGGCGGGCGGTTCCGGTACCGCCGCCGCCTCCGCCGTGGCGGCTTGGGCCTTTCGCTTGACGGGTACGGGGGTCGGCGCCGCCATTACAGCAGGCGCCGGCTCCGCAACCGAAGCGGAGGCCTTTAGGGCCTTACGCATGTCTTCAAACTCCCTGCGGTAGGAGCGGTTTTCCTCCCGCAGCGAGCTTAACTCCATGCGTAGCCTGGCGTTCTCGTTACCGAGCTTCCAGGCCTCGGATTCCGGATTTCGCGTGACCAGTGTGTCGACGATGTCCGACACCCTGGACGCGGCCTCCTTCAGCCGGCGCACGTAAACCCCCTTCAAATTGCCCGACGTTTGGGCAATTTGAATTATCTCGGCGACCTGGGCGCACGCCGCTAGGCGGAGCTCCCCAGGGCCGAGAGCCGATATATTCCCGACGAGGGCGGCGCACTGGCTAGCCGCGGCCACTTTGGCGGCGGTTGCCTTGCGCGCCTTGCGCCCCTTTTCACCCCCCTCGGTGCGAAGGTAGGCCTCCGCACCCGCGAGAATGCTAGTAGTCGCCGCGGGTGCGCCCCCCGTGGGGCGCAGAGGCGAGCGCGCGCGCGCTGGGGAAGAAGCACCCGACGTGCCGTCCGAATCGGCGCCGCTGCTCTGGGACCGGTCCCAGAAGCGCGACCTCGATCCGGGAACGAGCATCGGGGCACACGAAATCGGCACCGTTGCCGTTGAAGACGATGACGGCGCCGCCGAACCCGATGCCGAAGACGATGAGGCTGTGAACGAATATGACGACGTCGTCGTGCCCGCCGCCGCTGCCGCTGAAGACGAGGACGTGGACACCGCCGCAGCCGAAGACGCAGGCGCCGACATCGCAACAGCGGCTCCCATCCCATTAGGGAAGGAAGACGAGGGGGTCGCCGCTGCCGCGCCTACGAGGTCCCTGTTCACGACCCCGGCCGAGGGCGCGAGTGAGGCTCGCGCGACAACCGGTGTCGTGGGACGGCTGCTCTCGACGTTGCAGCCCGAAAGGTTGCAAGTCGATGTCGTAGGCACAGGTGAAGCCCGTGCGCTATACGACACCGTCGTCGTAGGGCACCCATCCCCTGCCGTCGCTGAACCGGCCGCCGTGTATACCGGACTACAGGCAGGCGCTTCAGGGCGGGAATAACTATGGTCGCGAATCGCACCGTAGAGCGCGTGCTCCAGCGAGTCTGGGACGCTGCCGGACGGTGGGATGTGATCATGCTCTACGTAGGCGCCGCTCCCTTGCACGAGTGAGGCTCGCGCAGAGGTGGGTGGCGCCATGTAGGCATATTGAACTATGGTGCTTGCAGCGCTCACGGCCAGGCAAACGGCCGAGTTCGCTGCAAGCAGTACGTTCCTATCTATCTCCGGGTGTGCTGCGCTCCTGCGCGCGGCACGCCCGGATGGGGCCCTAGGCGCCATGGGAACCGGAGGCGGTCCCATCGCGCCGCACCTATCCTCATGCGTGGCGGCGGTGAGGTCTACCACCGCCGACGCATCCCCTACCGAGCCGGGCATATCGGCAGCCGTGAAAACGGCACTATCCGCATGCCCGTGACGCGGCCCGGCAACCGACCTGCTGCGACGGGCCGATGAAGAAGACGCCTTTTTCACCCGCGTCTCCCCGATCTCAGGCATTAACCAGCCATCCTTGGCCTTCGCGTGGTCCCGCTTTCGCGGGACACTCGAAGGCCTCGGGGCCTTCTGGGGGCCTGGGCCATCCATTACTGGAGGCCCGTTCCTTTGCCGAGACCAGTCGACGCGTGTGAATAACTATCGACACAAACGACCGTTATTGCGTAATGCGCTTAGACGCGCCGAAATAAACAAGCGAATAGAGCTTAACAACTCACCCCAGTCGAAAAACAACTGATTCGCGCCGGAATCAAACTAAATAACACTGTACACTATCACTACACAACTGTTGTCGCAATTTGTCGCTTTTTGAGAGCGAAAAAGCGCAAAAAATTGCAGTTTTCTGCAAAGAGCACGGGCATTTGCGACTGCTTCGCAATAAGAATTATATGAAATTTATATGCAAAAAAGGATTTAAATATGAATAATTAAGACATAGATGATTGAATTAAGGAATAATGACGTGAGATATGAATTTTTAAGGATTTTGGAAAGATCTCACTTAACTTTTGTGCCGTCCGACTCGAGTCACGTAGGCCTGGGAGTCCAAAGTCCAGGCGATGATCACTGCGCGTTCAACTTACAATACTTGTACGTTAAATGATGCTTTGATAAATGATTGAAGTTTCTATTGTGAAGATAAGATGCGAAGACTGATGAACTGAAGTCTGTAATCCGTAGAATGCTGAAGAGGAACTTTCTTCCCTGAAGTGCACCTTCGGTTAAGTACAGTTGTTCATCAATTAAGTTCTTGTAGTAATCAGTGGACTGTTCTAATTATATGAGCTTTATTGTGACCACAGTACAGCTATTATGTGCGACAAAGGTAAACGATGTGTGGTTTTACTATATGCGTAAGCGTCGCCGGACGGTGTAAGGCGGACTGGGCATGTGTTGCAGTATTGGCGGCTCCCCTCCTAGCAGAGTAGAACCGTTAAGCTCCAACACATTGCTGGAAATTATCTTTAAATAATAATATATTTTACATATTATATTACTATATTGTATTACACTAAGCTAATCTAGCCATGCTATTAAATATTATGTCTTTGATGAGGCTTCTCTTAAATTTTTGTGAATTATTTAAGTTTTCATGCATTTATTTCATAGAAAACTGTTCAAAGGTGTCAAAGCCAGGGGGGTTTCAAATAAAACACACGGAAGAACGCAGACATTTTATTGTATATAACATAACCAGTATAATAATGTCCATATCAGCGAACCATACCGCGATGTAATTCGCCTGTGGCGCCATCTCGTTGTATGAAAATGAAACTGACACTTGTGGTGTCGTTGACACATTAATGCTCTAGAGTAACAAATGTAGATAAAAACTGAACAAAAACAATATTCCTTAGCTTCTCAAGCAAATTCAATGTTCAGAAAGAGCCCTCTTCTTTTTTCTTTATACATGTAATAGTAAAGCCTTTAATACTGATTAAATGTTTTTTTTATAAATTTCACCTAATTTATATCTTGTTCGTGACCACCAGATTGTCCTTTGACATAGGCCTCCTTTAACTGTTTTCAGTCGTCTATATACATCACTATTTTGTTTACATGGCTCTCATCTAAATCATTATGATCATTCTTAAGAAAAATTTTCAGGTTTAACATTGGCCAGAGGAGAAAAAGTATTGTTCACTTATATTTGATGAAGTTGCATTGGAGCCTGCTCTGTATTACGATGATTATAAAGACAATATTTCCGGATTTGTTGAAATAGACAATAAAATGTAGAATTTGTTGACCATGGCTTAGTGTTTATAATACGTGGAGCTGTGTATAAATGGCAACAACCAATTTGTTTTTATTTTTGTCAAAGCTATACTAGGGCCATATCTTTGAAGGCTATTATTGAAAAAGTAACATTGGAAGTAATTAGAGCTGGATTGAATCCTGAAGCTCTTATAAGTGACCAAGGTTTAGGTCTACATTGAGACAAATTCAAGAAAGCACCAGAAGACAGCAATTAATTAGCGGATGTAAAACTGGTAGGTTTTAATTAACATATTTTAATATAAATTTGGTTTAATTATATATAGCTAACATTGATATTGCATGTTTATGTTTCAGATGACACAATTAAAATAAAGGAACACAGTATAAATGTCATACTTGCACTTACACAATAACTTATAACTAAAGATATTATATTTGATGGGCTGATGGCAAAATATGTCAATGGAGAGATCATAGATGTTTATTTAACAGACTGCAAGCAAAGGGAAATTCGCTTACTACATAAATTAAATGATTAACATGTTATATCTGAAAAAATTTAAAAATGAAGGTTAATTTAACTACTTTTATGCTCGGCCTTCATCTGGGATTACGTTAAAGTTATTGACTAGGTATGGCCAAATGCGTTTAATTTATAGCATGAAAAATAATGTTGTTAACAAATACCTGCAATTAGTGTATATGAAATGTTATTTATCAATATTTACCGCCATTAAAAATTAATAACCACATCACGTCACAAATAACGCATTAAACTCATCGCTATATCTAGATGGAATGGACAATAACTATTACATTATCGCAGATAAATTCGGAGAATAAGAAGGACAACTTCAAAATTAATGCACTTATAGTGTCAAAGAACTGTACCTACTTTAAGTATAAAACTTCTTACACACAATGTAACTATAGGGCAAATCAAATTGTATGCTGCACTGCTTGCTAATTGAATAGAAAGAGGCTACCATTGTCTATGGATTTTTACAACATCAGAAGTTTTACTAATCGTCGTTTAGGCAACAATTCCGCACGAGTCAATAATTGGCCATATTAAGTTTTATATGTCATTAGATGGCCACTTTCGGCGTGCATCCAATGGTGGTACAAACCTAATATGTCCTATTTTTTTACTTGTGCGGTATTGTTACCTAAGTGACCTAATGTCGTTCCATTATTGTTTAGAACTATATAGTGCGCTAGGTGGGACACTCACAAAAGCACGGCGAGCCATAGATTGAGCATAGTATATTTAAAACGAAGGTTAGGATAGCCTCAATCAAAAAACCAAGTTACAAAGTCTATACTTGTACATTTAGAAAGAATTATTGTTTTCAGGGTTCAAATATTAAATGCTAAAATAGGAATTTAGATTTGACTCTAGTTTTCGTCGGTGTTTATATATGAATGAATATAAATGTTTGTGAAATTAATACCAAAAATATTTTGTCTTTTAATTTTAATGGAAGTAAAAATTGAAAAAGGTTTTATGTTACTTTTTAACTTTTTATTTGTTATTTCATAGTGCTTAACATATGAAACGTTTTCAGGGACAATTTTCTGTTTAAAGTTTAAAATATTGTTTTGTATAAATGTCTAATAGATATACAAATAACAAATTATGGCACTTTATAAAATTAAAGTTAGAAGAAAATGAAAACTAAAAATAATGAATATATCAACTAGAATCATGTCGCGTATTTTAAAAGATGACTAAGGAATTGCAGCCTATAAGAGACGCATTGGTCATTTCTTAACTCATAATTTAAAAAAGAATAGGGTGGTAAAATCGAAACAACTACTGAAGCGGTATGCAAAGGGAGGTCACAGAAAAAATTTGTTTACGGATGAGAAGATTTTTACAATTGACGAACATTTTAACAAACAAAATGACCGTATTGTTACGAGCTACAGGACTCGAATTAAAATGCCGTTGGGATTACTATAGAGTTTATTAGAACTGTACAAACACGTATAGAACAGGTACAAATATAGCTGGGTACAAACAGTATATACTGCACGACTCAATAACACGCGCAAAGTTCGTTACTATATCACCTGTCGAATGTACACACGTCTTGCTAGTATCATAATCATCGCTTGAATGCCTCACCCCTCGGTTCGGTCATTGTTTTATACTAAACTGTATAATAGAACAAAGGACCGTGTTCGCCGAGTTAATCCCACTGACCTGGCAAACTCCGACGGCCATAAACAAGTTCAATAACAATAGCATGTTTTTCTGGATTAAAAATTCTAAACACGAAGTAAACAAAAGAATTCCTAAATCCGGTGGCAATAGAACTTCGTTTTACGACCTGCAGGTGTGCATTCTTTGTCGATATGTAACAGTATTTATGTTCAAAGCTTTAAGGAAGCTTCTCAATTAGTCGACAGAGTGCAACGTGGGCATTATCCGTTTCCAGTGATGGTTTGGTGGGGTGTTAGCTATGAAGGAGTGACTTGAGCCATATTTTTGTGACGAAGGTATCAAAATATCGGCACAAGTGTATCAAAATACCATTCTTGAGAAGGTAGTTACGCCCCTTAACAACACCACGTTCAATAACCAAGAATGATCCTTCCAGCAAGACTCGGCGCCGGGTCATAAAGCTCGGTCCACGCAGTCTTGGTTGGAAACGAACGTTTCGGAATTCATCAAAGCTGAAAACTGGCCGTCGTCTAGTTCCGATCTTAATCCACTGCATTATGATTTATGGTCAGTTTTAGAGAGTACGGCTTGCTCTAAACGCCAAGATAATTTGGAGTCCCTAAAACAATCCATACAATTGGCAGTGAAGAATTTTTCTACGGAAAGAGTCCATGCTTCTATTGATAACTGGCCTCAACGTTTAAAGGACTGTATTGCAGCCAACGGAGACCACTTCGAATATGCTTTTTATATTTTAAATCGTTTTATATTTATGTATTAAACTAACACACTGTAAATCTTATAAATGTTAATTGGCAATAGATAAAATTTTTTCTTTGTTACAATATTTATGGCAAGACTGTATATATATATATATATATATATATATATATATATATATATATATATATATATATATATATATATATATATATATATATATATATATATATATATATATATATATATATGATGTTGAGGATGAACATAGGATACTTTTTATCCCGAAAAATGGCATAGTATTTGGGATAAAATATATTTGTCTCTCTGTTTGTTATGCTTTTACGGAAAAACTACTAGAACGATTTGGCTGCAATCAGTATAAATGTAATGTTAATACCGAGGGTGGACAAGGAATACTTTTCATCTCGGATAATGGGTTAACTTTGGCGATAGATTTATATAAAGATTATCCCAGAAAGTAGGATAGGTTTTGATTTTGTGATTTGGCATTTTCGTCAGTTTGGTCATTTTGGACGATTTGGTCGATGTAGGCGATGTGGTGGATGTGGTCGGTGTGGTACATGTGGTCGATGTCGTCATTTTGGTTTACATATCTAGTTTTAATACCGAAAATTGGCATAGATACTTTTCATCAGGGTGATGGGATAGTTTGTGATATAAAATGAAGTGAATCTTTCAGGGCAAATACCAGTAACACAAAAACTTAATACAATGTAACCTGCGTTGTAACTTCTTTAAACAAGATGCACGTACTAGAGGTTGACCCGCGGCGCAGCTGCATGGTAACCTCTAGTAAGAATGACAAAATACAAAATCTAGGAGTAATGCTTAGGTTATAGTGCCGTATCTATAGTATGTCCGTGTTCAAATGATCATACGGGATGCGCCCTGATTTCTGATTGTTGAAAATTTAACAGGATAACTCAATATCTATATTTAATTTTATAGAGAGACACAAGTCTCATTGTGTCATGGGAATTTTTGTTTGTATACTTACTTACTCATCATCCAAGAAAATAACAGTAGGCAGCTAAGAAAGTGTTGTCGAATTCACAGGTTAATTTTTAATTAATTTTAAATTATGTTATTCCGAGTCTTAATAATATACTTTTGTTACAGGTCAAAAATTGCACGCGTGTTTTCAGTAAGACTGTTGCAGCAGCATTGGCTTACACAGCTCAATTCTGTAAGTTTATCTTTTACGTTTATGTTAAAGATATTGACTGTGGCCGAATGTGAATGATTTAAAGCATTCAAAATAAAGCCGTTATCGAATAGTCACATTAGTGTATACACATACGTTATCTGTCAGTATGTAGTGTCATTAACAATTAAAAACAATTTCACATCATAAATAACGCATTGCACCCATCGCAACATCTGCTTGAAACAACCTATATCTCTAACATTGTCCCAGATGAAGCACCACCAATATTATAGATATATAATGAAAAATATTTATAATGTAACTGAAATCGGGAACTTGAATCTATTTTTTTACCCTGTCAGTTTCACGTGAAATGCCCCATGAACTCCTTCCGTTTTGTAAAAAATATAGAATCTGTAACTGAATTTAAATATAAATTATGGTTGCTAATGATGAAAAACGCATACACCTCTGTTAAACATCATATAAATTATTTTTTACTTTAGGTTTTAGACACAGGAATACTATTAAATATTTTTATCTGCTCTAATGTGCATATTATTCCAATTACCACTTGCTAACGTAGTAGGAAAACATCATGAAGAAAGCTAAATATTAAGATAACCAATTTGTCGAGCCCACCACTCCGCCTTGGACAAGAGTCGTGGATACTTTGTTCGTTCCTCTATAAGTCGCCCGAGCCCAGCAGTGAAATGTTTATGGGTTTTTATTATAAAATAAATATATTTAATAAGTTTAATTGTAACTAGACATGTAAATTATTAATAAGATTTTTTAAATAATTGAATGATGCTATATACCTTGAAAGAGTTAGTAGTAAATCTATCTATAAAATTCTAAACAAGCCGCGTCTGTGCATCGAAGCTATTAAAAAAAAAACAATTGAAAACGATGGAGAACACGATGCATTTTTTTTTAATTTCATGTCTGTTTTTTTGGGATTCACGTAAAAACTACTGGGCCTATTTAGATGTGGTTTTCGCTGATCGACAGCAAATTCTTAGTCTTAAAATCTGCCCTACTTTCTATTCTGAGAATCCCGCGGGAAATTTTCTGGGAATGCTTTAATATGGGCAGATTAGTAAAAAATCGATTTCCAATGGAATTTTTTCACTGATCGATTACAAATTTTATGTAATAAAATGTGTGATATTTTCTTAGATCATATAAACGTCTAGATCACGCATCAATTGCACAAAAACAGTGCACCAGAATTGGTGCACTGGCTTCAGTGGCTTCCCACGTCTGTTAGTGTCGTTTCGATTACTTTACTGGTTAGAGCTCTCGCAAAAAAAATAATTATGCCGGCCTGCGCTATTAAAATGTGTCGGAACTATTTTGAAACGGGAAAGGATAAGGATGAGATGTCATTTAATCGGAAAACTTAACACTTTTCTCATGATTTCTTTGTAAAAACGTGAAATTTAATTTCGACATTTTCAAGGTTATCGAATTGATTGATGTTGTCAGGTAAGAAGTGTGACTTATTTTCCAAAATTTGGGGACTTTTGTTACGAATTTTTTATTATTTAAGAAATATGAATAATTGAAAAAATCTACAGAAAACAGACATGTAATGTTTGTGTGTCCGGTTTTCTTAAACTAGTTTATATTACGTTTTAGACTTCCTACGGATCCAATTGTAGCATATTGTTGGACAAAGAGATGGATTTTGAATGGAAGTATTTTGAATCATTTTCGGAGATATTTTTACACTATGTTTTTAAGATTTTTTTTTTATTTATGAAATATGAATAATTGAAAAAATCTATAGAAAACAGACATGTAATGTTTGTGTGTCCGGTTTTCTTAAACTAGTTTATATTACGTTTTAGACTTCCTACGGATCCAATTGTAGCATATTGTTGGACAAAGAGATGGATTTTGAAAGGAAGTATTTTGAATCATTTTCGGAGATATTTTTACACTATGTTTTTTATATTTTCTTATCAACGGCACAATTGTATTGAAATAAAGTACCTAAAATAATTATATCTGATCGTGACCGATAAGATGTAAGTTGTGTGAAGGATAATTAGAAAATGTAAGAATACTTAACCATCATATAAAATTATTTCTAATCTAACCTTAGCGCTTTGGACAATATAAACTTTTTAATGTAACCTTATGACGTTTGACATAGAATTGACAGAATGCGTGCTGCAAATATCGTCAAAGAGGATGTAAAAAAAAACTGAATATCGTTTAAAGCAGGTGCTTCGGTCGGAGTTATCTGTACTAATATTATAAAGAGGTAAAGTTTGTTAGTTTGTGAGGTTGTAGGGGGTAATCTCGGGATCTACTAAACCTATTTTAAAAATTATTTTGCTGTTGGAAAGCTACGTTAACAGGGATTGTCATAGGCTATATAACATGACGCTTTATAGCACGGGAGCGGGACAGACCACGGGTGAATCCGCGCCGGGCCGCTAGTAATATTATAGATAACTCTTTATTGTCATAATTAAGATAATAATTTTGTCTATATTCTGTTAGCTGCATCTCCATTAATTCCTAATAAAGAAATAATTTAATATATTAATATGATACAAACAAATTTTAGTTCAGAAAATAATAAAACTAAACTAGTTTGAATAAAAACTTTTGGATATGAATATTTTTATTTCTATAATAGCCCTTTTCAAGTGGTTTGGTTGCTCTTAAGTCCCTGCATTAAATTATCCCGTGTACCTAGCTCGTAGTTCCTACTACTGATATAAACTTTGGATTATACATAAAGCCTACTACCCAATATGAATCTATCGAATCGTTCCAAGTCTACTATTACAAATGATTTCACTGACTTTTAGCGCAGGATATTCTTTGGGTTATAAATAGTCATCTAATAACCTTCGTGAACATGATGTGTAACACAAAAATAATTTGCCATTATGAATAGTTTTTTTAGAATTATTACATTAAGTATTGGTAATTAACAGACTTATAAATATGTACTAATACAGACATTTTATTGCGAATTAAAATTACTACATGTGCTATGAATGTGTTATGAATTTATTTGTGCATGTATTTTTTTATGGTTCGTTCTAAGACACACAACTTTTGTTGCTAATACTTTATTTAAAAAAAAACTGGAACCTCTAAGTAATATTAAATTATAACACATAAAGCGATTAAGTCATAACGATCATTTAAACTTTTCACTTACATAAAAAAATATTTAATTTAAAAAATGGGGTAATATTTTTTTCCTGATATCCCGAAAACGCAGAGTGAATTTAGCAACGCTTCACGTTTTTGATGCCGTTTTTGGCGATGTTGTTTGTTAGCAATGCTCTCTCTAGACATGTTATATCTCAATGGTCATTTTATATCTCGTGAATCCTGTGGGAAATTTCCCGGGAGCGATTTAATACTGTTCGTGTGCATGAAAATTGGCCTATTCCGATACAATTTTCACCAAAACGATAGCTTACATTCTTTTTTAAATGCTGCGGTCTTGGGAATCCCGCTTGAATTTCAAGTCAAGCGTCGACGATCCTATCGCGGGCATATTCTAGTATAATTATATACATTAATAATTCAATGTAAAGTTCAAACTTGAATTTATTATAATAACCCCAGTATTATAGAAAAGACAATTTAAAATCATTTTTTAACAGTAATCATAAATTATAATATAATAAAGGGAATAATATATTTAATTTCTATTATTTACAGCTCATTATGCAGATGGGAATCAAGTTAGTGCAACATATAAAAATACATCTGAACTAATATATTTTTGGATGACTTGTTTGACTCATGTAACGGGTCTGCTACACTAAGGAATGTAAGAAGCAAACCTTTAAGGGCAGCCGTCCATCAGAGTAGCCAGCATGGAGCTTTCTGGATATCGGCCACCAAAAAGTTAGAAATAATACGATTTACAGATAAAGAAAATAAAGTAAGTCAGGTTCCCTCTCATTCAATATTTTTATTCAGATCCAATAGAAAACATTTTCGGACAAGTGAGGGCCTATAGTTATAGAAATATTAATCCCACATGCCAGACATTTAAGCAAATATTCCGCTCACTGCTCATCACAAGTTTAATAACTTTCCCTCAGAAATTTACAATTGTGAAGATGTTGTAGGAGAGCTAATCTTAAAATTACAAAATTTAACACAAACAGTTTTAGTAGATGATGGCAAAGAGATTAATTAATTTAGAACCACAAGATCTCTCTTTACCTTCTCCTTCTATCAAAAGGATTTGCCTCCTGTTCACACTAAATATATTCAAGCAGAAGTTCGTAAAGAGAGATTAAATGTACAATCACTCACAATCATACACAGTGGAATAAGTGATAAGAAAATGTTTAAATATGTCAATAATTGTACAAAATGCTTGTCCCAAAAGGAAACGTCTTCGACGCATAAATGGATATCGCATAGAGAATTCCATGGTTTTAAAAACTCCCAAAAGCTCACCTATCCCACTGAAAATGCTGTGAGGAGTTTTGGGAGTATTGTATGTAAAGGAAGCGAACGAATACTTGGAAATGACTTCAAAAATAAATTTAATAGCAAAAAATATAATTAACATTATAAAATCCAAGTATTCATTCGACTTCCTTAAATGTGAAGAACATAAAATTGTAATGCTTTAATATTTTTAAGTATTGCAGTGAAATTGTGTGTTATGAACTGGTGCAGCGGATTAAATAGAATTTTGAAAGGGTTAACATAAAACGTCTCGAAGTGTCTTTATCAAAAATGTAAAATTAAGCTTTAAATAAATATAAAAAACGATTTAAAAATAGGAATAATAAATAAAATTATTTTTTAAAATAATTGCTGTTTTTTATTACTCCAAACACTAGAAAATTATAAAATACGATTTTTAATAAGTGGCTAGGTCATTGTGTAGTCTGTATTAAGTATCTTAGCCTGTACGAGTAATGTATTAAAACAATAACAAATGGTAGTATGATTTTGATGGTCTTCGACTCTTTGTCTGTTTAAAAATAGGTGAGTTATTGGTAGCTTCTTAGTATCGATGTTTTAAAAAAAAAAACAAAATTGAATTAGTACTGTTGCAGATCAGCTAGTAAGAAAATTGTTCGGAGTGAACCGTCTGATACGTAGTATCCATAGTAGTTTGTGATGGCCGCCAAGCTACATAAGATCATTTTTAATGTATCGTTGTAACGCCAAATAATCCATTGTGCCTTTAAGTATTTATATTGTTACCCGGACTTTCAGTAGCGTATGCCATATGAGGATGTTCTCCTGTCTTTATAAAGATAAGAGTGAGTTTTGTTGTCATACTAGCTTTTGCTTGCTTAATGTTTTTTGTAGAGCATTGCTAACAAACACCGCCAAAAACGGCATCAAAAACGCGAATTAATAAATTAAGCATTGAGATATAACATGTCTAGAGAGAGCATTGCTAACAAACAAAACCGCCAAAAACGGCATCAAAAACGCGAAGCGTTGCTATATTCACTCTGCGTTTTCGGGATATCAGGAAAAAGTACTACCCCATTTTTAATAATTAAATATTTTTTTATGTAAGTGAAAAGTTTAAATGATCATTATGATTTAATCGCTTTGTGTGTTGTAATTTAATATTACTCAGAGACTTTAGTTTTTTTTTAATAAAGTATTAGCAACAAAAGTTGTGAGTCTTGGAACGAACCATAAAAAAATACATGCACAAATGAATTCATAACACATTTTAGCACATGTAGTAATTTTAATTCGCAATAAAATGCCTGTACAGATATTAATGAATACATATTTATAAGTATGTTAATTACCAATACTAATGTAATCATTCTAAAAAAACTATTCATAATGGCAAATGATTTTTGTGTTACACATCATATTCACGAAGGTTATTAGATGACTATTTATAACCCAAAGATTATCCTGCGCTAAAAGTCAGTGAAATCATTTGTAATAGTGGATTTGGAACGATTCAATAGGTTCATATTGGGTAGTAGGCTTTATGTGTAATCCAAAGTTTATATCAGTAGTAGGAACTACGGGGTAGGTACACGGGATAGTATAATGCAGGGATTTAAGAGCAACTAAACCACTTGAAAAGGGCTATTATAAAAATAAAAATATTCATGTCCAAAAGTTTTTATTCAAACTAGTTCAGTTTGATTATTTTATGAACTAAAATTTGTTTTTTATCATATTAAATTATTTCTTTATTAAGAATTAATGGAGATGCAGCTAACAGAATATAGACAAAATTAATATCTTAATTATGACAATAAAGAGTTATCTATAATATTACTAGCGGCCCGGCGCGGATTCACCCGCGGTCTGTCCCGCTCACGTAGTATAAAGCTTCATGTTATATAGCCTATGACACTCCCTATTAACGTAGCTTTCCAACAGTAAAAGAATTTTTAAAATCGGTTTAGTAGATCTCGAGATTACCCCCTACAACGTCACAAACTTACAAACTTTACCTCTTTATAATATTAGTACAGATAACTCCGACCGAAGCATCTGCTTTAAACGATATTCAGTTTTTTTTACATCCTCTGACGATATTTTCAGCATGCATTCTGTCAATTCTATGTCAAATGTCATAAGGTTACATTAAAAAGTTTATATTGTCCAAAGCGCTAAGGTTAGATTAGAAATAATTTTATATGGTGGTTAAGTATTCTTAAATTTTTCTAATTATCCTTCACACACCTTACATCTTATCGGTCACGATCATATACATGTCTGTTTTCTATAGATTTTTTCAATTATTCATATTTCATAAATAAAAAACAATCGTAACAAAAGTCCCCAAATTTTGGAAATAAGTCACATTTCTCACCTGACAACATCAATCAATTCGATAACCTTTAAAATGTCGTAATTAAATTTCATGTTTTTAGAAAGAAATCATGAGAACAGTGTTAAGTTTTCCGATTAAATGACATCTTATCCTTATCCTTTCCTGTTTGAAAATAGTTCCGACACATTTTAATAGAGCAGGCCGGCATAATGATTTTTTTGCGAGAGCTCTAACCAGTAAAGTAATCGAAACGACACTAACAGGCGTGGGAAGCCACTGAAGCCAGTGCACCAATTTTGGTGCACTTTTTTTTGGGCCGTTTTTGTGCAATTGATCCGTGATCTAGACGTTTATATGATCTAAGAAATTAAGTAAGTTACAAGATATACACTTAGACCTATTTACTATTAGTATAGCAGTGTTTAGCGTAAAGTTGGTCAAGTTCTATTCAAACTCGGATTTATCAGTTTAAGTACCTTATGTCTAAACACACTTTTTTATTGTTTCTTTGTTTAATTTTCTTTTTTTTTCACTGCTGTCTGTGGAAGCTATTAATAGCTTCTCTTAATCTAGCTTATTTCTAGTTATTACTAGTGATAGCTGTTAGCCCCCCAAATAAAATAAAATAAAAAGAATTTTTAGCTAGATGTGTTGTTGGGGAGTTTCTTGTCGCTTCTTCTCCTTAAACAGCGATAACACGTTGCGAAGCGGGTGTGGCGACATTAATGCCAATATTATAAACTAGCACGCAAGCGCGAAGTCAATGTTAATCTATGCATTCAAAATAGCGCGCCGTTATGTGACATCGCGCGCGCGTTGTCTCGCCGTATTCTGTTGGCGCGAAATCACCAACCGTTGAAACCAACGATCAAAAACCGAACTACAGTTCGGGAGAGTTCGTTACACGCATCCAATGCGGATACACGAAATTCGTCATAATTCGTGGTCGTATTTAAACTAAGTTCTCGCACGTGAATAACCCGATTTGGTATAATTTTGAGATGTTTTTGACTATTCATTTGACAGACATGACTGTTGCCATAAGAAGAATCTAAATAAATAGATTGTGAAACGTCTTTCTATCACCACTCTACCGCCTTTACATCGGAGAGTGTTCTGAGTAATTATACAGTGCCAATTTAAATATTATAGAATTGGAGCTAATATCAAGAAAGCCTTGTGTCATGTCGTCGCCATTTTTGACGGGAGATTTGAACATGGTGCCTCACGGAAGAATATCAGAGCCTAACGATCATGATTTCATTCTTCAACATATATTCTGCAGAGATAATGAGGACGAAGGTATATAACTTTTAAGTTTTTGAAGGTTTAAGCCTTTTTTCAGACCGGTTACATTGCATTAAAATTTTATCTAGGCGCGCTTTGACGAATCGGTTGCAAGATATTGATTTTTTTCTAATGACATAACAATTTAATTAGGTTTTTATAATGTAAACTTTCAGTGAAAAACTATCTAACTGATGATGGTGAAAACCGCTTATAAACGTGTTGCGTGGTTTAAGAGGAGGTAGCGGTTATACAGGCAGACGCTGAACGCTTTCAGTGTCTGTTTGTTTTACATACATAAAAAAGACAAGACCGATATTAAGCGGGTAATATTTGCGTTTCAATTTAGCCCAAGCAACCAGTGATTCAATTTAGTTGATCTGTATAATAAGCATTACCTGCGTCTTTGCCAGCTTATAATTTTATAGCGCCTCTATCGTAAAAGTGGCAAACCAATATGCAGGTCGCCATTTTAGAGCTAGTGTTCGCGCCACCAAAAAAGTCCCTCAGGCGTAGCGCTGCAATGCCGTATTCAATCCTACCAGAGTAATTACATGCTAATCCGGAACCCGTAGTAGGTAATTAGTAATTACTGAATAATAAATACAAAATAATCGACAACTAAACTTGTAAATTTAGTTCCTGGCTAGTTTACTAACAAAATTCTATCAAATAGCGGAGCTGTCACTTTTAGTTCGTTTATTTTCCGCAGGATTTCTTTTGTGGAGCGGACTCTAACTTATAAAATAACTATCGGCCCCGGCAGACGTTGTCCTTCTCTGAAAAATAAAATCTAGGCCCCGATTCCAGCGCCACCTACTGGGTCCAACCATCGAAGGACCCACTCAAATAAACCTCAAAAAATGGTCAAAATCCTGGAACCCGATTCCAACGCTATCTACCGTGTCCAATTGTAGATCTAAACTATTCTAAAAACTACTTAAACACACAAAAAATTTCATCAAAACCGGTCCAACCGTTTAGGAGGAGTTCAGTCACATACACGCGTATAAAAGAATTATAAGTATATATATAAAAAAGCATGGTTATGTTGTTTGTTTGAGAGTTTCAAAAAGACGTGTGACATGAAATAAGTGGAAGCATCAAAGAAAAGGTATGGCGCCCTCTATTTGATTCTTATGTAATTTAGTTGACAGCAGAATTCATACTTACCGGTTTAAAAAAATTGATTATAAATAAAATGGAACCTATCCTATCTCCTAAGTTGGAATAAATCCAACAAAATGAAAAAAAAAAACATCAAAATCGGTTGAGAAGTTCCGAAATTCATCGCGGTCAAACACTGTGACAGGGAATTTTTATATAATAGCCATAAACGTTCCACTGGTGGGCTTGGACCTTCCATTTTTAGGGCGACGGATAGTATACTCGCCACGCTTGTCTAAGGCGGATTGGCGGGTTGGGCAGAACTGCGAAATGCTTACCCAACTTTTTTCTTTGTTTCAACAGACGATCCTCGCTGCATGGAGATGCAGCGACAGAAGGTTTTCAGCAAGATTAAAGGCGAATATTATTAATAGAGATTGTAAAAAAAAAATATCCCGACAAATTGAGAACCTCCTCCTTTTTTTGAAGTCGGTTAAATACTTATACAGACTATTAAGAAAAATAATATTATTTTGGTCTTATTTTTGACACGCCTTTATTAGCTTGATCTCTATGTATGTCAGTAGTAACGGATTTTTACAACGTAAAACAAACTTGTCCTCATGTCCTGCTAAGTTCCATGTAATAAGTAGTGATGCATTGAATGAAATGGCAAGATTACGAGAACTTGAACAAAGTCATTGTAAATCTATTATCATTATCATAAATTCGATATACAACGAGTCGAGTTTCTTGATTATAATCAGTAGATTAGTTGGATTCGAGACTAAAAAATAGGAAAGCAATAGTTTAAGAAAACCTAAAAATACGCGCTGTGAAACAACCGTTAAACGGATTAATTGAAAATAATAATGATGTAGATAGTACTATAAGTATCAGTCATCACAGCACACTCCTCATTAATCTAGGGCAGTGGTCGGCAAAGTGCGGCTCCGGAGCCGCATGTGGCTCTTTGGCTCCTTAAGTGCGGCTCTGGCACAAATATCCACGGAAGGCGCAATAATAATGTACACCTTTACAGAAAACTTACGAACTAGAATTATTCTAATTGTGTACAAAGGGCGGTCTTATCGCTAAAAAGCGATCTCTTCCAGACCACCTGTGGCAGAAATATTGCTGATTAGGAGTGGCGATGGTGGTATACATAACTGTTGTACGATTTTTTCCAAAATCAGCATATTCGATTCCTAAACATATTCGTTGATTTTGCAAACATAAAAAAATAGTTACCCGACGAATAGAGACCCTCCTCTTTTTTTGAAATAATTACTTGTCGGGAAATCGTATCGTTCAGGATTTGGCCCTGAGGGCCCACTTGAAAATTCACGTATAATGTACTACGTACGCGAGTACCTAGTTGACATGCATTAGCTAATATAATTTTACTGCTTTCTGCATATTACCAAGTAATTAAAGTTGTTAAAGTGTAACAATTAATTATTTTACCTTAATTATTTCTTTCCTAAACCGTCTGCTTGAGTATTGCACTTTATTTTCTTGCATTGCTGTTTGTCAGGTGTACATAATATTGTCAATAGACATTATTTCAAAATTTGTCAAAATTAAATTATGAGAAAATGTGAGTAAACATTTATTTTGTTGTATTATAAAACAAAATAAAAAATCAATATTTTTATTTCTACTATTAGTTAGTAGGAAATAAAAATATTGATTTTTTATTTTACAGTGTCCGTGTTGTCTACATACTCGACTTATAATTTTCAGGGTTACATAGCTGGTTTGATAGTTCCTTTGTCTTTGGTCTCTTATATTCTACAACTATACAACTAGGATATGCCTGCGACTTTATCCATACTTGACTTGAAATTCCCACGGGATTCTCGGCACTAAACTAAACCGTAACATTAAAAACATGCAAGCAATCGTTTTAGTGAAAACTTTGTCGGAATAAGGTAATTTTGAAGCACCCGAACAACTTCAAACTACTTCCGGAAAAATTCCCGCGAGTTCCCGGAATAAAAAACATCACACATCTTATTACATAAAATTTGCCATCGATTAGTGAAAAAATCGCAATGGAATTCGATTTTATGTTTCAATTTGGTAATTTTAAATCATTCCCAGAATGATTCCCGGGGTAAAAAGTAGTGCAAATTTTAAGTCTAAGACTGCTGTGGATCAGCGAAAACCGCATCGAAATTGGCCCTGTAGTTTTTACGTGAATCCCGAACAGACAAGAAATCTAAAAAAATTACATCATGTTCTCCGTCCTTTATATAGTCTATTCCAGTTGTTTTTATTAAATAGCTCCAAAGTATAGACACGACATGTTTAGAATTATATAAATGACTTACAGCGCGTTCCAGTAGCTCATAACGTCCAAAATTATCCGTTAGCCGTTCCACAAGGCGACCGCGGTCGTTGTGGTCGTGGTGAAAACGTCACTAATGACGTCATCATTTTATTTGCCTCTTTACACTATCTATGGTCTAAGACTTACCCATTTGTCCTTGGTTTTATACCTTTCTCTTTCACTCACCAGCATGACATCTCTTTCCTTGATATGATAGATGTCAGATAGCTGTCAATTCATATAGTCTTCCACACACCAGCAAGAAACTTGCTGCAACACTGTGTGTCTCAGTCAACACATAATACCTGTTTTGTTGGAATGCAAAACAGTTATATTATGTGTCTCTGTCGACACACAGTGTTGCTAGAAGACCTGTTTGTTATCTGCTGGTGAAAACACAAGTAATACAATGCATATGATGATTAGAGATTTAAAATATTTCTCAAAGTATATCCGATTTACTTTAAGAATTTTAATTTGTCTGTGAAGAAAAATAAAAAAAAATTAATACTAATAACCTCACAATTTATCAATTTCCAACAATATTGATTTATATTATTATATGGATAATAGTCTCTCCCTGTCTCCCTAGGTTTGCTGGAAGAAAACTCTCTTTGGAGTTGTTAATCTTGTTTTGGTACATCACCACTCTCTGTAGTTTTATATGTAACTACTTTGTGTACAATAAAGAAAGAAAAAATAATAATCCTCCTATCTGAAATCAATTATTATTTTAAAGAAAATGTTGATTAGATGATAAGATCTCAAGGTTCCTTGGTAAAGAACTTATCTTATGAATCTTCCATTAAAAATGGAAAACCTAAAGGTAAACATAACTAAAGAGCCTTAATAATAACTAAAATTAGTTTATAGCTAATCTTGACTAGGTCTGATATCATTAATAGAAACATCTGTATGTTTCAATACTTATAAGATTCCTCTAATATCTCTTGTACTGGTCATTTTATAACTAACATCTTGTATCAACATCTAGCTAATAGATATATATGTAGAGTAGTATTAATCTCTCCCCCCCCCCCCCTTTTTTTTTTTTTATAGAGTACTATATTGTATATTTACAAAAAATATTATATACAATGTCTCTGAAAACAGTAATTATGGTTCTTTAAGCAATTTTTATCTTTCAAGATAATGATAGAAATGTATAAACTTGTACTCATTCTCTATCTAGGCTTTTTGACCTCTCAGATACTGTTATAAAATGTTTAATGTGTGTTACAGGACAAAACAATAATTTCGGTGTTTCCGTAACATCCAGCTAGACTGCTTATTATTTTATTTATAATCTTGTTATTACACAAAGTTGTGGCTACCAGCCGATTGTTTTGATTGTCTGGGGATGCCCTGGTGTCAACAGATCATAGATTCTACAGCCTGAGGCAAGTAATAGTAGTGACTATCCAGCTACTAATATGAAATTATATATACTTATATATATATAATTTTATTTATTTATTTTAATTTTGTCAAATAGAAATGCTAATATTCTAGACAAATAGCATTTTAAATTTCTGGTTTGACAAGTGAAATGGTCTTAAGTATTTGATGATCATCTTACATCTCTGATAATGTTATTATATGATAGATAGAAAACACTTTAATTTACACCATTTCAAAAAACTTAAGAACTAGTAATATATGATAGCCTTTTAAAATTTATTTTTGGCAATGTCTATTGTAGATATATAGTAATTGTAGTTGTAAGTATTATTAAGTAGGTGTCTGCCAACTACTTTGATAAGTCTTGCCATTTGTGATTCAGTAAGAGACTTGATCATTCAAACTCTAACTTTTTAAGCAAAAAGGGGCAATCTGTCTGTCTGTCCATCTACTGAGATCTTCCTCCTGTCTTAAATGAGAATTGTTAATAATCTTTGCTTTCAAGTTTGGCCTCCGAAAGCCCTTGGTCTATTCTGGTATTAATAAAAGGAAATTTCCTTTAACCTGGTTCAAGTAAGACAGTATTCTATTAGGCTGGGTGGGGAAAATTGCCAAGCCCAGCCGAAAGTCTCATTTCTACCGAATACATTGTAGAAAAATGAGCACACCTGTCTGGGGCCATTCATCACATACTTTGATGAAAATAAGTTCATGCCTTGGACGCTCCAAATTTTGAACATAGCCTTCATGGCCTGGAGCAGAAGAAGCCACTTCAGAACTTTAGGACCATTTGGCATCTGGCTTCTCGTTCAGTTTAGCTTCCCCGAGAGCTAAGTGGCAGAGAAAGAGAGTTATGCTCCATTGTTCTGTGAGATTCAACAATATGGTAAGCATCTTTATTTATTTACTTTTTTAGGTAAAGGGATTACGTCCTTTTCTCACCATGTATGTACAATATGCACCTCTTTGAGTCATACACTGACTATTTATTCTTACAAACATAGTATACATCTCGTTCCTCTTTGAACTCCAAGAAATTGGTTACAGGCCCACTTTCCAATCAGTGAGCAAATCCTGTTTAGCTGAGCACCTCAACCTGAATTTGAGGTCAAAAGACTGAATAATACAGCTATTTGAGTACTGGTTCTGAGCCCTGCTCTCCTTTGACCAACTTTATTTCAGGTCTTGCTAAACAGTAGGGTTAGATATTCCCTCTTGGCCTGCTCTGTTTGAATAATTTTAGGAACATTTGCATAGTGATTGTGAAGCCAATTCTTTAAAATTGCATAGTATGCAAAATCTCAATTTAGTCATAACCCCTTTAGGAGTAGTAATATATCTATTCCACATGTTTGAAATCAGAAATGTTATTTTTAGTTATGGTTTTTAGGACAATTTCACTCTGCCTCGCCTGGTGTCCCAGACAGTTATAACAATAGGAAAACAGACCTTAGACATTGGAGCAAATAATTTGATCACACCTGAGATTTAATGCTCACATGATGGCAATTGTAAGATAGACTTTTTGATAACTTATATGCCATCCTCGTATCGAACATTCTCAGAGTTTCTGCAACTTGAGAATCAAGGACCTTCCGTCCTGACTGATTCTAGAGTAACTGGATATGGTGTCTATAGGATTTCTGCAATCCAATTTGCTATAATAGCAAATATTTTTGTGCCAAATGTTAAGCCACAAAGCAAGAGCAATAAAGAGGGGAGTTTCCAGTCTTTAAACATCAATTGAGATACTTCTTATCATCTTACAGAATGTCACAGTCTCATAGCATAGACACTTATGATATTATAAGTTTGTATAAATAAGGTTTAAAATTAGTATACAAATAGACCACTACTTTGCTGTCTTAAGATTAATCAAACTATCTCTTATGTTATTATAATAGTAAGATGATAAGCTGTTGTTTTAACCCCTGCTCTCTTATATGTAATTAATACAATTACTTATTGTAATGTGTAACTAAATGTTTGCTGAAAATCTTGCTATAAACCACTCGGAGGAATGTCCGGATGAGGTTTAGCTATTGGTAAGTGAAAATATGCCTGTTGAATGTTTGTTGTCACTAACCAATGTGTCTTAACTTTAATTAATCTCTTTATTTGTAATATAAAATGTTTTACAATATATTACATATGAATTAAGACCTCTGAGGTCCAAGAGGGCAGAAATCAACATCTGACTTCTTTATCAAAAACCATCTGAATGCAGCTCTTTGGATGGAGTCTGTTATATTCACTACTTTTAATAGGTGAACTATCTCTTTTCTCATTATGTGTATTGTGTAGTCTAAACAATTTACACTAAGATTTATAGGCTTGGCTGTATAATTAGTAAGGCTTAGATCACTTGTCATACAAGACATTAGATGTGTTACTTTTTAACTTAAAGTACGTACTTGTCTTTAAATTTTAATCACCCTTGTAAGCCACTCAATGATGCTTTAATAAGTTGTACAACATCAGGACAAAAATATAGTCTTGACTACAAATAATTTGCAATGTAGTCTCTAATATTTAATTATGGGACATTGGTCCCACTGACTTTATTAATCCTGTCAATAAGTAATGTAAAAATTACTAGGCTTTGGTGAAAATCAGTTGTGGTGCCTCCTGTGAGGACTTAATTTACAAGCCCTCGTTTACAAGACCAATGTTCAGGTGGGTTATAGTCACATGGCACATCTATGTACCATGAACAGATCCAAACTTTCTTTAATATAGGTTAGAAGGCTATAACCACCCAAAGTTATCTTTATATCTCAAATAATAAATAAATGGGCCGACTATCTATACACACCCCAGTGTTTTATCACTGAATTAAAGAAGCTGTTCAACTTCAGCCAGCAGCAGCTGGATGTTTATCCAGCTATAGCCTTTGTTCAGAAATTGTCATTGTTCTAGAATATTATAAAAAACAAATTTGTCCACAATGGTTCTGCACCGATAAGTGGTCTTCTTTTACAGTGAAATGACAAATGTTATGTCTTAGTACAACACTATTAGCAAGACAAGTTTGTGATAAATGTCCTTTCAATCATATTAATTAAAAATCAATTTAATTTTTGACACTAACTCTTGGTTAGCTTAAGTAAACAACCGGTTTACTAACCTCGGTGTTTTATTTCCCCTACTGAGATTTTCAGTTAGGTGTTAAAACAAGTTCAATCCTGTTTGAAAACTCGTAATTGTACTTACATCTCATGTTCAGTAGAATAAAGCAAAATACTTCCCCCTTCGTCCGAACTTGAGAAACGAAGATAATTTATCGTAATTGGTTTCACTCGATGTGCTCGTAATAACAGAAATCACCAAAGGCTTAAAGATTTCGAATGTTGCACATTCCACTTGGAACACTTACTTGTCGTAGTTTGTACTTATTATAACACAATTAAAAGACGAATGGTAAGTGTTATAATGAAGTACTATATTATTTTCTTGGCACTGTGTTGTCAACACTTCAAAATTCTATTAATATTGAATAGTTTTAACACTTTGAAATAATTTACAAATTTTGCAATGTTTTACCGGCAAAATTTTACAATGCATATGAATTGACAGCTATCTGACATCTATCATATCAAGGAAAGAGATGTCATGCTGGTGAGTGAAAGAGAAAGGTATAAAACCAAGGACAAATGGGTAAGTCTTAGACCATAGATAGTGTAAAGAGGCAAATATTTACTATGCTTTCTTCTAGCAAAAGGTGACGGCTCCCATTTATAGTGCTGACTAAGTGCTGTTGTCGTCGAGGGGAAGACGAGCAATCTTTGTGACTGGTCTCGTTAAGCTGCCATCCTTGGTGCTGAGTTCTACGACTCGGACGACGTCATCCTTTCCGGGCAGAATCTTCTTTATTCTTCCCATCTTCCACTGGAGTCTGGGAAGATTATCCTCCTTTATGAGTACCAGCTCACCAATCTTGGGTCGACTGGTTTCCGTAGTCCATTTAGATCGGGATTGGAGAGTGTGCAGGTAGGATTTCGACCACAAGGTCCAAAATCGCTGAGCCAACGCTTGCACTAAGCGAAAACGTCGTAGGGTTGATGGAGGAGAGGATTCATGGGAATGTTCGGGTAATGCGGTAAGTGGGCGACCTATAAGGAAATGACCAGCGGTTAGGACTTCGAAGTCTGTAGGGTCTGAAGACAGAGGGCAGAGTGGTCGAGAGTTGAGAACGGCCTCAATACGGGCTAAGAGTGTAGAAAATTCTTCAAAGGTCAGATGCTGCTCACCTAATACGCGATAGAGTAATTGCTTAGTAGATTTCACGGCTGCCTCGTGCAGACCGCCAAAAGAAGGAGCTGAGGGCGGATTGAGCAACCATGTGATCTGCTGTGTGGCTAGCTTGTGCGTAATTCTATCATCATTGGCCTTTAAGAAGTTTTGTACTTCTATGAGCTGATTTCTTGCGCCGACATAGTTTGTACCGCAATCAGAGCGAATTAGGGTAGGGATTCCGCGCCGACTAACGAACCTTTGCAATGCCGCAAAAAAGGCGTCCGTAGAAAGTTCCGAGACAGCCTCTAAGTGCACTGCCTTGGTGGCGAGACAAACGAAAACACAAAAGTAGCCTTTGAGAAGTTTGGCATTGCGTAGAGTACTTGATTTAATTAGGAATGGTCCGGCAAAATCCGTGGACACTTGACTAAACACCGGTTGTGGGCTGACTCGATCAGCCGGTAGGTCGGCCATAAAAGGGGGATTCGGCTGAGCTCGATGCCTAAAACAGCGTACACATTTAAAGACACGGTGACGAATGACTCGCCTTCCAGATAAAATCCAGTATTGTTGACGGAGTAGTGTGTGTAGTGTATCTGCGCCCGGGTGGCAGTGTATAGTGTGGAAATGATCTATAATTAGGTCCACAAGGGGGCTTGAACTGGGTAAGATGAGGGGATGTTGTGTGTCATATCTAAGGGCTGAGTTGGACAAGCGCCCTCCTACTCTAAGAAGATCATCCTTGAGAAAGGGCGAGAGGCGTTGTATTCGCACTGTACATAATTTGTTAGTTTGCAGTCGGTGGATGTCTTCAGCGAACATATTTTGTTGGACTGAGCGTACCCAGTGTAAGAGCGCTTTCTTACGTTCGTCTACGGTAATGGGACCAACGATGCGAGAGTGAGAAGATACCAAGCAATTGTGTGCAAAACGTTTAATACATGCGGTTACGCCTACAAGTGTGTCTAAGGAGCTGAATCTCGTGAGTAAATCCGTGTCTAGATCAGGAACCGCGATGTGAGCTACCATTTTTCTTGGTTTTAGACCAGGCAGTACGTGATGACCCAAAGCAGGGGGCATCGTGGGCCAGGTATCAGGTGGGGCCTTGAGCCAAGTAGGCGACCACCATAGGTCATAGGCTAAGAGTTCCTGTGCTGATATTCCCCTGCTAGCACAGTCGGCAGGGTTAAGAGCTGAGGGTACATGTCTCCAAGTAGGGTTACATGGATTGGCTGCAATGGCAGAGACTCGATTGGCCTCAAAGACCTGTAGGGATTGAGAAGGAGTTTTAAGCCAGGCGAGTACGATAGTACTGTCTGACCAACAAAAGTGTTGCTGAATGGTAATGTGGGCAGAAAGTTGAACAGAGACGCGAGAAATGAGCAGCGAAGTGAGGTGTGCAGCTGAAAGTTCCAGCTTTGGTATAGTCTGTCGGGTTTTAATGGGGGCTACCTTGGATTTAGAAACAAGTAGTCTGACGTGTACCTGACCCGTGATATTCGTTTCATGAAGATAGACTGCGGCTGCATATCCGGATTCGGATGCATCGGCAAAACCGTGTAGGGTGTAGGTGGAATCTTTGCTGGTGCAAATTGTTCTGGGGAGTCGAAGAGCAGAGAGTAGAGGTAAGTCTTCAAAAATGTGCTGAAATTGAAATGTGACATCATTGGGAGCCGATTCATCCCAGTCTAACTTTAGAGTCCATAGGTGCTGAATGAGCAGTTTTGCGCGGAAAATAACTGGGCTGATCCATCCACTAGGATCGTATAAACGAGCGATGGTACTGAGTATTGACCTTTTGGTAAATTTTTCCAGTGTAGGTACCGAAATGTGATATGTAAATTCGTCCGTTTGGGGTATCCATTGCATACCAAGTACCTTGATTGCATTGGAGTCGGGTACAACATCAAAATCCTTGGGTATGTCACATTGATCATCCGGGAAGCGTTCTAACAGCTGACGAGAGTTTGAGGTCCACTTTCGCAAATGAAATCCCCCTAGGGCTAGTAACTCAATGAGTTCAGTCTGCAGAGCTATTGCCTTGTCAACTGAATCATGCCCAGTCAGAATGTCATCCACGAATATGGAGTGCGTAAGAACCTGTGCAGCCTGGGGAAAACGGTGACCTTCATCAGTGACCAGCTGTATAATAGATCGATTGGCGAGGAAGGGGCTGGGTCGTAGGCCATACGTGACAGTGGACAGGGCGTAAGTGAGCAGAGGTTGATCTGGAGAAGAGCGCCATAGAATGAGTTGGAACCGTCTGTGGTCTGGGTGAACTAGTATATTTCTAAACATCATCTGGATGTCTGTACTAAAGACCACTTTGTGAGTACGAAAATTTAGAATGATGTCAGTAATATCACGTTGGAGCGGTGGGCCAGTGTGCAGACAGTCATTAAGACTGACACCATTAGAGCTCTTACAGCTGCCATCAAAAACCGTGCGAAGTTTTTCAGAGTTGGCTTTGAAGATGCCATGATGCGGGACGTAAAAATGGTCTTTTCCTTTGAATGTGCTGGGGTGACAAAGAGCCATGTGGCCCATGTCAATGTATTCCTTCATGAAGTCGATATATTTTGAGCGGAGGGTAGGATCTCTTTGGAGTTTGCGCTCCAAATTAAGGAATCGTCGTAGTGCAATAGCGTGGGTTGCACCGAGCTTAGGTGCCTTTGTAAGAAAGGGAAGGGATACTATGTATCGCCCTGTGGGATCACGTGTGGTGGTAGAACGAAAGTTCTCCTCACACTCGTCAGAGGTTGAGTTGTCCTTTGATTGCACTTCTTCGACTTCCCAGAATCTCTCCAGAGCGGAGTGTATTTCTTTATTTGAGTGTTGGGGTTGTAAACAGTCAATATTTACTAGTGCTGAATTAACTTGAGGCTCAGGCTTTGTGTAGTTTGGATTGATAGGACCTAAAAGAGCGAAATTGAAGATCGTGCCGAAGGCTATTGGTCTGCCGGGGCCCAAAAAAATTTTGTTACCATCCAAAATTTGGCCCAAGACATCAGAACCTAAAATTAAGTCAATAGCGGCTGGAAAACGATAAGACGAGTCTGCTAGGGGAAGCTGTGTCGAGTCGAGGAGTGGAACAACGTCAGGTAACATTGTTAATGGTAAAAGACCTGTCAAATCTGGTAGAATGTATGCCTTTGCGCTAATTACTGGGACTTCGGTGTGAATAGGGCGGAATGTGATGGTAGTTGAAGAACTAGAGTTTTGAGTCTGCTGATTACCGACTCCTGTAATTTTTAGTTCTGTGTGCTCGACAGGCAAACGTAATTTTTGTGTCATAGTTTTAGTTAACAAGGTTAGCATGGAACCGCTGTCTAATAATGCTCTTGCCTTATGAAATTCTCCAGCGTTGTCTGCTAGTTCTAGGGACACAGTGGGTAATAAAACTGGTGGATCGTGTACTGTAATGTGCTGAGTATGTGCTGAAATATGACTGTCATTTTGGTTAGCTTTATCAGAGGAAGTAACAGGGCTGCCGGGCAAGTGATTATTATGATAAACTTTATTATCATAGTGCTGAGTATGAAACTGGGATTTATTTTGTTTACGTGATGTAGTGGATGGTGTATATTGTAGCGATGGTATGGGTGGGTGTAGTGTAGTATTGTGTAAGTGAGTAGCAGGTAGTCATTGTTGTGAATTAATAGGTGAATTACGACGAGAAGAGTTTCTTGATTCCGTGGTTGGGCGGGTGTGTTCTTGTCCTCTTAGTTGTGGGGGCAAGAGGTGAGAATTGTCATATGTGGGTGATTCAAAGCCACTGCGATGTAAGGTGGTATGGTGTTTCTCGCTATCACATTCTCTACACCGTCCTGTGGATCTGCACTCGTCAGAGTAATGGGGTCCTAGACACTTACGGCACCGTTCATGAGCTTGGATAAAATCCCAGCGCCCTTGCGTAGGCTGTCTTAGGTATTCACCGCAGTTCAGCAACCTGTGTCCTCTAACGTGACACCAAGGGCAGTAATAATTATTGGTCGGTGCTGGTGGGTGGGCGGAATCTTGTGCTATGGGCTCGAAATATTGTGTAGACTGTGGGTATCCTTGAGCGTACTGTACAGGGTACGCTTGACTTTGTAGAGGATATGCAGGGCGCGTTAAAGGTGGGCGGACGGAAGTAGTGGGCTGAAAACGAACGTGCCGAATTTCTGGTCTGGGTGCAGAAGCGCGTGGTTGGTACCGTGCTGAGGGAGAAGCACGTTCAGTTTGTCTGTATGTCGGGCTGAGGGGAGGGGGGGGTGGGTTATATGTCTCAGTTTCTGTGCAACGTGCATGGTCTTCTAAGAATGTGATTACATCCTTTAAGGTGGGCAGAGTGTCTGAAGACCCATGCGTTCGTTCAAATAATGTGCGAAGCTCGCCCTTTAACTTCCGCACTACTATTGACACTAGGACGTAGTCTGAGTCATGTAGTGGTAAGTTTAGGTTTTTAAGCGCCGATTGGGTTGAAATAAGAGGGGCTAAAAATAACTGTCTGATTTGTGAGCGGGTGGTGATGTGGGGTAACTCTAGTATCATATCTATAAACCTATCAATGAGAACTCGGCGATTTTCGTAGCGATTGGCAAGTGTTGTCATCGCTACATCGTAGTTCTCATCGGTAACCTTGAGGTGTGATACCATACTGAGAGCTTCTCCGGAGAGGCAAGAAAATAAATAGTGTAATTTAACTGCACCTGACAAATTACCGGCAGTGTCCGTAAGGCTTTTGAAAATAGTTATGAAAGATGGCCAATCCTCAAGCTTGGAAGAAAATTTGGGTAGATCTATTTTGGGCAGAACAGTAGACGTGGAGAATGTGGGCGAGCTTGGTTTGATGCTTGAGCTGATGGTGATGTTTGCCACCAAAATTTTTTCATATGCTTCTATAGCCGAGGTGTAGTAGTCAAAGTACCATTTTTCCACTTTGTCGTCAAGGTCTTTAGAGTCCAAGATCTCATAATATACTGTATCCAACTTGCCCTTTATATCGTCCAATTTTGTAAAGCGCCCTATGAAATCGTTTACACTATACTTTTTGTCTCCTTTTAATATAAGGTTAGCTATCTCTAATAGGAAAGTTATGTACTTATGGGTTTGCATAAAGATGGCAGATTGCGATTTGGTAGGCATGACGATGAGAAGTGCACAATAAGAAAAGGAAAAGCAAACGAAAAAAAAAAAAAAAAAAAAAGTAAAAAAAAAGAAAAAAGAAAAAGAAAAAAAAAAATGATATTTTTTTTTTTTTTTTTTTTTTTTTTTTTTTTTTTTTACTAATGCTAATAAAGAACACGCAAGAAAGCAGCCAGAGAAACGTAAGAAATACGAAATAAATAAAAATGATTAGGAAAAAAAAATATATATCAAACTGTCGTGTGCGCTGAGTCTTAATAAACACGAAGCTATATATAAGCTATAAAAGTTGCACGGCAAGCTAACCACACCGAGTGAAACGAATATAATATTCAATATTATTATATCGATCCGATATCACGTTTAGTGCAAGTATTCGAGAATAGGTGTGCTGAATAAAGTACAGAATACGTACTCGAGGTTATATTAACCTACCTACGTACCAAAAAATAGTTATCGTGTAGCAATTTGCGTAATTATCTGAGGAATGTGGAATGGGTATTCAAATATATAAGGGCAGAAGTAATATGTTTATAAGAAAACAAAAAAGAAAAAACAAGGGCAGAAAACGGGTAAATGGGCAGATTGATAATGATTGTTTATTTAACTTTTTAGGTATGTGAAAATTTACAATTTGGTTTGAATTAACCATAAAATGGCAAAATACGGTTGTTGCAGACTGTATAAATAGGTCGCCAGTTGGAATATTCGGTTCGAAAGACCATATGATCTGGCCGATTGCCAGATTTCAAGGGTGCAAGGGTAAGAGGGAATGGAGATAAATGGACTCACCCGTAATAATATGAGCTGAGTAACCGGAGCGTCTGCGATACAGGAGCAGCAGTGCGTGTTCTCTTGTTATATATCTCCCGCTTCACAACTAGATTCACTTGCCACTTATCACCAAGCTCTTGGAACCCGATTAGTATTGCAATTGGGTGGATATCTCAAATGCGCGCGCGATGCGTGAATGTCTTTACGACGGGTCGATTCAGACTGATCGTTGAGACGCGGAAGTGCGGGGTAAATTACTTTTTCGGGGAATCATCGTTCGTTACGCGTGGCGTGATCAATATTCTTTTGGACTTTACTATAAAATTCAAATTGCAAGTATGTCTATCTTATATACTAAACCAATTTTATTACAATTTAAAAGACAGTTGTACTGATGTTTGACTGCCTCGTTGATATAGTGGTTATAGAAAGCGAAACACAAAGTTGTGGGTTCGATTCCCACAAAAAATACTACTATTATTATTACTGCTTGACTACCTACCTATATAAAGGGACAAATAACATTACATACATTATTTACCTATCTATAATACAATATGGTTTGGCTTTGCATGATTGGATCAGCAGAAAGTTCTCCAGCGCCATCGATAAATTCCAGTCTCGAAAGGTTAAACCTCCTACAAGTTTCTGGTGATGAGATAGGAACCTATGCAGATGATATTTATGCCGATTCAACCGAAGTGCCTCTTACACCTATTCTTACTCAGGTATTTCCTAATCCATCTGAAAGTAATTATGACGCTCTATCCTCAATTTCATCTTTGCCATCTTTGCCTTCAAATCAGCCACTTGCATCCACTCCTGTCGCCTATAATCGTCACATGGGAAGTGTCGATTTGGCAGACATGCTGATTGCATTATATCGCACTGGAATAAGATCCCACAGGTGGTATATGAATATTTTCTCGCAGCTTTTGGATATATGCATCAACAACGCTTAGCTTTTACGTCGGAGACATAACAAAATGACCAACACCACTAGAAAGCAGGATCGCCTAAAAGATTTTAGGTATGAAATCTACAGCGGCCTACTGAAACGAGGTCGAAACGTTTCAGTGAAAAATTTAGACGCATTTCCCGACAAAAAATAAATAAAAAAACCGATATCTGAACGACCATGCGATGATGTCCGGTATGACAAATATGACCATTGGCCGCAAATAACCGGACATCAGAGGTACAAGTGCTGCTAAGCTGGCCAGGCAATTACTGTTTGCACAAAATGTAAGGTTCATCTTTGTTATGTGAAGAATTGAAACTGTTTTTTGGAGTACCACCGCAAGCAAAAGGGTTTCTGAATTATTATATTACGATTATTTTATAAAAAAAATTGTTCAAGACAGATTTATTTTATTAAACATTTTTACTTCCACCAAGACAGTTATTTTTATTTAAAATCATGTTATTTACAATAATTTTTTGGTATATGTTAAAAACTACCAGTAACATTCCAACTCTCCCTAAACATAGCAATGTATAGCATAATATACATACCTAAAAATGCGATAATCACTACGTGTAGCAACGTATAGAATAGTATACATCTTGTTTTTCCAAAATTTTCATATCACGATTTTTTTATATATTTTTTTGATGTGTTTTAGAGCCCAAAGAAGCTATCTATATACATTTTTTTTGCTTTTCTTTCAAAAAGCAATCTTGCCACGATAAGGGTTAACGCATCATCACAGTAACCACTTTCTATTAAGGTGGGCCGTCTGCCATATTGAATCGAATACTATAATGGCCAGGCAACTTTACAAATTGCCTGCATTGTACGTCCAAAAAGACAAGCTGTCGTACCAACAAAGGACACAACACCTTCCCTGTAATTTTATAATATGTTTATGACAGTTTATACAATAAATGGTATTTATTCTATTCTATATTTTTGAGATATATGTATTTTCAATTTGATAATCGTATAAATATTAACAAAGGAAAGACAAGATTAACAGAAAATTAAATTGTTTGCCTTTTAGGTATATCCTGTATAATAATTGCAGTAAGCATTCTGTATCAAGTTGATGGGAATAATTGCCATATAAATGATATTAAGTTAAATTCTAAAAATGTTTCGGAGTGTGATATAAACCATAATATATATATTAATCAAAGACGATCTAGAAATCGATACTCTTCAAGAGATTAATAAGAAGGGAAATGTTATTTTAAATCAATTGAAGACAAACCAATTTGAAAACAATGCAAAACGGAACATTAGAGTTTCAGAAGATGGACTCGACTATGATTCTAATTCACAATAAATCTGACCATAACAAAGTTGCTTTTGATAATATAAATGATAGTAAAGATCAACTAAATCTGAATTCAATAAACAATGTGTTACTTAAATCTGTTAACTCAAGTGATAGTTTCAGTCTCTGACGAAAAACTAGATGAAATACAATTGAACAAAACAAGACAATTTACAAGATCAGCTTGTAAATGAACAAATTTCCATAAAATTGGTCAAATCAGGAAAATTACCATTAAGTGAGAAAGGTAATAAAACGAAAACAAATAACAATAACGTATTGAATAGAGAAACTATTTTTTTTAATAAAGAATTTTCAGCAGATGGAAATCACGAGAAAGTTCCGATCAAAGCTAAATCTTCATCAAATTCTTTAGATTTAGTAACAACTCGTAAAGTATATGACCCTGAATATTTCAAGCTCGTGTTTGATGAAAAATATTTAGATTTAGATGTATCTGATGAATCTTATTTTGTAAGCAAAATTCCTGTAGACAACAAGAAAGTCTTCAATAAAAATGAAGTACATAATGATTTGATCATGAATATCAATCGTAATCAAAATGAATTAAATAAAATATTAGTCAATAACAATGATCACTTATTGCTTGAAGATATTGGGTATTATCGTGTCCCTTTAGATACAAAAGACAAAATAACTGAGGAAAAAGAATCCAAAGAAATTGACAGAGATATTAGTTTCAGAATTATTCCAGGATTTCCTAAATTTAATAAAAACATTTATCACCTGAACTACCGAAAAATGAATGATCCTGTAAATATTACAGAAGATTCTTCAAATGACGTAACAGAAAATAAACCCGAAACAACTATCGAGGAAAGTTATAACGAAAAATATAAAACAGGGCACGACTCTGCTATTAAAGATTTTAATGAAACGGACACTAGAATAAATAAAGAAAACAATGAACAGTTTGTTAACAAACCTGACAAAAATGGTTACATATATTATGATAGAGTAATTCCAGGCATCCCAGACAGAAAAATGAAGGATGAAATTCCAAATACCAGAATCATTTCCAGGCAGCACATCGAAGCTATAGACATTCAAGATCTTCGACAAGAACTTTTAAATCACTTACTGGATTACATTATTAATATCGTTAGAAAAGACAAAGCTGATAACAATTCAGAAGCTAGGATGGTTGAAAAATTAAGAGACGAGAATTCTAGTTACTTAGAAGTAGTCGTCCTAAGCGATAATATTTTTGAAAAAATACCTCATATGAGTTGAGTCCTCAACATATTATGGTAACCAAGAAGCTTACATACAATGGAGACTTCGTTCCGAATACCTAACTGAAGACCAATAATTTGTCCTTGAATGACGTCACTTATGTCTTTTATCTCTTTCTTTAGGGTGACAATACTTTCTTTTAAAAATATGGATAATAAATTACTTTTCGTTTTTATATCACGTTTACCATGACTAATTTTGCTTAACAATTAACAAAAACCTGATAGCTGCCATTTTTTAACCCCCGTCGAAAAAAGAGAAATTATAAGTTTGACCGCTATCCGTCTGTGGCACCGTATCTCTTGAACGAGTCGACCAACTCGGATACAATTTTTGTATCCCGCCTTGACATTATAGCGCCATTTCAACGAGCAAACCTTATCGTGCCATCCATCAATTAAAGCATATATAGTAGGTGTTACTCAATCGAATTTGATAGCTCAACGATAGGTATTATTTTCGACTTTTTAAATGTTTACTTTTCTTTTTTGTTGAGTTTGTTTATTTAATTTTGTAACAAACATGTCATCCCTCTATACTTTTTATACTAGGATACGGAATACATTGTTAAGTACCTCGTCATACAGTCTGATAGATAATCTTTAGAAAATATCTACCCAAATGTCGATACCAAACATGATTGTCGAAACTTTAGGATTACTTATTTATTTAATACTTTATAATTTTTAAAACTTCTAATTATTTATAATAAACAACAATAGAGATTTTCGGTAAATAAAACTACAATTAGTTTTTGCTATTTCTAGATTTAATTGATACAATATGTGACGCTTACCCCCTGATCCAAAGGTCTAGGAATGACATACCGAAGCCGAAGCATTGAGTGGGATATCGAATAAAAGAATTTATATAGTGAAAATTAATAAAATTTATTCAATGAATAAAACATATAATATTGGCCATAAATCGTAATCATCTAGTGGTAGGAACCCTTCACTGCAAAACCGTTAACCCTATGTTCACAAGGTAGGTTATATAGAAGTGCTGATCAAGAAACAGGTAGACTTATTTTTCTTAAAAAGTTGTATGCTTTCGGCGAATAAAAGTGCAAAGTCAATGCAAAAGCTTTGATGTCATCACTATATGTAATTTTTCTTTTCTTGTTTACTGTACTAACTTTCTGAAATTTTTTACAAATATTAGCAGTTACCTCGCAAAATATTTTCAATTTCAGACTGTGATGTATAATCCTCGACCACGTTTATGAGCGATACCATATAAGTAATTTTTCTCTCTCTTCACCTTTTGTTGCAATATTTTTCTACTCTTCTCTAAAGATTGTTCATGTGATACCTTAAAGTTTACTTGAACATTAAAATCTTTCAAAGCACGCCGTTTGTGTGGTGGTTAATTTTCAATATCCTGTCGAAAATTAATTTAGAGTCAAAAATGTGGAGATGGAGATTTCACTTTCATTGTTTTTATTTTTATGAGTGGAAACTTATAAAAATGTAATTCACAGAATACTGTCTATCTAATAAGATAATTTGCTAATATAAAAGTTTGTTCACTTACAATATCTTGTTTTGGAAATAGCATTAGGGGAACATTATCATTGACAGCTGTATGTGATTGAGTCCATGAAGTTGATGGGACATTAACACAATCCTGAAATTAAAAATGATTTATAGAGGTATACATTTTTCATAAGAACATAATAATATATACTATAAAGATCACAAATGTTCTTATCCAACACTTACCACCACATTGCAACATTTACACAATTGATATGAGTTAAATGTGCATAAAGGCGGAACCCGAAAATTATGCGTTTTTTTTATATACAAGATTATAATTATGGTTTGCTATGGTACAATAACGAAATTAAAATTGTCGGAAAGCCTTCATTTAGGCACATAATTAATAAACAATACAATTACCTTAGAATATACACAGACTGCCTACTATGCTAATATTATTATTGTAAAGTAATAGGGCACGTTGCTAAACACTTATGATTTTGAGCACAAACACATAAGTTAACTTAAAAACAATCAATATCTTACTTTATTAAATTTTAAAGCACATTTTATTAGGTTAAAAACTACAAAACACTTCCCAGATAAAACCGCCATGCTACATAAAGTAAACTACACTGCTAAAGACAAATCTTTTTGTTGTAATTTAGTTCATCAGAGTGGCAGGCAAAGGAAATAAATCCATACAGCGTTGTCTGATGTATTCTTAATAAAAAATAGGCTGTTTGGATTTATTTCCTTTGCTTGCCACTCTTTAGGTTGGGTTAGCTTCACACTAGAGCTCAAATATGCAATGCCAATGTTAGCAACACAAAAAATAGGTTGTGAGGAGCGGTTGAAGGTTGCGACCAATGAGAAGGTCAATGGGTTAGGTTAGGTTAGCTTCAGACCAAAGCCGCAGGCAGAATCGACTTTAACCATAATTAATGGTAAGCAGTCGGTTCTGCCACTTTGCTACTTGTTAGGCAAAAACACTAAATCCATACAGCATGAATATCAATATTTTTCAATCAATCTGAAGATCATTGAATGACATGAAAGTATGGAATTTTAGATTTTTCACATTATTGTAACTAAGATAATTAATATATTTTTCTAGTTTGTATATATAAATACTGACTACATGCAATACCAATGTAAGCAGAACAAAGTATAGGTGTAAGGGGTGGTCGAAGGTGTAACCAGTGACAAGGACAGTGGGTTAGGTTAGGTTATCTTTAGACCAAAGCCCACGAGCCGAGCGAGCGAAGCGAGCGTGCCGCGGTAGCGGCCGGCGAGTCCCAGAACCGACTGGTTTCCATTTATTCGTTGATAATTTTAATAAAAGTTAAAGTCGGTTCTGCCACTCGCCGGCCGCTATAGCGGCACGCTCGCTTCGCTCGCTCGGCTCGTGGGCTTTGGTCTAAAGATAACCTAACCTAACCCACTGTCCTTGCCATAACCTTCGAACACCCCTCACACCTATATATTGTTTGTCTAACATTAGGATTGCATGTTGTCGGTAATTATATATACAAACTACAAAAATATAATAATGATCTTAATCACAATAATATGAAAAATCTAAAATTCCTTATTTTTATGTCATTCAAAGATGTTCAGTTTGATTGAATAATATTGATATTCATGCTGTACGGATTTAGTTCCTTTGCCTGACATTTAGCAAAGTGAGGTAAAAACTTTGTCTCTCAATATTATTAATCTGAGGTTTTACTTACAAATTACAAAATGTCGTGATTTTTTAGCAATGCGGTAATATTTGATTTTATAATTATTAATTATTTTGATCATGTCATATATGTTACATTTGCAGACTAATCCCAAAATTAAAATAATTGTGTTTTTATTATAATTAGTAGGTAAGTCGTCACGCTAAAATTAAACATTATTTCTAGCGATATAATGCACGTATTTCGTACCTAATTAATTGTATTGTTTATTAATTTTTTGCCTAAATGATGGCTTACCGATGATTTTAGTGTCGTTATTGTACCATAGAAAACCATATGTAAAGTCTTTGTATACAAAAAATGCATAATTTTCAGGTTCCGCCTTTATGCAATTTTACCCTACAGATAACCAAGCATTCCTCTTGTTTGGATCTGTAGGGAAACTGTAAATATTATTAATATTAATTAATAAATAGAAAAATAGTAGAAATGTCCAAAATTAGGCTATAAACTGTTTTTAATAAATCATTTTGCTCATTTAATTTACAATGTTTTAAAATCTTGGATCTTCATTATATAGATTAAAAGGTACGCCAAGACTACAAGCACTACATATCAGTAAATACTTTAAACAGGAAGTTTTTATCATCAGACCAATTTTTTAGAATAAGAAGCTTGTCACCCTACTCCTTTTGTTTATGTATAGTTTATAATACAATAAATCGTATTTAACTGCATATTAGTAGAATAATTCGCTGTGGGATTTGATGCAAAGAAAGTATCGTTAATTTCTGTAGGTGTTATTATAAAATAGCAAGACTTTTAGTGTTAATTTCCCTAAAATGTTAATGTAACTCAATAAGAATTTAATTCAACTTACTTGTGGAATTTCACGCCTGATGTTGGATGCCAAACACTTTTGCAACCACGAACTATACAACTCATTCTAGAATATCACTTAAACACACCATTTATCATATAAAATCTCAGTTATACGATCGAATTAGACGAAACTCATAAACTAACTTTTTGACAGGAAGCCATATCTAGTTTCAGTGTTGCCAAAGTAGATTTTTAATTTTTGACGAATGCTGGGGAAAACTTTGTGAAATAATATTGTTATAATATTTTACTTCAAAGGAAAATATCCTTTTTATTTAATAAAAGATTCCATTACATATAACTAATCTCTGTATATTGTTTGCAAATAAAATAAAAACTTTTTAAATTTTATAATAATTTCTTAGAACTGATGGAAATTTAAGGTTTTTTTTTTTTTTTTTTACTTTTATATATATGTCGGCGCGAATGTGTTAATTAATTTATAGATGACGTAAGAAAAAGGATAATCTAAGTTCTCTAATCTAAAATCACCAAACGTATGACAGCGTGAATAGCAGAGTTGGTGTTGGTAGACCACGAAATACACATTATGATCAAATAGAAGTGTTAAAAAAAGGTCAGGTATTGCTGTGTCGGAATAATATCCGACACAACGCTGATTTTCAGTGCAAACCTTCCTTCAGGTGTAAGACCAAAATGACCCAGTTTTGTTAATTATATAATAAATGAGAATAATAATTAATAAAAACTAATTCTACTTATATAATATTTAAATTGTAAAAAAAAACAAATAAATAAATTTTAATAAAAAAGCAACAATAAATACGTTGCTACAAAATTAAAATAAATACTCGTGTATCAACTTGTATCGAATCATTTATTCGAATACAATTCGCTAGTGCTTGCCGAGTATTAATTACCACATTCCGTGTGCCACGTCACTGGCATGATGCCTTTGTTGCCACAAATGACATTTTACTTCATAACCTATAAAATACTGATTGTGTTATTTTACTGTTAAGATATGAAATGTTTAATATATATTATTTTCACTGTATATATAGGCTGTGCACAAGACTGACTCGCGTTACAAGTAAGTTGTCAGACAGTGATATGTGTTTACTGCATATGAGTTTCTTGTTTATTGAAAGTAAAAATATAAATTGCAATTTTCAGAAGGATAATTGGAGTGATTTTGTGTGAGAACTACTAATCCACATTTGCTACATTTGCACTTCAATTTCGGTGTCTGTGTATGTCATTATATTTGGATTCATATCATATAGGTGAGATAGTAACTGAATTACATTGTAATTATTTAAAGTCTTATCAGTGAATATGTATGATCTTCTTTTTGTAATGTGAGAAGATGTCTTTTATAGTGGAATTTGAATGAATTTTAATGTTTTAGGTCTCTAATTGGTGGAGGAATATCGTTCCAGCAATGAGTGGCAGCATATTTGAAACAGCCTCTGAAAGCAGCTGTCTTGTGCTTCGCTGTTATTAAAGGTTTCATAACAAACCACATAGTACAATGGTGTGACCTATCCCATCTCCAATCCATCTTATTGTACAGATATTTAGGGTACTGCGAGGAAATTACACCAAACAGCATACAAGCTAAGTGTAACTTTCTCCTAGCTACCATATTTAACACATTATTTTTATTTAAATATGGAGTAACATGGTTTCTTTTTGGTATATCGTAACAGTAATGGGCACATGCATTTTGTATACGCTGTATTAGACGCTCTGTTCGTGATAATAGGCAGGGCCCATATACTGTGTCACAATAATTTAATTTAGACAGCACCAGGCTCTCTATTAATCTTTTTCTTACTTCTACATTTATGTAAGCCCTAATTGTCGGCCTCTGTGGTTGAGCGGGCTAAGCCTTTGCCGGCCTACCTCACTTCAACGCAGAGGCTCCGGGTTCGATTCCTGGTATAGTAAATTTCGGAAACGTATTTTCTCCGTTATTTACTATGGTCTGGGTGTCTGGGATCGGCCCCAGAGTAGTCCGTTGTATATTACCCATAACACAAGCGTAACTTGCTTAATTTGGGGATATACAATGTGTGTGTTTGTCTGCCGATTATTATTAATTGTATATAATATTTTTAGCCTATAAAAACAATTATTCATAATATTATAGATATACTTTTCAAAACGCAGTTCTGAGTCAATAGTGAGACCTAGGCTACATGCAGTATCAACCATTTCAATTTGTTCATTTAGAATTTTGATTATGGGACTACCATTTTTTATTGTATTAACTTGTTGGCGACTACCTAGTATCATAAATTTAGATTTTGTTGGGTTTAATACCAGCGAGTTAGTTTCAGACCATTGTACAAGTCTTTCTAGGTCACTATTAATTTCACAAACAGCTTTGTATGTTTCACTCGGTATAAAATGTTTATAAAGTTGAATATCATCAGCATACATATGAAACCTACAATACTGAAAACAATTGACAACATCTGCTGTGTAAATTATAAATAATAGTGGACCTAAAATAGATCCTTGAGGGACTCCTCTAGCTAGATGTAAGGGATCTGATGCCGCAAATGTTCCATCTGCTTTTTTAATTTCAACTTTTTGCTTCCTTTCTGTTAGATAGCTACGGAACCAAAGAACAGTTTCATTTGTAAATCCATAATATTATAGCTTGGACAGAAGTAAATTTGTGTTCTTTGCATCAAAAGCCCGTGAGTAGTCTAGCAGAACAAGTACCGTACCCTGCCCTTGATCACGAGCTTCAGTAATGTTTCCTACCACATCACATAAAGCAGTTGCTGTGCCACATCCCTTCCTGAACCCAGATTGAAGATCAGGTAATATATTATTTATTTCTAAGTATTCAACAAACTGTAAGTAGACCACCTTTTCCAGAACTTTGGAAAGACATGGGAATATGCTTACAGGACGCAGATCCTTGTAACTGACCGGATTATTCTTTTTGGGGATTGGACGTACAACAGCCTGTCGCCATAGACAAGGAAATTTGTTTGCTGTAATAGATTTGTTTATAATATTAGTTATTAATTTATCCGTGCAGGAACGGAGAAAGAATACAATTTCCTGCGGCCGGGCGGCCTGTCGTAAGAGACGACTTAACAACCCACAGCCAGGTGGTAGGGCATTTGCCCGACTGGATGGCTACCACCCCTGGTCTAAAGTATGTCGTCATAACAACCTTGAGTTGTGTTCCGGCATTAGTGACCAGGTTCCAGTCTCCCTTAAGAGAGCAGCAGCGCATTTGTAGCAACTTTGGTGTTGCAAATGTCCATAGGCGATGGTAACCGCTTTCCATCAAGTGGGCCGTCTGCCTGTCTGCTGATCTCCTGCAATAAAAAAAAAAAAATTAAAAAAAAATTTTTTTAAGGGAAGTTGGCAGTGTTAATTTAATCATTTCGAGACTTATTCCATCTATTCCAATTGCGTTTGATTTAAGTGAATGAATAATTTTGAGTATTTTATCCTCAGAAACTGTTTGTAAAGAGAAGCTTGTTTGACCATACTTCTGATTATCAAAATGTATAAACTTCTCGGTGCTTACAGTGTTTTCTCCAGGTACTTCCAGAAAAGCTTCATTCATGCCACCTGGGTCATTAAAATGGACCGGGAGTATCTTTTCTGTATGTGATTGAAGTATATTTGATTTTAAATTTTTCCAAAGTACTTTAGCATTGTTTATATTATTATTTGTGTATGAAGTAATGTCTGTGCAAATTATGTCTATTAAAGAGGAACTTAGACTTGTATAGTGTGTAGATGTATCAACTATTTGTTGCAAATTGAAGTGGTTGAAGAATTCCTGAAGTCTTTTAGAGTTAAAGCTATCTTTTTCTAACAAATTTACATAGAAGTCCCCTAATATTATTATATTATTGTAAGGTGCCAGCGCAACCGCGCTCTCACTTATTCCATTAAGAAACCTTTCCAGGTCAAACCACGGTGGAACACTAGGAATGTAACATATCCGAATAATGTTAACAAATTTGACACAAACGATGAAGTTAATGACATATATTCTATGTCTGAAAATTATAAGAATAATTCTACAATTATGGACATAACATCTAATGATACGCAGCCTAAAAAAAGAAATAAAATAACTAATTATGGAAATTTTAACTCGGATCTCTAAAAATCATAATTTTCGTGAACAATACAGTTCTAACAAATTAAACGAAGAAAATTCAGCAAAAATAAAAAATACAGAAAATATTAAGAACTCAGAAGAACTGTTAAACCCACTCAATGATCTAGATACTAATTATGGTGATATGCCTGCTGAAAGTAATAATGAAAACCAAGATAATATAGGTAATTTAAATATACATAAATTTGAAATAAGCGCTAATTATATAAAGTCTGGTAATACAACGAAGCGTAACAATTCTTCAATTTCACCTGATAAAACAATAAACATTTAAATTATTTACTCGATGATAAGAACAGTCAGTTGTACTCTATTATACCAGGTTTAGATAACATAACAGATTCTTCAAGACTCACAGAAAGTGTTAAGAAAGAACACAATCCAAATTTATTGATTAATCAGCTAAAGAAGTAGCTGATGTAAATTATATTATTCATGATTATAGTGAACATCAAAAACAAACTATTAAAGAAAAAGAAATAAATAATATTATAGAATTATTAAATCCTATAACAAGTGATACCACGTTGGATGATACAAATTTCTTTAGTTCAAATCATTCAAATTATGTTATTCCTGACGATAACAGAAATCAAACACAAATACTTAAAGAAAACTCAAGTAACATAATTTTATCAAAACCCGTAACTGCTAATTCTGTATATGATACAAATATTTTTAATTCACACAACTTATTAAATACCAACTATTATGGGAATATGAAAGCTGATAAAATTATTAAAATATCTCCATCAGATAACATGGAAACAGCCAGTGACAAGGAACTGCACAGTATAATTACATTAAATGTAGACCATAATTATCAAGCAATTGGAGAAATTTTTGACAATATTAACACAGCAGACAGCGATCGTAATAATATCCTACATGGTGGTACTTTGAGGGAATTTCCTGCTGGTATAAAAGTAACTGACCAACAAGTAACAGAAGGAATAGCTGGTTAGGCGCTTTATATTACCTACCTTTCCCCTCCTTTCCGCAAATCCGCACGCTGGATAGAGACAGGTGGTGCCTCCTGTCGGCTAACCACGACTCGTGCCGGCGGGCGCCCAGTACGTCGACGGCCTCGCGAGCACCGCACGCGCATAAATGATTTGCATAGAACGCTTTTACCTTAAACCCGCTCCTGTTGGTGTGATATACGCAACCCCTGAAGACGTGCTTTACGACGAGGATTGGGGATCCGCAGGTGAGTGCCGCTTAAATCTACCCGGCTGTGGATTTTGCCTCCTTCCACCACCAACAAATTCTACCTTTGTCACCCGCACCACCATATTAGTTCTGGTCCAATCGAGCCGCGATATATGTATTTTATTTTTTCCGCGATATATTTTCTATAATATTCCCGCTATATAATTATTTTACGTATTATTCCCGCTATATTTATATATTGTTCCGCTATATATATTTAAAAACTATATATAATCCCATTTTCTTGCTTAAATACTTTAATTTCTTTATTTTAATTCTTTTTTAATCATTTTTTGGTTCATATCGCTACCCGCCACCCGCTAAGTCATATGAGATTCTATGCGTAATTTGTGCTGTATCATCGAATTATTGCCAAATTTATTTATTTTCAACCTGCATTGGCAGTATATTCATTTATTAATCCCGCGTGATCAGTATTAAATACGTATATTCTAAAATTTCAATAATATAGGTGTTACTTAGCATCTTTTCTTAACCGGCTTTAATAGACGGTAGGCTAACGAAATTTCGTAGCGCGTCGGATAGCAACGTCGCTTCGGCCGCTTCGAGTCACGTTCACTCGAGGCGAGTTTTAACATTTTATTTAACCGACCGCTGCACAAGTAAAGAGGTTTGAGTTTTAGTTTTCTCTACGCTACTTTTAATTAGTTTTTTTTCTTCGCCTCAGCAAATTTAATCACTCAATATGAGTAAAAAAGGTGGAGAAGCTATTGTTTCAGAGGCAAACTCTGAAGACAATAGTAAATTAATTGTTCTTCAATATAAACGCGACATGTTATTTAGCCGCATGCAAAATATTTACGATAAATCGTTAAATATTTCCGATGAGAATAGTCAGAGAATATTTATTCACAACGCTTCCAATATTGATAATTTACGTAAGGAATTTGAATCTGTTTTGGACTCATATAATATGCTTTACATAAAAATTAACCCTCATAAAGCACAAACTATAAACTATCAATCATTTATCAGTTTTGATGAAATGTATTGTTCTGTCAAACAAATTTTAACTGAGATTACAAATGAAAATGAGTCATCTCAAACCGCAAACATATTGGCTACGCATTCATATAATTCTGTGCGCAAACCAAATCTACCTCCTATCGATTTAATTTCTTTCTCAGGCGATGTTCGTACATGGCCTGTTTTTTATACGCAATTTAAAAATATGGTACACGATAATCCTACCTTGTCGAATAGTGAGAAGGCATTTTATTTAATTGAAAAGTTATCTGGTCAAGCTTTATCTATTTACGCGGGCCTTCCGCCAACCGCAGAAAACTATTTAATTATTTGGAACGCTTTAATCGAAAAATATGATAACCCTCGGTCACTCGCTAGTTCTTATTTTAATCAATTGCTAAACTTCAAACAATTATCCGCTAATAATACATCTAATCTCGATTCTTTCATAAATGACTTTATGTTTTTACACCTCGCATTGCAACGCTTAGATTCCGATACTGTAAAGTTATTCGAAATTACATATCGTAAAGAAAATATTCCTTCCTATAAAGACCTCATTACATTTGTAAAAGAACAGAGTAAAGTTTTGTCTCGTTCTTCTTGTAAAACCGCAAATAATATTATTAACCCGCAAAATATAAATCGCAAACAAACATATAAAACAACTAAATCATTTGTAAATGTAAAGTCCAATTCACTTAATAATAATAAATATGAAAAATGTAATTTGTGTCAAAATAACTTTCATACGCATCTATACTTTTGTCCTTCTTTTATAAAGTTGACTCCGCATGAGAGGTATAACTTTGTTAAAGAGAAGTCATTTTGTAATAACTGTTTAAGTGTTAAACATGAAACATATGCTTGTTCTTCCAAACATGTTTGTTCGTTTTGTTCTGCAAAACATCACACATTGCTACATTTCACGAATAACGCTGATACTTCTCGAACAAACAGTTCTCCGCTTGTCGCTAAGTCGGTGTCACGCTATTCGCAGTCGCCGCAACGAGAGAACCGTGCGCTAGCGCACGTCAGTACGAGTGCCGATCGCTCAGAGCCGCGTAACTCGACCGAATGCGCCACACAAATGCCGCAGAGTAGTAATAATGAAACTTTAACTTTATTGAATAACAATAAATCGGTTTCGTTTGCTTCGGAACTTAAACCTTTTTCTACTATTTTATTGTCAACCGCGCAAGTTTACGCTACTTGTTATAATAATAATGACAAGTTAATTGTTCGATGTTTAATTGACAGTGGCAGTCAAAATAATTTAATAACATTAGATTGTTGCAAACGCTTAAATCTTCCTATAACAAAATTACTTAATTCATACTTGCAAGGTGTTGGTATGAACTCTCAACCGGTTTACGGTTATGTTAACTTTAATGTCGAATCCCGCGTTTACCCAGATAACAAATACTATATTCACGCTCTTGTAGTTGATTGTATAACTGATCGACTTCCCGCTAATTATATCGAAATTTCTGAGAACATGACTTACTTAAATAATTTACAACTCGCAGATTTAACCTGAAATGTACTAGGGGAAATAGAACTAGTTCTAGGTGTTCAACTATTTCCGTATATTTATCTAGGTGATAGGGTTGAATCTGGAACTCGCGCACCTCCCGCCATACATACCAGTTTTGGTTATGTATTAATGGGCGAAGTCCCATGTAATTCCGATGTGATACCGCCGCCGCAATCTTTCGCTTGTTTTACTGCGCATACGCCTATTGACATTGAGTCAAGCTTGCATAAATTTTTCGAGTTAGAAGAAGTCGCTTCTAAACGCTTTCTTAGTCCCGCTGAAATTGAGTGTGAGAATAATTTTGTCTCAACAACCAATTTTCAAAATAATAAATACAACATTGATTTACCGTTTTGTCGCAACCCTGACGACTTAGGTTGCTCCCGCGCTGTTGCACATCGCCGTTTCCTCGCTTTGGAACGCAAGTTTAAAATTGTTCCTGGCTTACAGGACAGCTATAATAAAACAATAAGTGACTATATAGCAAATGGATATTTGTCAGAAGTTCCGGTCTCCGATATCAAGCATGTCGGTTATTACATACCACATCATGGTGTCGTACGTCCGAACAAAGATGGCGTCCGCGTAGTGTTAGACGCCAGCGCAAAAACTCATTCTGGCTTATCGCTAAACGACGTATTACACGTCGGTCCCAATTTGCAGTCTGATTTATTTTTGCTTTTGATCGACTTTAGATTATTTCCTATTGCATTAACCGCTGACATTAAATCTATGTTTCTTCGCATCGGTGTAAATAAACACCACCGCAAATATTTACGCATTTTATTTCGCTTTAACGCTAACGAACCTATCCGCACTTATAATTTTATTAGTTTACCGTTCGGTTTAAAATCAAGTCCTTTCTTAGCTATGCGTACATTACGTCAACTAGCTTCTGATTTTGGACACCGCTATCCTGAGGCATCTAAATTAATAGATACTCAATTTTTTATGGATGATTTTGTACATTCTGTTCCTGATGAACAAACCGCTGTAAGTGTTTCGCAAGATTTAATTAAATTATTTAAATTAGGTTCATTTGATCTTATTAAGTGGGCTAGTAATTCACCAGCTTTACTTGACGCTTTTCCTGAGTCGCATCGTATGCCTATTGACTTTGCACAGTCAGACCTATTTAATTGTAAAATCCTAGGATTATCCTGGGAGCCTATTCACGATATTCTCTCTTTGACCATTGTCAAAGTTGATGATAAATGCACAAAACGCACGATCCTTTCGTTCGTCGCGCGCTTATTTGACACGCTCGGTTTAGTCGCGCCCATTATTTTATTCGCCAAAATTCTTATTAAGGAACTTTGGTTGAGTAAAATTGACTGGGATGAAACGCCTCCAGAATCTATTCGTCGACGTTTCACCGCCCTCGCATTAGAACTTCCCATGCTTGCGACTTTGAGCATTCCGCGTCATTCTGGTGTTCAGTTAGGATCCGAGGTTTACATAGTAGCATTTTGTGACGCTAGCTTTAGTGGTTACGGATGCTGTGTGTATTTACATGTTACAGATTCGTCAGGCAATGTAACTGTCCGCCTTCTGTGTGCAAAGTCTAAAGTTTCGCCAGTTAAATTTGTAACGCTCGCTCGCTTAGAGTTAGTCGCAGCTTTGTTATTATCAAAACTTGTTAAATTAGTTCGAGATAGGCTATCCGCTCGCATTCCTATTAAAGGAGTCTACGCATTTTCTGACTCCACTATAGCACTCTCTTGGATTCATTCTTCTCCACATAGATGGTCTATATTCGTGAGCAACCGTGTGGCTAAGATACAAGAAAATCTTGCATTCGATTGTTTCTACCATATCGTAGGTAAAGAAAATCCGAGTGACTGTCTGTCACGTGGTATGTTACCTTCACAACTTCTATCGCATCCACTGTGGTGGAATGGTCCAACTTGGCTTAGTAAGCCCATTAACGAATGGCCTATTGTAGCCTTTTCACCTCTAGTTCAGGAGTCGCTTCCTGAATTTAAAATTAATAGTAAAACACTTACATCTGCAATTCAGTGTGAGTCACCACTCTTAATTGATATAATTAACCGCATCAGCTCTTGGTCTAAATTGTTAAAAATATTTGTTTATATTCTAAAATTTATTAAAAAATTGCCAAATAATGAACCTGTATGTAATATTAATACCGCTGAAAAATTTATTATTAAAGCTATTCAAAACATATGTTTCGCTAAAGAAATTCAACTTTTAAAGATGAATGAATTACCATCTAAAAGGTTACGTAATTTATCAGCCTTCTTAGATGAGGATGGAATACTCCGCGTAGGATGCAGGTTGTCTAAATCTTCCCTTCCATATGAAGTGAAATACCCCGCTATACTCCCTAAACGTCATCGTTTAGTGAATCTTATCATTGATCATTATCATGCATCGAGTTGTCATACTGGACCTGGACTACTTATGTCCATCATACGTCAACGTTTTTGGATTTTGGATGCTAGAACCGTCATTCGCTCTCGTTGCCGTCAGTGTAATATTTGTTTCCGTCTAAATCCGAAGCATCCGACTCCAAAAATGGCTGATCTACCCGCATTTCGCATTAGCGATGCCAAAGCATTCGTTCACTCTGGAGTAGATCTCTCGGGCCCGCTTAGTTATATTCCGATAAGAAGAAGAGGGCAGCATTCTTGTAAGGTATATATTTGCCTCTTTATATGCCTTGTCACTAAGGCAATTCATATTGAATTAGTGTCAGATCTCACTTCCGCGTCATTTATTTCCGCTTTCAAGAGATTTATATCTCGCCGCGGTCCAGTATCGGTAATATATTCAGATAATGGCACTAATTTTGTCGGTGCCAAAGTAATGTTAGACGAAATGCATAATTTTCTGTTAAGTTCGACTTTTCAAGCTGAAGTCAAGCAAGAGCTATTGAATAGTCGAATAGAGTGGAAAATGATTCCTCCACGATCTCCACACTTTGGGGGGGCGTGGGAGGCTAATATTAAAAGTGTTAAAACGCATTTGTTTAGAGTAATAGGCAAACAACTTCTCACTTATGAGGAACTTTTAACGGTCTTAGTACAAATCGAATGTATTTTGAATTCAAGACCGCTTATTGCTGTCTCCGCAGATCCGCATCCGGACGTGTTAACGCCCGCTCATTTCTTGATGTCAAGTCCTTTAAAGCACTTGCCTTCTTCTGAATTGCCAGACGCCCGCATAACGTTAACTAAACGGAAAGATCTTTTAGATCAACTCGTTCTTTCTTACTGGAAGAAGTGGCGAGTTGAGTATTTACATACATTACAAGTGCGCCAAAAATGGTGTACTCCGGAACGCTCCGTGGAAATAGGCACCATAGTTCTATTAGAAAACGATAATTTGCCACCTTTGAGTTGGCCCTTAGGTATAATTACGGAAGTCTATCCAGGATCAGACGGAGTTATCCGAGTCGCTACTGTAAAAACTAGTACTGGAGTTTACAAACGTCCAGTTGTCAAATTTTATCCTTAACCACAACAGTAACCTTTCAAAGATTCATTTAGCATATAGTAACATCTTAATTATTAGTAAAATTTAGTTCAATAATCGCTTTAATATTAGTTTATATTATTTTATTCATTGATACCGCACTCATTAGCATAATTTTCAACCGCTACTTATATTTATTTTATATATCCGCACCGCACTTTATTTTCGCTTAGGCCTTATGCCTGCTCTATCCTCTCTTTTCTTCTTTTCGCATCTTCTGTTGAAAGTTCTATGAACTTTCAAGGCGGGGTGCATGGTTAGGCGCCTTATATTACCTACCTTTCCCCTCCTTTCCGCAAATCCGCACGCTGGATAGAGACAGGTGGTGCCTCCTGTCGGCTAACCACGACTCGTGCCGGCGGGCGCCCAGTACGTCGACGGCCTCGCGAGCACCGCACGCGCATAAGTGATTTGCATAGAACGCTTTTACCTTAAACCCGCTCCTGTTGTTGGTGTGATATACGCAACCCCTGAAGACGTGCTTTACGACGAGGATTGGGGATCCGCAGGTGAGTGCCGCTTAAATCTACCCGGCTGTGGATTTTGCCTCCTTCCACCACCAACAAATTCTACCTTTGTCACCCGCACCACCAATAGCTACAAACTCAATTGGAACGATTGATAATGTATCCAATGCAGCATTACATGACAACATAAATAATCATACAACTTATGATACAATAAAAAATGATACAATAAACTTTACTCTAGAACCAAGTATTAATATCAAAAAAAGAGTTTAATTTCTTAACAGCTGATAATCAGGAATCCCTAGGAAAGAGAATTAAAAGCATTTTTCTAAATGTTAATGTTACTTATTATTGAGGTAATAAATATCTTGTAATTACGATAACTCTTTTATTTTAATTAAATTTGCTGAAATTATCCCATCCCAGTTCGCTATCTCGCTTGCGTATTACCACATCGAAGACATAAATTAACAAAATCTACTTATGATAAATCAATATTCTACAACTTTTAACAATAAAACTACGAATGATTCATAAGAAATTAATTTTTTTCATATATATTTTCATATATAAAACTCAATTCTTTGATAGAGGTCTCACGTGACCAAAAGGCTGGATCGGCATTGCCAACTAGCGCGGAAATGCGGCCAGCGTTTTGAGCACGTTGCCGACCGACAGCGATTTGGGACTTATATATTACTAGAGCTTACCCCGCGGCTGCGCCGCTGGTCAACCTCTAGTGAGTGCCTCTTGTTAGACAGCAAGCATTACAAGCAAGCATACAGGTTACGTTGTACTAAATTGTCATATTAGTGCTATTTGCACCCGGAAGATTAATTTCATTTTATATGCCAAACTATCCTGTAGTTTTTCCGTGAAAACCGAACAGACAGACAGTTACTTTCACATTTATAATATTAATAGGGATTTGTATTTTTTTTAAGTTTCCTTTTTTATTAAGCAAATAGCAAATGCAAATGAAATAAATACATTATGTATGTTTTTTTTATGTTTAAGGCTTGGCAACTAGGCCTTTAAGCCAGACGCCGTTGTATTGTAGGCTACTATCGACGTCATGCAACGGAGTTCTTGTGAAAACTCGAAAGGCCACATTTGGCTACATAGTTCACATTTCTCGCAAAAACACATAATTACTACTCCAAAACTATCAATATCCTACAACTATTGTTCCTTTTAGAGTAATTTTACACATTTTTAGAAAATAAAGCTGCACAGCACAACGTCCCCTTTCAGTTCCCGCCAAAAACTCCATTATGTATGTAAAAAAAGTTAGCATAGAGTATAAAATAAATTCTTGTGAAAAACAATCGATTCTATTTTTATGTATGAAATGTTGTCCGAATCAAAATTATCTTTTCGCGAAACATTAATTTTGTGTAATACAACTTTGTCGTAAGTAAATTCAGACTTCAAAAGTATTATTTATGGTGATGCGCTAGCGAGGGAGCAAACTCCATGTAGATAACTCTTTAATGCTCCTGTTCCACCTGCGTCAATTTTAGTCATAGAGACCAAATACGACTTACTTATATTTTGCATAACATGTAAGCAATCTAAATTCAAATTCAAAATAAGTTCCACTGGAGAACACTTTTTGAAGGTCATACATGTTAGGTAAAATTTAATTTTTACTTCCTATTCTATGTACACCGCTTCACAACGTGTTGATGCTATAAAGGAGAAGAAGCGGCAAGAAACTTCCCAGCAACACGTCTAGCTAAATATTGTTTTTTTTTTTTATTTCATATTCTATTTATATCTCAAATTCTTTTTTTTATAAGTTTTGTACAGAATTATGTTACAGAATTACTTTTTGAAGAATTAATGGAGTTGTAGCAAACAATGCATACTCAATAAGACCAAGACAATAAAAGAAAAGAAAAATAATGTTATAGTTATAATAATGACATGACGTGCTATGCAATCTATGGAGACATGTCGCATTATGAATTCTTAGTGTCATTATTGCGACGGTAACAATATTTTTTGTTAGTCACCACTCCATTATTATTTGAAAAATAGAACGTTTGTGTTAAAAAAAATGCCTGAGATAGATAAATAATTATGATGAAAAAAAATTTTTTTAGCTATACATGTTCCTGCGAGTTTTTTGCCGCTTCTTCTCTTTTAAACAGCGATAACACGCGAAGCGATGTATATAGAATAGAAAATAGATTTAATCATTGACTTATATGTATGACCTTCAAAAAGTGTTCTTCAGTGGAACTTATTTTGAATAAAAGCTTTTGAAATTTAAAACATAGCTTTAAAAAATAACGCGTCACCAATGAGTTATATCAATATATACACGAGTTATTTTTCAATGTTTATGGTCGTTAACAATATTGCATCTCACATAAGGCATTAAACTCTTGGCTACATTAATTGCTAAACAAGACATAGATGAGGCTGTATGACATTTATATGAATTTAATTATTTCACATTATTATCTTTTGACATACAACAATACTTTAATTTTTCGTGGTTAACGTAACTAATGAAAACCCTGAAGCGCCTGCCTGTAGTCCGGTATACACGGCGGCCGGTTCAGCGACGGCAGGGCATGGGTGCCCTACGACGACGGTGTCGTATAGCGCACGGGCTTCACCTGTGCCTACGACATCGACTTGCAACCTTTCCGGCTGCAACGTCGAGAGCAGCCGTCCCACGACACCGGTTGTCGCGCGAGCTTCACTCGCGCCCTCGGCCGGGGTCGTGAATAGGGACTTAGTAGGCGCGGCAGCGGCGACCCCTTCGACTTCCTTCCCTACTGGGACGGGAGCCGCTGTCGCGATGTCGGCGCCTGCGTCTTCGGCTGCGGCGACGTCTTCATCCTTAGCGGCAGCGGCAGCGGGCACGTTGTCGTCTTTGTTCGCAGCCTCACCGTCTTCGGCATCGGGTTCGGCGACGCCGTCCACGTCTTCAACGGCAACGGTGCCGATATCGTATTCCCGGATGTTCGTTCCCGGATCGAGGTCGCGCTTCTGGGACTGATCCCAGAGCAGCGGCGCCGATTCGGCCAGCACGTCGGGTGCTTCCACTCCAGCGCGCGTGCGCTCGCCTCTGCGCCCTACGGGGGGCGCACCCGCGGCGGCTTCTAGCGTTCTCGCGGGTGCGGAGGCCTACCTCCGTACCGAGGGGGGTGAAAGGGGGCACAAGGCGCGCAAGGCAACCGCCGCCAAAGTGGCCGCGGCTAGCCAGTGCGCCGCCCTCGTCGGGGATGTATCGGCTCTCGGCCCTGGGGAGCTCCGCCTAGCGGCGAGCGCCCAGGTCGCTGAGATAATTCATATTGCCCAAACGTCGGGCAATTTGAAGGAGGTCTACGTGCGCCAGCTGAAGGAGGCCGCGTCCAGGGTATCGGACATCGTCGACACACTGGTTACGCGAAATCCGGAATCCGAGGCCTGGAAGCTCGGTAACGAGAACGCCAGGCTACGCATGGAGTTAAACTCGCTGCGGGAGGAAAACCGCTCCTACCGTAGGGAGTTTGAAGATATGCGTAAGACCCTAAAGGCCTCCGCTTCGGTTGCGGAGCCGGCGCCTGCTGTAATGGCAGCGCCGACCCCCGTACCCGTCAAGCGGAAGGCCCAGGCCGCCACGGCGGAGGCGGCGGCGGTACCGGAACCGCCCGCCGCACCCGTTGCGGTTAAAAAATCGCGTCCGGCCCCTGCTGCGGTAGCAGGGCCGACACCGGCTCCCGTCGTCGGGACGGAGCGGGCTCCGGCGACCGCCAACGGGGCGGCGCCGACACCCGCTCCACCGGGGCTCGGCGGCATCAATTACGACATGTTTGTGCGTGCCGTGATCGACGTCGTCGCCCCCATACTCGATGCCCGGTTCGCCGGTATCGAGGACCGGCTGAATGCCGCGCCGAACCTCCGTCCACCGCTAGCGGCCGACCGAAGTAAGGCGCCGGCAACCAGACCGGCACCAAACGTGGCTGTTAGGCCAAAAGCGGCCACGGCTGCAACCGCCGTCTGGCGGAATGCGAGGGAAGCAAGTACCCCGGTTCCGATGGAGGTGATGGCGGCCTCAGCTGTCGGGATGACGGACTCCCCACCGTCACTGGCGCCACCTAAAAAGAAGACGAATAGAGGGGGGGTGAAGTGGAGGCTGAAAATGCAGCGGAGGGCGGCACACGACGCCGCCGCTGCTTTAAAGGCCCCCGCCACGCCACCCGTGCCTGTGGTGTCGGCTCCTAGGCCGGCCCCTAGGCAGCGCACGTCGCGCCGCCGCCGTCGTCAAGCGGAAAAAGGGTAAGGGGGCGAGGGCCGACGGGCCCCCCCCCCAGGCGCAAGCTGCTCTCCTGCCGACGGGGCGGGGGCAGCAACAGCGGAAACAGGCTGCGAAGCCTGCGGTCGTATTCCGCGAGCCGAAGTCGGCCGCAGTTATCGTTAAACTGCTGCCGGCAGCGGCCGCGAAGGGCGTCGATTATCGCGAGGTCTTCGCAAAGGCCTCGACGGTGGTCGACATCGTGGCCATGGGTCTCCGCGAGGGGCTGAAGGTGGTGCGGACCGTCAGGGACGCGCGTCTCCTCGAGTTCCAGCCGGGACCCGAGAGCGCGGCCAAGGCGGACCGCGTCGCCGAGGCTCTGCGCGGAGCCCTTGTAGGGATGGCTGAGATCATCCGCCCCGTAAAGCGTGGGGGAGCTTTACGTCTCTGGGCTGGACGAATCGGTCACGGTCGATGGGCTCCGTGACGCGATCGCGCGCGCCGGCGACTGCCGGCGCGACGACGTGCGCGCAAAGCACATCGATGCAGGACCGGGCGGTTTGGGCGCATCGTACGTGATGTGCCCCGTCGCTGCTGCCAAAGCCATCGTCGAGCTGGGCTACCTCGTGGTAGGCTTCACCTCGGCGAGGGTGGAGGCACTGGAGGCCAGACCGATACGTTGTTACCGGTGTTACAACGTCGGCTATGGCGCCCTGACCTGTCCGGACACGTGCCCGGACCGGACTAACTTGTGTCTCCGCTGCGGTAAGAGCGGACACAAGATGTCGGACTGCACGGCTCGGAACCCCCACTGCGCGGCGTGCGCGGCGGGGGGACTCAACGCTGCCCATCCCACGTTAGCGAGGTTCTGCCAGCCTCCCTACGTGAAGGGCAAATTCGTCCATCCGAGGACGAAACAACGTTTTTTTTTTTTTTTTTTATTGCAGGAGTACAGCAGACAGGCAGACGGCCCACTTGATGGAAAGCGGTTACCATCGCCTATGGACATTTGCAACACCAAAGGTGCTACAAATGCGCTGCTGCTCTCTTAAGGGAGGGAGACTGGAACCTGGTCACTAATGCCGGAACACAACTCAAGGTTTGTTATGGCGACATACTTTAGACCAGGGGTGGTAGCCATCCAGTCGGGCAAATGCCCTACCACCTGGCTGTGGGTTGTTTTGTCGCCTCTTACGACAGGCCGCCTGGCCGCAGGAAATTGTATTCTTTCTCCGTTCCTGCACGGATAAAAACGACGACAACGTACGGGTGCATCGGGAGTACGCGCAATGGACACCTTCAATGCCTAGTACGCCCGTAACAGCACTATTTCAGGCGAACGTAAACCACTCCCCCACCGCTCAGGACTTGTGCCTGCAGGCGATGGCGGAGTGGCAAGCGAACTTGGCCGTAATAAGCGAACCATATTACGTGCCGCCTTGCGGCAATTGGTTGGGTGACCTCGACGACCTGGTAGCGGTGGTGGCCAGAGCCGGATCTGGCACACCGCTTACATGTCTCGAAAGAGGAAAGGGCTATGCGGTGGCGGAGAGCGGGAGTATCGTCGTCATAGGCGTTTACTTTCCGCGCAACCGCCCCCTGGTGGAGTTCGAGCTTCGATTGGACGCCATCAGGGCTGCCATAGGCAGACTGTCGCCTAAAACGATTTTCGTGATGGGCGACTTTAACGCAAAGCACTGTTCCTGGGGAAATGCGTTCACGGAACCTAGGGGCCGCACGGTTGAGGAATGGGCTCTTCAATCCGGCCTGACCATATTGAACCAGGGATCGGTCCAGACCTGCGTGCGCGCGCGGGGTGGTTCGGTCATAGACCTGTAATTCGCCACTCATGCGGCCGCCCGCAGAGTTGTCGGATGGAGGGTGCTGGAGGAGGTGGAGTCGCTCTCTGATCATCGGTACATCAGATTTGAGCTTACCCCCTCCTCCGGTCCGAGCCCTGTTCATCGCCCCCCTCTCCTCCCGCGTTGGGCCCTTACCAAGCTCGATCCGGAGCAAGCCGAGGAGTGGGCACTCCCGGAAAGCTGGGCCTACCCAGCCGAATTCGCGAACCTGGAGTCGCAGGCAGAGCACATGCGCAAGACCCTGACGAGGGTTTGCGACGCGGCGATGCCTCGCGTCTCCAAACGGCAGCCTCCGTGCAAGCAGGTCCACTGGTGGACCGAGGAGCTGGGCGAGATGCGAAAGGCAGTTCGCATCATCAGCCACAGACTCAAACGCTGCAGGGCGCGCCGTCCTCCGGACTACGTCGCGGAAAATGGACTCGTGGGCGAGTTTAGGGAGGCCAGAAAGGCCCTTTCGATTGCAATATTGCAAGCGAAAGCCCGGGCTCGTGCCGAGCTCCTCGAGACGCTCGATCGGGACCCTTGGGGGCGTCCGTACCGTGGGGCCCGCAACACGTTGCGGCCTTGCACATCCACGGTCACGGAAACGCTCGAACCCGAGGTGCTCCGGTCGGTTATCGATGGGCTCTTCCCGGATCCGGGAAACTTCACTCCCCCCAGTATGGGTCCACCCGTTCCCGACACCCCCACGGACGAGGAGCCTCACTCCATCTCCGAAGGGGAACTAGACGTTGCCCTGGACCGGCTCCGGGGCAGGAAGACGGCACCGGGACCCGACGGGGTTCCAGGTCGACTCCTCTTCCTGGCCGCTAAACACCTACGCGGCCAGCTGCGGGAACTGTTCGAAGCCTGTATTCGCGCAGGTCGGTTCCCGTCGCAATGGAAGGAGGGGCGTTTGTGCCTGATTCCCAAGGGAGGTCGGCCTCCCAACGATCCGTCCGCCTTCAGGCCCATAGTGCTGCTGAACGAGGTCGCTAAGGTCTTCGAAAAGATCTTGGCGGAGCGGCTCGTGAAGCATCTCGACGCTGTGGAACCGGGGCTTTCAGAAACGCAGTTCGGGTTTCGGCGGAGGCGCTCCACGATGGACGCCTTCGAGACGCTGCGAACGTTGACGGACGAAGCCGTGAGGGTCTCCCCCGCGAAAACGGAGGCCGTCATGTTCCATATGAAATTTCGCAATCCCCCCGCGGACTTGACCGTTTCGGTCCAAGGGGGTGGCGATTAGAGTAGGGCCCCAGATGAAATATCTGGGGCTAGTTCTCGATGGGAAATGGCTGTTCAAAGCGCACTTTGAGCAGCTAGTTCCCAAACTCGTCAAATCCGCGGGCGCACTCTCGAGGCTGCTTCCCAACGTGGGGGGCCCCCGGGGGGTGCGACGCGGAAACTTTACTCTGGCATCCTGAGGAGTATGGCGCTGTACGGTGCACCCGTCTGGTCCACTGCACTTCACCGCCACAACAGAACCCTGCTGCACCGGGCGCAGCGGGTTCTGGCCGTGAGGACCATACGGGGGTATCGCACAGTCTCGCGGACGACGGCCACCCTCCTGGCAGGCGATCCGCCCTGGCATCTCCAGGCGAATGTCCTGGCAGAGGTGCGTCGCACCCGGCTGGATGCCCTAGCTAGAGGCCTGACCTTCTGTCAGGTCGAAATCGAGGCCGTCTGGTCTCAAGAGCTCGACAACCCTGCGGCCTATGGCGGCTACACGGTGGATGCAATCAGGCCACAGCTGACGGAATGGGTCAACCGCACCAGCGGCACCCTGACCTTCAGAACGACGCAGATACTTACCGGACACGGATGTTTCGATAAGTATCTGTGTCGCACTGTGGGCTGCTTGCCTTCCCCAGACTGCCGCCAGTGCGGCGCGCCCGACACGGCGTTACACACGCTTGTCGAGTGCGCCGCATGGGCGCCGCAGCGTTTCGAACTTGAGACGCACGTAGGTCCAGTCGACTCGCTCTGCGACTTGGTCAAGGCCATGCTGCAGAGCAGCGACAATTGGGGGGCTGCGGTTACTTTTTGCGAGACAGTAATGTCACTCAAGGAGGCCGCAGAACGAGACAGGGAGAGAAGTCCTGCAGCGCGTGCCAATGCCTCTTCTCGAGGTCGCCGGCCTTCAGCTGGCACCCGGAGAGGCAGGTACGCGCATTACTTCCCTCCCTGAGTTAGGTTCCGTTTACCGCGGGGGGCCTTTAGCTTGCTAGGAGAGCAAAGGACCTTCTACCCCCGCACAACGAAGTGGGGTGTGTTCTCCCAGGGCACACTCCAGGCACTTTATTGCGCTGGATCGGCTGGGCGTAACTATGTTCTAAATCTCAGCCTTTCCAACACATACAAAGCGCAGGGTCGTCAGGGAGGAGGGGGTTTTTAGTGGGTATTGGGGTTGCTCGCTCGTGTAGCAACGCTCGGAGTCTTCCACACTATTCTGTGACGTCGATCGCGGACGGAGCGCTGCCAAGAGCATACTATTGCTGCAGTGTTATCGCCCCCGACCGACGCGTGTCGTTCCCCTAGCAACGACCCAGTTTGTGCGTAAATCGGTTAAGCATTTTCCCTCGCCTCAAAAACAAAAAAACAAAAAAAAGCGGTTAATGCACTGAAGTAGGAAACCTATGGAAATGAAACGTCAATAAAAAATGCGTGCCACTGTGACGTCATCTGGTCACTAAACATGGCGGTTTTAGTGCTGCCCAGAAGATTTCAATGTTATTAGGTTTTATCGATAAACGTCCTTGGCTCATTTTATTTTAAATATTATTGAGTATTAATTATTTGTAGAACTTATACTTTAATAGGAAGTAAGTATATTGTTATGTGGAAAGATACTTTGATTTGGATGTGTGAAATCTAAGACAAGTTCGTGTTTCAAATTTATCAAGTAAACGATATGACGATTTTTAAAAGTTGCTACACTGATTTCTATTCTATTCTATTTTTGTTCTAAGTGGCGCCAACGCCACAAAACATAAACATATGGCGTAGTACAGTGTCATCTGCCCATCTCTAGCATGCAAAATTTTATCATCGTTTCGTATGTTGCCGTCTCGCTCGCACTTGCGTATATGCCGGAAAGGAATGGAAGCTTTATGTCGGCGATAAAACGTTAGCATGCTAGCTAGCTATGCTGTTTTAGATATCAAAATATCTTATTTTGATATCCAAAACAGATTATGTTCACGCCACCGCGTAACGAACGATGATTCCCCGAAAAAGTAATTTACCCCGCACTTCCGCGTCTCAACGATCAGTCTGAATCGATCCGTCGTAAAAACATTCACGCATCGCGCGCGCATTTGAGATATCCACCCAATTGCAATACTAACCGGGTTCCAAGAGCTTGGTGATAAGTGGCAAGTGAATCTAGTTGTGAAGCGGGAGATATATAACAAGAGAACACGCACTGCTGCTCCTGTATCGCAGACGCTCCGGTTACTCAGCTCATATTATTACGGGTGAGTCCATTTATCTCCATTCCCTCTTACCCTTGCACCCTTGAAATCTGGCAATCGGCCAGATCATATGGTCTTTCGAACCGAATATTCCAACTGGCGACCTATTTATACAGTCTGCAACAACCGTATTTTGCCATTTTATGGTTAATTCAAACCAAATTGTAAATTTTCGCATACCTAAAAAGTTAAATAAACAATCATTATCAATCTGCCCATTTACCCGTTTTCTGCCCTTGTTTTTTCTTTTTTGTTTTCTTATAAACATATTACTTCTGCCCTTATATATTTGAATACCCATTCCACATTCCTCAGATAATTACGCAAATTGCTACACGATAACTATTTTTTGGTACGTAGGTAGGTTAATATAACCTCGAGTACGTATTCTGTACTTTATTCAGCACACCTATTCTCGAATACTTGCACTAAACGTGATATCGGATCGATATAATAATATTGAATATTATATTCGTTTCACTCGGTGTGGTTAGCTTGCCGTGCAACTTTTATAGCTTATATATAGCTTCGTGTTTATTAAGACTCAGCGCACACGACAGTTTGATATATATTTTTTTTCCTAATCATTTTTATTTATTTCGTATTTCTTACGTTTCTCTGGCTGCTTTCTTGCGTGTTCTTTATTAGCATTAGTAAAAAAAAAAAAAAAAAAAAAAAAAAATTTTTTTTTTTTTTTTCGTTTGCTTTTCCTTTTCTTATTGTGCACTTCTCATCGTCATGCCTACCAAATCGCAATCTGCCATCTTTATGCAAACCCATAAGTACATAACTTTCCTATTAGAGATAGCTAACCTTATATTAAAAGGAGACAAAAAGTATAGTGTAAACGATTTCATAGGGCGCTTTACAAAATTGGACGATATAAAGGGCAAGTTGGATACAGTATATTATGAGATCTTGGACTCTAAAGACCTTGACGACAAAGTGGAAAAATGGTACTTTGACTACTACACCTCGGCTATAGAAGCATATGAAAAAATTTTGGTGGCAAACATCACCATCAGCTCAAGCATCAAACCAAGCTCGCCCACATTCTCCACGTCTACTGTTCTGCCCAAAATAGATCTACCCAAATTTTCTTCCAAGCTTGAGGATTGGCCATCTTTCATAACTATTTTCAAAAGCCTTACGGACACTGCCGGTAATTTGTCAGGTGCAGTTAAATTACACTATTTATTTTCTTGCCTCTCCGGAGAAGCTCTCAGTATGGTATCACACCTCAAGGTTACCGATGAGAACTACGATGTAGCGATGACAACACTTGCCAATCGCTACGAAAATCGCCGAGTTCTCATTGATAGGTTTATAGATATGATACTAGAGTTACCCCACATCACCACCCGCTCACAAATCAGACAGTTATTTTTAGCCCCTCTTATTTCAACCCAATCGGCGCTTAAAAACCTAAACTTACCACTACATGACTCAGACTACGTCCTAGTGTCAATAGTAGTGCGGAAGTTAAAGGGCGAGCTTCGCACATTATTTGAACGAACGCATGGGTCTTCAGACACTCTGCCCACCTTAAAGGATGTAATCACATTCTTAGAAGACCATGCACGTTGCACAGAAACTGAGACATATAACCCACCCCCCCCTCCCCTCAGCCCGACATACAGACAAACTGAACGTGCTTCTCCCTCAGCACGGTACCAACCACGCGCTTCTGCACCCAGACCAGAAATTCGGCACGTTCGTTTTCAGCCCACTACTTCCGTCCGCCCACCTTTAACGCGCCCTGCATATCCTCTACAAAGTCAAGCGTACCCTGTACAGTACGCTCAAGGATACCCACAGTCTACACAATATTTCGAGCCCATAGCACAAGATTCCGCCCACCCACCAGCACCGACCAATAATTATTACTGCCCTTGGTGTCACGTTAGAGGACACAGGTTGCTGAACTGCGGTGAATACCTAAGACAGCCTACGCAAGGGCGCTGGGATTTTATCCAAGCTCATGAACGGTGCCGTAAGTGTCTAGGACCCCATTACTCTGACGAGTGCAGATCCACAGGACGGTGTAGAGAATGTGATAGCGAGAAACACCATACCACCTTACATCGCAGTGGCTTTGAATCACCCACATATGACAATTCTCACCTCTTGCCCCCACAACTAAGAGGACAAGAACACACCCGCCCAACCACGGAATCAAGAAACTCTTCTCGTCGTAATTCACCTATTAATTCACAACAATGACTACCTGCTACTCACTTACACAATACTACACTACACCCACCCATACCATCGCTACAATATACACCATCCACTACATCACGTAAACAAAATAAATCCCAGTTTCATACTCAGCACTATGATAATAAAGTTTATCATAATAATCACTTGCCCGGCAGCCCTGTTACTTCCTCTGATAAAGCTAACCAAAATGACAGTCATATTTCAGCACATACTCAGCACATTACAGTACACGATCCACCAGTTTTATTACCCACTGTGTCCCTAGAACTAGCAGACAACGCTGGAGAATTTCATAAGGCAAGAGCATTATTAGACAGCGGTTCCATGCTAACCTTGTTAACTAAAACTATGACACAAAAATTACGTTTGCCTGTCGAGCACACAGAACTAAAAATTACAGGAGTCGGTAATCAGCAGACTCAAAACTCTAGTTCTTCAACTACCATCACATTCCGCCCTATTCACACCGAAGTCCCAGTAATTAGCGCAAAGGCATACATTCTACCAGATTTGACAGGTCTTTTACCATTAACAATGTTACCTGACGTTGTTCCACTCCTCGACTCGACACAGCTTCCCCTAGCAGACTCGTCTTATCGTTTTCCAGCCGCTATTGACTTGATTATGGGTTCTGATGTCTTGGGCCAAATTTTGGATGGTAACAAAATTTTTTTGGGCCCCGGCAGGCCAATAGCCTTCGGCACGATCTTCAATTTCGCTCTTTTAGGTCCTATCAATCCAAACTACACAAAGCCTGAGCCTCAAGTTAATTCAGCACTAGTAAATATTGACTGTTTACAACCCCAACACTCAAATAAAGAAATACACTCCGCTCTGGAGAGATTCTGGGAAGTCGAAGAAGTGCAATCAAAGGACAACTCAACCTCTGACGAGTGTGAGGAGAACTTTCGTTCTACCACCACACGTGATCCCACAGGGCGATACATAGTATCCCTTCCCTTTCTTACAAAGGCACCTAAGCTCGGTGCAACCCACGCTATTGCACTACGACGATTCCTTAATTTGGAGCGCAAACTCCAAAGAGATCCTACCCTCCGCTCAAAATATATCGACTTCATGAAGGAATACATTGACATGGGCCACATGGCTCTTTGTCACCCCAGCACATTCAAAGGAAAAGACCATTTTTACGTCCCGCATCATGGCATCTTCAAAGCCAACTCTGAAAAACTTCGCACGGTTTTTGATGGCAGCTGTAAGAGCTCTAATGGTGTCAGTCTTAATGACTGTCTGCACACTGGCCCACCGCTCCAACGTGATATTACTGACATCATTCTAAATTTTCGTACTCACAAAGTGGTCTTTAGTACAGACATCCAGATGATGTTTAGAAATATACTAGTTCACCCAGACCACAGACGGTTCCAACTCATTCTATGGCGCTCTTCTCCGGATCAACCTCTGCTCACTTACGCCCTGTCCACTGTCACGTATGGCCTACGACCCAGCCCCTTCCTCGCCAATCGATCTATTATACAGCTGGTCACTGATGAAGGTCACCGTTTTCCCCAGGCTGCACAGGTTCTTACGCACTCCATATTCGTGGATGACATTCTGACTGGGCATGATTCAGTTGACAAGGCAATAGCTCTGCAGACTGAACTCATTGAGTTACTAGCCCTAGGGGGATTTCATTTGCGAAAGTGGACCTCAAACTCTCGTCAGCTTTTAGAACGCTTCCCGGATGATCAATGTGACATACCCAAGGATTTTGATGTTGTACCCGACTCCAATGCAATCAAGGTACTTGGTATGCAATGGATACCCCAAACGGACGAATTTACATATCACATTTCGGTACCTACACTGGAAAAATTTACCAAAAGGTCAATACTCAGTACCATCGCTCGTTTATACGATCCTAGTGGATGGATCAGCCCAGTTATTTTCCGCGCAAAACTGCTCATTCAGCACCTATGGACTCTAAAGTTAGACTGGGATGAATCGGCTCCCAATGATGTCACATTTCAATTTCAGCACATTTTTGAAGACTTACCTCTACTCTCTGCTCTTCGACTCCCCAGAACAATTTGCACCAGCAAAGATTCCACCTACACCCTACACGGTTTTGCCGATGCATCCGAATCCGGATATGCAGCCGCAGTCTATCTTCATGAAACGAATATCACGGGTCAGGTACACGTCAGACTACTTGTTTCTAAATCCAAGGTAGCCCCCATTAAAACCCGACAGACTATACCAAAGCTGGAACTTTCAGCTGCACACCTCACTTCGCTGCTCATTTCTCGCGTCTCTGTTCAACTTTCTGCCCACATTACCATTCAGCAACACTTTTGTTGGTCAGACAGTACTATCGTACTCGCCTGGCTTAAAACTCCTTCTCAATCCCTACAGGTCTTTGAGGCCAATCGAGTCTCTGCCATTGCAGCCAATCCATGTAACCCTACTTGGAGACATGTACCCTCAGCTCTTAACCCTGCCGACTGTGCTAGCAGGGGAATATCAGCACAGGAACTCTTAGCCTATGACCTATGGTGGTCGCCTACTTGGCTCAAGGCCCCACCTGATACCTGGCCCACGATGCCCCCTGCTTTGGGTCATCACGTACTGCCTGGTCTAAAACCCAGAAAAATGGTAGCTCACATCGCGGTTCCTGATCTAGACACGGATTTACTCACGAGATTCAGCTCCTTAGACACACTTGTAGGCGTAACCGCATGTATTAAACGTTTTGCACACAATTGCTTGGTATCTTCTCACTCTCGCATCGTTGGTCCCATTACCGTAGACGAACGTAAGAAAGCGCTCTTACACTGGGTACGCTCAGTCCAACAAAATATGTTCGCTGAAGACATCCACCGACTGCAAACTAACAAATTATGTACAGTGCGAATACAACGCCTCTCGCCCTTTCTCAAGGATGGTCTTCTTAGAGTAGGAGGGCGCTTGTCCAACTCAGCCCTTAGATATGACACACAACATCCCCTCATCTTACCCAGTTCAAGCCCCCTTGTGGACCTAATTATAGATCATTTCCACACTATACACTGCCACCCGGGCGCAGATACACTACACGCACTACTCCGTCAACAATACTGGATTTTATCTGGAAGGCGAGTCATTCGTCACCGTGTCTTTAAATGTGTACGCTGTTTTAGGCATCGAGCTCAGCCGAATCCCCCTTTTATGGCCGACCTACCGGCTGATCGAGTCAGCCCACAACCGGTGTTTAGTCAAGTGTCCACGGATTTTGCCGGACCATTCCTAATTAAATCAAGTACTCTACGCAATGCCAAACTTCTCAAAGGCTACTTTTGTGTTTTCGTTTGTCTCGCCACCAAGGCAGTGCACTTAGAGGCTGTCTCGGAACTTTCTACGGACGCCTTTTTTGCGGCATTGCAAAGGTTCGTTAGTCGGCGCGGAATCCCTACCCTAATTCGCTCTGATTGCGGTACAAACTATGTCGGCGCAAGAAATCAGCTCATAGAAGTACAAAACTTCTTAAAGGCCAATGATGATAGAATTACGCACAAGCTAGCCACACAGCAGATCACATGGTTGCTCAATCCGCCCTCAGCTCCTTCTTTTGGCGGTCTGCACGAGGCAGCCGTGAAATCTACTAAGCAATTACTCTATCGCGTATTAGGTGAGCAGCATCTGACCTTTGAAGAATTTTCTACACTCTTACTTCCCCTCGACGACAACAGCACTTAGTCAGCACTATAAATGTGTGCCGTCACCTTTTCCCCGGGCCCCAGGATGTTCACGCCACCGCGTAACGAACGATGATTCCCCGAAAAAGTAATTTACCCCGCACTTCCGCGTCTCAACGATCAGTCTGAATCGATCCGTCGTAAAAACATTCACGCATCGCGCGCGCATTTGAGATATCCACCCAATTGCAATACTAACCGGGTTCCAAGAGCTTGGTGATAAGTGGCAATTCAAATTTTAAACTTATCAAGGGAGCGCGTGATAAAAAAAACCAAAACACCTTCAGAACATTTATTTAATTACAAACGTCATTTCTTATGACTTCCGCTCTAAAATCACTTAATTATTAAAAATTTAACGAATTTACAATAGTTTTTATTAAAGTAAAACTAATAAAGGCATAAGTTTATAATATGAGTTTTATTTGTACCTTAGATGTTTTACATGGAATACAAAATTCAAAGAAGTGACACCATCAGTTTTGGTTTATTCCTCTAAAGATGTCAAAGCATATTACTTTTATCTAAGTAGGTTCAATAGCTTCACTATAAAGAGTCTGTATATACAAAATCTAACATCTTCTCTTGAAGCTAAGGAACAGCAGAGTCCTTAAATGTGCAGCATTTGCCAAGGTAGAGGCGTCAGGACCGGCCAAAACAGGAATTGTTTCCAACTGGTTTTCTTTTAATATGCCAGTTTTATGTTGGCTGGCATGTCGCTGCAAAATATTGAAATATTAGTTTAGAATAATTGTGTCCACAGTATTTTTTTCATAAAATTTGCTTAAATTATGACATTATCATTCAAATTGGGCAAATACATTTCTTGGATGGAATCACAGCCACAAAAGCCATAAGTTTTTCAAAAATAGTTATATAGAATGAGAATGACATATACTACAACTAGTCGTAACTAGCATATCAGTAATAATGTAGCAGCAACAAGTATATCAAAGGCTAAAAGTAAAAGTACAAATTTCAATTATACGAGCAGTCTCCATGAGGGTGAGAGGCACGAGAAGACATATTAAGGCCTTCGACTGCGAAGACGGAGCAGGAATTATATAATAAGCCGACAGTCCAACGACTATCCTGCTGATCATCGTCCCACCATACAAAACTTGTATATTAATTTTGATCCTTTTATAGCACGTTTTGTTGTAAAATAATATGTATGTATTAAAATATGTATATAATAAAAAAAAGTATATCAATACTAACTATAAAAGTGCATAAACGCGGAACCTGAAAATTACGCATTTTTTTGTATTCAAAGACTACATATGGTTTGCTATGGTTTAATAACGACACTAAAATCATCGGTAAGCCATCATTTAGACAAAAAATTAATACACATTACAATTAATTACGAAATACGTGCATTATATCGATAGAAATAATGTTCAATTTTAGCGTGACGACTTACCTACTAATTATAATAAAAACACAATTACTTTAATTTTGGGATTAATCTGCAAATGTAACATGTATGACATGATCAAAATAATTAATAATTATAAAATCAAATATTACGGCATTGCTAAAAAATCACGACATTTTGTAATATGTAAGTAAAACCTCAGATTAATAATATTGAGAGACAAAGTTTTTACCTCACTTTGCTAAATGTCAGGCAAAGGAACTAAATCCGTACAGCATGAATATCAATATTATTCAATCAAACTGAACATCTTTGAATGACATAAAAATACGGAATTTTAGATTTTTCACATTATTGTGATTAAGATCATTATTATATTTTTGTAGTTTGTATATATAATTAACGACAACATGCAATACTAATGTTAGACAAACAATATATAGGTGTGAGGGGTGTTCGAAGGTTATGGCAAGGACAGTGGGTTAGGTTAGGTTATCTTTAGACCAAAGCCCACGAGCCGAGCGAGCGAAGCGAGCGTGCCGCGGCAGCGGCCGGCGAGTGGCAGAACCGACTTTAACTTTTATCAAAATTATCAACGAATAAATGGAAACCAGTTGGTTCTGCCACTCGCCGGCCGCTACCGCGGCACGCTCGCTCGGCTCGTGGGCTTTGGTCTAAAGATAACCTAACCTAACCCACTGTCCTTGTCACTGGTTACACCTTCGACCACCCCTTACACCTATACTTTGTTCTGCTTACATTGGTATTGCATGTAGTCGGTATTTATATATACAAACTAGAAAAATATATTAATTATCTTAGTTACAATAATGTGAAAAATCTAAAATTCCATACTTTCATGTCATTCAATGATCTTCAGATTGATTGAATAATATTGATATTCATGCTGTATGGATTTAGTGTCTTTGCCTAACAAGTAGCAAAGTGAAGTAAAAACTTTGTCTCTTAATATTATTAATCTGAGGTTTCACCTACCAATTACAAAATATGGTGGTTTTTTAGCAATGCCGTAATAGTTGATTTTATAATGATTAATTATTTTGGTCATGTCATATATGTTACATTTGCAGATTAATCCCGAAATTAAATAAGTGATTGTGTTTTTATCACAACTAGGTGAGTCGTGACGCTAAAATTGAACATTATTTTTATTTATATGATGCAGGTTTTTAACGTAATTAATTGTATTCTTTTTTAATTTTTTACCTAAATGACGGGTTTCCGATAATTTTAGTGTCCTTATTACACCATAGCAAACCATATTTATAGTCTTTAAATACAAAAAACGCATAATTTTCAGGTTAAACATGGCGGATTTTCGGCCTCACTAGGTATTTACGTATATGCATGTTCCACTTTATGTACGCACTGAAATACTGTTATATTGTTTTCCTGCGAGTTACAGTGCTGAGTAAGAACGAGATAGATATATGTTTATGTGTGTGCCTTCAAAATGGATGCTATTTGTATAAGCAATTGTACGTATAGAACAATATGTATTTATGAACGATATATCGATGTTTATGAACGATGTTTTTTTATCACCATTTACATAAACTTTTGACGGTTCTTCCTGCCATGCAAATGAAATATCGTTTTTTTTAACGTCGATATATCGCCCAAACCACTCTAGCAAACCTTTCTTAATTCTTGCGTTCACTAACATCATCCTTTTACACCACGGTCACTCCATCTTTCAAAGAAATACCACACACACTTCTCAATGCTCTCAATCCTACTAAATACTATGTTTATTCTAGTCATATGTCTTTTGCCTTACCGAACATTCACCACTTTACTTACAATTCAACAGCGAGGGCAAACACTAACACATCCCTAACACCATTTTAAATAAATTTACATCTAAGAAAAATGGTCATTTTTAAAAGAAATAGGTATAATACTCAACGTTTACATTATAAATTATTATTGGCAATAAGAAAAAAATATAGAAAAAATAATATAATGGATATCTGAATAGATCACAGATAGAGCTCAAAATGGCACGTTATGTCTATGTAAGATAAAATATCGTTCACAAAACATCGTTCTTGAACAACGATGTATCGTCGATGTTTCGGTTTCAACATCGATGTTAAAACATCGATTTTTATCAACGATATATCGATGTTTGGAAACATCGATGTTTTGTTTGCATCCCTAATTATAGAGGTCCATGGGTTAATGCGACATTTCTGAATGCTAATATTATTAATTACAATTCATTTCGTCCTTAGAAAATAATTTTGGAATGATGCAACAAAAAAGTGAAGTGTTTTATTATGGAAAATATATGAAATATTTTCTTCGTCAACATGGCCGGATCTTCGCATACGAGTGTCAACTTTGTAAAAGCTGATTCGCAAAATCTACCTAAAGTTGACAATGTAATGTTATTAGAGTACATAGCTTCCAGTACATAATATTGGAGAAATAAGAGTTAAAATCCTGATGTAAGTAGTTTTGCGAACGTGTGTAAATTCATCCTGTTCGTCCATATCAAGATTTCATCAGACGCCGCTACTTCCTTTTAGAACTTGTGTATTTTATTACTATTACTGTCTATAAATTTCATCCATGTAATAAAACCAGTAATATTAATTATATATTTAACTGATAGATGATGATAGATGTATATTTTGTGTTGGAGTCGAAATTCGTCTAAAATGTGCACCTGTTTTATTCAAAAATGTCACTAATTAATTAGAAACTGACCGATTATTAGAAAACGATGAATATAATATTAATTACTTATTTGATAATATGGTACAATCAAATAACTAACAACCTATATTACTTTCTTATTAATTTATAATACAAGTAAAGTATCTCATATAAATACATACAAATAAAGGAACAGACATAGGATTGCACCACTGTCCTGACCATTGTATAGTGTGTTTGATTTCTAAGGTATCTTATAGGTCTGACCATATACAACAACTTACCGGAAAATATTAAACTCTAGTAGTTTTAAATATATTCACTTACACATATAGCTTAAAAAGTGGCTAATCGAGCACATCTTCTAAAGCTTGAAGGATTTCATGGAATATGAAGATTTGTGACAAACACCTTATTCATTCTAAATCTGTTAATAATATCTTATCTATCTTAATAATCTTGATGTGTAACATAGTTACTAATATGTAGATTTATGAGTGAAATAATGACTACGCAAATCATTAAACAGACAATTTATATCAATTGTTTTTTCAGGTCATCCGGAAAGAACTAGCAACAACAACTTTTCTGTACAAGCAAGGGTTATGCTTGAACATAGAACTTTATATGAGTTATGCGCTGCAGTTTACATGAAAATTTTAAAAACATAGAGAAAATACCAAATACTCATCATTCGAGCATTAGAAAATACCAAATACTAGCCTGCAGAAAAAAGAAATGGATAAAACCGAACATTTCTGAAAAGATTATATGTCCTAAATTATTATTAATAAGTGTTTTAAGTAAATAAACAAGTTTAACTGCTAAAAGTTATTTAATACTTCATCTTACAAAATAACAAGTCAAAAGATATATCAATCAATTCATATATAAATATATGGCACTCACATATTTATAACTCACAATAGTTTGTATTCAGTATAGAAAATCATCGAATTCTTATAACTCTTAATGTGAACTCTTAAGCTATATAGTCATTATCTTATATGTATGTTCATAAGTCTTCAGACAAAATAAAACTGAAATATTTTATGGAGGAATGTTAAATATTCATAATTGTTTACATGAATTATAACTACTAACATCTAGATTTATGTATATATAAAATTAAATTATTCAAAATAGCCATCCTTGTTTTCAATTAATTAATTTATAAGCTTTAAAGGTGTCTGTTTTTTTGTTTTGTCTGTATTCTTCTGTGGTGGTTCAAATCATTTCAATAGGAATAATTTTTGATTTATTGGTATGGGCTCGCTTGAGATAAATTCAGGTTCTAGTAAATTTTGCTGTATGCCATTAGCTCTAATACAGTTTATAAAGAATAATCCAAAGAATTCAAGTCAGAGTTCAACAATGGCCAATCTTCGCTCCGAACAAAGTCCGGCAAATTGGTTTGCAACCAATTTTAGATAGACTTAGCTTTATGGGAGGGTGCAGAGTCCTGTTGGAAAATCCACTGCTATCCAGGGAATAGACTATCACTTAATGGTTAAATCGTTGCTTCCTATATGTGATTTTGGAAATGTTGCGCCTTGAAGCGACCTCCTCGTAGGAAACACCTCATCAAACCATTACACTTCCTGATGATGAATGTGGTGGACATTGTGTACAGAAGGCTGAACGCATTAACTTCTGGCGTAAGGCGTATTACCGTATTAAACTTTTCTTCCACTATGATGATCTTCTTATTGTTAAACAGGTTACTTTTGGATCGTATCTCTTGAAAAGGTTTCCACATCGTTCCAACCGCAGTTTACGAAAACGCTCGTTTATATTAAGCACTTTTTTTTTACTTTTAGTTTAAGATCATATTTAAGCATTTAGTATACAGATATTTGCTAAATATTGGTCTGAAGAGCTAATTTACATAATTTTATTCTGGAATACGTCGAATGAAATGTTTGTTTATGTTATGTTGTATGACGTAACAATGACATAAAAAGGAAAATGTCGGTCGTTTTGTGTTTTAAAACTGAATGGCTACGGTATTCATATGCATTTCACCAGATGCTAATGACGTCATAGGATTTAGTAAGGTCAAACAAAGGTCAAACACATTTCTTTCAAAATACAAGGGGATTATACGTTTTTTTGAATTTTAACTAGACAGAAATGATTAGGAAGACTATTCCTCGAAATGGTTTTTCAAATAGCTAAATTGAAAAAAAGTGAACAATCCCCATTATTCGTAAGATACATACACCTCAACACAAAAATCAATAAATTAATGTCACACACAAGAACCAAAATAACTATTTTTTTTTTTTTTTTTTTTATTACAGGAGATCAGCAGACAGGCAGACGGCCCACTTGATGGAAAGCGGTTACGATCGCCTATGGACATTTGCAACACCAAAGTTGCTACAAGTGCGCTGCTCCAGTTCCTGGAGGGCATCCGTGCGGAGCAGTCGCAAATGCCCGTGCTCTTTGCGGAAATTGCAATTTTCCACGCTTTTTCGCTCCTAAAAAGCGACAAATTGCGACAATAGTTGTGTAGTGATAGTGTACAGTGTTATTTAGTTCGATTCCGGCGCGAATCAGTTGTTTTTCGACTGGGGTGAGTTGTTAAGCTCTATTCGCTTGTTCATTTCGGTGCGCCTAGGCGCATTACGCAATAACGGTCGTTTGTGTCGATAGATATTCACACGCGTCGACTGGTCTCAGCAAGGGAACGGGCCTCCAGTAATGGATGGCCCAGGCCCCCAGAAGGCCCCGAGGCCTTCGAGTGTCCCGCGCAAGCGGGACCACACGAAGGCCAAGGATGGCTGGTTAATGCCTGAGATCGGGGAGACGCGGGTGAAAAAGGCGTCTTCTTCATCGGCCCGTCGCAGCAGGTCGGTTGCCGGGCCGCGTCACGGGCATGCGGATAGTGCCGTTTTCACGGCTGCCGATATGCCCGGCTCGGTAGGGGATGCGTCGGCGGTGGTAGACCTCACCGCCGCCACGCATGAGGATAGGTGCGGCGCGATGGGACCGCCTCCGGTTCCCATGGCGCCTAGGGCCCCATCCGGGCGTGCCGCGCGCAGGAGCGCAGCACACCCGGAGATAGATAGGAACGTACTGCTTGCAGCGAACTCGGCCGTTTGCCTGGCCGTGAGCGCTGCAAGCACCATAGTTCAATATGCCTACATGGCGCCACCCACCTCTGCGCGAGCCTCACTCGTGCAAGGGAGCGGCGCCTACGTAGAGCATGATCACATCCCACCGTCCGGCAGCGTCCCAGACTCGCTGGAGCACGCGCTCTACGGTGCGATTCGCGATCATAGTTATTCCCGCCCTGAAGCGCCTGCCTGTAGTCCGGTATACACGGCGGCCGGTTCAGCGACGGCAGGGCATGGGTGCCCTACGACGACGGTGTCGTATAGCGCACGGGCTTCACCTGTGCCTACGACATCGACTTGCAACCTTTCGGGCTGCAACGTCGAGAGCAGCCGTCCCACGACACCGGTTGTCGCGCGAGCTTCACTCGCGCCCTCGGCCGGGGTCGTGAATAGGGACTTAGTAGGCGCGGCAGCGGCGACCCCTTCGACTTCCTTCCCTATTGGGACGGGAGCCGCTGTCGCGATGTCGGCGCCTGCGTCTTCGGCTGCGGCGACGTCTTCGTCCTTAACGGCAGCGGCAGCGGGCACGTCGTCGTCTTCGTTCGCAGCCTCACCGTCTTCGGCATCGGGTTCGGCGACGCCGTCCACGTCATCAACGGCAACGGTGCCGATATCGTGTTCCCCGATGTTCGTTCCCGGATCGAGGTCGCGCTTCTGGGACCGGTCCCAGAGCAGCGGCGCCGATTCGGCCAGCACGTCGGGTGCTTCCACTCCAGCGCGCGCGCGCTCGCCTCTGCGCCCCACGGGGGGCGCACCCGCGGCGGCTTCTAGCGTTCTCGCGGGTGCGGAGGCCTACCTCCGTACCGAGGGGGGTGAAAGGGGGCGCAAGGCGCGCAAGGCAACCGCCGCCAAAGTGGCCGCGGCTAGCCAGTGCGCCGCCCTCTTCGGGGACGTATCGGCTCTCGGCCCTGGGGGGCTCCACATAGCGGCGAGCGCCCAGGTCGCTGAGATAATTCATATTGCCCAAACGTCGGGCAATTTGAAGGGGGTCTACGTGCGCCGGCTGAAGGAGGCCGCGTCCAGGGTGTCGGACATCGTCGACACACTGGTCACGCGAAATCCGGAATCCGAGGCCTGGAAGCTCGGTAACGAGAACGCCAGGCTACGCATGGAGTTAAACTCGCTGCGGGAGGAAAACCGCTCCTACCGTAGGGAGTTTGAAGATATGCGTAAGGCCCTAAAGGCCTCCGCTTCGGTTGCGGAGCTGGCGCCTGCTGTAATGGCGGCGCCGACCCCCGTACCCGTCAAGCGGAAGGCCCAGGCCGCCATGGCGGAGGCGGCGGCGGTACCGGAACCGCCCGCCACACCCGCTGCGGTTAAAACATCGCGTCCGGCCCCTGCTGCGGTAGCAGGGCCAACACCGGCTCCCGTCGTCGGGACGGAGCGGACTCCGGCGACCGCCAACGGGGCGGCGCCGACACCCGCTCCACCGGGGCTCGGCGGCATCGATTACGACATGTTTGTGCGTGCCGTGATCGACGTCGTCGCCCCCATACTCGATGCCCGGTTCGCCGGTATCGAGGACCGGCTGAATGCCGCGCCGAACCTCCGTCCACCGCTAGCGGCCGACCGAGGTAAGGCGCCGGCAACCAGACCGGCACCAAACGTGGCTGTTAGGCCAAAAGCGGCCACGGCTGCAGCCGCCGTCCGGCGGAATGCGGGGGAAACAAGTACCCCGGTTCCGATGGAGATGGTGGCGGCCTCGGCTGTCGGGGTGACGGACTCCCCACCGTCACCGGCCTCCCCTAAAGAGAAGACGATTAGAGGGGGGGTGAAGTGGAGGCTGAAAATGCAGCGGAGAGCGGCACGCGACGCCGCCGCTGCTTTAACGGCCCCCGCCACGCCACCCGTGCCTGTGGTGTCGGCTCCTAGGCCGGCCCCTAGGCAGCGGGCGGCGCCCGCGGCCGCGACACCGGTCGTCGCGGCGCCCGCCGCCGGCGCCCGTGGCCCCCGCCCCCGCCCCGGAGGGGGGGGGGGGCGTGGACGACGGTCGTCAAGCGGAAAAAGGGTAAGGGGGCGAGGGCCGACGGGCCCCCTCCCCCCCCCCCAGGCGCAAGCTGCTCCCCTGCCGACGGGGCGGGGACAGCAACAGCGGAAACAGGCTGCGAAGCCTGCGGTCGTATTCCGCGAGCCGAAGTCGGCCGCAGTTATCGTTAAACTGCTGCCGGCAGCGGCCGCGAAGGGTGTCGGTTATCGCGAGGTCTTCGCAAAGGCCTCGACGGTGGTCGACATCGCGGCCATGGGCCTCCGCGAGGGGCTGAAGGTGGTGCGGACCGTTAGGGACGCGCCTCTCCTCGAGTTCCAGCCGGGACCCGAGAGCGCGGCCAAGGCGGACCGCGTCGCCGAGGCTCTGCGCGGAGCCCTTGTAGGGATGGCTGAGGTCGTCCGCCCCGTAAAGCGTGGGGAGCTTTACGTCTCTGGGCTGGATGAATCAGTCACGGTCGATGGGCTTCGTGACGCGATCGCGCGCGCCGGCAATTTGCCGGCGCGACGACGTGCGCGCGAAGCACATCGGTGCAGGACCGGGCGGTTTGGGCGCATCGAACGTGATGTGCCCCGTCGCTGCTGCCAAAGCCATCGTCGAGCTAGGCTACCTCGTGGTAGGCTTCACCTCGGCGAGGGTGGAGGCACTGGAGGCCAGACCGATACGTTATTACCGGTGTTACAACGTCGGCCATGGCGCCCAAACCTGTCCGGACACGTGCCCGGACCGGACTAACTTGTGTCTCCGCTGCGGTAAGAGCGGACACAAGATGCCGGACTGCACGGCTCGGAACCCCCACTGCGCGGCGTGCGCGGCGGGGGGACTCAACGCTGCCCATACCACGTTAGCGAGGTTCTGCCAGCCTCCCTACGTGAAGGGCAAATTCGTCCATCCGAGGACGAAACAACGTACGGGTGCATCGGGAGTACGCGCAATGGACACCTCCAATGCCTAGTACGCCCGTAACAGCACTATTTCAGGCGAACGTAAACCACTCCCCCACCGCTCAGGACTTGTGCCTGCAGGCGATGGCGGAGTGGCAAGCGAACTTGGCCGTAATAAGCGAACCTTATTACGTGCCGCCTTGCGGCAATTGGGTGGGCGACCTCGACGACGTGGTAGCGATGGTGGCCAGAGCCGGATCTGGCACACCGCTTATATGTCTCGAAAGAGGAAAGGGCTATGCGGTGGCGGAGAGCGGGAGTATCGTCGTCATAGGCGTTTACTTTTCGCGCAACCACCCCCTGGCGGAGTTCGAGCTTCACTTGGACGCCATCAGGGCTGCCATAGGCAGACTGTCGCCTAAAACGATTTTCGTGATGGGCAACTTTAACGCAAAGCCCTGTTCATAGCCCCCCTCTCCTCCCGCGTTGGGCCCTTACCAAGCTCAATCCGGAGCAGGCCGAGGAGTGGGTACTCACGGAAAGCTGGGCCTACCCAGCCGAATTTGCGAACCTGGAGTCACAGGCAGAGCACATGCGCAAGACCCTGACGAGGGTTTGCGACGCGGCGATGCCTCGCGTCTCCAAGCGGCAGCTTCCGTGCAAGCAGGTCCACTGGTGGACCGAGGAGCTGGGCGAGATGCGAAAGGCAATTCGCATCATCAGCCACAGACTCAAACGCTGCAGGGCGCGCCGTCCTCTGGACTACGTCGCGGAAAATGGACTCGTGGGCGAGTTTAGGGAGGCCAAAAAGGCCCTTTCGATTGCAATATTGCAAGCGAAAGCCCGGGCTCGTGCCGAGCTCCTCGAGACGCTCGATCGGGGCCCTTGGGGGCGTCCGTACCGTGGGGCCCGCAACACGTTGCGGCCTTGCACATCCACGGTCACGGAAACGCTCGAACCCGAGGTGCTCCGGTCGGTTATCGATGGGCTCTTCCCGGATCCGGGAAACTTCACTCCCCCCAGTATGGGTCCACCCGTTCCCGATACCCCCACGGACGAGGAGCCTCACTCCATCTCCGAGGGGGAACTAGATGTTGCCCTGAACCGGCTCCGGGGCAGGAAGACGGCACCGGGACCCGACGGGGTTCCAGGTCGACTCCTCTTCCTGGCCGCTAAACAGCTACGCGGCCAGCTGCGGAAACTGTTCGAAGCCTGTATTCGCGCAGGTCGGTTCCCGTCGCAATGGAAGGAGGGGCGTTTGTGCCTGATTCCCAAGGGAGGTCGACCTCCCAACGATCCGTCCGCCTTCAGGCCCATAGTGCTGCTGAACGAGGTCGCTAAGGTCTTCGAAAAGATCTTGGCGGAGCGGCTCGTGAAGCATCTCGACGCTGTGGAGCCAGGGCTTTCAGAAACGCAGTTCGGGTTTCGGCGGAGGCGCTCCACGATGGACGCCTTCGAGACACTGCGAACGTTGACGGACGAAGCCGTCCAAGCGAAGGATGTCGTTCTTGCGGTGTCGCTAGACATAGTGAACGCCTTTAACAGCCTCCCTCATGAGACGATCAGGGAGGGGCTCCGCGCGCATGGAGTCCCCTCGTACCTCACGAGGCTGTTGGGTGCGTACCTGCAGGATCGACATATCCTTTGGGAGGGCGGTGAGTCCGGCAATCCCGTGTTAGGTCGGCGACGCGTCGCGTGCGGCGTTCCACAGGGGTCGGTCCTCGGGCCGATTCTTTGGAACGTAGGTTATGACTGGATCCTTCGGGTTCCGGTCCTGCCCGGGGTAGGGCTGATCTGCTTTGCGGACGACACCCTACTCACGGCACGCGCTGAGTCATTTGCGGAATCCGTGGACGTCGCCAACGCCGGGTTGGCGATTGTCGTAGATCGAATAGCTAGGCTGGGCTTGAGGGTCTCCCCCGCGAAAACGGAGGCCGTCATGTTCCATAGGAAATTTCGCAATCCCCCCGCGGACTTGACCGTTTCGGTCCAAGGGGTGGCGATTAGAGTAGGGCCCCAGATGAAATATCTGGGGCTAGTTCTCGATGGGAAATGGCTGTTCAAAGCGCACTTTGAGCAGCTAGTTCCCAAACTCGTCAAATCCGCGGGCGCACTCTCGAGGCTGCTTCCCAACGTGGAGGGCCCGGGGGGTGCGACGCGGAAACTTTACTCTGGCATCCTGAGGAGTATGGCGCTGTACGGTGCACCCGTCTGGTCCACTGCACTTCACCGCCACAACAGAACCCTGCTGCACCGGGCGCAGCGGGTTCTGGCCGTGAGGACCATACGGGGGTATAGCACAGTGTCGCGGACGGCGGCCACTCTCCTGGCAGGCGATCCGCCCTGGCATCTCCAGGCGAACGTCCTGGCAGAGGTGCGTCGCACCCGGCTGGATGCCCTAGCTAGAGGCCTGACCTTCTGTCAGGTCGAAATCGAGGCCGTCTGGTCTCAAGAGCTCGACAACCCTGCGGCCTATGGCGGCTACACGGTGGATGCAATCAGGCCACAGCTGACGGAATGGGTCAACCGTACCAGCGGCACCCTGACTTTCAGGACGACACAGATACTTACCGGACACGGATGTTTCGATAAGTATCTGTGTCGCATTGTGGGCTGCTTGCCTTCCCCGGACTGCCGCCAGTGCGGCGCGCCCGACACGGCGTTACACACGCTTGTCGAGTGCGCCGCATGGGCGCCGCAGCGTTTCGAACTTGAGACGCACGTAGGTCCAGTCGACTCGCTCTGCGACTTGGTCAAGGCCATGCTGCAGAGCAGCGACAATTGGGGGGCTGCGGTTACTTTTTGCGAGACAGTAATGTCACTCAAGGAGGCCGCAGAACGAGACAGGGAGAGAAGTCCTGCAGCGCGTGCCAATGCCTCTTCTCGAGGTCGCCGGCCTTCAGCTGGCACCCGGAGAGGCAGGTACGCGCATTACTTCCCTCCCTGAGTTAGGTTCCGTTTACCGCGGGGGGCCTTTAGCTTGCTAGGAGAGCAAAGGACCTTCTACCCCCGCACAACGAAGTGGGGTGTGTTCTCCCAGGGCACACTCCAGGCACTTTATTGCGCTGGATCGGCTGGGCGTAACTATGTTCTAAATCTCAGCCTTTCCAACACATACAAAGCGCAGGGTCGTCAGGGAGGAGGGGGTTTTTAGTGGGTATTGGGGTTGCTCGCTCGTGTAGCAACGCTCGGAGTCTTCCACACTATTCTGTGACGTCGATCGCGGACGGAGCGCTGCCAAGAGCATACTATTGCTGCAGTGTTATCGCCCCCGACCGACGCGTGTCGGTCCCCTAGCAACGACCCAGTTTGTGCGTAAATCGGTTAAGCATTTTCCCTCGCCTCAAAAACAAAACAAAAAAAAGTGCGCTGCTGCTCTCTTAAGGGAGACTGGAACCTGGTCACTAATGCCGGAACACAACTCAAGGTTGTTATGGCGACATCTTTTAGACCAGGGGTGGTAGCCTTCCAGTCGGGCAAATGTCCTACCACCTGGCTGTGGGTTGTTAAGTCTCCTCTTACGACAGGCCGCCCGGCCGCAGGAAATTGTATTCTTTCTCCGTTCCTGCACGGATAGAAAGAATAATAAGCGCGTTAAATTCAAAAAATGAAATCTAGAAATTAAGTTGTAAAAAAGGGTACGGAACTGGAGTCCGTAAAGTTGTTCATAATATATATAAAAAATATGTACCAACTACTCGTAATCACGAAAAATATTGAATTTCCTAACTCGGCAAACTTCAATCCCTTAACAACTGCTACATTCATATTACACCAATTGCCTACTCTAGCGTCATCTCGGAGGGTATTTGAACTATTACTGTTTATAGCTAAACACATTTTCAATCATTCGCCCGCTGTCGTTCGTCGCGCGCGCACGTCTCCCGTTCCGCCTCGGCAGTCCGTTATTCGTGTTCGTTGTGTTCGTTCGTTCACCCGGTCGATCTGTGTTTTTTCTGTGACAGTGCAGTGAAAAGTGCGTCATCAGGTGGTTTTTCCACCAAATCGTTCGTCCCCCTCAGGGACAATGGACGGCGTGGAGGCCCTCTCCGTCGCTGTTAGAGGGTTTGCTGTCGTTTTTACGACAGCAATTCCCTCAAGCTCTCGACCAATTTTTGAGGACTCCGGAGTCCCAATCAATGGTGTCCGTTATTTCGGAACTTAATTCCGAGAAACCTGTGTCCCGCGAGTCACACGTGCAAAGGGCCCCCGCGCAGGCCCCCCTCCCCGCACCCGCATCTGCCGCGACCATCGCACCTGCCGCGACTAGCGCACGCCCCGCAACCCCCGCCGCCGCGCTTACCGCGGTCCACCTGCGCTCTGCCGTAGCGCCCGCGCCCCCCGCGTCCATACCCGCCGCGTTACCAGTGCGCCCGCCGCCCGCACCCCCGCTCAACGATGCCCATCGTGTGGCACCAAAGTCGCGCGCCTCGTTTTCTCGCGGTTCCGCATCGACAAAACCGCGTTCGAGCTCTGCGAGTTCGACGACATCGCGTTCACGTTCGCCCATCCATCGCGTAATCGATTCTCGTCGAGAAATCGATTTATCCTCTGAAGGTCCGCAAAACCTCAGGGATGCCCCTCTTCCACCGGCCGATGAAATTACCCCTATGGATGTCGCGCCTCCCGCGAACATCCCCTTAGACCGCGAAGACGATGACGGTTTTATAACCGTTAATCGTACTAAAAAACGTAAGACCCAGAGGGAGGTCCCCCCCAACCCCGCCCCAACAGCGGGCACAACACCGACAGCGGCACCTTCCAGCCGCCCTGGGCCACCTTCACAACGCCCGCCGCCACCCCTGACCATCCGCGAGAAAGCCCATTGGCTTCAACTCGCTAAAGAACTGCCAGGTAAGGCAATCTCCATAAAAGAAGCCCGTGATACTCAACACGGCATCAAAGTTATGGTCACGTCTTCAAGTGACCACCGCGCCCTAACTACTTTATTATGTGACCGTAAAATCGGTTACTACACTTACGCCCTGCCAGAAGAAAAACGCCTTCGGGCTGTAATCCGCGGACTTCCTCAGGAAATTGAAAGTTCCTATATTCTAGAGGACCTTAAGTCCCAAGCCCTACCAGTGCACGAAGTGCACCGTATGCACAGAGGCGACGCCACAAAGTCCCCTCTAAACCTAGTATTGGTTGTCCTCGACCTCTCCCCAGAGGGGAAAAAGATCTTCGATCTTGAGAAGGTCTGTGGCCTCTCTGGCCTTCGTGTGGAACGTCCACACGAAAAACATACACTGCGGCAGTGTCATCGCTGCCAACTTTATGGGCACTCTGCCCTACATTGTCAATCCCGTCCCAGGTGCGTCAAGTGCCTGGGCGACCACGGGACCTCGGAGTGCACTCGCACCCGGGACTCCCCGGAGCCACCGAGCTGCATCCTCTGCGGCCAAGCGGGTCACCCCGCTAACTACAGAGGCTGCCCTGCCGCCCCCCGACCCAAACGTAAGGTCGGAAAGGGAAATGCCCAAAAAGGCACTAGAAAAGTGCCGAACAAACCCGCATTCGTGGCGGGCCCCCCCCCCCCCCCCCCCAGTGGTAAACCACTGGACGGGTCTTCCCACGACGGAAGCGTTCCCTCCGCTAAGGACGCGTGCCCCAGTTATGGCCGGCCTACCCTCGGCCACCCCCGCCCCCGCCCTCGCCCCCATTTCTAAGGGACCTTCAGGGCCATCGGCCCACCACTCTATAGCGGAGGACTTAGCTTTGGCGACTAAATTCGCCAAGAACTTGCCCTTCGACCTGCAAGAGGTCCAACTCTTGGCTCGGAAACTGAGGCAAGTTTCAGAGTCAACACAACCCTCCCTCCGGGATCAACTCGTGATCGAAATGGATCACGCGTACCTCCTCCAAATACTTAGATCGTTGTAACTAAACAACCTAGTCAAATTATTGTTACCGGTAACAAATGGCGCATGTAGGTAGAAATAAACCACGCTCATTGACTCTGGCGACTTATAACGCCAATGGCCTTCGAAACCAGCGCGACTTGGTCCATGACTTCCTGGTTACCAATCAAGTAGATATACTACTAGTACAGGAGACCTTCCTGAAACCGAGTAATAGAGATCCAAAGATCTCTAACTATCGGATCACTAGACATGACAGGGTAGGCCGTGGTGGCGGCACCCTGATCTATTTCAGAAGATCCCTACACTGCATGCCTGTAGTCACCCCCCCACTAGAAGGTATGGAGGTATCCGCCTGCAGACTAGCAATGACTGGCCACCAACCTCTAGTCATAGTTTCAGCATACCTCGCATGCCAAAAAACCCTCATTAAGAAAGACCTAGAAACCCTATTCAACTTAGGCCCGGCTGTTATTATAGCCGGAGATCTGAATTGCAAACACGAGCAGTGGAATTGCAATACCACTAACCCCAATGGCAGAGCCCTAATAAATATATCAGACAATCTTTTGTTTGATATACTAACTCCCATGACCCCCACAAGATACCCCCCCAACCGCGACTGGGGGACCCCAAACACTCTCGACCTAGCATTACTGAGGGGCGTAACCCTTCAGTTCCATTCGATCGAAACGATGGACGATATCGACTCGGACCATCGTCCGGTTATCCTCAGATTAGGACCACAGACAGACCAGACATCTGAAACTAGGACCTCTGTGGATTGGTTGAGACTTGAGACCCTCCTCAAGGCAACCAGCTCACAAGACCTGGACCGCATCCCGGACCACATCGTGTCCCGCCATGACACGGAGACGGCAATCGAGGCCCTCACCAGCCACCTTCAATCCGCAGTGCGGAACTCGTCCAGGCAGGTGCCAGTGGAGGATGACCGCCACTTATGCCTGCCGGACGAGGTGAGGGTACTGCTGAGGGAAAAGAGAGCCGCCTCCAGAGCTCACGACAGATATCCCACCGAGGATAACAGAGTCCGACTCCGCGAACTAGAGCGCGAGGTCAAACTACGTATCCGGGAAGTCAGGGAACAACGTTGGGACAGAACGTTGAGGGATATCGAGCCAACTCACCAGGCATACTGGAAGCTGGCTAGAGCTCTCAAATCAGACACCCTTACTGTCATACCCGCGCTAGAAAGAGCCGACAACACCGAGGCGTTCGATGACGAGGAGAAGGCCGAGTGCCTTGCTCAGAGTCTAGAGCTTCAATGCTCCCCCACTACGCAAAACGTCGACCAGTCACACCTGACGGAGGTAGACTCCGAGGTCGAACGTAGATCCTCCTTACCAGCGGAAACCACACTCGACACGGTCACGGTCGAAGAAGTGCAAGATCTGATCAAGTCTCTCAAACCGCGAAAGGCCCCAGGGACCGATGGCATCAACAATCGCGTTTTAAAACTCCTACCCGCCCATCTAATTATAATTCTAGTGAGCATCTTCAATGCCGCCATAACAAACTGCTCCTTTCCCGCGATCTGGAAGGAAGCAGATGTCATCGGTATTCACAAGCCGGGAAAACCGGCTAATAAACCGTCTAGCTACCGTCCAATCAGCCTACTGAGCGCACTCAGCAAGCTTTACGAGAGGGTCATCCTCTCTCGACTTAGAGATTTTGCCTTCAGCAAACATCTAATACCCGATGAGCAATTTGGCTTCCGTGCCAGACACTCATGCGTCCAACAGGTGCACCGCATCACGGAGCACATATTATCTCACTTTGCCCATCGCCCCCGCCCTATAGGAACAGCCGCACTGTTTCTAGACGTAGCAAAAGCCTTCGACAAGGTCTGGCACAACGGCTTGATTTACAAGCTGTACCAGTTCGGTATGCCAGACAGACTCGTGCTCATCTTGCGAGACTTCCTCCTAGGTCGTAGCTTCCGTTTTCGAGTGGAGGGAACGCGCTCGTCCCCTCACCCACTCACAGCCGGTGTACCACAGGGCTCGGCCCTGTCGCCACTACTCTTCACGCTGTACACCAGCGACATCCCAAAAACTCCAGATGTGGAGTTGGCCCTCTTTGCGGATGACACCGCACTCTATACATCAGATCAAAACCGACAAATGGCTTGCATCCGGCTGCAGACAGCTGTCACAGAACTAGGCGAATGGTTTCGCAAATGGAGGATAGAGGTAAACCCGGAGAAAAGCGCAGCAATGTTCTTTTCCCCGGGCACGCTTCGCTCCCCCAAACGCGCTAGCCTTCGCCTAAAAACCATTTCGCTCTATGACCAACAAATCCCCTGGGCAAAGTACACCAAATATCTTGGTGTCACCCTAGATCGGAACTTGCGCTTCAACGAGCATATCACTATAGTCCGAAATAGAGCGCGATTTGTGATGGGTCGTTTAGCACCCATGATAGACAAACGAAGCAAAATGTCCCTCAGACACAAGCTTACTCTGTATAAAACATGCATCCTCCCGATCATGACATACGCGAGTGTGGTATTCGGCCATGTCAAGCCTGCCCTTTTAGATAAACTGCAAATCGTGCAGAATAAATTCATGCGCAGAGCCGTCGGTGCTCCCCTCTATATGCGTAACGTCGACCTCCACCGCGATCTGGAGCTTCCCTCCATCAAAAACTACATTACGTCGCTCTCGCGTAAGTATTTCGATCTCGCGCCGCACCATCGAAATCCGCTCGTCGTGTCCGCGTCCGATTATAAGCCTCGTCGAAAGGCTCTTGTGCGACGACCGCGTAACGTCCTGACGGACAGAGTCGACGTTATTACGAAACGGCTGGCCCGGATCAGTCCGCCCACGGTTAGAACAGTAGGCTGGCAGGCACCGACAGACAGACACAGACGGCGGCGTCTCAGACGCCGCCAATCAAGATCTCTCCACGTCCCCGCGAGGGACGCTAGGAGACATAGCTCACCCCACAGGATAGACTAGGCGTGTTGCTGGGAAGTTTCTTTCGCCGTTTCTTCTCTCCCAGCCATAACACGTTGCGAAACGGCAGTAAGATAGCGTAGGCCACCGCAAACCACCGATCCCGGCCCGCCGTGATCCTTCCCTTCGGGCTTTATATTACCCGTCGCCCGTTCTCAATTAGTATTTTGTGTCGCCCTATGGTGGGCATCATTAAATTCATTCCCCATTCATGGCAACAGTCCAGCCGAGGTAAAACTCCTTAGGGAGCTCCCTCGAGCAAGTTGCCCCCCCGGGCTCGAGCGCCTTCGCTTCGCGAAGGCACTCGCCCCAAAGACCCCGGTAAAGTTGTAAGGTCTTCGGACCAACAACATAAAGTCAAGTCCAATAATAAAAAAAAAAAAAAAAATCGAATGTTTCGAAATAATACATAAAACACTTACAAAAAATGCTAAAAAAACAATACCACGTTTAGTCATATCCGTATCGCACCTTTAAAGACGAGCGTTATCGCATAGAAATTTCAAGAACTGCGTTATCAACGCCACCTATCGTAAAATTAGGTAAGCAACATGAAATTGTCAGTTTTTTCTATTCTTACGAAGTTTCATCCTTATGATCAATAGATGGCGCTACCATACTAATGGAGAATAATACGCTTTGATACATTTTTGGGACCAGATTGTAAAAAGATGCGAATGATAATGAGACTTTTTATTATGTTGACATCCTTATCCCTATTATAAATGCGAAAATAACTCTGTCTGTCTGTTCCGTTTTCCGAAACGGACCACACGGACCGAAACTCGGTCGGTGTGGTCAATATGGTGGGTGCTTAGACCATTCAAGGTTTAAGGGTGGGTGTGGTCAGTGTGGTCCATGTGATCGATGTGGTAATTTTGGTGAACATATGTAGTTTTAATACCGAAAATTGGCATAGATAATTTTCATCCGGGAGATAGGATAGTTAGCGATATAAAATGAAGTGAATCTTCCAAGGCAAATAGCAGTAAAATAAAAATTTAATACAATGTAACCTGTGTTGTAACCTCTTTAAATAAGAGGCACACACTAGAGGTTGACCCGCGGCGCATCCGCGGGGTAAACTCTAGTTTTTTATGATTGTGGTGTGTTTAGTTATTTAAAATAATTGATGATGTTTTTTATCCGTGCAGGTATGGAGAAAGAATACAATTTCCTGCGGCCGGGCGGCCTGTCGTAAGAGGCGACTTAACAACCCACAGCCAGGTGGTAGGGCATTTGCCCGACTGGATGGCTACCACCCCTGGGCTAAAGTATGTCGCCACAACAACCTTGAGTTGTGTTCCGGCATTGGTGACCGGGTTCCAGTTTCCCTTAAGAGAGCAGCAGCGCATTTGTAGCAACTTTGGTGTTGCAAATGTCCATAGGTGATGGTAACGGCTTTCCATCAAGTGGGCCGTCTGCCTGTCTGCTGATCTCCTGCAATAAAAAAAAATTAATTAATTGTGTGGTGTGTTTTTACATTATTAATTGTTGAAATTCATTCTCATAAATCGATAGATATAGTAATCGATACTTCCAGATAGAGTTTAGGGCTAATGTTTCCCATTTTATAATAGACAAATATAATTTTTTACTTAAAGCAATAATATCTCAACTCATTACTATTTATTTTAACATAACTGCACGACAAAAAAATATAAAAATATTTCTATTGGTCTCTTGAAAACCTTGATAAGTTGTTGTGTAAAGATTTATCTTTAAAGGTGCAATATAATAATTTTACTATTGTAATAAAATAAACAGTAAAAATGTTATGAATTTATTTTATTCTTAACTAGTTACAGTTCGTAGTTCTGCTTCACATTATAATTATATAATAATAGACTATATAATAATAAGAAATTTAATAATTTTTTATTTTATAGCCATGCAATAATAACTACATTGCATGTCTTTAAGACCAAGGACCAACAAAATGGCTCGGAGTTTTGGAGGGCTTGCGTGAGGCCATGTGAAGGCCAACACGTAGAGGCCCCTTGACAAATTTGATGTAAATTTGGCATGACCAGCGATTATCCCTGTCTATACCATATAAAAATGTACCCAAGGACAAGCCTCGGTCAGAGTAGGACTATTGTAGAAAAAAACAAAAAAGGTACCGGACTATTGGGATGAATTGCTTTAATGGATCTAGGGATTTGGAGCTATGGGACTATGGCATCTGCCCGTTGCAATGTTCGGGGAACATGGATAAAATGTGCAGACGGTGACTCGGCACTCCCTACATGGGCCCCAATAAATGCCATAGAAGACAGAGGCAACATGGATGTGGGTTGCCAAAGGATGTGGAGAGGGTGGCTGCAGGTTCACCGAAGCTACTTCTGACGTGATGCCATTTATCACTTCCACCTCTAGAGCTTGGGTCTTAGCTCTAGTGATTTCCACTCCGTGCCGGCTGGCGAAGGCAAGCACGGAGGCGGGGGGGCTTGCCTTGGCCCCTCGGAGTCGCATATGAGGTATCGCTACTCACCAAAGGCCTCGCCACAAAGCTTTCCTGCGGGTATTACTATTATTATCAATGTATGGCTACAGAAAATATATATTAATATTTCTTAGTTTTTTGATTTAATTAATAGGGTGCCAATATTATTAATCTATACCATAGTACTTTATATAAAAAATACAACATCTTTACAGATTGAATCTACAATATTTAAACATAAAATAAGAAATCTGTAGCGATAGAGAAGATCATTATTTTGTCTACTGACACCTATATACATGTAATTGAAAATTCATATATCTCTGATTTATCATTTATTGTCATCTAACATTTCCCTCTTGTCTTTAATGAATTTTTCCTTTGTCTTCTCTTGCTTTAATCAGTTTTTATTACTTCATTCATTTAATTACAAGCAACGTGTTATAAATAAAATTAATCTTCAGTTTCAACTTTGTATACAACTCCATTTATGTACACGAACTGTTCATTATTCTCCTCATACACTTGCAATGGTTCATTAATAACTAAATTCCCACTGCTATCCTCATTTATTACGACACCGCTATCATCAATTAGCCCGAAATCATCATGTACTAACTCATTATTATCATCTACAATTTCAGAATTATCGTTTGTTAAACTATCATTATCATCTAACACTTCGCTGTTATCATGAATCACTTCTTCCTTTATTTTATTTTGTTTCACCATCACTTTCTTTACCATCGGTTGAATTATTTTTGTAGTCGTAATTATATCATCTCCCTTCTTAACTACCCGTCTCTTCTTTGCAACTTTCTCATCACAATCTAAATCTTTCATATCCCATTTGGTTTTTCTTTTCTTGGGTACACTCCCATCAAGTATCTCATTGCCCTTATCCAAAATCAAATAATCTTCAAACTTCGACTTCTCTAAAGTCACCATTTTTGTGTTATCATAATTACTCAACTTAATACGCAATGATGTCAATAAATTCGGCTTCAGTAAACTCAAATTTAATTTCGAATGCGGGTAGACCACTAAATTGCTTTTCATTTTCGAAGAGTATTCCGATACTCGCTTAATGATGACTTTGTGCGAATTTCTCGCATGGTCTCTTAAGTAGTCCATATGCGAGAAGCTACGGGAACAAAACTCGTATGTGAAAGGTTTTTCGGGGGCATGTAGCTGTAACAGAAATTGATAACAAATGAGTAAAACGCACGTAGTTTACTATTCCTACCACAGGCTATGATGTTCATAGGCTGTCAAACTTTGGAATATGCTGCCTCTTACTGTCAGAAAGGCCAAATCCTTACCAACATTTAGAAATTTGCTCAGAAAACACTATTTGTCCACAAATAGCCGTCTGTTAATAAATTTATTATAATAACTTATGTATTTTGAAATGTATTATAGTATATATATGACTATGTATATATGTATATTTATTTCTTAAATTAGTTTGATATTTGTGTATCTATTGCCTTTTTCCTGCACCACCTATGTCGCCTGATTCAAATTTCTTACATTTAGGTTGCCTGGAAGAGATCGCTTTGAGCGATAAGGCCGCCTATTCTGTTGTCTAGAAAATATTGTAAATATGGTCTGTTCTTGTAATTGTATATTTTGGTGTGCAATAAAGTGTTCTCTCTCTCTCTCTCTCTCTTTCTCTCTCTCTCTCTCTCTCTCTCTCGCTCTCTCTCTCTCTATTTCTCTCGTTCATAAAGTTTCGTAAAAGAAGGTATATTGAAGGAGCAAATTGCTGGTCTTTATGATCAATCAACGACTAAAGGAAACTAGGAAAAGGTTGTAAATAGAACTATGAAATTAATAAGAGACAATTATTAAAGAGTTGTGAGAATAGATATTTCTGTAAAAGAATTTATAATTAATGTATTTAGGTGATTATAACAGTGACGACATTGAAATTAGCAATATGAACAAATTTTATTGAATATATTAATATATATATATATATATATATATATATATATATATATATATATATATATATATATATATATATATATATATATATATATATATATAATATTGTATATAATAACAGTCTATAAACGTTCACTGCTGGGCTCGGGCCTCCCACTATAGGGGAAGAGACAGTATACCTGCCACGCTTGTCCAAGGCGGCTTGGCAGTGACACATCGATGAGACATCGGTTATCTCGATGTGCAGGTATCATCACGACATTTTCCTTCGCCGTTTTTAGCATGTAGTAATTGTAACAATATGCACATTAGGTCAGAAAACTGCCTAAGTGGTGCATGCGTTCCGGCCAGGACTCGAACGCGCGCCCTTTGAGTTTGGGATGCGTGCATTAGCCATTATGCTATGACGACTTTTCTCTACCTATTTAAAGTTTATTTTATTTATTATTAGACATCGGATTATATGCACTATCAAAATGGCAAAATATGCATGCAAATATGCACTAAAAAGGGGCAAAATACGCACAAAATATGCACAATCAATAAACCATTTATTATTAGATTAATTAGAATTTAAGTTTATTTTCACATTATATTTATATATTAAACATATCCTAATATTAGTTATAAATTATTATTATAATAATTTACTTATTATAATTCTTGTGACAGTAAACAATAACATATTTTTCCAGGTTTTTTGCAGCAAACTTGTGACGTTTGTCACTTAATATTAATTTATAAGCTGAAAATGACCTTTCAACGTCAACTGACGTCACCGGACAGAACTTGAAATTTGGCGCCAGTTCTGCAGAGACTTCTTCAGGTAGAGTTTGTCCGGTGCCGTTGATAAATGCGTCAATTTTCTTCCTTCTTTTAAGACCGAGGTTTTTATACAAAACTGCATTTAATTTGCCACAAACCTTTTGCGATAGTGACCTCGGAAGGGCGTTACTCTGTTCAATCATTTTTTCGTCGTGTCGTCGGCATAATACAAGACGCCTACCACGAATAACTACCGAAATAAGCACTGTCAATGAAAAAGTACCAAAATATGCAATAACGCTATAAAAATAGATTTATATTATGCATTGGCATATGCAAACATGCAAATGCAAATAATCCGATGTCTATTTATTATGATTAAATTTACATATGATAACCATAACTTATAGTCTATGCATTAGATGATTCACAAAACGGCAATTGTACGTCGCCTGGAATAACAAGTATAACTGTGAAATTTACTGTCCAAAATGCTCAACCTGATACGCGTGCAACTGTAGGCTGAAGCCAGCTTATATGGTTGCGGATGGACACCGCACCTCTGTCGTCACACCATCACAGCAAAAGGACGAACCTGGGACAAGAACGCGATCGGGAAGGAAAGTTTTGTTTCCTAACTACTATCGATCGCCCATCCTAGGATGGTCTTGATGGGGGAGGGGGGGGGGGGGGGGGGGAAGCTATGTAGGACAACCTTTTATAAGTTTGTTTTTCTATACATTTTTACATCTTATGTTAGTCATCGAAATTATTTTCTGTATTTTGTGTTGTCTTTAAACAAACACCATCTTCTTGATTGGACCAATCCGCCACAGGTCAATACCAAAACAAATCATTGGAAGGGGTATAGTTAGTTTAGACAGATAAATCTCACCTTGAGTATATGATCGAGACACTCCTGCCGGCCGTTGTAACCCCTGTCGCATATAGAGCATATGTGCGGGTATGGCGTGTGCTTAGCCAAAACATGGCGCGCCAATAGGGTCGGATGCGAGAACTGCTTCACCGGATTGCAGTACTCGCATTTAAATGTGATCATATCCTGCATGTGAAGGCGCATGTGGTTCGCCATGAGGAACACCTGATAGGGATACAAATAAGTTTATTGGAGCTGCATACGTCTTGTCATCGCAGGGGACAACGCACTACTGGCTAGCCGCAACGCGGAAGTAGACGTGAGGCATATTTATGCTAACAGTTATTAATAACAGATATTCATAGACAACGGATAACATTTGTTATTTCTAGAACAGAATATCTGTTCTCTCAATAACAGGCACATAACAAATCAAACATAAACATTAGCTACCTAACCGTTCTGTTAATTATGATTTTTCTCTCGTTCTATCTAAGTAAGCTAAAAAAAGATGCACCTATTATTTATATCACTGTCTCATTTACACTTCAAGGACTTGTACAGGCTAGAACGAAACGCACCTAATATTATAAGGTAAGAGGTAACAGAATGTAAACCATTTAAGATGCACACACATTACGGGACGCGTCTGGAAATAATGTGCACGCCTAGAATCGGACGCGGCTTTTGTGTTGCCAACTTTCTTTAGAGAAAACATGCTATGTGAACTTTTAATAACCGCTAGATTGGCAAGGAATTGGAAAAAGCGCTGAAAATAAAGTAATAAGACTAGATACTTTATTGGTTTACTTTTTTATTAACACTTGGTCTTTTGACGATAATATTGCAATACACGTCGATATTTCAGTGAAGTTACATAATTTAAAAAAAGCGCGAAATAAGGTGCCAACCGCTCAAAAATAACTTTGTGTTTACATAGATGGTACATAGAGATAAAAATCTAACACTGAAAGCGTTAAGTTAGCAACAGTAGGTATGCACCGCAAGCCGCGTAAAGGAACTTCGTTCCAATAACAAGTAAATAACAATACGTTATTTAATAACAGATAACCAATACTGTTATTTTTGGATAACAGTAACAGGAGTAACAGATATTTAAATTGACCTGTTATAACTCATCGCTACGCGGAAGCGCACATATTAATAGTTGTCCTATCTCGCTCGCACATCATCCGTCCCACTCACACACTGTGCTATACATTGTACTAGCAGTACGACTTGTTAATATTTGTACTTAAGGTTACCGTTCCCAAAATAAATTAGTTCACTTCAGTTCACATCAGCACTCGACTATTCTCTGCCATCTGAAGTATCAATTAACCTCTACCTCACGCTGCTACAAGTTGTTGCTATGAACTTAGCATAGACAGTCATAATTACAATGGTCTGGGTGTCTGGGATCGGTTCCAGTGGTCCGTTGTATATTATCCTTAACACAAGCGTAACTTGCTTAAACTGGGTATATACCAGGGTGAATCAAAAAGTTCTTGGAATCAATATTAAAAAATGCAAAAATGTTTTATCTAATATTACATAAAATTCTCTTATCGCGGTGTTAGTTACCAAACTCCTCCGAAACGGCTGAACCGAATGGGGATTGTTCACTTTTTTCAATTTAGCTATTTGAAAAACCATTTCGAGGAATAGTCTTCCTAATCATTTCTGTCTAGTTAAAATTCAAAAAAACGTATAATCCCCTTGTATTTTGAAAGAAATGTGTTTGACCTTTGTTTGACCTTACTAAATCCTATGACGTCATTAGCATCTGGTGAAATGCATATGAATATCGTAGCCATTCAGTTTTAAAACACAAAACGACCGACATTTTCCTTTTTATGTCATTGTTACGTCATACAACATAACATAAACAAACATTTCATTCGACGTATTCCAGAATAAAATTATGTAAATTAGCTCTTCAGACCAATATTTAGCAAATATCTGTATACTAAATGCTTAAATATGATCTTAAACTAAAAGTAAAAAAAAAGTGCTTAATATAAACGAGCGTTTTCGTAAACTGCGGTTGGAACGACGTGGAAACCTTTTCAAGAGATACGATCCAAAAGTAACCTGTTTAACAATAAGAAGATCATCATAGTGGAAGAAAAGTTTAATACGGTAATACGCCTTACGCCAGAAGTTAATGCGTTCAGCCTTCTGTACACAATGTCCACCACATTCATCATCAGGAACTGTAATGGTTTGATGAGGTGTTTCCTACGAGGAGGTCGCTTCAAGGCGCAACATTTCCAAAATCACATATAGGAAGCAACGATTTAACCATTAAGTGATACTTTATTCCCTGGATAGCAGTGGATTTTCCAACAGGACTCTGCACCTTTCCATAAAGCTAAGTCTATCTAAAATTGGTTGCAAACCAATTTGCCGGACTTTGTTCGGAGCGAAGATTGGCCATTGTTGAACTCTGACTTGAATTCTTTGGATTATTCTTTATAAACTGTATTAGAGCTAATGGCATACAGCAAAATTTACTAGAACCTGAATTTATCTCAAGCGAGCCCATACCAATAAATCAAAAATTATTCCTATTGAAATGATTTGAACCACCACAGAAGAATACAGACAAAACAAAAAAACAGACACCTTTAAAGTTTATAAATTAATTTTCATGTAAACTGCAGCGCATAACTCATATAAAGTTCTATGTTCAAGCATAACCCTTGCTTGTACAGAAAAGTTGTTGTTGCTAGTTCTTTCCGGATGACCTGAAAAAACAATTGATATAAACTGTCTGTTTAATGATTTGCATAGTCATTATTTCACTCATAAATCTACATATTAGTAACTATGTTACACATCAAGATTATTAAGATAGATAAGATATTATTAACAGATTTAGAATGAATAAGGTGTTTGTCACAAATCTTCATATTCCATGAAATCCTTCAAGCTTTAGAAGATGTGCTCGATTAGCCACTTTTTAAGCTATATGTGTAAGTGAATATATTTAAAACTACTAGAGAGTTTAATATTTTCCGGTAAGTTGTTGTATATGGTCAGACCTATAAGATACCTTAGAAATCAAGCACACTATACAATGGTCAGGACAGTGGTGCAATCTTATGTCTGTTCCTTTATTTGTATGTATTTATATGAGATACTTTACTTGTATTATAAATTAATAAGAAAGTAATATAGGTTGTTAGTTATTTGATTGTACCATATTATCAAATAAGTAATTAATATTATATTCATCGTTTTCTAATAATCGGTCAGTTTCTAATTAATTAGTGACATTTTTGAATAAAACAGGTGCACATTTTAGACAAATTTCGACTCCAACACAAAATATACATCTATCATCATCTATCAGTTAAATAAGTAATTAATATTACTGGTTTTATTACATGGATGAAATTTATAGACAGTAATAGTAATAAAATACACAAGTTCTAAAAGGCAGTAGCGGCGTCTGATGAAATCTTGATATGGACGAACAGGATGAATTTACACACATTCGCAAAACTAGTTACATCAGGATTTTAACTCTTATTTCTCCAATATTATGTACTGGAAGCTATGTACTCTAATAACATTACATTGTCAACTTTAGGTAGGTTTTGCGAATCAGCTTTTACAAAGTTGACACTCGTATGCGAAGATCCGGCCATGTTGACAAAGAAAATATTTCATATATTTTCAATAATAAAACATTTCACTTTCTTGTTGCATGATTCCAAAATTATTTTCTAAGGACGAAATGAATTGTAATTAATAATATTAGCATTCAGAAATGTCGCATTAACCGCTGATCTGAATCCGATATACCCAATGTTGCCAGGTTGCTAATGAAATCACAAAATTTTGAATTTTTGTAGATAGACACACGTGTGTATATGAAAGTAACTCCCAACGCATTGACTGAAAAAAGGCTTTATCGAACGTCGCAATGATTTTTGAAGTTAAAAACTTCTGTGGGCACTTTTGGGGTGGGGAAAATGCACTGAATTCCCGTGACCGTCACTCTGAGATACTAAGTTTTTACCTCTGAAGTGCCGTCCCAACATCTGAGAGATTTTTAAGTCTTACTAACGACACCGCCCCCCCCCCCCCACCCCCACCCCCACTGTGTTGACAACATCATTGGATAATGAATCATGTATAGGCCAGAGATTAAAAATGATAACCTAAATGTGATACCAAATCAAAGTATTTTAATGGTCGAATGTTTTAATTGCGAAAAGAATACTTTATTACAAATAAAGAAAGTAATGTCATTGCGATGTCTAATAGAATAACTGGAATTTTTGCCTGGTAATCAATGAATTACAATATTACTTCGTAATACCGAAGTAAGAAAGAGAGTTGGTCTGAAAGAGTGTCGGGGTGAAGGTAAGGAAAGGAATGCTCCGGTGGTTCGGCCATGTAGCAACAATGCATGATGAAAGAATGACTAAACAGATATACAATGTAAAAGTGGATGGATGCAGAAGTCGTGGAAGGCCACGACACACCTTCCATGGCCAAATTGATCGTATACTAGCAGAAGGTGATGTCAGGAGCCTTAAGAACAGACGAGCGTGCATGACAAGAGCTATGAATGTCAAAGAAGCGAGTGAGGTGTGTAAGAATAAGCCTGAATTGCGCTCTGTTGTTCGTGCCTACCTCGCAAGGGAACTGGCGTGAAGCTATGTATGTATGTATGTAATCAATGAATGGTATCAAATTATAGCTGTATATTTTTCAATATAAGCTCTGTAAGATTGATTTTTCACTAAAGGTCACTTTAAATAATTTACCGATAACTTTAGAAAATAATAATAGTTGAACACGAAAAATTATAAACATAGCAACAAAATTGCTAAGCTGGCCACACTAAAATGATCACGATATGTCATAATGAATAATGACAGTAATATTTAAATAGTAGCACAGATTATTATGATTAGTAGGTTTTATTTTCGTTTTATAGGCAAAGGAATTAATGTAAAGTTGTCCCCAATGACGTCATCGGAGAATTTTTTTAAATATCGAATTAAAAAAAAACTAACTCTTAAAACACAAAAATATTCAAATTAGTATCTTAAAATACCCTATTTTACGTAATAAAAATATAAAATCAGAGGGTAATTTTTTTTAACAATCCCCATTGTATGAAATTTTGTGTGCATATCAGGTCTGAGAATCGACCAACATCTATTTTTCATAACCCTAGATTATTTTTTTACACCAATTTTTTTTTGACAATTTTTTTTATGATTCGGCATTACAAAATAAAAACAACCCTAAATTTTCACCTCTCTACCACCAACCCCTATTTTCAATAGCGATATTAGTACTTTAATAACGTTCTACTCTCGGCAGTCGATTATTCCCGCCAGGCGTCTACCGGCGTCACTTCTCACCCCGTAAACAGAACGGAGCATGGATGAGAACGAAACCGGTGCTGCAATCGGGTTCTAGATTTTTATTTTTTAATGGTAGGGCAGCGTCTGCCGGGTACAGCTAGTTTTTCTATATAATTTCCCTCCAATGCAATACATTTGAATTTTAGAATAACGCGTTTCTAACTTCCTTATTCCTTGCGGAAAATCTGTTATTTTTGGAGTCTCGAAAAACTCTTCTATGACAGTCATAACCACGTCATTATCGTGAAATTTAGTTCCACGAATTTCGTCTTAATTTTGGGAATAAATGAAAATCACTTATTCCCAAGGGGCTAAGTCCGAAGAATATGGTGGGTGGTCAAGGAGGTTGAAGCCAGAACAGCGGATTGCGTTGAGCGCAACTTCCGATTGGTGTGCGGGAGCGTTATCGTGAAGAAACAACACGCCCAACGACAGTTTTCCAAGACGTTTTTCTTCAATCGCTACACGTACTTTCGGATTTAAGTTTACATAATACGGTCCAATAATCGTTTGGCCTTTTGGCATGTAATCAATAAAGGATGCCTTCACCATCTCAAAACACTGAGGCGATAACTTTGCCAGCGGTAGGAGCAACTTGAAATTTCTTAATGAAAAAGCAAATCTTTTACAGATAAATTGGCTTTGAGAAGTTTTTGCATTTGTAGTAGTGTACTGTCAGCAAATAAATAAATAAACTAATACTTTTCATATATTTTTATAGGCAGATAGTTAACCAGCTTTAAGGGCCAAATTTAATATTATTTTTTTCCACAAGCTGCCAGCTGCCATTAAAATTGCCGCGCCAGAACCAAGAGATTTATATCGTCTCTTTTATTCTAATACAAATTCTATGTAGCTAGAGGGAGAAAGCATCAGTTTCAACGTTCATTTCAATTATCTGTATTTGACCACAAAGTGGGACTTCTCAATGAGTCGTGTGTGACAGTTCGGCAACAAATTTGTGGTGGTTCCGCTTACAGGTTAATATGAAACTAATAATATTAAATAATATTAATATTAAACATAATTTTTAATATTAAATTTCAAGCCTAGAAGTCCTGTAAACATGCAAATAGTACTACAAACCCAAAAGATCTCGAAGTTAATTTAACTGTACAACCAAAATAGATTAAATCTATCAAAGCGGAAGGCTGGCAACCAGTGTGTGTTAACAACAAACAGCGCAATCTAGTTTTGAACGTTGTAACTTCGAATTGGTGATTTTCTAAAAAATATTGCTCTAGGAAAGATCTCTCTTAAACATGGTTCAATGATTTAAATATTTTTAATGCATATGATAATTAATTAAATTTTGCACAAAATAGTGAACATATCATAAAGGCTCATGCAATTTTATATAAAGCCCAAGTCTCGTAACAAACTAGACAATGACCTTTAGATTCAAATGTAAAATCCTTATCCCTATTAATATTATAATTGCGAAAGTAATTCTGTCTGTCTATTCCGTTTTCACGGAAAAACTACTGGACCGATTTGGCTGAAATTCAGTATTTATGTAATTTTAATACCGAGGCTGGACAAGGGATACTTTTCATCCCGGATAATGGGATAAGCTTGGGGATAGATTTATGTAAAGTTTATCCCAGAAAGTAGTATAGGTCGGTGTGGTCCAGGTGGTCGGTCGGTGTGGTCCAGGTGGTCGGTGTGGTTCATGTGGTCGATTTGTTCGATGTGGTCGGTGTGGTCCATGTGGTCGATTTGGTCGATTTGGACGATGTAGTCGATTTGGACGATGTGGTCGATTTGTTCAGTTTGGTGTACATATTATATAGTTTTAATACCGAAAATTGGCATAGATACTTTTCATCCGGGAGATGGGATAGTTTGCGATATAAAATGAAGTGAATCTTCCGGGGCAAATAGCAGTAACATAAAAATTAATACAATGTAACCTGTGTTGTAACCTCTTTAAACTAGAGGCACGCAGTTGAGGTAAACTCTAGTATATATATATATATATATAAACACCAACTGACCGTTGCTCCGCACACCTCGCACAATTTCGGCGTGTTCGAATACTCCGACGGTTTATCGGAATGTTTTTTCGCTTGATGCCTAAAAAACAGTCCGGACTGGTTGAATACTTTGTCGCACTGAAATATTAAACATTTGCAATCATCGACCTCTTATTGTTTTACATAGAATAGAATATCATTTTATTGTATAAACTGTCACATACATATAATTTAAAGATAGAGAAGATGTCGTGTTCTTTGTAGGAACGACAGTTTGTCCTTTCGGACGCACAATACATGCAGTTTATAAAGTTGCCTGGCCATTACATGATATTTTATTATCATGTTGAATGTTAGTACGTACAAATAAAAATATACCAAGAATACAAAAATCTTACTCAAAAAAACAAAATTAAATTGTTTAATTAATTGCAGAAAATAATTATATCATAATTGATGACTTTAATGATTTTTCTTTAAAAATTCTTCTGTTCGTCCGTATGTCACTAAACTCCTAAATGGTCGGACCGATTTTGATGTTTTTTATGTATGTTCAAGTGGTTTCGAGAATGGTTTAAATTTACAATTGGACCCAGTATGTGGCGTTGCAATCGGGGTCTAAATTTTTATTTTTCAGACCAGAACAACGTCTTCCGGGCTCGTTAGTAATAATTTCTATAATATTATAAAATTCTAAACATGCCGTGTCTGTACATTGAAGCCATTTAAAAGAACAACTGGTATAGACTATATAAACGACGGAGAATACTGGAATTTTTTTAGATTGCTTGTCCGTTTGTTCGGGATTCACGTAAAAATTACTGGGCCATCGATAGCAAATTCCTAGACTAAAACTCTGCGCTACTTTATATCCCGTGAATCTCGCGGGAATTTTTCTGGGAATTATTGAACATGGCCAGATTTAAAAAAATCGAATTCCAATGTGATTTTTTACTGAACGATAACAAATTTAACGTAATAAAATGTATGATATTTTTAATCCCAGGAATCCCGCGGGATTTTTGCCGAGAGCGATTTGAAGTTGTAAAAATTAGCTTATTCCAACACAGTTTCCACTAAAACGATAATCTTACATTCTTTTTTAAATGCTGCGATAATTCGTGTACCGGGAATCCCGCGGGAATCTCAGGTCAAGCGTGGAAGAAATCGCGGGCATATCCTAGTAATACAACTGGTTAATATCAGCTTGAGTTGTGTTCCGGCATCAGTGACCAGGTTCCAGTCTCTCTTAAGAGAGCAGCAGCGCATTTGTAGCACCTTCGGTGTTGCAAATGTCCATAGGCGATGGCAACCGCTTTCCATCAAGTGGGCCGTCTGCCTGTCTGCTCAACTCCTGCAATAAAAAAAATCAGCTTCCGTTATAAATATACTTACATATGAGCATTTCCTCGGATACGTCGGCCCGCTTTTATGTTTCGCTGTCATGTGGCCCTCGTGATCTTCAGTTGTGTCGAACATTTTGTGACAGATGACGCATGTGTTTCTGCAAACATCCTTTGTATGGGCGAAGTCGGCAAGTAGGCATACGGCCCAGCTAGTGGAAGGTGGTCACCGTTGCCTACATCCGTTTACAACAACAGGGGCGAAGCCAAAGCGTTGCCAACCTTTATAATGGGATAAAGAGAAGAGACAGGGGATGTGATAAGAGGGATCAGAGAGTATAATAGTTAGGGGGGGGGGGGGGTGACGAAGTGTGCCATTGTGTGACAAGGGGACGTAATCCGTGCAGGAACGGAGAAAGAATACAGTTTCCTGCGTTGGGGGCCTGTCGTAAGAGGTGACAAAACATTTCTCGATGTAAAATTGCTAAATATGTGATGTCACACTAGGGGAGGAAGAAGTCTCATGATTGTGACCAGCTGTGACAAGGACGGGGCAGGGGTCAAAATATTATGAAATTTGAATTGAAGCCCCTTGCTGAGGATGTGCCACAATCAGCAGAATGCGTCAGGACTAGATAAATTTGTAGGTTTTTATAGGAATATTTAATAGTACTAGTGGTCGCCCATTGGTCGAATTTCGACCATAATTAACTTAAATTATAAGTTTGAACATTATTAAGGTTCTGTTGTCGAAGACTACTTCTATAATCACAGATTTCGCCAAGGCTACACTGTTCATTTGACTTTAACAATAAATAAAAGAGTATAAATATGCATGTGTGTGTCAAATACATGGTAGTGTGTGTAATGTTTTTTTTATTGATTTAATGTATTTTTTATGCATAATTAAGAAATAATATTATAATATTAGCAGTCTACACTCCTCTATATAAACTATAAATGTGCGAAATTACATTCTCCTCCGTCCGCGCAATTTTCGTAAAAAGGGGTACAAAGTTTTTGCTTCACGTATTAATATAATGATTCTGTCAGACATAAAATTGAGTGGATCAAAACGAGTGTGAATAGATTTCAGTGTAACAATTAGATTGTATTAACACATAAGGTACAATGGGACTGACATATTTTTTTGGAAATAAAAGTCCCTTCTAAATAAAGAGGGAAAAAAATAATAGGATAGAGTGGATGGGATATGAGATAGGAATAGTAGGACGATGTCTTATAAGACCCCATGTCGGATACGATACGGCCTCGAGGCTGGCAAGGCTTTGGCAGCTCCCCTGGTGTTGAAATCGTCCACAGGCGGCGGTGACCACTTTCCATCAGGTGGACCGCCTGCCTGTTTGCCAGCTTTTAGCCATAAAAAAATAGTAACATAACTATACCACACAAAAATAATTCTAGGGATTAGAACGATTCAATAAAAACTTATAGTACGAGCAAACCATAAATGCGTCCGTGAAGTTCGCACGCGTCATTGTGCAGTACACAGTTATATAGATTCACAGACGGAGCTGAGTGGGGAGGGTGTTGCGCTCTCGCTCACACGCTATACGGACTTGCGTGGCATCTCTTTCGCACGATACATTGTGACATTACGTAAGATATTTACTTTTTTGAAGTGAAACTTCTATATAAACGGGGGGTCTTAGGATTTTTCTGTCACGAAAAAGCGTTACGGCCGCGTAGAGGAGCGGCATACATTTAGACTAGACGTGGTGAGAGGCGGCATAATTTTAGAGTATATTATGAATGCGTTTTTTGGTTCCGGATCGAATTCAGTTTTTTGAGTGATAAAATAAAATATTTTTAACTAAAAAATGCATTCATTAAAATGTACCTAACCTAACCAGATCATAATTTGCAGTAAACCTGCGAGAAATCGAAATGTGTGCTGGGACACATAGTACAAGTGAAACTTCAACGGACAAGTGGAAAAACGAATGGCAACGGACAAATGGCAAAAGGAATCGCAACAAAATTTAACTTGAAGTTTTACGGGCAGATTGTTAATGTACTTGTCCGATTTGAAAACCTGCCTGTACTATGTGTCCCAGCACACACTTCGATTTTTTTTTGTTTAGTTTTTTAAGTAGACTTGCTAAACCTCTTTTAGAGGGGAATAGATGTAGTATCTCGATACGCTGTAACAACGCCGCCATTTTTATCTATCATGAAACCAGTCAACTCCGCACGCTCGTGTTTTATTAATGCCCCAATAAGAACTTACTCGAAAAACATGGCGTCCTCATGCCATTTCCTCACAGAGTGTTTTTTGTAACTTTGTACTGACAAAAACTGCACGTTGCAGACCTTACATCTCGCTTCAGGGTCGCCACAACTCAAATCGTTTATACTCTGAAATCAAGTTTTTACTACAGCTACTATTATTACTTTTTCTTTAAGATTATGGCTTGGCAACTAGGCCTTCAAGCCAGGCGCAGTTGTATTGTAGGCTACAATCCACACCATTCAACGGAGTTCTTGTGAAAACTCGAAAGGCCACATTTGACTATACAGTTCACATTTCTCACAAAAACACATAATTACTACTCAAAAACTATCAATATCCTACAACTAATGTTCGTTTTAGAGGGATTTTACACATTTTTAGAAAATAAAACTGCACATCACAACGTCCCCCCCTTTCAGTTCCCGGCAAAAACTCCAGTATTATTACTTTATACAGTATGTATACAGATAAATTATATGATACAGTAAAATTGTATTAAATTTGCTGTATAAGGGCAATAAGGAGTTATTTGTTTGGGTCAGCTGTGATTTGATGGTACAGGTAATGAAAATGGGTGGAAGGACCCAATTCCACCCATTGTAATATTGTATAAAATTATTAGAGCTAGGCATGTTTGCTCAATAATTTCATGTACCGCTTCTTTTCTTCAAGCCAGAACATGTTGCGAAGCGGTGGTAAATTAGATTACGCCCCCATAGAGTAAATATTAACCATAAACAAAATTAAAACTAAATAATTAAAATGAACAAGTTGGCGGTAGGCTAAATAAAACTTTAACAATACTCGTTGACACTCTTTGTCTTCCGTGATCACGGCCACTGAAAAGTGGCCAAAACGTCGGAATAACAAAAATCAAATAAATTACCGCGCTTAAAACCGTTAAAACGTAGTTTTATTATGCATGCAAGTCGCGAAAACTTAAGAAAATAACTCACAATAAGTCCGTGCTCCTGCAACTGGTGCGTATACAATTTCTCAGCTGACATAAAGGAGCGTCCGCACGCGACGCAATCGTCCTTATAAGTCTCCGCGTAGTGGTGCTTCATTTTGTGATAAACTATGCCCACGGCGTTCCTGAACACACACACACACACACACACACACACACACACACACACGCACACACACATATATATATATATATATATATATATATATATATATATATATATATATATAATCCCCGCAAATTGCTAATGCGCTGAAACCTTGTCAAATTAACATTCACGTGACGTCATTCGCGACTAAAAATGCACGCGTACTCGCCGGCCAGTGATGCTAACGGTACTGAGTGTTCGGCTACGGTTACGTCACCAAAATGGCGGTCAGGCGCATTAGCAATTTGCGGGGATAATATATTACCTAATAATATATACCGTGCAGGTACGGAGAAAGAATACAATTTTCTGCCTTGGGGCCGCCTGTCGTAAGAGGCGACAAAATTACCCACTGCTAGGTGGCAGGGCATTTGCTCGACTGGATGGCTACCACCCCTGGTCTGTCCATTTTATCAGCAAGCAGTTGTACGTCCAATTCCCAAAACAATACCCCTAACAGTTACACGGACTTACGACCAGTAAGTATATTGCCATGTCTCTCCAAGGTTTTGGAGAGGGTGGTCTACTTACAGGTTGTTGACACAAATAATATTTTGCCCGACCTTCAATCCGGATTTCGAAAAAGATACGGCACGGCTACTGCGCTATGTGACATGGTAAGAAATATCACTGAGGCTCGAGACCAGGGAAAGGGTACAGTACTCGTTCTATTGGATTATTCAAGGGCTTTTGATGCAATAAACACCACTTTACTTTTGTCCATTAACATACTATGGATTTACTGCTGAGACCATTCTATGGTTTAATAGCTACTTAACAGAAAGGAAACAGCAAGTACAGATCCAAAAAGCAGATGGAACAGTTATTGCATCAGATTCTCTGTATCTCACAAGAGGAGTTCCTCAAGGATTTATTTTGGGGCCACTATTATTTATTATTTATACAGTGGATGTTGTTAATTGTCTTCAGCAATGTAAGTTTCATATGTATGCGAACGTCATTCAATTTTATAAACCTTTCTACCCAAATGAAACACACAAAGCCGTCGATGATATCAACAGTCACCTGAAAAGACTTGTGCAATGGTTTGAAGCTAATTCGCTGGTACTAAATGCCACTAAAACTAAATTAATGATACTTGGGAGCCGGCAACCAGTAATAAAGACAAAAGATGCCGGTGCTATTATTAAAATTCCAAATGAACAAATTTAAATGGTGGATGCTGCGTGTAATTTAGTCATCACAATTGACTTTGAACTTCGTTTTGAAAAACATATCAGTCTAAACAAAATACTTGTCGCTGGAATCGGGTTCTAGATTTTTACTTTTTCAAGGCAAGACAACGTCTGCCGAGAACGCTAGTTTTAAATAAATTTTATACAGCTGTAATAAAAATGGGCCCCTTGCCTATCTGGCAGCTTCACAATAGAAATGCACCTACATCTTACAAACATATTACATACAAACATATCATATACTTACACAACTCTGTTGCAGTATATGCAACTAATTTTATGCACATCCTTATGTGTTATTCTGTGATGTTTCGCTTCTAGCCTACAAGATAAGAGATAATTTATATTGTATAACAGATTTTATATAATAGGAGCCGATAATTCAATCGTCAGATAAAAGTTATTATTCGAATAAATTATAACCTGAGCGAATTCAAATGTGAAACCATTGAACTGTTCTATACATGACATTGAAAAATCGGCACTAATCCGTAATTTGTTTCCTTGCAGGAACGGAGAAAGAATACAATTTCCTGCGGCCAAGCGGCCTGTCGTAAGTGGCGATAAAACAACTCACAGCCAGGTGGTAGGGCATTTGTCCGTCTGGATGGCTACCACCCCTGGTCTAGAGTATGCCGCCACAACAACCTTGAGTTGTGTTCCGGCATTAGTGACCAGGTTCCAATCCCCTTCAGAGATTGGCAGCACATTTTCAGCACCTTTCGTGTTGCAAATATCCATAGGCGATGGTAACCGCTTACCATCAGGTATGCCATCTGCCTGTATAGTGCACTCATGCAATATAACAAAAATATATTTTTGACAGATGGGAAAATCGTTTCCCAGGGATGAAAAATACTGTTGTCATTCCTGTGATCAGGACACTCCAAGCGTACTTTCAGAATGAGATTTGTTTTTCATAAATGTTATATTCAAAAATACCACATTAATATTACAATCTAATCTAAAAAGACCTATCAAAGCGATTCAAAGAAGTCTCGCGTGACCAAAGGGCTGGCCTATATTTAGGGCAATGAATAAGCGCTGCCATACAACAAGGGAATGCAGACAGCATTTTGGGAACACTCCCCAAAGTATTCTAATTAAGAAAGTGTCTATTGGCACTTTTCTTATTGTCTCTTAAGGGGAAGACACTTTGTTCTTGTATTCTTTAACAATATAATATAATAATATGAGAAATGAATAAAAAAATATGGTCTACCTTCAATGTCAACTATAGTAATAAAATAAAGTCTCACCTATTAAAGAGTTTCTCAGGGCAATATACACACTCGTATATATACAAATGCCATATGTTTCTCCAGTTTTTTACGGTTCTTGTACCACGTGTAGCATATATCGCACATCAACATATTCTTGGCACTCTGAAAAGTGAGAAAGGAGTGTACGTAAATTATTTGTACTTGAATAGCGTCATGGGAAAGCACCAATAAAAGCAAAAGAATTCTACAAATACTTTATTATTTGTGCCGTTTCGATATCTGGGATCCATTTTGAGTATATCATTTCCGCATATTAAAAAAAAAGAAAGGAAGAAAAAAATTATTGACTTAAAAAAGACGACGCCATACATTCACAATTTTTTTTAAACAAAAACATATATCCCTATTAATATTATAAATGCGAAAGTAACTCTGTCTGTCTGTCTGTTCCGTTTTCACGAAAAAAGACCAATTAGGCTGAAACTCAGTATATATATTTTTTCTATGCCGAGGATGACCATAGGATACTATTTATCCCGAAAAATGGAATAGTTACCCGGATGAAAATATATTTGTCTTTGTGTTTGTTATGCTTTTATGGAAAAACTAATGGATTGCATGAAGTTTGGTAAATTTTATACTGAGGGTGTGGACAAGGGATACTTTTTATCCCGAATATTGGGATAGATTTTGAATTAAATCTTCCCAGGCAAATAGCAGTAACATAAAAATTTTATACAATGTAACCTGTGTTGTAACCTCTTTAAACAAGTGGCACGCACTAGAGGTTGATAAATTCTAGTTGTAGCTCGAACAAATAAAAAGGAGAATATTTGAACCGAAAAGAGCCGCTCTTTTCGGTTCAAATATACATGGACGTACGTAGGCAAATAAAAAACACATATATCACAGCGCGACGCGGAACGCAGACTACTATGAGATGCGCGGGCGACAATCGACGCCACTCACCCCCGCATCCTGCCCAACCCCCTCTGGTGTCCTACGCACGCCCTCTGCCGCCTGTCTTCGCCATTTATTTGCCATAAAAATTAAATATTATATAAATGTTATAATGCGTCGCTAACACACCCCACCCTAGTGCGAACGCACTCATTTTTCCGTCGGTATCAAAGCGATGCGTGTTGCTGACCGCCGCAACAACCCTGATTTCGTTCTGACGTCCACAACTCTTACACGTCCATCTTGTCCAGGCATCACTTTCTCTATCTTTCCCCTTGGCCAGACGTTACGTGGGGAGTTAGGATCCACAATAAGGACAAGGTCCCCCACTTGTAAGGGCCTGTGATCTTGGTGCCATTTGGTACGTGGACGCATATCTGGCAGCACCTCTCGAACCCACCGCTTCCAGAATAAGCCCGCTAACCTCTGAGATATTCTCCACTGCTTGCGTAAGTATGTATCTGATTCATCAAACACGCCGATGCAAGGTGAGTTTGAAGAAGAGTGGAGAAGAAAATGATTCGGCGTGAGCGACTCGTCAGTGTGTGGTTCAACACTCACATGAGTTAAGGGCCGGCTGTTGACCATCTGTTCCACTTCCGCCATCAGGGTACTCAAGATTTTATCACGCGGTGCTCTTTCTTTCAGTACGACTTTCAACGATTCCTTGACGCTGCGAATCAGTCTTTCCCACGCCCCACCCTAATGCGGGCTTGCGGGGGGAGAGAAGATCCACGTGGTGTGGTAGTTAGCAGCCTCTTGTTTCAGCACGGCCTCATCTAACTCTTTAACTGATCTTTTCAGCTCGTTGTCAGCGCCCCTTAGATTGGTGCCATTGTCGGAGCACAAGTACTGCGGCCAGCCCCGCCTGGCAGCCATCCGTCGTAATGCCATTATAAAGGCGTCCGTACTCAAATCTGACACAAGTTCTATGTGTATCGCTCTTATGGTCATACAGGTAAATAAGACCCCATACCTCCTTTCTCGTCGACGGCCCACAGCTACCTCCATAGGTCCAAATAGGTCCACTCCACAGTACGTGAATGGCCTCTGATGATGCGCCATCCTTGCACTCGGTAAGTCGCCCATCCTTGGCGGTTGTGGTCGAGTCTTTTTTATTCTACAATACATACATTGTGAAGTGATATGCTTTATTGTTGGCCTCATCCGTATAACCCAGTATTTTTGTTTTAGGTTATTTACAACAGTTTCGCGGTTCCCATGAGCAGCCTTCACATGGTAGTATCGCACTATTAATTTAGTAATATGGTTTCTACCATCTAGTATAACTGGATTTTTTGTTTCAGACGATATTCCCAAGGCGGAGTCGATGCGGCCACCGACTCAAAGAATTCCATACTCATCAATATATGGAGATAAGGTAAGTAGTTTACTTTTACTTTCTAATCTTTTCTTCTTTTTCAGGTGCTGCAAGTCTTCAGCGAATGACTGACTCTGCGAGTACACAATCAATAGGCGCTCTGCCCTCCTCATCATGTCGCCATCAATATCACCTGAAAGTTTCTTACACTTATCTATGAACGACAGTACCACACAGGTGGTTTTCAGCAAACGTAACCACGATGAAAATCTTTCAGCATCGGGTATTGATGGTGAAGCGTCGCACAGAAGAGTCACCCGTTCCAGAATCTCACTGCAAACTTCCCCAGGAATATCCTCGGGCCAGGTATGGCTTTCTCGATATAAAAACTCGGGGCCGTATAACCATTCATTTTGTAGGATTTTTACGTCGCAACTGTCTCGGGTGGCATTGTCGGCGACGTTCATACTGGTAGGTATATAATGCCAATCCGTAGCAGACGACAACTCATCTATTTCGCCTAGTCTATGCGCAACATAAGGTTTATAATCGCGTGCATGATTTCTTATCCAATGCAACACTGTAGATGAGTCACTCCAATAATATTTTTCATGTGGACTAATTTTGTGTTCCTTCACAACAGTCTCAGCCAATCTTGCGCCTAAAACTGCGGCCTGTAGTTCCAAGCGGGGCACTGAAGTGTGTTTAATAGGTGCTACTCTGCATTTGCTTGAAATAAACGCAATTTGTATTTTTCCCGCTTTATTTATCCAACGCCAATATGCTACGGCGCACATCGCTTGAGTAGATGCATCGCAAAATATGTGCAGCTGTAGGTTTGTATATAAGACATAACTTGAAGCGTATGCGCTTACGTTGTGTCGATTTTCGGTGACAGTCGTGCTCGATCGGTGCCCGCTCGGCCTCTCACTATTCGGTGCAACTACTGCCATCTCGCTCACTGTAACACTCGCATGGTAACAGCGCGGCAGACGAACATTGTTTACATACTTTAATTGTTGCAACCAATTTGTCCATTTTGCATGCACGGTGTCCGGTATTTCATCGTCCCAATCTAGGTTCGTTTTCCATATTTCTTGAAGCATTATTTTTGCTTTCACCGTAAATGGAGATAAAAATCCGTATACATCAAATATAGACATAATTAAACGTAACATTTCTCGCTTGGTAGGGCGTTTCAGTCCATTAATTATATTTTCCGGGATACGTTTAAAAGACATCAGAGATGTCGCCAACGCGCTGCCGGCCTCTAAGAAATTTTATGACACCCTTTTTGAAGAACTCCATATCGTAGCGCTGTGGGAAAACCTCGGCCGGGAGCTCATTCCAAATCCCCACGGTACGCGAGAGAAACGTTCTACAGAACCGTTGCGTACATGAGCGAAGCGGCTCAAGGAAGTGGGGGTGAACTCCCAATCGATGGCGAGCGGTGCGATGGTAGAAGGAGGACGAAGGCACCATTCTAAACAGTTCTTCGGAACATTCCCCGTTATACAGTCGGTAGAATACGCAGAGAGAAGCAAAGTCTCTCCTAAGGCCAAGCGTATCTAAACCGTCTGTGAGTATGGGATCATCAACAACGCGAAGGGCTCGACGTTGAATACTGTCCAGGGGATTAAGTTGGTAAGCAGGTGCTCCAGCCCAAAGGTGTGAGCAGTACTCCATATGCGGCCTCACCTGGGCTTTATAAAGCACAAGGCGTTGCCGCGATGTGAAGTACTGCTTGGACCGGTTTAGCACTCCCAGCTTCTTGGAGGCAAGTTTTGCCTTGCCTTCAAGATGGCCCCTGAACTGTACATCGTTCGTGATGTTGATACCGAGGATCCCAATACTTTTGGAGGTGGTAAGGGGAGTTCCTTGGAACTCAAGCGCTTGCTCGAATGGAGTTTTTTTGGCAGAGAATACGCAGACCTGTGTCTTCTTGGGGTTGAAATGGACAAGGTTTTGTCTCCCCCATTCAGAGACTCTCTGTAAGGAATGTTCTACTTCAGACACAAGTCTAACCCGACTTTCCTCCACAAATGATCGAGGGACGTTTGCACGACCAGAGTACTGCGCATCGCCAGTGCTGTCATCCGCATAGCAATGAATGTTGTGATTAGACAACATATCATTGATATGCAAGATGAACAACGTTGGCGATAGCACACAACCCTGGGGCACACCAGCGTTGATGGGCTTGATACTTGAGCAGCAACCATCGACAACGACTTGAATGCTGCGCCCATCAAGAAAGCTGGATAGCCAGGTACAAAGTCCCTCAGGTATCCCATATGATGGCAGCTTCGATAGAAGAGCCTTGTGCCAGACCCGGTCGAAGGCCTTAGCAATATCTAGACTAACTGCCAGTGCTTCCCCTTTGCTCTCAATGGCTTCAGCCCAACGGTGGGTTAGGTAAACCAAGAGATCCCCAGCTGAGCGACCATGGCGGAAGCCGTATTGCCGGTCATTTAGTAGCTGGGAATCTTCGAGGTAACCCAGAAGCTGCGCGTTGATAATACGCTCCATCACCTTTGAGAGCAAAGAGGTTATTGCTATAGGCCTATAATTCGACGGGTCTGTGCGGTCCCCTTTTTTGGGGACAGGGTGCACATGGGCAATCTTCCACGAAGCGGGGACACAACCCTTGTGATAAGAGAGAGTGAAAAGTCGGGCAAGGACTGGAGACAGCTCAGCTGAACACGTCTGCAGCACAATGGCAGGAATGCCATCAGGGCCAGAAGACTTCTTGACGTCGAGGGAGCGGAGAGCACATCGGACTGCTTTTTGTGTAAAGCGCACCTCCGGCATTCTATACTCACACTCTGGGATTGTAGGTGGAGTTTCTCCCCCGTCGTCAAGAGTCGAATTGGCCGCAAAGATTTCACCCAGAAGATCGGCTTTGTCTTTGGCGGCGTGTGCCAGACGGTCGTCCACTGTGCGCAGAGGTGGAAGAGATGCCCGACAGAAGTTTCCTTCGACAGCTTTGGCGAGGGCCCAAAAAGCTCTAGTCCCAGAAGGGTAGCTAGAGAGGCGCTCACCAATTCTGCCGATATGAATGAATTTTGCTCTCACAAGCTGCTTTTTTAGGGACCTGGAGGCAGCATTGTATCTCTTTTTCAGGTCAGAGGAACTTGGATCCTGACGAGCCCGCGCTCCAGTCCAGGCTCGATAAGCCTGTTGCTTTAGCTTTACAGCCTCAGCACAGGACTTATCGAACCATGGTTTGCTCGTACCACCAATGGGTACCTTAGAGTTTGGAATGAAACATTCCATTCCCTGCAGTACCACATCGGCGATCGAGTCTGCGCATGCATCAGGATCTTCTGACGAGAAACATAGCTGCCTCCATGGGTAGGATGCATAGAATTCACGCAGTCCATCCCAATCTGCTGACCTGTATCGCCACACCTTCCGTCGTCCAGCGGGACGAGTCCGATCGGCAATAGGAAGGGGCACCACCGAAGATACCAGACAATGATCAGAGGTTCCCAGTGGAGCACTGATCGAGATCTGGTAATTCTCCGGGTGTGTGGTCAGCAGAAGATCTAGCAAGGAGGGCTCATGATCCACTCTATCCGGTATTCGGGTAAATCCCGTGATCACCTGAGTGAATCCATGGGCGAGAGCAAAATCATAGGCAGTAGTCCCTGGCAGATCAGTTCTCGGGGAACCCAACCACTCAGCGTGATGAGCATTAAAGTCCCCGAGTATGACTACCTCTGCCGAAGGGTACTGCCTGAAAACTCTGTCGGTTCCCTCATGAACGTGTTCAAAAAAGCGAGCTGTTTCAGTCCTTGCGCATTCCCTACCATGGGACCGGTATAAGCACGCATAGATCCGAGTGGAACCACCAAAATCTATGCGTACCCACAAGATGGAAAGGTCCCTATCTTCAAGGCCGTGGAGACGGCGACAGCAGATATCTTCCCGGACGTATACACAGACCCCGGCTTTTGACAGAAACAAGTGTTCCAGATTGTAACCGGGGTAGTGAAGGTATGATGTGTCGACCGGAGTAGAAATCTGTGTCTCTGTCAAAAATAATAAGGCCGGCTTTGCCGTCTCGAGGTAGTGATGGACGGCATTGATATTGGCGTGAATACCTCTTATGTTGCAAAAGTCCACACGCCCTTCAGCCTATTGCATGCATTTTTAAATGACTCTGGCATTTTACAGGAGCTGTCTTTCCATGGCAAGCCTACGTGCCATCTGCCATCCTTCAACATGGACGTACGCTCTAGATGTTCAGTGGCTTTCACATGCTCAGAGTTCTGGCACGGCATCCTGGAGACACCCATGGCTTCAATGGAGAAGGATTGCCGTACGGTTTCATGTAAATCATGTAAGGATTCTTTTTCAGATTCTCGTGAATCCCCGTCGACACCTGAGCCTGACAAGAAGAGCATAGAGTGAGGCCCTTCCTGCAATGTGGATACACAACCATGCACACACCATCCCAACGGAGTACGCGTCAGGTATGGTCCATTTGGTGTGCCTTGTGTGATTTGTAATGGCACTAATAAATTATAATTGTCCTGACCAATTAGTATTTCAGGTTTACACAGTCCGTTACACAATAAATGTCTTATATTTTCAAAATTTTCACTACACAAAAGTTCATCTAAAGATACACATTGAGAAGGTAAGTTAAGTCCATTTGTACTACGCAATTGCAAGTTAAATATTGTCCCTTCTATATTAGATATAGTTAAATTGACTAATTCACTATTACATACCAAATCGCTGCATTCCCAGGCGCCTCGTACACGTAATGTTTGTTTACATCCGTGCACTCCTAGACGCTTTACAAGATTTTCACTTACTATTGACACCGTAGATCCGTCATCCAATAATGCCACAGTATTTATTACACCATTAGGTCCGTGAACACATATTGGCACTGTTTTTAACAACACTTTCCGATTTTTCATTTGTACGTGCATAACAGTTTCATTTCGCGATTCGTCCAAGCGGTCGTTAAAAGGCACAGGCGTGTTTTCACTAAGCTGCAAACCGGTTTGTTGTTTGGGCCCGTAAATATAATGCAACAACCTATGATGCGACTGTCCACAATTATCCTTTGCACACACGGGTGCTGTACACGATTCTCGATTATGACGTGACACTAAACACCTATAACACAAACCTGCCCGTTTCACAAACTGCCACTTGTCCTTTTGTAACGCTTTTTTAAACTTCTTACAGTCCGGTAAGTTATGACAAGACGCGCGACAATAACGGCACTTCTCACTCTCACCACTGTTTTGTACCAACACTGTGTGCGTACGATTCGCGATATTATAGTTACTTAGTTTACGTTTATAGTCACTGGGATTGTAATATGAAATATTTACTGACGTTTTTGATATTTTAATAGCCTCTTCGTTCAAAAACTCAGACAACAAAATTAATTTTGGCTTACTACTTTCTTGTATTAATTTAAAACTATAATCTGCCCATTTTGAAATTAATACCGTTGGCAATTTAGACAGAATTATTGATGTTACATTTGTTCCTTTCAGGTACTCTTCTTGACCAATTGCAAGAACAGCTGCAACGTAGTTCTTGACCTTTATCGAGAAGGAAATGATATCTTTGTGATATTCTGGACACACAGGTGGAAGCTTTTTAATGTCGTACATAATTTTCGATATGATTATGTCCGGATTTCCAAACTGCAGCTCCAGAGTGGACATCACAACCGTAGGTGACGTTGCACTTATTAGCAAAGCCGTCACAGCGTCTTTTGCTGGACCAAGCAAACACTTTCTTAGCCTCCATAAATTTTCTTGGTCGCTGAAGTTACACACTCTCGTTGATTCTTCGAACGCTTGCTTGAACTGCAGCCATTCAAGTGGATCGCCGAAATACGCCGGCAGGTCCCTTGGTGTACATAAGCGGCTGAGCATCTGGGCGTTCGAATTATTACTGCTGGAAGCGGCGGCAAGATCTTTCAGCGCGGAAGCCAATATATGAACTGTCCCATCTTTGTTGTCGGTGCCTGTAGCCTGGGGCACAGGCGGTGGCAGCGGCTGGTCCAGCTGTCCCGTTTTTATACCATCTCGTGGGTCAGCTTGGGCCTCCAGTTCGTGCTGGCTCCGTTCTAGCCATTCTTCCACATTACCATGTTGAGAGTGGTTTCCCTCCGAATGTGAACTGTATTTTTCATCTTCCAAATCTGCGATATCTGCGGCTAACCGTTTTTCAATTAAATCCATGTTAATTCGCGCTTTTGCCTCTGCGGCTTGTAACTCAAGCCTTTTTCTACGTGCCTCAATGGAAGAAGACGATTTTCTAGACAGTGAAGCACATTGTCGTGAGACATTCATTTTATTACCCACAGGTATCTCCGACTTTATACTTCCACTTTCCAACGGCACTGTCATAGGCTTGCTGTGCACATCGACAGTTACAATATTTTTCGCAGTGACTGCCGGTACTTTTGGTAAATTTATTTCATCTTTTACACTCGCGTTTCTCCTTGTTTGGACCATTCTTTGGGCTGAAGGCGTTCTGTACATAATGATCTGGCTCGAAGACCACTTTGTAGCTCGAACAAATAAAAAAGGAGAATATTTTAACCGAAGAAAAGCGGCACGTAGACGTACGTAGACAACTAAAAAACACATATATCACAGCGCGACGCGGAACGCAGACTACTATAAGATGCGCGGGCGACAATCGACGCCACTCACCCCCGCATCCTGCCCAACCCCCTCTGGTGTCCTACGCACGCCCTCTGCCGCCCGTCTTCGCCATTTATTTGCCATAAAAATTAAATATTATATAAATGTTATAATGCGTCGCTAACGTATCTCGAAATCCGTCTCCGTTGCCTTTTTGAACTTATGCACGTCTGCATGATTGATTAAATCCGCTCTGTAATTAAATAAAAGACAAAGACATTATGTAGATGTTTTTTTTATTGCATGAGTTCAGCAGACAGGCAGACGGCCGACTTGATGGAAAGCGGTTACCATCGCCTATGGACATTTGCAACACCAAAGGTGCTACAAATGCGCTGCTGCTCTCTTAAGGGAGACTGGAACTTGATCACTAAAGCCGGAACACAACTCAAGGTTGTTATGGCGGCATACTCTACACCAGGGGTGGTCGCCATCCAGTCAGGCAAGTGCCCTACCACCTGGCAGTGGGTTGTTTTGTCGCGTCTTACGACAGGCCGCCCCCAATGCAGGAAATTGTAATCTTTGTCCGTTCCTGCACAGATAATTTTCAAATTTTCTAAAACAGAAAATAAAATATATTTTAACAACAAACAAAACCGACTTAAAAGTAACTAAAAAGCAAACAGTAAATGTTTTCTACAAGATCTTGAAGTTTGATGCCTAAAATAAAAACAAATTTGAAAACTAGTAATTTTTATATTTTACTATGCAATGACTTCAAGATGTTGTAGAAAAATATTTCTTTCTTGAAGTGAAAACTTCTTATACCGCTTCGTTACGTAACGCGTTACGGCGCCAGTCTGTCTGGCTTCCTTTTCTCTCACGCATACGGCAGCGGTAGGCAGGCTCCTCCTCTCTCACTCTAACGTTAAACAATTTCAATATTAAATAGTTCTACTTAGATTAGTTTAAGTTATCACTTCTGTTGGGCATCCCGAGATGCACACGTTTTTTTTTGCTTTTTAGTTACTTTCTTACATTCTATAACTGGAACTGGTAAAATTAAATGTTGATAGATGGCAAGTGTTATTACAACAAAATACTCACAATCTACATAGTTTGAGACCATCGCATTTCCTGCACTTGTACAAGTATTTATAATTCTCCGCATGATGCATTTCAAGTAGCTCGTTTGTAGCAAACCTTAGGAAACAGATAGGGCACACGAAAGCGTGATGTACCTGAAAAAGATTTATTAACCCTTAAGACAATTATCGATATACCAAAAAGCCGCAAGACTAACACTATCACTATCTCGTAATATACCAAGAAAATATATCCATTTCTTACAAATCATACAACTCCTATATAAACAGAGTGAGACAACAACACAATTAACGATCACGTGCACAAACGCGGTCTGCACTCGCATCGCGGACACATATGTGCTAATAGTGAGCTAAAGGGTTAAATACACTTTTCAACACATTTGTTCAAAAATGCCTTCACGAAGCCTGTATGTATACATTCTTCACTATACATTCATTTATTTATCTATTGTTAATATAAAATGCTTGCCATATATAATGTTAATAAATATATTTATTTAGATTATTTCGTATATACATATATATATTGCTATTATATTTATATGTGTATTAAATTTATAAATTAATGCAAGTATGTATATTTAAATTGTACAGTCCTATCATTTGTCTGCTCCACCTACCTCACCAGATTTGTTGATTTGTTAAGCTGGGTTGCCTGGAAGAGATCGCTTTTAGCGATAAGGCCGCCTGTTGTTTTGCCAAGAAGTGTTGTAATCATGCATTTTGTTTTTGTATTTGTTTATTTTGGTGAGCAATGAAGTGTTATCTATCTATCTATCTATTGTTCGAAAGTTAAAACTACGCACCACGCAATGAAATCTGCGGTAAAATAGGTAAGTATTATTGCAACTTTCCGACCGATATTTTTTTATGCATATGTGGCGGCACAACAACCACTAAACCTTTCCACCTAAAACGCCCCGCTTCCCTGCGCAGTCCCGATTGAGCGATCGACGTGGACGCACGCGCGCGTTGCCCACCGATCACATCGCGTAAGTGTAACTCCCATATAGTGGTGACCTACGTAAGGAACACGTAAAATTTAAATAAATAAAATGACGGAGAAATCAAACGCCGACAACCCACTGGGTTTCAGTGATACAAATAATTCCATAAATAGTGTGAGTGTAAAAGTGCCGCCATTTTGGCCCGATGAACCCGAATTATGGTTTGCCCAATTAGAGGGACAATTCGCTCTCGCAAATATTACAATGGACTCGACCAAATACAATTACGTAATCTCGAACTTAGAATATAAATACGTCACGGAAATAAAAGACATAATAAAAAATCCGCCGATCAACGGTAAATACGATAAAATTAAGTCACAACTCATTTCCCGCCTTTCTTCGTCCCACGAACAAAGAGTACGACAACTCATGAGTCACGAGGATATCGGTGATCGCAAACCGTCACAATTTTTACGATATCTACAAAACCTAGCCGGACCTAATGTACCTGACGAATTTGTAAGGTCTATTTGGTCAAGTCGCCTTCCACCTCACGTGCAATTAATTATCGCGTCAAAAAGTGAGTGCAATTTAGATGATCTCGCTAAGGTTGCCGACGCCGTCAGTGACGTCGTCACGCAACCCCAAGTGCAACAGGTAACAGCATCTACATCTAGTTCTGAAATAAGCGAACTTAAAAATTGTATCGCAGAGCTTACACGACAGGTCGCCGCCCTTTCAACATCGGCCCGTTCACGCTCTCGAGGTCGTGCGCCCTACTGGCGTCAGCGCTCCCGCAGCCCATCTGGTACTCCAAGACAAGACAGCGTCTGTTGGTATCATCGAAGATTTAGAGATAGAGCTACGAGATGTCGATCACCGTGTTCTTACGCGGGAAACCAAAAACACAGTCATTAAGCGCGGCTGTTAATGACTGTCACAATGTACCGCGCCGCTTATTTGTTTGTGATAAAAAAACTAAAGTGCAGTTTCTCATTGACACTGGTTCCGATTTGTGCGTTTACCCTTACAAGCAATGTAAAAATATGCGACTTTTAAAAAGTGACTTTGAATTATATGCCGCGAATGGTTCAATTATTAATACATACGGCTTTATTAATTTAACTCTAGATTTCGGTTTAAGACGAGCATTTCACTGGCGCTTTGTAATAGCAAATGTTACCAAACCTATCATTGGCATAGATTTTTTATCATATTATAATCTTCTTGTGGACGTTAGGCATAATCGCCTCGTGGACAATACTACTTCTTTAACATCTCTTGCAAAACCTGCTACACACATGAACAACGTATTTCAAATCAAGACTGTTTTAGGAACGTCCCGCTACCATATGCTTCTCTCACAGTTTCCCGAAGTTACTCGACCTTTCGGTGAACCTGCTGCGCGCGAGGTGAAACATAAGACACTTCACTTCATTCGAACGACCCCCGGACCGCCTGTCTTTAGTAGGCCACGACGATTGGCACCGGATCGTTTAAACAGAGCCAAGCGAGAGTTTGAAGATATGGTCAGAGCAGGTATAGCACGAAGATCAGAAAGTTCATGGGCAGCACCACTACATTTGGTTCCTAAAAAAGATGGTACGGATCGACCGTGTGGTGATTACAGAGGCTTAAACTTAAGAACAATACCCGATAGGTATCCTGTGCGACATATAGCAGATTTTTCTCACAATCTCCACGGATGCACGGTATTTAGTAAAATAGACTTAGTACGTAGCTACTTTTTAATTCCCGTTAACCCAGATGACATACCTAAAACAGCCATCACTACTCCTTTTGGCTTATTCGAGTTCCCGTTTATGGGTTTTGGGTTACGAAATGCTGCCCAGACTTTTCAAAGATTTATGGACGAGATACTCAGTGATTTAGAATTTGCATTTCCATATATAGACGACATTTTAATAGCCTCACGCGACCACAACGAACATGAATCACATCTACGGCAAGTTCTACAACGTTTAAGCGACCACAGTGCTGTAATTAATACCTCTAAAAGTGTTTTTGGAGTTCCGGAATTGGAATTTCTCGGATATACAGTTACTCATGAGGGAACACGGCCGTCACCAGACAAGGTCAGTGCGATTATAAATTTTCCGCAACCTAAGAACTTAAAAGCTTTAAGAAGATTTCTAGGTATGTTAAATTTTTATAGGAGATATTTATCACAAGCTGCTAAAACCCAAACACCTCTCCTCCAACTGCTTTCTGGCACAAACATAAAACCCAACACACCCATCATTTGGAACACTATGCTCGAAGAGGCTTTTATAGAAAGCAAACAGAACCTTGCGGACGCCGCTCTACTCGCTCACCCTGATCCGGAAGCACAGCTAATGCTTGTAACAGATGCATCCGAAGTGGCAATAGGAGCCGTTCTTCAACAAAAGGTGGGTAATGATTGCCAACCTCTCGCATTCTTTTCTAAAAAACTGAAGCCCGCTCAATGTAAATACAGTCCATTTGATAGAGAACTGTTGGCGATTTACGAAGCAGTTAAATACTTCCGCTTTATGGTCGAGTTAAAACCATTTGTAATCTGGACAGACCATAAACCTATAGTCGCAGCTTTCCGCAAAATCTCTGATAAGTGTTCTCCGCGCCAATACCGCTACTTGTACTTTGTGTCACAATTTACAACGGACATCAGACATCTTTCCGGTAATGACAACATTGTTGCGGACGCACTTTCTCGGATAGAAACTATCACCGGTGAAATAGACCTAGAGAAGCTTGCTTTGGTTCAAGAGTCTGACACCGAATTACAACATTTACTTCACTCTCAAAAATCTTCACTGGATCTTAAGAAAATGAAGGTGTCTGATTCTAGGAATATTTTAGTGTACTGCGACGTGTCAGGCTCAGCGCCTCGTCTATACCTACCACCCGAGTTCCGTAAACAGGCCTTTAATACCATTCACGGCCTTAGTCACCCTGGTGCAAAGTCTACCATCAAATTAATGACTGAGAGGTACATTTGGCCTTATATACGTAAAGATTGTAGAGAATGGGCTAAGACTTGTATCGCTTGCCAACGCTCAAAAGTAAGCAAACATACACAATCCCCCGTACACACCTTTTCGCCACCATCGTCGAGATTCGCACACGTCCATATAGATCTCATTGGGCCTCTAAAAATATCACACGGATATCGCTACTGCTTAACTGCAGTAGACCGTTTCACGCGTTGGCCAGAAGTGATTCCGCTGACAGATATAAAAGCAGACACAGTGGCAACCGCATTCGTAAGTGGATGGATTTCCCGTTTTGGTTGCTCTCAGAAAATTACTACGGACCGAGGCAGACAGTTTGAATCCCACTTATTTAAAGAATTGTCTAAATTGACCGGATCTAACCATTTAACAACTACAGCTTATCATCCGGCTTCTAACGGCTTAGTTGAACGCTTTCACCGTCAGCTTAAAGCAGCGATAATGTGCCAGAACAATGAAAGTTGGTATGAAGTCCTTCCAATAGTACTGTTAGGTATTCGCAGTGCCTGGAAAGAGGACTTGTCTTCAACGTCAGCAGAATTGGTATACGGTGAAAGTTTGACCTTACCTGGCGACTTGTTTGTACCAACTGTTCCAGAAACGGTCGATTACAGTGACTTCCTTTCTCGTCTGCGGAACCACATGCGTAATTTGAAACCTTCTGCTGTTGTCCGTCATGGTATACCAAAAACCTTCGTTCACAAAGATCTTGCTAACGCAGTCGCCGTGTTTCTTAGACAGGACTTCGTACGGAAACCCCTGCAAGCACCGTATTCCGGCCCTTACAAAGTAATCGAACGTTCAGATAAAACTTTTAAGATTGATATCGGAGGAAGGACCACCACGGTTTCCATAGACCGCCTTAAACCAGCGTATACACTTCTAGACCTGGAACCGGCATCACCATCGGCCGGTACTGGTCAGCCGTCTTCAAAGGATGTGTATACTCGCTCCGGCAGAAAAGTTCGTTTCAAGATGACGACCTAAAGGTCTCCGTGGGGGCTGATGTGGCGGCACAACAACCACTAAACCTTTCCACCTAAAACGCCCCGCTTCCCTGCGCAGTCCCGATTGAGCGATCGACGTGGACGCACGCGCGCGCTGCCCACCGATCACATCGCGTAAGTGTAACTCCCATACATACATACATACATAACTTCACGACAGTTCCCTTGCGGGGTAGGCACGTACAACATAGCGCCATTCAGGCTTATTCTTACACATCTCACTTGCTTCTTTGACATACATAGCTCTTGTCATGCACGCTCGTCTGTTCTTAAGGCTCCTTCTGCTAGTACACGATCAATTTGATCATGGAAGGTGTGTCGTGGCCTTCCACGACTTCTGCATCCATCCACTTTTGCATTGTATTTCTCTTTAGTCATTCTTTCATCATACATTCTTTCCACATGCTCGAACCACCGGAGCATTCCTTTCCTTACCTTCACCCCGACACTCTCTTTCAGACCTTTTTTTATGCTTGTTTCAAATTCAAATTCATAAGTTTTTATTCAAAATATGGTCCACTGGAGAACACTTTGAAGGTCACACATATAACTTATAATTTAATTTTACTTCCTATTCTATGTACACCGCTTCGGAACGTGTTATTGCTGTTAAGAAGAAGAAGCGGCAACAAACTCCCCAGAAACACGTCTAGCGAAAATTGTTTCTCTTTATATTTACTATTCTATTTATATCTCAAGTTATATATTTATAAGTTTTATACAGAAGTATGTTACAGAATTACTTCTCGAAGAATTAATGGAGTTGTAGCAAACAGTGCATGCTCAGTAAGACAAAGTTACAGTAAGAGGAAAGAAGCATATTATTATTGTTACAATAATGACGAGACATACTAAAAGTTTGTTCTGCAACATATCTCCATAATTTTCTTACATGAATGGAAAATTAAAACGATATACAGACAATTGTATAAGAGGCTGGAGCGAGCTCTGACATTCTCTGTTACTGTGACATTGGCCGAATCAGTGCCAATAGCGTTGAAGCTAAATCACCAAAAATAGAATAGAATAATAAATAATCTGATTATCAACTAAAAATTACAACTAAAGATACATGATCGAACCATCTTCACATTTATTTAGTAATCTATATATATAAAAGAAAGTCATGTTAGTTACACTATTTATAACTCAAGAATGGCTGTACTGATTTGGCTGAAAATTGGTGGGGAGGTAGGAGACGGACATAGGATACTTTTTATCCCGTTGGAACCAGTAGCTAGCGCTGAGATCGGGTTCTAGAATTCTTCTAATCAACTGGACCGATTTTGGTGATTTTGCTTTTGTGTGTTTGAGTGGGTTCCCGGACGGTTTAGATTCGCAATTAGAACCGATAGGTGGCGCTGGAATCGAGTCCTAGATTTTTATTTTTTCAGAGCAGGACAACGTCTCCGGGGCCGCTAGTTTATTATATTTAAGTATTTTATAAGTCTTGCAGCTAAAACTATGATCATAAAAAGTTTCAGTTAAACAAACACCATGATATAAATTTCAAATTTGACAAAATACTCACATTGCTGTTATGCATTGCAACATGTTCCATTAGGAGTTCAATATTTTCATAGACAGTCAAACAAAGACCACATTTGTATGTAGAGGTTGAAAATGGAGGCTGACTTTTCAGGAACTCAAATGTCTCAAATTGTTCTTTTTGGGTAAGAATCTCAATATCACAGACAGACAACATTTTGCTTGCTTTATACATTGGATACTTGAGTCTTTTAGTTTCTTTTTCCAAGTGTTTTTTATCTGCTTTCTTTTGCTTCTTCTACAAAAGAAATGGAAATGAATTTCAAAATTGAATTTTACAGATTTGACAGACATATTTATTAAACTTTTTTTTGTATTGCATGAGTTCAGCAAACAGGCAGATGGCCCATTTGATGGAAAGCGGTTACCATCGCCTATGGACATTTATAACACCAAAGGTGTTAATGAGCCACATTGATGCCAGAACACAACTCAAGGTTGTTATGGAGGTATACTTTAGACCAGGGGTGGTAGCCATCCAATCTGGCCAATACCCTACCACCTGGCTGTGGGTTGTGAAGTCGCCTCTTACGACAGGCCGCCCCAACATAGGAAATTGTGTTCTTTCTCCGTTCCTGCACGGATAAAAACTAATGCAATAAAGAAAATTAGCATTTTTTAGTTTATCATTAGGTACATAATATTCTATGTATAATCCCTTAAGGGGAACGGAATGGAGAATGAATAAAATTTCCTGCAGCCGGGAAGCCTGTCGTAAGAGGCGACAAAACAACCCACAGCCAGGTTTCACGGTATTTATACTTGATGGCTACCACCCCTGGTCTACAGTATGCCGACATAACAACCAGGAGTTGTGTTCTGGCATTAGTGGCCAGGCTCCAGTCTCTACTTTAGAGAGCGGCAGCACATTGGTAACACCTTTGGTGTTAAAAATCTCAATAGGAGATGGTAACTGCTTTCCTTCAATAGGGCAGTCTGCCTGTCTGCTGAACTCATACAAAAAAGGCAGGTACCTAAATGGAGGTAGTTCGCTATCTCGCTCTCGGATTACCAGAGATAGAATCCCTCGAGTCCACTGCAGGGCTGCATTTTCTCCTTTTTCGTTTAAAAAAAGGGTAAGTTCTATGACGCGGACCGCAGTCAAGCGCCATAGCTTTAATCAGTAGGGTATATGAGAATTATTGCTAATTCGAGCAGAGGTTAAGAATTTCCTGGTAATTCTACAGGTATTTAAAATTGTTGCTTTTTGGATAAGTGTGAGTGTATGTGGTGGGGCATGCAGAATTTCTAAGTTTTGCGTAATTACTTTAGGAATAACACCGGTTGTGGATATGATAATTGGTATAATATAGACTGCATTGACTTTCCATAAGTTTTTGATTTCTATTGCAAGTTCTTGATACTTATTTAATTTTTCGGATGTGGTTGTTTGAATATTATGGGTGTTAGGGATAGCTATATCGATTATGTAAACTGTACTATTATTTTTATCGTGGAGGGTTATGTCAGGTCTATTAAAGTGTACCGTTTTGTCAGTGATAATAGTGCGATCCCAGTATATTTTGTAGTTTTTATTTTCAACAATAGTTTCGGGTTTATATTTATAATATGGTATCTTCTTTTTTATAAATTTATAGTGGTGACAGAGGTGCTGATGTAATATTGAGGCTACTTGGTCATGGCGATGTTTGTAATCATTTTGTACAAGAGATGCACAAGCTCCAGTAATATGTTGAATTGTTTCAGACGCTGAATTACAACGTCTGCATAAGTCTGTCTGTTGGTTTTTGTCTTTTAGAATATATTTCTTATAATTTCGGGTTGCTATAACTTGATCTTGAATTGCGATCATAAATCCTTCTGTCTCAGGGAACAATTCCCCTCTCTTGAGCCATTGGTTTGATTTCTCGGCATCTACGTGACTTAGGCTAAGATCAGCTTGATGTCGCCCGTGAAGTGATTTTTCTGCCCATCGTTTTATTTTTGTTTTATTATCTACTAATATTTCATTTTTCTGCTGTTGTGTGTTTTGTAAATTGAGTGGTGTGAGTTTGACATCTAATTCTACGACGCTTTTATGTAAAGATGAATGTTCCGCTTTCCCATAAAAATAATTTCTTAATGTAGTTATTTGTTTATTATGTAAATTGTTTATGTCAATGATTCCTCGGCCTCCTTCTTGTCGTGGTAATACAAGTCTCTCTATGGCAGATTTCGGGTGGTGTTTTCTGTGTTTTGTCATGGTAGTGTTAATCATTCTTTGTAATTTATTGAGGTCAGTTTTACTCCAATTTATGATTCCAAATGAATATGTTAATATTGGTATTGCAAATGTATTAACTGCTTTTATAGTATTTTTAGAATTTAGTTCGGATTTAAGAAGAAGATTTAGTCTGTGGTTAAATTTCTTTATGAGTATTGATTTTGTGTCCTTGTGTTTTATTTTACGCGATTGTTCAAATCCTAAATATTTGTAAGTGGTATGGGCATCCATCGGTTCTATCTTTTCTCCGGATGATAATGCATATGTGAAATTATTTACTTCCCCCCGTGTAACGGATAATATTTTACATTTGTCAACCCCAAATTCCATGTCAATATCATTTGAAAATTGTTGAGTAATATCTGCTAGCTGGAAAAGTTCGTCTTTACTTGAAGCGTATAGTTTAATATCGTCCATATAGAGCAAATGTGATAGAGAGAATCCTGGATAGGTACGTATAATTTTATAACCTAAATCACTTTTATTTAACAGCTCTGATAAAGGATTAAGTGCTAAACAAAACCATAATGGGCTTAACGCGTCACCCTGATATATTCCTCTTGATATGCGAATCGGTTCAGTAGTAATGTCGGAGCTAGTTAGTCTAAGCTTTAATTTTGTTACCCAATTTTGCATACATGATTCTAAGAAATTTATAAGTGTCGGATGAAGTTTGTAAATGTGCAATACTTTGAGTAACCAACTATGCGGAACAGAATCAAAAGCTTTACGGTAATCTATAAACATTGTATGTATATTACTTTTTGTTTTATACGCATGATTGAGAATAGTGGAGTCTATTGTTAGTTGCTCTTTACATCCTTGACTACTTTTCCTACATCCTTTCTGTTGTTCCGCAAGTAGGTTGTGCTTATGCAAATGATTATATATGATTTCACTAATGCACGCAGTGAAGATTTTGTAAATTGTTTGTAAGCAAGTGATAGGGCGATATTTAGAGGGGTCAATTAAATTGTTAAGGTCTTTAGGTAACATGTATGTTATTCCGTGTGTGAGAAAAGGTGGCATTTTATTTGGTTCTTTAATGAATGCATTTAAATGGTTATGTATGAGTGGATGAACGGTGGTGAACTTTTTGTACCAATAATTGTGTATATTGTCTGTACCAGGTGATTTCCAATTATGAATTCGGTTTACAACTTGTTTGAATATTTCTACAGTAATATGAGTAAATTCCATTGTTGGTATATTTGAGTGTTTTTCCTCAGTTTCCTTTATCCATTCTGCCTCTTTCCAGTGTTCTTTAGGTGACTCCCATATTTTTGACCAAAATTCTTTTAGATTTTCTGGAGTTAATGTAGTATAGGACGTAGTACTAGCGCTATCGGATGGAGTACCAAGAGATCTGTAGAAAGCTTTTTCGTTGTTATTAAACTTCGAGTTCTGAATTTTCCTATTAGTACACGTAAGGTATCTTTTAAGTCTCTTTGCTGCTGCATTAAGTTTTTGCTTTAATGTATCTAGAAAGTGTGATGGTTCTGTATTTATATTTTCATATTGCGCATGTGTGTGATATTTAATTTGTATTGCGTCAACAGATGCTAATATTTTTCTACTTCTATTTCCGCTTATGTATTGAGTAAGTCGACCTATATCTTTCCTGTAATTCTCTATTTTTTGCTCAAGTCTTCTTTGCCATGCAGGTTTAGTTTTGCGTAGTTTTGTATTCTCTTGTATTTTACCTCCGTTACTAATAACAGCAGTATAGGCTGCGATGTAAATGTATAAGTGAGTATTGTGGAAATCTAGTTCTATTGACAAATATTTAGGCAGGACCGTAGTATTTATATATTGAACTATTGAAACTAATTTACACGAGGCTTTCTGCTTTGGCAGAAAAGGTCTCGATGTGGGATCAGTGTTTTTGAATCTGTGTATTGCATTAGTGAATATAGTATCAATTTTTTCTTTATCCAATATTATACTGTTTGTTACATATTCTGAGTACGTAGTTATTTGCGTTGACTCAAGTAGGGAATTATTGTTATGTAGGTTTTCGTCGGTGTTATTTACTAATTGAAAATCTAACGTATTTGTTGTCAGTTCATCTAATTGTGTTTGTGTATTTTGCGTTATACAGGGAGTAGTGTAATCAATTTGTGTGATATTTTCATTTGTTTGTATTGGTTTTACTCGGAGTTTCTGTTCTACTTCACACTTAATTTCCTGTATTCTTTCATTGTTTATCATTTTGTTGTTTATTATTGCTCTTTTTTGATCTGATAACCTCTGTTCCGATATATGTTGTAAATGAGGGAAAATCTGTATAAATCTGTTGTGGAGTAATTTTCTGTATGCAGTATGGTTGGTTTCTAGTTCCGTGATTTCATAATATATTCGTAGTATGGTTTCATTTATATAATTGGACCATCTCATTCTGATTGTTGAGTTGTGTGGTTGAAGAGACTGCGTGATTGCGATTGGGGTGGTCTGAGAGTTTACCGATACATTAGTTATGCGTGTTGAATGGCTGGGCTGAGAGTGTATTGAGTGTATTTGTGATTGCATGATTTTTAATTCTTCTTCTACTTCTATGTATATTTGATTAATTCTTTCTGCTGTAATTAGCTTCCTACGGTTTATTGCTCTTCTTTGGTAGCCAATCCTTTGCCGGCTTACGTCCATATTCGGATATCTTTCGATAAATTTTATATGTAGTGATTCTAGATAAGAATTACAATCAGTTTCTAAATTTGTAAGCAGTAGATATGTACGCAGAATGAATTCATTCATATCCGAAGTCCAGTTCTTTCGCGTACTAGGTTTACCCGAGGTGGGTACAGGTGCATTGGTTGAGATAACCTCCTGTACAACATCTTGGGTGTGACTTACAGATGTTACTGTTGATTGGGTCGGAGAAGCTATAGAGGGGACATAAGAGTTACTGCTAGATGGGGCATTTAAGAAAATAGATTGATAATTGTCAGCTGTCGCATATTCTTCGAGGGGAGCCCGCTGGCTCAGCCCCCCGTCGCCGATGTCCCGCATACTGCTACATCCAGCATCGGCTCCAGATGTGCCCCGGCGGCCCCCGGGTAGCGGCCGCAAGTTGTATCTCGTTTTACCTATCATCATGAAATTTGAATTAGGTTTGGGATCGTTAGTTTGGGAAGGGTCGTATATATAGAATATTAGTCAAGGTGGCATCGACAGATTTAAGTCCCTCCTTCCTGTAAGCCCCCCCACCGCGACAAGATGATCCCTGGGGGGGTATTATTATTATTATTATTATTATTTACCACTTTTTCCTCTGTTGGAAATTCATCTTTTAAAGAATAATCCGAGTCATTGGGTTCATTGTCAACTAAATCCTCAAACACGTTCGTCAAATCAATGTCTTCATTATTGTCATCTGTAAAAAACAGAAATCACAATAAAATTATACACATCCACATTGTACTGTTTTTTGTTTTACTTCTTATTAATTTAATTATACCTAGACATAAGTTGTTAAAAGTATCCTCTCAGTCAGGTTGCCTGGAAGAGATCGCTTCAAGCGATAAGGCCGCCTTTTGTTCTGCCATTAAATTATTGTAATTATTCATTCTGTAATTGTTTATTTGGTGAACAATAGTGTTTTCTATTCTATTCTAATATAGGCGTTTTGTTATTTGTTTATGATTATGGCTCCAACGCTTTTAGCATTGATTTTGCCATAAACTACATTTTATACTCTGATTTTTAATTACCTGGACTAAAATGACAGTTACGATCTATTTTCTTAAGTGATAACTTCTCATGGGAGGGTAAACCGCTTCGTTACGTAACGCGTTACGGCGCCAGTCTGTCTGGCTTCCCTTTCTCTCACGTATACGGCAGCGGTAGGCAGGCTCCTCCTCTCTCACTCTAACCCACAACGCTAACCGTATCTCGGTAATTAGATTAAATAATGATACTAATACTGTACATACACAAAATTCTAATGTACATATTCAAGAATTGTAACTAAGAATAAAATATATTTTATAATCAATAAAAGATTTTATTAATAAATAACCTTTCCTTACGTTATCATATTATTATACATAAAATTTAAGTAATAACCTAAGCTTGTCTCAAGTTAAACAACTTCAATATTAAATAGTTCAATTTAGATTAGTTTAAGTCATCACTTCTGTCGGGCGTCGCGAGACGCACACATTTTTTATTATTTCTAAGTTGTATGAATTGAATTAATAACTCCCACTGTGAGTTGCTCCAAGCTTGCAACATAAAAAAAGTCCATCACAGCTGTCATTTTAGTCCAGGTAATTAAAAATCAGAGAATAGACAAATTTGCCTAAGTGGCGCCCCTATTATTGTCTATTGTATTCGGCGATACTGTATATAACAATAGACAGGTACGCAACGTTACAAAACGGCGCCGGCGGCGTTAGGATGTCAAGCTTTTTTAAGTTATCTATGTTTACCTCGAAAAATAGTCAATTAAATCAATCACATTCGCTTAATTGACAACATGTGCTCCCAACGGGATTCCTTGAGTAATAAGTTCAAAGAAATAAACATTTTAACTGCGACTTCACAGTATATTTTTGACAATGTTCTTTATGTTAAGAAAAATATCTCTGATTTTCCCAGATTAGGTGATGTACATTGTAAAAATACTAGGAACAAAATTCATTAGAAATTCTCATGTGTAGACTCCATAAAGTTTACAATAGTTACGTGGGGCAAAGTATAATGCTCTTCAATTTTGTGATTATTATAGATTGCCTATAATAAATATGAAAATAGTATGGAAATTATTTACAACTCAACCAACGTCTTACTGCCGTACGCGCCGCGTGAAACTGGCGGCGATGCACATGTTTACAATAAACAGACTGGACTTGTTATACAGTGCAACTTGGTTAACTGGGACCTGGATAAGTGAGAAACCTCCATAACTGGAACTCATGCTGAGGTCCCAACACTTTGGCACTGAATTACCCCTGTTAGTGGGACGAAGCAAACCTCTGTATCTGGGATTCGTTCTTTCGATTTATCATCATAGTTACCTCTATAACCGAGACAGTGAGTGAATTTTATATGTATACACCTCTGTAACTGAGATAACATCGTTTTGTTTGTTTACTTACTTATTCTTATTCTACCCGCAAATAATACATAAATACATTCTATTTCCATATTTGCAATATATGTAAACGTGCTTGAATATTTTTTTTTTATTACATTTGTATAAATACCTTTAATATTATTTTTTTATAATTATATGTTTATAATGTTTACATAACACATTATTATGTGTCTCTGTCGACACACAGTGTTGTTAGAAGAAAGCATGTAATAATTTGCCACTATTTAATATCTATAGTATAATTACTCACCAATTTCATCATGATTTTATTCCTTTCTCTTTTACTCACCAGCATGACATCTCTTTCCTTGATGTGACAGATTTGAGATAGCTGTCAATTCATATGCATTGTAAAATTTTGCCGGTAAAACATTGCAAAATTTGTAAATTATTTCAAAGTGTTAAAACTATTCAATATGAATAGAATTTTGAAGTGTTGACAACACAGTGCCACGAAAATAATATAGTACTTCATTATAACACTTACCATTCTTCTTTTAATTGTGTTATAATAAGTACAAACTACGATAAGCAAGTGTTCCAAGTGGAATGTGCAACATTCGAAATCTTTAAGCCTTTGGTGATTTCTGTTATTACTAGCATTTCGAGTGAAATTACGATAAATTATCTTCGTTTCTCAAGTTCGGACGAAGGGGGAAGTATTTTGCCTTATTCTACTGAACATGAGATGTAAGTACAATTACGAGTTTTCAAACAGGATTGAACTTGTTTTTAACACCTAACTGAAAATCTCAGTAGGGGAAATAAAACACCGAGGTTAGTAAACCGGTTGTTTACTTAAGCTAACCAAGAGTTAGTGTCAAAAATTAAATTGATTTTTGATTAATATGATTGAAAGGACATTTATCACAAACTTGTCTTGCTAATAGTGTTGTACTAAGACATAACATTTGTCATTTCACTGTAAAAGAAGACCACTTATCGGTGCAGAACCATTGTGGACAAATTTGTTTTTTATAATCTAGAACAATGACAATTTCTGAACAAAGGCTATAGCTGGATAAACATCCAGCCACTGGGGTGTGTATAGATAGTCGGCCCATTTATTAATTATTTGAGATATAAAAATAACTTTGGGTGGTTATAGCCTTCTAATCTATATTAAAGAAAGTTTGGATCTGTTCATGGTACATAGGTGTGCCATGTGACTATAACCCACCTGAACATTGGTCTCGTAAACGAGGGCTTGTAAATTAAGTCCTCACAGGAGGCACCACAACTGATTTTCACCAAAGCTTAGTAATTTTTACATTACTCATTGACAGGATTAATAAGTCAGTGGGACCAATGTCCCATAATTAAATATTAGAGACTACATTGCAAATTATTTGTAGTCAAGACTATATTTTTGTCCTGATGTTGTACAACTTATTAAAGCATCATTGAGTGGCTCACAAGGGTGATTAAAATTTAAAGACAAGTACCTACCTTAAGTTAAAAAGTAACACATCTAATGTCTTAGATGACAAGTGATCTAAGCCTTACTAATTATACAGCCAAGCCTATAAATCTTAGTGTAAATTGTTTAGACTACACAATACACTTAATGAGAAAAGAGATAGTTCACCTATTAAAAGTAGTGAATATAACAGACTCCATCCAAAGAGCTGCATTCAGATGGTTTTTGATAAAGAAGTCAGATGTTGATTTCTGCCCTCTTGGACCTCAGAGGTCTCAATTCATATGTAATATATTGTAAAACATTTTATATTACAAATAAAGAGATTAATTAAAGTTAAGACATAGTGGTTAGTGACAACAAACATTCAACAGGCATATTTTCACTTACCAATAGCTAAACCTCATCCGGACATTCCTCCGAGTGGTTTATAGTAAGATTTCCAGCAAACATTTAGTTACACATTACAATAAGTAATTATATTAATTACATATAAGAGAGCAGGGGTTAAAATAACAGCTTATCATCTTACTATTATAATAACATAAGAGATAGTTTGATTAATCTTAAGACAGCAAAGTAGTGGTCTATTTGTATACTAATTTTAAACCTTATTTATACAAACGTATAATATCATAAGTGTCTATGCTATGAGACTGTGACATTCTGTAAGATGATAAATAGTATCTCAATTGATCTTTAAAGACTGGAAACTCCCCTCTGTATTGCTCTTGCTTTGTGGCTTAACATTTGGCACAAAAATATTTGCTATTATAGCAAATTGGATTGCAGAAATCCTATAGACACCATATCGAGTTACTCTAGAATCAGTCAGGACGGAAGGTCCTTGATTCTCAGGTTGCAAAAACTCTGAGAATGTTCGATACGAGGATGGCATATAAGTTATCAAAAAGTCTATCTTACAATCGCCATCATGTGAGCATTAAATCTCAGGTGTGATCAAATTATTTGCTCCAATGTCTAAGGTCTGTTTTCCTATTGTTATAACTGTCTGGGACACCAGGCGAGGCAGAGTGAAATGGTCATAAAAACCATAACTAAAAATAACAGTTCTGATTTCAAAAATTTGGAGTAGACATATTACTACTCCTAAAGGGGTTATGACTAAATTGAGATTTTACATACTATACAATTTTAAAGAATTGACTTCACAACCACTGTGTGCAAATGTTCCTAAAATTATTCAAACAGAGCAGGCCAAGAGGGAATATCTAACCCTACTGTTTAGCAAGACCTGAAATAAAGTTGATCAAAGGAGAGCAGGGCTCAGAACCAGTGCTCAAATAGGCGTATTATTCAGTCTTTTGACCTCAAATTCAGGTTTAGGTTCTCAGCTAAACAGGATTTGCTCACTGATTGGAAAGTGGGCCTGTAATCAATTTCTTGGAGTTCAAAGAGGAAAGAGATGTATACTATGTTTGTAACAATAAATAGTCAGTGTATGACTCAAAGAGGTGCATATTGTAATACATGGTGAGAAAAGGACGTAATCCATTGCCCTAAAAAAGTAAATAAATTAAGATGCTTACCAGATTGTCGAATCTCACAGAACAATGGAGCATAACTCTCTTTCTTTGCCACTTAGCTCTCGGGGAAGCTAAACTGAACAAGAAGCCAGATGTCAAATGGTCCTAAAGTTCTGAAGTGGCTTCTTCTGCTCCAGGCTATGGAGGCTATGTTCAAAATTTGGAGCGTCCAAGGCATGAACTTATTTTCATCAAAGTATGTGATGAGTGGCCCCAGACAGGTGTGCTCATTTTTCTACAATGTATTCGGTAGAAATGAGACTTTCGGCTGGGCTTGGCAATTTTCCCCACCCAGCCTAATAGAATACTGTCTTACTTGAACAAGGTTAAAGGAAACTTCCTTTTATTAATACCAGAATAGACCAAGGGCTTTCGGAGGCCAAACTTGAAAGCAAAGATTATTAACAATTCTCATTTAAGACAGAAGGAAGATCTCAGTAGACGGACAGACAGACAGATTGCCCCTTGTTGCTTAGAAAGTTAGAGTTTGAATGATCAAGTCTCTTACTGAATCACAAATGGCAAGACTTATCAAAGTAGTTGGCAGACACCTACTTAATAATACTTACCACTACAATTACTATATATCTACAATAGACATTGCCAAAAATAAATTTTAAAAGGCTAACATATATTACTAGTTCTTAAGTTTTTTGAAATGGTGTAAATTAAAGTGTTTTCTATCTATCATATAATAACATTATCAGAGATGTAAAATGATCATCAAATACTTAAGACCATTTCACTTGTTAAACCAGAAATTTGAAATGCTATTTGTCTAGAATATTAGCATTTCTATTTGACAAAATTAAAATAAATAATATAAATTATATATATATATATATATATATATATATATATATATATATATATATATATATATATATATATATATATATATATAAGTATATATAATTTCATATTAGTACCTGGATAGTCACTACTATTACTTGCCTCAGACTGTAGAATCTATGATCTGTTGACACCAGGGCATCCCCAGACAATCAAAACAATTGGCTGGTAGCCACAACTTTGTTTAATAACAAGATTATAAATAAAATAATAAGCAGTCTAGCTGGATGTTACGGAAACACCGAAATTATTGTTTTGTCCTGTAACACACGTTAAACATTTTATAACAGTATCTGAAAGGTCAAAAAGCCTAGATAGAGAATGAGTACAAGTTTATACATTTCTATCATTATCTTGAAAGATAAAAATTGCTTAAAGAACCATAATTACTGTTTTCAGAGACATTGTATATAATATTTTTTGTAAATATACAATATAGTACTCTTTAAAAAAAAAGGGGGGGGGGAGAGATTAATACTACTCTACATATATATCTATTAGCTAGATGTTGATACAAGATGTTAGTTATAAAATGACCAGTACAAGAGATATTAGAGGAATCTTATAAGTATTGAAACATACAGATATTTCTATTAATGATATCAGACCTAGTCAAGATTAGCTATAAGCTAATTTTAGTTGTTATTAAGGCTCTTTAGTTATGTTTACCTTTAGGTTTTCCATTTTTAATGGAAGATTCCTAAGATAAGTTCTTTACCAAGGAACCTTGAGATCTTATCATCTAATCAACATTTTCTTTAAAATAATAATTTATTTCAGATAGGAGGATTATTATTTTTTCTTTCTTTATTGTACACAAAGTAGTTACATATAAAACTACAGAGTGGTGATGTACCAAAACAAGACTAACAACTCCAAAGAGAGTTTTCTTCCAGCAAACCTAGGGAGACAGGGAGAGACTATTATCCATATAATAATATAAATCAATATTGTTGGAAATTGATAAATTGTGAGGTTATTAGTATTAGTATTAATTTTTTATTTTCCTTCACAGACAAATTAAAATTCTTAAAGTAAATCGGATATACTTTGAGAAATATTTTAAATCTCTTATCATCATATGCATTGTATTACTTGTGTTTTCACCAGCAGATAACAAACAGGTCTTCTAACAACACTGTGTGTCGACAGAGACACATAATATAACTGTTTTGCATTCCAACAAAACAGGTATTATGTGTTGACTGAGACACACAGTGTTGCAGCAAGTTTCTTGCTGGTGTGCTGAAGACCATATGAATTGACAGCTATCTCAAATCTGTCACATCAAGGAAAGAGATGTCATGCTGGTGAGTAAAAGAGAAAGGTATAAAATCATGATGAAATTGGTGAGTAATTATACTATAGATATTAAATAGTGGCAAATTATTACATGCTTTCTTCTAACAACACTGTGTGTCTCAGTCAACACATAATACCTGTTTTGTTGGAATGCAAAACAGTTATATTTTATTTAATAATCGCACCTCTATATCTGAAATAAGCTGTATTCTGACCTCTATTAATGGAACCCTCTGTAAATGCGACAGATATTTATTTATACCTGGATATCTAAGACACTGGGTAAGTGGAATACCTCTATAAGTGAAACCACATTGCAGGTCCCTTGATGTCTCACTTAACCACTTCACTGGGTAAGACAACAAAAGCTAACTCAACTCCTGTTGAGGAGAAGAGAACAATATCTAGAAGAAGAGTCAGGACTGCTTCTATCGTTTCCACTTGCACCAATATGCCTGCAGAAGTCTAAAAACATAAATTACCTATTAGATCCTGAGCCTCTTCATTTAACTCTTTCTTAACATCTTCTTGAAATTCTTCACATTGTCCTGTATCTTCTTCAGGTACTTCTACTTTCGTATATTTAATTTCCGGTTCTAAATCAATAATATGCCTGACATGACCATTAGATAAAGGCTTATATTGATGTAACACAATAGATTGTTCTTCAGTTTTATTGGTTATGTCCATTGCTATATTGGCTATGATCGGTTTGACATCTTCCATTGAAGCAACATTAGCTGTGCCCTGTTCTATATTTTCTTTGCCTTGTTCTGTATTGTCTATAGTATAGAAACCTGACGATCGAGAATTCCAATAACCAATTGCAGATCGTAAGTTAGTACGATGCCTATTTACTGTTGTAATGTCATAGTGTGTGAGCTGTAATCAATGAAACAAATGTATGAGACACACACTCTACAACCTGTGAATGTCCACTGCATGTTCATGGTAGCTTTCCATTAAGTGGGCCGTCTGCCTATTTGATGAACTCAAGCACTAAAAGAAAATCTTCCATAAAGAAGACCCTATCTCTTACCTGTTTTTTCTTTATCATAATCTCTTTCATGATGTAGGGTTCGGTTTGTATGTACACGAATAAAACACCAACTACATGGCTTATAACGCACTCATCCGCTCGGCGGTTGCACAGCGACTGCGCTGGAGTGAGTCGCTAGCGACTCCCTCCCCGCACTCCCCGCCACCAACCACCGCGTCAGTAAGCACGCTGCGTTTATTAAATATAATACTCTACATATCTACCTTTTACAAAATTTGAAAAATAGAAATTATTGTTGTAACATACTCATCAGTCACTAGAATCACAATGCTATGATACTTAACATTAACATAGTACTGAATCAGATAAATGTTGTTATTCTTTACAATTATCATCAGTTCACACGTTAAAACGTGTTACCAGGCCTGCGCCTGCCAGGACAACTCCTGATGAGTGTTCAGAGACCACGCCTTCCGGGAAAACGCCCAACCGGGACAACGCCCACCGCGCATACACATGCGACTTCCGGGACAACGCCCAACCGGGACAACGCCACCGCGTATACATAGTACACGACTTCTGGAATTAGGCGCGGGTCGCACCGGATCGCGCTGCACGCGAACCGCACCGGAACGCGCTGCACGCGGGCTGCACCGGGACGCGCTGTACGCGGGCCGCATCGGAACGCGCTGCATGTGGACTGCTCCAACTATCCGTTTTAACCACAAGACAATCACTTGTCTTGCACTCACAGGCACGCACGACATACGTGGAACATAAAAAAAAATCATTAAAAGGTTCGGTTAAAATTCACTTTCAAAAAATGCAGCACAACTCTCAAGACACCACTCGCCTTGATTTTGTGCGGGCTCGGCCTAACCTGACCATGACTAATAACACGACCGGGGTACTCTATTTCGGTAGTAAGAAAAAACATTTGCGTACGTTAACGGAGAACCCGGCTTCTGTCAATGTCCTCAGGACATCGACCGTTGAACATAGGATCAGTACATCATCAATCTATACTAGAACACTCCCTGTTCCTATAAATTTACACAAGGTATTGTTGATGATACGTTGGTACACAGTGGGGGGGGGGGGGGGGAATTGCATAACCCATACGGCATTTTAAACATTCATAATGAGCTTCCGTAGTTACAAAGCCTGTCTTATGGATCGAGTCCTCATCAATAGGGATTTGATGAAAACCCGACGCCATATATAAAGATATAAAGAATTTCGAGTCCCCAAGCCGGTCAATGTGATCATCAGTCAGGGGTAGGGGTTACCTATTCCTGACGGTAATGCAATTTAAAGCTCGAAAGTCTACACACATTCTGTCCGAACCATCTTTTTCCTTAACTAAAATGACCGTGCTTGCGTATTCGGGGTCTGACTCCCTAATATATATTTTTTTTTTTTTTTGTCTAACAGATCCTGACATATCTCACGCACCTTTAGCTATTCTTGGTACGACAAACGATACGGATGGTATGACACAGGGACGTCACTTGTCAAGTTGATGTGCATTTTACCAGTATTCACGTTAGTGGTGGCTGTACCGGATATCAAAAACGGAGAGAATTCATCTACCACTGCCATCAACTTTACAAGTTCCGCCCCTTCGAGAGGTGTATTTATTTTGTTGGGGTTGGTAACACCTACAGAGTTTATTTTTAATACGCTGTTTGGCGTAGTTAAGTACTGTCCGTGTTTCGTGCAAATGAACGTAACGCCATCGCGATTAAGTACATCAGTCCCTATGATAATGGGCGTATTCATGCACGAGGCGGGTACTATGACAAAATCTACTTCAAGCGCTATATTCCTAAATTCGACCGTTAAAGTGATATACTCGCGAGCAACAATCTCTTTATCGCTTATTCCTTTCAAAGAACATTTAATTTGTTTATGCGAACCGGAGAAGTAAGTTACTACTGCTTACAATATTAAGGATACATTGAGTGCTCCACTATCTATAAGAACGTCAACTGGTATACCCTGTATCACGGCTGTACTCATATCGTTTTTATCCTTCACGTTTGAAGGTTCGCTACACAAGTTAACTTTGCGTTGGTTGCTATTGTTACCTTGGGACCCAGATCGGGCCTTAGCAAAACAGTTACCCTCTTTATGCCTTATTTTCTTACAGAAAGAACAGATAGGTGGTTTAACACTATTATGCGCATCGCCCTTATCATTACGATTCTTGGGCACTGTGCTCTGCTATGCCCTGCTCGGCCACAACAGAAACATTTGATTTCGGACTTAGTAGGACCGTTAAAACTTCGCCTTTTAGCCATATTACCGGATGGCACAAATTTATCGAAGTTACGATTTTCAAACTTACGAGTAGGCTTTAGATAAGAAGCTAAAAGGAAAACTAGGTTTTCGGTTGTTAGATCGGAATTGGTAGCCGCTGCGCGCACCTGTACATCGTTGACGCCGTAAATTATTATTTGAACCATGAGGTCTTCGCTTAAACCTCTTATTACTTGTAATCTTGATAAAGAACGACGCGCGTATTCTGCGTATGATGGAAACTTCTCGAACGTGGTGTTTATGACCTCATGTAGAATTTGAGCGAAGTTAATCTTTTGCGGACACAAGGACTTAAATTCCTTTAGAAAATTAGACCACGAGCGATCATTTGTAGCCCATTCATTTAATCTTTATATATTTACTACCTGTAACAAAGGATTAGTATCCTTTTATAGGTACCGTTCTGATTTCCATCGAACTACCTCTAGATCTAAATTAAACGACATTTGTCGACATACACATGTTGGTTTACCAATGATAGATCTTTTAGGTGCCGCTTGGCTATCCAAACTACATCTTAGGTACCGTTTGGTAACCCAAACTAATCTAATGACCTCGTAGTATCCTTTTATAGGTACCGTTCTGATTTCCATTGAACTACCTCTAGATCTAAATTAATCGACATTTGTCGACATACACATGTTGGTTTACCAATGATAGATCTTTTAGGTACCGTTTGGTTATCCAAACTACCTCTTAGGTACCGTTTGGTTATCCAAACTACCTCTTAGGTACCGTTTGGTTATCCAAACTACCTCTTAGGTACCGTTTGGTTATCCAAACTACCTTTTAGGTACCGTTTAGTTATCCAAACTACCTCTTATTACCTCGTTATTGTTGACAGAACAGAAGTAAAATAACTATACATACAGCTACTAAGTCACAGTGAGTTGCTTAATAACGATGACTTATCAAGTCAATGTAATTTTATTTTCATGTTGCTAATGTAAAAGAACATAAAGAACAAAACACATCTAAATGTACACAGACAGGTAAGTAACCTGAGCTAATAATGTTCACTTAAAGTAAGAATATATTTATACGGGAATGGAAATATGTATGCAAAATGGGAAGTTTGTATGTTATTTATGTGATTAATTATTGTATGTTATTTATGTAATTAGTTAATTGCGTAAACATAGATAATATTCAGAACATTACAATAGACAAGTAGGTAAGATAAGTATTTAAAAATGCACTTATTTTTCATTATTTGTATAGTACAGTAATTTTCGTAACACTGATTTACAGAATACAGATACAGAATTTTGATACTCAATTTCTTTCTGTCAACAACTTAATTCGTGGTATTTTTGATGTACAGGTTTTGTCAACAACGGGTATTTAGGTACCAATCAAGTAACAAAATTGGGTTCATTTTGGAACACTCCTTTTATGACACGACGCGCGTAATCAGAATACCTACTGGCATAGCTGGGCATTAACTTGTTAATCCTTTAATCGTTAATTAACGAAGTTAACATTTCGAGTAACGGATTAACTTTTAAGTTAACTTAAAAATATGTTAACGGATTCGTTAACTTACGTTAAATATCCCAAAGTCCGTTAATCGTTATCCAGCAACAAATCTTTAAAGAGCAAAGCTCAAAGTCTCGTCAAAATGTGACTAGACATAAAGTCGAAAGACTCTAAATGATGCGGTATTCCTCGGGGAACACATATTCGCAAATCTGTATATTAAATGTAATACTGCTATACCCTCAAGCGCTGCAATTGAACATCTTTACTCCACGGGCCAGACTTAAACAGCTTATTATTTATTATACAACTTATGCACCTAATTAAGTATTGATATTGCTGGTATCATCATACAATAAAACAATTTATACATTAAAAAGACGAGACTCCGCGAAAAAGTAAAACCTTATATAAACAGTGTCTAGCATAGCGTATTTCGTCATCATATTAAATAAACTAGATGGCGCTGGTAGTATTCTACATCGCGGTCGTGACGCGAACGAAGACGCGGGCATTAGCTAGTAATAAAATAAATTCTAAATCTTAATCCAAATGAATGAAAAACATTGTTTGTCAACATGCCAATATTAAACACTTTAATAATTATACCCGTCTTCTTTTTTTTTTTTTTTATTAACTTCCAGAACTAACAGTTTTTATAAAAAGCATTTTTTTATCACGCGTTAACGGATTCACGATTAACGTTAGCTTGCGTTTAATTTTCCGAAATGTAACGCTTTAACTTTTAACGAAGTTAATTTTCAGTAACGGATTAGCGATTAACGAAGTTAACTATTTGATTAACGGTGCCCAGTTACCAGTAGGCAACTGGTTATAATAAAGTAAAATAAGTACCTAAGTTATTGATTTTGACTACTTTGGGGTTAGCAGAATTTTATTTACATTATTTCACATCCAATTTTATAATTATGTACGTAGCTTAATTAAACAGCAAGGAAGAAATTATATTCACACTATTTCAATAAGCAACAACTGATAAGTTACTGATTTACCTTTTAATTTATTGTACTATTGCCATATTGGTACATACCTTGCACTTTTGTGATCCTGGCAGGGTCGCTACTTGTAGGGTTCGGTTTGTATGTACACGAATAAAACACCAACTACATGGCTTATAACGCACTCATCCGCTCGGCGGTTGCACAGCGACTGCGCTGGAGTGAGTCGCTAGCGACTCCCTCCCCGCACTCCCCGCCACCAACCACCGCGTCAGTAAGCACGCTGCGTTTATTAAATATAATACTCTACATATCACATAGAAAGCTCTCCGCATTTTCCTTCGGAAGGACACAACCTTCTTAATTAAGGCCAAGCATTCTATGCAAACGAAGTTCGGGTAACCATCAGTGTCCTCTATCTGGAAAACATATCAGATTATTTTTTAAATGTGACTCAACATACACTGGTGGTATGTAGTAGATGGGTGAACGACCAGAATCAGAAAGCTGTTCTCCTGAGCAAAGAATGCATCTGAAGAGTTTCCGGACTCTGAAGCTCTAACCACAGAATTAGGCATACCAACTTTTTATTTTTTCATTCCATTTTTTGATTTGTTTTTTTTTTTAATATAAGATAAAGCAAAAAAATATATTATTGCGGCCTACAAAAATTACATTTCAAAATTCGTGAGAACAACATTTATTGCTCCACACTTTATGTCAGGGGCTATTCAAATGTTCTTAAAATATTAGATAGTACGTTCACTTTCTTCGCTCTCCGCCATTACACAAGTCAAAGCAACTGAAGCATTTCTATTTCAAAAATATCCTTATGTTATTCGCTAACTGTGGCAGTAACATAAATATATTCTACAACATCTTGAAGTCGGTTCAAAGTAAAACATAAAGATTACTATACTTTGCAATGTTGTTGTTTCTTTATGTTTGACTTGGCACAACTTCAAGATGTTGTAAAAATATTATATTTTTTGCTCTTTAATTACTTTCGAAATCAGTGTTGCTTTTTGTTATAAATAATTTTTTTGCTACTTTTTAGTTATGCAAATACATGAAACATCTTGTATGTGCTTCTAATAATCAAGGGTTACTCTGTTTTACCTGGTATCCACTCATCAGATTTTGACTTCGTGACAACGGGACAACATCAGGAGTATATATACTCTTTCAAATAAATAAAAATTGAACACGAGTCCACAATCGAGGGACAACAACGCTTAACAAACATACAAAAAGATGGTCGAATTAAGCACCTCCTCCTGTTCCTATCTTGCTTATGGTAAGTAAGGTTCTTGAATAACTAGTGGATTGGTATAATATGATTAAGTAAGCTTTTTTTACGTTATTATAAGTACTAGTGGTCGCCCAGTGGTCGAAATTCGACCATAATTAATCTAAATTATAAGTTTGAAAATTATTAAGGTTCTGTTGTCAGTCTATACTTCTATAATCACAGATTTCACCAAGACTAAACTGTTAATTTGACTTTAACAATAAATAAAAGAGTATATATGTGTGTGTGTATCAAATACATGGTAGTGTGTGTAATGTTTTTTTTATTGATTTAATGTATTTTTTATACATAATTTTTAAAAAATATTAGCATTCGTCGCTTCTTCTTTATATAAACTATAAGGGTGCAAAATTTCATACTTCTCCGCCCGCGCAATATTCGTAAAAATGGGTACAAAGTTTTTGCTTCACGTATTAATATTATGATGTGGTTAATGTATGCATCAGACCAGACGCGCGAGGCGCTCCCCTCTATCTCCCTGAGACGAAACCCTTGGGCCTTAACACCTACTTTTTGAAGTCCATTAGAAAGCATAAAAAACTCTTTGTTTTAAAACAAATGCTATTTTTTTTAAATCGGCAAACATATTTTATATCCCCAAGTTAAGCAAATTATGCTTGCGTTTTGGGTAATATACAATGGACTACTCTGTGGCCGATCCCAGACACCCAGACCATAGTAAACAGAGAAAATTTGTTTCCGAAATTTACTATACCAGGAATCGAAATCGAGTCTCCATTGCAGTGAGGTAAGCCACCAAAGGCTTAACCAGCTAAATCACAGAGGCTGTCAGAAATACTATGATTTATATAAAGTGAAATAACAATACCGCCAGTCCAGTAATACATGTGTAAATCTTTTTCATGTTCTCATTGTATTTATCAAGCTTGGATTTCACACTAAGGCACCCCCTACATGCTCTTAACTCCCACATCTTGGAGCTTGTTCAGTAATTGAGCTGAAATTTAAAAAAAAATCATGTCCACTGCTATGTTCATTCGCATCATGCAAGGATAAATTTATTCCTACTTAATAGCAAGGTTAAAATTGAGTAGTCCATGTACAAACAACACAAAGTACAAATTATGTTTTATGAATGTGTCAGCCATACCCTATTTGAAATAGACTAACAATCTTATTCATATTGAGTTAAGAGTGTCTTCATAGGGTTTTTAAGGTTCTTAAAGAAGCCTATACACTTACTCTAACTCAATTTGAACATATAACAAGAAGTCTTCATACTAAGAAAGTGTCCACTGCACCTGTAGAAGAAAATGTAATACCCACACATGTATACAAACTTTGTTCCAAAAATGTAGGTACATTGCATTCTTTAATAATTGTACGGTTTAGAATGCGGAATTTGGAAAACGCCAAATGCACAACCACTTACCTTGCTTGCTGTGCTGCGGGAACCCTTCGATCGTGGATTGTAAATCACATTCACTGGCACGATTTCTTGATTGGCTAGAGGATTAGCTAATTGTATATTTGAAAACACTTGAAAATGGACGAAAAAACAGGAAGGTCGATGCGGCGCGTGCGGTGTAGAAAGTTGCACTGAATATCCGCGTGAGGGCAGCATCGGCGTCGATAGCTCACACGGGGTGGCGATGCATTTGTTTTTAAATATACTAAAATTGGAAGTTATGAAATACGCGGAAAAATTGATGGTGCTAATATTACGGAACATACTGCCGGCGTTAAAACCATCCATGGTTTTAAAGGGAAAACAATAAAGTAAATAGATGAAAGTTAATGGATTAGATAGAAAAGAAAGGAAATCTGTTAGGAGGAAATTAAATTTTAAAGGAAATTTCATGGAAAGGAATGTTAAATAAAATGTTAATAAGTGTAAAAATAAAGCATTATTTACAAATAGGTATATGTATTATTAAATTAGATAAAAGTTTACTCGATTGGCAAAGGACATATTTTAATTACGGGTCTTGTAAAGAGAGTTCTACCTACACGCAAGGTAACGACGCGAGTAACATTGTCTGAACCCGGATGTAAATTATGAACGACTGCAAGCTGCCACTGCAAGGGGGGAAGGTTGTCGTTCTTTACAACTACAACAGAACCTTCTACAATTGGAGCATGATGGGGTAAATTTTCGTTCCGAAACCATTTTTGTCGACATTGCAAACTAGAAAGATATTCAACGCTCCACCGCTGCCAGAAATGTTGAATGGCTTGTTGTATAATTTGCCAACGTTTCAAACGATTTGGTTGTTCTTCCGACAAATTATATTCGGGAATAGAAGTAAGGGGAGAACCAACTAGAAAGTGAGCAGGTGTCAACGGGAGTGGATCACTTGGATCATTACTGAGCACACTCAGAGGACGAGAATTAAGAATAGATTCTATTTGACAAAGTATTGTATGAAACTCGTCATAGGTCAAGAAACGATTACCAATGACACGATGAAGGTGGGTCTTCATCGATTTAACGACAGTCTCCCAAAGGCCACCGAAATGACTCGCATATGGAGGATTGAAATGCCATTGAATACGATGAGATAAGAGAAAACTTTGTATAGGAAATTTAACTGACTCTAATTCTAAAAATGAATACAACTCCTTTAAATAACGATTGCAGCCAACAAAATTACGCCCACAATCTGAATATATGTCCGAGCACAAGCCACGACGAGAAACGAATCTGCGTAAGGAATTAAGAAAAGCCTCAGTGGACAGATCTTTTACTAATTCTAGATGTATAGCTTTAGTTGACATACATATGAATACACAAACGTAGGATTTGAACGTCGATGAATTTCTATAATTATCTCTCTTAGTATCAAATGGGCCGGCCATATCAATTCCTACGTGAAGAAAAGGACGAAGTTCACTAACTCTCGAAGCAGGCAGGGGAGCCATAGAGGGCTTTGGAGCAGAAGGATGTGCACGGAAACACTGCACACATCGATAGGTACGGGAACGTACAGCTTTGCGAGCTGATAAGATCCAATATGTTTGAGAAAGAATATACTGGAGTGTTTGAGGCCCAACATGTAAGTGGATCTTGTGATTATGATCAATAATTAGATCAGTTAAATGATGTTTAGTTGGCAACAAAATTTGATGTTTGGCATCGTAAGAAATATTGGCTCTTTGAATTCTCCCTCCGACACGGAGTAATCCAATGTTTACTAAGAACGGTTTAAGCCTTTGAATGGTTTTAGTACAGTTTTTGTGTGATTCCAGTTGAGAGAAAACATCCGAAAATTGAGTTCTTTGGACAATTAAAATTAAACGGTCATGGGAAAACTTTAATTCAGGTATTGTAATTAATTTAGAAGAATAAAAGTGAATCCTTTTACATCTATAGTAAAATCTAAATATATAAGAAATGATTCGAAGGACCTTTGTAAAAGACGAAAAACTTTCAATGAACGAAACTGATGACATGTCAGGTGCTTGTGTTAGAGTGACAATTTTACGCCGTTCTTCATCAGTTGTAAAATCAATTTTTGATACAGGCCACATAGATTCTGGGTTGCAAAGCCAACTGGGACCGTGAAACCATAAGTTTTGGTCCAGTTTCGATGGGAGAACGCCTCGAGATGCGCAATCAGCGGGATTTTGTTCCGAACAAATATGTCTCCAGTGAGATGCTGGGACAGAACTAGTAATTAGATTGACTCGATTCGAAACAAAAGTTTTCCATTCAAAAGACGGAGAACGAATCCATGCAAGCGTTATAGAAGAGTCACTCCATGCAAATATATTTTGAAGTGGAATGAATGTTTTATAAACATTATAAACTTTGGTCAGTAGTTTTGTAAGAAGAACGGCTGCCAAAAGCTCTAATCTTGGCAGGGAAAGCCTTTTAAGTGGTGCAACTTTAGTCTTCGCAAAAACCAAATTGACTGAGATTTTATTAGATTCATCTATAACACGAAGATAAACAGATGCCGCATATGCCTTTTCTGAAGCATCTGCAAATCCATGTAATTGGACGTCCGTCTTACCGAACAAAACATATCGAGGAAGCTTTAGATTTTTAAGTAATGGCAATTCTGTTACAAACTGTAACCATTGATCACAAATAGATTGAGGTGGACTTTCATCCCAATCAATTCCAGCAATCCAAAGTAGTTGGATTAGATATTTAGCGAAAATTGTGACAGGGCTAAGAAATCCCATTGGGTCAAACATTCTGGCGACCTCGGATAGAATACTCCTTTTAGAACAAATTGTGGAGGGAGATGCTACACTGTAGTGAAATGTATCATATTTAGGGTTCCATTGTAGCCCCAAGACCTTGATGGAGGTATCATCGTTAAGGGAGGAAAGTACCATAGTGTCGTCTTCTACTTGAGTAGTGTCACTAATGGCGTTAAGGAATTCGGCACTATTACTTGACCACTTACGCAACTGGAATGTGCCCGAAAGACATAGAGCTTGAAGCTCCTTCTGGAGGGAGATAGCCTTTTCAAGAGTATCGGCACCAGAAATAACGTCATCAACGAATACGTCATGTAACAAGATAGCGGAAGCTTGCGGATAGGTTGAAGCTTCATCTAAAGCAAGTTGATGCAACGTTCGAAGCGCAAGATATGGTGCAGAAGCTACGCCGAAAGTTACGGTGCACAGACGAAAATCTTGTACTGGATCATCAGTAGAAAATCGCCAAAGGATCCGTTGAAAATCACGATCTTCAGGGCGAACTTGAATAAAACGGTACATCATTTTGATGTCTGCTGTAAAAACTATTTTATGAAGTCGAAATTTTAAAAGTATGTCACAAATATCCTTGTGTAATTTTGGACCTGTTAATAAATTATCGTTCAACGATATACCATTTGATGATTTTGAAGATGCGTTGAAGACTACTCGGACTTTAGTGGTTAGACTAGATGACTTAATCACAGAATGATGTGGAATATAGTAAGAACGACAATCATTAATGTTTTCCTTAGGCACAGGTTCCATATGTCCATAATCTAAATATTCTTTTAAGCATTTGGAGTATTCTATACGTAAAGTCGGATTATTTTCTAGCCGCTTCTCTAACTGAAGTAAGCGTGTGAAGGCAGTACCTCGGGATTCTCCCAGAGGTGAAGCGTTTTCCTTAAAGGGAAGGGCTACAATATATTTTCCAGAAATATCACGAGTACATGATCGAGAAAAAATGGCCTCACAAAGTTCATCCTCCTTTGAAGGAGGTTTTTCATCAGAAATAGATTCAACTTCCCAAAACTTTTGAAGTTGAATATCTAAATTGTAAGTGCTAAGATTAACAGATACATTTTGTGAAAGTGAATGGGAGATTTTCCCATTTAATAAGTAGCCAAATATGCTGTTAATGGCAACAGGAGTGCCTTGTGGACCAATAATGTTGTCATGAAGTAGTATTTTGTCACTATAATCCGAACCCAACAGAAGTTCAATAGGACGTCTAGAGCGAAGATCTGGATCAGCAAGAGGAATGTTTTTTATGTGGGGAATATTTTCAAAAGAGTTAGGAATGGATGGTAAATAATTTGTAATGGTCGGAAGGATTAAAGCTTCAATATAAAGTTTAGGTTCAGATTTATTATAAGGAGTTATTTCACAGAACGCGACACCACGAGGGGTTTCTGTGGAGTTACCAATGCCCGAAACAGACATGGTAGGATTGATACGAAAACGTGGCAGTCTCAAACGTTGAACACATGATTCAGATATAATAGTAGTTTGACTACCCTGATCGATAAGAGCACGAGTAAGCTGGGGAATATAGGGTTCATCACAAGCACGTCGTAGATTTATTAATGCAGTGGTAAGTAAAACTGTACACATTTGTTTACTTGAAGAGTCATTTACATCACTTGGAAGTAGTGGTGGAAGAGAGGAAATAGAAACATTGTTACAACTGGAATTTTCTGGAAGAGTAGATTTTATATGTGGATCCGTATGAGATGTGGGATCAGAGGTAACTTTTATATCACTATGGTGAAATAGATCATTTGAATTAGATTCATGCAAAGTTGTATGGTGACGTTGTGAACAGCTTCGACAAGAAAATTTAGAGTTACAGTTTTTAACATCATGTCCAACTGATAGGCAATTAATGCATATTTTATTATTTGCAACGATTTTTTTACGATCTAATAAAGGTAATTGATTAAAATCCTCACATCTGTATAGTGGATGAAAAGTTGACTTGCAATAAAAACATTTATTTATTTTTTTTAAATGGGAAGAACTCGCAGAGGAAGGGTCATTGCTCTCAAAGTCAATAGCAGTCGCGGCGTGTACATTATATGACCGAGGAGTGGAGGAAGCGAAGCGCGGCGCAACTTCGGGGCGCGCGTCGGTGAGAGAACGCGAAAGAGGGATACGGCGCCGCTCGCGCACTTGCGGCTGAGGTATGGTCGCCGGTTTCACCTGGTGCGGCAGCGTCCTGCCGGCGCTGGACATTACTTCAAATGCCATTAATTCCTTTTCGAGAAAATCGAGTAATTCTCCAACGGAAGGTATCTCACTAGGTGAGGGAAGGGATGTTTCGAAACGACTTCTTACGGAGTCAGGTAATTTTCGTAATAATATGTTTAAAAGGACAAAATCCCAAGAATGAATAGGGAAACCCAGTGATTTAAGAGCTGTAATATTTTCAAAGTAAATATTAATCAAATTTCTTAAATCATTATGGATGTTTTTGTCATTAAGGTTTTCAAGGTCAATGATACGATCCAAATGTTTAGATGCGACAATACGTTTGTTTTCATATCGATTTATCAATATTTGGACGGCATTATTGTAATTTTCGTTTGTTACAGGCAAAGATTTGATAAGATTATAGGGTTCACCCTTTACGGAAAGCAACAAATATCTGAACTTTTCAACTTCACTTAAATGTTCATTATTAGTTATCAAAGATTTAAATAAATCATAAAAACTATTCCATTCAGTTGGTTGTCCATCGAAAGTAGGCAGCTGTAAGGGAGGTAGCGGCAAAACGCGAGATTGTGGAATCCGAGATAAAGGCGAGTGTACATTAGAAATACTGTGACGAGCTTGTGATTTCATTAAATCGGACGCGGCTTGAACCTCATAAAACATATCGTCAAATTTGCTTTTATATTAGTAAGTAGGTATATAAATACAGGATAGAAATGTGGAAAAGAAGTAGGAAAACTAGCACAATCAATTAATCGTTACCCGGTTCGAATGGACCAAAAAATGTACGGTTTAGAATGCGGAATTTGGAAAACGCCAAATGCACAACCACTTACCTTGCTTGCTGTGCTGCGGGAACCCTTCGATCGTGGATTGTAAATCACATTCACTGGCACGATTTCTTGATTGGCTAGAGGATTAGCTAATTGTATATTTGAAAACACTTGAAAATGGACGAAAAAACAGGAAGGTCGATGCGGCGCGTGCGGTGTAGAAAGTTGCACTGAATGTCCGCGTGAGGGCAGCATCGGCGTCGATAGCTCACACGGGGTGGCGATGCATTTGTTTTTATATATACTAAAATTGGAAGTTATGAAATACGCGGAAAAATTGATGGTGCTAATATTACGGAACAATAATTAATATTTACTTTCGGTTTCCCTGGAATCCACTCACTAGATACTGACTTAGTGACCATGGCACCACCTCCGGAGTATAGACAAGTAAAGAAAAATAATTGAAAATTGGTGTAGAATTGACGGAGATAATGTGTTATGAAGAAGTCTGTTTCTCCTTCCATAGCCTACTCTCTTTCATGGACTGTTCTTGCCAACTCTCATGGCAGTGACCATCTACCTATTTTATGTACCTTGCCTGACTCTTCCCCCCCTGCAACCACTCCATCCCCTCTTTTGAAATTCAGATTAGATCAAGCAGACTGGCATAAGTTCTCTGCAATAGTCCAAAATAAATTAAACTCTCTTCCTGATATTTCTACTCAAAATTTTCTTTTCTTGTATGACGAATTTATATCAACTTTGACATTTGCTGCAGAGGAATCAATCCCTATAAAAAATGCTGTAAAAAATAAAATTCCCTCCCCTGCCTGGTGGGACAATGAATGCTCGGTAATAGTAAAAAAACGCAAGGAAACAGAAAAAAAGTTCACTAGAAATCTCACAATGGAAAATTATTTAGAATTCCAGAAAGTGTCTGCCTCCTCCAAAAAACTTTTGCGGCTTAAAAAAAGAAAAGGATGGCAAGCTTTTTGTGAATCTCTTTCCCCCAGGACTCCGGCTTCTGTTGTTTGGAAGAAAATAAAATCATTTAGAAAATCCCAAATTGATAATATCATTAGTTCTAATAATACCACTTCCTGGCTTCCCAATTTCATGCAGAATCTTGCTCCCTCTTTTGTCCCCCTTGAACCTTTGCCTTCCATTAACTGTTCTCCCGCTGAGGAGCTGGATCCCATGAACTCGAAGTTTTCTTTTGCAGAACTCTGTGCTGCCCTGGATCACCTCCGTGACACATCCCCTGGAGTGGATGGTATTCCTTACTCGTTTATCATCCAATGTAGTGAGCCCTCTAAACATTTTCTTCTGAGTCTCTTGAACCACATATTTCTCTCTAGTTCTATCCCGGATGCTTGGAAGAAGCAGTTAATTATCCCTATATTGAAACCTGGCAAGGATGCTTCAAACTCTAATTCCTATAGGCCTATAGCCCTATCTTCAGTTCTTGCTAAAATCATGGAGCAATTAATTAAAAACCGGCTTGAGTGGATTGTGGAAAACAAAGGCATTCTACCCAATAGCCAATTCGGCTTTAGACGAGGTTTGGGCACAATGGACAGTCTTAGTCTTATAACTTCTGATATCCGATTAGCTTTCTCCCGAAATGAGCATGTCGTAGGAGTCTTTTTAGATATAACCTCTGTATACGACAATGTCAATCTCCAAATACTCAGGCAGAAAATGCTCAAGCTGAGTTTCCCTGCGAGGATTGTCAACATAGTCATCAAAATGTTCACAGAGAGATCAATCTCAATCCGTGTTTCGGGAAACGACACCTCTCCTCGTCTTGTATGGAAAGGTCTACCTCAAGGTTCGGTCCTTAGCCCTCTCCTCTATAATATTTATACTGCAGACCTTGAACTATCTGTTAACTGCTTTTGCAAAGTCCTTCAGTATGCCGATGATATTGCTCTGTATGCCTCCTCTAACTCTTTCATTGATGGTTGTAATCGCCTTAATTCTGCTCTGTATTACCTTAATACATGGCTTTTAGAGCATGGTCTGTCCCTGTCTACTTCAAAAAGTTCAGCTGTAGTTTTTTCTCGCAAAAAAAATCATCCCTGATCTAGATATTCACATCAGTAACCAACCTGTGCATATTTCAAATTCAGTCAAATTTCTAGGGGTTATCCTCGATTCTAAACTTTCCGGTCTCCCCCATCTTAACTATATTTGTGATAAAGCAGAAAAAAATCTTAATGTAATTAGAGCTCTATCAGGTGTTAGATGGGGATCTCATCCGTACTGCCAAAAGTTACTTTACAATGCTGTTATCCGTAGTCATTTCGATTATGCTTGTTTTATTTTGGAGCCCTGCAACAAAGCCGCTCTAGCAAAGTTGGATCGAATACAAGCCAAATGCCTCAAAATGATCACAGGCGCAATGAAATCCTCTCCAACGAATGCCCTTCAGGTTGAGAGTGTTGAACCTCCTGTCTCTCTTCGCAGGCAGTTTCTGTCGGATAGATTCTTTTGTAAAGTGATTGAGCTTTCAGATCATCCCCTTTTAGGCATCCTTGATCAACTCTTTCAAATCTCTTCTACTTCAAGTTATTGGACCCACAAATGTTTCCCTCTTCTTATAAATTCATATAAAAAGTTAGTGGATCTTCATCTCGGCCTCTTCCAAAATTATAAAAACCCCATTTTTGAAACTAGTTTCGAAGGCCTTACCTTCAAACCTAACGCTTATTTAAATCTAGACATTCATAAAAATACTCCAGGTGCTAACCAATTATTTAATCAAATTATGCAAGATCGTTGGCCAGATCACCTTCAATTTTTCACTGATGCAGCAAAAATAACGCAGAGTGGACCTGTTGGTGCAGCAGTATGGATCCCAAAATACAAAATTATTTTAAATTTCAAAATTCCGCCCCCCACCTCTGTTTTCACCGGCGAAACAATCGCGATTCTGGAAGCCATCCTTTATATTGAATCACATAGCATAAGTAAATCTGTCATTCTCACTGATTCCTTAGGCTCCATTCAGGACATTTTAAAATCACCCTTTCATTCCAAAGATAACTTTGTTGTTACCCTCAAGATAAAAGAAGCACTCTTCCGCTGTCACTCCTCTGGCCTAGAAATAGTCTTGGCCTGGATCCCAGGTCATAGCGGAATCAGTGGTAATGAGATTGCCGATTGCTGCGCCAAGGAAGCTATCTGCTCAGGTACTACTAAATACAATAAATGCTTCCCTCGTGACATACGCTCCCTTGCAAGGCCCCAGATGTTTAATACTTGGGACAGTATCTGGCAACAGTCTCGTCTGAATGTTGGCAGATACTACGGCAGTTTACAATCGACAATACCTCCCAAACCCTGGTTCTTTGCCCACAGAAAAATACCAAAAAAGGTCCTGTCATCTATTATTCGTCTGCGACTTGGCCACTGTTGCTGACCAGTATTTTTGGCAAAAATAAGAATACGCGATCATTCTGTCTGTGAGTGTGGCTTAGCTGAAGGTTCAGTTCACCATATTTTCTTTGATTGTCCCAAAATTGTTAGACCCCTTTACAGCATTTTACCTAATAACTTTCCTCGCCCTGTCAATGTGAACTTTCTTTTAACCCTAGATGATAAGAAACATGTAAATATTTTATCGAAGTTTTTAACGTCAAATAACATATATTTATAGTGTAGTTAGTTTAACATTCTATGTCTGTTTTGTCCACAGGATCATAGAATTTGAATTTACCGACCAAATTTTTCTCTTTCTTTTATCTCATATATATGCACCTGACATTTTATCAACTACTGTGACACTGGCGAAATCAATGCTAATTGCGTTGGAGCCATAATCCTCCAAAAAAGAAGAAGAAGAAGTCTGTTATTAATTTTAGTGAGTTTCTCTAATTTTTTTATTGCAGGAGTTCAGCAGATAGGCTGACGGCCCGGATGGACTTGATGGAAAACGGTTACCATCGCCTATGGACATTTGCAATACCAAAGGTGCTACAAATGCGCTGCTGCTCTCTTAAGGGAGATCGGAACTTTGTCACTAATGCCATAACACAACTCAAGATTATGGCGGCATACTCTAGACCAGGGGTGGTAGCCATCCAGTCGGGCAAATGCCCTACCATCTGGCTGTGGGTTGTTTTGTCGCCTCTTACGACAGGCTGCCCGGCCACAGCAAATTGTATTCTTACTCCGTTCCTGCACAGATAGATTCTCAGAAACCACCCATTAGACATTAGACCTGACATGGTGACAATGGGACCAAATCAGGATTATAACCTTTTGATTAAAAAAAAAAAAAATTGGTTCACAATTGACAGAGAAATCAAGTAACGAACATACAAAAAAAAACAACATACAGAAAAATTGAGAAGCTCCTCCTCGGGTGCGGTATACATATATGGCACATTTATTTATTATTCGAGATATAGAATTACCTTGGGGTGGTTATAAAATAATAACCACAAAGGCTAAGGCAGGTGCTCCGCTTCACTTGCACCCGCCTTAGCCTTTTAACCTATATTAAAAAAGTTTGGATCTGTTCATAATATATAAATGTGCCATATAACTATACCCCACCCCTAAACTTTTATGGACAGCTGAAGTGTCTGTAAAGGTGTGCTTGGCTGTTCATCAAAGGATATCGGTGGCAACACTAATGTACGGAACTGGAAATATAAAAGACTTATTATATACTTTTTATAAAACAAAAAATTGAGAAGAACTTATTTTGAGACCTTGTTATGCATGTAATCTTTCAAGATTCAGAACTGGATTTTTGGGCGTACTCTTCCTACCAGAACCTGCCTGGAGGCACCATGGCTAGGTATTAATTGGTTCCTCACATAACTAGCCGGTGTCCGTAATTCGAGGCCTTACTAACGAAGTCGCGTCCGATTATAAGCCTCGTCGAAAGGCTCTTGTGCGACGACCGCGTAACGTCCTGACGGACAGAGTCGACGTTATTACGAAACGGCTGGCCCGGATCAGTCCGCCCACGGTTAGAACAGTAGTAGGCTGGCAGGTACCGACAGACAGACACAGACGGCGGCGTCTCAGACGCCGCCAATCAAGATCTTTCCACGTCCCCGCGAGGGACGCTAGGAGACATAGCTCACCCCACAGGATAGACTAGGCGTGTTGCTGGGAAGTTTCTTTCGCCGTTTCTTCTCTCCCAGCCATAACACTTTGCGAAACGGCAGTAAGATAGCGTAGGCCACCGCAAACCACCGATCCCGGCCCGCCGTGATCCTTCCCTTCGGGCTTTATATTACCCGTCGCCCGTTCTCAATTAGTATTTTGTGTCGCCCTATGGTGGGCATCATTAAATTCATTCCCCATTCATGGCAACAGTCCAGCCGAGGTAAAACTCCTTAGGGAGCTCCCTCGAGCAAGTTGCCCCCCCGGGCTCGAGCGCCTTCGCTTCGCGAAGGCACTCGCCCCAAAGACCCCGGTAAAGTTGTAAGGTCTTCGGACCAACAACATAAAGTCAAGTCCAATAAAAAAAAAAAAACTAACGAAGTAGGCAAATCTCCTGCAATTTGTTTGTTATGTCATGGACATGAGGACTATCGCTGATGCAGGAATTCCTCAATTCAACTATAATTATTATAAACCACTGAAGTAGGAAACCTATGGAAATGAAACGTCAATAAAAAATGCGTGCCACTGTGACGTCATCTGGCCACTAAACATGGCGGTTTTAGTGCTGCCCAGAAGATTTTAATGTTATTAGGTTTTATCGATAAACGTCCTTGGCTCATTTATTTTAAATATTATTGAGTATTAATTATTTGTAGAATTTATACTTTAATAGGAAGTAAGTATATTGTTATGTGCAAAGATACTTTGATTTAGATGTGTGAAATCTAAGACAAGTTCGTGTTTCAACTTTATCAAGTAAACGATATGACGATTTTTAAAAGTTGCTACACTGATTTGATAAAGTTATCGTTTGACAACTCAGTGACCACAAAACATAAACATATGGCGTAGTACAGTGCCTTCTGCCCATTTCTAGTAGCTAAATTTTATCGTCGTTTCGTATGTTGCCGTCTCGCTCGCACTTGCGTATATGCCGGAAAGGGATGGAAGCTTTATGTCGGCGATAAAACGTTAGCATGCTAGCTAGCTATGCTGTTTTGGATATCAAATTTTGCGAGCTTATTTTGATATCCAAAACAGATTAATTAGATTGTAATAGAGAGGTAAGTAGTCTAAACTACTTACCTCTCTATTACAATCTATTTTAATTGTGTTGCTGACTCTAAAGTCCGTAACACATTACCGCAACGCACCTCAAGATAGGTGCGCTGCACCATAAGTGAGAGTGATTCAAATTTTAAACTTATCAAGGGACCGCGTGATAAAAAAAAACAAAACACCTTCAGAACATTTATTTAATTACAAACGCCATTCCTTATGACTTCCGCTCTAAAATCACTTAATTATTAAAAATTTAACGAATTTACAATAGTTTTTATTAAAGTAAAACTAATAAAGGCATAAGTTTATAATATGAGTTATATTTGTACCTTAGATGTTTTACATGGAATACAAAATTCAAAGAAGTGACACCATCAGTTTTGGGTTATTCCTCTAAAGATGTCAAAGCATATTACTTTTATCTAAGTAGGTTCAATAGCTTCAAGAGTCTGTATATACAAAATCTAACATCTTCTCTTGAAGCTAAGGAACAGCAGAGTCTTTAAATGTGCAGCATTTACCAAGGCAGAGGTGTCAGGACCGGCCAAAACAGGAATTGTTTCTAACTGGTTTTCTTTTAATATGCCAGTTTTATGTTGGCTGGCATGTCGCTGCAAAATATTGAAATATTAGTTTAGAATAATTGTGTCCACAGTATTTTTTTCATAAAATTTGCTTAAATTATGACATTATCATTCAAATTGGTCAAACACATTTCTTGGATGGAATCACAGCCACAAAACCCATAAGTTTTTCTAAAATAGTTATATAGAATGAGAATGGCATAGACCACAACTAGTCGTAACTAGCATATCAGTAATAGTGTAGCAGCAACAAGTATATCAAAGGCTAAAAGTAAAAAGTACAAATTTCAATTATACGAGCAGTCTCCATGAGGGTGAGAGGCACGAGAAGACATAATATTAAGGCCTTCGACTGCGAAGACGGAGCAGGAATTATATAATAAGCCGACAGTCCAACGACTATCCTGCTGATCATCGTCCCACCATACAAAACTTGTATATTAATTTTGATCCTTTTATAGCACGTTTTGTTGTAAAATAATATGTATGTATTAAAATATGTATATAATAAAAAAAAGTATATCAATACTAACTATAAAAGTATATACAGTATTAACTTACTCTTACAAATTTGAAGGGCACGGCATCATCACGTAGTCGAGTCACATCCAGAGTTTTGTTGAAACATTTATCATCAAAATGTAGCGAGCAAATATAAATATGTTTTGCATTTGGCTTTATATTTTCCATTCCAATCCAGCCACTTTTTCTATATACGCTCATTTCTTGGGATCCTATAAAATATGTTTTAATTATTATTTTTGTATGTTTTAAGCGGGATAGCATGATAAAATAAGAAATTTTATATAAGCAATCATATTATATCGATAACAAAGTCGATAAATAATGTACAACCCCAGCTAATAATTTAACATTATTTAAGCGTAAAAATATAGTTAAATAAGTTAAATCCATTCATGACCTATAACTGCACATAAGAACCTTGCTAATTATAATGAAAATCTTCCTTTATTTTCCCGGCAACATTAACAATAAGCAATATTTTTAATGTTATTTACAGCGTACCTGTGTATGGTTAAAGATCACTGATTTGGTGTTTTTCTTATGCCGCACCCTATTACACTATACACGGACATATCTGCGACGTAATTATTTATATTTGGCTTCAATTATTTTAAATCACAAGCAAAATATTGAAAGATAATTAGTTATTTTTATTTATACCACGACTTTTTGACAAGACAAGTACCGGGTGCACTGACTGATAATGACATTTGGTGCACTAAACATGGCGGATTTTCGGCCTCATTAGGTATTTACGTATATTCATGTTCCACTTTATGTACGCACTGAAATACTGTTATATTGTTTTCCTGCGAGTTACAGTGCTGAGTAAGAACGAGATAGATATATGTTTATGTGTGTGCCTTCAAAATGGATGCTATTTGTATAAGCAATTGTACGTATAGAACAATATGTCGCGTCCCTATTATACTGGTCGCAGCTTATGCTCCCGTAAGCTCAGCGGATCCCCAAGAACTCGAGAAGTTTTGGGAGTCTGTGAGAGAAATTCTGGATCTGGCTGAAGGGAACGAAAGACTAATTATGTGTGGTGATCTTAATGGCTGGGTGGGGACCAAACGAGACGGCCTTGAGGCTGTCCTTGGACCCTATGGTGACAAGAGAGTGAACGATGCTGGTAGGCCAATCGTATGCATGGAAAGAAACTTGCTTGTGTCGAACACCTTATTCCATCATAAGGATATTCACACGTATACATGGGGAATGAATGATCAGAAAAGTATGATTGATCTGATTTTAATAGATAGTCGCCTCCGAAACACAATAATGGATACAAGAGCCTACAGAGGCCCCACTCTTGAAATGGACCACTACCTGCTGATAAGCCGGTTTGTGGGCCTTTTCAAGAAGTGGAGACACTGGCGAGTGCGTACCAATTTCGGGGAGCTTGAAAGAATAAAGTGTGAAAAATTGGAAGATGTTAGTGTAAGGAGTATGTATGCGCGCCTAGTCGAAGAAAGGCTTGCAAAAGCGGACTTCTCCGACTTAGATGTGGATAATGACTGGGATAGTATGAAAGAAAGTATAATGGAAAGCGCAAAAGAAGCATGTGGATGCGCGAAGAGGCACATAACAACGAAAGGTGATGAACGGTGGGACGCGGATGTTAAATCCAGCGTAGAGAGAAAGAGAAAAGCCTGGCTGGATTATGTTGCTTCCTTGCAACAGAATGACAGTATGAAAGAGATGAAGAAAGAAATTTATCGCCTCTGCAAGAATGAAACCAAAGCTTTAGTGAAAGAAAGCGTGAAAGAATAAAATTGAAAGAAGAAGAGAAGCTGACGGAGAACTTCGAGGCGAATACCAAACTGTTTTGGAGAGAGGTTAAGAAGTCTCGGGGTTGTTCGTCAGCTTCCAGAATGGAAAGAATAAAATCTAAAGCAGGGGACGTTCTTGCTAACCCACAAGAGGTATTAGCGCGATGGAGTGAATATTTTAGAGAAATGTATGAAAATATCCCGGATGCTGGCACTACGACTGAGTCTGTGACCGACTCCGAGGAGTCAGCATCCGAGATCACTTTGGAAGAGATCGAATGGTCGATAAGAAGTCTGAAAAAGGGAAAGGCAGTAGGAATCGATAGTGTGTCTGCTGAGATGATCAAATCTGGTGGAACCTGCGTCCGGGACGCTTTCCTGTCCTTATGCAACTTGTGCTGGAGGACGGGAAAGGTTCCCAAGGACTGGAGGCGCGCTGTCATCGTGCCCTTGTATAAAGGCAAGGGGTCACGTATGGAGTGCGCCAGCTACAGGGCCATCAGTTTGATCAGCACAGCATCTAAAGTGTATGCGAAGATTATTGAAAAGAGAATGAGAGTTGTATCCGATGGATTACTGTGGGATGCACAAGGTGGTTTCCGAAATGGAAGGGGATGTATGGATCAAGTTTTCTCTCTCCGCAATATCGTAGAGAAGCAGCTGGCTATGGGCCGGAAGGTTTTCTGCGGTTTTGTGTATCTAGAGAAAGCATTTGACAGGGTTGTGCGGAAGGACCTCTGGGACATATTGCCCGGATATGGGATTAATGGCCAATTGATGCGTGCTGTGCAGTCCACTTACGAGGGCTGTATGGCATGCGTGCGGGTGGAAGGCAGCCTGTCGCCCTGGTTTGACGTCAATATTGGCGTCCGCCAGGGCTGCGTGCTGTCGGCTTTGCTGTTCATCCTATATCTGGACGATTGTCTCCAGAGAATAAGATTGATGGATGTTGGGGTGCGGATGAGTGATCTAGTTGTAAGCACCTTGCTTTATGCGGATGATGCCGTGCTTTTAGCCGAATCGCCATCAGAACTGCAAACACTAGTCACAATGATGAAAGATGACTGTCAGGCGAGAGGCTTACATTTGAATGCGAAGAAAACAAAGGTTATGGTGTTTGAAAGAGAAGAAACCAGAACGAATGCAAGGATAATGGTCGATGATGTTATGCTAGAGCAAGTGAATGAGTTTGTATATCTTGGATGTGCTTTTAGCAGGGATGGAAGGTACACCGCTGATATAGAAAGAAGAGTGAATTTGGGGAATAGTGTGAATGGAGCGTTAGGTAAACTTCTAGGCGCTAAGAAACTCAGCCAGAAGGCCCAGCTCGCCGTACACAACGCGGTGCTGGTACCTACGCTCACGTATGGAAGCGAGAGTTGGGTATGGAAGAAAGAGCATGAAAGTAGAGTAAACGCGGTCGAGATGCGAGCACTGCGCAAAATCTGCGGAGTGACGCTCGCGGACCGCGTTCGTAATACCGAAGTAAGAAAGAGAGTTGGTCTGAAAGAGAGTGTCGGGGTGAAGGTAAGGAAAGGAATGCTCCGGTGGTTCGGGCATATGGAAAGAATGCATGATGAAAGAATGACTAAACAGATATACAATGCAAAAGTGGATGGATGCAGGAGTCGTGGAAGGCCACGACACACCTTCCATGATCAAATTGATCGTGTACTAGCAGAAGGTGATGTCAGGAGCCTTAAGAACAGACGAGCTTGCATGACAAGAGTTATGAATGTCAAAGAGGCAAGTGAGGTGTATAAGAATAAGCCTAAATGGCACCCTGTTGTACGTGCCTACCCCGCAAGGGAACTGGCGTGAAGTTATGTATGTGTAATTTTTTTCCGGTGCAGAATTAATTCCGTAGTGTATGCGCTTCTCGTAGTTAATCTTTGACGAAAGCCGTAATGTCGGCGGCTCGCGCAGGCCAATCAGCGACTTTCTGCGGCGTCGTCGTAGACAAAAATTGTCTTACCGGGGCAGGATCTGGCAAATTCAATCTGGAAAATTTCATACGTAGTATCCATAGTAGTTTGTGAAAATTTCCTATATCCGAAAAAATTTGCAACGTGACATTTTTTTAAATTGTTATAAATATTTTATATTAGAGATCTGAACAGACGTCGTCCTGCCCTGAAAAAATAAAAATCTAGGGTGCGATCTCAGCAACATCTACTAGTTCCAATTGTGAAACAAATCTAAACCATCCGGGGACTCACTCAAACACACAAAAAAACATCATCAAAATAGGCCAGGAGATTAGGAGGATCCTAGAACCGGATCCCAACGCCACCTACCATTTCCAATTGTGAATCTAAATAATCCGGGATCCACTCAAATACTCATAAAATATTTCATCAAAATTGGTAAAGTTGTTCTCAAGTTATACGCGTACATATATTTCCACGATTTGCTTTTATTTATATAGATTACATAGTACAGTTAATAAATTGTGTGACAATATATGATACAAACATTATGTGACTAACGCTAATCCTGGTTATTATAATATACTAGCATTTGCCCGTAATTTTATCCACGTTGAACAGGTAAAAAAGATTACATTCATTTTGCTAAATATAAAACCAAAGGTTATTTTCAAAGTTATCAGGTGATGGATTTTTCACTATAAAAACACATGAATACCAGAAATTTCTGTAAAAACTCGGGATAGGTAAACCTTACTAAAGGCATTCACAAGTACAACTGTTTTACTAAAGATTTAATCGATCAGTGAATATTTCGCATGAGAAATTTTACTTCGACCTAGCCACTTTAAACTTCTCCCAGGATAATTCACGTAGATTTCTCTGGATATAAAGTACTGTAGATTTCAAGTCTAAGAATTTACTATCGACCAGTGAAAACTGCATCAAAATCGGCCAATAGTTTTTACGTGAATTCCGAACCGACAGACAAACACAAAAAATTACACATTTATAATTTTGATAAATCCATTATGACTGTATTACACTGTATTGTTTTATGCTTCGTCGAATATTTTATGACATTTTTCGTACGTGGGATGAAATAGTCCCAAATTCCCCAGCGCTGACAACTTTTTACCAAGGAATTCTTGGCCACAAAAATACCCCAACTGCTAAATTTTCCCCAAAATAAGGACAAAAATCCCTATTGTTATTATATTGAAGTAAAAATAGTATGTACCTATATAAGTTTCAAAAAATTGTACGCCGAACCTGCAAAAAACATGTGATCATAATTAAAATCACAACGTCTATTTGTATAGCTACCATGTTTTTATAAAATAAATAATTTTATTTTATTAATGTGTTCTTTTCTTGCAATTTTTACAAGTTACAAAACCTGTATAATAGATGGGGCAAGTAGAAAGGTATTTAAGCAGCGCAGAGGAATACTATTTCGACCTCAGGGGTATCCTCTAGGTTTCTCTGTCTACGGAATCCTCTGAGATATTCACAGAGTACAATCGAAACTCAGATTAATTATTCTTGTCACAAGAACTTCATGTTTTAGCGCCAGTCAAGGAACTACAATTAGGTTACCGAAGGAGCAGAGATTCTATAGTTTCCAGAAATAGAAATAAAGTGCTATAAATATTGCTCAAAAATTGATATTTTATATTTATAAAAATCTATAAAAAGTACACAAATCTGTATAGACTCAGTTCTTTTGCCTGTATTTGTGGCAATAAACCTACTACTTTAAGTACTTTATGGAAATCTAACAAATATTTTGCAATTTGTTTTGTTATTTTACAAACTGAATTTTTAAACGATATAATAAAAAAATCAGTAACTTAGTTATTTAAGCCATGTAGTGGTCATCAATACAATTTTGTTAATTATCCACATTTGGCTTTCTTTTATGACAATGCCTATCAAAATAATGGTATAAAAGTGGTATTTAAAATAGATAATCTAGTGTGTAACCTTAGATCATATAAACGTCTATAACTCAATGTGTGTAACGTTCGTTAATATTTTTTTTACTGATATTTAATAGTTTTGAATTTGAGTCTAATTGTGTAATTATATAATATAGTGTTTATTCGATCAAAACAAAGCGTTTTGTTAATTAATGTTTGAAGAATAAAGACAATAGCATAACCTCGGTATGAGTTCGATACAAGAACGTCTTCAACTCAAGAGAGTGCCTATGGATACATGGAATACACGGGAACAGCTCTGTTTAGCATCAGCTGTCGTTAGGAGCGGTGACCAGAACTGGATGTCAGTTTCCCGTGCACTGAAAACTGTTACAGACCCTAATAGGCCAGCCGATTGGTACTCCCAGAAAAGGTAATCAAACTTCAAAGTAGTTTCACTGAGGAACATATTTTGAACTTGTACATATAAGTTAAAAATCTGTATCTGTTATCTGTACTTCCTACTTTATGTACACTGCCTCGCTGTACGTTATTGGTGTTTTAGGGAAAAGTAGTGGTTTGAAATTCATCAACACATTGAGCTAAGATTCTTTCATGGTACAATCTCTATATAATATGTAACTATGGATGTTTATCACCTCTATGGCCATTTTTTCAAGTGGGGTATAGTTTAGGGCTCATTTATTTATTATTATGAGATCCGATCTTTTTTAACTTGTCAACCTAGGAATTCCCTATTTAATTACGCAGCATATAATGGGCGCGAACTCTTTCACAAGGATGTTTCAGTACATCACATCTGCAGAACATAATTTCATATTTCTTTTGTTTATTTATGATTAACATACATACATACATAACTTCACGCCAGTTCCCTTGCGGGGTAGGCACGAACAACAGAGTGCCATTTAGGCTTATTCTTACACACCTCACTTGCCTCTTTGACATTCATAACTCTTGTCATGCACACTCGTCTGTTCTTAAGGCTCCTGACATCACCTTCTGCTAGTACACGATCAATTTGATCATGGAAGGTGTGTCGTGGCCTTCCACGACTTCTGCATCCATCCACTTTTGCATTGTATATCTGTTTAGTTATTCTTTCATCATGCATTCTTTCCACATGCCCGAACCACCGGAGCATTCCTTTCCTTACCTTCACCCCGACACTCTCTTTCAGACCAACTCTCTTTCTTACTTCGGTATTACGAACGCGGTCCGCGAGCATCACTCCGCAGATTTTGCGCAGTGCTCGCATCTCGACCACGTTTACTCTACTTTCATGCTCTCTCTTCCATACCCAACTCTCGCATCCATACGTGAGCGTAGGTACCAGCACCGCGTTGTGTATGGCGAGCTGGGCCTTCTGGCTGAGTTTCTTAGCGCCTAGAAGTTTACCTAACGCTCCATTCACACTATTCCCCAAATTCACTCTTCTTTCTATATCAGCGGTGTACCTTCCATCCCTGCTAAAAGCACATCCAAGATATACAAACTCATTCACTTGCTCTAGCATAACATCATCGACCATTATCCTTGCATTCGTTCTGGTTTCTTCTCTTTCAAACACCATAACCTTTGTTTTCTTCGCATTCAAATGTAAGCCTCTCGCCTGACAGTCATCTTTCATCATTGTGACTAGTGTTTGCAGTTCTGATGGCGATTCGGCTAAAAGCACGGCATCATCCGCATAAAGCAAGGTGCTTACAACTAGATCACTCATCTGCACCCCAACATCCATCAATCTTATTCTCTGGAGACAATCGTCCAGATATAGGATGAACAGCAAAGGCGACAGCACGCAGCCCTGGCGGACGCCAATATTGACGTCAAACCAGGGCGACAGGCTGCCTTCCACCCGCACGCATGCCATACAGCCCTCGTAAGTGGACTGCACAGCACACATCAATTGGCCATTAATCCCATATCCGGGCAATATGTCCCAGATGTCCTTCCGCACAACCCTGTCAAATGCTTTCTCTAGATCCACAAAACCGCAGAAAACCTTCCGGCCCATAGCCAGCTGCTTCTCTACGATATTGCGGAGAGAGAAAACTTGATCCATACATCCCCTTCCATTTCTGAAACCACCTTGTGCATCCCACAGTAATCCATCGGATACAACTCTCATTCTCTTTTCAATAATCTTCGCATACACTTTAGATGCTGTGCTGATCAAACTGATGGCCCTGTAGCTGGCGCACTTCATACGTGACCCCTTGCCTTTATACAAGGGCACGATGACAGCGCGCCTCCAGTCCTTGGGAACCTTTCCCGTCCTCCAGCACAAGTTGCATAAGGACAGGAAAGCGGATTCCACCAGATTTGATCATCTCAGCAGACACACTATCGATTCCTACTGCCTTTCCATTTTTCAGACTTCTTATCGACCATTCGATCTCTTCCAAAGTGATCTCGGATGCTGACTCCTCGGAGTCGGTCACAGACTCAGTCGTGGTGCCAGCATCCGGGATATTATCATACATTTCTCTAAAATATTCACTCCATCGCGCTAATACCTCTTGTGGGTTAGCAAGAACGTCCCCTGCTTTAGATTTTATTCTTTCCATTCTGGAAGCTGACGAACAACCCCGAGACTTCTTAACCTCTCTCCAAAAGAGTTTGGTATTCGCCTCGAAGTTCTCCGTCAGCTTCTCTTCTTCTTTCAATTTTATTCTTTCACGCTTCTCTTTCACTAAAGCTTTGGTTTCATTCTTGCAGAGGCGATAAATTTCTTTCTTCATCTCTTTCATACTGTCATTCTGTTGCAAGGAAGCAACATAATCCAGCCAGGCTTTTCTCTTTCTCTCTACGCTGGATTTAACATCCGCGTCCCACCATTCATCACCTTTCGTTGTTATGTGCCTCTTCGCGCATCCACATGCTTCTTTTGCGCTTTCCACTATACTTTCTTTCATACTATCCCAGTCATTATCCACATCTAAGTCGGAGAAGTCCGCTTTTGCAAGCCTTTCTTCGACTAGGCGCGCATACATACTCCTTACACTAACATCTTCCAATTTTTCACACTTTATTCTTTCAAGCTCCCCGAAATTGGTACGCACTCGCCAGTGTCTCCACTTCTTGAAAAGGCCCACAAACCGGCTTATCACCAGGTAGTGGTCCGTTTCAAGAGTGGGGCCTCTGTAGGCTCTTGTATCCATTATTCTGTTTCGGAGGCGACTATCAATTAAAATCAGATCAATCATACTTTTCTGATCATTCATTCTCCATGTATACGTGTGAATATCCTTATGATGGAATAGGGTGTTCGACACAAGCAAGTTTCTTTCCATGCATACGTCTATGATTGGCCTACCAGCATCGTTCACTCTCTTGTCACCATAGGGTCCAAGGACAGCCTCAAGGCCGTCTCGTTTGGTCCCCACCCAGCCATTAAGATCACCACACATAATTAGTCTTTCGTTCCCTTCAGCCAGATCCAGAATTTCTCTCACAGACTCCCAAAACTTCTCGAGTTCTTGGGGATCCGCTGAGCTGACGGGAGCATAAGCTGCGACCAGAAAAACTCGCGTGATCCCCAGTTTTAGGCGGACCCAGAGAAGTCTCGGGTTCACCAGACAATAAGCTTTTACTCCAGACACAAAGCGGGATGAGAGTAAGACGCCTACCCCCCCACTCGCACGCTCGTCCAGGTCCACGCCGGACCACAGAGCAAGCATGCCACCGGGGAGGTCATCGACGTCGCACCCCTTCCGCTTTGTCTCTGTCAGACATAAGGCATCCAGGCTTCTCTCATTCATTATATCAATCATTTCGTCCATCTTATCTTTCATCCCACCTCTCACATTCCACGTGCCTATACGGCACTCTGCTCCTCTCGACCCGCCAGGTTTGGCGCTGCGTGAAGGGTGGCGGCCCCCTTCGCCGCATGCGCGAGAATTCACACCGACGGGGGCGCATCGGTGAGCGTCGCCTGCGGGGGACGCCCTATCGTGCACTGCACGCCGGTGAATTCTGGTCAGAATTGTGGCCCCTTTATACCTCAAATAATAAATAAATATATAACTATACAGCACACCATTTTTTTGTCTATTCCACAGAAAGGACATCATTTATCAGGATACAAAGAATCCAAGTAATTACTTAGGATATAAGGTAGCTCTGTATCGAGTTTCATAGTTTTCACATGATGCTCTGATAGATGGACGAAAATTTTAAAAATTTTCAGAAATATCACAGCATGTCTATTTTCTTATTTTAATAGTACAATGACTTTGTTAAGTAATACAATAAAAGAAAACTTAACTTAATTATATCGTATTCTACCCATAGTCCCCAAAAGATTATAAGTAGAATACTGAGTCTAGATCACATCTTCTATGGGTAAGGTGCCCAGAAGGCTGGCTATGTTTCATTCATGCTGAATCACCATACTGATCTGTAGCCCGAGGTAGGCACCAGCCCTTTTGGTCACATACGGCGGCTTTCAATATGCAATGTCAATCTTTAATCTCTAATCCAAAATCAATATTTTCAATCCATTTCCTACTACATCTTAAAACCCGAAAGGGTTTGACGAAGTGACAGCTGCATAAAGTCTGCGCTTTATGTACAAATTAACAAATATGCGAGGTAGTTTGAAATTTTTACATCTACCCTTTTTCCATTTCTAGTACCAAAATGGTGAGCAAACATTAACACGAGGTGACCTTGTACTTTATTTTTTGTTATGTGTATACAGGGTGAGTATGTAGTGTACTTTATTTTTGTTATGTGTATACAGGGTGAGTATGTGTTATATATTTTGTTTTTGTGAGTAAATTAATTTAGGTAAGTAATACAGATATACGCACATCTACTTATATATACTTAGATGTGTGTTATAATTTTATATGTATACTGGAATTAATATTGGTAAAAAATAAATATTTGTCTATGTTTATTTTAAATAATAGTTTCTCCTATGGATTTAATTATGGTTTTCATGTTATTGAAATTTATTTTATTTCTTGTTTCAACCGGTATCTGATTTTTTAGTCTTGGCACTAAATAATCTCTTGTTCTTGTTCCATAAATATTTTTGGCGGTATTAGTTATTAATTTTTTATGTTTGATGTGTCGCGTAAATTTACCGTGAGCTATTTCGTTTTCGTAGGAAAAATAGTTTTCAATTAGAAGCTGTATATTAACTTTATTATGGATAGGGGTCACATTACAGAATTTAAATAGGCCATCTAGGTCTGTTTTGTATTTCGCTCGTATATTTTTTGGTACTATAGTTTTTAGTATTCTTATTTGTAGGTTCAATATTCGATCTAGATAAGTATTGAAGGTTCGACCGTAGCTGCTAAATCCGTATAATATAATGCTTTCTGCTAGAGATTTATAGATATTTATCATTATAGTATAAGGAATTTTAAATTTAATTATATATAATTTTGCTAGGATGGCTCTTAGTTTATAACAGACACTATCAATATGTTTCTCCCAATTAAAGCGATGATCTATTATTAGTCCGAGATATGTCACGTGGTTAACCTGCTCAATAGATTTACAAAAACACTGAACCGGTTTCTGATGCAGGCATTTGTGACCATGAGCTATTAATTTTATGTCAGTGTTATATTTTAGTTTTGTTTGAGAAGAACACACATGTAGTAACTTCGTCTTTTGTTGATTTAGAACTAGACCGTTATCGTGCGACCATTCAGTAACACGTGTGAAATCTTCTTGAAGTTTGCTCTGGTCAGTTAAAATGTCTCGATCTGACACTACTAGACATGTGTCATCTGCGTATTGATATACCTTACAGTGTTGTATTATATTTACCACATCGTTAACATAAGCTAAATAATGTAGAGGACCAATTACTGATCCTTGGGTCGTTCCTTCAGTAACAGTCACACTGTCACTAAGTTCTGAGTCGACTTTTACATGGAACGATCGATTTTTTAAGTAGTCGGTGCACCACTTAAGTAAAGGTCCTCTAATACCATTTTGTTCAAGCTTATTCAAAAGTATATCATGTTTTAATATATCAAACGCTTTACTGTAGTCTATAAATACCATTAATACATGTTTCCGCTCATTTAAGCATTCATTTACATAATTTGTAAAATGAGAAAGGAGTTGGGTTGTACTTTTTTTTGGCTGAAAACCATATTGTTTATCAGATATTATGTTGTTTTTTGTAAAAAAATCATGAAGTTGGTTGCATATATGCTTTTCAAAAATTTTGTTTATAATTGGTAATATTGTAATAGGGCGATAATTACTACAAATATCTTTAGGTCCTTTTTTATATATGGGTCTCACGACTCCTGTCTTCAATTCGTTTGGATAGATACCTTTTTTAAGACTAACATCAATTAGTTTCGTTATTGCAAGAGTTATGTTTGCTGCGAGTAGTTTTATGTCGATGGGTCGCAGTTTATCGATTCCTGGAGATTTATTTTCTTTGATGTGACGTATAATATTGTAGACATTTTTTGGGTCGGTTTTTTGTATATAAATTGAAACATTAGCTTTATTTCTATAGGTACTTTCATCTAAAAGCATTGTGTTGCAATTTGGGATTATATCTTTTGCGGTTTGTTGGAATTCACGTGCAAATTTATTCGCAATTTCTTTAGCGTTGTATTTTTTAAATGACTTTTTAAGAACGTCATCAATGGATTGTTTAATTCGCCCACTTAGCCTGTTCAAAATTTCCCATAATTTTCTCACGTCCCCTTTGTTTTTCCATATATCTGTTTTAATATGATTATTTTTAGCCCTTTCTATCAGTTTGTTAGATTTATTTCTTGGTTTTATATATTCTAATTTTAATATTTTATTAGTACAGTCTTTTTTTAATTCTATAAATTTTTTGTCTCTTTCTATACATATTTTTTTAATTTCGTCTGTTATCCAGATTTTGTTATTTCTTTGAGTTGGATTTATTTTAATTTCGACTTTTGTTTTTTCATAACAACTGTCAAATGTATATTTGATAAATTTATATATTTTGTTTGGACATTCGTAGTCATTTATTTTCGACCAATCGGTTTTATTGATTTCTTTGATAAAATTTGAGCTATTGATCCTTGTTTTAAAAATTGGATCAGCCTGTATATTTGTATTATCGTAACAGGTTATCGCAGTCAGTCGATGGTCCGCTAGAACAGTACCGATCGCCGCACAGTATACATTACATTTACACCGCACGAAAATATGATCAATGCAACTTTTGGATGTTACTTCTTTCCTTTGATCGATTCTAGTGTAATCTGTAATGCCACATTCAAACCCGTATTCATATAATGAATTTAAATACTGTGTTAGCATATTATTTTTCGTTTTTAAGTCTATATTTATGTCCCCTATGAAAACAACATCCTGATGTGATAATGTTTGTAAGAGTGATTGCAATTCTTTTATGAATAGGATTTTGTTGCTATTTGGTGGTCTGTATATTGTACATAAGTTATAATAGGTGTTTTGTTTCGTTTGTAATGTGCCCACTATGCACTCAAATTGCATAGTAGAAGTGTTTATAATGCTAAATTGATGACTATTATGTGTGTATACTATTATACCTCCTCCCTTTCGATGTGGTCGTAGTTTTGTGTGCATATTGTATTGCGGCAAGTTAAATAGGGCGCTTACATTATCAGAGATACCTACCTCACTAAGTACAATGACATCAATTTTCAATGTAGATGTATGTAAAATAACTTCTAGTTTTGAAAAGTTTTTAATAATAGAACGAATATTGATGTGAATGCAGGTCAGCATGGTACTTCGATGACATTTGGGTATAAGTTGAAAATATGAGTTTAAATCTATGCAATCATGAAGTTCCTTAATATTATCTAAGTTAAAATCCATTATAGTCTAAAGTGATATTATAAGCAGATAAAATATTAAAGTTTAATTAATTTTTCGCCTGTAGTTGTAGATTGGCAATATCGTTTTCACTACGAAGGGTTAAGATTTTACTGTCTTCACTTTTTCGAACAAGTACCTTTCCATTCTTACACCATATATACTTGTATGAGTCCTTTAATGCTTGTTTGGACTTCCAAAGTAGATTCTTCGAGTGTTGCGTGAGGGCTGGTCGCACAAACAGCTTATTGCTAGATTTTGAAGCTTCTATAGCGGGGGCTACATCAGAGGCTGTAGGAGCTGTAAGGCACGGTGTAGTACCTAACTATGAAGTACACACTGGCTCGGCAATGCCCACGTATCTCACGTACGCCCGTCCACTCCCGCCCGAGGCTCTCGTGACAGTGACGTTTTGCTTACCAACACATGGACACACGAGACAGCGTATGTATGCTATACCGCATACACTACATCCCTCCCTTGAGGATAAATTGGAAAATGACAACAAAGAATCTTGAAATTGAATAATTATTTATTACTATAAAGATGGGTATCCAACCCTTGCAAGTTTTATGTACGAACAATTAAGGTATAGGAGACTTCGTAACTCAATTGTAACATATTATTATTATTAGAATCAAGTAATCATCGAATCTCAGTTTTCATTTATTCAATTCCAATATCCCTGACTTCCTCTTCTGCTGCGCCTTCTTGATCCTTGTCCTGAATTGCTTTCCACTGCCCTTCAACTCTTTTTAGATGGACGATGTTTCTTCTCAGCACTTTCCCTGTTTGGTCATTCTTCACTGTGATCTCTCCTCCGTTTGTATCTTGTACCGTATGGGGAGTCGGGTTGTAATTAGACGTGAGTTTATTAGCTTTTTCCATATTTCTGATATATACTTTATCTCCTTCACTTAAACCTGATTTGACCGCGCCTCTCCTTTTATCTGCATACTCTTTACCCTTTTCCTTTTGTGTTTTGTCCCGATCCCGTACTTCTTCATCAACTTCTTTATTTTCTAATATATCAATTGATGGAATCTTATCTCTATTTTGCCGTCTAAAAAACAATTCTGATGGCGACTTGCCTGTAACAGAATGAGGTGTGCTATTATACATTAATAGATATTCCATCAGGCTTTCCTTCATGTCCTTTTTTTCTAAATGACTGATCTTAAGGCGCTTTATGATGTCACGGTTTTGTCTTTCGACTTCGCCATTCTGTTGAGGTCAATACGGCACTGTATTGTAAAGGATAATATTACATTCCTTACAAAATGCGCGAAATTCGTCGCTGACAAATTGTCTCCCATTATCGGCGGTAATTGAGACCGGGTAACCTAGTCTGCTGAAAATTTCCTTAAGCAATTTTATAATCTGGGTGCTGGTCACTGATTTTGTGATCTTGACTTCTTTGTAACGACTATAATAATCAATAATTACAAGGATGTAGTCGTTGCTAGGTAGAGGGCCAAGCAGGTCCATCACGACATCAATCCAAGGAGCTACAGGGAGTTCACGTCTTTTCATAGGCGTCGGTGGAAGTGGCAATCCTACAAGAGTGCAGTTCTTGCAGGATTTTACAAGATTTTCTGCATCTTTGTCAATTCTTGGCCACCACACTTTTGACCTTAACCTTCCTTTCATCGCAACGATTCCGGGGTGGCCTTCATGTGCAGCATCTAATACATTTTTCCGTAATATCTGTGGTATCACAATTCGGTTTCCACGCAGTAATATATTTTCATAGAAACATAACTCATTTTCAAATATCTTATAACCCTTGATAGATTCGTGCCACTCTTTTTCATATACTCCTTTCTTAACAGCGTTTATTTCCTTATCACTTCCTGAAGCTTCCATGATAGCACTCATTGATATTGCACATGGTCTTGCTTGCTCCACAATTTGATGTACGTGTTCGTCCTCTCTCCGAGATGGTAATTGCAAATCTTCACATAGACGAGACAACGGATCAGCGATGTTTACTTTTCCCGGCTTGTAAGTTACATTGAATTTATAAGATTGTAACCTGAGTACCCATCGCTCTATGCGCGCACAAGGCCTAGATTTTTGTCCGAACAATATTTCTAGAGGTTTGTGATCGGTAATGAGATCAAACTCCTTTCCAAAGAGGAAAATATTGAAATGTTCTACGGACCATACTAGCGCTAAGGCTTCTTTTTCCGTTTGACTGTATTTCCTTTCACAATCTGTTAGTGTCCTGTTTCCATATGCGATTACTCGTGGTCCTTTTGTGTCAGTTTGTATCAATATAGCGCCGAGGCCTACAGGACTGGCATCTGCGATAACTTGTGTTTTGTCTTTAATGTCGTAGTATCCTAGAGATTGTATTTGAGTTAACGCTTTTTTCAGTTCTTTGAACGCCTTGTCTTGCTTGCTTGACCAAAACGGTTTAATAAAAGTTTTCTTCCCCAATTTATTCCTTAACAGTTCTTTCAAAGGTTCGGTTTTTGTAGCCAAATTTGGTAACCATTTATTTACATAGTTCACCAGCCCTAGAAAACTTTGAAGTTCTTCGATGGTTGCAGGGACTCTGAAATTGGCGATGCTCTCTATGTACTTTGGCAACGGTTTTATTCCGTCTGATGACAGTTCGTGTCCTAAAAAGTTCACCTTCTTTACTTTAAATATGCACTTCTGTTTATTGAGTTGCACATTATTTTCTTTAAGTACTTTTAACACCTTTTCTAGTCTTATGTCATGTTGTTCTTCGCTATTTCCGAATATTAAAATATCATCGATGAAGTTAATGACTCCGTCGCATTTTATCAACAATCTTTCTAGTAGCTTTTGAAAAATCTCTGGTGCGCAACTTATACCAAACATAAGTCTTTTGTATCGGTATAGCCCTTTAGATGTTATAAAGGTCGTTATGTGTCTGCAATCCGGGTGCAATTCGAGATGATGAAAAGCATCTTTAATGTCCAATTTGCTAAAATATTTAGCTTTACCAATTTCCGGCAAGAGTTTATCCATGCACGGCAAAGGATGATTTTCCCGCAGAATAGCTGCGTTAGCGCGGCGCATATCCACGCACAATCGCAGGTCGCCATTTTCTTTCATGATTGGTACCATTGGAGAAACCCATCTTGAAGGTCCATGTACTTCTTCAATTATATCTCGGCTTAGTAGGTCTTGGATCTTATTTTCAACTTCTCTTTCAATAGGTAACGATATTCTCCGGTAAGGTTGCGCTACTGGTTGCACGTTGTCATCAATAGAAATTTCGACTAGCACATTTTTGAGTTTAGGGAATGGTTGTAATATTAGCTCGTCGATTTTATTAACATCTATGCCTATTTTCAAAACACCAAGAAGCGTGGCAGTTTCTTTTCCTAACAGATCTCTTGTGCCGCCCGCAATAACGTAAACAGTTGTTTGTTCTGCTCTATCATTTATTTTGATTTCTGTTTCAAACGATCCTTTTATGTTGAGTGGAGTGAGACTGCCGTAAGCTAAGAGCGTTTTGTTTGGCTTGGTTTCCTGATTGTGTATGACGGCTCTCTTCTCTTTCAAAACCTCCCATGTTTCTTGAGTTATTAAGTTGACTTTACAGCCTGAATCTACGAGCATTTTAGTTTGAATTCCACCTAGGGTGCACTCAACTGTTGCGTCATTATCAATATTGAAAACATAATCCACTTCAACTCTTGCTTTCTTGTTTCCTTTTGAGTTTTGCTGGTTTTCAGATTTTTCTTGTTCATTGGCTTTCCTTTTTGTACCTGCAGTTCTGCAGAATTGTCGGAAATGGCCTGGCTTACTACAATTAAAACAAGTTCTTCCTAAAGCGGGGCATTCTTTGTAATCTGATAGATGACTTTTACTTCCACACCGTCCACATGGCCTGATGTTTTTGTGATTTACTTGTCTCGTTTTGTACTTTCCTTCTTTTTTATTTCTGTTGTATATAGCGTTAATTTCTATATTTTCTTGTTTTTTGTCTTGATTTACTTGTTTTTTATCTTCGTATATTTGTAATTGATCGTTAACCACTTCCAAAGTATTGGCTTCCGTCACGATTTTTTCTAGGGTTATACTGTCACCTACTGTTAGAATTTTTTTACGTAATTCAGGTGAAGTACATTTCTCGGTTATTTGGTCGATTAAATGGTCTTCTTTTTTGTCAAAATTGCATTTTTCGGCTTGCTTACGTAAACGTACCAAAAAACTTTCAAACTTTTCGTTATCTTCCTGTTTGATTAGCCTAAACATGTGACGTTCAAAAACGCGATTTTGTTTTGGAAGAAAATATTCATCGAGTTTTTTAATGGATACGTCAAAAACGTTAACACCTTCCGCAGCGTCAACGTTTGCGCCGGGTAAGTTATAAAATATATCTTGCAGGCTAGTTCCTCCAAAGTGCAACAACGTCGCTCGTTTTTTCTGTGGAGACTCGATTGTGGCTGCGTCAAGATATATAAGTAGTGATCTTTTCCATTTCTCCCATTTGCTACCGATAGAAGTCCTATCACCGTCTAAATCTACCTTTTCCAAAGCAAACATGGGTTGCTGAGCCATGTTTCTTGACCTTTTGGGCGACCTGGAATATCCAGTTTATGGGTTGTCAATACAATTAATGTCAAGACAATTTAACTGAGGTTTCGTCAACAAGTTTTAATTTAATGGAGGCATTTATTTGAACAACCTACTGTTTTCAATTTAATAAAGGTTTTTGTCAACCATGTCCAATTTAATGGAGGCGTTCATTTGAACCACCAGACAGTTTCCAATTTAATGGAGGTTTGTCAACCAAATCCAATTTAATGGAGGCGTTCATTTGAACCACCAGACAATTCCCAATTTAATGGAGATTTTGTCAACCACAACCAATTTAAAGGAGGCGTTCATTTGAACCACCAGACATTTTCCAATTTAATGGAGGTTTGTCAACCAGATCCAATTTAATGGAGGCGTTCATTTGAACTACCAGACAGTTTCCAATTTAATGGAGGTTTGTCAACCAGATCCAATTTAATGGAGGCGTTCATTTGAACCACCAGACAATTCCCATTTCAATGGAGGTTTTGTCAACCACAACCAATTTAAGGGATGCGTTCATTTGAACTACTTTTTTTTTCGTTCCTTGTTTAATTAATATAATCAACCCTATTTTATACGCGCTTTAGAGCCTTTTAGCTATACTAAAGAAATATTTGTCTTATTTGTTTCACTAGTCATGTTAATCTATTGTAAATATATATATATGATCATAACATTATTTTATAATATTTGATGATGATAATGTATGTGAACGTTTGTTCCCTTACTACTCTAAACAAACTAACTCAAAAAGGTTGAACATGATCTTGTTGTATTCAACATTTTTAAACAAACACTGGCTATGCTAGTTACATAAACATCCATTGAGATAGGTAGTAATAAATACACGTAAATGACTTAGGTCGAGCCCAGTAGGTAATTAGTTTTTTGAGATTTATACTGTACAAAGAAGGTACGTGTAAATTGTTATCGCCATACAGCGAGATGACTCAAATTTTTCACTTTGTTTACATTTACGTTAGACAAGGTCTTATTGTATCGAGAACCATGATTGTTTTAAACTATTATAAGTTATCAAAGTCATAGTTACGACTCAATATTAGTTCAACTATTAATAATGATACTTTGTAAATGATTACCTATGTAGTAATTTACTATCTTCGGCAAATTTTACGAAAAATGTAATATGCCAACGTAATATTATAAATAATGCCAAGTTTGTCTTGTCAAATATATTTATGTTAGTCGTTTCCCTTCCTTAAGATTTTTTATAAAAAAAAAAGATTACCTTTTGCTCGTCGCCAATTGTAGGAGCTGTAAGGCACGGTGTAATACCTAACTATGAAGTACACACTGGCTCGGCAATGCCCACGTATCTCACGTACGCCCGTCCACTCCCGCCCGAGGCTCTCGTGACAGTGACGTTTTGCTTACCAACACATGGACACACGAGACAGCGTATGTATGCTATACCGCATACACTACCTTTTCAATGATTTTTCTATTTCCGCTGATATATGCGATAAGAGTTTAGATGTATTTATTGCCAAGTTGTCTTCCTTATTAGAGCCTGTATCATCATCGTCCTCTGTCTCATCTTCAGGAGCTGTGAATGAACTTTTTCTAAAAGGTGATTTTTGTTTGCAGTCATTGCAGGTCCATTCAAGGTTATCTGCTGATTTTAACAGGTTAATTTGTTTATTGGAGAGCTCAGTGCAGACAGTATTAGCGTGCACTATTCCACCACATCGTTTGCATTCCAATTCAGGAGTTTTTTTTGTCACAACTTTATTACAACTTTTACACTTTCCCATATTAGTAGGTAGTTCGAACTTTATTTAAAGTTTATTGTGTACGTCCTCACGATTCTATGGTTGGGCGAGACTTGTATGGTTGGGCGAGACTGATGTTGTGTATTTACATTGCTTTATAAATTAGATGACCTAAAATAATATTCAATTCTATCTTTAGAAACAACAGCTGTCCACCATTGCATCAACTTTTACTTAACTCTACGATTTTATGCATTGGGGACAATGCTAAATTCGGTGGCTGATTTTGTTGGTGTATCCCTATCAACGGCATGTAGGATAGTGGCAGATATATTTGCTGCTATTGCTAGATTGTATGGCAAATATACTGTTCTGGACTACAGACAAATTTTATAATATCACTCAGTTTTCTAGAATATATGGTGCCATTCATTGAAACTGAACTCAATATGAAGAGGTTGGCAATATTATATTGTCACTTCTATTACAAATATATAACACAATTTTTACTGACTTGCTTGCACCTTTGTTAAACCCATCAACTACACAAGAAATCAGATACAATGAGGCCCACATAAAAACTAGAAATACAATTGAAAGGTAAAACTAACACTTAAGATTATTAGGTACTCATATTGCTTATCACAGGTGGGTACTTCCTTTACTGTTACCATTTGACCTATGCTTTATGTACATGTAAGAATTTTTACAACTATACATATAATAAAACTGTAGAGGTCTTTTCAAATTTTCTGTTTCTGTTTGTCTGTCTGTTTGTACCAGTTAATCTACGAACTGACTGGATTGATTTAAATGAAATATTGTATGGTGGTAGCTTATATCCCTGGTCAAAATATGGGATAGTTTTTATCTCGAAAAATTAAAGAGTTCCCGTGGGATAGTTAAAAAACCGCACCATACAGACGAAGTTGCAGGCATTAGCTGGTTTAAAATATATTTCTATTTAAAATGTAAACATTCTTACATGTACAGAAAACATAGGTCAAATGGTAGCAGTAAAGAAAGTACCCACTTGTTTACTAGTAGGAAATAGCATTTCTTTTTTAATTTGAAAAATATATTTCTTTGTACAGGATGTTTGGAAACATTGCTTCCCAGTAATATCACTGACAATGCGATTGTCCTGAGAAAATATAACAAAGGTTATAATAGCTACAGCAGTTCTTCGCATCATTTGTAGGACCTAGTATTGAGGAAGTGGTCCCTGAAGTAGAGTTGTCGTGAGAAAGTAAAGTTACTGTGACATCAGAAAATTTGGAAAATAATGTTACTCATAGAATAGATACAATTTCAAATTATTTTTAATAATACACATATATATTATACCTGCCTCTAAATATATATTATGTGTGTCTAATATATTGAAATAAAAAGTTGCCTGTGTTAATTTAGATTGTAAGCTATGTTTGTACTACTGCTACACTTTACTGAAAATTCTTTCACCCATTTTGTGTTATTGACAAATAAACACTCACACAAACAAACTTTCACATTTATTTATATTTATAGGATTTGTAAATTGTTTAAAGTTCATGTAAATGTGTGTTGTGATGATGGCTATTACTTAAATTATGCTAGATTTAAATGGAATAATGTCCAGGAAACAAAATATACAGATCATACTATAACCTTGTTTAATTTCAACATAAAAGGTACATCATTACATATTATTAAAAAGTTTTTTAATGTAGGTAATTCTAATAGCTACATTTAGGTTATTTACTATTAATATTTACATTCACATTATACACACAAACTTAAAATTAAAATATACAAATGTAAAACATCCTAGAACTTTTTTTTTTTTATTAAAAACTAAATGAATTAATATGACTAAAACAAACAATTTTATACATTTTCTCCCTTCAAATTCCTTATCTCTAATTTTACTTGTCATTCTCTAATTTAATATTTTCAACCATACTCTAATAATTTTTTCTTGACTATATAATATTCTATAGCTTTATTTCTGGCTTCACAGCCATCATCACTTTTTATCATCCTGCGTTTGGCACCTGTGAAAACAAAATGTGATATAATAATCTGTATTAATTAAATAAATATTATAATTAAATTCCTTCTAGAATTATATTTTATATGTAGTTTACAGAATCTTAATTGACATCTGCAATAGTTGTAAAATTGAGTCATTGAGGCTACTATATGTATGTACTCAGTGTGCAAGTTTCAATACACAGGGGGGAATCAGACATAGGATATCTAAGTTGTGACTCAAATGTAATAACACTTGTCCACAATATACTTATATTCTTACTAAACAGGGTAAGAACTTTAACAACCGCCCAACCAGGACAAACTTACTTGCACCATACTTAACAATATCTTATCTATAATTATTAACGGTAAATTTGCATAAACGCGGAACCTGAAAATTATGCGTTTTTTGTATTTAAAGACTATAAATATGGTTTGCTATGGTGTAATAAAGACACTAAAATTATCGGAAACCCGTCATTTAGGTAAAAAATTAAAAAAGAATACAATTAATTACGTTAAAAACCTGCATCATATAAATAAAAATAATGTTCAATTTTAGCGTCACGACTCACCTAGTTGTGATAAAAACACAATCACTTATTTAATTTCGGAATTAATCTGCAAATGTAACATATATGACATGACCAAAATAATTAATCATTATAAAATCAACTATTACGGCATTGCTAAAAAACCACCATATTTTGTAATTGGTAGGTGAAACCTCAGATTAATAATATTAAGAGACAAAGTTTTTACTTCGCTTTGCTACTTGTTAGGCAAAGACACTAAATCCATACAGCATGAATATCAATATTATTCAATCAATCTGAAGATCATTGAATGACATGAAAGTATGGAATTTTAGATTTTTCACATTATTGTAACTAAGATAATTAATATATTTTTCTAGTTTGTATATATAAATACCGACTACATGCAATACCAATGTAAGCAGAACAAAGTATAGGTGTAAGGGGTGGTCGAAGGTGTAACCAGTGACAAGGACAGTGGGTTAGGTTAGGTTATCTTTAGACCAAAGCCCACGAGCCGAGCGAGCGAAGCGGGCGTGCCACGGTAGCGGCCGGCGAGTGGCAGAACCAACTGGTTTCCATTTATTCGTTGATAATTTTGATAAAAGTTAAAGTCGGTTCTGCCACTCGCCGGCCGCTGCTGCGGCACGCTCGCTTTGTATTGTTACTGTAGTAACTTGCCACATAATATAGTAAACAGAATATCAAGACCTATTAAAGCAAATTTAAAAATATATTACCACTTGCTCTTATATATTTTTGATGTTTGGGTATTATAGGAGTTGTGTTAAGGTCATCTCCAACACTAATGGCTGACACTCCTTTGTCACCAAGAGTGTCATTGTCCTGAGGAACAGACACTGAATAATCAATTGAGACTACTTGATTAGTTGGCATGGACAATGGACTGCCAACCAATATGCTCTCACCACCACCACCACTACCACCACCACCATCTACTACAACACCACTACCACCAGCCACTGGAAACTCAGCATCACCACCAAATTGATCTACCAAACCCTCCACTGTACTACCCAGCAACAAAGCCACCCGATCAAGGATTTCATCAGGAGGGAAATATCCCGGTGGCCCACCTCCAGTCTGAAATATAGACAGCATCATGTTTTATCTAGACTACATCTATTAATAATTTGACCAGTACTATATTACGAGAATAGTCAACCATAATTCGGTCCATTCTTATTGAAGTACTGCGCTTACGGGAGTTCTTTTTCAAATTCTCCCATTTAAGACGCAGTTGTTGAGGTGTACGGCGACAGATACCCATTGGCATTGAAGGCGTCACAGATGTTGTTCCACTCTGCAACTTTTAGTTTGTTGCTTGTGGCGTTGGTGGTTTTATTGTTTATTATCTTGCTCCCCTCAATTAAGGAGACCAAGCAGCACGTCTCTTCCTTTGTTAAAGGTTTTTGTTTATTCTACAAACAATTAAAACATATTTTAGCAAAAAATGTCGCGTAATAGCGCGGCAACGCGTCTTCACATGATTCAATTTTTATAACAGAAAATTGTTATTTATTCGTACATATTATGGGTAATTCAATATATATTTAGTTACATAATATTTACTTACCATTAAATTCTCCATTTTCTAGTTTTTTTTGGCTACAAAACAAACGGCGGCTTTCAATATTCGATCTCAATCCTAAAATGGTTATCTATCCAGATTTTAACCAATCCATCGATCGATCCAAAATCCTCGTTTCAATATAACATCTGGTTATAAAATCTCACAAAAAAAAAGGGATTGGTCATAAATTTGTGTCCTCCCGAACGTTTCGTTTCACGCAGTTTTAGTTAAGAGTTCTTTAGATTTTGATGATAATTTTTACATTCAAAGTAGTATATTTCACGAATAAACATAATATTTTTTATATTTATTAATATATATTTTATAAATAACCTTAGGGGATTTATTAAACATTTTAGCACACGTTCTGTTCTTCTGTAACTCAAACCTTTGAATAGGAACGGAACAGCATCTTAAGAAAAATAAACTTCACGCCAGTCAATTTGATATTATTAAAATGTTGTTGTTTTTGTAAGCAAGTATTAGATATTTAGGTAGTTTAAAGTTTGTTTTGTAGCAAGAAAAACTAGAAAATGGAGAATTTAATGGTAAGTAAACATTATGTAACTAAATATCTATTGAATTACCCATCATATTTATGAATAAATAACAATTTTCTGTGATAAAATTAATTAAATACACAACCACAAGGACAAGTGTGTTTTATTACTTTTTTAAAACAACATATTTGTTAATAATTATAGATAAGATATTGTTAAGTATGGTGCAAGTAAGTTTGTCCTGGTTGGGCGGTTGTTAAAGTTCTACTAAATAACCCTGTTTAGTAAGAATATAAGTTATTGTGGACAAGTGTTATTACATTTGAGTCACAACTTAGATATCCTAGGTCTGATTCCCCCCCTGTGTATTGAAACTCGCACACTGAGTACATACATATAGTAGCCTCAATGACTCAATTTTACAACTATTGCAGATGTCAATGACATTAAGATTCTGTAAACTACATATAAAATATAATTCTAGAAGGAATTTAATTATAATATTTAAATGCAGATTATTATATCACATTTTGTTTTCACAGGTGCCAAACGCAGGATGATAAAAAGTGATGATGGTTGTGAAGCCAGAAATAAAGCTATAGAATATTATATAGTCAAGAAAAAATTATTAGAGTATGGTTGAAAATATTAAATTAGAGAATGACAAGTAAAATTAGAGATAAGGAATTTGAAGGCAGAAAATGTATAAAATTGTTTGTTTTAGTCATATTAATTCATTTAGTTTTTAATTTAAAAAAAAAATAAGTTCTAGGATGTTTTACATTTGTATATTTTAATTTTAAGTTTGTGTGTATAATGTGAATGTAAATATTAATAGTAAGTAACCTAAATGTAGCTATTAGAATTACCTACATTAAAAAAGTTTTTAATAATATGTAATGATGTACCTTTTATGTTGAAATTAAACAATGTTATAGTATGATCTGTATATTTTATTTCCTGGACATTATTCCATATAAATCTAGCATAATTTAAGTAATAGCCATCATCACAACACATATTTACATGAACTTTAAACAATTTACAAATCCTATAAATATAAATAAATGTGAAAGTTTGTTTGTGTGAGTGTTTATTTGTCAATAACACAAAACGGGTGAAAGAATTTTCAGTAAAGTGTAGCAGTAGTACAAACATAGCTTACAATCTCCATTAACACAGGCAACTTTTTATTTCAATATATTATACACACATAATATATATTTAGAGGCAGGTATAATATATATGTGTATAATTAAAAATAATTTGAAATTGTATCTATTCTATGAGTAACATTATTTTCCAAATTTTCTGATGTCACAGTAACTTTCTCACGACAACTCTACTTCAGGGACCACTTCCTCAATACTAGGTCCTACAAATGATGCGAAGAACTGCTGTAGCTATTATAACCTTTGTTATATTTTCTCAGGACAATCGCATTGTCAGTGATATTACTGGGAAGCAATGTTTCCAAACACCTGTACAAAGAAATATATTTTTCAAATTAAAAAAGAAATGCTATTTCCTACTAGTAAACAAGTGGGTACTTTCTTTACTGCTTCCATTTGACCTATGTTTCCTGTACATGTAAGAATGTTTACATTTTAAATAGAAATATATTTTAAACTAGCTGATGCCTGCGACTTCGTCTGTGTGGTGCGGTTTTTTAACTATCCCACGGGAACTTTTTAATTTTTCGAGATAAAAACTATCCTATATGTTGACCAGGGATATAAGCTACCACCATACAAAATTTCATTTAAATCAATCCAGTCAGTTCGGAGATTAACTGGTACAAACAGACAGACAAACAGAAACAGAAAATTTGAAAAAAATCTAAATTAGTTCTATTTCACTTCTTACATCCCCTGACTCGGTATATAGCATTTTTTCTCATTGTACAGAAATTCGACCTCTACAGTTTTATTATATGTATAGTTGTAAAAATTCTTACATGTACATAAAGCATAGGTCAAATGGTAACAGTAAAGGAAGTACCCACCTGTGGTAAGCAATATGAGTACCTAATAATCTTAAGTGTTAGTTTTACCTTTCAATTGTATTTCTAGTTTTTATGTGGGCCTCATTGTATCTGATTTCTTGTGTAGTTGATGGGTTTAACAAAGGTGCAAGCAAGTCAGTAAAAATTGTGTTATATATTTGAAATAGAAGTGACAATATAATATTGCCAACCTCTTAATATTGAGTTCAGTTTCAATGAATGGCACCATATACTCTAGAAAACCGAGTGATATTATAAAATTTGTCTGTAGTCCAGAACAGTATATTTGCCATACAATCTAGCAATAGCAGCAAATATATCTGCCACTATCCTACATACCGCTGATAGGGATACACCAACAAAATCAGCCACCGAATTTAGCATTGTCCCCAATGCATAAAATCGTAGAGTTAAGTAAAAGTTGATGCAATGGTGGACAGCCGTTGTTTCTAAAAATAGAATTGAATATTATTTTAGGTCATCTAATGTATAAAGCAATGTAAATATTATTAAAACACTTTACCGCCTCGATTTCACTAACAAATGGCATTATTTCGTTCAAAACCATTTCAACGGATGTTTTGTTTATTCTAAACTTTGCAAGAAGTTTATTTTTGAGGACTCTGCTCTTTCTAGTTCGCCGTCACTACTATCCAAATCCCATAATTGAAGTAACATTTCAATCACTATCACCATCACTCGCAAATAACTCCATTATTACACAAGAATCTCTCAATATTGGGGGATCGCAAATAAAGATCGATTGAGGTCAAAAACGGATCTGTCAAAATTAGAGATCGTTTATTGAAAACGTGTAGCTGTCACTTTCATACAAGTGGCAATCCAAAAATGCCGGATCGCCCTCCCAACGATGGATTCGTAAAACGGATCGACGAAACGATCTGTGGATCGAATATTGAAATCACAAAAGTAGGAAATGGATTGAAAATATCGATTTTGGATTAGAGATTACAGATTGAGATTGCATTGTAGAAATTTTAGCCTTGTAAAAATTTATTTTATTATAAATTTTATTTTAGACTAGCTGTACCCGGCAGACATTGTCCTGCCATTAGAAATAAAAGTCTAGAACCCGATTGCAGCAACATTTACCGGGACCAATAGTTAATTTAAACCATTCTCGAATTCACTTTAATAAAAACAAAAAATCATCAAAATATGTCTCACTGTTTAGGAAAACTTTAGCGGTGCCACCTACCGGTAGATCTATAATTTTAACCATCCCGGGACCCACTTGAAGACACACAATAATAATTTCACCTAAATCTTGGAACCCGATTATAACATCATCTACCTGATAAAACTACGTTTTAACGGTTTTAAGCGCGGTAATTTTATTTGATTTTGGTTTTTCCGACGTTTCGGCCATTTTTCAGTGGCCGTGATCACGGAAGACAAAGATGTCAAGTGTCAACGAGTATTGTTAAAGTTTTATTTAGCCTACCGCCAACTTATTAATTTTAATATTAAAATGGGTGGAAGGAAAAATAAAAGTAATTATCAGTCAAGTTGGTTTGTGTTCCGTTGTACGCAGAAAGAGCTCACAGTGTCTTGAGGTCTGGCAGCTGGTTTTTGCTGGGTTTGGGTCTTAATAGTTTTGATAATTGGATCCCAAACAGGTGGTACTTGCCAACCATCTTCTCTATTGAAATTTGGGTGTTTTTTTGATTTCAATAGCCTCACGCATCATTCTAGGTATGAAACGATTCTCTTTCGCGAGGATTTGTGGGTTATCGAATCTGATGTAGTGGTTGGGTTTATCCAGCGTGTGTTCACTGATCGCAGACTTCGTAGACCTTGTGTGTTTCATGTCAGCAATGTGTTCTTTTACTCGTGTTTTTATGCTCCTCTTTGTTTGCCCAATGTATGACAATCCACACTCACAATCAAGCTTGTAAACTCCTGCATCCTGGAGTGGGATATTGCATTTCACAGGTCTCAGAAATTGGTTGATCTTTTTCTGCGGCTTGAATTCTGTCTTCTATGTCGAAGTCATAAGGTTACATTAAAAAAGTTTATATTGTCCAAAGCGCTTAGGTTAGAATTTTATATGTTGGTTAGTATTTTTAAATTTTCTAATTTTCCGCGCAATTTTCTTAATTTTTTCTTTTATAAGAACCTTCTCCTAACAATAACCAACAGAAGAAAAAAAGAAGTAGCGAAGTCGGTCCAGCCGTTCACACGTGATGGACGTGATGGCGTGACCAAGGGAAATAGGGATTCATTTTTTATATATATAGATTCTCATTTCAGATGCTTTATACATTTTTTCTTGATGCATGTGGGGGTAATAAGTTTGTGGTGCATCAATGATAGCTACCCCGTTTGGACGGGGTAATGCACCACTAGGCGAGAGCCCATGGCTCAATCGATGTGTGAGAACTAGGCTTTAACCATTTCAAAGGGAAGTACAAAATAAGAGGAAGAGTAGTTATACTCTAGATGTATTTTATTTGCTTCATTCCATTGAACATAAAACTTAAGACTATATATATATATATATATATATATATATATATATATATATATATATATATATATATATATATACATATATATATATGTATATATATATATATATATATATATATATATATATATATATATATATATATATATATATATATATATATATATATATATATAAATCTTAACCCTCTAAGATGGAACCACCACAAATTTGTGGTTAGATACAGATAATTGAAACAAATGTTGAACTCATGCTTTCTCCCTCTAACTACATAGAATTTGTATTAGAGTAAAAGCGGATATAATTCTCTTGGTTTTGACGCGGCAATTTTGATGGCAGCTGGCCGATTATGGACAAACATAATATTAAATTTGACCCCCTTTAAGGGTGAATTGCTAGATGAAAATATGTACAACCTAAATATGTTTGTAGATACATCTCTGAAGGTTTTGTCTTTTTTCTGTATTGACAGATTTAGGCATGTACAATGTACATGGTCTATTCAGTTTTAACCTTGCTAATGTAGTACATACATACATACATAACTTCACGGCAGTTCCCTTGCGGGATAGGCACGAACAACAGAGCGCCATTCAGGCTTATTCTTAATGTAGTAGTAAATTATTTCACTTGTGTGATGTAACAGTGCATAGTTTTGATCTCATAATTTTCACAGCTGTGCAGCACAATATGGATCGTTATTAGAAAATGTTGAGACACCTAAACGTAAGAAACGTAACTCTGAAGGTGGAGTCGAAACTCCCCAGGAGTGTATTCTTAAGAAGTTAACACAAGAGAGAATTGTTGAGATACAGAAGACTATTGCTGAGATGAACCAACAGTATGAACAGCTTAAGGTATATATATCCATCTATGTATCTTCTTATTTAAAGGTCCAATTTAGCCGTAGACCTACTATACTTACTAGTTACTTTTTATCTCGGATATTGGGATAAATTTATGTAAAGATTATCCCAGAAAGTAAGATAGATTTTTTTTCTATTTGTAATTTTGGTTATTTTGGTCTTTGTTGGTCATTTTAGTCAGTTTGGTAATTTTGGTAATTTTTGTCATTTATGTAGTTAATAGATAGATAGATGTGGGATAGATAAATAAAACTAAAACGGGTTGAAATAGAGGATGAAAGTTTGTATGGGCGACCAACCATTTCTCAAGTCTATAGATATAAAAATTTATCATCTATAAAAAAATGTGATAGTAACTTGATCTGTCTGTTAAGCTGTCACAGAAAAACTACTGGAGTATTGGATCAGTTTGCTGTAAATTAGTATAAATATATTTATAATACGGAAACTGGACATAAATACTTCTCATACCGGAAGATTGGATAGTTTGCGATATAAAATTAAGTGAATCTTACAGGGGCAAATAGCACTAACATAAAAATCTTAGTACAATGAAACCTGTATTATCGCCTGTTTTTCAAACAAGAGGCACGCACTAGAGGTTGACCTGCGACGCAGCCGCGGGGTAAAGTCTAGTTGCTTGTAATGTAAAAATAGTATGGAAATTGTTAACAACTCAACCAATATTTACTGTACGCGCCGCGAGCATGAGCCGGATGAACGCGGCAGCGCCGCGCCTGCCATATTACGAATCTATGGGGCTGGTGAACCTGATCAACAGAGAGGCCTAAACAATTTAAAATCTTTTATCCCACTTCTAGAATGAAATCACAGAGGTCCGCAATCCATCAACATCAGAAGACCGACTCCGCGAAATATGGTCTAGTATAGAAGCGGCGAAGCGTGCGCGGGAAAGAGAGAACGCTCGCCGCGCGGCTTGGTTGAAGGAAAGAGAAGAGCGACGCGCTAGGGCCGAAAGGACTTGGAGACCACCGCAGTCCACCACTCCTACGCCACCAGGTGAAACACAATAGGAATGCGAATATGTTACAATTAACTTTAATATTTTGACATATCTTAATATATATAAATTACGTGTCAGTTGTTTGTCCGCGATGGACTTCTAAACTACTTGACCGATTTTAATCAAATTTGCACAATGTGTGCAGTTTGATCTGACTTGAAAGATAGGATAGCTTACATTTGGACCCGGTAGATGGCGCTGCAATCGGGTTCTAAATTTTATTTCTTCAGGGCAGAACAACGTCTGCCGGGACAGCTAGTAAAAATATATAAAATAAATCAATTCAAGCAAATGGATATTGGGTGAAATGGCCATTCACCCCTGTGACAGAAGCTTTAATCAATAATATGAAAGAGAGTTCTTGTAGCAGTTTGAAAAAATATGTTTCATAAACAGTTGACACTTTCAATAGACGAACGACTCTTTCTTAAGAACAATATACTACAATTATTGTTCGCTTTTTTATTATTATTTTTATTGCTTTCTGTGTACGGCATCACAGTGTGTGTTGAGCCTAAACATGCGCACTTTTACAAGCGACAAGGTCGTCATGCCCATAAGTGCGCATACTTGAGTGCACATCTGTCGCCCGCTTTGAGCCCGGATCTTTTGTTACAGCGACGCCCGTGCCACCGGCGTCTCCCCTACTGACCTCGCTGTTGAAGTCGTCACCTGTCGTCACTACGCCACAGCACATAACGCACCCGGCTAATGTAGTCGGTAAGTCTTCAAGTCAAATTAATATATAAAGGAGATGGACACGCTTACACACATTCTTAGGCCCAGATTGTAAAAAATTGTAAAAAGATCAGTGATTTTAAGATTACTTTTTTAAATTTATTGAGAACAACCAACAAAGGAAGTCGGCGGAAGGCCACGACACACCTTCCATGATCAAATTGATCGTATACTAGCAGAAGGTGATGTCAGGAGCCTTAAGAACAGACGAGCGTGCATGACAAGAGCTATGAATGTCAAAGAAGCAAGTGAGGTGTGTAAGAATAAGCCTGAATGGCGCTCTGTTGTTCGTGCCTACCCCGCAAGGGAACTAGCGTGAAGTTATGTATGGATGTATGTATGTACAACCAACAAGTCTACACTAGTACATACATCTTACTTCCTACTAATATTATATACGCGAAAGTTTGAAAGAATGTATGGATGTTTGTTACTCTTTCACGCAAAAACTACTGAATGGATTTTGATGAAACTTTAAAATAATATAGCTTACACATCAGAATAGCATATAGGCTATAATTTATAAAGATATAGTATGAATTATCTGAAATATTTTTCCATCACGACGCGGGTGAGACCGCGGTGCGCATCTAGTCTGTTTATATTATTACACTAAGCTCTTAGTCTAAGTGCAGACTTAATTGCAGGTTGCCACATCATGCTGGAAATGCAATTTTTTTTTAAATATTCATTGTACGGTTGTAATGTTCAAGTATGTGTGTGTGTCGGTGTATGCGCGTCATGTGTGTGTACTCCTTGCGGGTCGGTATTGGACGTTGGACGGTGATTGGACGCAATGTTCACATTGTGTCTAAAGACTGTTCCACAGATTGGAGTATTGGCTGGAAAGCGCTACATTGGTGCAAATATGACCAATGTGTGGCCTCGGCATAACGCAACGCACACATATATGTATACGAGTATTTTTTTATTATGTTTATATTTTTCATTATATAATTGTTGAGTCATTTTGAATGAGTTTATCATGTGGTGTGATTTTTTTATAGTAATTGATAACTTACTTTATTTGTGACCTTATTTTTAAGTTTTCTCGTCTACCAGATAGAGTTAAGGCTGATGTTTTCCATATTGTAATAGAAAAATTAATGCTTTTTTTAAGCCATATCAAAACTCATTACATTTCTTTGGCCTAAGAGTCCCCGTCTCCTTTAAGTACGTATAATGGTAAAAATGTACAGTTAAAAAATAAAGTTCAAAAACAACTCGAACTATAAAAATATTCCTTAACATTATTATTTTTTTAAGGCAGTTCGGGCAATCTTCATGTCCGTTATATATGGAAAATGGATTCTTTGTTTTACTATTATGTTCATGATAATTCTACTTTTATAAATATCAATTACTGAAATATTCGTAGCGTTTGATATCATGCACCCCACACATTTCATAATAAAATGATTTTCTGTGAAAAAATTCTTAATACCATAAAATTATTTTGTTAGTTTAGTTAGTAGTTTTAGTTAGTACTGTTAGTAGATTTTTAAACTATATTTGTTTTTGGTTAGCTTTACATTTATACTTATTAATGTTCCAATGTAACATTCTTTCATCCCTCTTCCACTTTAGTCTGCTCCCTCTCAATCTTTCAAGCTCAAGTTAACCATCTATATCTTTGCAGTAGGTTGGTAGGACGACCATCCTTTATTTAGTTTTGATTTAACATGGCACCCAGACCCAAGTTTTAACCCTTAAGACAATTATCGATATACCAAAAAGCCACAAGACTAACACAATCACTATCTCGTAATATATATACCAAGAAAATATGCCCATTTCATACAAATCATACAACTCCTATATAAACAGAGTGAGAACAACACAATTAACGATCACGTGCACAAACGCGATCTGCACTCTCAACGCGGACACATATGTGCTAATAGTGAGCTAAAGGGTTAAATCAATCACAATGGATACATACCCAATATCCATTTTTTTTTTCGAATAATTCGATTTGTTCCGTGCAAAAACGGAGAAAGAATACAATTTCCTGCGGCCTGGCGGCCTGTCGTGAGAGGCGACAAAACAACCCACAGCCAGGTGGTAGGGTATCTGCCCGTCTGGATGGCTACCACCCCTGGTCTAGAGTATGCCGCCATGACAACCTTGAGTTGTGTTCCGACATCAGTGGCCCGGTTCCAGTCACCTTTTAAAGAGCGGCAGCGCATTTGTAACAACTTTGGTGTTGCAAATGTCCATAGGCGATGGTGACCGCTTACCATTGGGTGGCCGTACCGTCTGCCAGTCTGCTGAATTCTTGCAATAAATTTTTTTTTGATCTTCTGGCAATTATAAATATGCCGCAAAGCGGACATTTACAATATTTTTAGATTATCTAAAATATGTTTTAATATCCCTACATTTAATAATATTTTACTACTTATGAGTATGTGTAGGAACCTTAAAACCGACTAAGTCTTAAGGTTCCTATACATACATTTGTTAATTATATATAGACCCTGTACTTTATTTATCCGTGCAGGAACGGAGAAAGAATACAATTTCCTGCGTTGGTGCTGCCTGTCGTAAGAGGCGACAAAACAACCCCCAGCCAGGTGGTAGGGTATTTTCTCGACTGGATGGCGACCACCCCTGATCTAGAGTATGCCGCCATAACAACCTTGTGTTGTGTTCCGGCATTGGTAACCAGGTTCCAGTCTCCCTTAACAGAGCAGCAGCGCATTTGTAGCACATTTGGTGTAGCAAATGTCCATAGGCGATGGTAACCGCTTTCCATAAAGTGGGCCGTCTGCCTGTCTGCTGAACTCCTGCAATAAAAAAATAAAAAAAACTTATAGACAAGAAGCCTTAAAGCACGTGTTACTGTATCCACGGCTCGCAGGTGAGATACGGCTTTACGTTAAATATAAAAATTACGCAATCATAGTTTGGTTCTGGATGACATTATGATAAGTTATTCTTAAAAAAAGCCAATTGGATCTATTCTTCAGAATATTAAATAAATCTTTCCGTGGACACCAGAGACCGTGTCACCGTCTGTGACGGCACCAACCCTCTCGATGCTGCTGGAGAAGTCGGCACCGATGGGCGCGACCCAGCACGAGATCAAGCACGCCGCCATTGAGCATATCAAGAGTCAACTGGTGCAGATAGAACAGCAGCTCAAAGGTGAATTACATTTATATTAGCGGCCAGCCATAGATTACGTCACTTCCTAAGGGGGAGTCGACGAAGGACGCGTTCCTTTATTATCTCACAACGCTCAAAATGCTCCGTCTACCGGTCCAAAAGGCGAACGCGGTCGTTGTGCTCGTAACGAAAACGTCACTAATGACGTCATCATTTTCGATCACACAGCCCTCACAAAGACCCATGTCAAGAGGTGGGTCGAAGTGGGTGTTGACCGCAGAGTATTAATTCTCTCTATCGATTGACATTGAAAAAGGCGCGATTTTCAAATCAACCAATGGCATTTGTGTGTTTCGTCGTTTACGACATCAACGCCCCATAATCCGTTCCACTAGAGTTTATGATTGTAACGTCCGCAAGCAAGTGGAACGAGTAAAATCGCGATCGTGAACATGGTCGTTGTGAGTCCGTCCTGGAACGTAGCCGAAATGTGACATTTCGTGACGTCACATTTCAAAATCTAATTTATATAATTTCTTGATGTAAAATTGCAAAATATGTGATGTGACCGGATATTATATGACACTAGAGGTGAGACGAGTTTCACGATTGTGACCAGGCTGTGACAAGGACTTAGGAGGGTCAAAAATTATGAAATTCGTGTGACGTAATTTGTGGAGGGTTCCTTAGTTTATACTATGTCTATACTATAATAAATCTGTAAATGGTTCGAGTTTGTATATTGCGTTTAAAAATGTGAAAAAATTCGCCGGGGATAATTGAGACCTGGAGATTCCGAAAATGCAATTTTTTTGAATTTATGTCTGTCTGTTAGAGTATCACGTAAAAACTACTGAGCGGATTTAAATGAAAATCGAAACGAAGCTAACTTATATCAGGGTGCGTAACTTAGGATATTTTTTATCCCGTTAAATGACGTGGCTTCCGTGGGATAGACGAAAATTGCGAAAAAAATGGCGCTGCGATCGCATCTTTTTTGGAAACTACTGAACGTATATGAATGAAACTCGTAATAATGCTGGCTTATAACCCAAACCAACACTCACGATAGGTTTTATTTCGATAAAAGGCGTCGTTTACCTGGAATAGATGGATTAGCAGAATATATGGCGCTACAGTCGCGTTTTTTCAATTCACTAATAAATACCTACGTAATCATAAACAACACGTTATTCATTATATTACTTCAAATCAGGTTGGCTTCGACTCATCTGTATGTTTTGCTGGGCAGTTGTGTAAACGATATGGACTTAGTTTATTTTTTATTCTAGTGGATTTAACAAGATAATATAATAATGTTTTAAGTCTAAAAAATGATAAAATGTGTCCTCTTTAATTAAATATGTTATTTAGAATATTAATATCTCATCAGAAATATTTTTTTTTGGTTTTGCATCCATAGTCGTATAGTCTTTAGTTCATTTACCTGTTATTATACATTGTTCAAAACATAAAAATGACAGGTGAGTTTACGAGCCTTTAGTAAGTCATAAGTAAATAATTGTGAATTTTGGTGAGCAATAAAGTTTTTCTATGTATATATCTAAATATTACGTCATTTCCAGCCAGCACGACGCCCCCGGCCCCCGCCACGGCTATGCCCCCCGCCCCCGCTTCCTTGGGCCCCGCGGTACCCGCCGTGGACATAGACGATATAGAGATCAAGGCGGAAGACGTGTACGCGTTTAGGGACATAGACATACACATACCGCCTGTGGGGACCATTCACAAGGGGGCGACGACTCGGTGAGTTCTTTTTTTAAATTTGGTTCTTTGATGTTGTTTTTTATTCAGTTGACTACACTGGTAGGCGAAGGAACTTGGTCCATACAGCCTCATTTGATGTAATAAGTCTTCAGTATACTTCAGCCAAATTGTACGGTCTCGACGAACGTCAAAGAACATACCACCCATGTAGGGACGGGTCGGTGAGTTCCATTTTTACAAGATTTTATTGAACTTGCAATGGATGTACCTATGTATGTATGTATGTAAGTTTGGGTGGAATATTGCAAGTTAAATTTGACCAACTTCCCGGTTTCCGATTGAGCTGAAATTTTGCACGCATATGTATATCTCGTGACAATGCAATAATATGGTACCGTGGAGCTGATCTGATGATGGAGTCGGAAGGTAGCCATAGGAACTCCTGTCCTAAACGAGATAGACCCGTCGTATTTGGGCTCGTTTTATTTGTCTTGGTTAGCACTCTGCTGCTACATGATATCCACGATCTCAAAAGCTTGTATTTAAAATGCTTTTTAAAAAGCTTTTAAATTTTGGTGCATTGATGTTGTTTGTTTGGTGGCAAATGCAGGCGAAGAAACTGGGTCCATACAGCCTCGTCTGATGGTAATAAGTCTTTAGTATAGTTCAAAAATTGTACGGTCTCGTCTGACGTCAAAGAACGTACCACCCGTGGGGATTGTCCAAAAGGGGGGACGAGTCGGTGAGTTCCTTTTCTAAATTTTGGTTCTTTGATGTTGTTTGATTAAACCTGTTCCACTAAAGATGTTTAAAGAATATAGAAACGGTCATATTAAGCAAGTCCTAATGTCACGTGGTTTCGGAGTTAGAAAACCCCGGAAAATACAAAAAGTTTCGGATTATATTTTTTTATTATCAATTAGCTAATTATTATGTGCTAATATTAGTGCTAACTGTCCGAATCAGCTAATTATTATGTGGGTAGTACACATAATAATTAGCTGATTTGGATGCGATTGATACTTAAATAATATAATCTGGGACTTTGAAACACTCCCGGAAAAATTTCCGCTGGATTTCCGGGACACAACGTACCGCAGCATTGAAAAAAGAATGTAAGCTATCGTTTTAGTGAAAACTATATCGGAATAAGCTAACTTTAATGCACCTGAACAACTACAGACCGCTTCCGGGATAATTATATCACAGATTTTATTACATAAAATTTGTTATCGATCAGTGATAAAATCACATTGGGATTCGATTATTTTTTAATCTGGCCATTTTAAATCATTTCCAGAAAAATTCCTGCGGGTTTCTCCGGATAAAACGTAATGCAGATTTTAAGTCTAAAAATTTGCTGTCGATTAGCGAAAAACGAATCGAAATTGACCCAATAGTTTTGACGTGAATCCCGAACAAACAGAAAGAAATCTAAAAGAAATTGCATCGTGTTCTTTATCGTGTATAGTCTATTCCAGTTGCTTTTTTTTAAATAGCTTCAATGTACAGACACGGCATGTTTAGAATTTTATAATATCATAGTTATAGATATGGATATATTAAGCGTTTATTTTTACAGGGTCATAGACAAACCGGTGATGAAGAGGGAGGAACCGGAAATGGAAGCAGCGGTGGAACCGGAAGTATCTGTCCCGCAGCTTCACGAGGAAGAAGTCAAAATAGTGCCTGTCAATGTGGAAGTAGCCGAAGAACAGGCTATACATGAAGAGTTAGTTATGGTAAAAAAAACCCAATATTTTGCAGCTGAGTCGCTAAAGTGCGAAATTTAATGCAATGTAACCTGTAGTTATGAAAGCTTGCTGGCTAAATAAACAAGGGTTTGTATCAGGGTACGACGGTACGACCAGCGTGGAAAACCCTAGTTGCATACATAATTATTTTATTTGGGGGGCTAACAGCTATCATTATTAATAACGAAAAATAAGATAGATTTAGAGAAGCTATTAATAAGCCTCCACAGATAATAAAAGATTATAAAAGGTCAATGCCCATTTTGGGTCCCTTGAAACTGGATGACCCTTAACCAAATATCTTTTGAAATCTTACATTATTTTCATGTTGTTAAGTATAGTAAAACTATAGAATTTAATATTTTCTTAAGTTTTCGCGACTAATATACATAACAAAACTACGTTTTAACGGTTTTAAGCGCGCTTAAAACCGTTTAAACGTGGTTTTGTTATATTATAGAATTTTTTGAAACCAACATAGAAATTTTATAAACATACTAGCTGTGCTCGCAAAGTAGTCCGCGTGGAATTTGTTTTCAAAACCCCCCGACTTTGAAACATTCTTTATTGGTGCTCCGCTCCTATTGGTCTTAGCGTAATGATATATAGCCTATAGCCTTCCTCGATAAATGGGCTAACCAACACTGAAAGAATTTTTCAAATCAGATCAGTAGTTCCTGAGATTAGCGCGTTCAATCAATCAGACAAACAAACAAACTCTTCAACTTTGTATATTAGTATAATATTTTTGGATGGTGTAAGTTTGAATTAATATTTTTCTAAGAAATATTGTTGTAGAAAAATGAAGATTTTTCTTAAACCTGGTTTAATGATTTAAATATTTTTAATGTACATGATAATCATTTAAATTTTCTACAAAATTGTGAAAAAATCAGAAAGGCTTGTGCATGTTTATATGAAGCCCAACTCTCCTAACGAACTGGGCAATGGCCTTCATTTCTAGCGACCCGAACAACCCGTATTGCACGAAGAAGTAAACATAGCGCCAGTGAGCAGAGAGATGACGCCGGAAGCGGAAGTGCGAATCGCATTCCCGGAAGTCAAGTTTCCAACTACCGAAATCAAAGTCATACACCATGAAGAACAACAGGTTACATATTTGATTCTCGCTTTTCTTTCACCATATCCCAATTACTTGGAGTCAGCACAATATGTCTTTTCCTTCCGCACTCCTCTATTCTGACATACGCCCTTTGTCGTACTTCAAGTTATCATACAACAATACGTCCATCTCTTTTTTGTGTTACCTTTACATTTGTACCTGTCAACCTTCCACTTTAAAAGACTTATATCTACAACATCTTGAAGACGGTGCGAAGTAAAACATAAAAATTACATTTTTTTTATTTCAGGAAAACATGTCCCAACCCACCTTGTTTGTTTTTGGCATGGTTGGGTATAATAATTTGGCATCCAGACGAAAGTTTGCATTGGTCTCCTACTTATTTAAATTGTTACATACATACATAACTTCACGCCAGTTCCCTTGCGGGGTAGGCACGAACAACAGAGCGCCATTCAGGCTTATTCTTACACACCTCACTTGCTTCTTTGACATTCATAACTCTGGTCATGCACGCTCGTCTGTTCTTAAGGCTCCTGACATCACCTTCTGTTAGTAGACGATCAATTTGATCATGGAAAGTGTGTCGTTAATTGTTAAGAGGTAAATTGTTACCCAGGAGTATTAGCTGTAATCAAACTGAACGTTCCAGCTAATTTTGTGATGAGTCGTAGGCAGCACCAGTGTTCGTAGTACCATACGGCAGGACCAACTTACACACAGGTCTTGCGAACATTGAACAAGATATGTCAACAAATTGACATTTTTATTTGTACTAAGCCTGAATTCACAAGAACTGCATATTATATTACTAGCGGCCCGGCGTGGTGTCACCCGCGCTCTGTCCCGCTCACGTGGTATATAGCGTCATGTTATATAGCATATGATACTCCCTGTTAACGTAGCTTTCGGACACTAAAAGAATTTCTAAAATCGGTTTACTAGATCCAGAGATTACCCCCTACAACGTCACAAACTCACAAACTTTACCTCTTTATTATATTATATATTTATAATGTATTATGTGTACCACGCTATCGTATTGGTGACGACTGTAATGATAGCGATTGTTTGTAAGTTAATAAATAAATGTTACATAGTCATAAATACATATTACATTGAATGATATTAATGCATACGATTATTAAAAGTTACACATACGTACATGTTCACATTCACATTTATTTACATATATACACAGGTTATACATTACACTATTATGCATAGTGCAGCAGTGTCTAATGTAGGTAAAGTCTAGCCTATCCCAGTGGATCTCCCCTACATAATCGAAAAATAAAAAATGTATGGAAACTAGCGTCATCAAGCGGCGCAGGGATATCAAAAGCTATAATTAGTTTCTATTTAGAGCACTTAACTTCACTTAAGATGGCGCTGTGCAATATCGTTGAATAAATACATCGCACTAACGAGACCACAAGTTATGGTCATATTTGGCCATTCTTGCACACTTTTACATGAAGTTGTTATGGTGAACAATTTTTATTATAAAGTGTTTGTATATAAGTTTTTTAAACTGTAATTTGAATGATTCTATCTTTCCCTTTATGTCAATTAGGAGGGAGAGTAGAGGTAAGGAGAACCATCTCTGTATATGAAGAAGTGTCCATCGAAAGGCATTAAATTAGGGTGGCGCCACTTTGGCATCAGGGTGAATTTTAAAGAAAGCGCCAAAAGTTATTAGAGTAGTATTATAGTGTTTCAGTTTTATAAAATTAATTATTACAAAATCACTAAGCGTACTATTCAAAATTCACGAAATAAAGTCACTATTCACATTTTCACATAACAATTCTTTGAGGTTATATTTAGTAAATTACTTTGTACTATGTAAACAGTTGACGTTTTATAACAGTATACTGTCGCCAACTACTCTAGTCGCCAAAGATATTAAGTTTTTTAACACGGCATACTTCGATTCGCCTACAACAGCTACATTCATACCAAACCCTTGATCTACATCAGCGCCATTGTGAACGGTTTTTGAACTGTTATTTACAGCTTACAACTGGACACTTCTTCAACTATTTGCCTATATGAGATGATTCTGTTTACCTCTCCACTCCATAATTTCAATTTAGAACAAGTTATAACTTATAAGTACCATTGAGTGCAATTTATAGAATTGTCGATTGTAGCGCCATCAATCGGACTGGGTAAATTAATTATATTTTGATAATTTATACCAGAGAGGCTCATCTATTTTATATATAGTTTATTATCTAGGGTTTAGCTTATCAGTGATCATCGCCAGGACGGCGTTGGCGCTACTACATTTTGAATTTTTTTTTTTTATGCTTCTATCCGTGCAGGAACGGAGAAAGAATACAATTCCCTATGTTGGGACGGCCTGTCGTAAGAGGCGACAAAACAACCCACAGCCAGGTGGTAGGGCATTTGCCCGACTGGATGGCTACCACCCCTGGTCTAAAATATGTCGCCATAACAACCTTGAGTTGTATTCCGGCATTAGTGACCAGATTCCAGTCTCCCTTAAGAGAGCAGCAGCGCATTTGTAGCACCTTTGGTGTTGCAAATGTCTATAGGCTATGGTAATCGCTTTCCGTCAAGTGGGCCGTCTGCCTGTCTGCTGAACTCTTGCAATAAAAAAAAAATGCTTTACTCGGCACCGACTTCAAGATGTTGTCAAATTTGTTCTCGAACTGTCACACATGGCTAATTGGAAAGCACCACAAATTTGTGCTCAAATACAGATAATTAAAACGAACGTTGAACCGATGCTTTCTCCCTCTAACTACATAAAATTTGTATTCAAATAAAAGAGACGATATCATTCTCTTGCTTTTGGCACGACAATTTTGATGGCAGCTGGCAGCTTGTGGAAAAAAATATTATTAAATTTGGCCCCTGGAAGGGGTTAAATATTTATTTTTTGCCTTTTAGTTTGAAATAGTTTTGTCTTTGTCATTAAAAAAAAGTATTTTCTTTATAAAAATAACATATTACTCTAACACGCATATTACGCAGTCTTCGCGCACGCGCCGATCGCGTCGCATGAGTCACGCGCTCGCGCCGTGTATATTGCACGATGACGCAGTCACCAGTGAGTGTAAATGCTGTTATTGACAGCGGTACACAGTTAAAGTTTTCAAATTGCAACGTTATTATTAATGAACTACTAGCTTTTGTTGTAAACAAAATAGATACGTTACCAGAAAAAGGAATAATCCAAATATGTTTGAGTGCATACAGCTTTGATGAGATTGATGATGCGCGGCAAGTGGTTTATAAGTTGCTTTTGCCTAATAAGAGAATTATGAGAAAGAAAGAAGGTACAGAAAAATTGATGATTCAAGATATCATAAAGACCCTCAAAGAGACTGATCCAGATATTCTGCCGCAGTTTGTGGCAAAAAATCTTAACAAACTACCTCCCGTAACTTTTGATAGTATAGATGTGACCACACTTTTGAAGGAATTAATTGTGTTAAAAAATACAGTTGCTACGCTACGGAAAAATACACACAAAACTAGTAGTTCTGAAGATATTAACTACTTAAAGAAGGAATTGGAGGATGTTAAAATAATGTTGAGAAATATTCAAGAAAAACAGAATAGAGATGAGAAGTCTCGATCTCCTATTTCTTATAATAAAAATAAGAATATAGGAAGATGTTCAGGTGTGGAGATAAATAAAATCCAGACTGCTAGTTACAGGACTAACAGCCCTGCGGCTATAGCAGCGGCGGCCGTGCAGGCTCCGACTTTACGGCTAAGGTCCACAGAACGCGAGGTGTGTACACAGCAGCACGACTTGGATAATGACAAAGAAGATAAGATTGGACACTTAGACTGTAATATAGATATGACAATGGATAACACTCCAGATAATCTCAAACAAAGCTATGCTGAACTAGTTAAGAAACAAAATCAAGAAGACTGGACAACAGTACAGAGAAAAAATAAAAATAGAATCGTAAACAGGCGTGGAAAAGCATCACCAAACACGCAATACAGCTTTAAAGCGGCAGAAAGAATGGCCTCGTTATATATATCTCGAGTCCATAAAAATACAACACCAGATGACATTATTGGTTTTATAAAACATAATACAAATATCGATGCAAAGGTCCATAAAATCAATAACTATAATAGTAATAACTTCAATGCATTTAAGGTAGAAGTTCCAATGAATAATATTCACCTATTTTTAAATGAAGAAGGAGACAGATTGTGGCCTGCTGACATTGTGTTTAGAAAATATAGAGAAAGTTATCGCCGGGGTCGGCAGAATAAACCTAATATAAATAACAATGGATAGTGATATTCAATTCGTCTCTTTCAACTGCAAATCTGTCAAACGTTCAATAGACCAGATAAGACAGTTATGCAAACAGTTCCATGTAGTAGCCCTACAAGAAACATGGTTGTTTCCGCATGATCTGGACTACCTTAATGGTATAGACAGTTCCTTTGGATGTCATGGCATTTCAGCGATTGACACGACGCAGGGTATCATTCGTGGCAGACCATATGGAGGCGTAGCTCTTCTGTGGGATAAGAGTGTGTTCACCTGTGCGGAAATTATCCCTTGTCATAACAATCGTATGGTAGCGGTAAAGTTAGGGTGCGGTGATAGATTTGTGTTAGTGCTAAGTGTTTACATGCCAACTGACTGCGTAGAAAACTTTCCCGAGTATGCTAACTGCCTAGGTACTATAAGTGCATTAATTAAGAGTGTAGATATAGAAGCCGTTTTCGTGATGAGAGACCTAAACGCGCATCCTGGTTCCCTCTTCGGTAAGGAGCTTCTGGATTTCTGTGCGGAACAATCTCTAAGGTGTGTAGACTTTGATTACCTAAGCGAGGACTCGAATGCGTATACATACGTTAGTGAGATGCATGGCACATGCAGATGGCTCGACCACTGTCTCGCAACCGACGCGGCCGCGCGGGCCGTAACAAATGTTTGTATATTACATGATACCTATTTATCAGACCATTTTCCACTAGTTATTAAGTGGAACTTGACTAGTGTTATATCAAAGTTAACCGTTGACAATATTTTTAGTTATGACAATGTTAGAAGTACTTATATTTGGGGTAATAGAGATGACAAACAAATTAACTTGTATACTAATCTTTGTGAGGAAATGATGTTAAATATACGTTCTCAAAATTATTATAAAATATTAAATAATTTAACAGATTGTAATAAATGTAAAATTATAGATCATACGAAAATGATAAAACAGTTCTATTGTGATATTGTTAAAACATTGCAGCAATGTGCAACACTTAGTCATAAAATACCTAATACAAATAAGTCAAATAAGGTAGTGGGTTGGAATTATTACGTTCGAAAGCTTCATAATATAGCTAGACAGAAATATAAAGAAAGGATTAATTTTGGTAGGCATTGTTCTGGATATTATTACGAAGAAATGAAAGAGTCAAGAAAGAATTTTAAAAATGCTCTAAAATATGTACAAAACAATCAAGAAAAAATTCATTTAGACCTAATTGCGCGACACAAATCAACAATAAATTTCGGTAAATTCTGGAGGGATATTAAAAAATTGAATTATAAGAGTAGTCTGCCTGTTAGTGTGGAAAACTTAAATGATCATAAAAGTATAGCTAATATGTTCCGACAACATTGGGACGTTAATCATGTGGAAAAAATAAAAACCGTACGCAGTACGCCCGACCTATCAAACTTGAATTTAGACTGTGAACGGAATAAATACTTAGTTACCACTTATGACATAGTAAGAATTTTTAGGCGTACTAAGCGTGGTAAATCTCCTGGTCATGATGGATTGAGTATTGAGCATTTGCTCTTTGCAGGCCGATACATCTGTGAGATTCTCGCACAATTATTTAATTTATGTATACAGCACTCTTATTTACCAGATGATCTTATTCGATGATCTTATTGTTGTACCTATTGTTAAAAGTAAAACCGGTAATATCTCTAGCAAGGCCAATTACAGGCCAATTTCTTTGGCGACTGTGATAGCCAAGGTATTTGATCGTATATTGTAATATAAGATTTCACTTTCCTTACACATAGATGATGCGCAGTTTGGCTTTCGTCCAGAAGTCTCAACTGATATGGCAATTTTTTCCTTGAAACAGGTAGTTAATTATTATGTTGATCAAAACACAAGTGTGTATGCTTGTTTTCTTGATTTAAGCCGCGCTTTTGATACCATAAATCACGACATACTTTGGGAAAAATTAAATAAAAGCAATGTCCCATCTGCGCTAGTTGGAATGCTTGCATATTGGTATGAAAAGCAGACAAATAATGTCAGATGGGGAAATAAATTCTCTGCAGATTACAGGCTATCCGCCGGTGTGAGGCAGGGGGGGGTAACTTCTCCGGACCTCTTTAATTGCTATATAAACGAGTTGATTGAGGAGCTGAGTGGGACACCTGTTGGGCTCAGGTTAGGTGACAGATTTGTTAATAACCTGAGCTACGCAGACGACATGGTCCTACTTAGCCCCTCAATCAAAGGAATGAGAAAATTACTATCTATATGTGAGAGATATGCCCAGCGTCATCAGCTGGTATACAACGCTAAAAAGACAGAAATGCTAATTTTTAGGTCCGGAAGGGGACCATCTTATGTGCCTGATGTGTACATCGGTGGACAGCCTGTAAAAATCGTCAATACATTCAAATACCTTGGACATATTCTTTCAGATGTCTCTCAGTGTGTGGCAACATGTTGGCCAGAAGATTTTTTAAAGCTAGCAAAGATACCAAAATACATCTGTTCAGGACGTTTTGCCAGACTTTCTACACTTGTCAGCTCTGGACGGAATGCACAAGGCGTTCTCTGGATGGCATACGTGTTCAATATAATAACATATTTCGACACCTAATGGGTTTTAAAAGATACTGTAGTGCCTCGAGTATGTTTCTTGAGGCTAGATTGAACACGTTTTGTGCTATTCGGAGAAGTCGCATTGCAAATTTCTTGACCAGAGTTGAAGGGTGTAGAAACAGTATAATTGCGGCCCTTGCTAGCAGGCTGCACCAAACAAAAATGTATTGGGACTGGTTGCAGATTGCTGCATAGATATAATAATTAATTTGATGAAAAAATAAATATATGTGAATGAAATTGCTTTAAAGGACTGACCGACTGACTGACTGACTGATGGACATTTTTTGTTAATTTTATTATTGTTATTTTGAAGGTTTTTTTTTTTAATTTAATTTAATTTTATAATAATAAGTTGTAAAAGTGTGTTGAAATTATGGATCTTTGTGTCTGAAATAAATTATTAGTTATTTATTGCATGAGTTTAGTAGACGTCCAGACCAGACAGATCTGAGGGAAAGCGATTACCATCGCCTATGGACATTTGTAACACCAAATGTGCTGCCGCTCTCAAAAGGACGGCTAGAACCTGGGCAGTTATGCCAGAACACAACTCAAGGTTGTTATGGCGGCATACTCCAGACCAGGGATGGTAGCCATCCAGACCAGCTAATATCCTTACCACCCTAACACAGGAAATTGTATTCTTTGACCGTTTCAAGGGACGGATGGTAATATTTGCCACATTCGTCCAAGATGGATTATCGGGTTTCTCACATAAGACGTCAGTCTTGGTATGCGAGTCTCCTTATGGTGACCCTTCATCATATATGGTAGTGACAATAATATGCATGTCTGAATTTGAAAACTGCATATCGAGATAATCGATGTATCAAACCCGCTAATCTGCCTAGGACAAATGCAATGGGTGTACTGTCTGTTCCGGAATATAGGAATACTCGAGTCGCAACAGTGGGATATTTATAGGCTTATATGGGTTTCAGCATACGAGAAGAACAAATTGAACCTGAAACACAAACCATTGTAGAAGAACCGGTCTCCGAAGTGACGAAAGTAGAAGAAGAAATGCCTGAAGTTAAAGCGGAACCAGAAGTACAAGAAGAAGATACACAGAATTTAACAAAAGTAAAAGAAGATATACAGCAAGAGATAGAAGGTGAGTTATAATATTTTTTTCCAAGTTTAAAAAATTGGAGTTTCATTCATTGTTCACCCATATTTTTTCTAAGCTGATTTTGATTGTTCTTATACGTTGGATTAGTACAGCTTCAGGATGGTTTAAGAAATATATCATTTTTATAAGAAAGAAAGAAAGAAAATATTTATTTCTAAAAATGCGACACAACAATAATTAATAATAATAACCACCTTTGGATGGGGTATCCACTCACACCCATGTCGCCCCTGTCTTCTATGGCATTTTTTGGCGCCCATGCAGGGAGTGGCGACTCACCGTCTGCCCATTTTTCCATGTTCCCTGAACATTGCGACGGGCAGACGCCATAGTCCTAATATTCCCAGACCCCTAGTACCACTAGCAGTTCACCCCAATAGCCCGGTACTTTTTGTCCTCGTTTTACACAATAGTCCTACACTGGCCGGGGCTTGTCCTTGGGTGCATTACTATCCTGCCAGGGCTGCGGAGAGGCTAGGTCAAATACCCGTAACCCTGGCATAAGGCGAAGGCCGGAACAGCCAGGGGTTTTAGTGGGTATCCCTAACCGGGGGTGGCAACAGCATGGCATCAGTTCGGATTGGGCATGCTGGTGCCACCCCCGATCTGGCGAATCCCACACACTCTGCCCTTGTCGCGGCTTATGGTCCTCAAGCGGATTTCCCCTGGCTAAAAAAAAAATAATAGGTGCATTACTCTATGGTGTAGACAGGGATAATCGCCGGTCAGTGTCACGCCACATTTACATTAAATTTGTCAAGGGGCCTTTACGTGTTGGCCTTTCTATGGCCCCACGCAAGCCCTCCAAAAGTCCGGGCCATTTTTAATCTAATTTACCACTGCTTAGCAACATATTGTGAAGACATCTTTGTCTTCCGTGATTCTTCCACTGAAAAGTGGCCGAAACGTCGGAATAATAAAAATCAAATAAATCACCCCGCTTAAAACCGTTGAAACGTTAAACGAAAGTTATTCGTAAGATACATACACCTCAACACAAAAATCATTAAATTAATGTCACACACAAGAACCAAAATAACTAATAAGCGTGTAAAATTAAAAAATAAATACATCTAGAAATTAAGTTGTAAAAAAGGGTACGGAACTCGAGTTCGTAGAGATGTTAATAATAATAATAAAAAAATAAAAAAACCGTTGAAACGTAGTTTTATTACAAAGAAAATAGAAAACCCTCTGTCATGCCACAAGACGATGAAGGCGAAAAGAAAAATAAAATAGGTCAAGAGTAATATCGATACTTACTAGTGATTCATCTGGTTTCTTGCAAGACACGCCGTCTGCCTGTCTGCTGAAATCGTCCAATTTTTTTTAACTCATTGTACAAAAATTTTCCATTATTATATACTATAGCTTCTGCTCGCGTATTCGTCCGCGTGGAAAGTTTTTTTAACTATCCCACGGGAACTCTTTAATTTTTCGGAATCAAAAGTATCCTATATGTTGACCAGGGATATAAGCTACCACCATACAAATTTTCATTTCAATCGGTCCAGTCGTTTTGGAGATTAATCGGTACAAACAGACAGAAACAGAAAAACACAAAATTTTAAAAAAACCTAAATTAGTTGTATTTCACTTTTTATATGCCCCTGACTCGGTTTTTAGCATTTTTTTTTCATTGTACAGAAATTTGACCTCTACAATTTTATTATATGTATATTATATACTATGGTCTGGGTGTTTGAGATCGGTTCTAACGTTGTCCTTTGTATATACCAAGCACTTGTATATAACATAACACAAGTGTAACTTGCTTTGCTTGAATTTAACTATAATTTTGTAGAACTCGAACCACCCCCAATTGAACAAGTGCAAGATATAGAAGAACCTAAGCAAGAAGTGCAGCCAGAAGTGAAGATTGAGAAGGAAGAAGCTGAAATAGTTGAGCCGAAGAGCGAAGAAGTTGCGAGCGCAGAAGAGAAGCTGGCTGAAGATTTAAAGAGGGACGAAGATGCTGAGGTAACTTTTTCAGAGTTCTGTCGTCATAGCAAAAGAAGACTGGCTATGACATCATCATTCGAGCGTTAATCCTGGTTGCGTTCGAGCGTTCACTTTGACGCCTAGAGTCCGTTTTCCTGTCCAAGGAGAGGCTCGTTTGCGTTTCAACGTTATAGAGTCATGCTGGAATCACTATCTTGATTACAGTATGTGATGTATGTATTTTTTTTATATTTGCTTGTAGGCAAACTGGCAAACGGACCACCTGGTGGTAGGTGGTTACCGACGCCCAAGGACATCTGCAACACTAAGGGCGCCGATGCGTTGCCTACCTCGTTGAGACTTGGTATCTATTCACGTTCTTTTTGAAGAGCCTCGTATTGTAACGCTCTAGAAAGACCGCGGGACTCATTCCATATTATTACAGAGTGTAACCCACTAATAAAGACATTACGCATTTGTAATCAAGCTTTTAATGCGTTATTTGAAGTGGCGGCATTGTTACCGGACGTTAGACAGTAATTGATAATGTGGTGACAGAAATTGCTTTGTCGGCACTTTTCGGCGTTCGACGGAGTTACCCGAATATTGCGACAAATCGGTTGTGTCCCGCGTATACATCCGCCCATACGTTGCGACTTCACGTGTGTGATGTATGTATGTACATTTATTATGTGTGAACAATATATCCGTGTAAATAGCAAGCAACCTTCTGATTGCTGAAACCGCAACTCGACGACCACAGTGGTAAATCTATCCGTGCAGGAACGGAGAAAGGCCGGGTGGCCTGTCGTAAGAGGCGACTTAACAAACCACAGCCAGGTGGTAGGGCAAATGCCCGACTGGATGGCTACCACCCCTGGTCTAAAGTATGTCGCCATAACAACCTTGAGTTGTGTTCCGGCATTAGTGACCAGGTTCCAGTCTCCCTTAAGAGAGCAGCAGCGCATTTGTAGCACCTTTGGTGTTGCAAATGTCCATAGGTGATGGTAACCGCTTTCCATCAAGTCGGCCATCTGCCTGTCTGCTGATCTCCCGCAATAAAAAAAAACGGAAAACTTTAAAATACTTCCAACTCTATAGTATAGTTTTTAAGTTATTAAAAAAATGCCTTTCGGACATTCCTTTCGAAAGATATCACGAGTTTAAAAATGTAAGTATGAGAACACGCGGCCGTGACGTTTTTTTGTGACAGAAAAATCCTAAGACCCCGTGTATATAGAAGTTTCACTTCAATTTTAAATGGAAGAAGAAGTAATAACTGAACTGCTGTTTTAATTTAATAATTTCTTGGTGTAAAATTATTAAATTTAATTGAAACGAATGTGACTAACTGTGACAAGGATGGGGGTGAGGTCAAAAAATTATGAAATTCGTTTGTCGTAATTTGTTGATGGCCCCTAATGGTTGACGGGTTATTTTTTAACGTTGTAAATAGGCCAAATTTAGATACAGTAAATGGCACTAGCGTTAATGCAGATGTTGCAAGGGCATTATGTGAAATCAAAAATGCGAATAATGGCCATATTAATATTGAGATGGTCTATTTTCATATTTAATTTATTCTGCCAGGTGGTAGGGTATTTGCTCGACTGGATGGCGACCACCCCTGGTCTTGAGTATGCCGCCATAACAACCTTGTGTTGTGTTCCGGCATTAGTGACCAGGTTCCAGTCTCCCTTAAGAGGCATTTGTAGCACCTTTGGTGTTACAAATGTCCATAGGTGATGGTAATCACTTTCCATCAAGTGGGCCGTCTGCCTGTCTGCTGAACTCCTGCAATTAAAAAAAAAAATATTAACGAAATTTTCTTCTTTTTTTGTCATAATAAATGTTGTTTCTTATATGGTGTTAGGACTCTATACCCCTGAAGCAGATGATGCGAGAAGAATTGTATGTGCCCAAAGAAGAGAAGATGGTACAAGAAGATGCCCACACAGAGACTGACGACGACACACCAATGGAGGTGAATATTTTAGTCTGTGGTCATTTCATTGTTAAAAATATTAGAATAGACAAATTAGCTACATAGACGGCGTTGCAATCGCGTTTTTTCAATTCACTAACAAATACGTCTATTGTCGTAACCAACATATCATTCCTTGTATTACTTCGAATCAGGTTGGCTTCGACTCACCTTATATTTTGCTGGCCGGTTGTCTACACTATATGGACTTAGTTTCTTAGTTGTTATTATTATATGTAAAAAAACGAATTTAGTATTTGTGTAAGTAAAATAAAGCTAGTGCTTAGGGTTTGTTTGACACGCGGCACAGTCGCCGAGAAACCTCTGCTACTGAATAAAATTCAAAAGTTAATACACGAGTGAAACATTATTTTTATGCCTTTGTAGCATCGCGGTTTTTTTTTTTGCAGACAAACACACATTGTATATCCCCAAATTAAGCAAGTAACGCTTGTGTTATGGGTAATATACAACGGACTACTCTGGGGTCGATCCCAGACACCCAGACCATGGTAAATAACGGAGAAAATACGTTTCCGAAATTTACTATACCAGGAATCGAACCCGGAGCCTCTGGGTTGCAGTGAGCGCGGCCGACAAAGGCTTAGCCCGCTCAACCACAGAGGCCGTCAAATATTTTTATGCACTTGGTAATTCGAAAGAAAAAATCATCGCTACTTTACAAAACGACGCGTTAATTCGAACTCATACGAGAGTGAGATAGCGAACTACCTCCATTTAGGTACCTGCCTGCTTTTGTATGAGTTCAGCAGACAGGCAGACTCCCCATCTGATGGAAAGCAGTTACCACCTCCTATTGAGATTTTTAACACCCACGTTGTTACCAATGTGCTACCTTGCACTTGTTGCAGTGAGGTAGGCCGGCAAAGGCCTAGGCCTAGAGGTAGAGGTTAAATGATACTTCAGATGGCAGAGAGTAGTATTCACTGTCGAGTTCTGATGTGAACTGAAGGGAACTAATTGCTTTTGGAAACGGTAACCTTAAGTACGAATATTAACAAGTCGTACAGCTAGTACGATATATAGCACAATGTGTAAGCGGGACGGATGATGTGCGAGCGAGATAAAGCAACTATTAACATGTGTGCTCCCGCCTTGCGCCAGCCACCGCGTCCGATTATAAGCCTCGTCAAAAGGCTGCCGTGCGACGACCGCGTAACCTCCTCACGGTCAGGGTCGACGTTATTACACAAGGACAGGTCCGGATCATAACACGTTGCGAAACGGCAGTAAGATAGCGTAGGCTGCCGCGAACCGCCGATCCCGGCCCGCCGGAATGAGTTCATTGTGTCGCCTTATGGTGGGCATCATCAAATTCATCCCCCTCTCATGGCAACAGTCCAGCCGAGATAAAGGGCCCTAGAGAGCTCCCTCGATCAAGGTTCTAAATCTATTAAAAAAAATTCATGCCAAGTTATAGCTCTTAGTTTTAATTTTAACCCGGCCCCCCTGATAACCAAACGTTTAAATGGAAATAACAGGGAAAAAATCTGTTATTACTTTGGAATTTTTTACGTCATGAATGGATGAACAGATCATGTCAACAAACAATAATTCTTGTAGAAAATTTAACACTCTACAAAAAACGTCTCTTATGATTTTTTGCTAACTCTAACGGTTTCTAAGTTATTTAAGGTCATAGTTGAAGCTTAAGTCAATTTTACGATTTTTCTATTTCTACCGTCATTTAATGATTTAAAAATGAAAAAAGGATAATAATTCTTAATCTCAATGGTTTTTTTCTTTTTTCTTAGAAAACTTTCAAAGTAACCGTGACCCTAAAATGATAGTTACATTAATTTTTCTCTAATTTTTGAACTGTCGTGAGTTTCAACTATTTTTTCCAATTTTAAAATACACAAGATATTTTTTGGAAATTATCAAAACGTTCTAATTTTAATTGGTAAAAATATTGATAAAGTCTAGTCCCAAATTTACATTTCGGGATAAGATCATTTTAGAAACTGATTATGCCGCCCTCTATCAGATTTTACTTTAACTTTTTGTATTGAAATTAATTCTAAAATACCCGTAATCTATATTTTTTATCTTAACTGTATCTAAATAGTACGCAAATGTTTACTGTTACTTATGCTTTCTCGTTGTTTAATTTAATCTTTAAATTTATCGATTTGAATTAGTGATCAGAAAAATATGGAGTTATCACGTTTACGTCAAAACATTTTTTTAGTTGATGTTGACGTCCAAATAGTGGGTAATAAATTACCATCAAAATTGCAAGCTCTAAAAGTTTTCTTTTTTCATACACGTATTTTAAACGTTTCTGTATCAGAAAGTATTGCTGCAGTAATTGATGAAATTATTGTGTTTTGGAAAAAAGCTAAAATTTCCGTTCAAGACGTGCATAGATGTCGAGATAAATTGAAAAAATTGTACGATGAAAGCTATAAAACTGCATTATGATTCGTCGAAAAATTGTCAGTTGTGAATGATTGTGCTGAGAGAGGAATCAAACTAGTGCAAGATTTTTGTAATCATTACACAAAGGATGAAAAACAAATGCAATATGTATTACAGTTAGTTAAAGACCATCGTCAAATGTTTCCTGACGCGCTAAAAAAAAACCTGTAATAACTTCATAATAGTATCAATGTTAAAAAAAAAATGAAAATAAAAGTATTTTTTTTTATTTATTGAAATTTTGATAATCGATTTTTTCAATAAAATAATACTTTTTTTCAGAGCATGCGTGAAGGTAAAAAAGTGGTCTAAATTATGAATTACAATCCTTTTTTCATTTTTAAATCATTAAACGACGGTAGAAATAGAAAAATCGTAAAATTGACTTAAGCTTCAACTATGACCTTAAATAACTTAGAAACCGTTAGAGTTAGCAAAAAATCATAAGAGACCTTTTTTGTAGAGCGTTAAATTTTCTACAAGAATTATTATTTGTCGACATGATCTGTTCATCCGTTCATGACGTAAAAAATTCCAAAGTAATAACAGATTTTTTCCCCTGTTATTTCCATTTAAAAGTTTGGTTATCGGGGGGGCCGGGTTAAAATTAAAATTAAGAGCTATATATATATATATATATATATATGTATATATAAATCAATTTCTGTTCGTTAGTCTCGCTAAAACTCGAGAACCGCTGGACTGATATAGCTAATTTTGGTTTTGCATTATTTGTGGAAGTCCAGGGAAGGTTTAAAAGGTGAGTAAATATAAGAACAATGCTTGGAATATAATAAAAACAACAATTTCGCTTACTCCTATGAAACTATTACTAACTGTCAAATATTTGATGTTCGTCTCATCGTTCAGAAATCAAATTAAATTTAAGTGAAGTTTTTATTCTTTTTTTTTTGGTTATGAATGTCAAACGTTTGATGTTCGTTCCGGTTAAGTTTTGACCACATTTTTTACCAAAGTTGAAACATTCTGCAATTATCATTCAGCTTTTTTATTTATTGATTCAGAGGCGGTGCGAAGTTTGCCGGGTCAGCTAGTCTACAATAGTGTCTACTGCGGCGAAAGTGTAACTTATACTGGTGAGTTAGTACACCTCACTGAAGTTGATTTTCAACTAAAACTCTAGTATCTTTGCTGTTATCTCAGAAGCAATGGACTTTACAAAAAAAAGGAAATTTGTTGCGAATTTAACTTCCTACAAAAAGTCTCATAGAACTAATTGCTTACATCAGTATTTTCTGAGATATTGAACTTTAACTCATTAGTGGTATAAATTTTTTATGTGTGGTGTGATATGGTAATTCCTTTAAAAGGCACTTTCTTTCCTTAAACGACTATGCTTAAATTATCTATATACAATTATTTAAGTGTTATATTACATAATTACTATTTATCAGTAAAATTTATCTCATAAGTACGTATGTATACATTTATCTTAAAAATTAAATATATGTTTTAAAAAGCTACGAACATCTGAATTTATGCATCACCTACATCGCCAGATTAGTATAGATTATCCTTTAAGTTAGGTGCCTGGAAGAGATCGCTTTTTTATTTTATTTTTATTGCAGGAGTTCAGCAGACAGGCAGACGGCCCACTTGATGGAAAGCGGTTACCATCGCCTATGGACATTTGCAACACCAAAGGTGCTACAAACGCGCTGCTGCTCTCTTAGTGGAGACTGGAACCTGGTCACTAATGCCGGAACACAACACAAGGTTGTTATGGCGGCATACTCTAGACCAGGGGTGGTCGCCATCCAGTCGAGCAAATGCCCTACCACCTGGCTGGTTGTTTATAGGGATAGGGACTTTGACATGTATGTGTGGTCCGTACTCTGATTAAGACAATAAAAGAGTGGGTATTTGATTGAAATTTTAAAATAACTTTAAAAACAATTTACATATAAAAGAGCATAGAACTTATTAGTAGTATAACGTAATAATCCAAGTGGTATGGTATTTTCTGTCTGGATGGCTGCCACTCCTGGTCTAGAGCATGCCGCCATAACAACTCTGAGTTGTGTTCCGGCATCAGTGGCCAGGTTCCAGTTTCTCCTTCAACCTTCCGGCAGCACCTCTGGTGTTGCTAATGTCCATAGGCGACGGTAACCACTTTCTATCATAGTTGGGCCGTCAATTTGTCTGCTGTGCTTCAGCAATAAAACAAAATTGTATTCGATTATATGTAATATAATTAATTTATTATATTATAAAAAAAAATAGTTTATGGTGCTCTCTATAGTTTATGTTTTGTTAACACAAAAGAAAAAACCAACCCACATGGCACTAGATAGGACTATATATAAGTATAGATATAAGGCCAACACTGCACATGCACTTCCTCACAACACCAGCATGCAACAGATACACTCTACATTAATATAAGTTTAGTATTAAAACTAGAATAAATTAATATAATAAGTTATTCGTAAGATACATACACCTCGACACAAAAATCAATAAATTAATATCACACACAAGAACCAAAATAACTAATAAGCGTGTTAAATTCAAAAAATTAAATCTAGAAATTAAGTTGTAAAAAAGGGTACGGAACTCGATTCCGTAGAGTTGTTCATAATATTAAAAAAAACGCAAAGTTTAACTGACTTGAAAAAAGCAGGTTCTCAATTGGTCCTGTACTTTTTTTTAAATATATGTTCAGCCATAACTTGTTGGTTTTTAATCAATTTGGCGATTCATTTTGCGTTGGATTCAGTAGAGACTCAAAATGGTCGCATATAAATTTTATTGCTATTTGACTTTGGGTTCCGAAGATATAACAAAATAGCAAATTCAGACAGAATATGTGTAATTTTTGCGGTTTTCAGCCGTAACTTTTCTGTTCTTGACCCGATTCTGATCATTCTTTTTGCGTTGGGTTCAGTACAGCTTCACTGTTGTTGGATAGCATATGCTACTTAAAAGTGAAGAATAAAAAATATATTAAATCACAAACAGGATTCTAAGAGTAACTAAAAAGTGAAGAATATACCTTTTTCAATATATCTTGAAGTCGGTGCCATTTAAAATATAACCAAACTAAATCCTATAGTAATTGTTATGTTTACTTGGCACCGACTTCAAGATGTTGTAGAAAGTGTTTATTTTTTGCTTTTTAGTTACTCTTGAAGTTGGTGCTAGAAATTTTTAATCATCAAAATGGTTAAGGGACCATAAACAGTAGTAGTGTACGCCATAAACAATGGCAGGCAAGGGAATCATAGTTCATATAGTCAATTTTGATGTATAAGTCTTCGTATTGCACAATTAATATAAATAACGTATGCCAGGTGGTAGGGCATTTGCCCGACTGGATGGCTACCACCCCTGGTCTAAAGTATGTCGCCATAACAACCTTGTATTGTGTTCCGGCATTAGTGACCAGGTTCCAGTCTCCCTTAAGAGAGCAGCAGCGCATTTGTAGCAACTTTGGTGTTGCGAATGTCCATAGGCGATGGTAACCGCTTTCGATCAAGTGGGCCGTCTGCCTGTCTGCTGATCTGCAATAAATGAAAAACAAAACTAAATTGTAGGTCGTCAACTGACGCCATTGAACGGAGTTCTTGTGAAACAACAACTGTTGTTCATTTTAGGGTCGATTTATCAATCATCAGATAAAAAATACCAGTGGAATATGTTATTGTAGGGGATGCAAAATGTTTTTTTTTGAAAGTCGTGGTAGCGTAATGACTAGCGCACGCGTATCGCACTCAAAGGGCGCGGGTTCGATCCTGGCCGGAACGCATGCACCACTTAAGCAGTTTTCTGACCTCATGTGCATATTGTTACAATTACCCAAGGAAAACGTCGTGATGAAACCTGCACATCGAGATAGCCGATGTGTCAAACCTGCCAAGCCGCCTTGGACAAGCGTGGCGGGTATACTGTCCGTTCCCCTATAGTGGGAGGCCCCGACCCAGCAGTGGGACATCTATGGGCTGTTCAAACGTCGCCTACAGTTATAAACCGATCGAATTCAATAGTGAAACCATCCAACAGTTTTATTTGTGGAACTGTCATTCTATGAATAAATTTTGTCTGGTTACGGAAAAATCGGCCCCTTAGAGTAATTTCACGCATTTTTTTTTTAGGAAATAAAACTGCATAGTATGTCCCCTTCCCGAAAAAAAAAAACTTGGAAGCATAAGCATATTATGATGCTTTATTTGATGTTTTTCAGGACCACTGCGCAATTCCAACGCGACGTGCTGTTGATGTTGTCCAACGCATTGATGTATAACAGCTGCGAGCACAGCGTCTACTCTATGGCGAAGGAAATGCACGAGGAGGTAACAATACCATAGATTAATCAAACATTTCTACCAAAAAAGAAACCGACTTTAAGCGTAACTATACTCTGTCCAACGATTTATTTTACTTTTGACGTTTGCACGCTCAAGATGTGCATTTTTTGATAGTAAATTTCACATGTCACAATTGTCATACTTCATTATTCCAAGATATGTAGTACTCAACACGGCAGTATAACTAATCCATAGACTATAAACTCTCGTCATCATATCTTAAATTAATCATTTTTGAAATTAAAATGTTTTTATCAAAAATAACTATATTTGTTTAGACTTAAAATGTTTTAATTATGCTTTTATTTTATTTTTATGTATGAATATATGGCTTATTTTTCTTGCGGAAAAAAATTTCGTGTTATTCGAGACCTCTCCCCAAAGTGAGATAAGATCAGATTCGGCTCAACCCTTATCCTTCTTAAACGTCTCACATAACTAATGAACGGCCCGGATAGTAAGCCAAACGGTCGGTAAGACATAGGAAACGGCCATAACTGAATTCGTTACTTTCAGGCTCAGTGCCAGTTGGGTATGTTGTTGGCTGCGCAGGCGCACGCCGGTCTGTGTGCAACGCCGCCTGCGAGGAGGAAGAGACGCAGACCGGAGTCACCTTTACTGTACAATAAGAGGAATCACTAAATAAAACATTCAATTAGTTAATTACTGTTGAAGAATTTACAACCTTTAAGATGAATGTCACCTTCGATTGGGGTCTCTAGATTCAGTTTCGGAAATTTCCCCAATTTGCTGATTTTATAATGCCAAAAGTAATATGACACACAGACCGTCATCTTAGATACATTATAGTGCTTGACTCGAATTTTCATTCTAAAAACATAATTATATTATGCCTACCTTACAATTTTTCGACCCCAAAATGTATAAGGAAGAAAATTTATCTACGTGGAGACGCTGCCTTCAGTGTAAAGGTCAACTGTAATGTAATCTTTGAGGTTAATGCAACTATTTAGAATTGAATGAATGCAACCTGTGGAATGAGTGCAATACTTCAGGATAAATACAATTCTTCAGGATGAGTGCCACTCTTCAGATTGAATGAAACACTTCGGTTGAATTTTACCTTTGAGATGAATGCAATATCACGGCTGCTGCAGTGGCCGAAACGTCGGAATAAAAATAAAATAAAATACTACGCTTAAAAACCGTTTAAACGTTGTGTTATTATGAGGACTAGTCGAGAAAACTTGAGAAAATACTATGAATGCAATACTTCGAAATTAATGCAACCTTTTGGAATGAATTCCTTTGGTACAAATACGAATTTTCAGGATGAGTGCTTCTCTTTGGGATGTATACTACTCTTCAGGTTGAATGGCACACGTTGGGGTGAATTCAGGCTTTGGTATGAAGGAAACGGTTCCGGATGAGTGACACACTTTGGGATGAATGCTTCTCTTTGGGGTGAATATAATTCTCTGGGATGAATGCTACAATTTGGGATCTGTACAATTCATCAGGATGAACAGCATCCTTCAAAGTGAATGAAGGCTTCGGAATGAATGAATCTTCTCTAATATAACTCTTCTTAATGAAAGCACATAAAAATCAAGAATTAGTTTTTACCTAGCTTGTAAACCAATTGAAAAACACAATTATTTTATATTTTATTAACGGTTTTAAACGCAGTATGTTATTTGATTTTTATTATTCCAACATTTCGGCCACGTTTCATTAGCCGTGATCACGGAATACAAAGATATCCGTGCAGGAACGGAGAAAGAATACAATTTCCTGCGGCCCGGCGGCCTGTCGTAAGAGGCGACTAAACAACCCACAGCTAGGTGGTAGAGTATTTGCTCGACTGGATGGCGACCACCTCTGGTCTAGAGTATGCCGCCATAACAACCTTGTGTTGTGTTCCGGCATTAGTGACCAGGTTCCAGTCTCCTTTAAGAGAGCAGCAGCGCATTTGTAGCACCTTTGGTGTTGCAAAGTCTATAGGCGATGGTAACCGCTTTCCACCAAGTGGGCCGTCTGCCTGTCTGCTGAACTCCTGCAATAAAAAAAAAAAAAAACATCAAATATCAATGAGAATTGTCAAAGTTATATATTGGCTTACCGTCAACTTGTTCATTTTAATTATTTACTTTTAATTTTTGTTTATGGTTATTATTTACTCTGTGAGAATCTAATCTAATTTAAATAATTATTTTAGATTAAATGAGTAATTTATCAACTCTGAGTGTGGCAGTGAATTCCGTTAAGTTACGAAAGTAATAAACATATACTAAGAAAATAAAAACCTTTTGTTTCATTAATCAAATTGTATACCTTTTTAGATTGGCAACTTATAGTAGTAGTTGAACAATATAAAAGCCAGGTGTAAACTTTCGCCAGGCGCTCACAATGTTGAAAATAAATCTAAAATAAGTGTTTGAGGCACGTTGACAATTGAATAAAGTAATATTGGTATAAAAAAGGCAAGTGATTTCGGTGGGAAATTTGCCTGTCAAGTGACCAAGAACATTTTATTCTTTTTATTTAAGTTTATGGCCTGGCAGCTAGGCCTTTAAGCCAGATCTTAGTTTACAATATAGTTTCTTCATTTTCTAAAGCCTATGTGTAGCACAGCTGAACTGTAGGTAATCAGCTAGTGCCATTCAACGGAGTTCTTGTGACAACTCGAAAGGCCACATTTGACTATACAGTTCACATTTCTCGCAAAAACACATAATTACTACTCAAAAACTATCAATATCCTACAACTATTGTTCATTTTAGAGTAATTATAACACCAAATAAACAATTACAGAATAAATAATTACAATAATTTAACGGCAAAACAAAAGGTGGCTTTATCGCTTAAAGCGATCTCTTCCAGGCAACCTGACTGAGAGGATACTTTTAACAACTTATGTCTACGTATAATTAAATTAAAAAGAAGCAAAATAAAAAAGTAAGTACAACGTGAACAGTAAACAGCTAAGTTAAGAAGAATAGAAATATATATATATATATATATATATATATATATATATATATATATATATATATATATATATATATATATATATATATATTTATTTTATTATAAACTAAGGTAATGGTTTTTGACAGATTTTAATTGATATATGCATTTAATATATTTATTGCACAATACAGTGTCAGTCACTACCATCATTGTTGCGGACAGACAGACCACAATTCCCGCGCATACGCCGACGCCCATAAATAGCACGGTTAGCAGCTAAGGCTAGCAACACATACCGAAAATACGGTGCTTAAAATTCGGCTAAACATGCTCGCAATACTTTTTAAGTAACCTGTGACAAATCAGCCGAAATAACGTAGCGTTCGGCGTAATGCAGAATCTTTCGTCTAGTGGCTGCTTCTCTGAGAACGCAGTCAATGTATTTTGATAGATAGATAATACTTTATTATACGCCAATACAAAAATGAACTTAAATACTAAAATTATATCTGGTTATGTACAAAGGGCGATCTTGTCGCTAAAAGGCGATCTCTTCCAGACAACCCCAATATTTTGTATTTTGAATACCAACCATCACATCATGCTACCTATCTCCTTTAAAATATTAATTGTATCAGTGTTGGCTATATTAATAGGTGAAATTATGTACTTTTAGATTCGTAAAAGTATCGGAGCAGTACATAAAATGGTTATACTATGTTCACCGAACTTTAATCGCGTAACGCGTCGCATGATGTGTTGATTGCTATTCAAAATACATTGAATGTGTTCTCACGGAGACATCCGCTAGACGAAAGATTCGGCATTACGTTCGGTATTACGTTCGGCATTACGCCGAACGCTACATTATTTCGGCTGTCATAGGTTACTTAAAAAATACTGCAAATGTATTTAGACGAACTTTCAGCGCCGTACTCTCGGCAGATGTGTCGCTAAACATATTGTAACATCTGTTCGCATGAATAAATTACTTTTTAACGGTTTTAAGCGCGACATTTTATTTGATTTTTATCTCGACATTTTTACCTCCTATCAATTAAAATGTATATATTAATACATGAAACAAAAACTTTGTACCCCTTTTTACGAAAATTGCGCGGACGGAGGAGTATGAAATTTCGTACACATATCTTAATATATATAAATTACGTGTCACGTTGTTTGTCGTCGATGGACTCCTAAACTACTTGACCGATTTTAATCAAATTTTCACACCGTGTGCAGTTTGATCCAACTTGAAAGATAGGATAGGTTACATTTGGACCCGGTAGATGGCGCTACAATCGGGTTCTAAATTTTATTTCTTCAGGGCAGAACAACGTCTGCCAGGACAGCTAGTAGTTTATGTAGAAAAGAAGCGACGAATGGTATTTTTTTTATTATGCATAAAAAATACATTAAATCAATAAAAAAAAAACATTACACACACTACGATATATTTGACACACACACGCATATATACTCTTTTGTTTATTGTTGCCTTGGCGAAATCTGTGATTATAGAAGTATAGTGTTCGACAACAGAACCTTAATAATGTTCAAACTTATAATTTAATTAATTATTATGGTCGAATTTCGACCACGGGTGACCACTAGTTCATATAAAATCATTAGAGCTAGGCATGTGGCTGAAGTTTCTAAGCTCGTTTCTTCTCTTCAAACTACAACCTTTTGTGAAGCGGTGATAAATTAGATTAGTCTATGGGATAGAGTAAAATAATAAATAATATTTTTTTTAATAGTTAAAATAAAGAAATTGGGAGTAGGCCAAATAATAATTTTAACATTACTCATTGACACTTGACATCTTTGTCTTCCGTGATCACAGCTGCTGAAAAAGTGGCCGAAACATGAGAATCAAAAAACAAATAAAATGCCGCGCTTAAAACTGTTAAAACGCAGTGTTATCTTCTGTCCGCATCCCTATTAAAACCAGACCCCTATTGAAACCGGTTTACATGATTATCCCGCGCTGCGGGGAGTATCTCCAGACCGCCGCGGGCGTGAGGAACGTTTGCCCAACAGTAGGATTCTCGAGCGTTTTCTGCGGGCAGTCTTCTTTCCTCTTCTTACATAGCAACAGTCTCTTCGATTTGATATTCAGATGTACCTGTGTTAACAAAATATGTTAGAGTATGCTATCGAGTTTTATCGAGAGCTTTTATTTGATTTTTATTCAGACGTTTCGGCCACTTTTCAGATAAAGATGTCCGATGTCATTGAGTAATGTTGAAGTTATTATTTAGCCTACCGCGAACTTGTTCATTTTAATTATTTAATTGAAGATATAACTTGTGAATGTGAATTGATAACTTCTTATGAGAGGGTAAACCGCTTCGTTACGTAACGCGTTACGGCGCCAGTCTGTCTGCCTTCCCATTCTCTCACGTTAGATTAGTTCAGGTTATCACTTCTGTCGGGCGTCCCGAGACGCACACCGTCTGTTTTTTTTGTGTATGGTTATTATTTACTCATTGACACTTGATATTTTTGTCTTCTGTGATCACGGTTATTAAAAAACGGCCGAAACGTCAAAATGTAAAAGTCGCATTTTAATGCGACATTTTACATTTCGTAGTTTTAAGATGGATAGATATAACAATTTATTGCTCACCAAAATAACCGACGCAATAACTCACAACGCCCAAAATGCTCAGTTAGCCGTTCCACAAGGCGACCGCGATCGTTGTGGTCGTGACGAAAACGTCACTAATGACGTCATCATTTTCGATCACACGACGCCCACAACGACCCATGTCAAAAGGTGGGTCGAAGTGGGCGTTGACCACAGAGCATTAATTCTCTCTTGTCAACACATTGAAAAAGGCGCGATTTTCATATCAACCAATGACATTTGCGTAATGCGTATGTCATTAATGACATCAACGCTCCATAACCCGTTCCATTAATATTACTAGCGTTTATGATTACCCGGATTAGACCTGGAAGATGCCGGGGGCATAAAAGTAGCCCCCCAGCAGTGAAAGAGGTCTCGCGAGGCCCACGCCTGCCAGGGCTGCGGAGAGGCTAGGTCATATACCCGTAGTCCTGGCATAAGGCGAAGGACGGAACACCCAGGGGTTTTAGTGGGTATTCCTAATTAGCGAGTGACAATAGCATGGCACCAGTTCTGACTGGGCGTGTTAGTGCCACCCCGACCTGGCGAATCCCACTCACGGGTCGCAAACTATTCCCCCAAGTTTCTGTGCTTGTCGCGGCTCATGGTCCTCAATAGGATTTCCCCTGGTTAAAAAAAAGGAAGCGCTTTCAAGAAATTTCACTATACATCACAAAAAAATATCATGAACTTTCCGAGTTACGGGGGAACAACCATACGGAAGCTGAATTTACACGCACGCACGCACGCATTTTTATTCTTCTCGAAACATAATCTTGGTATCATACCCACACGATTTTTAAATTAGTAAACTTGATGACATTTAAAGTTATGTTTCCCCATGTTTCAAGATTAAAGTAAAATTTGTTTTAAATAAACCATCTAAGCATACAATTTTAGAAGAAACAAAATATTAGCAATAACTTTGGGTTATGTAACCTTATAAATGGCAGAAAGAGACATACCTTAAAACATATATGACATTGGAACTTCTTATAAAGGTGTTTCTCTTCGATGTGATCCCTCAACTTCGTTTTGTCTGCAAAGCGGCGACTGCAATGATCGCAAATGTATCTGAAATAAAATAAATTAGACATACCACGATTATTCGGCTGATATTCGGTATTCGTTCACTTTTTTACTATAGACATGCCACGATTATTCGGCTGATATTCGGTATTCGGCCACTTTATTACTATAGACATGCCACGATTATTCGGTTGATATTCGGTCACCTTTTTACTATAGTCATGCCACGATTATTCGGCTGATATTACGTACTCGGCCACTTTTTTACTATAGACATGCCACGATTATTTGGTTGTTATTCGGTATTCAGCCACTTTTTTACTATAGACATGCCACGATTATTCGGTTGATATTCGGTATTCGGCCACTTTTTTACTATAGACATGCCACGATTATTCGGCTGATATTCGGTATTCGGCCACTTTATTACTATAGACATGCCACGATTATTCGGTTGATATTCGGTCACCTTTTTACTATAGTCATGCCACGATTATTCGGCTGATATTACGTACTCGGCCACTTTTTTACTATAGACATGCCACGATTATTTGGTTGTTATTCGGTATTCGGCCACTTTTTTACTATAGACATGCCACGATTATTCGGTTGATATTCGGTATTCGGCCACTTTTTTACTATAGACATGCCACGATTATTCGGCTGATATTACGTACTCGGCCACTTTTTTACTATAGACATGCCACGATTATTTGGTTGTTATTCGGTATTCAGCCACTTTTTTACTATAGACATGCCACGATTATTCGGTTGATATTCGGTATTCGGCCACTTTTTTACTATAGACATGCCACGATTATTCGGCTGATATTCGGTATTCGGCCACTTTATTACTATAGACATGCCACGATTATTCGGTTGATATTCGGTCACCTTTTTACTATAGTCATGCCACGATTATTCCGCTGATATTACGTACTCGGCCACTTTTTTACTATAGACATGCCACGATTATTCGGCTGATATTCGGTATTCGGCCACTTTATTACTATAGACATGCCACGATTATTCGGTTGATATTCGGTCACCTTTTTACTATAGTCATGCCACGAATATTCGGCTGATATTACGTACTCGGCCACTTTTTTACTATAGACATGCCACGATTATTTGGTTGTTATTCGGTATTCAGCCACTTTTTTACTATAGACATGCCACGATTATTCGGTTGATATTCGGTATTCGGCCACTTTTTTACTATAGTCATGCCACGATTATTCGGCTGATATTACGTACTCGGCCACTTTTTTACTATAGACATGCCACGATTATTTGGTTGTTATTCGGTATTCAGCCACTTTTTTACTATAGACATGCCACGATTATTCGGTTGATATTCGGTATTCGGCCACTTTTTTACTATAGACATGCCACGATTATTCGGCTGATATTCGGTATTCGGCCACTTTATTACTATAGACATGCCACGATTATTCGGTTGATATTCGGTCACCTTTTTACTATAGGCATGCCACGATTATTCGGCTGATATTACGTACTCGGCCACTTTTTTACTATAGACATGCCACGATTATTTGGTTGCTATTCGGTATTCAGCCACTTTTTTACTATAGACATGCCACGATTATTCGGTTGATATTCGGTATTCGGCCACTTTTTTACTATAGACATGCCACGATTATTCGGCTGATATTACGTACTCGGCCACTTTTTTACTATAGACATGCCACGATTATTTGGTTGTTATTCGGTATTCAGCCACTTTTTTACTATAGACATGCCACGATTATTCGGTTGATATTCGGTATTCGGCCACTTTTTTACTATAGACATGCCACGATTATTCGGCTGATATTCGGTATTCGGCCACTTTATTACTATAGACATGCCACGATTATTCGGTTGATATTCGGTCACCTTTTTACTATAGTCATGCCACGATTATTCGGCTGATATTACGTACTCAGCCACTTTTTTACTATAGACATGCCACGATTATTTGGTTGTTATTCGGTATTCAGCCACTTTTTTACTATAGACATGCCACGATTATTCGGTTGATATTCGGTATTCGGTCACTTTTTTACTATAGACATGCCACGATTATTCGGCTGATATTACGTACTCGGCCACTTTTTTACTATAGACATGCCACGATTATTTGGTTGTTATTCGGTATTCAGCCACTTTTTTACTATAGACATGCCACGATTATTCGGTTGATATTCGGTATTCGGCCACTTTTTTACTATAGACATGCCACGATTATTCGGCTGATATTCGGTATTCGGCCACTTTATTACTATAGACATGCCACGATTATTCGGTTGATATTCGGTCACCTTTTTACTATAGGCATGCCACGATTATTCGGCTGATATTACGTACTCGGCCACTTTTTTACTATAGACATGCCACGATTATTTGGTTGCTATTCGGTATTCAGCCACTTTTTTACTATAGACATGCCACGATTATTCGGTTGATATTCGGTATTCGGCCACTTTATTACTATAGACATGCCACGATTATTCGGTTGATATTCGGTCACCTTTTTACTATAGTCATGCCACGATTATTCGGCTGATATTACGTACTCGGCCACTTTTTTACTATAGACATGCCACGATTATTTGGTTACTATTCGGTATTCAGCCACTTTTCTACTATAGACATGCCACGATTATTCGGTTGATATTCGGTATTCGGCCACTTTTTTACTATAGACATGCCACGATTATTCGGCTGATATTCGGTATTCGGCCACTTTATTACTATAGACATGCCACGATTATTCGGTTGATATTCGGTCACCTTTTTACTATAGGTATGCCACGATTATTCGGCTGATATTACGTACTCGGCCACTTTTTTACTATAGACATGCCACGATTATTTGGTTGCTATTCGGTATTCAGCCACTTTTTTACTATAGACATGCCACGATTATTCGGTTGATATTCGGTATTCGGCCACTTTTTTACTATAGACATGCCACGATTATTCGGCTGATATTCGGTATTCGGCCACTTTATTACTATAGACATGCCACGATTATTCGGTTGATATTCGGTCACCTTTTTACTATAGTCATGCCACGATTATTCGGCTGATATTACGTACTCGGCCACTTTTTTACTATAGACATGCCACGATTATTTGGTTGTTATTCGGTATTCAGCCACTTTTTTACTATAGACATGCCACGATTATTCGTTGATATTCGGTATTCGGCCACTTTTTTACTATAGACATGCCACGATTATTCAGCTGATATTCGGTATTCGGCCACTTTATTACTATAGACATGCCACGATTATTCGGTTGATATTCGGTCACCTTTTTACTATAGGCATGCCACGATTATTCGGCTGATATTACGTACTCGGCCACTTTTTTACTATAGACATGCCACGATTATTCGGTTGATATTCGGTATTCGGCCACTTTTTTACTATAGACATGCCACGACTATTCGGTTGCTATTCGGTATTCAGCCACTTTTTTACTATAAACATGCCACGATTATTAGGCTGATATTCGGTATTCGGCCACTTTATTACTATAGACATGCCACGATTATTCGGTTGATATTCGGTCACCTTTTTACTATAGGCATGCCACGATTATTCGGCTGATATTACGTACTCGGCCACTTTTTTACTATAGACATGCCACGATTATTCGGCTGATATTCGGTATTCGGCCACTTTATTACTATAGACATGCCACGATTATTCGGTTGATATTCGGTCACCTTTTTACTATAGTCATGCCACGATTATTCGGCTGATATTACGTACTCGGCCACTTTTTTACTATAGACATGCCACGATTATTTGGTTGTTATTCGGTATTCAGCCACTTTTTTACTATAGACATGCCACGATTATTCGGTTGATATTCGGTATTCGGCCACTTTTTTACTATAGTCATGCCACGATTATTCGGCTGATATTACGTACTCGGCCACTTTTTTACTATAGACATGCCACGATTATTCGGTTGATATTCGGTATTCGGCCACTTTTTTACTATAGACATGCCACGATTATTCGGCTGATATTCGGTATTCGGCCACTTTATTACTATAGACATGCCACGATTATTCGGTTGATATTCGGTCACCTTTTTACTATAGTCATGCCACGATTATTCGGCTGATATTACGTACTCGGCCACTTTTTTACTATAGACATGCCACGATTATTTGGTTGTTATTCGGTATTCAGCCACTTTTTTACTATAGACATGCCACGATTATTCGGTTGATATTCGGTATTCGGCCACTTTTTTACTATAGACATGCCACGATTATTCGGCTGATATTCGGTATTCGGCCACTTTATTACTATAGACATGCCACGATTATTCGGTCACCTTTTTACTATAGGCATGCCACGATTATTCGGCTGATATTACGTACTCGGCCACTTTTTTACTATAGACATGCCACGATTATTTGGTTGCTATTCGGTATTCAGCCACTTTTTTACTATAGACATGCCACGATTATTCGGTTGATATTCGGTATTCGGCCACTTTTTTACTATAGACATGCCACGATTATTCGGCTGATATTACGTACTCGGCCACTTTTTTACTATAGACATGCCACGATTATTTGGTTGTTATTCGGTATTCAGCCACTTTTTTACTATAGACATGCCACGATTATTCGGTTGATATTCGGTATTCGGCCACTTTTTTACTATAGACATGCCACGATTATTCGGCTGATATTCGGTATTCGGCCACTTTATTACTATAGACATGCCACGATTATTCGGTTGATATTCGGTCACCTTTTTACTATAGTCATGCCACGATTATTCGGCTGATATTACGTACTCGGCCACTTTTTTACTATAGACATGCCACGATTATTTGGTTGTTATTCGGTATTCAGCCACTTTTTTACTATAGACATGCCACGATTATTCGGTTGATATTCGGTATTCGGCCACTTTTTTACTATAGACATGCCACGATTATTCGGCTGATATTACGTACTCGGCCACTTTTTTACTATAGACATGCCACGTTTATTTGGTTGTTATTCGGTATTCAGCCACTTTTTTACTATAGACATGCCACGATTATTCGGTTGATATTCGGTATTCGGCCACTTTTTTACTATAGACATGCCACGATTATTCGGCTGATATTCGGTATTCGGCCACTTTATTACTATAGACATGCCACGATTATTCGGTTGATATTCGGTCACCTTTTTACTATAGGCATGCCACGATTATTCGGCTGATATTACGTACTCGGCCACTTTTTTACTATAGACATGCCACGATTATTTGGTTGCTATTCGGTATTCAGCCACTTTTTTACTATAGACATGCCACGATTATTCGGTTGATATTCGGTATTCGGCCACTTTATTACTAAAGACATGCCACGATTATTCGGTTGATATTCGGTCACCTTTTTACTATAGTCATGCCACGATTATTCGGCTGATATTACGTACTCGGCCACTTTTTTACTATAGACATGCCACGATTATTTGGTTACTATTCGGTATTCAGCCACTTTTCTACTATAGACATGCCACGATTATTCGGTTGATATTCGGTATTCGGCCACTTTTTTACTATAGACATGCCACGATTATTCGGCTGATATTCGGTATTCGGCCACTTTATTACTATAGACATGCCACGATTATTCGGTTGATATTCGGTCACCTTTTTACTATAGGTATGCCACGATTATTCGGCTGATATTACGTACTCGGCCACTTTTTTACTATAGACATGCCACGATTATTTGGTTGCTATTCGGTATTCAGCCACTTTTTTACTATAGACATGCCACGATTATTCGGTTGATATTCGGTATTCGGCCACTTTTTACTATAGACATGCCACGATTATTCGGCTGATATTCGGTATTCGGCCACTTTATTACTATAGACATGCCACGATTATTCGGTTGATATTCGGTCACCTTTTTACTATAGTCATGCCACGATTATTCGGCTGATATTACGTACTCGGCCACTTTTTTACTATAGACATGCCACGATTATTTGGTTGTTATTCGGTATTCAGCCACTTTTTTACTATAGACATGCCACGATTATTCGGTTGATATTCGGTATTCGGCCACTTTTTTACTATAGACATGCCACGATTATTCGGCTGATATTCGGTATTCGGCCACTTTATTACTATAGACATGCCACGATTATTCGGTTGATATTCGGTCACCTTTTTACTATAGGCATGCCACGATTATTCGGCTGATATTACGTACTCGGCCACTTTTTTACTATAGACATGCCACGATTATTCGGTTGATATTCGGTATTCGGCCACTTTTTTACTATAGACATGCCACGATTATTCGGCTGATATTACGTACTCGGCCACTTTTTTACTATAGACATGCCACGATTATTTGGTTGTTATTCGGTATTCAGCCACTTTTTTACTATAGACATGCCACGATTATTCGGTTGATATTCGGTATTCGGCCACTTTTTTACTATAGACATGCCACGATTATTCGGCTGATATTCGGTATTCGGCCACTTTATTACTATAGACATGCCACGATTATTCGGTTGATATTCGGTCACCTTTTTACTATAGGCATGCCACGATTATTCGGCTGATATTACGTACTCGGCCACTTTTTTACTATAGACATGCCACGATTATTTGGTTGCTATTCGGTATTCAGCCACTTTTTTACTATAGACATGCCACGATTATTCGGTTGATATTCGGTATTCGGCCACTTTATTACTATAGACATGCCACGATTATTCGGTTGATATTCGGTCACCTTTTTACTATAGTCATGCCACGATTATTCGGCTGATATTACGTACTCGGCCACTTTTTTACTATAGACATGCCACGATTATTTGGTTTGAAGGGGGTAACCCGTATAAGGGTGGAGGAGCGAGATGGAATGCTCCTCCGTCTCAAAGGAAGATCTTCCAGCGAGGCTAATGTTGTTCCTCGCAGGCCTAGGCCCATCTGTTATAGTTGAAATTTTGTATATATTCTTTGTATGTTTCGGGAAACGTTTGTGACATCAGTTATTGCACAGCGCCATCTATTGGCTTGTAAGTGTTCCACTACACACCCCCTTGCTGAGACTGGAAGTCGATGGTAGACGAATGAAGTCGAGAGTTGTTCACAGCTATCAGTGCTTCTCGTAGTATGCCAATTCATTTGTCACTTTGGCAGTCCTGTGAGTCGGACTGGATGCAGTTCTAGTGAGTCAGAACTTTGTTGGTTGTCCCAGTGAGTCGGGAGAGCAGGAGCTCGTGTGTCGGTTTCCAATGCGTATGGAAAGACAGTTGGAGTGGGCGATTAGCTTCGAGCGGGTCACATGGCTGGACTGTGTTGGCTGTTGAGTGGTGGCCATCCACAGGAAGCAGCGTACAGCAGCCGTGATTTGTTTGCCGAAGTCGCCTGAGTGCGTAGCCGTGGTAGTAGGGATGGAGGTACATCGTGTTGCAGATGTGCGATCTAACCCTATAGTGGCTACCAGTGATGATTGGCAGTGGAAGTTAGCAGGATATACTCGGTGTCTAAATTATGTAGAGAGTGTGATGGTGATGATGATGATGGTGCTTGAGGTTGAGGTTGAATTGATTGTTCTATGGAGTTGGAGGCTTGAGGTTGAAGTGAAATCTTGAAGTTAATTTTTGAGACTTGATTGAAGGTAGTTTGAGATCTTGAAGTTATTGTAGTAATTTTGATAAATGAAACACCGAGTTCTAGACAACAACTGACTTTAATCCGTACTCACCATCTGATATTCAAAACTACCCACAACATCTCCCCCATATTTAGTATAACAATATATGAGTATTTATACGCTAATAAACTACAAAAACAATTTTATACTAACACTACTTATGGATAACATCAAAATACACATCCATGTATACATTTCTGTGTCTTACAATATGCTAATAACTTTATATGTTTATATATCTTTAGTAAGTTATGTTTCTTATAATATACTATGTATAATGTGTTTTAAATGTAACAGTTGCGTATATTTATCATCTATATCCCCCTTCTTTTTATTTTTTAATTATATATATATATATCTCTCTATTTATTTATCCTTTATTAACTTTAATTTCTTTCCCGCTATTAATTTTGCCTTTCTTTGAGGCATTTCTGATAATGTATGTTGTACAGAAGCAGCCGTGTTGTTATGGTAATGATTTTTATTATTTTGAATTTCGGCAGCCCCTGTGCAACTGACGTCCGAATCCGCATCCTCGAACTCGTTGTCACTGCATTCAGAAGGACACGATTGCTTGGAGTTCGACGATGACGGATGATCACCCATATCGCATTTTATAAGATGACGACGATTGCGTCTAAATCTGCTACCTATTTTATTTTGTATGATATAAGAGCGCGGTGTATCGGCCTCCCCTACTACTTTAGCGCGGCATCTTTTTTTATCTTCTACACATATTACGTCATCACCTATATTGAGTTTGGGTAAGGCCCTACAATGTTTATCATACATTTCTTTAGTCTTAGATTGCTTCTTTATCATATTGTTGTATTCTGCCGGTTCAACAGATTTTGGTTTTAGTAAGTCCGGATGCACCGGTAATCTGCATCTCAATCTGCGGCCCATTAAGAGCTGCGCAGGAGAGCTTAAACCATCCCTCGGTGTATTACGAAAATTAAGTAATGCCAATTGAAAGTCTGAATTGCTTTTAATTGATTTTTTTAGCATAGTTTTAATTGTCTGCACGGTACGCTCACTTTTTCCATTTGCTTGTGGATAGTGTGGCGACGACGTGACATGATTGAAACCCCACTCTCTGGCAAACATCCTAAACTCATGACTACTATACTGAGTCCCGTTATCGCTTATTAGGGTGGCTGGGATACCGTGACGCGAAAAAATCTCTTTCATATTCGAAATAACGGAATTTGATGAAATATTTAGCAATTTACAAACCTCCACGTAATTTGAATAATAATCTACAATTATTAAGAAATATTTTTTATTGACTTCAAAAATATCAGAGCCCACTTTGTTCCATGGCAATTCAGGTATTTCAATTGGTATCAAAGGCTCCCTAGCGGGTGCGTTTAAGCACTCTTGGCAGGTGGAACATCGTCTGACATACAATTCAACGTCACGACTCATGTTTGGCCAGTACATGACTTGCCTCGCGCGCCGCTTGCACCGGTCTATTCCCATATGCCCTTCGTGTACAATACTAAGCATTTCTTTTCTTAACGATTGTGGAATTAGTACTAAACCATTTCTAAATATAACACTATCAACAATGAAAAATTCATTTCTAAAAGGCCAAAACAATTTTAATTCATTGGCAACTTGTGACTTATGTTCGGGCCAACCTTTGTTTATGTAATCAGTCAATTTTAAACAAACAGTATCCTTTTTGGATTCTTTTTTAATGAGCGACAGTTTGTTGTTAGAAATAGGTAAACTATTTATAATCATTTGAATTTGATATAAATTATTCTCATGAACTTCATTGCTATATAATTCTGGCAACGGCGCGCGGGACAATGTATCCGCAATATACATATACTTGCCCGGCTTATATGTAACTATTAGGTCATAATTTTGTAGCCGCAACATCATACGCTGTAAACGTGCCGGGACGGACATCAAAGGCTTCTTAAAAATACTCTCTAATGGCTTGTGATCCGATTCAACTACTACTCTTTGTTTCCCGAATATGTATTGATGGAACCGCTCACATGCAAACACGATTGCAAGCATTTCCTTCTCGACCTGGGCGTACCGGCGTTGCGCGTCGGTGAGCGTGCGCGAGGAGAACTCAACCGGGCGACCGCCCTGCAGCAGCACGGCGCCCACGGCATCACGTGACGCGTCCACCGATAACTGCGCCGGCGCGCCCACGTCGTATAGTGCCAACACCCCAGCACTACACACGCATTCTTTTAATTCTTTAAATGAGTTTGCCTCACTCTGTTCCCATCGCCAAGCATTCTCTTTTTTGAGCAAGTTAGTCAAAGGTACTGCTCGTTGAGAGTAATTCGGTATAAATTTAGATAAATAGTTAACGGCGCCTAGAAATCTCTCTACTCCTTTCTTATCAGTCGGCGGAGGCATATCCCTAATGGCCCTGACCTTCTCGTCATCTGGCCTTATGCCGTTCGCGTCAAAAATATGCCCTAAATAATGCACCTCTTTTACTCCTATCCTACATTTCTCCCTATTAAATTTGAGATTAATTTCTCTAGCTCGGTTTAAAAATTCTTTCAATCGTTCATCGTGTTCCTTTCTATTACGACCCCAAATAATTACGTCGTCAATGAAATTATCCACTCCTTGTAAGTTTTCTAACAACTGGCGCAATTTCCCGTGGAAAACTTCAGAGGCACAACTGATGCCAAATGGCAAACGTAGAAACTGATACCGTCCAAACGGCGTGGCAAAAGTACAGAGGTCAGCGCTCGCGTCATCCAGCTGTACTGTCCAAAAACCAGAGTTCGCGTCCAAAACCGAGAAGACGGCAGCTCCGTGCATACGCGCCGCCATCTCTGCGAGCGTGGGCAGCTGAAAGTGCGCGCGCCGCACCGCCACGTTCAGCTCACGGGGATCAAGGCACACTCGTATGCCATTATTTTTCTTAGCCACCAACACGAGCGGGTGGACCCACTGCGTTGGGTGCAACACTTTCCTAATCACCCCTAAATTTTCCATTTTCTTTAGTTCATCAGCTAAACGTTCCCTTAAACCTAAAGGAATTTTTCTAGACGCGCTAATAACGGGTGGTATTGACTTGTCTATTACAATACTATATTTTCCCGGCAAACAACCTAATCCACTAAACAAATCCGAATAATCTGATAGTCTTATAGTATTAATACGTTTTATCAAGCCCATCTGTTCACAAGATTTCCGTCCCAACACGCTTGCACATTCAATATCTGCAATAGCAAAATTCAAATTGAAAACATTATTTTTATAGACCCACTTTAACTCACATACACCTTTGATAGGTATAAAATTACCCGTATACGACTGTAATTTTATTTTAGACGTTTTTATAATTGTGTTACTGAACCCTAATGATCTAAACCTTATATACGAAATTACATTGATATCGGCACCAGAGTCAAGCTTAAATACCTCAGACCCGTTTGAACAATATAAAGTTTCCGACCACTGTTCCTGGCTATTGGCACTAGTAACCATATTCAAAAAAAATAATTCATCTTCTTCCGAGCTCACATTCACTACAGAGTCATATTTTTCTATTTCACATACTTTTCGAACACTTTCTTTATTATGAAAAAAACGCGACTTACACATTCTGGCGTAATGTCCACGGTGTCCGCAACAAAAACAATTAACGTACTGTGCGGGACAATCGTCGGCGCAGCGCGAGCCGCCGCACCCGGGGCACTCGCGCCGCTGCCGCGCGCTATCGGCACCGCCGCTGTCGCCGCCGCGGCCTCCGCGCCGCGCAGCGCCCGTACCGCCACGGCGCCCGCGCTGGCGCCCGGCACCGCCGCTCACACGGCGTTCCACGCCGTGAACATGTACTGTGTTTGAACACTCACCATTTGCGCCCAACTGTTTACCACTTTCTTGTGACACTTCTTGAGCTTGGCAAACCTTAATTGCCTTGTCTAAGTCGAGCTCTTCGCATCTCAGCAATCTATCTCTCACAGTGGTATTCCTAATACCACATACGATTCGATCTTTAATTAGGTCATCACGTAATGTACTGAATTCGCAATTTTTGCTTAATAAACGCAAGGCTGTAACATAACTTTGTATCGACTCATTGTCCTCTTGATTTCGCATAAAAAAGTTGTATCTCAATAGAGTTATATTCACTTTTGTTCCAAAGTACTCATCAAATTTTTTTATAATGACGTCAACGTTATCTTTTTCTGTATCATCCTTAAAAGTGAACGTTTGATATACGTCAAAACCTTCTGGCCCTATAAGGTTCACGAGCAGACTAGCTTGCACTCCTGACGATTCAGAATTAACCCCGGATGCCTTTACAAACAGCTGGAATTGTTGCCTCCACCGCTTCCAGGCGTCGGCCCGCGCCACGGGGCCTCCCTCAAAATTCAACTCGGGCGGCGGTCTCGCGTGTTCCATTGTTACGATTTTACGCACATATACACAAATCACGGACTTTTTGCTATAATTAATCACTTTTCACAGTATTTATATTGATTTTTTCACCGCTGTCACCATGTAGTAATTTTGATAAATGAAACACCGAGTTCTAGACAACAACTGACTTTAATCCGTACTCACCATCTGATATTCAAAACTACCCACAATTACTATAAACATGCCACGATTATTTGGTTGTTATTCGGTATTCAGCCACTTTTTACTATAGACATGCCACGATTATTCGGTTGATATTCGGTATTCGGCCACTTTTTTACTATAGACATGCCACGATTATTCGGCTGATATTCGGTATTCGGCCACTTTATTACTATAGACATGCCACGATTATTCGGTTGATATTCGGTCACCTTTTACTATAGGCATGCCACGATTATTCGGCTGATATTAAGTAATCGGCCACTTTTTTACTATAGACATGCCACAATTATTTGGTTGCTATTCGGTATTCAGCCACTTTTACTATAGACATGCCACGATTATTCGGTTGATATTCGGTATTCGGCCACTTTATTACTATAGACATGCCACGATTATTCGGTTGATATTCGGTCACCTTTTACTATAGTCATGCCACGAATATTCGGCTGATATTACGTACTCGGTCACTTTATTACTATAGTCATGCCACGATTATTTGGTTACTATTCGGTATTCAGCCACTTTTCTACTATAGACATGCCACGATTATTCGGTTGATATTCGGTATTCGGCCACTTTTTTACTATAGACATGCCACGATTATTCGGCTGATATTCGGTATTCGGCCACTTTATTACTATAGACATGCCACGATTATTCGGTTGATATTCGGTCTCCTTTTTACTATAGGTATGCCACGATTATTCGGCTGATATTACGTACTCGGCCACTTTTTTACTATAGACATGCCACGATTATTTGGTTGCTATTCGGTATTCAGCCACTTTTTTACTATAGACATGCCACGATTATTCGGTTGATATTCGGTATTCGGCCACTTTTTTACTATAGACATGCCACGATTATTCGGCTGATATTCGGTATTCGGCCACTTTATTACTATAGACATGCCACGATTATTCGGTTGATATTCGGTCACCTTTTTACTATAGTCATGCCACGATTATTCGGCTGATATTACGTACTCGGCCACTTTTTTACTATAGACATGCCACGATTATTTGGTTGCTATTCGGTATTCAGCCAGTTTTCTACTATAGACATGCCACGATTATTCGGTTGATATTCGGTATTCGGCCACTTTTTTACTATAGACATGCCACGACTATTCGGTTGCTATTCGGTATTCAGCCACTTTTTTACTATAAACATGCCACGATTATTCGGCTGATATTCGGTATTCGGCCACTTTATTACTATAGACATGCCACGATTATCCGGTTGATATTCGGTCACCTTTTTACTATAGGCATGCCACGATTATTCGGCTGATATTACGTACTCGGCCACTTTTTTACTATAGACATGCCACGATTATTTGGTTGCTATTCGGTATTCAGCCACTTTTTTACTATAAACATGCCACGATTATTCGGCTGATATTCGGTATTCGGCCACTTTATTACTATAGACATGCCACCATTACTCGGTTGATATTCGGTCACCTTTTTACTATAGGCATGCCACGATTATTCGGCTGATATTACGTACTCGGCCACTTTTTTACTATAGACATGCCACGATTATTTGGTTGCTATTCGGTATTCAGCCAGTTTTCTACTATAGACATGCCACGATTATTCGGTTGATATTCGGTATTCGGCCACTTTTTTACTATAGAAATGCCACGACTATTCGGTTGCTATTCGGTATTCAGCCACTTTTTTACTATAAACATGCCACGATTATTCGGCTGATATTCGGTATTTGGCCACTTTATTACTATAGACATGCCACGATTATTCGGTTGATATTCGGTCACCTTTTTACTATAGTCATGCCACGATTATTCGGCTGATATTACGTACTCGGCCACTTTTTACTATAGACATGCCACGATTATTTGGTTGTTATTCGGTATTCAGCCACTTTTTACTATAGACATGCCATGATTATTCGGTTGATATTCGGTATTCGGCCACTTTTTTACTATAGACATGCCACGATTACTCGGCTGATATTCGGTATTCGGCCACTTTATTACTATAGACATGCCACGATTATTCGGTTGATATTCGGTCACCTTTTTACTATAGTCATGCCACGATTATTCGGCTGATATTACGTACTCGGCCACTTTTTAGTATAGACATGTCACGATTATTTGGTTGCTATTCGGTATTCAGCCAGTTTTCTACTATAGACATGCCACGATTATTCGGTTGATATTCGGTATTCGGCCACTTTTTTACTATAGACATGCCACGACTATTCGGTTGCTATTCGGTATTCAGCCACTTTTTTACTATAAACATGCCACGATTATTAGGCTGATATTCGGTATTCGGCCACTTTATTACTATAGACATGCCACGATTATTCGGTTGATATTCGGTCACCTTTTTACTATAGGCATGCCACGATTATTCGGCTGATATTACGTACTCGGCCACTTTTTTACTATAGACATGCCACGATTATTTGGTTGCTATTCGGTATTCAGCCACTTTTTTACTATAGACATGCCACGACTATTCGGTTGCTATTCGGTATTCAGCCACTTTTTTACTATAAACATGCCACGATTATTCGGCTGATATTCGGTATTCGGCCACTTTATTACTATAGACATGCCACGATTATTCGGTTGATATTCGGTCACCTTTTTACTATAGTCATGCCACGATTATTCGGCTGATATTACGTACTCGGCCACTTTTTTACTATAGACATGCCACGATTATTTGGTTGCTATTCGGTATTCAGCCACTTTTTTACTATAAACATGCCACGATTATTCGGCTGATATTCGGTATTCGGCCACTTTATTACTATAGACATGCCACCATTACTCGGTTGATATTCGGTCACCTTTTTACTATAGGCATGCCACGATTATTCGGCTGATATTACGTACTCGGCCACTTTTTTACTATAGACATGCCACGATTATTTGGTTGCTATTCGGTATTCAGCCAGTTTTCTACTATAGACATGCCACGATTATTCGGTTGATATTCGGTATTCGGCCACTTTTTTACTATAGAAATGCCACGACTATTCGGTTGCTATTCGGTATTCAGCCACTTTTTTACTATAAACATGCCACGATTATTCGGCTGATATTCGGTATTTGGCCACTTTATTACTATAGACATGCCACGATTATTCGGTTGATATTCGGTCACCTTTTTACTATAGTCATGCCACGATTATTCGGCTGATATTACGTACTCGGCCACTTTTTTACTATAGACATGCCACGATTATTTGGTTGTTATTCGGTATTCAGCCACTTTTTTACTATAGACATGCCATGATTATTCGGTTGATATTCGGTATTCGGCCACTTTTTTACTATAGACATGCCACGATTACTCGGCTGATATTCGGTATTCGGCCACTTTATTACTATAGACATGCCACGATTATTCGGTTGATATTCGGTCACCTTTTTACTATAGTCATGCCACGATTATTCGGCTGATATTACGTACTCGGCCACTTTTTTAGTATAGACATGTCACGATTATTTGGTTGCTATTCGGTATTCAGCCAGTTTTCTACTATAGACATGCCACGATTATTCGGTTGATATTCGGTATTCGGCCACTTTTTTACTATAGACATGCCACGACTATTCGGTTGCTATTCGGTATTCAGCCACTTTTTTACTATAAACATGCCACGATTATTAGGCTGATATTCGGTATTCGGCCACTTTATTACTATAGACATGCCACGATTATTCGGTTGATATTCGGTCACCTTTTTACTATAGGCATGCCACGATTATTCGGCTGATATTACGTACTCGGCCACTTTTTTACTATAGACATGCCACGATTATTTGGTTGCTATTCGGTATTCAGCCACTTTTTTACTATAGACATGCCACGACTATTCGGTTGCTATTCGGTATTCAGCCACTTTTTTACTATAAACATGCCACGATTATTCGGCTGATATTCGGTATTCGGCCACTTTATTACTATAGACATGCCACGATTATTCGGTTGATATTCGGTCACCTTTTTACTATAGTCATGCCACGATTATTCGGCTGATATTACGTACTCGGCCACTTTTTTACTATAGACATGCCACGATTATTTGGTTGCTATTCGGTATTCAGCCAGTTTTCTACTATAGACATGCCACGATTATTCGGTTGATATTCGGTATTCGGCCACTTTTTTACTATAGACATGCCACGACTATTCGGTTGCTATTCGGTATTCAGCCACTTTTTTACTATAAACATGCCACGATTATTCGGCTGATATTCGGTATTCGGCCACTTTATTACTATAGACATGCCACGATTATTCGGTTGATATTCGGTCACCTTTTTACTATAGGCATGCCACGATTATTCGGCTGATATTACGTACTCGGCCACTTTTTTACTATAGACATGCCACGATTATTTGGTTGCTATTCGGTATTCAGCCACTTTTTTACTATAGACATGCCACGACTATTCGGTTGCTATTCGGTATTCAGCCATGTTCACGCCACCGCGTAACGAACGATGATTCCCCGAAAAAGTAATTTACCCCGCACTTCCGCGTCTCAACGATCAGTCTGAATCGACCCGTCGTAAAGACATTCACGCATCGCGCGCGCATTTGAGATATCCACCCAATTGCAATACTAATCGGGTTCCAAGAGCTTGGTGATAAGTGGCAAGTGAATCTAGTTGTGAAGCGGGAGATATATAACAAGAGAACACGCACTGCTGCTCCTGTATCGCAGACGCTCCGGTTACTCAGCTCATATTATTACGGGTGAGTCCATTTATCTCCATTCCCTCTTACCCTTGCACCCTTGAAATCTGGCAATCGGCCAGATCATATGGTCCTTCGAGCCGGATATTCCAACTGGCGACCTATTTATACAGTCTGCAACAACCGTATTTTGCCATTTTATGGTTAATTCAAACCAAATTGTAAATTTTCGCATACCTAAAAAGTTAAATAAACAATCATTATCAATCTGCCCATTTACCCGTTTTCTGCCCTTGTTTTTTCTTTTTTGTTTTCTTATAAACATATTACTTCTGCCCTTATATATTTGAATACCCATTCCACATTCCTCAGATAATTACGCAAATTGCTACACGATAACTATTTTTTGGTACGTAGGTAGGTTAATATAACCTCGAGTACGTATTCTGTACTTTATTCAGCACACCTATTCTCGAATACTTGCACTAAACGTGATATCGGATCGATATAATAATATTGAATATTATATTCGTTTCACTCGGTGTGGTTAGCTTGCCGTGCAACTTTTATAGCTTATATATAGCTTCGTGTTTATTAAGACTCAGCGCACACGACAGTTTGATATATATTTTTTTTTCCTAATCATTTTTATTTATTTCGTATTTCTTACGTTTCTCTGGCTGCTTTCTTGCGTGTTCTTTATTAGCATTAGTAAAAAAAAAAAAATTTTTTTTTTTTTTTTTTTTTTTTCGTTTGCTTTTCCTTTTCTTATTGTGCACTTCTCATCGTCATGCCTACCAAATCGCAATCTGCCATCTTTATGCAAACCCATAAGTACATAACTTTCCTATTAGAGATAGCTAACCTTATATTAAAAGGAGACAAAAAGTATAGTGTAAACGATTTCATAGGGCGCTTTACAAAATTGGACGATATAAAGGGCAAGTTGGATACAGTATATTATGAGATCTTGGACTCTAAAGACCTTGACGACAAAGTGGAAAAATGGTACTTTGACTACTACACCTCGGCTATAGAAGCATATGAAAAAATTTTGGTGGCAAACATCACCATCAGCTCAAGCATCAAACCAAGCTCGCCCACATTCTCCACGTCTACTGTTCTGCCCAAAATAGATCTACCCAAATTTTCTTCCAAGCTTGAGGATTGGCCATCTTTCATAACTATTTTCAAAAGCCTTACGGACACTGCCGGTAATTTGTCAGGTGCAGTTAAATTACACTATTTATTTTCTTGCCTCTCCGGAGAAGCTCTCAGTATGGTATCACACCTCAAGGTTACCGATGAGAACTACGATGTAGCGATGACAACACTTGCCAATCGCTACGAAAATCGCCGAGTTCTCATTGATAGGTTTATAGATATGATACTAGAGTTACCCCACATCACCACCCGCTCACAAATCAGACAGTTATTTTTAGCCCCTCTTATTTCAACCCAATCGGCGCTTAAAAACCTAAACTTACCACTACATGACTCAGACTACGTCCTAGTGTCAATAGTAGTGCGGAAGTTAAAGGGCGAGCTTCGCACATTATTTGAACGAACGCATGGGTCTTCAGACACTCTGCCCACCTTAAAGGATGTAATCACATTCTTAGAAGACCATGCACGTTGCACAGAAACTGAGACATATAACCCACCCCCCCCTCCCCTCAGCCCGACATACAGACAAACTGAACGTGCTTCTCCCTCAGCACGGTACCAACCACGCGCTTCTGCACCCAGACCAGAAATTCGGCACGTTCGTTTTCAGCCCACTACTTCCGTCCGCCCACCTTTAACGCGCCCTGCATATCCTCTACAAAGTCAAGCGTACCCTGTACAGTACGCTCAAGGATACCCACAGTCTACACAATATTTCGAGCCCATAGCACAAGATTCCGCCCACCCACCAGCACCGACCAATAATTATTACTGCCCTTGGTGTCACGTTAGAGGACACAGGTTGCTGAACTGCGGTGAATACCTAAGACAGCCTACGCAAGGGCGCTGGGATTTTATCCAAGCTCATGAACGGTGCCGTAAGTGTCTAGGACCCCATTACTCTGACGAGTGCAGATCCACAGGACGGTGTAGAGAATGTGATAGCGAGAAACACCATACCACCTTACATCGCAGTGGCTTTGAATCACCCACATATGACAATTCTCACCTCTTGCCCCCACAACTAAGAGGACAAGAACACACCCGCCCAACCACGGAATCAAGAAACTCTTCTCGTCGTAATTCACCTATTAATTCACAACAATGACTACCTGCTACTCACTTACACAATACTACACTACACCCACCCATACCATCGCTACAATATACACCATCCACTACATCACGTAAACAAAATAAATCCCAGTTTCATACTCAGCACTATGATAATAAAGTTTATCATAATAATCACTTGCCCGGCAGCCCTGTTACTTCCTCTGATAAAGCTAACCAAAATGACAGTCATATTTCAGCACATACTCAGCACATTACAGTACACGATCCACCAGTTTTATTACCCACTGTGTCCCTAGAACTAGCAGACAACGCTGGAGAATTTCATAAGGCAAGAGCATTATTAGACAGCGGTTCCATGCTAACCTTGTTAACTAAAACTATGACACAAAAATTACGTTTGCCTGTCGAGCACACAGAACTAAAAATTACAGGAGTCGGTAATCAGCAGACTCAAAACTCTAGTTCTTCAACTACCATCACATTCCGCCCTATTCACACCGAAGTCCCAGTAATTAGCGCAAAGGCATACATTCTACCAGATTTGACAGGTCTTTTACCATTAACAATGTTACCTGACGTTGTTCCACTCCTCGACTCGACACAGCTTCCCCTAGCAGACTCGTCTTATCGTTTTCCAGCCGCTATTGACTTAATTTTAGGTTCTGATGTCTTGGGCCAAATTTTGGATGGTAACAAAATTTTTTTGGGCCCCGGCAGACCAATAGCCTTCGGCACGATCTTCAATTTCGCTCTTTTAGGTCCTATCAATCCAAACTACACAAAGCCTGAGCCTCAAGTTAATTCAGCACTAGTAAATATTGACTGTTTACAACCCCAACACTCAAATAAAGAAATACACTCCGCTCTGGAGAGATTCTGGGAAGTCGAAGAAGTGCAATCAAAGGACAACTCAACCTCTGACGAGTGTGAGGAGAACTTTCGTTCTACCACCACACGTGATCCCACAGGGCGATACATAGTATCCCTTCCCTTTCTTACAAAGGCACCTAAGCTCGGTGCAACCCACGCTATTGCACTACGACGATTCCTTAATTTGGAGCGCAAACTCCAAAGAGATCCTACCCTCCGCTCAAAATATATCGACTTCATGAAGGAATACATTGACATGGGCCACATGGCTCTTTGTCACCCCAGCACATTCAAAGGAAAAGACCATTTTTACGTCCCGCATCATGGCATCTTCAAAGCCAACTCTGAAAAACTTCGCACGGTTTTTGATGGCAGCTGTAAGAGCTCTAATGGTGTCAGTCTTAATGACTGTCTGCACACTGGCCCACCGCTCCAACGTGATATTACTGACATCATTCTAAATTTTCGTACTCACAAAGTGGTCTTTAGTACAGACATCCAGATGATGTTTAGAAATATACTAGTTCACCCAGACCACAGACGGTTCCAACTCATTCTATGGCGCTCTTCTCCAGATCAACCTCTGCTCACTTACGCCCTGTCCACTGTCACGTATGGCCTACGACCCAGCCCCTTCCTCGCCAATCGATCTATTATACAGCTGGTCACTGATGAAGGTCACCGTTTTCCCCAGGCTGCACAGGTTCTTACGCACTCCATATTCGTGGATGACATTCTGACTGGGCATGATTCAGTTGACAAGGCAATAGCTCTGCAGACTGAACTCATTGAGTTACTAGCCCTAGGGGGATTTCATTTGCGAAAGTGGACCTCAAACTCTCGTCAGCTTTTAGAACGCTTCCCGGATGATCAATGTGACATACCCAAGGATTTTGATGTTGTACCCGACTCCAATGCAATCAAGGTACTTGGTATGCAATGGATACCCCAAACGGACGAATTTACATATCACATTTCGGTACCTACACTGGAAAAATTTACCAAAAGGTCAATACTCAGTACCATCGCTCGTTTATACGATCCTAGTGGATGGATCAGCCCAGTTATTTTCCGCGCAAAACTGCTCATTCAGCACCTATGGACTCTAAAGTTAGACTGGGATGAATCGGCTCCCAATGATGTCACATTTCAATTTCAGCACATTTTTGAAGACTTACCTCTACTCTCTGCTCTTCGACTCCCCAGAACAATTTGCACCAGCAAAGATTCCACCTACACCCTACACGGTTTTGCCGATGCATCCGAATCCGGATATGCAGCCGCAGTCTATCTTCATGAAACGAATATCACGGGTCAGGTACACGTCAGACTACTTGTTTCTAAATCCAAGGTAGCCCCCATTAAAACCCGACAGACTATACCAAAGCTGGAACTTTCAGCTGCACACCTCACTTCGCTGCTCATTTCTCGCGTCTCTGTTCAACTTTCTGCCCACATTACCATTCAGCAACACTTTTGTTGGTCAGACAGTACTATCGTACTCGCCTGGCTTAAAACTCCTTCTCAATCCCTACAGGTCTTTGAGGCCAATCGAGTCTCTGCCATTGCAGCCAATCCATGTAACCCTACTTGGAGACATGTACCCTCAGCTCTTAACCCTGCCGACTGTGCTAGCAGGGGAATATCAGCACAGGAACTCTTAGCCTATGACCTATGGTGGTCGCCTACTTGGCTCAAGGCCCCACCTGATACCTGGCCCACGATGCCCCCTGCTTTGGGTCATCACGTACTGCCTGGTCTAAAACCCAGAAAAATGGTATACACTACACGCACTACTCCGTCAACAATACTGGATTTTATCTGGAAGGCGAGTCATTCGTCACCGTGTCTTTAAATGTGTACGCTGTTTTAGGCATCGAGCTCAGCCGAATCCCCCTTTTATGGCCGACCTACCGGCTGATCGAGTCAGCCCACAACCGGTGTTTAGTCAAGTGTCCACGGATTTTGCCGGACCATTCCTAATTAAATCAAGTACTCTACGCAATGCCAAACTTCTCAAAGGCTACTTTTGTGTTTTCGTTTGTCTCGCCACCAAGGCAGTGCACTTAGAGGCTGTCTCGGAACTTTCTACGGACGCCTTTTTTGCGGCATTGCAAAGGTTCGTTAGTCGGCGCGGAATCCCTACCCTAATTCGCTCTGATTGCGGTACAAACTATGTCGGCGCAAGAAATCAGCTCATAGAAGTACAAAACTTCTTAAAGGCCAATGATGATAGAATTACGCACAAGCTAGCCACACAGCAGATCACATGGTTGCTCAATCCGCCCTCAGCTCCTTCTTTTGGCGGTCTGCACGAGGCAGCCGTGAAATCTACTAAGCAATTACTCTATCGCGTATTAGGTGAGCAGCATCTGACCTTTGAAGAATTTTCTACACTCTTAGCCCGTATTGAGGCCGTTCTCAACTCTCGACCACTCTGCCCTCTGTCTTCAGACCCTACAGACTTCGAAGTCCTAACCGCTGGTCATTTCCTTATAGGTCGCCCACTTACCGCATTACCCGAACATTCCCATGAATCCTCTCCTCCATCAACCCTACGACGTTTTCGCTTAGTGCAAGCGTTGGCTCAGCGATTTTGGACCTTGTGGTCGAAATCCTACCTGCACACTCTCCAATCCCGATCTAAATGGACTACGGAAACCAGTCGACCCAAGATTGGTGAGCTGGTACTCATAAAGGAGGATAATCTTCCCAGACTCCAGTGGAAGATGGGAAGAATAAAGAAGATTCTGCCCGGAAAGGATGACGTCGTCCGAGTCCTTCCCCTCGACGACAACAGCACTTAGTCAGCACTATAAATGGGAGCCGTCACCTTTTCCCCGGGCCCCAGGATGTTCACGCCACCGCGTAACGAACGATGATTCCCCGAAAAAGTAATTTACCCCGCACTTCCGCGTCTCAACGATCAGTCTGAATCGACCCGTCGTAAAGACATTCACGCATGCCACGATTATTCGGCTGATATTCGGTATTCGGCCACTTTATTACTATAGACATGCCACGATTATTCGGTTGATATTCGGTCACCTTTTTACTATAGTCATGCCACGATTATTCGGCTGATATTACGTACTCGGCCACTTTTTTACTATAGACATGCCACGATTATTTGGTTGCTATTCGGTATTCAGCCAGTTTTCTACTATAGACATGCCACGATTATTCGGTTGATATTCGGTATTCGACCACTTTTTTACTATAGAGATTCCACGATTATTCGGCTAATATTAAGTATTCGGCCACTTTTTTACTATAGACATGCCACGATTATTCGGTTGCTATTCGGTATTCAGCCACGTTTTTACTATAAACATGCCACGATTATTCGGCTGATATTCGGTATTCGACCACTTTTTACTATAGACATGCCACGGTTATTCAGCTGATATTCGGTATTCGGCCACTTTTTACTATAGACATGCCACGGTTATTCGGCTGATAATTCGGGATTCGGCCACTTTTTTACTATAGACATGCCACGATTATTCGGTTGCTATTCGGTATTCAGACACTTTTTTACTATAAACATGCCACGATTATTCGGCTGATATTCAGTATTCGACCACTTTTTTACTATAGACACGCCACGATTATTCAGCTGATATTCGGTATTCGAACACTTTTTACTATAGACATGCCACGGTTATTCAGCTGATATTCGGTATTCGACCACTTTTTACTATAGACATGCCACGGTTAGTCGGCTGATAATTCGGGATTCGGCCACTTTTTTACTATAGACATGCCACGATTATTCGGTTGCTATTCGGTATTCAGCCACTTTTTTACTATAAACATGCCACGATTATTCGGCTGATATTCGGTATTCGACCACTTTTTTACTATAGACACGCCACGATTATTCAGCTGATATTCGGTATTCGACCACTTTTTACTATAGACATGCCACGGTTATTCGGCTGATAATTCGGGATTCGGCCACTTTTTTACTATAGACATGCCACGATTATTCGGCTGATATTAGGTATTCGGCTACTTTTTCAACTATTCGGTAACCGGCCGAATATCGAATACCAAATAGTGAAAAAAAAGTACATATTATTCAAAAATGTACATATTTCAATCACAAATTATTGATAGTTAAACTACGGTGTTACACGAGATTTTAATTAATTTTTGAACCAGTTTTTAAAATGCCAAAATAAAAAAAATCTGCTGCGCGCAAACGCACACTCCTTACGCCGAAAATTCGGCAGCCGAATATTCGGCACATCGGCCGAACCACAATTCGTGACATCTCCAAAGGAAATCAATTAAACTGAAAAAAGTATCTATCATAACAACAACCCACAAACGTCTTGCTGCTGGGCTCGGACCTCTCAGTTATAAGTGGACGACAGTATACCCGCCACGCTTGTACAAGGCGGATTGGAGAGTTGGATACATCGGTTATCCCGATGTGCAAGTTTCATCACGATGTTTTCCTTCACCGTTAGCACGCTGTAATCGTAACAGCATGCACATTAGCTAAGAATACTGCCTAAATGGTGCATGCGGGCGTGCGTGCGTGCGTGTCGACGTATTTGTGTGCGCATGCGAGGATTGTTTTTGAACACTAAGCCACAGAGACAGGATTTAATCTCTGATTAAAATGAATCCTTACTTGAGTTGATCCTGAGTGACATGTTTTAAGCTATTCTTGAGATGCCTCTGATAAGAACTTATCGATGCGAAACTAACTTTACACAACGAACAGAAAGCCGACGCCTGATTTGACGAACTCTGAAAATCATTATTGTCGATTAAATAAAAAAAAAATCTAGCAAAAAAGAAACCGGCTTTAAGAGTGGCTAAAAAATATAAATAAGCTTTTCTAAAAAGGTTTATAAATACAAGCTTTTGAGATCCCGAATATCATGAAGCAGCAGAGTGCTAGCCAAGACAAGTAAAACGAATCCAAACACGACGGGTCTATCTAGTTTAGTACAGGAGTTCCCATGGCCACTTTCCGACTCCATCATCAGATCAGTTCCATGGTACCATATCATTGCATTGTCACGCGATATACATATGCGTGCAAAATTTCAGCTCAATCGGAAACCGGGAAGTTGGTCGAATTTAACTTGCAAGATTCCACCCGAACTTACATACATACATAGGTACATCCATTGCAAGTTAAATAAAAGCTTGTACAATGTATGTGTGTGTGTGTGTGTGCAGTTCACACGCAGTAGAAGTGAAACAAACTGTGATAAGGAGTGGGAGGGATTCTAAATTTCGTGACGTCACATTTCATATATCATATCGTTATAATATACTAGCTTCTGCCCACGACTTCGTCCGCGTGGAATAATTAAAAAATGTAAGTTAAAAAAAACCCCGATTTTGGAACATTCCTCACTGGTCTTAGCGTGATGATATATAGCCTATAACCTACCTCGATAAATGCGCTATCTAAAACTGAAAGAATTTTTCAAATCAGACCAGTAGTTCCTGAGATTAGCGCGTTCAAGCAAACCAAACAAACTCTTCAGCTTTATGTATTAGTATAAGATTTAAGCTTTAAAACACGAAATTTGAGGTATTAACGAAGAACTTCAAAACATTTCCAACTCTATTTGTATGAGTGTAGTATTTTAATCTATATATATAAAAATCAATTGCTGTTCGTAAGTCTCGTTAAAACTCGAGAACGGCTGGACGGTTTTGGCTAATTTTGGTTTTGAATTATTTGTGAAAGTCCAAGGAAGGTTTAAAAGGTGAGTAAATATGAAAAAAAAAATGCTTGGAATATAGTAAAAACAACAATTTCGCTTTTCCTTAGAAACTATTCCTATCTGTCAAACATTTGATGTTCGTCCCGTCGTTTAGAAATCAATTAAATTTAAAAGTCGTTCAGAAATCAACGTTTTTTATTTATTGATTCTGAGGCGGTACGAAGATTGTCGGGTCAGCTAGTTATTATATAATGTATTCTATCTCATTCTCTCGCAGGCTTAGTCCTATAGATTTATGTGTTGTCTCTTTTTGGTGTCGGTTTTTTTTTCATCGGGTTTCAAATCACAACGATTCTGAACAAGTTTCACTACAAAATCAATAATTTCTACAACATCTTGAAGTCGGTCTCTTTTTGCTAGAAGTGTATGTTTCTTTCTTACTTCCTTTTTACACCTAAAACACTATTCTATATTTTTTATCTTTCTCTCTTTTTACATCTAAAACACTATTTTACATGTACCTTGACGTCGTGTTTTTCAAAATGCCGCTTCAGACTCGTCTTCCATCTGAACACTTTGTCGCATTTACTACACGGAAATGCATTGCGGAACTCATGAACTGCGCTGCAAATTCATTTTTCAGAACATTAGATAGACAAAGTAGGCCTAAATAAAGTACCAAAATAACTGGATAGGATTTGAGCCAATTTTTATTTTTAATATATACATTATTTTTTAGCGGAAACTTGATTAACATATTATGTATTAATTTTGTGTTTTATATTTAAGAATATTAATTATTGTGCCTTCCAAAAATAGGTGCGCCACTTTGAAGTGTAAACTCTAGCAACTCTAATATTATGTCAAGAGTAATTTTAATACTTCCGCCAGGTACAACGTCCGTCAGAAAATTGAGTAAGTGATAAATTTGTGTTTTTTTATTTATTGCATGAGTTCAGCAGACAGTCAGACAGCCCACCTGATGGAAAGCGGTTACCATCGCCTATGGACATTCGCAACACCAAAGGCTACAAATGCGCTGCTGCTTTCCAAAGGTAGACTGAAACCTGGCCACTAATGCCGGAACACAACCCAAGTTTGTTATGGCGGCATACTGTAGACCAGGGGCGGTAGCCATCCACACAGGCAAACACCCTACCACCTGGCTGTGGCTTGTTTTGTCGACTCTTACGACAGGCTGCCCCAAAGCAGGAAATTTTATTCTTTCTCCGTTCCTGCACGGATAAAAGTGTAGTAGTGTGTAGTGTAAAGTAAAAAAAATACTTTATTGTATTGTTGTTTTTACTGTGTATATTTGAGATGATGTAAAGATCTTTTAAATAGTAATTTAACAACTGCGAGGCATATAATGGAGGGGGGGAGGGGGTAGAGGTAAGGAGTACCTATCTCTGTGTTGAAAAGTTTCCGCCAAAACGCGTATAATAAAGGTGGCGCTGCGGTAGTGATTAGAGTGAGATAGAAAGTAAACAAGGACCGAAACATTTCCGCTTTGTACGTTATTATTGATACAAACCGGCCCTTGCGGGTGTTTTATTACCCCTTTGAATTTGAGTGATCTATTGTTGTGCACTAATCTCTTTATTCACACCGCCGTAAGACGTCATAAAACCTTCTTTCCTGTGTTGGTATTTCATGCGAATTCTTGGAAGCCATTAAGCTGACCATTTAACGCTTTCAGGAACCAGTGGGCGGCATGTTGCTGGGAGGCCATGTCAAATTTACAAATGGATTAGGGTCGGTCACTCGGGAAATGCGCCAGTCGTTTTCTGACTGCGAACGAGGCGTTTCCTAGTGCATTCGGAGCGAGTATCTTATAACGACGGACTTTGCGCGATTTATGTCATTACGTTTTTCTGCTTTACGGCTTGGGCTTGTTATATCCGGTTGTACTTGTAAGAAGTGTGAATTACGTGTGTGTACTTGTAATAAACCTTGTGATTTCGCATTTTCGAATTTACATCGTACAAATTCGTAACATTATTTAAAAAATGACAAAGATAAGATGGTATGATAATATGATGATGATAAGATAAATCACTACACGTTTTCTCACAGCATTGCATTTACTAAATTATTTTAGACTATGTAAATAGTTGAGGTTTTTTATATTGGCATTTTACTCATTTTATGACACTTGAACAATTTTGTATTCATACCGTAGTTTTTCGTACGCCAGCGCTATTATGGTAGGCATTTAAACCTCTTGTAGCAGCGAGAGGTAGAGGTTAAATGATATTTCAGATGGCTGAGAGTAGTATTCACTGTCGAGCGGTGATGTGAACTGATTTATTTTGGAAACGGTAATCTTAAGTACAAATATAAACAAGTTGTATAGCTAGCACAATGTGTGAGCGGGACGGATGATGTGCGAGCGAGATAGAGCAACTATTAACATGTGCGCTCCCGCGTTGCGCTAGCCAGTAGTACGTCCGCTGCCATGAGTAGACGTATGCAGCTCGCATACTCTATTTTCAACCTACTGCTGGAAACTTTTTCTACTTTCCTCCACATAATATGATATTCCTTACCTACATAACAAATATGAAAATTTCAACTCACACCCTATGATTCATCAGGCCAGCGCGATGTCTGTACGTTTTCTCACATTCGGGACACTGGATCCTCGCCTTATGGGAGTCCCTATGGTATCTATGAGCCTCTATCGACCTGAAAAAGGGGTAATAATTTTATTTTTGTTGCCCCAGATATCTCTGCAGCTGTATATAATTTGAAGTACATGGTAAATTTAAATTTATTCGATCGATTAAATTAAGCCGTGGTAGAGTAATGGCTAGCGCACGCGTCCCAAAGTCAAAGGGCGCGGGTACGATCTTGGCCGGAACGCATGCACAACTTACTTCCTTAGGGACTTTTCTGACCTAATGTGTATACTGTTGCAATCACCACGTACTAACGACGATGAAAGAATACATCCTGATGAAACCTGCACATCGAGATAACCGAAGTGACAAACCTGCCAAACCGTCTTGTAAAAGCGTGGCCCCCTATACTGTCCGAGGCCCGAGCCCAGTAGTGGGACATTTATGGGCTGTTATTATTATATATATTATTTATTATTCGGCAGACATACACACGCATTATACATCCTTAAGTTCTCCACAGTTACACTTCGTCCACAGTTACAGTTCCTCCACAGTTACACTTTCTTCACAGTTACACTTCCTCCACAGTTACACTTTCTTCACAGTTACACTTCCTCCACAGTTACACTTCATCCACAGTTACACTTTCTCCACAGATGTCAAGGTTTAGATTTCCTGATAATCAGAAAAAAGTGAGATTCCTTTAAAGGCCTATAGATTAGAGCCAAAAGGGTGACGCTCCAATCGTGTTTTATTGGCGCCACCATTGCAATTCACTAACAAATACACCGTCGTGGCAACGATAATGACAGCGACAATTTTAATCTGTTGCTACCATGGATATTTAGTTACACCTTCACTAGGTGGCGTTACGGGTATTATCAATTTTGAATTAAAAATTAAGTTTGACATTTCTAAGAATTGTAACATGCCTATTTCGTGACATACATATCCTTTTTTTATTATTACGCTCGGAGAATGCATTTGCGTACTATGGCCCGGGAGGAGTTACCGGAAGGGCCGGATCTCCAAATTGAGGGTTTTTTTTTCTCTAGTTTGGGGAGTTCTGTTGCGGTTAGAGAATTTTAGGGGACGAAAATTTCAGCGCTAAGGAAATTGGGGAAGTATTTATCACCCTAGCCTTACTAAAAAGGCCATAAAATATTCGATACAGCATGAAGTTGCTAATAAAAGTTAAATCCAAACATGTCTGTACATAATCATTACAACGGCTTTTTGTTGTGTAATCAAATTAAAAAAAAAAATATTTACACGGTAAATTGAGACCCTGCTTTTTTTTTTAGTCGTTTAAAAAAAATAACGAAAGTTTGTCACCCCTATGAACTCTTTCAAAGTGCGTGATCCAACCCGCACTTGTCCATTTTTTCATCCAATAATATTGTTGACGACGACGAACACAATGTATGAAACTCACCGACCCGTCTCAACAGGCGATAAGAACATAGGTATAATTTGCTAAGCCTCATAGATTATGTAGACGCGACCGTTAGGTGCAGGAAAGAGACGGGTCGGACTGAGATAGATATAGTTTTATTTTTTAACCGTTATTAATTTGAAATTAAATAAATAAATTATAAGAATTAAATATACAAAATGTAATAAGCCTTAACTCACTAGGAAATAAATGTTGTAGCGTTGTGCCTTTTATTGAAAGTAGGACCCCTATTAGATCCCGGTAAATGAGACCGGGCTACGGGCGTGCAGAACGCCGCCTGGAGCCCGGGACTCAGCATGAAAAGGGAACCGGGTTACAGGCGTGCAGAACGCCGCCTGGAACCCGGGACCCAAAAGGGTAGCGGAAACCGGGCTACGGGACTGCAGAACGCAACCGGAGCCCGGGATCCGTGAGGTATGCCTGTACTACTGCCTACTCCGAACGCGAGTAGGCCATAATGATAGTGCAGGCAGAGGTCCGCGCTCGACAGCGCACGTTTTTGTAATGAGGTAACGGTAAGTTTTTTTTTTTTTTATTGGACTTGACTTTATGTTGTTGGTCCGAAGACCTTACAACTTTACCGGGGTCTTTGGGGCGAGTGCCTTCGCGAAGCGAAGGCGCTCGAGCCCGGGGGGGCAACTTGCTCGAGGGAGCTCCCTAAGGAGTTTTACCTCGGCTGGACTGTTGCCATGAATGGGGAATGAATTTAATGATGCCCACCATAGGGCGACACAAAATACTAATTGAGAACGGGCGACGGGTAATATAAAGCCCGAAGGGAAGGATCACGGCGGGCCGGGATCGGTGGTTTGCGGTGGCCTACGCTATCTTACTGCCGTTTCGCAAAGTGTTATGGCTGGGAGAGAAGAAACGGCGAAAGAAACTTCCCAGCAACACGCCTAGTCTATCCTGTGGGGTGAGCTATGTCTCCTAGCGTCCCTCGCGGGGACGTGGAGAGATCTTGATTGGCGGCGTCTGAGACGCCGCCGTCTGTGTCTGTCTGTCGGTGCCTGCCAGCCTACTGTTCTAACCGTGGGCGGACTGATCCGGGCCAGCCGTTTCGTAATAACGTCGACTCTGTCCGTCAGGACGTTACGCGGTCGTCGCACAAGAGCCTTTCGACGAGGCTTATAATCGGACGCGGACACGACGAGCGGATTTCGATGGTGCGGCGCGAGATCGAAATACTTACGCGAGAGCGACGTAATGTAGTTTTTGATGGAGGGAAGCTCCAGATCGCGGTGGAGGTCGACGTTACGCATATAGAGGGGAGCACCGACGGCTCTGCGCATGAATTTATTCTGCACGATTTGCAGTTTATCTAAAAGGGCAGGCTTGACATGGCCGAATACCACACTCGCGTATGTCATGATCGGGAGGATGCATGTTTTATACAGAGTAAGCTTGTGTCTGAGGGACATTTTGCTTCGTTTGTCTATCATGGGTGCTAAACGACCCATCACAAATCGCGCTCTATTTCGGACTATAGTGATATGCTCGTTGAAGCGCAAGTTCCGATCTAGGGTGACACCAAGATATTTGGTGTACTTTGCCCAGGGGATTTGTTGGTCATAGAGCGCAAGTGCCTTCGCGAAGCGAAAGCGCTCGAGCCCGGAGGGGCAACCTGCTCGAGGGAGCTCCCTAAGGAGTTTTACCTCGGCTGGACTGTTGCCATGAGAGGGGGATGAATTTAATGATGCCCACCATAGGGCGACACAAAGCACTAATTGAGAACGGGCGACGGGTAATATAAAGCCCGAGGGGAAGGATTCCGGCGGGCCGGGATCGGTGGTTTGCGGCGGCCTACGCTATCTTACTGCCGTTTCGCAACGTGTTATGGCTGGGAGAGAAGAAACGGCGAAAGAAACTTCCCAGCAACACGCCTAGTCTATCCTGTGGGGGAGCTATGTCTCCTAGCGTCCCTCGCAGGGACGTGGAGAGATCTTGATTGGCGGCGCCTGAGACGCCGCCGTCTGTGTCTGTCTGTCCGTGCCTGCCAGCCTGCCGTCCTAACCGCGGGCGGGCTGATCCGGGCCAGCCGTTTTGTGATAACGTCGACCCTGTCCGTGAGGACGTTACGCGGTCGTCGCACGAGAGCCTTTCGCCGAGGCTTATAATCGGACGCGGACACGACGAGCGGATTTCGATGGTGCGGCGCGAGATCGAAATACTTACGCGAGAGCGACGTAATGTAGTTTTTGATGGAGGGAAGCTCCAGATCGCGGTGGAGGTCGACGTTACGCATATAGAGGGGAGCACCGACGGCTCTGCGCATGAATTTGTTCTGCACGATTTGCAATTTATCTAAAAGGGCAGGCTTGGCATGGCCGAATACCACACTCGCGTATGTCATGATCGGGCGGATGCATGTTTTATACAAAGTAAGCTTGTGTCTGAGGGACATTTTGCTTCGTTTGTCTATCATGGGTGCTAAACGACCCATCACAAATCGCGCTCTATTCCGGATTATAGTGATATGCTCGTTGAAGCGCAAGTTCCGATCTAGGGTGACACCCAGGTATTTGGTATACTTTGCCCAGGGAATTTGTTGTTCGTAGAGCGAAATGGTTTTTAGGCGAAGGCTAGCGCGTTTAGGGGAGCGAAGCGTGCCCGGGGAAAAGAACATTGCTGCGCTTTTCTCCGGGTTTACCTCTATCCTCCATTTGCGAAACCATTCGCCTAGCTCTGTGACAGCTGCCTGCAGCCGGACGCAAGCCATTTGTCGGTTCTGATCTGATGTATAGAGTGCGGTGTCATCCGCGAAGAGGGCCAACTCTACATCTGGAGTTTTTGGGATGTCGCTGGTGTACAGCGTGAAAAGTAGTGGGGACAGGGCCGAGCCCTGTGGTACACCGGCTGTGAGTGGGTGAGGGGACGAGCGCGTTCCCTCCACTCGAAAACGGAAGCTTCGGCCTAGGAGGAAGTCTCGCAAGATGAGCACGAGTCTGTCTGGCACACCGAACTGGTACAACTTGTAAATCAAGCCGTTGTGCCAGACCTTGTCGAAGGCTTTTGCTACATCTAGGAACAGTGCGGCTGTTCCTATAGGGCGGGGGCGATGGGCAAAGTGAGATAGTATGTGCTCCGTGATGCGGTGCACCTGTTGTACGCATGAGTGTCTGGCACGGAAGCCAAATTGCTCATCGGGTAATAGATGTTTGCTGAAGGCAAAATCTCTAAGTCGTGAGAGGATGACTCTCTCATAAAGCTTGCTGAGTGCGCTCAGTAGGCTGATTGGACGGTAGCTAGACGGTTTATTAGCCGGTTTTCCCGGCTTGTGAATACCAATGACATCTGCCTCCTTCCAGATCGCGGGGAAGGAGCAATTTGTTATGGCAGCATTGAAGATGCTCACCAGGATTATAATTAGGTGGGCGGGGAGGAGTTTTAAGACGCGATTGTTAATGCCATCGATCCCTGGAGCTTTTCGCGGTTTGAGGGACTTGATCAGATCTTGCACTTCTTCGATCGTGACCGGATCGAGTGTGGTTTCCGCTGGTAAGGAGGATCTACGTTCGACCTCGGAGTCCACATCCGTCAGGTGTGACTGGTCGACGTTTTGCGTAGTGGGGGAGCATTGAAGCTCTAGACTCTGAGCAAGGCACTCGGCCTTCTCCTCGTCATCGAACGCCTCGGTGTTGTCGGCTCTTTCTAGCGCGGGTATGACAGTAAGGGTGTCTGATTTGAGAGCTCTAGCCAGCTTCCAGTACGCCTGGTGAGTTGGTTCGATATCCCTCAACGTTCTGTCCCAACGTTGTTCCCTGACTTCCCGGATACGTAGTTTGACCTCGCGCTCTAGTTCGCGGAGTCGGATTCTGTTATCCTCGGTGGGATATCTGTCATGAGCTCTGGAGGCAGCTCTCTTTTCCCTCAGCAGTACCCTCACCTCGTCCGGCAGGCATAAGTGGCGGTCATCCTCCACTGGCACCTGCCTGGACGAGTTCCGCACTGCGGATTGAAGGTGGCTGGTGAGGGCCTCGATTGCCGTCTCTGTGTCTTGGCGGGACACGATGTGGTCCGGGATGCGGTCCAGGTCTTGTGAGCTGGTTGCCTTGAGGAGGGTCTCAAGTCTCAACCAATCCACAGAGGTCCTAGTTTCAGATGTCTGGTCTGTCTGTGGTCCTAATCTGAGGATAACCGGACGATGGTCCGAGTCGATATCGTCCATCGTTTCGATCGAATGGAACTGAAGGGTTACGCCCCTCAGTAATGCTAGGTCGAGAGTGTTTGGGGTCCCCCAGTCGCGGTTGGGGGGGTATCTTGTGGGGGTCATGGGAGTTAGTATATCAAACAAAAGATTGTCTGATATATTTATTAGGGCTCTGCCATTGGGGTTAGTGGTATTGCAATTCCACTGCTCGTGTTTGCAATTCAGATCTCCGGCTATAATAACAGCCGGGCCTAAGTTGAATAGGGTTTCTAGGTCTTTCTTAATGAGGGTTTTTTGGCATGCGAGGTATGCTGAAACTATGACTAGAGGTTGGTGGCCAGTCATTGCTAGTCTGCAGGCGGATACCTCCATACCTTCTAGTGGGGGGGTGACTACAGGCATGCAGTGTAGGGATCTTCTGAAATAGATCAGGGTGCCGCCACCACGGCCTACCCTGTCATGTCTAGTGATCCGATAGTTAGAGATCTTTGGATCTCTATTACTCGGTTTCAGGAAGGTCTCCTGTACTAGTAGTATATCTACTTGATTGGTAACCAGGAAGTCATGGACCAAGTCGCGCTGGTTTCGAAGGCCGTTGGCGTTATAAGTCGCCAGAGTCAATGAGCGTGGTTTATTTCTACCTACATGCGCCATTTGTTACCGGTAACAATAATTTGTACTAGGTTGTTTAGTTACAACGATCTAAGTATTTGGAGGAGGTACGCGTGATCCATTTCGATCACGAGTTGATCCCGGAGGGAGGGTTGAGTTGACTCTGAAACTTGTCTCAGTTTCCGAGCCAAGAGTTGGACCTCTTCCAGGTCGAAGGGCAAGTTCTTGGCGAATTTAGTCGCCAAAGCTAAGTCCTCCGCTATAGAGTGGTGGGCCGATGGCCCAGAAGGTGCCTTAGAAATGGGAGCGGGGGAGAGGGTGGCCGAGGGTAGGCCGGCTATCACTGGGGCACGGGTCCTCAGCGGAGGAAACGCTTCCGTCGTGGGAAGACCCGTCCAGTGGTTTACCACTGGAGGGGGGGCCGCCACGAATTCGGGTTTGTTCGGCACTTTTCTAGTGCCTTTTTGGGCATTGCCCTTTCCGACCTTACGTTTTGGTCGGGGGGCGGCAGGGCAGCCTCTGTAGTTAGCGGGGTGACCCGCTTGGCCGCAGAGGATGCAGCTGGGTGGTTCCGGGGAGTCCCGGGTGCGAGTGCACTCCGAGGTCCCGTGGTCGCCCAGGCACTTGACGCACCTGGGACGGGATTGACAATGAAGGGCAGAGTGCCCATAAAGTTGGCAGCGATGACACTGCCGTAGTGTATGTTTGAACCTTCAGGAGTTAAGTCGATTTCTGGACGAGAATCGATTACGCGATGGATGGGCGAACGCGAACGCGATGTCGTCGAACTCGCGGAGCTCGAACGCGGTTTTCCCGGTGTGGGACCGCGAGAAAACGAGGCGCGCGACTTTGGTGCCACACGGTGGGCGTCGTTGAGCGGGGGTGCGGGCGGCGGGCGCACCGGTAACACGGCGGGTACGGACGCGGGGGGCGCGGGCGCTGCGGTAGAGCGCAGGTGGTCTGCGGCATGTGCGGCTGCGGGGGTCGCGGGGGGTGCGATGGTCGCGGCAGATGCGGGCGCGGGGAGGGGGGCCTGCGCGGGGGCCCTTTGCACGTGTGACTCGCGGGACACAGGTTTCTCGGAATTAAGTTCCGAGATAACAACGGACGCCATTGATTGGGACTCCGGAGTCCTCAAAAATTGGTCGAGTGCTTGAGGGAATTGCTGTCGTAAAAACGACAGCAAACCCTCTAACAGCGACGGAGAGGCCTCCACGCCGTCCATTGTCCCTGAGGGGGACGAACGATTTGGTGGAAAAACCACCTGATGATGCACTTTTCACTGCACTGTCACAGAAAAAACACAGATCGACCGGGTGAACGAACGAACACAACGAACACGAATAACGGACTGCCGAGGCGGAACGGGAGACGTGCGCGCGCGACGAACGACAGCGGGCGAATGTGGTAATGGTAAGGGCGCTCAGCGCTTTATATTTATACTAATGAAGCGGGGGGCGAGGTAAACGCCCATTACGACGTCCCGCTAACAAAAACCATGGGTCACAACTGTGTAAGGACCCTCGAAATAGACTAAGATCTAGGGTGTACCAAAATGTATGATAGTGATAAGTTAAGATAAGGCTTAATGTATGTAAAATTAAGGAAATAAAGTAAAGGGGGTGTTACGACGAAGCGAGGGGTCGGCGGAGGCAGCATCTATAAATATAGGACGCCTTTGGGGCGCATTTTTGTAGTTCGTGACAAGCAGTAGTTCGTTAAGTTTAGTTCGTAGTTCGTAAGAAGAAGCTCCCTCCCGCCGACGCCAACGAAGTTGAAGCCTCCCGTAGCATCGTTTTCGGTTGTTTTCATTTCGGAAAATCGGTTACCCGAACCAGCGACCAACCCTCTACAGTCCTACAGTCCACTGCAACACCAACAAATATAAACAGGAAAAAAAATCTGAAGTTCTGGCGGATATGGGGAATTTACGTAAATTCAATCCGGCGGCCCCGCCGGAGGGCGTGTGGGATACGAGCAAAACCGCGGGCAAAAACTAGTAGACAATAAAGGCACTAAAAACGAATACGTACTTTGAAATTTTCCCGCAGATATTACACTTGTACTCCTTCAGTGCTATTTCGTGTGTCGTGTAGTAATGTTGCTGCATCACTTTCAAATCCAACGTGCGCTTGTGACAGATAGCGCACTCGTATCTGAAAAGTTTTTTATAACTTCTCAAATCATATCTCTGGAATATGTTGCCTCTTACTGTCAGAGAGGTCAAAACATTACCTACTTTTCGGAATTCACTTAGAAAATACTATCTGTCTTAAATTAATATGTTTATAATAAAACATTAAAAAATGAAACACTAGCTGAGCCGGCAAACTTCGTACCGCCTCAGAATCAATAAATAAAAAGCGTGGCTTTCTGAACGACTTTTAAATTTAATTGATTTCTAAACGACGGGACGAACATCAAATGTTTGACAGATAGGAATAGTTTCTAAGGAAAAGCGAAATTGTTGTTTTTACTATATTCCAAGCATTTTTTCATATTTACTCACCTTTTAATCCTTCCCTGGACTTCCACAAATAATTCAAAACCAAAATTAGCCAAACGAGTCCAGCCGTTCTCGAGTTTTAGCGAGACTAACGAACAGCAAATGATTTTTATATATATAGATTTACTTATTTATCTATTGTAATATATGTTAATAACTTTTTTGTCATATATAATATTAATAAATATATTTATTTAGATTATTTTGTATATATGTATATATATATATATATATATTACTATTATATTTTTTATATATGTATCAAATTTATAAATTAGTGTAGATATGAACTTAAAGACTAAAATTATATCTAGTTATGTACAAAGGGCGGTCTTATCGCTAAAAAGCGATCTCTTCCAGACAACCCCAGAAATGAATTGAGATGATAATGGCGATGGTGGTATACGTAACATATAGTACAAAATACTTACATTTTAATAATAAATACATACATTATATATATATATATATATATATATATATATATATATATATATATATATATATATATATATATATATGCAGAAATATTATATATTACATAGATATATACTTAATATACATACCATACAAATACATATCTACAAAATATATAAATGTTTATAAGTGAATTTAAATATTATATTCCAACGACAGGTAGTATTTTTTGATCATAGTTTTAAATATCGCTAGCGATTTTGCTTGTCTGATTGTAACAGGAAGCGCGTTCCAGAGCTGTATAGCCTTAACAGTAAAAGAATTGTTATAAAAAGTTGAGTTATGCGCAGGAGTGTTCAATTTAAGTTTAGTAGAAGGGCGTAAATTATGAGAGCACGAAAGAAATTCAAAATTTTGTTTAAGGTAATCAGGAGTATTAGGGACAAATAAAATACTATAGAGTAAAGCAAGGATGTGAGTATTCCGGCGAAATCGAATTGGCAACCACTTGAGTTTTTTTCGGAATTCAGAGACATGGTCATATTTGCGTAGTCCAAATATGAACCTTATACAAAAATTTTGGAGGCGCTCAAGTTTATTAAGTTGTTCTTGGGTTAAATTTAGATAGCTGGCGTCAGCATAATCAAGGAGAGGAAGTAATAAGGATTCTGCTAGCTTAATTTTGGTGGAAGTGGGTAAGAAATTCCTCAATCTTCTATTGTTCCGTCAAACATCACATTAGGTATGGTACTCCAATCGACCTTATTAAGCATCCGTGAGCTACCGATGACGATGACTTGAGTTTTTTCAGGGTTCACATGAAGCCCAAAAGACTTGCCCCACTGCAGAATGCATTCAAAATCTACGTTTATGATAGAAACTGCTTTGTCTAAGGTGGCGATAGGTGATTGTGTATAAATTTGTAAATCGTCTGCATAGAGGTGATAGGTTGAAGTGAGTTGGTTAGAGATGGAGTTAATAAAAACAGCGAACAATAAGGGAGAAAGCACGCCGCCCTGAGGAACACCAGCAGAGAGTTCACACCATGACGAATAATCATCCTCGACGCGAACCCGCTGCCGGCGGCCAAACAGGTAACTGTGAAACCAGTCGATTACTGTAGGAGATATGTTAATAGAGCTTAGAATACCAAGTAATATTTCAAAGTCAACATTGTTGAAAGCACTGCTGAAGTCCAGTAGCGATAGCACAGTCAATAAACCATTATCCATACCATAACGGATGTCATCGGTGATTTTCACGAGGGCAGTAGTTGTGCTGTGGCCAGGACGGAAACCAGATTGATAGGGATTAAGGAGAGAATGTCGATTAAGGAAAACACTTAACTGTTGGTGGACTAGGCGTTCCAGGACTTTAGAAAGGAATGGCAGAATAGATATGGGACGGAATTGAGAGAAAGAAACAGGGTTAGGTTTTTTAGGAAGAGGAATAATCTGGGCTTCCTTCCAGGTGACTGGAAAGGTACTAGAAGCTACAGAGGCATTGAATATATGGGTGAGGATAGGATTAATGACATCCAGTATGGGCAGAACCATGTTGCGACTAATACCATCGCTACCGGCAGCGTTCGATGTAATGGATTTCACAGCGCTCTTAACATCACTATCAGTAAATCGACTTAATAAAAATGGAGGATAATTGGGTGTTGGCAGGGCGGAAAGAGTATTTAAAGTATTAGACTTAGTTACAACGTCAAAGTCAGAAGTAGCTGAGAAATGTCGATTTAAATCGTCAATGTTGAGTTCTTTGGGAATTACACTATTTGTTTGCTTGCCAACTCCCAGGGATCGTAGAAATTTCCAGACTTTAGCTGGGCTTTCACTTTCAACTGACTCGTGAATGTAGCGGCGTTGAGCGTCCCTACACACTCTATTGCAGCGATTACGAATAGTTACGAACGCCATTCGGTTGACTTCGGTAGGTTTCATTTTGAATTTGGTTTTAGCCTTGGACTTTTTGTGCATCAGTGATTTGATGTCATCAGTCAGCCACGGCGCTGGCAGATGTTTGATTTTTATACGGCGTAAAGGTGCATGTGAGTCATAAAGCCTCAGTAAAGCAGTATTAAACACATGCAACTTTTCATCAACGGTAGCGGCCTTAGCCACCTCAGACCAGTCGAATTCCCGAGCATCCTTGAGAAGTGCGTCCGAATTCATATCACCAAAATTTCGCTGCAGGATAATTTTGGGTTTCACTTTCGGCGGACGTACATTGTAAGAAAGGTAGATCAAATCATGATATGAAAAAGCGTCCGCCGAACACTGGCCATGTTTGGAGACGTGAGAAGGTGACGAGACCATCATCAAGTCAAGAAGAGAAGGGGTCGAGTTAGGAAAGCGATGCGTAGCACTCAGCGGAAGAATATTGAGATTTAAAGATCGAACTAAAGTTTCTAAGGAAGATGACCGATGGTCTCGTTTCAGAAGGCAGGTATTAAAATCGCCCATGATGATGGTATGCGCGAATGAAGTTGAGATATTTTCTAAAAGTGTTTCAAAGGAAGAAAAGTAATTGATACGAAGTGGAGAAATATAAAAGACTCCAAGTAGAATTTTGGCATGAGCAAGTTCTATTTCAATGAGTAAATGCTCCCCAGCATCAGAAGTTGGGAGTTGTGGAGACGTGCTTATAATTTTGTAGGGAATATGTGACCGGAGGTAAATAGCAACGCCTCCACCTCCACTCCCGACACGGTCATTACGGATAAGATGGAATCCTGGTAAGGTATATGAGTTAGAGGAAAGGCAGGGTTTTAACCAGGATTCTGACACTAATATAGCGTGCAAGGTACTTTGATTAAATGACGCCAACATATCTGGGAAATGAGCTGGAATACTCTGCGCATTTATGTGTACTATGATGAAATTATGAGAAAACCCCGAAAAATGAGTTTCTATAACATTTTGGAGTGGTACTAAACTGGAAACACTGTCGTATATACTATCAGAGGTAGAAGAACAAGAACAAAATTCTGATTCAGAATCACTAACACTGTCGTAATGAAGAGCCATAAAGTATAAATAGTACAAAAAAAAAAAAAATATATAAAATAATAAAAATATGTACTTGAAAAATAAATAAACAAATAAATGTAATTCAATATACGATTAAATCGCAATTCATCTGCCAGGTGTGTGGATGAGATAGTGAGCGGTTATAAATGTTAACAACACAGTACATTAAACAATATTCATTAACAAAACGCATCATTCCCAAAAGATCTTGTTACCGGACCATAAATACAGTACAAGTAATGACAATCAACATTGACAGTAGTTGACGGTTGTGTAGTATTTATATCGTTGCATTAACGGCCCCCGCCACGGCACCCGTGCCTGTGGTGTCGGCTCCTAGGCCGGCCCCTAGGCAACGGACGGCGCCCGCGGCCGCGACATCGGTCGTCGCGGCGCCCGCCGTCCGCGCTCGCATCGCGCACGTCGCGCCGCCGCCGGCGCCCGTGGCCCCCGCCCCCGCCCCGGAGGGGGGGGCGTGGACGACGGTCGTCAAGCGGAAAAAGGGTAAGGGGGCGAGGGCCGATGGGCCCCCTCCCCCCACCCAGGCGCAAGCTGCTCCCCTGCCGTCGGGGCGGGGGCAGCAACAACGGAAACAGGCTGCGAAGCCTGCGGTAGTATTCCGTGAGCCGAAGTCGGCCGCAGTTATCATCAAACTGCTGCCGGCAGCGGCCGCGAAGGGTGTCGGTTATCGCGAGGTCTTCGCGAAGGCCTCGACGGTGGTCGACATCGCGGCCATGGGCCTCCGCGAGGGGCTGAAGGTGGTGCGGACCGTCAGGGACGCGCGCCTTCTCGAGTTCCAGCCGGGACCCGAGAGCGCGGCCAAGGCGGACCGCGTCGCCGAGGCTCTGCGCGGAGCCCTTGCAGGGATGGCCGAGGTCGTCCGCCCCGTAAAGCGTGGGGAGCTTTACGTCTCTGGGCTGGACGAATCGGTCACGGTCGATGGGCTGCGTGACGCGATCGCGCGCGCCGGCAAATGCCGGCGCGACGACGTGCGCACGAAGCACATCGGTGCAGGACCGGGCGGTTTGGGCGCATCGTACGTGATGTGCCCCGTCGCTGCTGCCAAAGTCATCGTCGAGATGGGCTACCTCGTGGTAGGCTTCACCTCGGCGAGGGTAGAGGCACTGGAAGCCAGACCGATACGTTGTTACCGGTGTTACAACGTCGGCCATGGCGCCCAGACCTGTCCGGACACGTGCCCGGACCGGACTAACTTGTGTCTCCGCTGCGGTAAGAGCGGACACAAGATGCCGGACTGCACGGCCCGGAACCCCCACTGCGCGGCGTGTGCGGCGGGGGGACTCAACGCTGCCCACCCCACGTTGGCGAGGTTCTGCCAGCCTCCCTACGTGAAGGGCAAATTCGTCCATCCGAGCAACATGTTGCGGCCTTGCACATCCACGGTCACGGAAACGCTCGAACCCGAGGTGCTCCGGTCGGTTATCGACGGGCTCTTCCCGGATCCGGGAAACTTCACTCCCCCCAGTATGGGTCCACCCGTTCCCGACACTCCCACGGACGGGGAGCCTCACTCCATCTCCGAGGGGGAACTAGACGTTGCCCTGGACCGGCTCCGGGGCAGGAAGACGGCACCGGGACCCGACGGGGTTCCAGGTCGACTCCTCTTCCTGGCCGCTAAACATCTACGCGGCCAGCTGCGGGAACTGTTCAAAGCCTGTATTCGCGCAGGTCGGCTCCCGTCGCAATGGAAGGAGGGTCGTTTGTGCCTGATTCCCAAGGGAGTTCGGCCTCCCAACGATCCGTCCGCCTTCAGGCCCATAGTGCTGCTGAACGAGGTCGCTAAGGTCTTCGAAAAGATCTTGGCGGAGCGGCTCGTGAAGCATCTCGACGCTGTGGAGCCGGGGCTTTCAGAAACGCAGTTCGGGTTTCGGCGGAGGCGCTCCACGATGGACGCCTTCGAGACGCTGCGAACGTCAACGGACGAAGCCGTCCAAGCGAAGGATGTCGTTCTTGCGGTGTCGCTAGACATAGCGAACGCCTTTAACAGCCTCCCTCATGAGACGATCAGGGAGGGGCTCCGCGCGCATGGAGTCCCCCCGTACCTCACGAGGCTGTTGGGCGCGTACCTGCAGGATCGACATATCCTTTGGGAGGGCGGTGAGTCCGGCAATCCCGAGGTAGGTCGTCGACGCGTCGCGTGCGGCGTTCCACAGGGGTCGGTCCTCGGGCCGATTCTTTGGAACGTAGGTTATGACTGGATCCTTCGGGTTCCGGTCCTACCCGGGGTAGGGCTGATCTGCTTTGCGGACGACACCCTACTCACGGCACGCGCTGCGTCATTTGCGGAATCCGTGGACGTCGCTAACGCCGGGTTGGCGATTGTCGTAGATCGAATAGCTAGGCTGGGCTTGAGGGTCTCCCCCGCGAAAACGGAGGCCATCATGTTCCATAGGAAATTTCGCAATCCCCCCGCGGACTTGACCGTTTCGGTCCAAGGGGTGGCCATTAGAGTAGGGCCCCAGATAAAATATCTGGGGCTAGTTCTCGATGGGAAATGGCTGTTCAAAGCGCACTTTGAGCAGCTAGTTCCCAAACTCGTCAAATCCGCGGGCGCACTCTCGAGGCTGCTTCCCAACGTAGGGGGCCCGGGAAGTGCGACGCGGAAACTTTACTCTGGCATCCTGAGGAGTATGGCACTGTACGGTGCACCCGTCTGGTCCATTGCACTTCACCGCCACAACAGAACCCTGCTGCAACGGGCGCAGCAGGTTCTGGCCGTGAGGACCATACGGGGGTATCGCACAGTGTCGCGGACGGCGGCTACCCTCCTGGCAGGCGATCCGCCCTGGCATCTCCAGGCGGACGTCCTGACAGTGGTGCGCCGCACCCGGCAGGATGCCCTAGCTAGAGGCCTGACCTTCTGTCAGGTCGAAATCGAGGCGATCAGGAAGCGGGAAACCGCCTCCATGATCGCCGTCTGGTCTCAAGAGCTCGACAACCCTGCGGCCTATGGCGGCTACACGGTGGATGCAATCAGGCCACAGCTGACGGAATGGGTCAACCGTACCAGCGGCACCCTGACCTTCAGGACGACACAGATACTTACCGGACACGGATGTTTCGATAAGTATCTGTGTCGCATTGTGGGCTGCTTGCCTTCCCCGGACTGCCGCCAGTGCGGCGCGCTCGACACGGCGTTACACACGCCGCATGGGCGCCGCAGCGTTTCGAACTTGAGACGCACGTAGGTCCAGTCGACTCGCTCTGCGACTTGGTCAAGGCCATGCTGCAGAGCAGCGACAATTGGGGGGCTGCGGTTACTTTTTGCGAGACAGTAATGTCACTCAAGGAGGCCGCAGAACGAGACAGGGAGAGAAGTCCTGCAGCGCGTGCCAATGCGTCTTCTCGAGGTCGCCGGCCTTCAGCTGGCACCCGGAGAGGCAGGTACGCGCATTACTTCCCTCCCTGAGTTAGGTTCCGTTTACCGCGGGGGGCCTTTAGCTTGCTAGGAAGAGCAAAGGACCTTCTACCCCCGCACAACGAAGTGGGGTGTGTTCTCCCAGGGCACACTCCAGGCACTTTATTGCGCTGGATCGGCTGGGCGTAACTATGTTCTAAATCTCAGCCTTTCCAACACATTCAAAGCGCAGGGTCGTCAGGGAGGAGGGGGTTTTTAGTGGGTATTGGGGTTGCTCGCCCGTGCAGCAACGCTCGGAGTCTTCCACACTATTCTGTGACGTCGATCGCGGACGGAGCGCTGCCAAGAGCATACTATTGCTGCAGTGTTATCGCCCCCGACCGACGCGTGTCGTTCCCCTAGCAACGACCCAGTTTGTGCGTAAATCGGTTAAGCATTTTCCCTCGCCTCAAAACCAAAAAAAAAAAATTGTGTAGTATTTATATTTACGATGTTTACCTACATATTTCAGTGTACCTTCCAGTAGATTAAAAAAATCATATAAACATTTTAAACAGTCTAAATGTAAATAATAGACAATTAAAATAAATCAAAGTAAGGTGATGGAGCCACTAACAATAGAAATAAAATAAACATGCAATAATAAGACAGTAATGAGGTTATGAAACAAAAAAAAAAGCAATATTAAATGAGTACTTACAACGGCCCAACTACAACAATAAGAATAATAATAGACGAAAATATACACTGTGGAAAGAAGGTAACAAGAAATAGAGTTTAATACAGCTAATGTTCCTGCTACAGAGGCCTAAGGGTTATCTTCGTGAACGTGAGTGTAGGTATGTATATTTAAATTGTACAGTCCAATCATTTGTCTGCTCCACCTACATCACCACATTAGTTAAGAATTTCATTTAAGCTAGGTTGACCTGGAAGAGATCGCTTTTAGCGATAAGGCCGCCTGTTGTTTTGCCAACAAGTATTGTAATTATGCATTTTGTTCTTGTATTTGGTTATTTTGGTGAGCAATAAAGTGTTATCTATCATATCATTATTGATGTGAGTTACGTAGGCTAATCCCTTAGATTAATTAGTAGTGTAAGGTCTCAATATAGTCAGTAAGAAAATCATGTAATCTTCAGTTGATTATACGCCTCATACGAGTGCAGTTAGTTGTCTTTTTAAAAGCTCCTTCGCGTCGCCACACATTCAACTTGGGTCAAAAATCAAATTAAATTAATTAATTTCGTTGATCGAAAGTTCATTCTTAGGCTTAAACTCTACGCTACTTTTTATCCTGGGAACCCCGCGGGAATTTTTTTTCGGTATGACTTAAAATGGCCAAATTATATAAAAATCGAATTCCAATGTGATCTTTTACTGATCGATAGTAAATTTAATGAATCCTAGTTTCTATATAATTACTATAGGATTCAACTCACGGTGGTGAGTTGTTGATTCATCTTGCACAACTCACTTATGAATGAGCCATAATACAACACTGCTCCAAGATTGCAACTTAAAAAAAAAGTCAATCGCAGCTGTCACTTTAATCCAGGTAATTAAAAATCAAATTATAAGTTAGTTCACATTATACTAATCCATAAATAACAATTCTAACATTCTGTTACGAATTTGCAGGATTCGAATTAATGTTGAATGAAAATTCACATACTTTATTAATAAATAGTACACACACGAAATATAATTCACAATTCTTACAAACAACCATATATATCAAGTAAGTCCAAATTGTAAGGCAGAAGATAGTAATGACATAAAATCCACAAAGTTTATCTATGACAGATTTTCATTCCAAAAGTACTCTTATTAACGATCGCAGTTGAAACTCAACTAACTCTGTTTCAACGGGCCGGTCTTGTAAATTCACCAACCTCCCAGTAAGATGCCATTTATTGGAATTCTAAAACTTGTAGGCAGCTTTCTGACCTAATATGCACGTTGTTACAATTATCACGTATTAACACTGAAGGATAACCACGTGACGAAATCTGCACATCGAGATAATCAATTTGTGTAACCCATCAATCCGCCTTGAACAAACGTGGCGGGTATACTACCCCTTTCTCCTAAATATTTGGAAGCCGGAACCACTTCAAACCGCTCCCGGTAAAATTCCCGCGGGATTCCCGGGATAAAAAGTAGTGCACATCTTAAGTCTAAGAATTTGCTGTCGATCAGCGAAAACCGTATCGAAATCTGTTCAGTAGTTTTTACGTTAATACCGAATAAACAGACAAGAGTTATAAAAAAATGCATCGTGTTCTCCACCGTTAATATAATATATACCAGTTGTTTTTTCTTAAATAGCTTCAATGTACAGACATGCCGTTTAGAATTTTATAATATTATATATGGATTACGCACATACCTTCTCGTGTGCCTTTTGTAATGTGCTGTGAATGATTCCACGGACGGTATCACAGTCCTGCAAACCGGACAACTATGGTTGCCTAATGCCTGTCACAAAAAAGCAATATATCATACTGTATCATTATTGGTATTAATGCGTTGGTGAATTAGATTAGGCTTTCATAGAGTAAATAATAACTATTAATAAAAATTAAATATACTATTTCTGAAGAGTGACCTTCGCTCATCTCATAATCAGATGAACCCTATTTTTAGTCAAATTATGTTGATACGCCTATGATAGCTTGCCAATCGATAAGTGTTCACGGCTAATTTAATTTAATTAATTTACTTACACATAATAAAGCAAGTGAAATAACAAGTTGTTGACGCTTCGGGTTTGTTTTGTTATGTATCAGTTCAACGTTCATTTCAATTATCTGTATTTGACCACAAATTTGTGGGACTTCCCAATGAGCGCTGTGTGACAAGTTCGGCAACAAATTTATGGTGGTTCCGTCTTACAGGTTAATCATTTTTTTTTCATAATCTTTATTGTTTTTGTAGGGGGGTTTCCTACATATGATGTTGACGATAGAGTTGCTAGATGTAAATTGTTTATTGCTGAAGTTATGCTAATTAGATGATGGTGCTAAGATCAACGGCCGTTTTGCCGACTGACCGAGTACGGTGCTAAACGAGTACTGATGCGAATTATATGTTAAAATGCACGTGTCGGCGTAAATCGCTGACACGGCAATGTACGGCTGTTGCTAGCCAGTACACTTTTGCTAACTGAACAAATTTAGTTTCAACTGATAATTTTTAACATGGAGAGTTTGCCTTAATAGTAGAGTTGCGTCGGACACGTACGGGTCGGTACATTTGTCCGGTACAAAATCCATTTGTACTGATACGGTACAAAATCGAAAAAAGTAATGCTTGAAATATATTCTCCCGCTACTACTCAGTGTACTACTCGCGCCTCAAATTTAAGAGGAACGACGGAAGGAGGCATAAGCTACAATAGTACAATAACGCCTCTACGGATATTCACATGACAAAGAGGGATAACATGACATGTACGACTCCTAGCAAAATGAGGTGACCCAGGCCGATTACATCCGATTCTTGACGAATATTTCCCAACTAAAAGTTTTGTATGGGACAAATGAGGGATTGACGTTCACCGCCTCACCGGCCCCATCTCTTCAAATGTACTGCTGCGGTACAAACCGTACAATCTCCTCGCCTCATTTGAAGTACAGGTACATTGTACTGGTTCAGTACATAATGTCATGTTACTCTTACAAAGTCATTTTAAAATCATGTCCTACCCAACTCTACTTGATAGGCTAGCCCACTTATTTCTGTTCATGGCTTCCTCGCAAGCAGGTATAAACAGGTAAGTCATACAAAACTACATCGTTCTGTTAACCAATAAAAATTGGTATCATAAGAAAAATAACTTAATTACAAAAATAACCATATAGGCTTGCCTGCGAAATACCGTTCATGGAATATTATTGCCATGCTTTAAAGTTTTAAAGTTAACTACAAAGCATGACAATAATCTGACTTGAATGTTTCATCTGGTTATCAGATGGGTGAAGGTCGATTTTTAGTGTCTCTTAACTCGTGTGACCTATAAAGCTCTTGTCTCATAATGAAGACCTGGCATCAGCTTCAGGTGCAAACCTGACATGACTGCATCATAACGTTTATTAAAGTCATCAAAAAAAGGAGTTTTATTTTTTTCATACCAATCCTATATAAACGGAGTGAGACAACAACAATAAATCGTTTCTTTTTAAATTCAAGCACAAATTTGTGCTAAATGCGTCGTTACAAATTTGTACCAAAAGAGAGCTAGCTAAAACACTTACCTTATCATGTCTCCTTTTGTTATGTTCTTTGTACGCCCCCTCGTGGCTGAACCCCAGTAGGCAACTCTCGCATTTATACTCACTCTTAACATATCTCTCCCTTTTCCCCTCTCTTTCTCTTTCTCTTATCATCTCTTCGTATGTCATATCCACAATGAGAATTTTTGTTGTTAATTTTGGTTTCATCTAAAAAATATTTAATAGAATGGTGAAGAACATTACATATGCTAGCTTTTCCTTATACGTCTACTATTTTTTATACCCTAGTTTACTCTTCCTGAAAGATCAATTCGATTATCATGCAATGGTGTGTGTGTATGTGTGTCTGCGTGCGCGTGTGTGTGTGTGTGTGTGTATGCGTGTGTACGTTCGCGTGCGTGTGTGTATGCATGCGCGCACGTGTGTGTGTGTGTGTGTGTGTGTGTGTGTGTGTGTGTGTGTGTGTGCGCGCGCCTTTATGCGTGTCTGCGTGCGTGCATGCGTGCGCGCGTGTGTGTGTGTGTGCGTGTGTGTGTGTGCGTGTGTGTGTGTGCGTGTGTGTGAGTGCGTGTGTGTGAGTGCGCGCGCGCGTATATGTGTGTGTGGGTGTTTGTAAGTATTTGTATATGTCCCATATTACTTTTAGTGCATTTTACACTACCATCTTTTGGTTAGTGGATAAAATAGTTGGATAAGCACTGATCTTGAAGGGGTGCCCCGTAGAGGGTGGAGGAGCGAGATGGAATGCTCCTCCGTTTCAAAGGAAGATCTTCCAGCGAGGCGAATGTTGTTCCTCACAGGCCTAGGCCCATCTATTACAGTTGAAAATTTGTATATACTCTTTCTATGTTTCGGGAAACGATTGTGACATCAATTATTGCACAGCGCCATCTATTGGCTTGTAAGTGTTCCACTACACTATACTGTATACTATTTTTTTTCTTATGTAACTTTAGTGTATGTCTGTTTATTATCCTAAATAAATAAAATAAAATGATGGATATTATGTTAAATATTATTTCATTGCATTAAAGTTCGAAATTGTATAATAAACAAACATAATGCTTGTATTATTTCACTGCTCATAAAATTTCGAGGAAACTGAAAAACAAAACAAAAAAGATTAACTCAAAAAATATCGAGACATTTCTTTATTTCTCATCAAAAAACTTACGGCTATTGTCCAATTTTTCAGCTTTCCCTCCGTTTGGAGTACTATTTCAAATTCTTTGAAAAAGAAATTAATGTGATTCACGTATCAAATCTTTGTAATAATGTAGTAATAAACTTACCTTACTTACCTTATTACTTTTCATTTTCTTCTTCTCATTAACTCTACTCAACTTCTTTTTTCTCTTTTTATCTCCCTTTTTCTCTATTAACGTTTTCAACGCCACTTCTATACCCATTAATGTCGAAGTACCCTCATTTTGTATATCACTCAGCGCGTTTAAGTTATCTAAATCTGAAATACGATTTTTCGTATTGATATCGAGGAGATTGATTGATTGATTGATGAGGCCGTATAATAATAGTGTAACGAAAGATACCCATATAGACATTTCTTCGGGTGAAACCAACAAACTTCGGTAAATTAATCGAAATTCACTTGTATCAGTTTATCAATAATAAATTATATACATATAAGCCGCGCGCAGAAGGTTTGCCGATGACTACTTACTATTATTGTATATACTTATGTAAAGTATATACAATAATAGTAAGTAATAAATTTATTGCAAAAACTATTTATGTAACCTTTTTTGTCAACCCTACTGACCATCGAAGCGTGACATCATGAGGCTTTCGGCAAACCTCTGCGCACGGGTAGTAGCTATTATTTTGCTCAAACACACACATGCGTGTGTACACACACTCACATACACACACTTGTAGACAGGCTAACACTACTTGACGACTTAAAAAAAAAACATTTTCCAACATGTGACAACCTATAATTAAGTCAGCACTGAGACTTAGATAACATTGTACAAACATACCAGGCCACTCAGAAAGTATTGCGAAAAAAAAGGTTTTATGTATGAGAGACTGGCCAGTTATAATCTATTTAAAAAAATATGATTACTTATAATTAAAAATAGGTACGTTCCAATTTCAAGATTTCCCTCCACATTGTTTACGAGCTAAGTGTGTGAGTGTGTCAAATACATAGTAATGTGTGTAATATTTTTTTTATTGATTTAATGTATTTCTATGCATAATTTAAAAAATAATATTAGCATTCTCGTAAAAAGAGATACAAAGTTTTTGGTTCACGTATTAATATAATTATAACTAGATTATAATAATATAAATTATATACATTTGATACACTCCTTCGATTTTCGCGTTTTATTGGTTGGTTGGTTATTAGTTAAAAAATAAAAAATAATAGGATATGGGGTAAATATAAAAGAATCTTTATGTGAATACCATCCATTCCAAATACGTTAGCTTCGCTACTGATAATAATAAAAAAGCAAAGTCATACCATTTTCAAACTCATCTAAGGATATATCTAGAATTTCCTTTTTAAACTCAGCCATCTCTTTATTTTTCACTGGACTCTCGAAATTATCGAAAGACTCATTCTTGTGCATTTTTTGGTTTGATGTGTTCATTTCTAAAAACAAACAGGTATACTTAGCCAGGTGGTAGGGCATTTGCCCGACTGGATGGCTACCACCCCTGGTCTAGAGTATGTCGCCATAACAACCTTGAGTTGTGTTCCGGCATTAGTGACCAGGTTCCAGTCTCCCTTAAGAGAGCAGCAGCGCATTTGTAGCAACTTTAGTGTTGCAAATATCTATAGGCGATGGTAACCGCTTTACATCAAGTGGGCCGTCTGCCTGTCTACTGATCTCTCCTGCAATAAAAAAAAAAGTCTTTGGGACACCCGACAGAAGTGATAACTTAAACTAATCTAAGTTGGTCCAATAGTTTTTCTGTGATCACTGAACAGACAGACTGGCGCCGTAACGCGTGACATAACGAAGCAGTTTACCCTACCATAAGAAGTTATCACTTGAAAAAAAAGGTATTTTAAGGCTTTCGTAGCTACTCTGGAAAAAACCTTATCGAGTCTTGCTATTGCTCTCTCTCTCTCTCTCTCTCTCTCTCTCTCACCATTTTTAACCAACTTCCAAAAGGGGGAGGTTCTAAATTGAAATGTACGTATTTTGTTGTTACTTGTTTTCTGGGTCAATTGTGGATCAATTCTAAAATACATTTTTTAGAAGTGATAACTTCTTATGGGAGGGTAAACCGCTTCATTACGTAATACGTTACGGCGCCAGACTGTCTGGCTTCCCTTTCTCTCACGCATACGGCAGCGGTATGTAGGCTCCTCCTCTCTCACTCTATTTGAAGTGATAACTTCTTATGGGAGGGTAAACCGCTTCGTTACGTAACGCGTTATGGAGCCAGACTGTCTGGCTTTCCTTTCTCTCCCGCATACGGCAGCGGTAGGCAGGCTCCTCCTCTCTCACTCTAATTGAAGTCATAACTTCTTATGGGAGGGTAAACCGCTTCATTACGTAATACGTTACGGCGCCAGACTGTCTGGCTTCCCTTTCTCTCACGCATACGGCAGCGGTATGTAGGCTCCTCCTCTCTCACTCTATTTGAAGTGATAACTTCTTATGGGAGGGTAAACCGCTTCGTTACGTAACGCGTTATGGAGCCAGACTGTCTGGCTTTCCTTTCTCTCCCGCATACGGCAGCGGTAGGCAGGCTCCTCCTCTCTCACTCTAATTGAAGTCATAACTTCTTATGGGAGGGTAAACCGCTTCATTACGTAATACGTTACGGCGCCAGACTGTCTGGCTTCCCTTTCTCTCACGCATACGGCAGCGGTATGTAGGCTCCTCCTCTCTCACTCTATTTGAAGTGATAACTTCTTATGGGAGGGTAAACCGCTTCGTTACGTAACGCGTTATGGAGCCAGACTGTCTGGCTTTCCTTTCTCTCCCGCATACGGCAGCGGTATGTAGGCTCCTCCTCTCTCACTCTATTTGAAGTGATAACTTCTTATGGGAGGGTAAACCGCTTCGTTACGTAACGCGTTATGGAGCCAGACTGTCTGGCTTTCCTTTCTCTCCCGCATACGGCAGCGGTAGGCAGGCTCCTCCTCTCTCACTCTAATTGAAGTCATAACTTCTTATGGGAGGGTAAACCGCTTCATTACGTAATACGTTACGGCGCCAGACTGTCTGGCTTCCCTTTCTCTCACGCATACGGCAGCGGTATGTAGGCTCCTCCTCTCTCACTCTATTTGAAGTGATAACTTCTTATGGGAGGGTAAACCGCTTCGTTACGTAACGCGTTATGGAGCCAGACTGTCTGGCTTTCCTTTCTCTCCCGCATACGGCAGCGGTAGGCAGGCTCCTCCTCTCTCACTCTAATTGAAGTCATAACTTCTTATGGGAGGGTAAGCCGCTTCATTACGTAACGCGTTATGGCGCCAGTCTGTTTGGCTTCCGCTTCTCTCACGCATACGGCAGCGGTAGGAAGGCTAAATTATCACTTTTGTCGGGCGTCCCGAGACGCACACGTTTGTTTTCTTCGAAACAGCATACGCCTGAAGTGATTACATTGACACTATTCAGAATCTGACGAGTGGATAGCAGGAAAATCGAGAGCAACCCTTGAAGAGCGCCTACACTCACCGAAAGACAAACTAAGGCGCGTACATATGCATGCCAGTAATACAATTTCTGCAGTAACCTAATATGTTATTTCCAAAAGGGCAAATAACATACATCCTTCTGCTAAGATTTCATCCAAATCGACCCAGTGGGTTATGAAATATTTATTCAAACTAAAAAATAAATATTTTCTACAACATCTTATCAACAACTCAACAATAACAAATAAACATATCTTCAACGCAACAATTGCTTGATTTATAAAGAACAATTAAATACCTAAGTGACTCCCATCTTCAGTTTTGAGGTCTGCATACACAAAAACACCTTCCACATTTACATTCTGGTGATTCATTTCCGTTGCATTCGATTCGTGTTTGTTGATTTTCAATAAGGAACACATGTCTTCCACTAGATGGCATTGTTTCAGATTCTGTAACAAACATACATTTTTAGTAAACGATATATATGCACTGAATCTATTAAAATTTATTGACAAAGGAACTTGATTTTTACATATTCTTTTTATTGAACGAGTTCTGCAGACGGCCCACCTGATGGAAAGCAGTTACCATGGCTTATGCACATTAGTAACATACTCTAAACCAAGGGTGGTAGCAATCCCAACGGGCAAATACCCTACCACCTGGCTACGAGTTGTTTTGTCGGCTTTTACGACAGGCCGCCCCAACACAGAAAATTGTTTTCTTTCTCCATTAGCATGGATAAAAGATAAAATTTTGAGACCATGAGTGTCTTAATCCAAAATTATTACATAAATCAAAACAATTACTCACCTTCTTATTACTTTTAACCCTCTTCTTCCCTTTGACTCTGTATGACTTCTTTTTTCTCCTACTGTCTCTCTTTTCTTCTACCAACGACTTCAGACCAACTTTTACTCCCACCAAATTAGACTCACATTGCTTAGCATCTAACGCATCTGAAACATATAGTTCTGAAAATTGAAGAAAACAAATCAAAATTCTGTACACGTTATTCTTATTTTCTTAAGTTTTAGCGATTAATACATATAATTAAAATCATGTTCTAACGGTTTTAAGCGCGGCATTTTATTTGATTTCCATTTTCATTCCGACATTCCGCCCACTTTTCAATAGCCGTGATCAAGGGCGACAAATGTGTCAATTGTCTTGAAATACAAACTATTGAGGTCGGTAACGAGAGTCGTGTACGCAATATTGTTATATCAAAAACTAGCTTCTACCCGCGACTTCGTCTGCGTCGAATAGTTTAAAAAAACCTTGATTTTGAAAAATTCCTCATTAATGCTCCGCTCCTATTGGTCATAGCGTGATGATATATAGCCTATAGCCTTCCTCGATAAATGGGCTAACACTGAAAGAATTTTTCAAATCAGACCCGTAGTTCCTGAGATTAGTGTGTTCAAGCAAACAAACAAACAAACTCTTTAGCTTTATATATTAGTATAAGATATGAGCAGAGGCGTGTAATTGTTATCATCATTTTTTAATAGTTTCAATGCACAGACACGGCATTTTTAAAATTATATAATATTATAAATAACTATTTCTACTATACCCACCATTTTCATCTCCGTCGAGCTGTGAACACTCCTCTTTAACATACACACACTTCTGTTTGGACAGTCTCTCATTCTTTTCTGTACCGTTCAATTCATTTGTGATATCTAACACATCTGATTCTTCTACATCTGAAATTATACATTCGCGAATGAATGAATGAATGAATGGAATCACTTTATTGTTCACCATCCATCATCACTATTGTTCATTCATTCATCTATCAGAAGCTAGAAATGTTGGGCCACAAAGTGATAGACCAAAATCATCGCCTCTCAGTTGACACGGATGTATGGTGTTACAAGTATAGATAAGGTAAGAAATGAATCTTCGAAAGTAGCACCTGTGAATATTTTTTTATTGCAGGAGTTCCGCAGACAGGCAGACGGCCCACTTGATGAAAAACGGTTACCATCGCCTATGGACATTTGCAACACCAAAGGTGCTACAAATGCGCTGCTGCTCTCTTAAAGGAGACTGGAAGCTGGTCACTAATGCCGGAACACAACTCAAGGTTATTATGGCGACATACTTTAGACAAGGGGTGGTAGCCATCCAGTCGGGCAAATGCCCTACCACCTGACTGCAGGAAATTGTATTCTTTCTCCATTCCTGCACGGATAGAGAAATTGAGAGGAAGAAAACTAAGGTATAGGCCTGTAATGAGGAGGGACGAGTCACGTGACGAAAAGAAGGTTACACTGCAAGATTTATGGGTACAAATGTAAAGGTAGACAGAAAAAGAGAGATGGATGGATTGTGTGAAGGATGATATGACGATTTGTGGTGTGACAGAGAACGTATGTCAGAATAGAGGAGTATGGAAGGAAAAGACCTATTATGCCAACTCATATAATTGGAAAAAGGTAGAATTATTTTTCTTTCCTTTTATTGTCTTGGTCTTATTGAGTGTGCATTGTTTGCTACAACTCCATTAATTCTTCAAAAAGTGATTCTGTAACATACTTCTGTACAAAACTTATTAAAAAAAAGAACTTGAGATATAAATAGAATATGAAATATAAAGAAAAACAATATTTAGCTAGACGTGTTGCTGGGGAGTTTCTTGCCGCTTCTTCTCCTTTACAGCATCAACACGTTGTGAAGCGGTGTACATAGAATAGGAACTAAAAAAATAAATTTTAACTTACATGTATGACCTTCAAAAGTGTTCTCCAGTGGAACTTATTTTGAATAAAAACATTTGAATTTGAAGAAAATATATATCTAACATGGTGGTGCTGATGGCAAAGGTAGAAATTGTTGGTGGCGGAAGCAGGGAAAAATCCACAGCCGGCTAGAATTAAAGCGGCACTCACCTGTGGATCCCCATCCTCGTACCTTTGGACTCCTAAGCAAGTCTTCAGATTAGGCGTCTGTTCAATTGGTCACAGAGACCATATTCCACCAACAGAAGAGTGTCTATAGATTAAAAAGAATGCATTCTAGCGTTGCACTTAACGATGTTCGCTTGTCCGTTGACGAACTGGTCCATCCGCCGGCACGAATCGTGGTTGGCCGACAGGTGGCGCCGCCTGTCTCTATCCAGCGTGTGGATTTGCGGAAAGGAGAGGAAAGGTAGGAATGCAAGGCGCCTAACCATATCAGAAGCTAGGTTCTTACAAACTAAATACAATTAACACTTAATCTATGAAAATCCTTACTTAAACATGTATTTACTTGAAATTAAATCAATTTATTTTTACTCCTACATACCATTTTCATCTTCATTTAGATCGTAAACTTCTTCCTTTAAGTCATCTTTGTGTTTATTTTTTAACTGTTCATTATAATCTTCTAGTTCATTTTTATTGTGTTGTCGCTCTGGAAATTTTGAAATTGGAATCCTAATTTTTATAAATGCGAATTTTTGGTTTGTTACGCTTTCACGCTTTAAACACGCAGCAGACCGTCATAATATTTTGCAGAGACGTTGTCAGGGGTGTAGAAAAGGACATAGGGTACATTTCATCCAGAAAAAAGTTCTGTTCCCGAGGAAGGGACGAATATAGCCAAGAAGATGGCGCTTCGATCGCGTATTATTAGCGCAACCGTTGCAATTCACTAACAAATACATCGTCATGGCGACGAGAATGACAAGACCGAATTTTTGAATGCGTTGCTCTCATGATTAGTTCCACCTTCACTAGATGGTGTTTTTCATAACTTGAGTTATGCAGACAGGCAGACGGTCCACCTGGTAGAAAGTGGTTACCATCCCCTATGGACCAAAGGTCCTATAAATGCGCTGCTGCTCTCTAAAAGGAGACTGGAACCTAGCCACTAATGCCGGAACACAATTAGAGGTTGATATGGCGGCATACTCTAGACCAACATCATATATCATAACACCAACATAATGGTGCGGCTTCATTAAAAAAAAAAAAAATTGCAGGAGTTCAGCAGACAGGCAGACGGCCCACTTGATGGAAAGCGGTTACCATCGCCTATGGACATTTGCAACACCGAAGGTGCTACAAATGTGCTGCTGCTCTCTTAAGGGCGACTGGAACCTGGCTCTAATGCCGGAACACAACACTCAAGGTTGTTATGGCGACATACTTTAGACCAGAAGTGGTAGCCATCCAGTCGGGCAAATGCCCTACCACCTGGCTGTGGGTTGTTTTGTCGCCTCTTACGACCGGTCGCCCCAACGCAGGAAATTCTATTCTTTCTCTGTTCCTGCACGGATGGATGTGATTACGTTTATAAATTCCATAGCCCGAGTTGTCTGGAAGAGAACGCTCTAAAGCGATAAGACTAGGGTTGCCACCTTTTTTTTGAAGAAAATATAGTATTTTTGTTTTTAAGATATAAAAATATAGTACTTTTGGGAAATTTAGGTGAAAAAACATTACACATTTATTTTTCATTATTTATTTCATTATTACATTTTCCATGTATTTTTATTACTACATTTTGCTTTGGCCAGCAAAGATCTGTTATTTTTAAAATAATCATAAGTATCTGAACAAAAAGCGCGACAATTGAATTAGTAATGAAAATATAGTACATTTCGTAGTATATTATTTCTCTATAATATATAGTACAATTGGCTAAAATATATTTTATAGTATGGTTGGCAACCCTAGATAAAACAGCCCATTGCTTCTACCTTCACTATTTAATGTGACTTCTATAAATTGTTGATATAATATGTATATGGTGAATAATAAAGCGTTTTCTATTCTATTTTATTAAGCATTCACTTTGACATCCACGGTCCGCTTTCCAACTTCCTTTTCTCCACTTCGCACAGTCCTCTACATCACTTGTATTGAGACGATTGGTAAAAATGTTCCTAATTAATGCATTTACCTTTACAGGCACACGATTTACTTCCATTCTCCATTTTGACGTCATGTACGAAAACACCTTCCAAATTGACATCTTCATGTTTCGGCTCTATGGATATAGACTCATGTTTATGTATTTTCAATGTTGGCTGACACATAACCTCAGAAAAGAACCGATCACTGAGGTGCTGAAAGTAAAACAAGGTTTTGATATGGCTGAATGTTACGAAATGATTTTTGACCTGTTTATTTAATACTAGCTACGCCCCGCGGTTTCATCCGCTTGGTGATGGAAAATCGTTATATTTGGGATAATTCACTATATCTTTGTAAATTATAGCCTATGTGTAAGCTATATTATTGCAAAGTTTCATCAAAATCCATTCAGTAGTTTTTGCGTGAAAGAGTAACAAACATACATCCATACATTCTTACAAACTTTCGCGCTTATAATATTAGAAGGATTAAAAGCAAAATAATTAGTCACATTAGTGTATATACATACGTTATTTCACATAATGCATTAAACCTATCGCCAAACCTGTGTGAAACGGCCTATATCTGTAACTGATTTTATCCGTGCAGGAACGGAGAAAGAAGACAATTTCCTGCGTTGGGGCGGCCTGTCGTAAGAGGCGACAAAACACCCCACAGCCAGGTGGTAGGGCATTTGCCCGACTGGATGGCTAGCACTTCTGGTCTAAAGTATGTCGCCATAACAACCTTGAGTGTTGTGTTCCGGCATTAGAGCCAGGTTCCAGTCGCCCTTAAGAGAGCAGCAGCACATTTGTAGCACCTTCGGTGTTGCAAATGTCCATAGGCGATGGTAACCGCTTTCCATCAAGTGGGCCGTCTGCCTGTCTGCTGAACTCCTGCAATATTTTTTTTTTTTTTAATGAAGCCGCACCATTATGTTGGTGTTATGAATACTCAACATGTTACACACACACGCAGTCTAGAGGTGGGTAAATTCGGATAAGTAGTGCGACAATGGTTACCCCGTTGGATGGGGTGAAGCACCACTGGCGAGAGCCCAAGGCTCAATAGCCCGAGAGGGAAGTACAAAATAAGACAAGGAGTATTGTACTCTAGATTTAATTATTGCTTAATTAATTTAACATTACACTCAAGATTATATATACAGAAATCTTAAGTGCTACATGATAATATTTGTAACCTATGTAATATTCTAAACATGTTCGTAGATGCATCTCTGAAAGTTTTCTGTTTTTTGTATTGACAGATTTTGGCACTTACCTGGACTACTCAGTTATATCCTTGCTAATTATGTAGCAATAAATCATTCCATGTATGTGACATAACAGATATGAACCGTCAGACATGTATCTGTCGCATTGTTGATACATACATACATACATAACGTCACGCCAGTTCCCTTGCGGGGTAGGCACGAGCAACAGAGCGCCATTTAGGCTTATTCTTACGCACCTCACTTGCTTCTTTGACATTCATAACTCTTGTCATGTACGCTCGTCTGTTCTTAAGGCTCTTGACATCACCTTCTGCTAGTACACGATCAATTTGATCATGGAAGGTGTGTCGTGGCATTGTTGATAGATGTACAATAAACCCTATACCGGTCCTACAGTACGCCGATACTGTAGGACTACTATCGGTACTGGTGCCGACCAGCACCTTGCACGGGACCACACGAGCCACGTCTACACGCTAATGACTCATCTGCGCACCCATATAGACTTGAAATTTTGAAAATGGAACGGAAATGAATGGGTGAATGGCGCGTATTTCTTTTTTCATTTTTTTTTAATGTTTCAGGCTTGGCAACTAGGCCTTTAAGCCATGCGCCAATGTATTATAGGTGAATGGCGCCTACATAACCTATTTCAGCGTGCACCAATTAGTTTCGCTCGGGGTCCGTTTCAAGAAATAAAATGACCATCGCGGTCCGCAGAATATTTTATAGAAAAATAATAATTATTAAACAAATGTAATTACGCAAATAACAAAGGTTTTTTACATATCAATGAGAAAAATTACATTTTTTTCGCGGTCCGCACAAAATGGGTCTGCGGCCATTTGGTGACCCCTGACCAATTTATTATTCTATTTTTATTATTATTAATTACCTCATTAGTGTAAGACTGCAATATCCTATATGAGTCCTTGCATTGTTCCTTAAAAGAAAATGCCTTCTTCAACAGTGCCTCACATTCCCAACACACCACTGGACTCCCTGGTAAGGTGCCATACAACTGGAAATTGAATTAACACACTATATTAGACTTAAGACTAAAACTATGAAGCAGAGATGGACTGTGTTTTTTTTTATTGCAGGAGATCAGCAGACAGGCAGACGGCCCACTTGATGGAAAGCGGTTACCATCGCCTATGGACATTTGCAACACCAAAGTTGCTACAAATGCGCTGCTGCTCTCTTAAGGGAAACTGGAACCTGGTCACTAATGCCGGAACACAACTCACAAGTTGTTATGGCGACATACTTTAGACCAGGGGTGGTAGCCATCCAGTCGGGCAAATGCCCTACCACCTGGCTGTGGGTTGCTAAGTCGCCTCTTACGACAGGCCGCCCGGCCGCAGGAAATTGTATTCTTTCTCCGTTCCTGCACGGATAAACTGTGTGATCAAATACGAAAAACGGACCAAATATTTTAAGGACTAGCACCCACGTGACGACAAAAGAAGAAGGGAGAGATCGGAGAGAAGATGGAAACATAATCTCCAAAAAGATTGGAGAAGATTGGCGAGAGATCGCAATAAATGGCATATTTTGGAACAGGCCTATGCCAAGAAGGCAAATTAACTGCTGTTAGTATTAGTACGTTAAGAAGAATATATATAAAATAGAATAGAATAGAAAACACTTTATTGTTCACCACATACACATAAAATAAACAATTTACAGTAGTCACATTATACAGTAAAAGTAGGAGCAAAGGGCGGCCTAATCGCTTTAGAGCGATCTCTTCCAGACAACCCGGATGGTTGGATCCCGCTATGGATTTTATGAACGGGAGATTCGCAGGTGTATGACGGTGAATTTTTTATATATATATAAAAGACAATGAAAATAAAGGCTATTTTTATTTATCTGAAACAGAATTAAATTAAGAAGTTACATTATTATGTAAGTCGTTTTAGGAATCTGTATTGCAATTTTACATCTGTTTGGGTTTTTTTTATTTATCGTAGGAATTCAGCAGACAGGCAGACTACTCACTTGATGGCAAGCGGTTACCATCGCCTATGGACATTTGCAACACCAAATGTGCAACGAATGTGCTGCTGTTCTCTTAAGGGAGACTGGATCCTGGTCATTAATGCCGGAACACAACACAAGGTTTTTATGGCGGCATACTCTAGACCAGGGGTGGTCACCATCCAGTCGAGCAAATAGCCCACCACCCGGCTGTGGGTTGTTTTGTCGCCTCTTACGACAGGCCGCCCGGCCGCAGGAAATTATATATTTTCTCCATTCCTGCACATATGAATTTTTTTTTTGGTGTTTATGAAGGTTTTTAATTTAAAAAAGAAAGAAGATTACCTCAGTGAATTAACTTATTTTATTTGGACCAAAAAATATCACAACATTTACAGGAGTCATTTTATACATGTAACAAGATCAGTGCAATGACATGGCACATACTCGAGAGAAACATCATCTAGCTAAAACCCAACAAGCTTCGCTTTTGAAATAATTCGTTGATGTATGGTTGATTTGAAAATCGCGCTTTTGTCAAATTGCAATAGAGAGTATTAATGTTCTGGGATCAACGCCCACTTTGACCCACCACTTGAAATGGGTCGTTGGGTACTGCATGATCGATAAGCATATGCAGCACTTAAAGAATCACTAATGACATCATAATTCGAGAATTAGGATAAATGAATGAAAACACTTTATTGTTCACCAAAATTTAAACTTAAAAGCTAGATACAATAAATGTTGAACAAAGGGCGGCCTTATCGCTTAAAGCGATCTCTTCCAGGCGACCCCCTAAACTAAGGAAAATATTAAAACATCACAGTGGCGGTGTAGACAATAAATAATATAAAATGTTCAAAATATATAAAATAAATAAAAATAATTTTTATATACTATATAAACACAGTACATATCATAATACATACAGCACTATTATACTTAAGAGGACCAAAAATAATTAAAAACCATGATTTTAAAAGAGGATACTGACTTAGCTTGTCTGATGTTGAGTGGCAGTGAGTTCCATAAACGGACAGCCTGTACTGTGAAGGAGTTGTCAACGAAGGAAGAAGTGTGCACAGGTGTCATTAAGGAGAGATTATTACTAGAGCGCAAATAACGGGAATGAGAAAGATGTAGGAAGTCAAAACGTTCCTTTAAATAAGGAGGAGTACGAGGATCAAAAAGGATGTTGTACAAAAGATAGAGCAAGTGAACATTCCGGCGAAGGTGAATAGGTAACCATTTAAGCTTCTTACGATATTCGGAAACATGGTCATATTTGCGCAACCCAAATATAAACCGAATACAGACATTTTGAAGTCGATTTTGATGTTATTAGTGATAGTTTCACTACCAACAAAATGACCCTGGTCGTTAATTAAAACACCTGAATGAGCATTTTGAGCGTTGTGAGCTTCTAGTGGCACATGCCTTGCCTTTAATCTATAATGTTGCTTGTATGAAAATTTATGAGAGAAAGTCAATATAAAATGTATGAATTTGAAGCGAATTATTATTTATTTCAGTGATTTCACTGTATTTACGTTCCTTAGAATAAACCCACAATAATAGTTAAATATACTCACAGGAACTTCTCTCAAAGCATCCAAATAATATTCTTTAAACTTCTCATTCTTCAACTCTCGAAGATTTCTCCCAAAACATAGACATGCCATACACAGCAACTTAACAGGCATTTCATCTTTAGACTCCATCCTGAAATTAGTACATTCTTATAAATCGGCAGAAAATAGTCTTATATGGTTTATGAATATTGTGCTATTAGGAAAGGGTTCCCTACACTCCTTTAATGCACAGTGGTCTGACAGTCTTGTTGTCATATGTAAATATTAATTGGGGTGATATTTTAGTCTATCACACTTTTTACATTGTTAATTTTTTTTTATTAATATTGATGTGGCACTTGATAACAAGTAGTGTTGGGTAGGACATGATTATAAAATGAGTTTGTAAGAGTAACATGACATTTTGTATTAAACCAGTATGATGTACCACTTTAAATGAGATGAGGAGATTCGTATGTTTTGTACAGCAGCAGTACATTTAAAGTGGTGCACGTCATTTGTCCCGTTTAAAATGTCTAGTTTGGAAATGTTTGTTAAGAATCAGATATGATTGACCTCAGTCACTTCATTTTACTAGCAGTCATACTATGACATGTCATGTTGTCCCTCTTTGTCATGTGAATATCTGTAAAGGCCATATTGTACTGTTTTAGCATAAGCCTCTTTGCATCCTTTCTACCGCAACAAAAATTTTGAGTTCTTACATTTTCAAATTTTGAATCACTAACAATAAGCTACATAGCTGATTATTGAAAAGAGAATGAGAGTGGTATCCGATGGATTACTGTGGGATGCACAAGGGGGGGCTTCAGAAATGGAAGAGGATGTATGGATCAAGTTTTCTCGCTCCGCAATATCGTAGAGAAGCAGCTGGCTATGGACCGGAAGGTTTTCTGCAGTTTTGTGGATCTAGAGAAAGCATTTGACAGGGTTGTGCAAGAGGACCTCTTGGACATATTGCCCGGATATGGGATTAATGGCCAATTGATGTGTGCTGTGCAGTCCACTTATGAGGACTGTATGGCATGCGTGCGGGTGGATGGCAGCCTGTCGCCCTGGTTTGACGTTAATATTGGCGTCCGGCAGGGCTGCGTGCTGTCGGCTTTGCTGTTCATCCTATACCTGGACGATTGTCTCCAGAGAATAAGATTGATGGATGTTAGGGTGCGGATGAGTGATCTAGTTCTAAGCACCTTGCTTTATGCGGATGATGCCATGCATTTAGCCGAATCGCCATCAGAACTGCAAACACTAGTCACAATGATGAAAGATGACTGTCAGGCCTCTCGCCTTACATTTGAATGCGAAGAAAACAAAGGTTATGGTGTTTCAAAGAGAAGAAACCAGAACGAATGCAAGGGGTAATGGTCGATGATGTTATGCAGGAGCACGTGAATGAGTTTGTAATTTTGGATGCGCTTTTAGCAGGGATGGAAGGTACACCGCTGATATAGAAAGAAGAGTGAATTTGGGGAATAATGTGAAAGGAGTGTTAGGTAAACTTCTAGGCGCTAAGAACCTCAGCCAGAAGGCCCAGCTTGCCATATACAATGCAGTGCTGGTACCTACGCTCACGTATGGAAGCGAGAATTGGGTATGGAAGCGAGCGCATGAAAGTAGAGTAAACGCAGTCGAGATGAGAGCACTGTGCAAAATCTGCGGAGTGATGCTCGCAGACCACGTTTGTAATATTGAAGTAAGAAAAAGAGTGTCGGGGTGAAGGTAAGGAAAGGAATGCTCCGATGGTTCGGGCATGTGGAAAGAATGCATGATGAAAGAATGACTAAACAGATATACAATGCAAAAGTGGATGGATGCAGAAGTCGTGGAAGGCCACAACACACCTGCCATGATCAAATTCATCGTGTACTAGCAGAAGGTGATGTCAGGAGCCTTAAGAACAGACGAGTCTGCATGACAAGAGCTATGAATGTCAAAGAAGTAAGTGAGGTGTGTCAGAATAAGCCTGAATGACGCTCTGTTGTTCGTGCTTACCCCGCAAGGGAACTGGCGTGAAGTTATGTATGTATGTACTAGCGGGCCCGATAGGAGACATGTTTTTCTGCCCTGAATAAATACTAATCTAGAACCCGATTGCAGCACCACCTACTGGATCTAAATCATCCCGAGAAGCCACTTAAACACAACACACAAAAAATTTCATCAAAATCGGTCCAACCGTTTCGTAGTTCAGTAACTGTTACGGAGTTAACCCGTGAAATGATAGATTTATGAAGCTAATAAAGGTATTTAATGGTAAAATGGAAATACATATAATTTCTAACTTTGTGACAGATAGAGAAAATAATTTGAATGTGACAAGCCACCTTCAAATCATTAAAATATACAGTGTAAACTCTATATAACGACACTGAATGTATTGTGCATTTTATGCTGTTATAGAGAGTTGTCGTTAAATGGAGAGAAGTATGTTATTTTTGTTTGACGTATTTTGCTACACCAGTTATTTTGTTGTATTTTTTACTTATTTTATTCAAATCTTGCGATATTGAGACATCTTGGTGATAAAGGAAGTACTTAGAAATTTCGGTATGCATGATGCCGATAATCGAGTTTATTATGGGCTAGGATAATAAAGCGATAAAAAAACATACACAGCAGCGCAGTTTTTACTAACTTTGGCAACTAAAAGGTACTTTTTATTACTTAATTGTTGTCATTATTCTTTCTTTCTTTCGTTTTTTGGCAAGAGGTTTTGGACACCATCCTCGGGTCCTTCGGGGGAAGGGCCAAAATGCAGGCATAAGGCCTGCATCGAGGGTGTGTGGGACTCTCAGCGACCGGTCCTCCACGCTGGCTTCTAAAACGAAGTTGTCGCGAGAAACGGTCGCCAAACTACCCACTAAACCTAAACCTGCGCCCCATTTATAGCGCTTTTACGGGGCGTCATGGGATCTTGTACAGAGTAACTGCACCATGACGCCCCTACACCCTGTAACTGGGTCACCCCGGGGAGCAGAGTGACCCACTTCGTACAGCAGGGGGGGGAAGTCCGCTGTCGCCCCCGTGACAGCGGCCCCCTGTGACGGTAATTATGGGAGGAGAAGATGCGCGTAGCGGCGCCTGCGACCGCCGGTCCGCCTCCTGCGGATGGGGTCCGCGTACGCGTCCTCCTCCCTCGCTCTTTCAGCGGCCTCCTTCTGCGACATGACGGATTCGCAGAAGGAGGAGACCGCAAGCCAAGATTGTTGACCCTGGAGCATCGCTTCGACCATGCTACGAAGCGAGCTCACAGGGCCAACGACGTTCTCTAGGAGGGCCCTTTGGGGTCCCCAAGCGGCGCACTCCACGAGCGTGTGAAACGCCGTGTCTTGGAGTGCGCCGCACTCGTGGCAAGACGGGGAAGGTTCCCGCCCAACTATTTGGTGCAGATACTTACCAAAGCAACCGTGCCCGGTAAGTATCTGCACCATCCTGAACGTCAAGGTCCCGCATTTCCGCGAGACCCAACGAGCCAGGTGGGGCCGGATTGCCTCCACCGTCACGATTCCAGCTTCTGGGGACCCCAGGTCCCTCTGCCAAGAGCGGATCAGGGCCTCGGTCGCCTGGGCCCTGATCATTCTAGTTTCTGCCGGGCACGGCACCTCTCCTCTCGCCCGTGCATCCTGCCGGGAGCGGTACACTGCTGCGAGCACCTCCGCCTGGAGATTCCAGGGCGGATCACCCGCCAGCAGTGTTGCCGCCGTCCACGACACAGTACGGTACCCTCGAATGGACCTCACCGCCAGGACCCTCTGAGCTCGCCTCAGCAGAGTCCTGTTTTGCCGGTGAAGTGCATGAATCCATACGGGGGCCCCGTACAATGCCATACTCCGGAGGATGCCAGCGTACAACTTCCTTGTCGCCGCGCCCGGCCCTCCCACGTTCGGAAGGAGCCTGGCCAGGGCGGCAGCGGATTTAATTAACCTCGGGGCGAGCTGGGTGAAATGGGCCCCGAAGTTCCATTTACCATCTAGTACAAGCCCCAGATATTTCATCTGGGGCTTGACCGCTACCGCAACACCTTGGACGACGATGCGCGCGTCCCGGGGTGCACGTCTATGTGGTCTATGGAACATGAGGGCCTCTGTTTTTTCAGGAGAGACCCTCAGGCCAAGACGCCGGATTCGTTCGACCACCAACGCCGTTCCGGCGTCGGCGAGTGCCATAGACTCTTCATAGGTTCCGCCCCGGGCCGTGACGAGGGTGTCGTCTGCAAAGCAGAGCACCCCCATCCCGGGCAGTACTGGCTCGCGGAGGAGCCAGTCGTAGCCGATGTTCCACAGGATCGGACCCAGCACCGACCCTTGTGGAACGCCGCACGCGACGCGTCGTCTTCCTATAACCTGGCCAGTTCGGCCGCCCTCCCAGAGGATGTACCTGTCCTGGAGGTAGGCCTCCAACAGCCTCGTGAGATACGGGGGGACTCCGTGGGACAGGAGCCCTGCCCTTATTGTCTCGTGAGGGAGACTGTTGAAGGCGTTCTTGATATCAAGAGAGACCGCCAGGACGGACTCCTTCATGTGATCCGCCTCTCTCGTGAGGCTCCGTAGCGCGTTCAGGGCGTCCAGTGTCGAACGTCCCACCCTGAAACCATATTGAGCCTCAGAGAGCCCAGGCCCATTGGTGTCCAAATGACGAACGAGGCGACCGGCCAGGATCTTCTCAAAGACCTTGGCCGCCTCGTTAAGCAAGATGATGGGCCTGTAGGCGGATGGATCGTCGGGAGGGCGACCCTCCTTCGGAAGCAGGCATAGCCGGCCCTCCTTCCACTGCTTCGGGAACACGCCTGACCTGATACAGGTATTGAAAAGTTCCCGAAGCTGGCCGCGTAGGTGTTTAGCGGCCAGAAAGAGGACTCGGCCCGGGACCCCGTCAGGTCCCGGCGCTGTCTTTCGGCCCCGGAGGCGCTCCAGGGCCACTTCTAATTCTTCTTCGGAGACGAGGGGAGGCTCCATCTCCGAATGAACGGGGTGTGGAGGATTCATTTCTGGGGGAGTGAAGGCTCCCGGGTCTGGGAAGAGTCCGTCTATAACGGAGCTAAGGACCCCCTCTTCGAGCGACGCTGTGACCGGAATGGTGCAAGCCCGCATCGTTTTACGGGCCATCCGGTACGGACGCCCCCAGGGGTCCCCATCGAGGCTCTTTAGCATCTCTTCCCGGCACCGGGTCTTCGACTGGATGATGGCCAGTCGAAGAGCCTTTTTGGCAGCCCGATGCTCCCCGATAAGACGATTTTCCTCCACATAGTCCGGAGGTAGTCGGCTCCGACGGCGTTTGAGGGACCGGCGTGCTCTGAAGGCTGCCTCCCTCAGGTCACCGATCTCGGCGGTCCACCAATAGACCGCCTTACGCTGTGGAGGCCGACGCGACCGAGGCATCGCAGCATCGCAGATCCTTACGAGGGTTCTGCTCATGCGCTCTGCCAGTACCTCCGGACCCCCGGAACTAATTGGATTGACCCAGCTCTGGACGATTGCCATCTCCTCAGCTAGCTCTGGATCGAGCCGGCCGAGGGCCCAGCGCGGAAACCGGCCGTGACCGCGTGGGGGAACCGAGATCGTGCTCGGAGGAGGGGAGATCTCGAATCTGATAAAGCGGTGATCAGAAAGAGACTCCGCCTCCTCCACGACTCTCCATCCGTCCACCCTGCTTGCGATCGCGTGGGTGACGAACGACAGGTCTATTACAGAACCACCCCGCGCTCGCACGCAGGTGTGGACCGCTCCTCGGTTTAGCAGCGACAGGCCGGATTGGAGCGCCCACGCTTCAACGGCCCGTCCCCTCGCATTGGTGGCGACGTTTCCCCAGGAACGAGATTTGGCATTAAAATCGCCGAGGACGAAGATCGACCTCGGCGACAGCCTGATCACGGCGGCCCTAACGGAATCTAAGAAGGCCTCAAACTCCGCCAGGGGACGGTTGGGGGAGAAGTACACGCCTATGACGGCGTGCTGACCCCAACCTGCCACCGCGTAACCCCGTCCCCTCTCTATGATAGAGAATGGGGTGCCACAGCCCGATGTGGCGACCACCGCCACCGTTTTGTCCAGATCCCCAACCCAGTTGCCTAGGTCGGGGACGTAGTAAGGCTCGCTTACTACGGCCAGGTCAATCCCCCACTCCGCCATGGCCTGCATGGCTAGGTCCTGTGCACCGGCGGAGTGGTTTACATTAATTTGGAGGAGGCTATGTCGTGCGGGCATTGTTAATTAACTGACATAGCCTCCCCTCTCGTCGAGACTGTTGTCGCCCTCGCCGGGGGGGCGAATCTGCCCTTGACGATGGGAGGGAGGCAGACCCTCGCCAACGTCGGGTGCGTTGCTTGGCATCCTCCAGCCGCGCAGACTGCGCAGTGAGGGGCTGGAGCTTTGCAATCGGGCATTGCGTGTCCGCCCTTCCCACAACGGAGACACAAGCCCGATCTATCGGGGCAGGTTTCGGGGCACATCTGTGTGCTGTGACCCAGCCCGTAGCATCGGTAACAGCGGATTGGCCGCGCTTCTATGGCTTTAACCTTCGCCGAGCTAAAACCCACCAAAAGGTGGCCCTGCTCGGCGAGTACCTTTGCTACGGGTATTGGGCACAGCACGTATGCTGCGCCCATACCCCCCGGTCCTGAGCCAATGCGATTGGCGACTATTCTGTCTACCTGGCAATTGCCAGCGCGGGCGACGGCAGCTCTAAGCGATTCGGGCGTTACCGAATCATCCAGCCCGGAGATGTAGATTTCCCCCCTCTTCGCAGGCCGGATAACTTCGGCCAGTCCCTCGAGTGGCCTCCGGAGGGCCTCCGCTAACCGGTCTGCTTTTTCTATACCTTCCGGCCCAGGTGGCAACTCCATGAGCCGGGAGTCGCGGACGGTTCGCGTTATCTTTAGGCCCTCCTTGAGGCCCATTTCAACGATGTTGACTATCGCGGCGGCCTTTTGGAACACGTCGCGGTAAGTGACGCCCCTTTTTTCTGCCTCCGGCAGCAGTTTTATAATAACCGCTGCCATCTTCGGCTCCGTAAATACCACAGGCTTCTTTTTTGCCTGTGGCTGCGGTGGCTGCTTCCGCGCGGGCGGGGCAGGTGCTTGCGAGGGGGTTGGGAGGAGGGATGACGCCCCTTTCCCCTTCCCCTTGCCCTTCTTTCTGCCCGCAACCACCGACCATGCGACTTCACTCTCCTGCAGGAGAGCGGGCGCAGGTGCGGCGGATGTGGGGGTGGCCTGTGGCTGGGGCCCGGGCTTCGGCCTCAATGGGGGGAACTCCATAGGAACGGAATCCCTGGAGGACCCGGGCACTTGCGGCGCCGTTTGAGCGGGCACCGTTTTCGCTTTTTTCCCTTTCTTAGGGGGAGGTGGAGGAGGGGGGCCCATCACCTCCGCGGGTAGCGGCACTACGTCCACGGGGATCACGTCGTTGACGACAGCGACGGAGGCCCGGTTGGGCTGGGACTGTAACGGGCGGCGGTGCCGTCTTTTTCTTTTTGTCTGCCGCTAGGGGCGGGCGGAGAACCGGGGGAGGCAGGAGGCGGTCTTCAAGCCCAGCGAACCGGGCGTTGATCATTTCCCCCACCGACACTATGATGGCTCGTTTGAGCTCATCAAGGTCTAGTGGGGGATTAGGGACTACCACCGTCTCCCCCTCTTTATCGCGGTTATCAGCCTTTGCAGCAGCCCGCATCTCTTGGAACTCCCTGCGGTAGGCTTGTCTCTCCTCCCGCAGGGCATCAATTTCCCTCTTGAGCCGGGTATTCTCTAAATTGAGTTTCCGGCTCTCTGTGTCTAGGGATCTCGCCGACAAGTCTTCAACAATGTCGGCGAGTTTCCCGGCAGCGTCCTTGAGCTTACGTATATAGCCCCCTTTTAAATTGCCCGAGGTCTTGGCCACGTGATAAATGTCGGCCACGAGCGAAGCCGCTATAGTGCGGAGTTCCTCGGACCCCATTCTACCGTAGTCGTCCTCCCTCGGGTCGACTGGATCCGTTGACATGGGCTCGGAGGCCGCATTGTCTTTTTTTTTTCGGGCGTTATATTGCCGATCCGCTTCGGCACGAAGGGCATCCGCCCGGGCCAGTAGTTCCTCCGTCCTCGTCCCTGTGAGTGGGAAAGATGGAGTCGGGACGTCGGTATCCATTGCCGCGGCGGTGGTCACCTCCACGATATCATCATGTAGGTGGGTCGCCGTCGCGACGCTTTTGTCTAAAGCCACATCGGCGATCGCCGCAGAAACGTTCTGCAGGCGGGCCGTCGACGTGGTGGCCTTTTTAAGTGCGCCATCCATGGCGGCCTTTTTAAGTGCGCCATCCGTGGCGGCCTTTAATATTGCGGCGCCTTTGCTCCCGGCGGGTGCAGAAACCTGCAGGGTGGCCTCCGGCGTCGCCTCTAAATCCGAAGCCGCATCGGAGGTATCCCCCGCGGATTCATTCCGCGAGCGGGCCCTCGTGACGGCACCTAGCGAAGCGGCTCTCGCCGCGCCTCGACCATATAGCGCGACAGTGCTCCGGCTACGTCGCGCCATGTATATTTTATTAGCCGACTCGTCGGCGGCGGGATCATCGGGATAAGGCCCACGGGAGCGAATGCGGGACCGTTTCCGGGCCGCACTGGCTCCCCTAGGGGGTCGGGGCTGGGGGTCCGCCATCAGCGGAACCCCATTTGAGCTTTGACTCACCTAGAACCTAACCAAACCTATAGCCTAACCAAAACAAACGGAAAACCAAAAACCAACAAACGCGCCAAGTTTATTTCGTATGGACAGAACCAGAGTACCAATATACGAAAGCCAGAGTCAATATGTAACGCAGGAACCGAACAAATAACCAAGAAACAAGCCAAGTCAATATTAGTGGAAATAAACCAGTACAATCGAACGAAAGCACTCATGCCAATCTTCAGAAATTTCCTACCGTAATTCGCATAAAGCGCCTAGATCGCAAAGGTGCGTGGACACGTCCGCTCTCTACGAGGTTGGAGCTAAGTAAGGTTTTCAGTTTAGGTATAAGTGGGTGAGATATATTTTGAAGAGTTTTATAAAGAAAACGATCACACAGATACTGTCGACGAAGAGAGAGGGGGGGATCGAGGGCCTCAATCTGTAAGGCATTAGTCTGAGATGACTTCATGGCACCCAAAATCCGAAGTAGGAATGACCTTCCCGCCGCAAATAATCTTGATCGGTGGAGGGTTGCGTTTCCGAGTAAAAACAACTGTACTGCTTTTGGAGGGAGATATTTGATCCAAACCATATAATCTGATAACCACCCTTCTAGATAATATAAAGCACTATTTAATCTTGATTCAGTCTGTTCAACTGTATCAGCTATTGCGTAAATGACAATATCATCAGCGTATTATAATATATCGCAAAAAGACAAAACAGACTGATCCAGGTCATATCTATAAATATTATATAAAAGCGGGCTTAAAACAAACCCTTGTGGGAGGCCTCTCCAGACACGTCTAGGGGGAAGTTGAGAATTACCAACCCTTAATACAACTGATCTGTCCATAAGGAGGTTACTTATGAAATGTGCTAGTCTCACTGGTATCCTCTGTAGCTGATGCAGCTTTTGCCTGAAGAGGTGAAGCATAACGTTATCATATGCAGCGGAGATGTCCAAAAAGACACCTGCTAGAACTTTCTTACTGGACAGGGCGGTCCTAATGTCCGTAATGAGGATCGATAGACTATCTACAGTGCCCATACCTTTTCGAAAACCAAACTGGCTAGGTGGAAGTAGGGAGTTGGACTCTATATAATATTCTAAACGGTTTTTCAAAAGGAGTTCCATAATCTTGGCTAAAGTATTGGAGAGAGCGATTGGGCGATAGGAAGATGGGTCAGATGGAAATTCGGAAGGTTTCAGGATTGGGATTATGAGTTGGGTTTTCCAGGATTCCGGGATAGAACCTATTTCAAAAATTTTGTTCAGGAAGGATAGAATAAAGTTCTTAGTAATATAACCAGATTTAACAAAGAAAGAGTAAGGTACATCATCGAGACCGGGAGAAGAGTCCTTAAGTCGGCTAAGAACTTGGACAAGTTCTGCCATTGAAAATGGTTGATTGAATCTATGAGAGTCAAATGAATTGGGGTAGGGGGAGGGGAGAGAGTTAATATTTGGAACCGAGAAGGGAGCTAATTTATTGAAGAATGCTGAGATCCAAACGGATTTATCATTGGAATCAAAGCTAGAAGTCTGAAAAGAATCACGGTAACGTTTCACAGCCCGCCACATAAGGGTGGACGGGGTACGGGGGAAGTGTTCGGCAAATTGGACCCAAGACATCTTTTTCTTTTTTTTATTAAAAGCATTTAGATACTGCCAGGACTCTTTTATATTTTAAGTAATTTTCAACAGATATATCGACAGTATAATCACGTTCAGCAGCTTTTCGCTTTTGGAACATGTCGGTACACTCAGCATCCCACCAAGGCGGAGAGCACTTGCCATTTAATCTTGTCTTCTTCAGAGGGATATTGGAGGTAGCTGCAGTATGAAGATGTTCAATCAGTTGGTCATGGGAGGCGAACAAATTGTCTTCTGTTATATCTGGAACATTTTGAGTTAGGCGATCTGATTCAATGCTGTATGTATCCCAATTTGCCTTGTTGGTATTGTATTTTAAGAGTGGTGTATGGTGACGAGTAGGTACAGTAAGGCGAGGGAGGGATATAAGGATTGGGAGGTGATCACTACCATGGGAATCCTCTAAAACGAGCCAGGACGCAACGGATCGGAGATCAGGAGAACAGATGGATAAGTCAGGGATACTAATTGGCCTTCCTGGAGCAGTCCGACGTGTTGCTGAACCATCGTTCAGGACGCAGGCGTTCATACGGTCAAAAAGATCCGCAAGATCGCACCCGAAGGCATCATAATGGGAACTTCCCCAGAGTAAATGTGCACAGTTAAAATCTCCGAGAATAAGAAAAGGGCTAGAGAGAGACGAAAAAACGGTTTCAAGGATTGGAATGAGGTCAGGACTAGGATGGGGGATATAGACTGAGAGGATGGATAAATTATAATTTTGGTTTTTGACACCCACAATATTTAAAGAATCGGGGATAGGAGGAAGTGGGATACGGGAGTAAGTTAGAGAGGATTTTATCAAGATAGCGGAACCTGCATAACCATCATCTCTGTCACTGCGGAGACAGGCATATCCTGGAACTCGAAAACGAGCACCTGGGACAAGCCATGTCTCCGAAATGGCAAAGACAGCGGGGTTATGGGTGCGGATCATCTGAAAAATTTCGTGTTTTTTGGGTATAAGACTACGGCTATTCCATTGTATTAGATCCATGTTTATTAATTAAAGAGGTAAGCAAAGATAGTTTTTGGGCAACGTTGGGCGGTGTGGGAACATCTTCAAATCTTGAATATATGTTAATTAAGGCAGCGAGAAGGATATCCATGAGGTTATCGTCTTCTGAAACATTGGTATAGTTTTGCTGAAAGCAACACCATTATGTGGTGAGGGAGGGTCGCGTTGGGTAATTAGGGCTTGATGAGCAGCTCTGTCATAGCCTGGAGCAAGAGGTGAAAGTGGTTTAGGAGAAGCATAAATGGTACGCCTATGGCTCTGCCTAGAGGGGGATTGGGGGGAGGTAGTAGAAATGACCTGCGGTCTAATTGGAGTTTTAGATGGAGATTGTGGAGAAGCAAACATAGTTCTAGCAACATCGGAATAAGAGCGTAAGACAGGTGGGAAAAGAGTTGCAGCTTCCAAATAGGATATATTATCCTCTGACATTTTTTTCTTTAGGAGTTTCTGTCTGTTATGTTCGGCACAATTTTTGTCTATGGCATAATGATGACCTGTACATAAGCAGCAGTATGCATTTTGTACATGGATGGTGCATGCATTACCGGTATGAGCCTGTCCACATTTGTAACAACGGGGTTTTGACCTACATGTCTCTCCCAGTAGTAGGCAGTAAGGCAGTAGGAATCGATAGTGTGTCTGCTGAGATGATCAAATATGGTGGAACCTGCGTCCGGGACGCTTTCCTGTCCTTATGCAACTTGTGCTGGAGGACGGGAAAGGTTCCCAAGGACTGGAGGCGCGCTGTCATCGTGCCCTTGTATAAAGGCAAGGGGTCACGTATGGAGTGCGCCAGCTACAGGGCCATCAGTTTGATCAGCACAGCATCTAAAGTGTATGCGAAGATTATTGAAAAGAGAATGAGAGTTGTATCCGATGGATTACTGTGGGATGCACAAGGTGGTTTCAGAAATGGAAGGGGATGTATGGATCAAGTTTTCTCTCTCCGCAATATCGTAGAGAAGCAGCTGGCTATGGGCCGGAAGGTTTTCTGCGGTTTTGTGGATCTAGAGAAAGCATTTGACAGGGTTGTGCGGAAGGACCTCTGGGACATATTGCCCGGATATGGGATTAATGGCCAATTGATGCGTGCTGTGCAGTCCACTTACGAGGGCTGTATGGCATGCGTGCGAGTGGAAGGCAGCCTGTCGCCCTGGTTTGACGTCAATATTGGCGTCCGCCAGGGCTGCGTGCTGTCGGCTTTGCTGTTCATCCTATATCTGGACGATTGTCTCCAGAGAATAAGATTGATGGATGTTGGGGTGCGGATGAGTGATCTAGTTGTAAGCACCTTGCTTTATGCGGATGATGCCGTGCTTTTAGCCGAATCGCCATCAGAACTGCAAACACTAGTCACAATGATGAAAGATGACTGTCAGGCGAGAGGCTTACATTTGAATGCGAAGAAAACAAAGGTTATGGTGTTTGAAAGAGAAGAAACCAGAACGAATGCAAGGATAATGGTCGATGATGTTATGCTGGAGCAAGTGAATGAGTTTGTATATCTTGGATGTGCTTTTAGCAGGGATGGAAGGTACACCGCTGATATAGAAAGAAGAGTGAATTTGGGGAATAGTTTAAATGGAGCGTTAGGTAAACTTCTAGGCGCTAAGAACCTCAGCCAGAAGGCCCAGCTCACCGTACACAACGCGGTGCTGGTACCTACGCTCACGTATGGAAGCGAGAGTTGGGTATGGAAGAAAGAGCATGAAAGTAGAGTAAACGCGGTCGAGATGCGAGCACTGCGCAAAATCTGCGGAGTGACGCTCGCGGACCGCGTTCGTAATACCGAAGTAAGAAAGAGAGTTGGTCTGAAAGAGAGTGTCGGGGTGAAGGTAAGGAAAGGAATGCTCCGGTGGTTCGGGCATGTGGAAAGAATGCATGATGAAAGAATGACTAAACAGATATACAATGCAAAAGTGGATGGATGCAGAAGTCGTGGAAGGCCACGACACACCTTCCATGATCAAATTGATCGTGTACTAGCAGAAGGTGATGTCAGGAGCCTTAAGAACAGACGAGCTTGCATGACAAGAGTTATGAATGTCAAAGAGGCAAGTGAGGTGTGTAAGAATAAGCCTAAATGGCACTCTGTTGTTCGTGCCTACCCCGCGAGGGAACTGGCGTGAAGTTATGTATGTATGTATGTATTTCTCTCCCACATGGCCAAAGCGGCAGCAAGAGTAACATTGTATCGTGGGAAGAATGTAAGGTTCAATTTTGAGTGAGGTAAAATAGCAATATATATAGTTCGGCAGAAATTGTCCACTAAAGGTAAGGACAACTGTGGTGGATGGACACCACTCTGTGGAGCCATCCTGATGACGTACTTTCCGATTAAAGCGCCTAGCCTTTAAAATTTTTCCACATCCTTGAGGGAGTTCTATTTTGTTTACAAACTCCTCCATCGACCAATCTGGAGGGACATCTCGGGCAATTCCCATTCGGGTCACATTAAAAGTGGGAATCATCGCTTCATATTTCGAATCTGCTAAAATTGGATTGGAGACAAATTCATTGGCATCGTGTGGGGTAAGAAACTCAACAGAGACTCTATTACGGCCGACATTTTTAATGCCTTGCTGGGCAATCTTGCCAATTTTGGCGTTTACCATAAGTTTCCCAAAGTCCATTTTGTTAATAGATATACCCGCTCTAGGGTGGCTCTCCGTCCTGTGCACATGAACTAGGAAGGGGCCATTATCCATTTCGGTATAATTATGTGACATACTCCACAAAGCGTAGGTCCATAGGCCAGGATTAGTTGAAGACTCGTTTATTAGTGATTTTTTAGCAGCATCGTTCGCCTCAAAACGGGATATAATGCGCTTTCGATTCCGTATAGAAGGTGGATTGACCTCCATATTTGTAGAGCATGATATGGGAGATGCAGGGGGATCTAGATCAGAATCCAGTGGAGGAGGATCCGGATCAGGATCCGGCGGGGCCGGAGGGATCTCCGACCGTCGGAGATCCCTATGAATATTGCAAAAAAAAAGGAGAAAAAAAAACTTTACCTTTAGGTTATGATTACAAGTGTTATAAAAAAAAAAGAAAATAAAGCAAATTAAAAGCAAGCTTGCTTGCACAAACACCACATAGACTTAAATATAATAGTAATAGAACAAGAAAAGTACTGTATTATTAAAATTAATTACAAAAATTAAATAATTCTACCCACACGTGCGTTAACCACAAACTCAACCTTCGTACTTTAGAATATAATAACATAGAATGTAATAATCACTAGGAAGCGAAAGGTGATTTTTTGTTAGAGAATGAAACGACGCCATTAAGTCAAAACGGAAGAAAGATTTTATTTTTTACTTTGAATGACATTACATAAAAGAACACCTGCACTCTCGCGGGAACCCAAAGCCGGCGCCAGACATTCGCGTCGGTAACAAATCCCCACCCTAGTGCTGCTACTGCAGCACTAACTCTCAACAGGGATCCGGGCGACGCGAATAGCAGACCTCTTGAGAATTCCCGATTTAGTTTTTACAATAACCATACGTACACGTCCATCTTTACCAGAAACAACATTTTCAATAACGCCCCGTGGCCACACGTTCCTCGGTGCATCTGGGTCTACCACAAGAACCAAGTCCCCAATTTTTAAAGGAGGAGCTTCATCACTTGTCCACTTTCTCCTGGGCAACATATCTGGAAGGACCTCCCTTGTCCATCTCTTCCAGAACATATCGGCTAACCACTGTGCTATGTGCCACTGCTTCTTCAAATAAATCTCTGACTCATCAAAAACTCCAAGTCGAGGCAAATTGTTTGAAGAACCAAGTAAAAAATGGTTAGGTGTAAGTGACTCCATACTGCAAGGGTCCACGGAGACGTGAGTCAACGGTCTGCTATTAACTATATTTTCAACCTCTGTAAGCAGTGTAATGAGCGTTTCCTCCTTGGGTGCACGCTCCTGTAGGATAACTTTAAGAGAAACCTTAACACTTCGTATCAATCTTTCCCAAGCCCCACCCCAATGGGGGCTTGCCGGTGGAATGAAATTCCAGGTGGTACCTTTGTTGAGAGCTTCACCTTTCAGTTTCTCAATATCCAGGGCTTGAATAGACAGCTTCAATTCTGCATCTGCTCCTCTAAGGTTTGTCCCATTATCGGAATACAGATTGAGTGGCCAACCTCTTCGTGCAGCCATGCGACGTAGTGCCATTATAAGGGAATCTGAGGTGAGTGTATTCACAATCTCTATATGTATAGCTCTAACAGTTAAACAGGTGAATAAAACTCCATATCTCTTTTCTCTGTGTCTCGTGACAGTGACTTCCATAGGCCCGAAGAGATCTAGACCGCAGAACGTAAATGGGCGTTGATGGTGGGCTACTCTGGCCTCGGGTAAATCCCCCATACGAGGCGGTACCGGTTTAGCTTTCCTGATGCGGCAGAATATGCACTTTGAAGCGATCTCCTTTACTGTAGGCCTTATTTTCACAATCCAGTATTTTTGTTTTAGTTCATTGACTACAGTTTCTTGATTTCCATGTAAAAAACTGACATGGTAATGCCTGACTATTAATTTAGCTAAATAATTCTTTCCATCCAAAATGACAGGTCTTTTCATCTCAAAATTAACATTTCTAGCAGCATCTATTCGACCACCTACTCGTAGAAGTCCATCTTCATCCAGGTAAGGTGACAGGGTAAGTATTCTACTTTTCTTGTCAATATTCTTATTATTTTTAAGCATAATTATTTCTTCCCAGAATGTATCTTGTTGTGATTTTAGAATCAACATGAGTTCAGCATTCTTTAATATTGTACTTTCATCAACAATAAGTTTTCTACATTTATTTATAAACTTAAATACTGCCGCAGTGGATCGAAGTAAGCGCAGCCATTGAGAAAATCTAGTCACCTCAGGTACGGGTAAGTCAGCATTTTTAGGTAAATTCTGTATGATATTCACTAATTGTAATTCATCTTGATCTTTATCAAATTTGATTGTACATTGTGGCCAGTCTTCTTTATTCATGTATAAGAACTGTGGACCACTAAACCATTCCTTTTGTAAAGATGTACAATCATAATTCTCCCTAGTTGCAATATCTGCCACATTAACACCTGTTGGAATATACCTCCACTCGCAAGACTTTGTAATTTCATCAATCTCAGCCAATCTGTTCGCTTCATATGTTTTATATGAGCGTGTATTATTATTTATCCAATGTAAAACTGTTGTCGAGTCGCACCAAAAAACTCGACGACACGGTGTCAATTTATGATCCTCTATAATTGTTTTAGCAAGTCTCGCTCCTAACAAAGCCGCTTGTAATTCAAGACGTGGCACAGTCACGGATTTCAGCGGAGCAACTCTACTTTTGCTGGCGACAAATGCAACCATAATTTGATCATTGTAAAACCAACGCCAATAAGCAACAGCACACATTGCCTTTGTTGAAGCATCACAAAATACGTGTAACTCTAAATTTGAATAAATTATATCCGATTTGTTAGAATCCAGTGTTTTATTGAACTGAGATGAATATATACTTGTTTGGTTTCCATGTGACAAATTACCCAATATAACTTGTTGACATGTAGAACTGGCAGATTGATAACATCTTGGTAAACTTATATTACTAATAACCTTTAGTTGCTTTAGCCAGTTGCGCCATTTTTGGTTAACTTCATCTGTAATGTAATCATCCCAATTAATCTTTGACCGCCAAGCATAATCTTTGAAGCATAATCTTTCCATTAATTGTAAAGGGTGACAAAAATCCATAAACATGGAACACTGACATGATAATTTGTAATATTTCACGTTTAGTAGGCCTTTGTTTTCCACTAATTATATCATGAGATATCTTCTTGAATGATAAATCAAACCTTAAAGTATCATCACCAGGATACCATAACAATCCGAGCGTTCTTTCACTTGTATGTTCTTTGTCAATTGTAAGATTTACAGCTGATGAACTAATGATGTTCTTTGGCAGATTATTTAACACTGTTTCACTATTACTTGTCCAATTACAAATATTAAATCCACCTTGTTGATGAATAAAGATTATTTGTTTTGTCAATTCAATTGCCATTTTTTCATTAGGTAAAGAATCAATATAATCATCCATAAAATGTTGTTGACATGTAGCACTTACCGCAGATGGCATAGTTGACTCATATTGTTTAGCATTTTTGTTTTTAACATATTGAGCTATAAATGGGGAGCAATTAGCACCGAAAATTAAAGAAGACATTGCATATATATTGACAGGTTTACTAGGGCTGTCTCTCCAAAGAAATCTTAAAGCATTTTGATCCTCAGATCTAATTTTTATTCTTAAAAACATATCTTTTATATCTGCTGTTACAGCTACCTTATGTATTCTAAATCTGAACATAATGCCAAGTAATGAAGCCAATAGGTCAGGCCCTTTAAGTAAAAAATCGTTTAAAGACAAACCATTTGACCTGGCAGCAGCGTCAAACACTAGTCGCAGTTTCTTCTTGTTTGGATTGTCAACTCCAAAGTGAGGCAGGTACCAGGTAGGTAGTGGAGTGTCTGGAACTGTCACTTTATGTGCATAATTGTTCTGAAAAAGATGAGTTATTCTACCTTTATATTGTTCACCATACTCTTCGTTAAACATTATCTTTTTTTCCACATACTTCAATCTCTTCAGCGCAGTGGGAAAGGTGTCTGGCATAATTGAATTTCTATTCTTCCAGGGCAGCCCCACCTCCCATCTTCCATCAAACAACCTAGCTGTTTGATCTAACTGAGTCTGAGCATATAAATCATCTGGATTCTGACGTTGTTTAGCCGATATGCCAATTGCATCAAGAGAAAATGAACTCTTAACCAAGTCATGAATGTCTTGTAGAATATGATTATTATCCTCACATGAAGTGTCTTTACAAAATAAAGTAGTTTGGTTACAATTTAACATGTTCACTCCAAGCTTATGTGAAGTGGGCGAGTTCAACTGCACCCTACCATGAATGCACCAGCCTAGAGGAGTAAGTGTGGCACACGGTTCGTTTGGTTTACCTAACTTAGTTTCTAAAGGCATAATTAAATGATAATTATCTTGACCTATCAAGACTTGTGGTTTTGACAACCCTAAGTTAAATTCATTTTTGATTTCATATAAATGTTTATAAAATTTACAATTAACCATTGGTATATTTTGTATAGGAATATTTAAACCTTCTACACTTAACATTTGACATTGGAACATTTCACCACATTTATTTGCCAAATTAATATTAACAATATTTGCAATACAATTAATTTCACTATTCTGCCATGCCCCACTCACCTTCATACAGCGTTGGCTACCACTTAAACCTAAATCATTTGCCAACTTATTATTAATGAGTGAGACAGTTGAACCATCATCTAGCAAAGCTGTAGTATTTATTATTTTTCCATTATGGCCATATATTTTGATAGGTACAATTTTTAACAAAACATTATATGTGTTACTGTTAACATTAGACACAATTTCATCATTTTGGCTTGATTGAGGTGTCTCATCATTTGCATTGTTTTCTAAAGGATGTTTAGTGAAATTATAATGTAGCAAATGATGATGGGGCAAACCACATCCCTCTACTTCACACATAGGGGCAGTACAAGTGTCCCTTTTATGATGAGACATTAAACACTGATAACAAATACCATACCGTTTCACAAATAACCATCTGTTTTTTCTCAGTGATCTTTTGAATAATTTACAATCTAAAAGTACATGTTTACCTAAATGACAAAATTTGCATATTTTATTTAATTCAGATTGCACTAACACCTTTGATTTATTTGTATTTTGTTGCAATTCAGACTGCAGTAACACTTGAGGTTTATTCACATTAAAGTTGTCTCTACGCTTGTAGTTATAATAATCAGGTTTAGAATTTATTAAATGAACACTAGAAAGAGATACTTTTTTTGCTTCTTCATACAAGAAGGTAGACAAAATTTCAAGTGTAGGTTTACCTGAAGCGATGAGTGGATGACTGTAGTCTACCCACTTAGAGATAAGGATGGCAGGCATCTTACCCAATATGATGGTAGCGACATTCATGCCCTGCAGATATTCCTGTTTGCCAAGTGCCTGTACCGCTGCTACATAATTTTGTACTTTGACTGAAAAAGAAACTATTTCTTTATGATAATCTTGTGACATTGAATGCATTTTTCTAATATCCTGCATAATTTTAGTGATTATGTTATCTGGGTTTCCAAATTGAAGTTGCAATGTATCCATAACTGTCTCCGGGGATGAAGCGCTGATTAGAAGCGCTGCAACACAATCCTTGGCTGCCCCATGTAGGCACTTCTGTAAGCGCCACAGGTTCTCTTTGGGGGTAAACTTACATACTTCTGTGGACTCTTCATATGCTTGTTTAAACTGAAGCCATTCCATACAGTCCCCGGCAAATGATGGCAAGTCTCGGGGTGTAGATATGCGACTCAACAAGCTAGAGTCTGGACCATTGTGTGCTGAGGCTGTAAGGTCATTCAGTGCCTTAGCAAGAAGATGTACCGTCGTCCCGCCTTTGTCATGTGATGTTATAGGACCTGGCTGTCCTTGTTCCTGGGCTGTGTGTGCCTTTAATTCTTGATCGCCTTGCTCCATCCACTGTTCGATATTTGAACCATTCGAACGCTTGTCATTTGCGCCCCTTTGGCTATTATATTCCTCTTGCAGTTCAGCCAGATTAGCCTCCAAGCGTTTTTCAACAAGATCGATCTCGATGCGAGCTTTAGCCTCCGCCGCTTGCAGTTCTAATTGTTTCTTGCGCGCCAACAAAGACGAAGACGTCGATTTTTGAGAATTATGTGACATATCCCGCATGGCGTCCTTTCTGCTCACGCCGGCACCGTCTTGATTCTTTCGTGTCTGCACCATTTCCTTCTCGGGAGTGAAATACATATATTAGATCCGGTCGCAGGATCAGTTTGTAGCTGGTTCGTACTTTAGAATATAATAACATAGAATGTAATAATCACTAGGAAGCGAAAGGTGATTTTTTGTTAGAGAATGAAACGACGCCATTAAGTCAAAACGGAAGAAAGATTTTATTTTTTACTTTGAATGACATTACATAAAAGAACACCTGCACTCTCGCGGGAACCCAAAGCCGGCGCCAGACATTCGCGTCGGTAACAGCCACTAAGGTTGTGATCGAAAGTCGCAACCAGTGACTAAAATGGTGAGTTGGTTAGGTTGGGTTAGTCTTTAGACCAAAGCGCACGAGCCGAGCGAGCGAAGCAAGCGTGCCGCAGTAGCGGCCGGCGAGTGCCAGAACCGACTGGTCACCATTTATTTATTGATAACTATTTAAATGATGGTTACTGTTGTGTATTGTTTTGTTGGTTGTCAAAATATTAAATGTCAATGTAGGTATTTTGTAATAAACTTAGTTTGGCTTTCATATTGAACCATGTAGTTTCTTTTAGTGGCGACGAGAATAAATTAAACTTATTATTGTGAAAATGGCGTGTAATTTGACAAATATTGTGTTTCCGGGACAGTTTAACCCCAAGACTGATAAGTGGTGTGAATATAAGGAACGGTTGTTGTGTGCATTGGATGTTGCTGGTTACGAAAATCAAACCTTGGATAAAGTGCGGTCTATATTCTTATCACAATGTGGAAAAGACACTTATTCACTTATTGTATCATTATTAGTGCCTAATAGACCTACTGAAGTTCCTTTTAAGGACATTCTTGCGGTGTTAGATCGATTTTATGAACCGGAAGTAAACGAAATACTGCAAGCCGGGAAATTTCACACACGTAAACAAGCTAATAAGGAAAGTATTCAAGATTTTGTTGCGGCAATCGGGTTGCTGGGTGCAAAGTGCAACTTCGTGGACTTAAAGCGTCAGTTGCGCGATCGACTGGTGCTGGGCGTGCGTGATGAACGTCTGCGTCGCGAATTGTTGCGAACAAAGAACCTGATGTATGAAACAGCTGTACAGTTATGTTTAAATTATCAGACAATTTTACAAGAAATGTACTCAGAGGTCGATCCGAATATGAAGCAAACTCATGGAAATATGGATGAGGCAATGGATATTGGAAAAATAGGTGCTATACAATGTAGTCGTTGTAAAGGACGCCACGGAGAAGGCGGACGGTGTCCATTTCTGAAAGCAAGATGTTTTGCTTGCAGGCGCCTGGGTCACATTGCGTCAGCTTGTGATAGAAAGCTAAAGAAACAACATCAGGTTGTGGATGAAATGGCACAATGCAAGGATTCAAAGGAAAATATGATGGGAGTATATACTTGTTCAGAAGGATATGCAGCTCCAATAAAGGCTGAGGTGATAATAAATGGTTCTAAGACATTTATGGAGGTTGACTCTGGTGCTTCGCGGACTATCATGTCGGAAGACACGTACAATCGTATGTGGAAATCACCTCCACCTCTGCGGCCTACCAATGTGAAGTTGGTTACGTATTCACGTGAGGCACTACCTGTAATAGGAATTGTTTCTGTACGTGTTCTGTTGGGAAACAAGGAAGCACAGTGTGAATTGATTGTGGTGTCTGGCAATGGACCCAGTCTATTGGGGCGGAATTGGTTTAAGTCCTTAGGCTTGGAAATATTAGGAATCTGTTGGACATTAGATGAAGTAAAACAAGATATGCTTAGAGATTTTCCTGACTTATTCAATAAAACGTTGGGACAATATAAGGGTCCTGAAGTGTCCTTGACTGTTAAGGCAGATGCTCAACCATGTTTCATCAAGGCCCGGCCTGTGCCATTCCCACTTAAAAAGCAAGTAGAAGACGAATTGCAACGGATGGTTCAATGTGGCATCTTGACTCCTGTGAAATATTCTAAATGGGCGACACCTTTACGAATAGTCAAGAAGAGCGATGGCTCACTTCGGATTTGTGGAGATTATAGATCAACAGTAAACATATCAATTAATGTAGATACATATCCCTTACCTGCAGCTGTAGAGAGTTTTGTGAAACTCAGCGGTGGGTGTGTGTTTAGTAAATTAGATTTGAGAGAAGCATACATGCAGTTAAAAGTAGATCAGGATACGGCCCTCCTATTAACATTAAATACTCCATTAGGACTTATGAAAATGAACAGGCTAGCATTCGGTGTTAATGCAGCGCCAGGAATTTTTCAACGTGTCATGTCTTCAGCGCTCGCAGGTATGGATGGTGTAGCATGCCTGTTGGATGACATCGCCATAACTGGAAAGACTAGAGAGGAACATAATAATAGGCTATATGCTGTTCTACAAAAACTGAATGATTTAGGTCTTCGTTTGAAGATAGAGAAATGTGTATTTGCTTCTAATTGCATAGATTTCTTGGGCCACAGGATTGATACTAACGGTCTTCATCCCTCTCCAAATAAGGTTAAGGAAATTAAAGAGAAACCAATACCTAGGACGAAACAAGCCTTAAGAGCTTTCCTAGGCTTATATAATTTCTATGAAAAGTTTATCCCAGACAAAGCTACAATGCTAGAACCTCTGTACCGTTTATTAGATAGGAAATCATCCTGGAGGTGGGGTGATAAAGAACAAATTGCATTTGATCGAGCTAAGGACCTGTTGTCGTCTGATATGACACTGGTGGGGTATGACCTCGCAAAAAAAATTGTTTTTAATATGCGATTCATCCGAATATGGCCTTGGCGTGGTATTGGCCCACGTAATGGATGATGGGTCTGAGAGACCTGTTATGATGGCTTCACGCACATTGCAGCCCCATGAACGAAGGTACGGGCAGATAGATAAGGAGGCCCTTGCAATAATATTTGGTTTAAAAAAGTTCCATGAATTCTTGGCGGGTCGTGAATTTTGTATAATTACAGATCATAAACCCTTAGTAGGTTTATTTAACCCGAGAAAGCCAATTCCGGACCAGATTTCCCCTCGGATGCTACGTTGGTCTCTGAAGTTAGGTTGTTACAATTATAATATCAAGTATAGACCCGGCCAGGCAATTGGTAATGCTGATGCCTTGAGTCGATGGACTGAGCCGGAAACTTCAGAGTTAGATGAAAAACCTCTTAGAGAAGTCTTATTATTGGAAGAACAACCAAATGGGTGGAATTTTGATACATCTAGAATTGCATCTGACACTGAAAAAGACCCAGTACTCCAAAGGGTGGTATTTCACGTCCTCCATGGGTGGCCGTGTAAGAATACTGACCCTAGCATGCAACCGTTTTGGACACGCAGAGAGGCTCTTTCCCTCAATAAAGGATGTTTATTGTGGTGTAACAGAGTCATTATTCCTAGTTGTTTACAACAGGATGTTTTAAATTTACTACATGCTCCTCATGCAGGTATAGTCCAAACTAAAGCATATGCCAGAGGATATGTTTGGTGGCCAGGTATGGATCAGCAAATCGAGCACACTGTTAGCAGTTGTGAGTCCTGTCAGATAGTAAGAAATAACCCACCTAGAGATCCACAAGCATGGGTTGTTACAGAAAAGCCTTGGAGTAGGGTGCATGTGGATATCGCAGGCCCATTTCAGGGTAAAACATTCTTAGTCCTGATAGATAGTTATAGCAAATGGTTTGAGGCCGAAATTATCGCCTCAATGTCCAGTGAAGCTACCATAGCTGCACTTCGCAGAATATTTTCATCTCAAGGCTTACCAAACACCTTAGTGTCAGATAATGGTAGGGTGTTCACTTCTAAGGAGTTCAATGTTTTTCTGAAGAATAATGGAATTAAGCATTTATATTCACCACCCTACCACCCAGCTACTAATGGACAAATAGAAAGAGCTATACAGAGTTTTAAAAATAAGATTAAGAAAATGTCTTTAAATAATGTACCCTGGGCTGAAAAACTACCCAAAGCATTATATTCTTTAAGAGTAGTCCCAAATAGTAGTAATAATAAAACACCAGCAGAGATGTTAAATGGACGTAGATACAGGTCAGCTGTATCGAGCTTACATCCTGATAATATGCCAAACCCACAAGAGATCCAACTAGAAACGGCAGCACAGAATGTGCCAAACAGAAGATTCATAGTGGACCAGCCAGTCTTGATTCGTAATTATGGACCAGGGGAAAAATGGAATAAAGCAATGATTGAAATAGTAGAGGGTCCTAGCTCTTATATGGTAAGAACAGAGGATGGTGAGTTACATCGGCGTCATTCAGATCAGATTGTAGCACGAGTACTTCCACGAATCTGTGAGAAACAACCGTCATTCAGACATAGAGAGCGATCAATATCAGGCTCATCTTCACCAGATCCACTAATTGACATACCAGCTCCAGAGCTATGGCCAGATATAATAGGAATACCAAATAATCAAGAAGATTAATTTGTTTAAAATTATTTGTTAAATTTAATAGTGTTCTATTATTATTTATTGTATATATATATTCTAAACTCACAATGATTATAGAGGGAAGGTATGTTGTGTATTGTTTTGTTGGTTGTCATAATATTAAATGTCAATGTAGGTATTTTGTAATAAACTTAGTTTGGCTTTCATATTGAACCATGTAGTTTCTTTTAGTTACAAATCGGTTGTGACATTTGCTGACCACTGTCATGCCACACTCGCTTTGCTCGCTCGGCTTGTGGGCTTTAATCTGCATTTTTAGACTGTTTTAAATGTTTTTTACATTGACCACTACTTTTCTTCTGCATTTCTCGTCTTTAGAAATAAGAAATAACTACACCATTTTGAAAAAAATTAGTTGTTTACAAAAAAAAATCATATCTCAAAAACTACATGTCTCTTAGACATGGGGGTTGCAGCAAGGAGAAGTACTCCTCCCCTCCTCCCCCCTCCGCCCCCCCACTACTTAAAATTCAGTGACCACTATTGTAAAGTTTAACCAATAAAAATATTGATTGATTGATTGGAAAACATTTATTCACGCCCAGAAATTTTATTTGATTTTATCCCGGATTTTTTTTTGTTGTAGATGAAAACCTTTTCTAGAAGCAGACGAAAGGGAGAAGTTTTACTGATGCAGAAAGAAACATACAACGACTCACTTTGTTTCTTTAATTGGAGCTAGATTCCTTTTCCAAGCGCTCGTTTCAGAAGTCCAAGTAGATCGTTGTACAGTAGCATTTATACCGGCTCGTTTGGATGAATTGTTAGGCATTCTACTCATAGCACATGCTCATTACTTCTTCGTGAATGAAATTAAAAAACACTATGAAAATATTGCCGATTATAAGAATTTAAACTCCAATTAAAAGAGAATTTATCTTTTTTCTATTCTATTTTTGTTCTAAGTGGCGCCAACGCATAGGCATCGATTTTGCCAATGACACATAGAGAGTAAAGTGACAGATGAAAGAGAATTTATAGAAAAAAAGGCTTTAATCGGTATTCAATGGTATTCAATAGCAAAGACATTCTGTCATCCTGTGGACAAAACAAACATATATTATGTTAGAATATCTACACTATAAATAAATGTTATTAAGCATTAAAAATTTATATAAAATATAAACATAAACATTATCATTTAAAGTTAACATAGAGTTTAGACTGACAGGGCGGGGGAAATCTCGTGGTAAGATATCGTAGAGCGGGGTTTTAATTTTATTGCAATGGAAGAAAATATGCTCCAATGTCCCTTCACCTAATCCACATTCACAAAGGGAGTGGTCACGAACCCTGATCTTGGCTAGGAAAACTGGGGAACAACAGTGACCCAATCTAAGGCGTATTATGCAGGAAACTATTTTTTTAGGGAGATAACGATGTTGGAAAAACCAAGGTTTTCTGGGTACAAACGGTTGTAGTTGGCCATAGTGTTTTCCAACAGTTTGGCGAGATGTTTGCCATAATCGGTCCCAAGTTTCATACATTTGTGAACTGGCCAGTGCACGCAAGTCACGAGGAAAGCATTTCCTGAATTTAGGGCAACCTAGATGGATGGCTTCCTTAGCACAGGCATCAACAATTTCATTGTCTCGAATACCACAATAACCGGGAATCCAGGCTAAGATTATGTCGTGACCAGCAACGTGGCAGCGATATAGTGCCTCTTTAATATTTAAGGTAATTTCTGAATTAGTTTTAGAGTGAAAAGGGAATTTTAGAATGTCTTGGAGGCAGCTTAAAGAATCCGAAAAGATGATGCATTTACTCAGGTTATGGGATTCTATGTAAAGAACAGCTTCTAAAATGGCAATGGATTCACCTGAAAAGACAGAATTAAAGGGAGGGATGTTATAATTGAGAATAATTTTGTACTTTGGAATCCAAACAGCGGCGCCGACAGGTCCATGCTGTGTTAATTTAGAGGCATCTGTGAAAAATTGTAGGTACTCTGACCACTGCTCTTGAATAATTCTATTGAATTTTTGATTAGACCTAGGTGAATTTTTATTGATGCCAAAGTCAAGGATAATGTGGGGCCGAAAAAGGAGTCTGTCGTAACTAGACTGGAAAAGTGGATTTTTATAATTTTGGGATAATGGTGATGGTAAGTTTTGTGAATTATTAAAAGAGTTAACTAAAAGAGGTAAATTTTTATGAGTCCAGTGCCTTGAGGTTAAAGAAAGCTGAGCAAGATCATTGAGTGACTCTAAAAGAGGGTGATCTGATAGCTGAACAACTTTAAAAAAGAATCTATCTGCCAGGAATTGCCTACGCAGGAAATATGGGGGATCTAAACACTCTATTTGTAGAGCATTTGATGGTGACGACTTCATGGCTCCACAAATTATTCTGAGACATTTGGCTTGGATTCGATTCAATTTAGTTAAAGCTGTTTTGCTGCACGACTCCAAAAGAAAACAACCATAGTCAAAGTGACTTCTCACAATGGCGTTGTAAAGAAGCTTCTGACAATAGGGATGAGAGCCCCACTTTACTCCTGACAAAGCACGCAATATGATAATGTTTTTTTCCGCTTTTTCACAAACATAATTTAAATGAGGGATGCCTGAAAGTTTTGAATCTAAGAAAATACCTAGGAATTTAACTACATTAGAGATACTGATAGGTTGATTATTAATATGGATTTCTAGGATAGGGGTTACTCTTTTGCGAGAGAAGATGACTGCATAACTTTTAGGGGCCGAAACAGATAAACCATGGTCTTGCAACCATGTGTTGAGATAGAAAAGGGCTGAGTTAAGACGACTACAAGCATCTGAAAATGATTTTGATGGTGTATACAGGGCGATATCATCTGCATATTGGAGTATATTACAAAAACAATTAACAGATGTGTCCAAATCAGATGTATAAATATTGTATAGGAGAGGGCTGAGAACTGAGCCTTGAGGGAGACCCTTTCAAACAAATCTTGGAGGCGAGTTCTTTCCCGAAATTCGAACAGAGATGGATCTTTCCATCAACATGTTATAAATAACATTTGTAATCCTCAAAGGGATACTCAGATTGAGCATTTTCTGCCTGAGTATTTGAAGAATCACATTGTCATAGGCTGAAGTTATATCTAGAAATACGTCTATGACGTGTTCATTACGGGAAAAGGCTCTTCTAATATCAGTTGTTAAAAGTCCCAAGGTATCGATAGTCCCTAGACCTCTTCTAAAGCCAAATTGACTTTTTGAAAGTAAACCCTTGTTTTCTATTATCCATTCAAGCCGGTTTTTCAACAAGTGTTCCATGATTTTTGCCATAACGGATGATAATGCAATTGGTCTATAAGAACTTGGGTCAGATGCGTCTTTTCCAGGTTTCAGGATAGGGATGACTATTTGTATTTTCCATTGGTCAGGAATGCAGTCAGAAAGAAAGATATGATTAAGGAGGTTTAAGAGAATTCTTTTAGAGGATTCAGAAGAATTAATTACAAAAGAATACGGGATACCATCTATACTAGGAGCTGAGTCCCGAAGATGATCTAGGGCACAACACAGTTCCGCATAGGAAAATAAGGAATTCATTTTATCTTGGGTGTCTGTAGAAGAAAGAGTTAAAGAGGGGAATGGCTCAGAGGGCACAAATGGGGGGGAAAGTTTAGAAGTGAATTCGGGTAACCAAGATGAGGTTTCATTACTGTCTATATTACAATCAACTTGGGATTTACGAAAATTTTTAACTTTATTCCAGACTAGTGAAGCTGGCGATCTGGGAGAAAGAGATTCACAGAATAGTTGCCAGCCTGATCGCTTCTTCTTCTGCAAAAATCTTTTAGCTAAAGCTCCAATTTTTTTAAATTCCAAGAAGTTCACCATGGAAGGATCTCTAGAGAATTTTTTTTCAGAATCTTTTCGTTGTTTAACCATGGCCGTACACTCTGAGTCCCACCAGGCAGGAGAGGGGATTTTATTAAGAGCAGAATTTTTAAGGGGGATAGACTGTTCTGCAGCCAATAAGAGGGCAGAGGTATAAACTAAATATAAAGAAAGAAAATTATGGTTATGAATTTCTGGGAAGTCCTGTAATTTATTATCAACTAGTTGGGAAAATTTTTCCCAATCAGCATTTTGAAGCCTAAATTTTAAAAGGGGTTTAGGGGCTGGAGCCGGGAGTGTGGAATCAGCTAAAGATGAGAGAATCGGTAGATGGTCGCTGCTGTAAGAGTTGGGTAGGACTGTCCAAGATAATGAGGTAACTAGAGATGGCGAAGCTAAGGTAAGGTCAGGGTCACTTGGATTTTGTGATGGAGGAGTTCTACGAGTTGGTGATCCATCATTGAGGATGCACAGGTTAAGGCAGTCCAAAAGATCAAGAAAGTTGGAGGATAGTGAGTCACACGTAAGAGAACCCCACAAAGTGTGACGTAAGTTGAAATCACCAAAAACTATTAGGGGAGTTGGGAGAGGACTTAAGATAGATAAAAGTTCTTGGATCAAGTCTATAGTGGGATGAGGGATATAAACAGATACAAAAGTTTTATTTCGTAATCTAACTGCGACTATATTAATACCACGAGAATGGGAAGGGAGAGGGAAGCGGGAGAATGTGAATTCTCTACTTACAAGGAATGCACAACCAGCACGACCATCCTCTCTGTCATTCCTGAGGGATGAGTAACCCGGCACCCTAAACAGAGAACCGGGTCTCAGCCAAGTCTCTGAGATAGCAAAGAGGACAGGATGGAACTGATTGATTAGGTGGATGACTTCATGCTTTTTGTTATTCACACTATGGGTATTCCATTGTAGAAAGGTTGCCATTTTAAAAAAAGTTAGTTAAGAGAGAAGAGATAATTGACTGTAACATTAAAAGGACATTGTTCGGTATGACTTCTCCGAATTTGGAGAGAATATTTATCAGCGTATTAGTCAGAAGCTCTGCGAGGTTATCATTTGGGGAGACATTATCCAGGGAGTTTTGACCAAGGGCGCAGCCATTTGGTAGAGAAGAGGGGGGGGGGGGAGACGTGATATAGGCATGTGCTTGTTGGTCATAAGATTTGCCTGGGCCTGGTCTAGGCCGTCTTTCAATAAATACTGTTTTTTTATAAGAAGTGGAAGATGATGCTTGAGAGGGAGATGGCTGAGAAGGTGAATGAGAGGGTTGTGAGAAAGGTATGTTAAATGTAGAATTCAGGGGAGAACGGTTCAAATAAACTGGTTTTTGTGGCAAAGATTTATTAGTAATATCAGCATATGAGGTGCGGACACGAGCAAATCTTTGAGATGCTTCTGTATAACTGATACTATCTTCGGACATAGCGATTTTAATTAATCTTTGACGGCCGTGTTCTGGACAATTAGAATTAGTGGCTGTGTGGGGACCAGAGCAATGTACACAGGATAATTTATCTTCTGGAATATCACATGACATACCATCATGAGGACCAGCGCAACGAGAGCAGCGGGGCTTTGATCTACATTGGTCTCTTATATGACCAAAGCGACAGCATTTGTGACATTGGATGCTGGGGAGAGTATACAGCTTAACAGGTGTAGAAACATTACAACAATAAACATGTGTTGGTAAAACTTGACCCAAAAAGGTGAGAACAACAGTTCCCGTAGGTTCCCACAATATTTTTCCATCCAACCGTTTTTTCCTGTTTAACCTACGGGCTTTAATAATCGTTGTGGCATTTGGTCTACATTCAGTCCATGAAACCAATTGTTCCAAAGTCCAGTCTAATGGGATTTGGTGGACAACACCCATTCTTGTTAACTGGAAACGAGGGATAAAGGCTGAAAGATTATTACTAGAGAGGAGAGAATTTGATAGGAAAGAGTTTGCATCATTATGTTTTAAATACTACTGCAATTTTGTCTCTGCCAATATTTTTCATTTCCTCAACACCAGAAACCTTACTACTATAAATTAATTGGGCTAATTTAAAAACCTTCATACTATTAGAAAGAGTTGATGTTTGATCATCAGGGCGAGATACATGAAACTTCTGTTTACTTCAAAAACTTTCAAGATGCCAATTCCTTTTTGTCTAACCCACTGTTATCTAGCCACGACCTCTCTGCTTCTATTTCTCGCTATCAAGTCACTCGAATGGGTGTTGCTCGTAACATCCCACTTGATTGGACCCTAGAAGATCTAGTGTCAACTACAGAATGCCGGCCAGGTTTTCCAGTAATTATCAAAGCCAGACGTCTTAATAGGAAAAAACGTGCTGAAGGTAAAACTATTTGGGAACCCACAGGTACTGTGGTGTGTACTTTCTTAGGCCAAAACTTACCAGAACGTATTTATTCTTGCAACATGTCATTACCTGTTGAGCGCTACATCTTACCAACAATTCAGTGCCATAAGTGTTGTCGATTCGGTCATGTCCGAGACCAATGCCGCTCAAGCCCTCGTTGCTCTCGCTGTGCCGGCCCCCATGATGCTACAACCTGCAATGTTCCGGACGACAAAATCTCTTGTCTATATTGCTCAGGAAATCATTTAGCTACCGAATCCAAGTGCCCTGAACATTCTCGACAAAAATTAATAAAAAATGCAATGTCTGAAGATAATGTTAGCTATATTGAAGCAGCACAGGCATTTCCTGCAGTCCGTACCCCCTATGCTGATATCGTCAATTCTCCACAACCTCTAAGATTCTCTGGCCAAAGTAATATCCATTCTCGCCCAACTATCCCCTTGACTCCTTCTAATCAACACCCTCCATCGTCCTCCTATAAAAAGTCGGTGTTTATAGAGCGACGCCCTAGACCTGCCTTAGGGAAATCCTATGATGTACACTCACATGGTAATATTACTGCTACCCCCTCCTCCTCTATGTCCAATGGTTGTGCTCTAGGCCCTCAATCTCAAGATATCTTACAAAGCGAAAACTTAGCTGAACTTATGTCTTTGACATTAATAAATATATTCTCCAAGTTTGGAGAATTGATACCGTACAATGTCCTCCAAACTTCACAATCACTTATTACTACTCTTTTAAATTCCCACACCAAAAATGGCAACATTCCTTCAGTGGAACTGTCACAGCATAGTAAATAAAAAACATGACATTATTTATCTTTTAAATACTTTTAAACCCATTGTTTTTGCTGTCTCTGAGACATGGTTAAAACCTGGTTCCCTATTTAGGGTGCCAGGATACTCCTGTCTGCGGGACGACAGAGATGATGGACGTGCAGGATGTGCTATCCTTGTGAATAGGAAAGTATGCTTCTCGCAAATAACCCTCCCCCCTCATTCTCCTGGTTTTAACATTGTGTCAGTTTATATAAAATCATTTAACATTACTTTCGTTTCTTTATACATTCCATACCCCAATATTAACCTTCTTCAGGAATTATCATCTATCCTATTATCATTCCGTAATCCTATGATTATTCAGGGAGATTTCAATATACGCCACACTATATGGGGTGCACCTGTGTGTGACTCTATCTCACCTCAGTTTATTGAAATCCTTGATAATATAAATTTGTGCATCTTAAATGATGGGACTCCAACTCGTCGAGTTTCACTCATGCAAAATGTTAGTGTACCTGATCTAACACTTTGCTCTCCTTCCTTAACAAGTAGATTATCATGGTCAGTTATTTTTCATTCTTATGGTAGCGATCACCACTAACTTCCCTGTCAGACTCTTCGCCCCCAGCTCTAAGTCCCGCTCCTCTTTTAAAATATAGATTACGTGAAGCCGATTGGGATAAATTTTCCTCCTTGGTCCAGAATAAAATTAACTCTCTCCCGGAAGTTTTTCAACACAATGCTCTATCTGCTTATTCTGAATTTATATCTACCCTCTCTTCGGCGGCATCAGAATCAATTCCCCTAAAAAATTGTGCCCAGTCCAAAATTCCTTCTCCAGCATGGTGGGATTCTGAATGTTCCAGCAGTGTGAAACAGCGAAAGCTTGCAGAATCAAAATTTATAATGACTCCAAACTTATCCAACTTTTTAGATTTCAAAAAAATTGTTGCCCGTTCTAAACAACTTCTTCCTAAAAAGAAACGCTTGGGGTGGCAATCATTCTGTGAGAGCCTATCTCCTAGAACTCCTTCGGCTTTCATATGGCGAAAAATAAAAACATTTCGGAAATCTCAAATAGATTCAAACTGCACAACAAACGACCCTTCTTGGCTTCACCAATTTACGAACAAACTTGCTCCCCCTTATGTTCCTCCTAATCCCAATCTACCATCCCTTGTGTCTTCCATTCCTGACCCAATGAATTCGGAGTTCTCCTTTGCAGAACTGTCCTGTGCCTTAGATCACCTCCGTGATTCAACTCCAGGTATTGATGGTATTCCATATTAATTTATTTCTAAATCTTCTGACTCTATTAAAGTCTATTTTCTTAATTTAATTAATAACTTTTTTAAATCCGGTTCTACCCCTTCTTCATGGAAAATTCAAATTATTCTTCCAATACTAAAATCTGGAAAAAGCCCTTCAGATCCAAATTCATATCGCCCTATAGCATTATCCTCTACCTTGATAAAAATCATGGAGCACCTCATTAAAAATCGGCTAGAATGGATCATCGAAAATCGTGACCTACTACCCAGTAGCCAGTTCGGGTTCAGAAGAGGAAGAGGGACTATGGACAGCTTAAGCCTTCTTATCACAAATATACGAGCTGCATTTTCACAAAATGAACATGTTGTTGGTGTATTTTTAGATATTACTTCCGCTTATGACAGTGTCAACCTCCACCTACTCAGGCAGAAAATGCTCAAGCTGAGTATACCTGTGAGAATGATAAACATCATTTGCGAAATGTTCATGGAACGGTCCATTATGGTTCGATCCCCTGATGGCAAATTATCCTCCCCAATGCTCGTGTGGAAGGGTCTTCCCCAAGGTTCTGTCCTCAGCCCCATTCTGTATAATATATACACAGCAGACTTAGATACCTCTGTAAATTGCTTCTGCAACATACTGCAATATGCTGATGATATAGCCTTATATGTTTCATCAAACTCGTTTTCGGATGCTAGTTCTCGCTTAAACTCCGCTCTATACTACCTTAACTCTTGGCTGCTGGATCATGACCTGTCCCTTTCATCCACAAAAAGTAATGTAGTTATTTTTACTCGTAAAAGAGTCCCCCCTGTTCTTGATATAAAAGTGAATAACTGTCCCATTCAAATAGTTGATTCTGTGAAATTTTTAGGGGTCTTTCTAGACTCAAAACTCTCTGGCATCCCTCATCTAAAATATATCTTTGAGAAAGCGGAAAAAAATGTCAATATCCTTAGAGCTCTCTCTGGAATAAAATGGGGATCACATCCGTACAACCAAAAACTCCTCTATAATGCTATAGTCAGGAGCCATTTTGATTATGGTTGCTTTCTTTTAGAACCTTGTCATAAACTTACTCTATCTAAACTGGATGGCATTCAAGCTAAATGCTTGAGAATCATCACTGGTACCATGAGGTCGTGCCCTACCAACGCTCTTCAAGTTGAATGCCTGGAACCTCCTCTCACTCTGCGTAGACAGCTGTTTGCTGACAGGTTCTTCTACAAAGCCCTTCAGCTATCGAACCACCCTATCTTAGAAAGTCTTGACAAACTATCCCAACTGACTGAATCCTCTCCCTACTGGAATCACAAAAGCCTTCCCCCTTTAGTTAACTCTTTCAATCAATTCAAAAACCTTTCTTCTAACGTTTTTCAAAATTACAGGCACCCATAATTCGAAACCGATTTTAAAAGCTTGATGTTTCGCCCAAGAATAATATTTGACTTTGGTATCGAAAAACATTCTCTGGTTGCCAATCAGCTATTTAATAGTATTTTACTTGAAAAATGGCCTGATTGGCTCCCAATGTTTACCGATGCATCAAAATTATCTCCAAATGGTCCTACGGGTGCTGCTGTATGGATACCTAAGTATAAAATAATTCTTAATTATAAACTCCCCAGTTACAGCTCGGTTTTCACAGGTGAGACAATCGCCATCCTTGAAGCCACACTCTACATAGAGTCTCATAGGATAAGAAAGTCAATTGTTTTCACTGATTCTTTGAGCTGTCTACAAGACATTGCTAAGTCCCCCTTTAGATCTAAGGATATATTTACCATTTCACTTCAAATTAAAGACACTCTTCAACGCTGTCATGACATGGGCTTAGAAGTAGTTCTAGCTTGGATTCCCGGCCACTCAGGAATTAGTGGAAATGAGACGGCTGATAACTGTGCCAAACAAGCTGTCCACTCAGGCTGTGAAAAATTCAACAAGTGCTTTCCTAGGGACCTTCGTACCCTCTCCAAATCCCAAATGTTTAAATCTTGGAGTGAGTTATGGCACCAATCCTGCCAATCTAAAGGCAAATATTATGGACAACTTCAACCTCATTTGGCTCAATTTCCTTGGTTTTTCCGATTCCGTAATCTCCCCAAAAAGATGACTTCAGCTATCATTCGCTTAAGATTAGGTTTTATATGCACCCCAGTCTTTTTGGCTAAGATCAGGGTACGTGATCATTCTCTGTGTGAATGTGGTCTTGCCGAAGGTTCTCTGGAACACATATTTTTTAACTGTCCAAATTTATCTTCACCCCTTTATGATATTCTGCCCCTTGATATTCCTCGCCCAATTAATATTAATTTCCTTCTGACTTTAGTTTATAGTAAGCATATATTGATTTTATGTAAATTTTTATCACTTAACAATATATTCCTATGATGTAGTTAGTCTAACATAACTGTTTGTGTTGTCTTGTCCTCAAGTTTCTGGAAAAAGATTACCGACTATGGAAATTTCTTGATTTTGCCAGCTATATTAGCGTCTATTAACACCTGCCTCTTTTACTATGACATTGGCAAAATCAATGCCAAAGGCGTTGGAGCCAAGAAGCTTATACACAATGGAGATTGCAATGCTAACATTTTTTTGAAGACCAAAAATATGAACTCCATTGACCTTTGTTATGTCTTCCATCTCACTCGCTCTATCGTTCGGGTTACCAAGTCATACGGTAAATTCACCCAAATAATACTTTTTTCGTTTATCTTGTTATATATTAATAACGAAAAATTAGCAAAATATAATATTAATATCGAATAAATTAGCATAATATAGAAGCTGTAGGTTTACTTTTCTGCAAAAAAATTAGATGTCATAATAGAAAGGGCGGTACTGGGTTTTTTTAAAGATAAGGAACGACGGCTTTTAAAGCCAAAGTCAGTAATTCCTTAAATAGTAATAGTAGAGTAGTTTACTCCTTCCAAATTATAAATCACAAGAACATTTCAAATAATCTATTAAAGATTACAATTGTTACAAAATAATGTTCAAATGATAATTATAAGTAGATAAATGCGTGAACACTGACTAGAATTCGGGACTCTCTGCTCCAAGACTCGAGGCACAGTGTCCATTGGACCTGGTCCAGGTCAGTAATTATTAAACAAATGCTCAATAATCGATATAAAATTAAAGAACCTGTTATTACTTTTATGTTATCATTTGATAATTTGCACCGACTAACATCCTTTTTTTAACACTTCTATTTGATCATGATGTGTACTTCGTGGTCTACCAACACCAACTCTGCTATTCACAATGCTGTCATACGTTTCCTGATTTTAGATTAGAGAACTTAGATTATCCTTTTTCTTAGGTCATCTATAAATTAATTAACATATTCGCGACGACATATATATAAAAGTAAAAAAATTCGTCAATTTCCATCAGTTCTAAGAAATTATTATAAAATTTGAAAAGTTTTTATTTTATTTGCAAACAATAGACAGAGGTTAGTTCTATGAAATGGAATCTTTTATTAAATAAAAAGGAAATTTTCCTTTGATTCAAAATATGATAATTATATTATTTCACAAAGTTGTCCCCATCATTCGTCAAAAATTAAAAATCTACTTTGGCAACACTGAAACTAGATATGGCTTCCTGTCAAAAAGTTAATTTATGAGTTTCGTCTAATTCGATCGTATAAATGAGATTTTATATGATAAATGGCGTGTTTAAGTGAAATTCTAGAATGAGTTGTGTAGTTCGTGGTTGCAAAAGTGTTTGGCATCCAACATCAGGCGTGAAATTCCATAAGTAAGTTGAATTAAATTCTTATTGAGTTACATTAACATTTTAGGGAAATTAACACTAAAAGCCTTGCTATTTTGTAATAACACATACAGAAATTAACGATGCTTTCTTTGCATCAAATCCTACAGCGAATTATTCTACTAATATGCAGTTAAATACGATTTATTGTATTGTAAACTATACATAAATAAGAGGAGTAGGGTGACAAGCTTCTTATTCTTAAAAATTGGTCTAATGATAAAAACTTCCTGTTTAAAGTATTTACTGATACATATCAGTGCTTGTAGTCTTGGCGTACCTTTTAATCTACATAATGACGATCCAAGATTTTAAAACATTGAAAATTAAATGAGCGAAATGATTCATTAAAAACAGTTTATAGCCTAATTTCGGACATTTCTACTATTTTTCTTTTTATTTCTATTTACAGTTTCCCTAAAGATCCAAACAAGAGGAATGCTTGGTTATCTGTAGTACCATTAAAGGGAAAATTTTATGAATCTGCGAAGATTTGTAGTCTTCATTTTAAGAACACAGACTATAACTAGCAGGCCAGGTTGTCTGCTAAAAGATGCTGTACCATTCTACTCATATCCATTGTGTAAATATTGGTGGTAAGTGTTGGATAAGAACATTTGTAATCTTTATAGTATATATTATTATGTTCTTCTGAAAAATGTATACCTCTATAAATCATTTTTAATTTCAGGATTGTGTTAATGTCCCATCAACTTCCTGGACTCAATCACATACAGCTGTCAATAATAATGTTCCCCTAATGCTATTTCCAAAACAAGATATTGTAAGTGAACAAACTTTTATATTAGCAAATTATCTTATTAGATAGACAGTATTCTGAGAATTACATTTTTATAAGTTTCCACTCATGAAAATAAAAACAATGAAAGTGAAATCTCCATTGGACATTTTTGACTCTAAATTAATTATCGACAGGATATTGAAAATTAACCACCATACAAACGACGTGCTTTGAAAGATTTTAATGTTCAAGTAAACTTCAAGACATCACGTGAACAATCTTTAGAGAAGAGTAGAAAAATATTGCAGCAAAAGGTGAAGAGACAAGAGCGAAAAATTAGTTATATGAAATCTCTCATAGATGTGGTCCGGGATTACACATCACAGTCTAAAAATGAAAATATTTTGCGAGGTAACTGCTAATATTTGTGAAAAATTTCAGAAAGTTAGTACAGTAAACAAGAAAAGAAAAATTACATATAGTGATGACATCAAAGCTTTTGCATTGACTTTGCACTTTTATTCGCCGAAAGCATACAACTTTTTAAGAAAAATAAGTCTACCTGTTTCTTGATCAGCACTTCTATATAACCTACCTTGTAAACATAGGGTTAACGGTTTTGCAGCGAAGGGTTCCTACCACTAGATGATTACGATTTATGGCCAATATTATATGTTTTATTCATTTAATAAATTTTATTAATTTGCACTTTTATTCCATATCCCGCTCAATGCTTCGGCTTGGGTATGTCATTCCTAGATCTTTGGATCAGGGGGCGAACGACACATATTCTATCAATTAAATCTAGAAATAGCAAAAACTAATTGTAGTTTTATTTACCGAAAATCTCTATTGTTGATTATTATAAATAATTAAAAGTTTTAAAAATTATAAAGTATTAAATAAATAAGTAATCCTAAAGTTTCGACAATCATGTTTGGTGTCGACATTTGGGTAGTGATCAGCCCCCATATTTTCTAAAGAATATCTATCAGACAGTATGACGAGGTACTGAACAATGTATTCCGTATCCTCGTATAAAAAGTATAGAGGGATGACGTGTTTGTTACAAAATGGGGATTGTTCACTTTTTTTCAATTTAGCTATTTGAAAAACCATTTCGAGGAATAGTCTTCCTAATCATTTCTGTCAAGTTAAAATTCAAAAAAACGTACAATCCCCTTGTATTTTGAAAGAAATGTGTTTGACCTTTGTTTGACCTTACTAAATCCTATGACGTCATTAGCATCTGGTGAAATGCATATGAATACCGTAGCCATTCAGTTTTAAAACACAAAACGACCGACATTTTCCTTTTTATGTCATTGTTATGTCATACAATATAACATAAACAAACATTCATTCGACGTATTCCAGAATAAAATTATGTAAATTAGCTCTTCAGACCAATATTTCGCAAATATCTCTATACTACTTATATACTTAAATATGATCTTAAACTAAAAGTCAAAGAAAAGTGCATTATGTAAACGAGCGTTTTCGTAAACTGCGGTTGGAACGATGTCGAAACCTTTTCAAGAGATACGATGCAAAAGTAATCTGTTTACCAATAAGAAGATCATCATAATGGAAGAAAAGTTTAATACGGTAATACGCCTTACGCCAGAAGTTAATGCGTTCAGCCTTCTGTACACAATGTCCACCACATTCATCATCAGGAAGTGTAATGGTTTGATGAGGTGTTTCCTACGAGGAGGTCACTTCAAGGCGCAACATTTCCAAAATCACATATAGGAAGCAACGATTTAACCATTAAATGATACTCTATTCTCTGGATAGCAGTGGATTTTCCAACAGGACTCTGCACCCTCCCATAAAGCTAAGTCTATCTAAAATTGGTTGCAAACCAATTTGCCGGGCTTTGTTCGGAGCGAAGATTGGCCATTGTTGAACTCTGACGAATTCTTTGGATTATTCTTTATAAACTGTATTAGAGCTAATGGCATACAGAAAATTTACTAGAACCTGAATTTATCTCAAGCGAGCCCATACCAATAAATCAAAAATTATTCCTATTGAAATGATTTGAACCACCACAGAAGAATGGCCCACACCTTTAAAGCTTATTGATTAATTAATTGAAAACAAGGATGGCTATTTTGAATAATTTAATTTTATATATACATAAATCTAGATGTTAGTAGTTATAATTCATGTAAACAATTATTAATATTTAACATTCCTCCATAAAATATTTCAGTTTTATTTTGTCTGAAGACTTATGAACATACATAGAAGGTAATGACTATATAGCGTAAGAGTTCTCATTAAGAGTTATAAGAATTCGATGATTTTCTATACTGAATACAAACTATTGTGAGTTATAAATATGTGAGTACCATATATTTATATATAAATTGATTGATACATCTTTTGACTTGTTATTTTGTAAGATGAAATATTAAATAACTTTTAGCAGTTAAACTTGTTTATTTACTTAAAACACTTATTAATAATAATTTAGGACATATAATCTTTTCAGAAATGTTCGGTTTTATCCATTTCTTTTTTCTGCAGGCTAGTATTTGGTATTTTCTAATACTCGAATGATGAGTATTTGGTATTTTCTCTATGTTTTTAAAATTTTCATGTAAACTGCAGCGCATAACTCATATAAAGTTCTATGTTCAAGCATAACCCTTGCTTGTACATAAAAGTTGTTGCTGCTAGTTCTTTCCGGATGACCTGAAAAAACAATTGATATAAATTGTCTGTTTAATGATTAGCATAGTCATTATTTCACTCATAAATCTACATATTAGTAACTATGTTACACATCAAGATTATTAAGATAGATAAGATATTATTAACAGATTTACAATGAATAAGGTTGCCACTTATCACCAAGCTCTTGGAACCCGGTTAGTATTGCAATTGGGTGGATATCTCAAATGCGCGCGCGATGCGTGAATGTTTTTACGACGGATCGATTCAGACTGATCGTTGAGACGCGGAAGTGCGGGGTAAATTACTTTTTCGGGGAATCATCGTTCGTTACGCGGTGGCGTGAACATCCTGGGGCCCGGGGAAAAGGTGACGGCTCCCATTTATAGTGCTGACTAAGTGCTGTTGTCGTCGAGGGGAAGGCGGTAAGTGGGCGACCTATAAGGAAATGACCAGCGGTTAGGACTTCGAAGTCTGTAGGGTCTGAAGACAGAGGGCAGAGTGGTCGAGAGTTGAGAACGGCCTCAATACGGGCTAAGAGTGTAGAAAATTCTTCAAAGGTCAGATGCTGCTCACCTAATACGCGATAGAGTAATTGCTTAGTAGATTTCACGGCTGCCTCGTGCAGACCGCCAAAAGAAGGAGCTGAGGGCGGATTGAGCAACCATGTGATCTGCTGTGTGGCTAGCTTGTGCGTAATTCTATCATCATTGGCCTTTAAGAAGTTTTGTACTTCTATGAGCTGATTTCTTGCGCCGACATAGTTTGTACCGCAATCAGAGCGAATTAGGGTAGGGATTCCGCGCCGACTAACGAACCTTTGCAATGCCGCAAAAAAGGCGTCCGTAGAAAGTTCCGAGACAGCCTCTAAGTGCACTGCCTTGGTGGCGAGACAAACGAAAACACAAAAGTAGCCTTTGAGAAGTTTGGCATTGCGTAGAGTACTTGATTTAATTAGGAATGGTCCGGCAAAATCCGTGGACACTTGACTAAACACCGGTTGTGGGCTGACTCGATCAGCCGGTAGGTCGGCCATAAAAGGGGGATTCGGCTGAGCTCGATGCCTAAAACAGCGTACACATTTAAAGACACGGTGACGAATGACTCGCCTTCCAGATAAAATCCAGTATTGTTGACGGAGTAGTGCGTGTAGTGTATCTGCGCCCGGGTGGCAGTGTATAGTGTGGAAATGATCTATAATTAGGTCCACAAGGGGGCTTGAACTGGGTAAGATGAGGGGATGTTGTGTGTCATATCTAAGGGCTGAGTTGGACAAGCGCCCTCCTACTCTAAGAAGACCATCCTTGAGAAAGGGCGAGAGGCGTTGTATTCGCACTGTACATAATTTGTTAGTTTGCAGTCGGTGGATGTCTTCAGCGAACATATTTTGTTGGACTGAGCGTACCCAGTGTAAGAGCGCTTTCTTACGTTCGTCTACGGTAATGGGACCAACGATGCGAGAGTGAGAAGATACCAAGCAATTGTGTGCAAAACGTTTAATACATGCGGTTACGCCTACAAGTGTGTCTAAGGAGCTGAATCTCGTGAGTAAATCCGTGTCTAGATCAGGAACCGCGATGTGAGCTACCATTTTTCTTGGTTTTAGACCAGGCATGAACAGAGACGCGAGAAATGAGCAGCGAAGTGAGGTGTGCAGCTGAAAGTTCCAGCTTTGGTATAGTCTGTCGGGTTTTAATGGGGGCTACCTTGGATTTAGAAACAAGTAGTCTGACGTGTACCTGACCCGTGATATTCGTTTCATGAAGATAGACTGCGGCTGCATATCCGGATTCGGATGCATCGGCAAAACCGTGTAGGGTGTAGGTGGAATCTTTGCTGGTGCAAATTGTTCTGGGGAGTCGAAGAGCAGAGAGTAGAGGTAAGTCTTCAAAAATGTGCTGAAATTGAAATGTGACATCATTGGGAGCCGATTCATCCCAGTCTAACTTTAGAGTCCATAGGTGCTGAATGAGCAGTTTTGCGCGGAAAATAACTGGGCTGATCCATCCACTAGGATCGTATAAACGAGCGATGGTACTGAGTATTGACCTTTTGGTAAATTTTTCCAGTGTAGGTACCGAAATGTGATATGTAAATTCGTCCGTTTGGGGTATCCATTGCATACCAAGTACCTTGATTGCATTGGAGTCGGGTACAACATCAAAATCCTTGGGTATGTCACATTGATCATCCGGGAAGCGTTCTAAAAGCTGACGAGAGTTTGAGGTCCACTTTCGCAAATGAAATCCCCCTAGGGCTAGTAACTCAATGAGTTCAGTCTGCAGAGCTATTGCCTTGTCAACTGAATCATGCCCAGTCAGAATGTCATCCACGAATATGGAGTGCGTAAGAACCTGTGCAGCCTGGGGAAAACGGTGACCTTCATCAGTGACCAGCTGTATAATAGATCGATTGGCGAGGAAGGGGCTGGGTCGTAGGCCATACGTGACAGTGGACAGGGCGTAAGTGAGCAGAGGTTGATCTGGAGAAGAGCGCCATAGAATGAGTTGGAACCGTCTGTGGTCTGGGTGAACTAGTATATTTCTAAACATCATCTGGATGTCTGTACTAAAGACCACTTAGTGAGTACGAAAATTTAGAATGATGTCAGTAATATCACGTTGGAGCGGTGGGCCAGTGTGCAGACAGTCATTAAGACTGACACCATTAGAGCTCTTACAGCTGCCATCAAAAACCGTGCGAAGTTTTTCAGAGTTGGCTTTGAAGATGCCATGATGCGGGACGTAAAAATGGTCTTTTCCTTTGAATGTGCTGGGGTGACAAAGAGCCATGTGGCCCATGTCAATGTATTCCTTCATGAAGTCGATATATTTTGAGCGGAGGGTAGGATCTCTTTGGAGTTTGCGCTCCGAAGGCTATTGGTCTGCCGGGGCCCAAAAAAGAGGTTTTGTTACCATCCAAAATTTGGCCCAAGACATCAGAACCCGAAAATTTTGTTACCAAGTCAATAGCGGCTGGAAAACGATAAGACGAGTCTGCTAGGGGAAGCTGTGTCGAGTCGAGGAGTGGAACAACGTCAGGTAACATTGTTAATGGTAAAAGACCTGTCAAATCTGGTAGAATGTATGCCTTTGCGCTAATTACTGGGACTTCGGTGTGAATAGGGCGGAATGTGATGGTAGTTGAAGAACTAGAATTTTGAGTCTGCTGATTACCGACTCCTGTAATTTTTAGTTCTGTGTGCTCGACAGGCAAACGTAATTTTTGTGTCATAGTTTTAGTTAACAAGGTTAGCATGGAACCGCTGTCTAATAATGCTCTTGCCTTATGAAATTCTCCAGCGTTGTCTGCTAGTTCTAGGGACACAGTGGGTAATAAAACTGGTGGATCGTGTACTGTAATGTGCTGAGTATGTGCTGAAATATGACTGTCATTTTGGTTAGCTTTATCAGAGGAAGTAACAGGGCTGCCGGGCAAGTGATTATTATGATAAACTTTATTATCATAGTGCTGAGTATGAAACTGGGATTTATTTTGTTTACGTGATGTAGTGGATGGTGTATATTGTAGCGATGGTATGGGTGGGTGTAGTGTAGTATTGTGTAAGTGAGTAGCAGGTAGTCATTGTTGTGAATTAATAGGTGAATTACGACGAGAAGAGTTTCTTGATTCCGTGGTTGGGCGGGTGTGTTCTTGTCCTCTTAGTTGTGGGGGCAAGAGGTGAGAATTGTCATATGTGGGTGATTCAAAGCCACTGCGATGTAAGGTGGTATGGTGTTTCTCGCTATCACATTCTCTACACCGTCCTGTGGATCTGCACTCGTCAGAGTAATGGGGTCCTAGACACTTACGGCACCGTTCATGAGCTTGGATAAAATCCCAGCGCCCTTGCGTAGGCTGTCTTAGGTATTCACCGCAGTTCAGCAACCTGTGTCCTCTAACGTGACACCAAGGGCAGTAATAATTATTGGTCGGTGCTGGTGGGTGGGCGGAATCTTGTGCTATGGGCTCGAAATATTGTGTAGACTGTGGGTATCCTTGAGCGTACTGTACAGGGTACGCTTGACTTTGTAGAGGATATGCAGGGCGCGTTAAAGGTGGGCGGACGGAAGTAGTGGGCTGAAAACGAACGTGCCGAATTTCTGGTCTGGGTGCAGAAGCGCGTGGTTGGTACCGTGCTGAGGGAGAAGCACGTTCAGTTTGTCTGTATGTCGGGCTGAGGGGAGGGGGGGGTGGGTTATATGTCTCAGTTTCTGTGCAACGTGCATGGTCTTCTAAGAATGTGATTACATCCTTTAAGGTGGGCAGAGTGTCTGAAGACCCATGCGTTCGTTCAAATAATGTGCGAAGCTCGCCCTTTAACTTCCGCACTACTATTGACACTAGGACGTAGTCTGAGTCATGTAGTGGTAAGTTTAGGTTTTTAAGCGCCGATTGGGTTGAAATAAGAGGGGCTAAAAATAACTGTCTGATTTGTGAGCGGGTGGTGATGTGGGGTAACTCTAGTATCATATCTATAAACCTATCAATGAGAACTCGGCGATTTTCGTAGCGATTGGCAAGTGTTGTCATCGCTACATCGTAGTTCTCATCGGTAACCTTGAGGTGTGATACCATACTGAGAGCTTCTCCGGAGAGGCAAGAAAATAAATAGTGTAATTTAACAGCAAACGAAAAAAAAAAAAAAAAAAAAAAAAAAAAAAAAAAAAAATTTTTTTTTTTTTACTAATGCTAATAAAGAACACGCAAGAAAGCAGCCAGAGAAACGTAAGAAATACGAAATAAATAAAAATGATTAGGAAAAAAAAATATATATCAAACTGTCGTGTGCGCTGAGTCTTAATAAACACGAAGCTATATATAAGCTATAAAAGTTGCACGGCAAGCTAACCACACCGAGTGAAACGAATATAATATTCAATATTATTATATCGATCCGATATCACGTTTAGTGCAAGTATTCGAGAATAGGTGTGCTGAATAAAGTACAGAATACGTACTCGAGGTTATATTAACCTACCTACGTACCAAAAAATAGTTATCGTGTAGCAATTTGCGTAATTATCTGAGGAATGTGGAATGGGTATTCAAATATATAAGGGCAGAAGTAATATGTTTATAAGAAAACAAAAAAGAAAAAACAAGGGCAGAAAACGGGTAAATGGGCAGATTGATAATGATTGTTTATTTAACTTTTTAGGTATGTGAAAATTTACAATTTGGTTTGAATTAACCATAAAATGGCAAAATACGGTTGTTGCAGACTGTATAAATAGGTCGCCAGTTGGAATATTCGGTTCGAAAGACCATATGATCTGGCCGATTGCCAGATTTCAAGGGTGCAAGGGTAAGAGGGAATGGAGATAAATGGACTCACCCGTAATAATATGAGCTGAGTAACCGGAGCGTCTGCGATACAGGAGCAGCAGTGCGTGTTCTCTTGTTATATATCTCCCGCTTCACAACTAGATTCACTTGCCACTTATCACCAAGCTCTTGGAACCCGATTAGTATTGCAATTGGGTGGATATCTCAAATGCGCGCGCGATGCGTGAATGTCTTTACGACGGGTCGATTCAGACTGAGCATTAACCGCTGATCTGAATCCGATATATCCAATGTTGCCAGGTTGCTAATAGTGAAATCACTAAAATTTGGAATTTTCGTAGATAGACACACGTGTGTATATGAAACTAACTCCCAATGCATTGACTGAAAAAAGGCTTTATCGAACGTCGCAATGATTTTTGAAGTTAAAATCTTCTGTGGGCACTTTTGGGGTGGGGAAAATGCACTGAATTCCCGTGACCGTCACTCTGAGATACTAAGTTTTTACCTCTGAAGTGCTGTCCGAACATCTGAGATTTTTAAGTCTTACTAACGACCCCCCCCCCCCCTCCTCCCCTCAATTGAAACTGACAATACAACCTTTTTATTCTAACTGTATTGACAACATCATTAAATAATGAATCATGTATAGGCCAGAGATTAAAAATGATAACCTAAATGTGATACCAAATCAAAGTATTTTAATGGTCGAATGTTTTAATTGCGAAAAGAATACTTTATTACAAATAAAGAAAGTAATGTCATTGCGATGTCTAATAGAATAACTGGAATTTTTGCCTGGTAATCAATGAATTACAATATTAATTCGTAATACCGAAGTAAGAAAGAGAGTTGGTCTGAAAGAGAGTGTCGGGGTGAAGGTAAGGAAAGGAATGCTCCGATGGTTCGGTCATGTAGCAAGAATGCATGATGAAAGAATTACTAAACAGATATACAATGCAAAAGTGGATGGATGGAGAAGTCGTGGAAGGCCACGACACACCTTGCATGACCAATTTGATCGTGTACTAGCAGAAGGTGATGTCAGGAGCCTTAAGAACAGACGAGCGTGCATGACAAGAGCTATGAATGTCAAAGAAGCGAGTGAGGTGTGTAAGAATAAGCCTGAATTGCGCTCTGTTGTTCGTGCCTACCTCGCAAGGGAACTGGCGTGAAGCTATGTATGTATGTAATCAATGAATGGTATCAAATTATAGCTGTATATTTTTCAATATAAGCTCTGTAAGATTGATTTTTCACTAAAGGTCACTTTAAATAATTTACCGATAACTTTAGAAAATAATAATAGTTGAACACGAAAAATTATAAACATAGCGACAAAATTGCTAAGCTGGCCACACTAAAATGATCACGATATGTCATAATGAATAATGACAGTAATATTTAAATAGTAGCACAGATTATTATGATTAGTAGGTTTTATTTCGTTTAATAGGCAAAGGAATTAATGTAAAGTTGTCCCCAATGACGTCATCGGAGCATTTTTTTAAATATCGAATTAAAAAAAAACTAACTCTTAAAACACAAAAATATTCAAATTAGTATCTTAAAATACCCTATTTTACGTAATAAAAATATAAAATCAGAGGGTAATTTTTTTTTAACAATCCCCATTAAATAAAAAAAAAACCAACAAAAAAGAAAAGTAAACATTTAAAAAGTCGAACATAATACCTATCGTTGAGCCATCAAATTCGATTGAGTAACACCTATATATGCTTTGATTGATGGATCTTCACTTTTTGTTTTTTGGCAAGAGGCTTGTTCTTGGTCGAACTACCATTACTGCCAACGTCAGGTGTGGAAAAGGCAAGGTTTATGGCGATGACCAGTTAGATAAGAAAACACAAAAAAAGGGGGGAAAACAAATAAAAACTTGTTCTAGAATTAATTCACCGCCACCACCTGAAACAGTATTAGTAAAATCAATATATACACATATATGAAAACACTTTTTTTTAAATTTAGGTACACAAAATTTGTTATAGGGTTATAATTTTATATTATAAACGGAAATATATTTGGTTAGAGCATTAAATATAAGACGATTACATATAAGGGAAAGGAGAGTTTTAATATTAGTGGGTCTTGGAATTTTAGGTGGCAGGATATCATATAGGGATGTGGGGTAAAGGGGACAGTTAAAAAATATATGATCGATAGAGCCTTCCCCTGTATTACATTCACACATTGGAGAGGCACGAACTCCAATCCTATGAAGGTGGACAGGGGTACACGAATGGCCCAGTCGCAACCTGCAAATCACTGAGGTGAGTCTTTTGTCAGCATTGCGGAATTTATAGAACCATGGTTTGATGGGTATCTCTGGAGAAATATCTTTATAGAACCTCCCTTTGACCAGACTGGAATTTGTCCAACTAATAAGCCATTCCCCTTTAAGGTCTTGCAGAGCTTTAGAACAGAGATCCTGAGGGTGCAGTCTGGAGTGGTCTAGGCATCCTGAAACTATTGCACTTTTCGCTAACTCATCAGCGGTCTCATTACCGGATATACCTGAGTGACTAGGAATCCAAGCTAGGACAACATCAATACTCTTAGACTGGCAGAGAAAGAGATTTTCCTTGATTTTAAGAATCAAAGGGAAACGCAGGCCAATTGTTAAATCCTCTGAAAGGATAGCTTGGAGGCAGCTTAGAGAGTCTGAAAAGACTATACATTTATGTATCCTATCTTTGTTAGCAACAACAAACTTTATTGCCTCCAAAATTGCTATTGTTTCACCAGTAAAAGTAGATGTAAATATAGGACACTTATAGGTCAATGCTAGCCTGTAGTTAGGGCACCAGACAGCAGCACCAACACAGCCTTCTAGAGATAGTTTGGAGGCATCAGTATAAATCGGGCACCAGTCTGACCATTCCGATGAAAGCCGTAGGTTAAAAAAATCATTTGCTCTAGGATCGTCTTTGGAGATGCCAAAATGTAGTAAAACTTTAGGGTAGAAATTTAAGACTTCATAGGAGGTACTAAAAGGAGCTAGTTTATGGGATTGGAAAAGCGGAGTACTTAATCTATCTAATTTTCTAAAAGATTTTATAAGACATGGAAGATCTTTATGGTACCAGTAAGGGTTGTTTGTGATAAGGGAAGAGAGGGACTTGATCTTAGAAATTAAAGGGTGAGAAGAAATCTGACAGGTTTTATATAAGAAACGATCACATAAATATTGGCGGCGAATTTGAAGAGGAGGGTCTAAGGCCTCTATCTGTAATGCATTGGTCGGAGATGATCGCATGGCACCCAGTATCACCCTGAGGCATCTATACTGTAGTTTGTCTAGTTTAACAAGAGCTGTTTTTGAACAAGGCTGAAGAACAAAAGAACCATAATCTAAAATACTACGGATTATAGCATTATATATTAATTTTTGGGAGTATGGGTGGGCGCCCCACCAGACTCCTGACAAACATCTAAGGAGATTTAAATTCGATTCAGTCTTTTTTATAATAAAATTTAAATGCTGTAGTCCTGTCATTTTTGAATCTAAAAATACACCCAAAAACTTAATACTGTCGCAGACTGGAATCACTAGATCGTTACATACCACTCTGATCGATAGGGGATTTCGTTTACGCGTAAAAACGACTACTTTACTCTTATCTGGTGACAAATCTAGCCCGTGTTCCGTTAGCCAGTTAAATAAATAGTGCAATGCGCGGTTCAACATAGATTCAGCTTGCTCTGTTGTATCAGCTGATGTGTAGAGTACTATATCATCAGCGTACTGTAATATGTTACAGAAGGAGGTAACAGTATGATCTAATTCTGAGGTATATAGATTGTATAGCAATGGACTCAGAACAGAGCCCTGGGGGAGGCCTTTCCATGTCCGACGAGTAGAGTGAATAGAACCTTCTAGTCTAGTTACAACCGAACGATCCATTAGCAAATTACATATGTAGTGCGATAACCTCACGGGAACACTCAGCTTATGCATTTTCTGCCTGAGGTGGTGAAGAAGAACACTATCATACGCGGCAGTTATGTCAAGAAACACGGCCGCCAGGATTTGTCGTTTGGATAGAGCAATCCTAATGTCGGTGGTAAGAATCGAAAGACTATGCATGGTACTTGATCCTTTGCGAAACCCATATTGAGTGCTGGAGAGCATGCTATTAGATTCTAAGTACCATTCCAAGCGATTTTTCAGAAGGTGCTCCATTACCTTAGCAAGGGTAGACGATAATGCAATAGGACGATAGGAGGAAGGCATGGAAGGGTTTTTACCTGGTTTGAGAATGGGAATAATAAGTTGGGATTTCCAAGAGTCTGGTATTATACCTAATTCATAGGATTTATTAAGAAATTTGAGAAATAGGGCCTTAGTGCAGGATCCAGCTTTGGTAAGGAAGGAATATGGGATACCGTCCAAGCCGGGGGAAGAGTCTTTAAGTCGATTGAAAACACAGGATAATTCAGGCATATTAAAAGGTTCGTTAAATTTGTGGGCAGGAAAAGATAGGGGATAAGGAGATGGGAGAGAATCATGATTAGGGACAGAAGGAGGGGCCAATTGACTAACAAAGTCAGAAATCCAGACCGAATTATCGTTACAGGAGGGATTAGATGAATGCCAGGAACCGCGAAATCGTTTTAAGGTCCTCCATACTACACAAGAAGGAGTTTGAGGATTTAGGGTCTCTGTAAATCTAAACCATGACCTTTTCTTTTTTTTCTTGAAAAATCTTTTAGAAGCTGCCATAGCCTTTTTATATTCTATATAATTAGATGTTGACATATCTGAATTATATAGGGATTCAGCTGCCTTACGATTTTGAAACATGGAGGTGCACTCATCATCCCACCATGGTGGAGAATAACGCTTTTTAGTTCCAGTTTTTTTAAGGGGGATGCACAGATTAGCAGCCGTATGCAAATCGTTAATTAGTTGGTCATAGGTATGGAGGAAGTTTGTTTCCGAAATCTCTGGGATTGATTTAGTGTGGCGATCACTTTCTATGACATATGAATCCCAATTCGCCTTATTAGTGTTGTATTTTAAGAGAGGTGAGAACTGGCGAACGGGAACACTGAGGTGAGGAAAAGAAATGAGGAGAGGTAAGTGATCGCTGCCATGAGAATCTTCGAGAACAGACCATGATGCAACAGAACAAAGGTCTGGAGAGCAAAAAGAGAGATCGGGCGTGCTTGATTGATTATTTGGAGCGACTCTGCGAGTTGGAGAGCCATCATTTAAGATGCATATGTTAAGATGATCCAAAATGTCAACAAGATCACACCCAAAGGAATCATAATAAGGGCTGCCCCACAACGAATGAGCGCAGTTGAAATCCCCCAAAATAAGAAAAGGAGTAGTGAGAGTCATGAAGATGGATTCAAGCACAGGGATTAAATTGGGAGAAGGATGAGGAATATATATAGACAATATAGTTAAATTATAATTGTGAATTTTTACGGCAACGGCATTTAGAGAATTTGGTAGGGGTGGAAGAGGGAAAAGAGAATATGTAAGTGATGATTTTATTAATATAGCTGAGCCAGCATACCCATCGTCCCTGTCATCACGGAAACAAGTGTACCCAGGTATTCGAAAGTGAGAACCAGGGACAAGCCATGTCTCCGAAATGGCAAAAACGACGGGTTCATGGGCATATATCATTTGAGAAATTTCATGTTTTTTGGGGGCTATGCTACGACTATTCCACTGGATGAGGTTGAATTTTAGAAATAATATTTATGAGCTGGGTCAATTTGGATGCTACGTTGGACGGTGCTGGGTGATCATCAAATTTCGATATAATATTTATAAGCATGGTGAGAAGCCCATCTATAAGATTGTCATTATTATCATTATTTGCATTGCCTCTTAAAGCAACCCCGTTTTGTGGGGATGGAGGGTCATATTGAGAAATCATGGAACGGTGGGCAGCCTTATCGTAACCAGGGGCCAAAGGAGCGCGGGGTCTGGGGGAGGAATAAGTGGTGCGTCTATAACTGGTAGTTATTGGAGAATTTTGGGAGGGGGTAAGAGAATTAATGTCCCGAGAGGGTCTTGCAGTATAATGGGCTGGGAAGGGTTTAACTGGAGCAAACATTGTACGGGTGACATCTGAGAAAGACCGAACTGAAGGAGGGAAGAGGGTTGCCGCCTCTGAATATGAGATATTATCCTCTGACATTTTCTTTTTAATAAGTTTTTGTCTTTCCAGTTCAGGGCAGTTCTTGTCGATAGCATAATGGCACCCTTTGCATAAACAACAAAAGGCATTTTCGGGAGCAACAGAACAGGTGTTACCAGAGTGTAATTGGCCGCATTTATAGCATCTGGGCTTGGAACGACATTTGTCGCTTACATGTCCAAAGCGGCAGCATGTGAAACATTGTATTGTCGGTAACTGGTAAGCTGTGACTGGAATTGAGGTGTAGCAACAATAAATGTGTTTAGGGAGGATCTGTCCGGTAAATGTTAGAACTACTGTTGTTGTTGGTGTCCAATCTATGGAGCCATCTGGCTGGCGTACCTTCCTACTGAACCTTCTAGCTTTAATAATTTGTCCGCAGTAATCCGGGAGTTCAACCTGTTCTACGAACTCTTCCATGGACCAGTCCTTGGGGACACCCTGAACCACTCCCATACGGGAGACATTAAAAGTTGGGATAATAGCCTTATAATGAGCAGCTGTTAAAGTTGGATTGACCACAAAGTTATTGGCATCCTGAGCAGATAGAAATTCTACAGATATTCTGTTTCTACCCACACTTTTGATCCCCTGTTGAACAATTTTGCCGACATTTGTGTTAATCATCATTTTACCAAATAATATTTTGTTTATAGTAGCTCCAGAGCTAGGATTGTTTTCTATTCTATGCACGTGGACTAAAAAAGGACCTTTATCTTCGCTCGAGTACTTGTAGGGTACATTTAGAGAATGATGGACCCATAAAGATTTGTCTGTGTTAAGGTCTGACGACAACGGTGCTTTTTTCGAAGGAATGTTTGATACTTCGTCAACCGCAGGCCGTTTTCTCATTTCTGCAGGTCGCGACCGAGAGCCACACGGCTCCTGATCCATTTGTTCATTACATGTTGCAGAGCCCGGGGGAGGGTCTGGTGGACCGGGAGGGATCTTCGACATAGTCGAAGACCCCTAAATTGAGTATTTGAATAAATTAATAAAGACTTACCTTATGAGGGTAGATTAGAAAATCACCAAGGAAGAATAAATATCATTAAAGGAGTGGAAAAACACATATAAAAGATTAATTACATATAAATAGAATACGTAGAACAAATTTAAATAAGAAAATTATCAGTAAAACCAGGATAAACTAATATTTAAATGTCAAAATCGCCAACGCGTGCGTTAACCACGGCCTAAGTTTTGACATTATTGGCTTGGCAGCTAGGCCTTTAAGCCAGATCTTAGTTTACAATATAGTTTCTTCATTTCTTAAGCCTATGTGTAGCACAGCTGAACTGTAGGTAATCAGCTAGTGCCATTCAACGGAGTTCTTGTGACAACTCAAAAGGCCACATTTGACTACACAGTTCACATTTCAATATCTTGTTATAGAAATGTGTGCAGTAATTTTAATCTTTTACTTATTTACTCTTGAAGACAGTTTCTTTATTTACTATATTTTTTATTTTACACTTATAGGTTACACATATATTATCTCTAATAAGGTAGTTTTTGGAATGCGTAGCAAATGATATAGGATGAAACAGAACTTACGCGTCCATGTCGTTAAGAATTTCTATTGTACGCCTTCTTAATACTAATCGAGTATAGTACAGGACATTATTGATCTTATTAATTAAGTACCTACTCGTTTTAGGATTGTTATAATAAACCTAACAATATTTTAATTATTATACGATTTTTATTTGACTTTGAGGATTATTCTACTGTACTTTCGGAATTTAAGGTCTGTTAGTAATGAAATTTATATAAAGGTGTAGTACCTTTTTATATTTATCTTATAGTAAAAAAGACATAGAGGACCAGCATTTTCTTTATTTATGTAAGAACACTGACTTGAGTCAAAAGCGAAACAATACTGATGCCGGACTGCAATGCAGTACCGTGTGTTAGGTACATCTGTAAGCCTCGCCCACTCTGCATTACAATGCAGGCCCTTGTATGGGTGCCTATTGTCAGGCTTTCTATTTCAATAAAGTGCTTTGTTCATTGAGCTGCTGCTGGGATCAATGATCAGGAATCCATGCAAGGTCGAGAAGGCCGACGCAACCAAAAGTATGTAAATTTTTTTTCAAATGACAACACCAGGTTAAGCGGCCATTTTGTGGTGTCGTAGTTAACTTCGTAGCTTGTTCAACAATTTTCGTCTATTTTACATGGTTGTATTACTTTTTGTTTGTGATTTGCATAAACGCGGAACCTGAAAATTACGCATTTTTTTGTATTCAAAGACTTTACATATGGTTTGCTATGGTTTAATAACGACACTAAAATCATCGGTAAGCCATCATTTAGACAAAAAATTAATACACATTACAATTAATTACGAAATACGTGCATTATATCGATAGAAATAATGTTCAATTTTAGCGTGACGACTTACCTACTAATTATAATAAAAACACAATTACTTTAATTTTGGGATTAATCTGCAAATGTAACATGTATGACATGATCAAAATAATTAATAATTATAAAATCAAATATTACGGCATTGCTAAAAAATCACGACATTTTGTAATATGTAAGTAAAACCTCAGATTAATAATATTGAGAGACAAAGTTTTTACCTCACTTTGCTAAATGTCAGGCAAAGGAACTAAATCCGTACAGCATGAATATCAATATTATTCAATCAAACTGAACATCTTTGAATGACATAAAAATACGGAATTTTAGATTTTTCACATTATTGTGATTAAGATCATTATTATATTTTTGTAGTTTGTATATATAATTAACGACAACATGCAATACTAATGTTAGACAAACAATATATAGGTGTGAGGGGTGTTCGAAGGTTATGGCAAGGACAGTGGGTTAGGTTAGGTTATCTTTAGACCAAAGCCCACGAGCCGAGCGAGCGAAGCGAGCGTGCCGCGGCAGCGGCCGGCGAGGGGCAGAACCGACTTTAACTTTTATCAAAATTATCAATGAATAAATGGAAACCAGTTGGTTCTGCCACTCGCCGGGCGCTACCGCGGGACGCTCGTTTCCCTCGCTCGGCTCCTGGGGTTTGGTCTAAAGATAATCTAACCTAACCCACTGTCCTTGTCACTGGTTACACCTTCGACCACCCCTTACACCTATACTTTGTTCTGCTTACATTGGTATTGCATGTAGTCGGTATTTATATATACAAACTAGAAAAATATATTAATTATCTTAGTTACAATAATGTGAAAAATCTAAAATTCCATACTTTCATGTCATTCAATGATCTTCAGATTGATTGAATAATATTGATATTCATGCTGTATGGATTTAGTGTCTTTGCCTAACAAGTAGCAAAGTGAAGTAAAAACTTTGTCTCTTAATATTATTAATCTGAGGTTTCACCTACCAATTACAAAATATGGTGGTTTTTTAGCAATGCCGTAATAGTTGATTTTATAATGATTAATTATTTTGGTCATGTCATATATGTTACATTTGCAGATTAATCCCGAAATTAAATAAGTGATTGTGTTTTTATCACAACTAGGTGAGTCGTGACGCTAAAATTGAACATTATTTTTATTTATATGATGCAGGTTTTTAACGTAATTAATTGTATTCTTTTTTAATTTTTTACCTAAATGACGGGTTTCCGATAATTTTAGTGTCCTTATTACACCATAGCAAACCATATTTATAGTCTTTAAATACAAAAAACGCATAATTTTCAGGTTCCGCGTTTATGCTATAAGGCTGATTTTACAATTACTAAGTGAACAGGAATCACCCCTTCGCCATTTTCAGGCTCCAACCTCCCATTATAGGGAAATAGATAGTATACCCGCCACACTTGTCTAAGGCTTGGTGAGTTTGACACATCGGTTATCTTGATGTGCAGCTTCATTACGATGTTTTTCTTCACCATTGTTAACACATGATGATTGTAAGAATATGTACATTAGGTCAGAAAACTGCCTAAGTGGTACATGCGTTCTGGCCAGGATTTGAACCCATGCCTTTGAGTCTGGAAAGCGTATGCTAACCATTACACTACCACAATGAAGATGTGGTTTTTATTTATTAAAAAAAACATTAGCCCTGGAAGAGATTTGGTAAAAATTTCATACTAACTTGTCTTGTTAAGGAAGAATTAAATGTTGGTGGAGTAAACTTCACCATTTCTGGCTGTTGGCAATGCATACTTTTTGTAATTAAAACACAAGATTTTGGTTTTTTGGTACCAATTCCAAAATAAGTAACATCAATAGGGCAGAATTAAGGGCTGGGCAATTCACCCTGACACCATTTCCTGGAGACACTCATTTTTTTTAATTTAACAAAATAGTGGATCAGAACATTGACAAATAACAGATGTTCTGTAATACTCTAATGTAAGCAATAATTAATGATGTTATGACATCACAAATGTTATCCCAGATAGAGCAGAGATGTTACGGATTCTTATGTCATATTATTCATATAACCATTTTTAGATTGGAAATGTCATATCTTTAACATCCCTACTGTGTATATAATTAAATAATATAATTATATACTATAATTTTTGTCCGTGCAGGAACGGAAAAAGAATACAATTTCCTGCGGTCGGGCGGCCTGTCGTAAGAGGCGACAAAACAACCCACAGCCAGGTGGTAGGGCATTTGCCCTACCACCTGGCTACCACCCCTGGTCTAAAGTATGTCGCCATAACAACCTTGATTTGTGTTCCGGCATTAGTGACCAGGTTCCATTCTCCCTTAAGAGAGCAGCAGCGCATTTGTAGCACCTTAGTGTTGCAAATGTCCATAGGCGATGGTAACCGCTTTCCATCAAGTGGGCCGTCTGCCTGTCTGCTGAGCTCCTACAATAAAAAAAGAATAGTAAACTGAGATTAAATTGTTTTGTTTAGTTAGCCGACATGCCAGATATAGAGCAACTAGTGTGCTGGGAGTGCCTGGCGCTGATGAAAAAGTTCCTCAAGTTCAAATGGCAGGTACAAAATGCCCAAGATCACCTGAGGATACTCAGTCTAAGTAGAACCCAAGAGGTCAGTTCGTAAATATTTTTTTTTATTCATCTATATTATTATATAACACTTGGCTGCCATCCACAGTATGTGGTGCCCATTTTCTTATGCCACACATAATTTATGCATGGGAACTACACATTTTTTAATTTTATTTAATATTTAATTTTATTAGTTTTATGCTCATTTATATGTGAATTGCTTTTGAAATTATTTTAACATATCCATGACATACCCACTCTCTTATTGTCTCAAACAGAGTATGGACCACACATACATGTCGCAGTCCCTGTCTTCGCTTGAGGTCACAACCAAAACTGAATATGATAGAATGTATTTAAATTTCATCTCCCAAGATGAGAAAGAGCATTACTTGGAGATCAGCGGGACACCGCTGAGTGTGAAGCGTGAACAGTATGATGGAGTCCCAACTGGAAGTAATAACATAAGTTTGGATATACAAGAGAACATTCTAGAAGGTAAAGACAACAGAGTGTTGTGAGCGTCTATCATGGGTGGTAGTACCATGCTGGAATACATATTACCTGAATTACCTTGTTTACAGCTCTTACGATCAATGTGAAACGGTTTAATAACTAATAACAACCTTTAAACCTCCCACTGCTGGTCTCAGGCCTTCCACTATAGGGGACCATACAATGTACCTCCCGCACTTATCCAAGGCTGCTTGGCAGGTTTGACACATCGCTATCGCAATGTGCAGGTTGCATCACGATGTTTTCCTTCACAGTTGGTATATGATGATTGCAACAATATGCACATTAGGTCTGAAAACTTCCTAAGTGGTGCATGCATTCCGGCTGGGATTGGAACTCACGCCCTTCGAGTTTGGGACGCGTGCACTAGCTATTACGCTACCAGGAGTTAAATGGTTTACCATGAGCTAATAATTAAAAATTAATCTTGTAAGATCAATTTGAATTTTGAAACAGTGAGTGAAATCACAGAAAACATTTACAAATTATCTATGTATTTCCTTTCAGTGCCTGAAATGGTTTTGGACAATACAATGACACATATTGTAGTGGGAAATGACCATAACGTGGTCAATACAAGCGAGAACTTCACGATGACTCTCAAACGCCAGATGATGCCAGTGTTGACAGTTGGGTATGTTAATAAATATAATAAATAATTATTGCCAAAAAAGGTTCCATAATTTCACTTATACTCTTCTTCTTCTTCTTTTTTTGGATTATGGCTCCAACGCAGTTTGCATTGATTTGGCCAATGTCACAGTAGGTGGTAAAATGTCAGGTGCATATAAGAGTATAAATGCGAAAAGAAAAATTTGGTCGGTGATCTTCCAAATCACTTTCTGAGATCCTGAGGACAACACAAAACATAGAGTGTTAGACTAACTACATTAGAGATAGATGTTATTTATTGTTAAAAACTTTGATAATATATGTACATGTCTACTATCAGCTACGGTAAGAAGAAAGTCCACATTGACCGGTCGGGGAAAATCTTTGAGTAATATACTGTAGAGGGGAGAAACTATTTTGGGACATTCGAAAAAAATGTGATGGACAGAGCCGTCAGCTAAGCCGCACTCACAGAGAGAATTATCGCGAATTCTTAATTTTGCAAGAAATACAGGACAGCAACAGTGGCCAAGACGCAGGCGAATTATAGTTGATATAACTTTTTTGGGTAGTTTTCTATAGTTGAAGAACCAAGGTTTGGGACGTAATGTTGGTTGCAAACTACCGTAGTATCTGCCAACAGTCAGACGGGACTGTTGCCAGATACCATTCCAAGTCTCAAACATCTGGGGCCGCGCGAGAGAACGTAAATCGCGGGGAAAGCATTTATTATATTTGTTACTACCCGAACAGACAGCTTCCTTGGCGCAACAGTCGGCAATCTCATTTCCACCAATTCCACAGTGACCTGGGATCCAGGCAAGTACTATATCTAAACCAGACGAGTGACAACGAAAGAGGGCTTCCTTTATTTTTAGGGAGATGACAAAGTTATGTTTAGCATGCAAAGGTAATTTTGAGATATCCTGTAGGGAGCTTAAGGAATCAGTAAAAATGATAGATTTACTTATGTTATGGGATTCAATATAAAGGACGGCTTCTAGAATAGCGATTGATTCGCCAGTGAACACAGAACTAGGAGGAGGAATTTTGAAATTTAAAATAATTTTGTATTTGGGAATCCAAATAGCTGAACCAACAGGGCCATTTTGAGATAGCCGTGATGCATCGGTGAAAAACTGAAGGTGGTCTGGCCAACGATCCTGCGTAATTTTACAAAATAATTGATTAGCATCTGGAGAATTTTTGTGAATATCTAGATTTAGAATAACATTAGGTTTATAAATAAGGCTTTCAAAACTAGACTCAAAAACAGGATTTTTATAATTCTGGAAAATGCCAAGAGGGAGATCTACTAGTTTCTTATACGAATTTATAAGAAGTGGAAGACATTTGTGAGTCCAATAACTAGATGTGAACGATATTTGAAGGAGTTGATCTAAGATACCTAGAAGGGGATGATCTGAGAGCTCTATCACTTTATAAAAGAATCTGTCCGACAGAAGCTGCCTGCGAAGAGCAAGAGGAGGGTCTACACACTCAACCTGAAGGGCATTTATTGGAGAAGATTTCATTGCGCCTGTGATGATTCTGAGGCATTTGGCTTGTATGCGTTCCAGTTTCATGAGAGCGGATTTACTGCAGGGTTCCAATATGAAGCAGGCATAGTCAAAATGGCTGCGGATGATGGCATTATAAAGCAGCTTCTGACAATAGGGGTGAGATCCCCACCTAACACCTGACAGGGCTCGAATTACGTTAGTGTTTTTTTCTGTTTTTGCGCAAATATAATTGAGATGGGGGAGGCCTGAAAGTTTGGCATCGAGGAAGACACCTAGGAATTTAACAGAGTTAGCAATTTGGATTGGATGATTGTTAATGTGAATGTCTAGGGCAGGAATATCTCTTTTGCGGGAGAATATTACAGCCGAACTTTTTGAAGCAGAAAGTGACAAACCGTGCTCTGAAAGCCATGAGTTAAGATAAAAAAGAGCAGAATTGATACGGTTTGAAGCATCACTGAAAGAGTCAGAAGTGGCATATAGAGCAATGTCATCGGCATACTGAAGGGCTTTGCAAAAGCAGCTTACAGAAGATTCTAAATCAGCCGTATAAATGTTATAGAGGATCGGGCTGAGGACAGAGCCTTGGGGTAAACCTTTCCATACAAGACGCGGGGGGGAGTCGATTCCCGAAACGCGGACGGAGATTGATCTCTCCATGAACATATTGGAAACAATGTTGACAATCCTCGGGGGGATACTCAGATTGTGCAGCTTCTGCCTGAGTATTTGAAGGTTGACGTTGTCGTATGCAGACGTTATGTCTAAAAAGACTCCTACGACATGTTCATTTCGGGAAAAAGCTAATCTGATGTCTGAGGTAATAAGGCTGAGACTGTCCATTGTACCTAAACCTCGTCTAAAACCAAACTGGCTGTTGGCTAATATGCCTTTGCTTTCTACGATCCACTCGAGTCGATTTTTAATTAAATGCTCCATAATTTTAGCAAGGACTGAAGATAGGGCTATAGGTCTATAAGCATCAGAGTCTGAAGCATCCTTGCCAGGTTTTAATATTGGAACAATTATTTGCTTTTTCCAAGACTCTGGGATAGATCCGGAAAGAAAAATCTGATTCAGAAGGTTCAGTAGAAAATGCTTAGAAGATTCACAGGACTGAATTACAAAGGAATAAGTAATGCCGTCTACTCCAGGAGAAGAGTCTCGGAGATGATCTAGGGCAGCGCATAGTTCTCCAAAGGAAAATTTAGAATTCATGGGATTCAACTCATCTGAAGGGGAACAACTGATGGGGGGACAAGGTTCAAGGGGAACAAAAGGAGGTGCAAGCTTGTGCATGAAATTGGGAAGCCAGGAAGATGGATTATTGGAATTAATATTATCGTCACTTTGGGACTTTCTAAAGGCTTTTATTTTCTTCCATATCATAGAAGCTGGAGTCCTGGGAGAAAGGGATTCGCAGAAGGCTTGCCAACCTTTTTTTTTCTTTGAACGCAACAGTCTTTTAGAGGAAGCAGAGACTTTCTGAAATTCTAAGTAATTATCATATGTGAGGCTCCTGGTAAATTTAATCTCCGCTTCTTTGCGCTTTTTTACTATAGCGGAACATTCAGAATCCCACCAAGCAGGGGAGGGAATTTTATTTTTTACAGAGTTTTTTAAGGGGATTGATTGCTCAGCAGCAGATGTCAATGCAGATACATACTCATCATATAGGGAAGTAAAATTCAGAGAAGAAACATCAGGAAGAGAGTTTAATTTACTTTGTACCAAGGAAGAGAACTTATGCCAGTCAGCTAGTGCGAGTCTAAATCTCAAGAGAGGGATTGGAGTGACAGGAGGGGGTGAAGAATCAGGCAAGGAACAAAGAATAGGGAGATGGTCACTTCCATAACAGTTAGAAAGAACAGACCATGAAAGAGAGTAGGCTATGGAGGGAGAGGATAAAGTAAGGTCAGGGGCACTCGGATTTTGAAGGGGAGAGACTCTACGCGTAGGGGTTCCATCATTAATGATGCATAAGTTTAGATCATTTAAGATATCAAGAAATGCTGGAGCAATAGGATCACAGGAAGCTGAACCCCACAAAGTATGGCGGATATTTAGGTCTCCTAGAATGAGGAGAGGGACAGGAAGATGGCATAAGAGGGAGAAAAGTTCTTGTATGAGGAGAGCATTGGGGTAAGGGATGTAGACAGACACAAATGTTATATTAAGACAACGGACAGCTACAATATTAATATCTGGGGAGTGAGGGGGGAGGGTGAAACGGGAGAATGTAATATTTCTTCTAACAAGAATAGCACAACCAGCCCAACCATCCGATCTATCATCTCGGATACATGAAAACCCAGGCACTCGAAATAAAGAACCAGGGTTCAACCATGTTTCAGAGAGGGCAAAAAGGTAAGGATTAAACTGATTAATTAAAAAAGATACTTCATGTTTTTTATTATTAACACTACGACAGTTCCATTGAAGGACCTTCGCCATTTTGGATAGAAGAGTTTATAAGTGACGTAATAATTTTTTGAAGCATATCTATGACATTGTACGGTTGTATATCACCACATTTAGAAAATATATTAATTAAAGCTGTTGACAAAATTTGTACTAAATTATCATTAGCGGTAGAGATATTAGGGGAGTTATCGCCAAGAGCACAACCATTTGGTAAAGAGGAAGGTGGTGAGGAGACAATATTAGCATGGGCTAGATGATCATATGTTGTACCTAGCTCCTGTCTAGGTTTTCTATGTATATAGATAGTTTTCCTATATGAAGAATTTGGTGCAGATTGAATAGTATTGGGGGAAGGTTCAGGGCACATAGGCGAGGGAACAGAATTAGGGGAGGGATAGGGTATGTAGGCAGATTTGTTTGGAACTGTTGAGGAAATGTCAGCATATGAAGTCCGAATAGGTTTAAATCTACGGGCTGCCTCAACATATCCAATATTTTCAGTGGACATTATGACTTTAATGTTTCTTTGGCGTGCATGTTCGGGGCATCTAGAGTCAGTGGCTGCATGGTTACCAGAACAAAACAAACAAGTAATTTTATCCTCAGGTACCTGACAAGTGGCATTTTCATGCGGGCCAGCACAGCGAGAACAGCGTGAGTTAGATCGGCATTTGTCACGGATGTGTCCGAAACGACAGCATTTTAGGCACTGTATAGTGGGAAGGGTATATGTTCCAACAGGTTGAGAGAGGTTGCAACAATAAACATGGCTTGGGAGGGATTGGCCTAAAAAGGTGAGAACTACAGTACCAGTGGGTTCCCAGCAGGTTGTATCTTCAACACGTTTTTTTTTATTTAGTCTTCTCGCTTTAATTACTATAGAAGACTCTGGACGGCACTCAGTCCATGAAACCAAGTCCTCCAAAGACCAATCTAGAGGGATTGAATGGATTACACCCATACGGGTAAGTTGGAAACGGGGAATTATTGCTGTAAGATTATTTAACTCTAGGACAGGGTGGGATAAGAATGAGTTAGCTTCAGAGAATGTTTTAAAATAAATAGAAATTTTGTTTCTTCCTATGTTTTTTATTTCGTCAACCCCTGAGACTTTGCTGTTGTAAATAACTTGGGCTATTTTGAGGGCGCGCATATTGTTGGATGACTTCACTTTTTGTTTTTTGGCAAGAGGCTTGTTCTTGGTCGAACTACCATTACTGCCAACGTCAGGTGTGGAAAAGGCAAGGTTTATGGCGATGACCAGTTAGATAAGAAAACACAAAAAAAGGGGGGAAAACAAATAAAAACTTGTTCTAGAATTAATTCACCGCCACCACCTGAAACAGTATTAGTAAAATAAATATATACACATATATGAAAACACTTTTTTTTAAATTTAGGTACACAAAATTTGTTATAGGGTTATAATTTTATATTATAAACGGAAATATATTTGGTTAGAGCATTAAATATAAGACGATTACATATAAGGGAAAGGAGAGTTTTAATATTAGTGGGTCTTGGAATTTTAGGTGGCAGGATATCATATAGGGATGTGGGGTAAAGGGGACAGTTAAAAAATATATGATCGATAGAGCCTTCCCCTGTATTACATTCACACATTGGAGAGGCACGAACTCCAATCCTATGAAGGTGGACAGGGGTACACGAATGGCCCAGTCGCAACCTGCAAATCACTGAGGTGAGTCTTTTGTCAGCATTGCGGAATTTATAGAACCATGGTTTGATGGGTATCTCTGGAGAAATATCTTTATAGAACCTCCCTTTGACCAGACTGGAATTTGTCCAACTAATAAGCCATTCCCCTTTAAGGTCTTGCAGAGCTTTAGAACAGAGATCCTGAGGGTGCAGTCTGGAGTGGTCTAGGCATCCTGAAACTATTGCACTTTTCGCTAACTCATCAGCGGTCTCATTACCGGATATACCTGAGTGACTAGGAATCCAAGCTAGGACAACATCAATACTCTTAGACTGGCAGAGAAAGAGATTTTCCTTGATTTTAAGAATCAAAGGGAAACGCAGGCCAATTGTTAAATCCTCTGAAAGGATAGCTTGGAGGCAGCTTAGAGAGTCTGAAAAGACTATACATTTATGTATCCTATCTTTGTTAGCAACAACAAACTTTATTGCCTCCAAAATTGCTATTGTTTCACCAGTAAAAGTAGATGTAAATATAGGACACTTATAGGTCAATGCTAGCCTGTAGTTAGGGCACCAGACAGCAGCACCAACACAGCCTTCTAGAGATAGTTTGGAGGCATCAGTATAAATCGGGCACCAGTCTGACCATTCCGATGAAAGCCGTAGGTTAAAAAAATCATTTGCTCTAGGATCGTCTTTGGAGATGCCAAAATGTAGTAAAACTTTAGGGTAGAAATTTAAGACTTCATAGGAGGTACTAAAAGGAGCTAGTTTATGGGATTGGAAAAGCGGAGTACTTAATCTATCTAATTTTCTAAAAGATTTTATAAGACATGGAAGATCTTTATGGTACCAGTAAGGGTTGTTTGTGATAAGGGAAGAGAGGGACTTGATCTTAGAAATTAAAGGGTGAGAAGAAATCTGACAGGTTTTATATAAGAAACGATCACATAAATATTGGCGGCGAATTTGAAGAGGAGGGTCTAAGGCCTCTATCTGTAATGCATTGGTCGGAGATGATCGCATGGCACCCAGTATCACCCTGAGGCATCTATACTGTAGTTTGTCTAGTTTAACAAGAGCTGTTTTTGAACAAGGCTGAAGAATAAAAGAACCATAATCTAAAATACTACGGATTATAGCATTATATATTAATTTTTGGGAGTATGGGTGGGCGCCCCACCAGACTCCTGACAAACATCTAAGGAGATTTAAATTCGATTCAGTCTTTTTTATAATAAAATTTAAATGCTGTAGTCCTGTCATTTTTGAATCTAAAAATACACCCAAAAACTTAATACTGTCGCAGACTGGAATCACTAGATCGTTACATACCACTCTGATCGATAGGGGATTTCGTTTACGCGTAAAAACGACTACTTTACTCTTATCTGGTGACAAATCTAGCCCGTGTTCCGTTAGCCAGTTAAATAAATAGTGCAATGCGCGGTTCAACATAGATTCAGCTTGCTCTGTTGTATCAGCTGATGCGTAGAGTACTATATCATCAGCGTACTGTAATATGTTACAGAAGGAGGTAACAGTATGATCTAATTCTGAGGTATATAGATTGTATAGCAATGGACTCAGAACAGAGCCCTGGGGGAGGCCTTTCCATGTCCGACGAGTAGAGTGAATAGAACCTTCTAGTCTAGTTACAACCGAACGATCCATTAGCAAATTACATATGTAGTGCGATAACCTCACGGGAACACTCAGCTTTTGCATTTTCTGCCTGAGGTGGTGAAGAAGAACACTATCATACGCGGCAGTTATGTCAAGAAACACGGCCGCCAGGATTTGTCGTTTGGATAGAGCAATCCTAATGTCGGTGGTAAGAATCGAAAGACTATGCATGGTACTTGATCCTTTGCGAAACCCATATTGAGTGCTGGAGAGCATGCTATTAGATTCTAAGTACCATTCCAAGCGATTTTTCAGAAGGTGCTCCATTACCTTAGCAAGGGTAGACGATAAAGCAATAGGACGATAGGAGGAAGGCATGGAAGGGTTTTTACCTGGTTTGAGAATGGGAATAATAAGTTGGGATTTCCAAGAGTCTGGTATTATACCTAATTCATAGGATTTATTAAGAAATTTGAGAAATAGGGCCTTAGTGCAGGATCCAGCTTTGGTAAGGAAGGAATATGGGATACCGTCCAAGCCGGGGGAAGAGTCTTTAAGTCGATTGAAAACACAGGATAATTCAGGCATATTAAAAGGTTCGTTAAATTTGTGGGCAGGAAAAGATAGGGGATAAGGAGATGGGAGAGAATCATGATTAGGGACAGAAGGAGGGGCCAATTGACTAACAAAGTCAGAAATCCAGACCGAATTATCGTTACAGGAGAGATTAGATGAATGCCAGGAACCGCGAAATCGTTTTAAGGTCCTCCATACTACACAAGAAGGAGTTTGAGGATTTAGGGTCTCTGTAAATCTAAACCATGACCTTTTCTTTTTTTTCTTGAAAAATCTTTTAGAAGCTGCCATAGCCTTTTTGTATTCTATATAATTAGATGTTGACATATCTGAATTATATAGGGATTCAGCTGCCTTACGATTTTGAAACATGGAGGTGCACTCATCATCCCACCATGGTGGAGAATAACGCTTTTTAGTTCCAGTTTTTTTAAGGGGGATGCACAGATTAGCAGCCGTATGCAAATCGTTAATTAGTTGGTCATAGGTATGGAGGAAGTTTGTTTCCGAAATCTCTGGGATTGATTTAGTGTGGCGATCACTTTCTATGACATATGAATCCCAATTCGCCTTATTAGTGTTGTATTTTAAGAGAGGTGAGAACTGGCGAACGGGAACACTGAGGTGAGGAAAAGAAATGAGGAGAGGTAAGTGATCGCTGCCATGAGAATCTTCGAGAACAGACCATGATGCAACAGAACAAAGGTCTGGAGAGCAAAAAGAGAGATCGGGCGTGCTTGATTGATTATTTGGAGCGACTCTGCGAGTTGGAGAGCCATCATTTAAGATGCATATGTTAAGATGATCCAAAATGTCAACAAGATCACACCCAAAGGAATCATAATAAGGGCTGCCCCACAACGAATGAGCGCAGTTGAAATCCCCCAAAATAAGAAAAGGAGTAGTGAGAGTCATGAAGATGGATTCAAGCACAGGGATTAAATTGGGAGAAGGATGAGGAATATATATAGACAATATAGTTAAATTATAATTGTGAATTTTTACGGCAACGGCATTTAGAGAATTTGGTAGGGGTGGAAGAGGGAAAAGAGAATATGTAAGTGATGATTTTATTAATATAGCTGAGCCAGCATACCCATCGTCCCTGTCATCACGGAAACAAGTGTACCCAGGTATTCGAAAGTGAGAACCAGGGACAAGCCATGTCTCCGAAATGGCAAAAACGACGGGTTCATGGGCATATATCATTTGAGAAATTTCATGTTTTTTGGGGGCTATGCTACGACTATTCCACTGGATGAGGTTGAATTTTAGAAATAATATTTATGAGCTGGGTCAATTTGGATGCTACGTTGGACGGTGCTGGGTGATCATCAAATTTCGATATAATATTTATAAGCATGGTGAGAAGCCCATCTATAAGATTGTCATTATTATCATTATTTGCATTGCCTCTTAAAGCAACCCCGTTTTGTGGGGATGGAGGGTCATATTGAGAAATCATGGAACGGTGGGCAGCCTTATCGTAACCAGGGGCCAAAGGAGCGCGGGGTCTGGGGGAGGAATAAGTGGTGCGTCTATAACTGGTAGTTATTGGAGAATTTTGGGAGGGGGTAAGAGAATTAATGTCCCGAGAGGGTCTTGCAGTATAATGGGCTGGGAAGGGTTTAACTGGAGCAAACATTGTACGGGCGACATCTGAGAAAGACCGAACTGAAGGAGGGAAGAGGGTTGCCGCCTCTGAATATGAGATATTATCCTCTGACATTTTCTTTTTAATAAGTTTTTGTCTTTCCAGTTCAGGGCAGTTCTTGTCGATAGCATAATGGCACCCTTTGCATAAACAACAAAAGGCATTTTCGGGAGCAACAGAACAGGTGTTACCAGAGTGTAATTGGCCGCATTTATAGCATCTGGGCTTGGATCGACATTTGTCGCTTACATGTCCAAAGCGGCAGCATGTGAAACATTGTATTGTCGGTAACTGGTAAGCTGTGACTGGAATTGAGGTGTAGCAACAATAAATGTGTTTAGGGAGGATCTGTCCGGTAAATGTTAGAACTACTGTTGTTGTTGGTGTCCAATCTATGGAGCCATCTGGCTGGCGTACCTTCCTACTGAACCTTCTAGCTTTAATAATTTGTCCGCAGTAATCCGGGAGTTCAACCTGTTCTACGAACTCTTCCATGGACCAGTCCTTGGGGACACCCTGAACCACTCCCATACGGGAGACATTAAAAGTTGGGATAATAGCCTTATAATGAGCAGCTGTTAAAGTTGGATTGACCACAAAGTTATTGGCATCCTGAGCAGATAGAAATTCTACAGATATTCTGTTTCTACCCACACTTTTGATCCCCTGTTGAACAATTTTGCCGACATTTGTGTTAATCATCATTTTACCAAATAATATTTTGTTTATAGTAGCTCCAGAGCTAGGATTGTTTTCTATTCTATGCACGTGGACTAAAAAAGGACCTTTATCTTCGCTCGAGTACTTGTAGGGTACATTTAGAGAATGATGGACCCATAAAGATTTGTCTGTGTTAAGGTCTGACGACAACGGTGCTTTTTTCGAAGGAATGTTTGATACTTCGTCAACCGCAGGCCGTTTTCTCATTTCTGCAGGTCGCGACCGAGAGCCACACGGCTCCTGATCCATTTGTTCATTACATGTTGCAGAGCCCGGGGGAGGGTCTGGTGGACCGGGAGGGATCTTCGACATAGTCGAAGACCCCTAAATTGAGTATTTGAATAAATTAATAAAGACTTACCTTATGAGGGTAGATTAGAAAATCACCAAGGAAGAATAAATATCATTAAAGGAGTGGAAAAACACATATAAAAGATTAATTACATATAAATAGAATACGTAGAACAAATTTAAATAAGAAAATTATCAATAAAACCAGGATAAACTAATATTTAAATGTCAAAATCGCCAACGCGTGCGTTAACCACGGCCTAAGTTTTGACAGTCCAGGGAAAATGCTTAACCGATTTACGAGCAAATATTATGCTAGGGGAACGACACGCGTCGGTCGGGGGCGATAACACTGCAGCAATAGTTATGCTCTTGGCAGCGCTACGTCTACGATCGACGTCACAGAATAGTTCTTGGAAAACTCCGAGCGTTAACATTTAGCGAGCAACCCCAATACCCACTAAAAACCCCCTCCTACCTGACGACCCTGCGCTATGAATGTGTTGGAAAGGCTGATTATTTATTTTAGAGTTATTTTACCGATCCAGCGCAATAAAGTGCCTGGAGTGTGCCCTGGGAGAACACACCCCACTTCGTTGTGCGGGGGTAGAAGGTCCTTTGCTCTCCTAGCAAGCTAAAGGCCCCCCGCGGTAAACGGAACCTGCACTCAGGGAGGGAAGTAATGCGCGTACCTGCCTCTCCGGGTGCCAGCTGAAGGCTCGACCTCGAGAAGACGCATTGGCACGCGCTGCAGGACTTCTCTCCCTGTCTCAGTTCTGCGGCCTCCTTTTTTTTTTTTTTTGTTTGAGGCGAGGGAAAATGCTTAACCGATTTACGCACAAACTGGGTCGTTGCTAGGGGAACGACACGCGTCGGTCGGGGGCGATAACACTGCAGCAATAGTATGCTCTTGGCAGCGCTCCGTCCGCGATCGACGTCACAGAATAGTGTGGAAGACTCCGAGCGTTGCTGCACGGGCGAGCAACCCCAATACCCACTAAAAACCCCCTCCTCCCTGACGACCCTGCGCTTTGAATGTGTTGGAAAACTGAGATTTAGAACATAGTTACGCCCAGCCGATCCAGCGCAATAAAGTGCCTGGAGTGTGCCCTGGGAGAACACACCCCACTTCGTTGTGCGGGGGTAGAAGGTCCTTTGCTCTTCCTAGCAAGCTAAAGGCCCCCCGCGGTAAACGGAACCTAACTCAGGGAGGGAAGTAATGCGCGTACCTGCCTCTCCGATTGCGACCTGACAGCCGGTCGAGGCATTGTCGCTGCTCTAGCTAGGGCATCCTGCTGTGGCGGTGAAGTGCATTGGACCAGACGGGTGCACCGTACAGTGCCATACTCCTCAGGATGCCAGAGTAAAGTTTCCGCGTCGCACCTCCCGGGCCCCCTACGTTGGGAAGCAGCCTCGAGAGTGCGCCCGCGGATTTGACGAGTTTGGGAACTAGCTGCTCAAAGTGCGCTTTGAACAGCCATTTCCCATCGAGAACTAGCCCCAGATATTTCATCTGGGGCCCTACTCTAATGGCCACCCCTTGGACCGAAACGGTCAAGTCCGCGGGGGGATTGCGAAATTTCCTATGGAACATGATGGCCTCCGTTTTCGCGGGGGAGACCCTCAAGCCCAGCCTAGCTATTCGATCTACGACAATCGCCAACCCGGCGTTAGCGACGTCCACGGATTCCGCAAATGACGCAGCGCGTGCCGTGAGTAGGGTGTCGTCCGCAAAGCAGATCAGCCCTACCCCGGGTAGGACCGGAACCCGAAGGATCCAGTCATAACCTACGTTCCAAAGAATCGGCCCGAGGACCGACCCCTGTGGAACGCCGCACGCGACGCGTCGACGACCTACCTCGGGATTGCCGGACTCACCGCCCTCCCAAAGGATATGTCGATCCTGCAGGTACGCGCCCAACAGCCTCGTGAGGTACGGGGGGACTCCATGCGCGCGGAGCCCCTCCCTGATCGTCTCATGAGGGAGGCTGTTAAAGGCGTTCGCTATATCTAGCGACACCGCAAGAACGACATCCTTCGCTTGGACGGCTTCGTCCGTTGACGTTCGCAGCGTCTCGAAGGCGTCCATCGTGGAGCGCCTCCGCCGAAACCCGAACTGCGTTTCTGAAAGCCCCGGCTCCACAGTGTCGAGATGCTTCACGAGCCGCTCCGCCAAGATCTTTTCGAAGACCTTAGCGACCTCGTTCAGCAGCACTATGGGCCTGAAGGCGGACGGATCGTTGGGAGGCCGACCTCCCTTGGGAATCAGGCACAAACGACCCTCCTTCCATTGCGACGGGAGCCGACCTGCGCGAATACAGGCTTCGAACAGTTCCCGCAGCTGGCCGCGTAGATGTTTAGCGGCCAGGAAGAGGAGTCGACCTGGAACCCCGTCGGGTCCCGGTGCCGTCTTCCTGCCCCGGAGCCGGTCCAGGGCAACGTCTAGTTCCCCCTCGGAGATGGAGTGAGGCTCCTCGTCCGTGGGAGTGTCGGGAACGGGTGGACCCATACTGGGGGGAGTGAAGTTTCCCGGATCCGGGAAGAGCCCGTCGATAACCGACCGGAGCACCTCGGGTTCGAGCGTTTCCGTGACCGTGGATGTGCAAGGCCGCAACGTGTTGCGAGCCCCACGGTACGGACGCCCCCAAGGGTCCCGATCGAGCGTCTCGAGGAGCTCGGCCCGAGCCCGGGCTTTCGCTTGCAGTATTGCAATCGAAAGGGCCTTTCTGGCCTCCCTAAACTCTCCCACGAGTCCATTTTCCGCGACGTAGTCCGGAGGACGGCGCGCCCTGCAGCGTTTGAGCCTGTGGCTGATGATGCGAACTGCCTTTCGCATCTCGCCCAGCTCCTCGGTCCACCAGTGGACCTGCTTGCACGGAGGCTGCCGCTTGGAGACGCGAGGCATCGCCGCGTCGCAAACCCTCGTCAGGGTCTTGCGCATGTGCTCTGCCTGCGACTCCAGGTTCTCGAATTCGACTGGGTAGGCCCAGCTTTCCGTGAGTGCCCACTCCTCGGCCTGCTCCGGATCGAGCTTGGTAAGGGCCCAACGCGGGAAGAGAGGGGGGCGATGAACAGGGCTCGGACCGGAGGAGGGGGTAAGCTCAAATCTGATGTACCGATGATCAGAGAGCGACTCCACCTCCTCCAGCACCCTCCATCCGACAACTCTGCGGGCGGCCGCATGAGTGGCGAATGACAGGTCGATGACCGATCCACCCCGCGCGCGCACGCAGGTCTGGACCGATCCCTGGTTCAATATGGTCAGGCCGGATTGAAGAGCCCATTCCTCAACCGTCCGGCCCCTAGGTTCCGTGAACGTATTTCCCCAGGAACAGTGTTTTGCGTTAAAGTCGCCCATCACGAAGATCGTTTTAGGCGACAATCTGTCTATGGCAGCCCTGATGGCGTCCAAGTGAAGCTCGAACTCCGCCAGGGGGCGGCTGCGCGAAAAGTAAACGCCTATGACGACGATACTCCCGCTCTCCGCCACCGCATAGCCCTTTCCTCTTTCAAGACATGTAAGCGGTGTGCCAGAACCGGCTCTGGCCACCACCGCTACCACGTCGTCGAGGTCGCCCACCCAATTGCCGCAAGGCGGCACGTAATAAGGTTCGCTTATTACGGCCAAGTTCGCTTGCCACTCCGCCATCGCCTGCAGGCACAAATCCTGAGCGGTGGGGGAGTGGTTTACGTTCGCCTGAAATAGTATTGTTACGGGCGTACTAGGCATTGGAGGTGTCCATTGCGCGTACTCCCGTAACACCCGTGCGTTGTTTCGTCCTCGGATGGACGAATTTGCCCTTCACGTAGGGAGGCTGGCAGAACCTCGCCAACGTGGGGTGGGCAGCGTTGAGTCCCCCCGCCGCACACGCCGCGCAGTGGGGGTTCCGGGCCGTGCAGTCCGGCATCTTGTGTCCGCTCTTACCGCAGCGGAGACACAAGTTAGTCCGGTCCGGGCACGTGTCCGGACAGGTCTGGGCGCCATGGCCGACGTTGTAACACCGGTAACAACGTATCGGTCTGGCTTCCAGTGCCTCTACCCTCGCCGAGGTGAAGCCTACCACGAGGTAGCCCATCTCGACGATGACTTTGGCAGCAGCGACGGGGCACATCACGTACGATGCGCCCAAACCGCCCGGTCCTGCACCGATGTGCTTCGTGCGCACGTCGTCGCGCCGGCAGTTGCCGGCGCGCGCGATCGCGTCACGCAGCCCATCGACCGTGACCGATTCGTCCAGCCCAGAGACGTAAAGCTCCCCACGCTTTACGGGGCGGACGACCTCGGCCATCCCTGCAAGGGCTCCGCGCAGAGCCTCGGCGACGCGGTCCGCCTTGGCCGCGCTCTCGGGTCCCGGCTGGAACTCGAGAAGGCGCGCGTCCCTGACGGTCCGCACCACCTTCAGCCCCTCGCGGAGGCCCATGGCCGCGATGTCGACCACCGTCGAGGCCTTCGCGAAGACCTCGCGATAACCGACACCCTTCGCGGCCGCTGCCGGCAGCAGTTTGATGATAACTGCGGCCGACTTCGGCTCACGGAATACTACCGCAGGCTTCGCAGCCTGTTTCCGTTGTTGCTGCCCCCGCCCCGTCGGCAGGGGAGCAGCTTGCGCCTGGGTGGGGGGAGGGGGCCCGTCGGCCCTCGCCCCCTTACCCTTTTTCCGCTTGACGACCGTCGTCCACGCCCCCCCCTCCCGGGGCGGGGCGGGGGGCCGCGGGCGCCGGCGGCGGCGCGACGTGCGCGATGCGAGCGCGGACGGCAGGCGCCGCGACTACCGATGTCGCGGCCGCAGGCGCCGTCCGTTGCCTAGGGGCCGGCCTAGGAGCCGACACCACAGGCACGGGTGCCGTGGCGGGGGCCGTTAATGCAACGGCGGCATCGCGTGCCGCTCTCCGCTGCATTTTCAGCCTCCACTTCACCCCCCCTCTATTCGTCTTTTTTTTAGGGGGGGGGGGGCGGTGACGGTGGGGAGTCCGTCACCCCGACAGCCGGGGTCGCCACCACCTCCATCGGAACCGGGGTACTTACTTCCCCCGCATTCCGCCGGACGGCGGCGGCAGCCGTGGCCGCTTTCGGCCTAACGGCCACTTTTGGTGCCGGTTTGATTGCCGGCGCCTTGCCTCGGTCGGCCGCTAGCGGTGGACGGAGGGTCGGCGCGGCATTCAGCCGGTCCTCGATTCCGGCGAACCGGGCATCGAGTATGGGGGCGACAACGTCGATCACGGCCCGCACAAACGCGTCGTGATCGATGCCGCCGGGCCCCGTTGGAGCGGGTGTCGGCGCCACCCCGTTGGCGGCCGCCGGAGCTCGCTCCGTCCCGACGACGGGAGCCGGTGTCGGCCCTGCTACCGCAGCACGGGCCGGACGCGATTTTTTAACCGCAGCGGGTGCGGCGGGCGGTTCCGGTACCGCCGCCGCCTCCGCCGTGGCGGCTTGGGCCTTTCGCTTGACGGGTACGGGGGTCGGCGCCGCCATTACAGCAGGCGCCGGCTCCGCAACCGAAGCGGAGGCCTTTAGGGCCTTACGCATGTCTTCAAACTCCCTGCGGTAGGAGCGGTTTTCCTCCCGCAGCGAGCTTAACTCCATGCGTAGCCTGGCGTTCTCGTTACCGAGCTTCCAGGCCTCGGATTCCGGATTTCGCGTGACCAGTGTGTCGACGATGTCCGACACCCTGGACGCGGCCTCCTTCAGCCGGCGCACGTAAACCCCCTTCAAATTGCCCGACGTTTGGGCAATTTGAATTATCTCGGCGACCTGGGCGCACGCCGCTAGGCGGAGCTCCCCAGGGCCGAGAGCCGATATATTCCCGACGAGGGCGGCGCACTGGCTAGCCGCGGCCACTTTGGCGGCGGTTGCCTTGCGCGCCTTGCGCCCCTTTTCACCCCCCTCGGTGCGAAGGTAGGCCTCCGCACCCGCGAGAATGCTAGTAGTCGCCGCGGGTGCGCCCCCCGTGGGGCGCAGAGGCGAGCGCGCGCGCGCTGGGGAAGAAGCACCCGACGTGCCGTCCGAATCGGCGCCGCTGCTCTGGGACCGGTCCCAGAAGCGCGACCTCGATCCGGGAACGAGCATCGGGGCACACGAAATCGGCACCGTTGCCGTTGAAGACGATGACGGCGCCGCCGAACCCGATGCCGAAGACGATGAGGCTGTGAACGAATATGACGACGTCGTCGTGCCCGCCGCCGCTGCCGCTGAAGACGAGGACGTGGACACCGCCGCAGCCGAAGACGCAGGCGCCGACATCGCAACAGCGGCTCCCATCCCATTAGGGAAGGAAGACGAGGGGGTCGCCGCTGCCGCGCCTACGAGGTCCCTGTTCACGACCCCGGCCGAGGGCGCGAGTGAGGCTCGCGCGACAACCGGTGTCGTGGGACGGCTGCTCTCGACGTTGCAGCCCGAAAGGTTGCAAGTCGATGTCGTAGGCACAGGTGAAGCCCGTGCGCTATACGACACCGTCGTCGTAGGGCACCCATCCCCTGCCGTCGCTGAACCGGCCGCCGTGTATACCGGACTACAGGCAGGCGCTTCAGGGCGGGAATAACTATGGTCGCGAATCGCACCGTAGAGCGCGTGCTCCAGCGAGTCTGGGACGCTGCCGGACGGTGGGATGTGATCATGCTCTACGTAGGCGCCGCTCCCTTGCACGAGTGAGGCTCGCGCAGAGGTGGGTGGCGCCATGTAGGCATATTGAACTATGGTGCTTGCAGCGCTCACGGCCAGGCAAACGGCCGAGTTCGCTGCAAGCAGTACGTTCCTATCTATCTCCGGGTGTGCTGCGCTCCTGCGCGCGGCACGCCCGGATGGGGCCCTAGGCGCCATGGGAACCGGAGGCGGTCCCATCGCGCCGCACCTATCCTCATGCGTGGCGGCGGTGAGGTCTACCACCGCCGACGCATCCCCTACCGAGCCGGGCATATCGGCAGCCGTGAAAACGGCACTATCCGCATGCCCGTGACGCGGCCCGGCAACCGACCTGCTGCGACGGGCCGATGAAGAAGACGCCTTTTTCACCCGCGTCTCCCCGATCTCAGGCATTAACCAGCCATCCTTGGCCTTCGCGTGGTCCCGCTTTCGCGGGACACTCGAAGGCCTCGGGGCCTTCTGGGGGCCTGGGCCATCCATTACTGGAGGCCCGTTCCTTTGCCGAGACCAGTCGACGCGTGTGAATAACTATCGACACAAACGACCGTTATTGCGTAATGCGCTTAGACGCGCCGAAATAAACAAGCGAATAGAGCTTAACAACTCACCCCAGTCGAAAAACAACTGATTCGCGCCGGAATCAAACTAAATAACACTGTACACTATCACTACACAACTGTTGTCGCAATTTGTCGCTTTTTGAGAGCGAAAAAGCGCAAAAAATTGCAGTTTTCTGCAAAGAGCACGGGCATTTGCGACTGCTTCGCAAATAAAGTAATATACATACAATTTTGTTATTCAATATTTATTAAAGAGAGATAGTATTCTCTTACCAGTTATTTGAAAATGGGGCGTCATACTTACACTGACACGATTTTTTTTACGGACGTAGAGGCTAACAAAAAAAAGGTGTCGGGCAAGTGTGAACAATGTCATATTAAATGTGATGCCGCTGGAGCAACAGATTTTTTGTCAGACCCGTCAAGTGCGAGGCTTTTGTCATGCTTTTTTTTTTAATGATAAATAGGTTCGCGTTTGTCCACGATCACGCCTAATGTCGGACGATGATGCGGTCGAACATGGAGCATGCTTACCTAGATAGCACCTATTCACACGAGATTTGAAGATGCCCGGATTGTACTTTTAGGGAAACACGGACTCTAGTAGTGCATTCCACAACTCTGCCGTACGTAGACGGAACGTAGAGGCGAAAATTTCGGTCGCTCTGGTGGCGGTCTCACTGTGAAGCGAATGGAATAGACAAGAGCGCTTTATTGTCCGAAGATGGAATGGTGTAGGGAAGCAGATCAAACAGTTCAACCGCCCTCTCCGAAATGAGTCCATAAAAAACCGATAAACTAGCAACCCTTCTAGCATTGCATGCTAGTTGTAGCAAACTCTTCTCGTCTACTAAAGGATATTTTTAAGCAAATTCGCCATTTTTCAGGCCAATAGGTGCTCCCGACATAGAAGCTGTAATAGTGTGCCAGAAGGCTAAAGTGGAGGAAAAAGACGAAACTAAGCAGAGTTATATCACGCAATACATGACAGAGGCAGAACTTCAGGCTTGCAGGTGAGCTTCAACACTAAAGACTGGCTATCGAAAGTAAAGACTAAAAAAGCGCGGCCACAAAATTCTCCTGTGCGTCAGCTCCGACGCGCGACTGGAGTTTACTCCTTAAACATTAAAAATCAAGTGCACGTGCACCGGCAGCAGCGGCCGAATGCGGCCGAATAAGGGCTGTTACAAAAATAACATAAAGACAGATAATTATTCCTTTTTTTATGTTTCCTTGTAGGCAAACTGGCATACGGACCACCTGGTGGTAGGTCGCTACAGTCGCCCATGGACATCTGCAACACTAAGGGAGCCGATGCGTTGCCTGCCTAAATTTGATATTATTGTTTTCCACAAGCTGCCATCATTTTATTCGTGCAGGAATGGAGAAAGAATACAATTTCCTGCGTTGGGGCGGCCTGTCGTAAGAGGCGACTAAACAATCCACAGCCAGGTGGTAGGGCACTTGCCCGACTGGATGGCTACCACCCCTGGTCTAAAGCATGTCGCCATAACAACCTTGAGTTGTGTTCCGGCATTAGTGACCAGGTTCCAGTCTCCCTTAAGAGAGCAGCAGCGCATTTGTAGCACCTTTGGTGTTGCAAATGTCCATAGGCAATGGTAACCGCTTTCCATTAAGTGGGCCGTCTGCCTGTCTGTTGAACTCCTGCAATAAAAAATAAAATAAAAATTGCTGCACCAAAACCAACAGAATTATATCGTCTCTTTTACTCTAATACAAATTCTATGCAGTTAGAGGGAGAAAGCATCAGTTACAACGTTCATTTCAATTATCTGTATTTGACCACAAATTTGTGGTGCTTTCCAATTAGCCGTGTGTGACACTCGAGAACAAATTTGTGACAGATTAAAAAATAACAGACTCGGTTGTTAATTACGATCTAAGTATTTATGGTCGAACATACAATATTGTAGCGCTCTGGGAAAAACCGCGGGAAGGAGTTCATTCTATAACTCGCGAATGTGTTGAAAAAGTATGACACTTGTGCGGTTGTTGGTTTTCACAAAGGAGTTAACGAATGTAATGTAATGTATGTTATCATAGTTACGAGTTTGTAAAAACCAAATTATCCCACAAGTACCATAAATAGTTATTGTATATATTTTTTCTTACAGAGAAGAAGCAAAATTGAAAGTGAAATATGCAAGTTCAGCTTACAAATGCGAGTTGTGTATCATAGGGTTCTATAATCAGCAACAAGTGAGAGATCATTTTGTGACGGCCCATAAAGTGGTAAGTAAAATATGATTATACTAGCTGCGCCCGCGGTTTTACCCGCGGTGATGGAAGATTGTTATATTTTGGATAATTCACACTATATTATTTTGTTTAATATACTACATTTATATAGAGCTAAACATAAACAAACTCTTTATTGCGGTCTTGGTCTTGTACAAATACACTGTAAAGCGTGAAGTATCCAGTAACTGGCAACATTCATATTAAACAGAGTTGATTGTTTTAAGTTATAAGTGTAGCTGTTGGATATGTAATAAATAAATAAATAACACACTTACCCATAACACAAGCGTAACTTGCTTAATTTGGGGATATACAATGTGTGTGTTTGTCTGCCGAAATAAAATAAATATATCTTTACAAATTATAGCCTGTGTTATTCTGATGTGTAAGCTATATTATTGTAAAGTTTCATCAAAATCCATTCAGTAGTTTTTGGGTGAAACAGTAACAAACATACATTCTTACAAACTTTCGCGTTTATAATATTTATAGGATCAAGTTACAACGCTATATTAGGCAACTTTGATTTATAAAAAATAATTTTATTTCAGCGGCCAGGTGCAATAGCCTGTAAAGTGTGCTTCATGTACATAGACGAAAATAAACTTAGTGAACACACAGAGCAACATTACTATCGCTATATATGCAAGTTGTGTGGTTTTAGAGATCAAAGCAAGAAGAGTGTCGAAAACCACTCTATCACGCATAGTGAGAGACAGCCCAACGCGTTAATCAAGATCGGGGACACTGTTAAAAACACTAAGGTCAGTACTAATGATTAAAAGTAAACAATTCGTATTGTACGACCGACAAAGAACAATACGCACCAGCAGTTTATTGCCTTTCGGCATTTGGACTTCTTTTGTTTACTTTTTGTTTCAAATTTGTAAATAGAAAAACATCCTATCGTGTATTGTAATCTCTTAGGGTCTATTGTTGTATTGTGATCACTGCCAGGTGTCTCGTATTTAAAATACGAGCTGGTTCTAAGAAAAGCTCCAAGCGGTCGAGTATTGTGTCGAGACATATTGTATTGGTCCAGTATAAATCAATGCCACGACTGAGAGATGAGGCATAGCGATAGGCACAAGCGGGACAAGACGTGTGTACGTTCGATAAGCTATATAGTGACGGACTTTACGCGTGTTATTGAATCGTACATCACGTTTGTACTGGTTGCGTCCAGTTATATTTGTACCTGTGTTATACGTGTTTGTATAGTTGTAATAAATTCTATAGTAATTCCAAATTTTTAATTCGAGTCCTGTAACTCGTAACAGTATGTTAAGTAAATTCAATGTACTTATCCATTTTGGGTCGGTTGTTATCTGAAGTGTAAAGGTATGTAAAACTCTTGCGGAATTCCTCGGATATAAAGTATGTACTACTTTAAATCTGACAATTTGCCATCAAAATCGGCCCAGTAGTTTTTATGTAAATCCCGAACAAACAGACAAAGACAAGAAAGCTAAACGACAAAACCCGATACTTTTATAATATTATAGACTAGTATATGTATATAGATACGTAATTTTATTTTACTTATCTGATTTAGGCTAGTTTCTATCCGAATTGGATAAGCTGTCTCTTTTATTTATCAACATATTCTAGTTCGTAAACTCGGGTGATTACCGGAATTCTATTTACTGGTGTAGAAGATTTTCTTGTTTCTTTCTTTTCCAGGGAAGGAAGAAGAAGCAAGAATCTCAGAATGCTTTGCAGCTAAAGCCCGGTGACTTAAGGAAGATGCTATCGAAAACCACCATAGAGTGCTACCAGTGTCTTGAATGTGACATGTTCTTCAAGTGAGTTCCTATCGACGTCAAGGCCCGTATCACTGCAGCTTGGGCCAAGTGGCGTGAGGTGACAGGTGTCATTTGTGACCCCAAGATGCCGGTTAAATTAAAAGGACAGGTCTATAAATCCATCATTAGACCTGTCCTTTTCCGCCAGGTCCCGGTCGAAGTGGAAGGCCCAAGAAATGTTGGCTTGACGTTGTGAAGGATGACATGCGTGCCAATGGTCTCAAAACGCGGGATGCCGAAGACCGCGTGAAGTGGAGTTGAAAAAGTAGGAAAACGAACCCTGGGTGTCGGAGTGAACGCTCCGATCGCAACCGGGATTTAACGCTTGAATGATGACATGCGTGCCAATGGTCTCAAAACGGGGGATGCCGAAGACCGCATATATTCTATTCTATTCTATTTTTGGTTAGAATGGCGCCAACGCACAGGCATTGATTTTGCCAAAGACACAGTATTGAGTACAAAGTGACAGGTGTTGGAATATTTAAAAAAAAAAGGTAGGGTATTAATCGGTATTCGGTTTCAAACACCTTCTGTAATTCTGTGGACAAAACAAACATGTGTTATGTTAGGCTACCTACACTATAAGTAAATATTATTAAGCATTAAAAATTGACATAAAATGTATATACAAACATTATTATTATTGAGTTTCTTGGCCCATGCCGGAGTAAGCGAGAAAAATAAAAAAAAAGGTAACAGCTTTCCATCAGGTGGGCCGTCTGCCTGTCCGCGGATCTCGTACAATAAAAAAATATTAACTACTCTAGTCCTTTTATAAATGTTTGTTAAAAACCGAACATCGCCTTTCAAGTACCCACAAAACATGTCGGTCACTCGTGTAAATTTGTCGTTTCAGAAACTCCCGCGCACGTAAGACTCATGTGATGAGGTTCCACAGAGAGGGTTTCCAGTGTGACCATTGCAAAAAAAGATTCGTCAATAGAACAACACTGGCAACACATTTAAGGTATTTATGTTTTTATTACCTAATATTATACCTCCTGCTAACCTTAGCAGGAAAGCTGCGCGACGACAGCGCCTGAATGCGGCCGAACAAGGGCGATTGTAAGACCTAATTTCAAAACACCTTATGATATAATTTTAGATCTTATTTCATTGCATTAAAGTACGAAATTGTATAATAAAAATTACGTTAAAGGCCGTTTGGAGGCATAACGCTTTTTCCTTACGTGACGATCTCTGCCATTCCACTCTTGTAAGCTGCGTAAAAAAACTTCGTTCCAAAATATTTTTTCGCATTTTTAGTTGGAAGTCATTTTTTGTAAAAAAAAACTATTTTACGTGCCTATAGAATTGTACTACTGGCACGCATATACAAGTTTGCCATCTCACTCTTCGGCGTAGAATCTCTTCAACAAGGGTTGCTCTTGATTTCTCTGTGATTCACTCCTCAGATCCGTGCTTGATAACAATGAGACCACCTAAGGAGTATGCTCTTCCGAATTAAAAAAAATATTGAAAATCGGTTTACAATTGATTGAGATGTCGCGTAACAAACATACAAAAAAAAAACTACACACACAGTTTAACTGAGAAACTCAACTTTTTTTTACATACAAACATATTATCACGTCTCTGTTTCCCACGGGGGTAGACAGAGACTATACTACTATACTGGATCTCTACTTGCGACGATCCTGACAAACAACTTGCGCTTCATCTTCTTTGATTAACCTCTTTATACATGCACGGTTATTTGAGGTGCACTTTACCTGACCTCTCTTTAACACTTCTGCTATTCGATCGTAGTGTGTATGTCGCGGTCTACCGACACCCACTCTACCATTCTTACACTCGTTTTGTGATTCTACTTTCATCCATTCTCTCTACATGCCCAAACCACATTCCTTTTTAACCGACTACAAAAAGGAGGATTTTTCTCGATTCGTCTGTATGTCTTTTGTATGTTCGTTACTCGATTTCTCCGTCAATTGTGCACCGATTTTCAATTTTTTTTCTTTGCTTTCGAATCGGTCCCATCATCCCACCAAATCACAATCTAATAAGAAGAACGCTGTGCATCTAAATTCTATATAAAAAACGCTTTTATACGCATGCGAGGATTACACTTTCTACAGGCGCTTAATTTTTTTTATAAGCGTGTTACGTGTTTTGTTCGTCAGTTGTAGATCAATTTTCAAGTTTTTTTATTATTCGAAAATGTATACTTCTAAGGTGGTCCCATGGTCACCAAGTCAGGATCTGATCAGTGGATCGCAAGGAAATCGAAGGCAATTTTTGTTGAAGAGTATATACGCCGAAGAGTGAGATGGTAACTAGTATACGCGTGACAGTTGTACGATTTCTACAAGCGCTTAATATGTTATTTCTAAAGCTATTGAATGAAGTATTTGCGCAACTAACAATTATTTTTTTACCGACCTCTTTCTACAGCATCTTGAAGCCGGGTGTCAAGTAAAACATAAAATTATTAAAAGACAAATCATATTATTCTACAAACGAATTCCTTCATGACAAATTTGAAATATAATATCAATACATAATTAATAATAATATTTTGATTAAAGACATTACATAATTAACAAATACAGATTGAAATAATAATTTTAAAAAAAACAGACATCTATATCCATTATATAAAAGAATACATTGGAATAATTTACTGTGATAGACGCGATTCTGCCTTAATTACAGAAGTTGATGAGCTTTGTTTAGGATATTATTATGGTATGGTAAATTTCGTAAACAAACTCAGTTATTCACTATGGTCTGGGTGTCTGGATTCGGCCCCAGAGTGGTCCATTGTATGTATTATCTATAACATAAGCGTAATTTACTTACCTTGGGGGGGTTTTTTTTTTGGCGGGAACTGAAAGGAGATGTTGTGCTGTGCAGTTTTATTTTCTAAAAATGAGTAAAATTACTCTAAAATGAACAATAGTTGTAGGATATTGATAGTTTTCGAATAGTAATTATATGTTTTGTGAGATATGTGAACTGTATAGTCAAATGTGGCCTTTCGAGTTGTCACAAGAACTCCGTTGAATGGCACTAGCTGATTACCTACAGTTCAGCTGTGCTACACATAGGCTTAAGAAATGAAGAAACTATATTGTAAACTAAGATCTGGCTTAAAGGCCTAGCTGCCAAGCTATAAATTTAAATTTAAAAAACTTACCTTGGGGATATACAGTGTGTGTGTTTCTCTTCCGATTATAGTATATTATATATACATATTAGTGACAGCTTCACTAGTAATACATATTATCCAGATCACATAAGAGGTACTTAATAAAATAGACAGCAAATAATTATTTAAATAATGACGCTTTAAGATCCTGCTTACTTGCACACCATTGAAACTGGTAGAATATACTGAACCATGTATTTCTAAGAATGACACCTGTATACAATTATATTTATGCAAGAATAAATACTTTATTCAAAAGTAATATTACGTAAAGTTGTTGTTGTTTTGTGTTTTGTTGAAGTCGGTTAAACGTTTGTCAGACTGCACGAGGGTCCGCTGCCGCGCGAGGAGTGCCCCATATGCCACAAAATGGTGAGGAAGATCCAGCTGAAGTACCACATCCAGCGGCACCAGAACAAGGGCCGCTACGAGTGCGTGGAGTGCAAGAAGATATTCTCGCACCTGGCCACATACCAGGCGCACTTCAAGTACTCGCGCGCGCACGCCACCGACCAGATATTCAAGTGAGTCCTACCCCCCGCCTGCCCTAACAGATTCGGTTGTTAATTACGGTCTAAGTAGCTATTGGTCAAACGTACAAAACATTTTTTTTTAATGCATCGTGTGCTCCGTCGTTTATATAGTCTATCCCAGTTGTTTTTTACAAGCTTTTTATTAACTTGCAATGGATGTACCTATGTATGTATTAGGTTGGGGAAAAAGTTTCTTCGCATTTTATATAAAAATTCAAAAGGTATTTTTATAAAGTTTATTTACATTTGACTAAAGTTTGTAGGTGCCATTTTGTTGGATAACTTTTTGCCGTCTTATAGGTAGGGACGTGATCCCATTGCTATAAAAATTTTGGGGCTTCTGATCAAAAAACTGCGACAAGTGGTTTTGGCAGTTCTCTCGTGATGTTAACCTGACACTGCCTAAGGTATTTTGCAGAGACCGAAACAGGTGAAAATCTGAAGGTGCAAGGTCAGGACTATACGGCGGATGCATTAACACCTCCCAGCCAAACTCTCGTAATTTTTGCTGTGTGGCTAACGATGTGTGAGGTCTATCGTTATCATGGTGAAAAACCACACCCCTTCTGTTGATTAATTCCGGCCGCTTTCTCTCAACTTTTTGCTTAAACCTCATCAGTTGTTCGCAGTACAGTTCAGAATCGATGGTCCTGCCTGGCGGTAACAGCTCATAATGAATAATGCTCTTCCAATCCCACCATACACACAGCATTACCTTGTTGCGAGTCAAACCGGGTTTCGCTACAGTCTGTGAAGCCTGACCGGCCTTTGACCACGATCTTTTTCGCACGTTCTTCTCGTACGTGATACACTTTTCATCACCAGTTATCAGCTTCTTAAAAATGGTTCGGTTTCATTACGTCGTAAGAAAGAATCACAAATGAGTACACGGTTCATTAGGTTTCTTTCAGTGACCTCATGAGGCACCCAAATATCGAGCTTTTTTATGTACCCAGCTTTTTTCAAATGCGCCAAAACCGTTTTGTGGTCAATTCCCAGTTCTCCAGCTACATCGTAACTACTAATATGCCGATCTTGCTCCACTTTTTCAAAAATGGCATCAATTTTATCCGTAACAGGGCGACCAGAGCGACGTGCAACTTTGATATCAAAATTTCCGGATTGAAAACGCTTAAACCAAATTTGCACTACTCTCATAGATACTGCATTAGGTCCATAAACATCACAATTTTTTTTCGCGGCCTGTGTTGCATTTTTACCTTATTTGTAGTAAAATTTTAAAATGTATCGAATTTCTTCATTAAAAAAAAAAACAAATGAAAATCACATATTTTCCTAATTTGAATTTGGAATTGTCTTCTTTAAAATTAAAACTTTTCAATGATACCAAAACCAGCTAGATACAAATGATATAGCCAAAGAGATCTTATTACAAGTTCATACATACTATATGCGAAAAGACTTTTTCCCCAACCTATTATGTATGTATGTAAGTTCGGGTGGAATCTTGCAAGTTAAATTTGACCAACTTCCCGGTTTCCGATTGAGCTGAAATTTTGCACGCATATGTATATCGCGTGACAATGCAATAATATGGTACCATGGAGCTGATCTGATGATGGAGTCGAAAGATGGCCATAGGAACTCTTGTACTAAACAAGATAGACCCGTCGTGTTTGGGCTCGTTTTACTTGTCTTGGTTAGCACTCTATCCGTGGCTGGCGGGAATACATTGATATCTCGACATACATCTTTTTTCTTACTCGTTTAGACGCTTCCTACGCCTGTGTTTTTATAGGAAAAAAATTGACAGTCCGAAATATTCATAACTTTTTAAGATTTTTCCTTTGGTAATAATAGAATAACACGATTTATCATTACTAGTCAAACTTTAAAATTGCGCCCCTGTAAAATTGACATTTTGAACATGTCAACATATTCACGCCAGCCACGGATTTATTTAATATATAAAATTTCTGCATATATACATATATCATTTATGTATTTATTATTAAAATGTAAGTAGTTTGTACTATATGTTACGTATACCACCACCGACATTATCATCTCAATTCATTCCTGGGGTTGTCTGGAAGAGATCGCTTTTTAGCGATAAGACCGCCCTTTGTACATAACTAAATATAATTTTAGTCTTTAAGTTCATGTTTGTATTGGTGTACAATAAAGAGTTATCTATCTATCTAATATCATATTTAATAAAACTACGTTTTAACGGTTTTAAGCGCGGTAATTTTATTTCATTTTGGTTTTTCCGACGTTTCGGCCACTTTTCAGTGGCCTTGATCACGGAAGACAAAGATGTCAAGTGTCAACGAGTATTGTTAAAGTTTTATTTAGCCTACCGCCAACTTGTTAATTTTAATTATTTAATTTTAATTTTGAACACACGCTGGATAAACCCAACCACTACATCAGATTCGATAACCCACAAATCCTCGCAGACACTGTGAGCTCTTTCTGAGTACAACGGAACACAAACCAACTTGACTGATAATTACTTTTATTTTTCCTTCCACCCATTTTAATATTGTATAAAATTATTAGAGCTAGGCATGTTTGGCCGAAACGTCGGAAAACCAAAATCAAATAAAATTACCGCGCTTAAAACCGTTAAAACGTAGTTTTATTATGTATACAAGTCGCGAAAACTTAAGAAAATATTAATATCATATTTTTCCTTTATCGATTTATACGTCCTGTTACAGGTTCCCATGTCCAATGTGCAATAAAGGTTATCAAACGAAGGAGCAAATGCAAGACCATTTCAACTATCAACATTTAGGGAAAACTGCTTACAAGTGTCCCTTGTGTGAGAAGGTGGGTTGTACATAAAAATTGCAATATTCTGCTCAATTTGTTATCGTTCTTTTGTGTTTTATTTTTCATCAACTTTAAGATGTTGTAGAAAATGTTTTCAGTTACAGGTGTTACATTTTAGTAGTATTTGTACATTTACAGCACTTCTAAATTTGATATGTATGTATGTAAGAGAGCAGCAGCGCATTTGTAGCACTTTTGGTGTTGCAAATGTCCATAGGCGATGGTAACTGCTTTCCATCAAGTGGGCCGTCTGCCTGTCTGCTGAACTCATGCAATAAAAAAATTAAAAAAATGGAATATTAAATTAATTTTCTAATTTTTTTTTTTTAGTTCTTCGAAACAAATATTCAAGTCATCAGTAGTTAATAAACGTATTAATAAGATTCAAAAGGAATGTAATGTTTGTATTTAGACTTGTCGTTTAGTTGTGTTTAGTTTTCTGGTTAGAAGTGTCACAGTATTAGACAGATTGAATAATTAATTTTGGTGTAGTGTAACTTACTATTTGTTTCTGTTCTTTTTCTACATTATAAGTATCCATTATTGGTTTAGATTTATCGTTTTGTATTGTGAGGCCTTAAGTTTGAGGAAATACTGTTAGATACTTTTTAATAATAAATAAAATAATAATGATAAACTAAAAACTAAACTATCCTATAAATAAACCTAACTTAAAAATATATTAATTTATATATTTACTATTGTATAGGAAAAAAACGTAGATTTTAATATCAAACTAAAACTAACTTAAGACATATTAGGTTGGGGAAAAAGTTTCTTCGCATTTTATATAAAAATTCAAAAGGTTTTTTATAAAGTTTATTTACATTTGACTAAAGTATGTAGGTGCCATTTTGTTGGATAACTTTTTGCCATCTTGTAGTTAGGGACGTGATCCCATTGCTATAAAAATTTTGGGGCTTCGGATCAAAAAACTGCGACAAGTGGTTTTGGCAGTCCTATCGTGATGTTAACCTGACTTTGCCTAAGGAATTCTGCAGAGACCGAAACAGGTGAAAATCTGAAGGTGCAAGGTCAGAACTATACGGCGGATGCATTAACACCTCCCAGCCAAACTCTCGTAATTTTTGCTGAGTGGCTAAAGATGTGTGAGGTCTAGCGTTATCGTGGTGAAAAACCACACCCCTTCTGTTGATTAATTCCGACCGCTTTCTCTCAACTTTTTGCTTTAATCTCATCAGTTGTTCGCAGTACAGTTCAGAATCGATGGTCCTGCCTGGCGGTAACAGATCATAATGAATAATGCCCTTCCAATCCCACCATACACACAGCATCACCTTGTTGCGAGTTAACCCGGGTTTCGCCACAGTCTGTGAAGCCTGACCGGCCTTTGACCACGATCTTTTTTGCACGTTCTTATCGTACGTGATCCACTTTTCATCACCAGTTATCAGCTTCTTCAAAAATGGTTCAGTTTCATTACGTCGTAATAAAGATTCACAAATGAGTACACGGTTCATTAGGTTTCTTTCAGTGAGCTCATGAGGTACCCAAATATCGAGCTTTTTTTGTGTACCCAGCTTTTTTCAAATGCGTCAAAACCGTTTTGTGGTCAATTCCCAGTTCTCCAGCTACATCGTAACTACTAATATGCCGATCTTGCTCCACTTTTTCAAATATGGCATCAATTTTGTCCGTAACGGGGCGACCAGAGCGACGTGCATCTTTGATATCAACATTTCCGGATTGAAAACGCTTAAACCAAATTTGCGCTACTCTCACAGATACTGCATTAGGTCCGTAAACATCACAAATTTTTTTCGCGGCTTGTGTTGCATTTTTACCTTTTTTGTCGTAAAATTTTAAAATTTATCGAATTTCTTCATTAGATTCGCTCATTTTAACAATAAGAAAAACAAATGAAAATCACACATTTTCCTAATTTGAATTTGGAATTGTCTTCTTTAAAATTAAAACTTTTTAATGATACCAAAACCAGCCAGATACAAATTGTATAGGCAAAGAGATCTTATTACAAGTTCATACATACTATATGCGAAAAGACTTTTTCCCCAACCTACATACATACATAACTTCACGCCAGTTCCCTTGCGGGGTAGGCACGAACAACAGAGTGCCATTTAGGCTTATTCTTACACACCTCACTTGCCTCTTTGACATTCATAACTCTTGTCATGCAAGCTCGTCTGTTCTTAAGGCTCCTGACATCACCTTCTGCTAGTACACGATCAATTTGATCATGGAAGGTGTGTCGTGGCCTTCCACGACTTCTGCATCCATCCACTTTTGCATTTTATATCTGTTTAGTCATTCTTTCATCATGCATTCTTTCCACATGCCCGAACCACCGGAGAATTCCTTTCCTTACCTTCACCCCGACACTCTCTTTCAGACCAACTCTCTTTCTTACTTCGGTATTACGAACGCGGTCCGCGAGCGTCACTCCGCAGATTTTGCGCAGTGCTCGCATCTCGACCGCGTTTACTCTACTTTCATGCTCTCTCGTCCATACCCAACTCTCGCTTCCATACGTGAGCGTAGGTACCAGCACCGCGTTGTGTATGGCGAGCTGGGCCTTCTGGCTGAGGTTCTTAGCGCCTAGAAGTTTACCTAACGTTCCATTCACACTATTCCCCAAATTCACTCTTCTTTCTATATCAGCGGTGTACCTTCCATCCCTGCTAAAAGCACATCCAAGATATACAAACTCATTCACTTGCTCTAGCATAACATCATCGACCATTATCCTTGCATTCGTTCTGGTTTCTTCTCTTTCAAACACCATAACCTTTGTTTTCTTCGCATTCAAATGTAAGCCTCTCGCCTGACAGTCATCTTTCATCATTGTGACTAGTGTTTGCAGTTCTGATGGCGATTCGGCTAAAAGCACGGCATCATCTGCATAAAGCAAGGTGCTTACAACTAGATCACTCATCCGCACCCCAAGATCCATCAATCTTATTCTCTGGAGACAATCGTCCAGATATAGGATGAACAGCAAAGCCGACAGCACGCAGCCCTGGCGGACGCCAATATTGACGTCAAACCAGGGCGACAGGCTGCCTTCCACTCGCACGCATGCCATACAGTCCTCGTAAGTGGACTGCACAGCACGCATCAATTGGCCATTAATCCCATATCCGGGCAATATGTCCCAGAGGTCCTTCCGCACAACCCTGTCAAATGCTTTCTCTAGATACACAAAACCGCAGAAAACCTTCCGGCCCATAGCCAGCTGCTTCTCTACGATATTGCGGAGAGAGAAAACTTGATCCATACATCCCCTTCCATTTCTGAAGCCACCTTGTGCATCCCACAGTAATCCATCGGATACAACTCTCATTCTCTTTTCAATAATCTTCGCATACACTTTAGATGCTGTGCTGATCAAACTGATGGCCCTGTAGCTGGCGCACTCCATACGTGACCCCTTGCCTTTATACAAGGGCACGATGACAGCGCGCCTCCAGTCCTTGGGAATCTTTCCCGTCCTCCAGCACAAGTTGCATAAGGACAGGAAAGCGTCCCGGACGCAGGTTCCACCATATTTGATCATCTCGGCAGACACACTATCGATTCCTACTGCCTTTACATTTTTCAGACTTCTTATCGACCATTCGATCTCTTCCAAAGTGATCTCGGATGCTGACTCCTCGTAGTCGGTCACAGACTCAGTCGTGGTGCCAGCATCCGGGATATTATCATACATTTCTCTAAAATATTCACTCCATCGCGCTAATACCTCTTGTGGGTTAGCAAGAACGTCCCTGCTTTAGATTTTATTCTTTCCATTCTGTTAGCTGACGAACAACCCCGAGACTTCTTAACCTCTCTCCAAAAGAGTTTGGTATTCGCCTCGAAGTTCTCCGTCAGTTTCTCTTCTTCTTTCAATTTTATTCTTTCACGCTTCTCTTTCAGTAAAGCTTTGGTTTCATTCTTGCAGAGGCGATAAATTTCTTTCTTCATCTCTTTCATACTGTCATTCTGTTGCAAGGAAGCAACATAATCCAGCCAGGCTTTTCTCTTTCTCTCTACGCTGGATTTAACATCCGCGTCCCACCATTCATCACCTTTCGTTGTTATGTGCCTCTTCGCGCATCCACATGCTTCTTTTGCGCTTTCCACTATACTTTCTTTCATACTATCCCAGTCATTATCCACATCTAAGTCGGAGAAGTCCGCTTTTGCAAGCCTTTCTTCGACTAGGCGCGCATACATACTCCTTACACTAACATCTTCCAATTTTTCACACTTTATTCTTTCAAGCTCCCCGAAATTGGTACGCACTCGCCAGTGTCTCCACTTCTTGAAAAGGCCCACAAACCGGCTTATCACCAGGTAGTGGTCCGTTTCAAGAGTGGGGCCTCTGTAGGCTCTTGTATCCATTATTGTGTTTCGGAGGCGACTATCAATTAAAATCAGATCAATCATACTTTTCTGATCATTCATTCCCCATGTATACGTGTGAATATCCTTATGATGGAATAGGGTGTTCGACACAAGCAAGTTTCTTTCCATGCATACGTCTATGATTGGCCTACCAGCATCGTTCACTCTCTTGTCACCATAGGGTCCAAGGACAGCCTCAAGGCCGTCTCGTTTGGTCCCCACCCAGGCATTAAGATCACCACACATAATTAGTCTTTCGTTCCCTTCAGCCAGATCCAGAATTTCTCTCACAGACTCCCAAAACTTCTCGAGTTCTTGGGGATCCGCTGAGCTTACGGGAGCATAAGCTGCGACCAGAAAAACTCGCGTGATCCCCAGTTTTAGGCGGACCCAGAGAAGTCTCGGGTTCACCAGACAATAAGCTTTTACTCCAGACACAAAGCGGGATGAGAGTAAGACGCCTACCCCCCCACTTGCACGCTCGTCCAGGTCCACGCTGGACCACAGAGCAAGCATGCCACCGGGGAGGTCATCGACGTCGCACCCCTTCCGCTTTGTCTCTGTCAGACATAAGGCATCCAGGCTTCTTTCATTCATTATATCAATCATTTCGTCCATCTTATCTTTTTATTCCACCTCTCACATTCCACGTGCCTATACGGCACTCTGCTCCTCTCGACCCGCCAGGTTTGGCGCTGCGTGAAGGGTGGCGGCCCCCTTCGCCGCATGCGCGAGAGTTCACACCGACGGGGGCGCATCGGTGAGCGTCGCCTGCGGGGGACGCCCTATTGTGCACTGCACCTGTGTGAACTGTGGTCAGAATTGTGGCCCTCTGGGCCAGCGGGGATCGCGACGAGCACGCTTCTGACATGACCCCCTATTACAATTAAATACTAAAAATAAATTAACTTATTGTTACGAGTTGCAGGACTTGAATCAAAATGCCGTTGGAATTATTATACAATTTATTAGAACCATACAAACACGTATATCACAGGTACAAATATAACTGAACACAACCAGTCCCAACGTAATACACGATTCAATAACACGCGCAAAGTCCGTCACTAACGTCGTGCTTCGCTTGTGGCTATCGCTAAACTGCCGATCTCTCCATTGGGCCATTGCATTATACTGCACCGATACAATATGTCTGTCCGACCGCGTAGACCGAATTTCTTAGAATCAGTTCGACACACCTGGCTAATGACTGCCATAAAAGATTACAATACACAATGGGCCGTTTTCTAATTACAAATTTTAAACTCAAAGTAAACAAAAGAAGTCCAAATGCGGAAAGGTAATAAAATGTGCTTTTATGGTATGCAGTTGTGAATCCACTTTTGTCGGCGTGTAGTTTGTAACATTATAAATATATACAAAATAGTGTAATAAGGGAACGTTGTGGACTGAAAGAAGATGTAATAACAAGAGTTGAAAAAGGAATGTTAAGGTGGTTTGGGTATGTAGAGAGGATGGATGAAAATAGAATCACAAAACAAGTGTATGACAGCATTGTGAATGGTAGAGTTGGTACAGGTAGACCACGACGTACACACCATGATCGAATAACAGAAGTTCTAAAACGAGGTCAGGTGAAAAGCATATCAAATGAACGTGCATGTATGAAGAGGTTGATGAAAGTAGATGAAGCGATAGTTTGTCAGGATCGTCGCAAGTGGAGATCTATAGTCTCTGCCTACCCCCATGGGAAACAGGCGTGATATTATGTATGTATCTATCCGTGCAGGAACGGAGAAATAATACAATTTCTTGCGGCCGGGCGGCCTGTCGTAAGAGGCGACCAAACAACCCACAGCCAGGTGGTAGGGCATTTGCCCAACTGAATGGCTACCACCTCTGGTCTATCTCGTGTCGCGGTGTTTGTTACCAAACTCTTCCGAAACGACTTTACCGATTTTGTATGCATATCGGATACGTCTGAGAATCGGCCAATATCTATTTTTCATACCCCTAAACGATAAGGATGAAATATTTTTTTGGTCAAAATTTATTATTTATATTTTATTATGATTTAGCATTGAAAAATACATACAACCCTACTTTTTAGTTATGCGAATACCTGAATAGCTCTAGAAACAAAAAAATATATGAAACACGTTGTATGTGACTATAATATTTGATCCACTCATTAGATCCTGACTTGGTGACAACGGGACCGCCTCGAGAGTAAAGTCTTTCGAATAAAGGAAAAAAATTGAAAATCGGTCCACAATTGACGGAGAAATCATGTAACAAACATACAGTAGAATTCAGAACCTCCTCCTTTTGGGAAGTCGGTTAAAAAGAAAAGACAACACAAAAAACATTAATTAATTACTTTCAGCGCGTTCCTTTAGTAAGCTCACAACGCCCAAAATGCTCCGTCAGCCGTTCCACCTGGCGACCGCGGTCGTTGTGGTCGTGGCAAAAACGTCATTAATGACGTCATCATTTTCGATCACGCAATGCTCACAACGACCCATGTCAAGATGTGGGTCGAAGTGGGCGTTGACAACAGAGTATTAATTCTCTCTATCTCTTGACATTGGAAAAGGCGCGATTTTGAAATTAACTAATGACATTTGTGTATTTCGTCGTTTACGACATCAACGCACTACAATCCGTTCCACTAGTGTTTATTAGAACAGACGAGCGTGCATGACAAGAGTTATGAATGTCAAAGAAGCAAGTAGAGGTGTGTAAGAATAACCCTGAATGGCGCTCTCTTGTTCGTGCCTACCCCGCAAGGGAACTGGCGTGAAGTTATGTATGTATGTAGGTACTAGTGTTTATGAATGTAACGTGCGCAAGCAAGTGGGCATTGTGAGCCTCTTCTGGAACGTAGCCTTTATTGACTTCACGTGAGTTTATAATAACGACTAGCGGCCCGCCCCGACTTCGCACGGGAATTTAATAAAAACTTCAAAATTATTTTTTTTGGAAATATAATATAGCCTATGTCACCTGGGGATAGTGTAGCTTCCCAACAGTGAAAGAATTTTTCAAATCGGTTCAGTAGTTTCGGAGCCTATTCAATGCAAACAAAGAAATCTTTCTTCTTTATAATATTAGTATAGAAGACGACATGCGTAAGTAACCAATGGTCTCAATGCAAATAGATGCCGAAGACTATGCGATATAGTCAAGAGAAAGTAGGAAACAGGGATTTAACTCTCGAATGATGATGTTTGTTAACCATCGATATATTATTTCGTCACGATTTGATATAACGTTATGAATATTGCAGCCGATAGCGTCGCGCAAGAACGTGGAGAGGCACATGATGCGTGTCCACGGAGAGAGGAAAGAGAAGCCGAGGAACCACGTCTGCCAGTCGTGCGGGAACGCTTTCACTGTAAGCATCTATCTACAACATTATAACATTCTAAACATGCTGTTGCGTAGAGAGAGAGCCCCCCCCCCCGCCCCTGATGCCCATAGCTCGCACAGTTAGCAGCTAGCCGTTAGACGGAACGTGGGATATAGAAGCGGCCTTGGAGGCCGGACTCACTTGCTCTCACTCGACTCTCGCGCACTTGATTGCTCAATCGCAATCTTCACCAAATAAATAATTACAGAATGAATAATTACAATAATTTAACGGCCGAACAAAAGGCGGCCTTATCGCCTGAAGCGATCTCTTCCAGGCAACCTGACTGAGAGGACACTTTTAACAACTTATGTCTAGGTATAATTAAATTAATAAGAAGTAAAATAAAAATGGAAGAACAGTACAATGTGGACAGTAAACAGCTAAGAAGCAACGGCCACCAATACATGCCGTGTCTGTACATTGAAGCTATAAAAAAAAACAACTGGAATATACTATATAAACGATGAAGAACACAGATGCATTTTTTTAGATTTTTTCTATGTTGCTTGTGAATCACGTAAAACCTACTGGGCCGATTTCGATGCAATTTTCGCTAATCGGCAGCGAATTCTTAGACTTAAGTACTGCGATACTTTTTATTCTGGGAATTTATCTGTGATTGATTTAAAGCGGCTGGATTAAAAGAATTAGGGATTTTTTTATCCCGGGAACCCCGCAGGACGGGAAAACGTACTTTTTATTCCTTAATTGTTGTCGTTATTGAGAGTGGGTTTAATGTTATATAGAGTGTATCATTGTGCGGAAGACAAGCTTTTTTTTTTAAGGCGGGGGAAATGCTATTTACGCACAATACTGGGTCCTTTGCAAGGGATTAGACCATAATTGATCATGGAGGCTTTACCCTTTGACAAGGGGCAATCCGAACAATAATCAAGCCAGCTTGTGTGGAGACTCAGAGAAGTTGCACGGGCAACACCCACTACCCACTAAACCACCCTCCTCCCATGTGCCCCGCGCTTTTTTATGAAGGAAAGGCTGAGACTTAGAACGTAGTTACGCCCAGTCCGATCCAGCGCAAAAAGTGCCTGAATGTGCCCCGGGAATCAGAACACATCCACTTCGTCAGCGGGGGTTATGAATCCTTTGCTCCCTTGATAGCTAAAGGCCCCCCGAAGCGGTATTATTCAGGGTGGGAAGTCATGCGCATACCTGCGTCTCCGGATACCAGCCAACCGCCGGCGTCCGCGTGGAGTCGCATTAGTACGCGCAGTAATACTCCGCTCCCTATCTCGTTCGGCGGCCGCTTTGAGAGACATTACCATCTCGCAAAAAGTAACCGCAGCCCCTCAGGTATCGCTGCTATGCAGCATGGCTTTCACCAGACTGCAGAGCGAGTCGATCGCTCCTACTTGTGTCTCGAGTTCGAAACGCTGCGGCGCCCATGTCGCGCACTCGACTAGCGTGTGAAACGCCGTGTCGGGTGCGCCGCACTGGCGGCATTCCGGGGGTGTGGAAGACAAGCTAAACCAACCAAAGCCAAGTGATTTCGACGTTTAAGGGAGTTTGTCGTTAAAACGAGTGACGTTACATGGAGTTTACACTGTATATGTATTTCTTGAATTACTTTCAAACGTTTTGATTAATTTAATTGTATAATGTACTTTTGTTCCAGGACAAGAAAGCCCTGACGCAGCACCAGGCGATACACTCGTACGAGCGCCCCCTGTCCTGCGAGGTCTGCCATCAGACCTTCAAGCAGAAAGCCTCCCTGTACACCCACAGAAAGAGGGTGCACAAGCTGTTCCCCAATAAACGAGTGGTCCAATTCATGGAGACGAAGCCGGAGACTGCTTAAATCTATTTAAAAGTTATGGCCTGGTAAGAAAGACTTAGACCAAGTGGGAATGAGTGGTAATCGGCTACCGCTAATAGGTTGGAGTGGGTATGCGTCTCAGAAAAAAACTAAAAAATCATGGAGTTAATGCATTAAATCTATACATTTTAAAAATTATGGCCTGACAAGAAAGACTTTCAATTCAAGTCTTATTATATATCAGTGTGAATTCCCTGTGCTATTAGTAAGTTGGATTAGATATGTCCAGTAATGCAAAGAAATCATATAAATGACACCTGATACGGTTTGAATATTAATATTCAAAAGTTATGTATGTGTTGTATATTGACGGATATCATCTATCACTGGATTGGAGCACAGCTTACTTCACTAGCGCTTTGAGTTAGCTCAAAATTGCGGCATATAGCAGCAAGACGCGCCGAGTGAGTTATAAAATCTTACGAGTAAGTTACAAATCGCGACGAGTGAGTTAGAAAACTCAACGAGTGAGTTACAAAACCCGACGAGTGAGTTACGAAACCCAACGAGTGAGTTACAAAAGCCAAGGAGTGAACTCAGCACAGTGTACACATGGGCGCAACGTTTACTACAGCGGTGATTATGTTGATATTAGACAGATCAACGAAAATGCATCGTATTGGTTGGAAGGACATGGTGGTATTTTATCTTTTATCATCAAATGTTATGCCTGTGGAGAGCGAGGACATTTCCGAAGCAGGTGCCCAAGATGACCTTATGAGGGACAAAAAACTGACGCTTCTATATCAGAAAAAGTAGATAAAGACAGAGCTGTGAAAACGACTGCTGGTAGATGAGTAACACCAAGAATAAAGATTTTATCAAAGCTCAGATGGGAACAGTCCAACTGTTGATGGCATAGTTAATGGAGTTGCTTGTTTACTGACCATAGACACTGAAGCATCACATACATTGAATGATTCGCAATTATGTTTGTATGTCTCACTTTGATTCATCCCAATTGAAAGACAGAAATTAACTGTTTAATATATACACTGCAAAAAAAAAACTGTCAGTCGCAGGACTACATGTTAAAAGTGAAAACTTTGTATCCGAGTGTGACAGTTATACGAGTTTAGTGCTTATTTTCTCCAACACAAAAGTGCTTAAAGAATTTTTCACTTAAAAAATTTTCAACCCCCAACTTAAGTGCATGACGGCCATCTCTAATATTTACTTTCTTCGCGATTTCACAACGTATATTTGTAACGAATTCGCGACTCGCAGTAATATCTGAGAAAAATGACTGTGACAGACAAACAAAGGGACATATGGATTAATGGCCGGTCCCTATATTTTATTCTTCATTCAGTTGCCTTACCATTGGTGGAAGTTTGTAATTACTTGTATGAAGCTCATGTTAAATTTTAATAGTAAGGCAAATAAACGATTGGTAAGATGTACTAGCAGAAGGTAGATGTCAGGAGCCTTAAGAACAGACGAGCGTGCATGACAAGAGCTACGAATGTCAAAGAAGCAGGTGAGGTGTGTAAGAATAAGCCTGAATGGCGCTCTGTTGTCCGTGCCTACCCCGCAAGGGGGGTGGCGTGAAGTTATGTATGTATGTAAGATGTACAATCTGGCCTAAGACATTATAAACAAATACAATGAAGAAATCTTAACCTGTTATATTGTATTCTATCTGTAATCCCTCCAGACTATAAGTAGAATACTAAGCCCAGGTTACCGTCTTCTATGGGTAAGGTGCCCAGAAGGTTGGCTGTTTGCTTGCTATTTTGCAATACTAGGGCCCAACTGCTATTTATATAAAGTATGACTCTGTAGCAGCGAGAGGTAGAGGTTAAATGATACTTCAGATGGCAGAGAGTAGTATTCACTGTCGAGCGGTGATGTGAACTGATTTATTTTGGAAACGGTAATCTTAAGTACAAATATAAACAAGTTGTATAGCTAGCACAATGTGTGAGCGGGACGGATGATGTGCGAGCGAGATAGAGCAACTATTAACATGTGCGCTCCCGCGTTGCGCTAGGCAGTATGCAGCTCCCATAACTCCATTGCGATAGTATGAAAAATTCTTATTCTACTAAATTCACAATATCTTCTCGGTATCAACGCGGCAGAATAATAGTCTAGGGATGTCCCGACTAGGTGGAGGAGCGAGATGGAATGCTCCTCCGTTTCAATTAGCTTGTGTGTTCCATTACAATAGTAGCAATAAATTGGTATATTACCATTATGACTACTGAAAAGCTACTAAAATTTTAAACATTTATTTCGTGAGTTTTCGCTTATATACAGTGGTGGTCATCTAATTAGAAACACTACCAACGGTCCTTGACATTATGTAAGATACTTCACCGCAATCGTTTTTATTTTCAAATTAAACAATAAATAGGACAACAATATGTTCAACGGTTTATCATTTATTAGAAAAACATTATAAATCCCATTACACATGTGCAGTTTTAATATTACATTACGGAAAAACATTTAAATCAGTTTTAAGGTATGAACAATAATGGTCAATTAATTAGAAACAACAACAAAAAAGTATAAAAAGCAATATTTTTTTAAGTATTAGTAATTAGTATTGTTATTTACGAAATAGCTACTATCCACAGCCTACCAATAGTTGTAATTAATATTTAGTGGCGTATCCCTTATTTTGAATAACAGCACTGCAACGACGTGGCATTGATTCAATCAATTTCATACATTTTTCTAGGGGGATTGAATTCCATGCTTCAACAAATACTTCATATAGTTCGTTATGACTGGTGTTACGTTTGTTTGAGACTTTCTTCTTAACAATACACTAGAGATTTTCTATTGAGTTTAAATCCGGACTATTTGCTGGCCAGTCTAAAACGGATATACGCTGTTCGCTAAGGAAATATTTGACGCTATTGGCCGTGTGTTTAGGATCATTGTCATGCTGAAAGATCCAGGTTACAGGCAAATGATCGTCTGAGTAGGGAATCATTGTGTGCTCTAAGATATTTTTGTATTGCCATTGATCCATTGTACCTTCAATCTTCCGAACGGGTCCAACTCCACATCCGGAAAAACACCCCCAAACTTTAATGTTACCGCCACCGTGCTTGACTATACTCCTTGTGCATTTATAATTAAAAGCACTGTTTACAGGACGTCTAACATAGCGCTTTCCATCGGAATTTACCATATTTATTTTTGTTTCATCTGAAAATAACACTTTTTTCCATTCTTGTACCGTCCAATTAACATATTTTTTAGCGAATAATAATCGCTTCTTTCGGTGTTGCTTGGTAAGAAGCGGTACCTTTCGAGAGATTCTTCCAAACAATTTAGCTTCCACTAATCTTCGGCGTATCAGTCTTGACGAGATGTTTCTCGGGTCATCAGGCGAAAAAACTTCATTTTTAATCTAGTTGGAGGCTTTACTTGGGTCTTTTTTTAGCAACACGAACGATTAGCGTATCTTCTCTGGGAGAACTTTTTCTTGGCCGAGCGTTTCTAAGAACATTTTCATCAGTTCCATGTGTTTTATAATGATCAATTGCATTGAAAACTTTCTTAACAGAACAATTTAAATGCTCAGCTATTCTTCTGTACGCCCACTTATGATCCATACGTAAATTAACAATTATTTGCCTAGTTGACGCGTCACAACTTTTATTTTTGCCCATTTTGAACAAAATAAAATTCAGATTAAATTTTTTATTGCCGCCAAAATAATAGAAAAAGCCAAGAAAGAATGTTATTCTCCAATTTCAAAAAAAGAACGAGCTATGGATGCTTTTTTAAAATGTTTCTAATTAGGCGTCCAAGCGGCCAGTAACAGAAAATAAACTCTTACATGTGTAAAACTCATTTTGTAATTAAAAGTAAGATATGTTTTATATTTTATGCATTTAATGAGTTTTTTATTTGAGTGGCTATATTATTGCATGGTTATTAATTAATGAATATGTATATTTTTACGAACATTTGTACGTTGAAGTTATACTTTCTTTATTCATAAGAAGTGTTTCTAATTAGATGACCACCACTGTATATAAATATATTTATATATATATATATATATATATATATATATATATATATATATATAAAGCTGAAGACTTTATACATTTGAACGCGCTAATCTCAGGAACTACGGGTCTGATTTGAAAATTTCTTTCAGTGTTAGATAGCCCATTTATCGAGGAAGGCTATAGGCTATATATCATCACGCTAAGACCAATAGGAGCGGAGCACCAATGAAGAATGTTTCAAAACCGGCCTGGCTGGCCGACTATGGTTCGATCTCGACTGCATTACTCGCGTGCATTCAAGAGGCGGATGGATTCACACTATAATCCCCGGCACTTAACTAGGCCAAAGTCGTAAGATGCGCAACTCGTTTTTTAGGTCTTTGATTGTCAAGCGGGAAGCAGGGAATGAGTCTACTCAACTGTCTCCTTCATACTCATAAGCTTGACTGCGCGCGAGAGAGACGGATAGACTTTTCATGATGCGAATGCAGTGCGACGTCACACCACGCGGTTATTCACAGACACTACACAAGCACAACGTGTATACGTGTGTTGGGCTACGCCAAAACGCGGCCAAGTTGCGTGCCACGTACTATACTCAGCAGCAGGTTCCAACGAGGGGTGAGGAAGGACTAGGGGCAGGATGACGCTTACCACCAGATGACGTTACCAACTATCTTAGGCTATCATCGGTGGAACTAATTTTGAGGGTACTACATTTTCTACTGCGATTGTAATTCCTTAGTATTCTTCTTCCATGGTGTTATGTTAAGTTTCCTTCAATCTCATAGATAGAATAATGAAATTGAATTTAAGCGTTTTACCTATGTGTTGTATATTAAAAATTTTATATTAAGTAAATATATCGACGCCCCGTGCAATAAGTCGGTAATCGAAAAAAGCAAATTTTACAGGAACAATAATTTACTGTTTTTCTTGAATAACTTTCTAACCTCTGGGAGTATTAGTCATTGATACATCAAATGAAAGCTATTTTTTTATGAAATGCTATTTTGTCATCTGATTTAAATAATATGCTTCCTGTCGGCTGCAATAATAAAAAAAATAATTTACAGTATCTAGAAAAGTTTCATTGTTCTGTAATAGTAACTTACGGGATTATTGTGGTAAATTTATTAAGAGTGTTGATTTGTAACAGCATACTATCGACTTTAATAACGTTTATTATTATTAAAACTAGTGAACGTAATATATCGTAACCAAGTTATTCTAGTAATTTTCATTATGCAAGAAATACCGTATAGATAAATTACAGTACTGGGTAGGAAATTTAACAACAACTTTTTTATATTACCGTTCAAAACAAAAAGAGCTTTGAAGAATAATAAAGCAAGGAGTTTATTTGAAATATATTTATAATCATAAGTTTAATATTTTTTATTATATTAATTAAATACAATTTACACAAATTATAGCCATAATCAACTATATAAATGGCATTTAAGAAACACTTATTGAATATTGAATGAGATGAATACGGAATTAAACAAAATCAGTGTGAAATTCTAAATAAAAAGCAATAGAGACATAAATTTATAAAATCAACAATTATTCTCTTCATTTTTGTCTCTTGCGTCCAAGTTATCAGTAAACGATAACGAATCATAAAAGGAATGATAAAATCGCGGGATAGCGCCACTTTTACATAAACTCATTAGATCTGTGTGTAAAGCTTTGGTGATTGGAATGGGCTGGTGATAGGCTTGTTGCAACTCAATATTAACTAGAACTATAGGTGTAACTTGTGTTCGTTTACGTCCTCGCCATCTAATATTTAAAGTAGATTGTGGATTAGTATCAAGTTCGGAATATGCGTCTTCAAAATTGTATCTAAAAAACAGTTTATTTTCCTGCAAATGTGTCGTTTTAACCTCCATTACGTCCGCCCAGTGGATTATCTCTCCATCTTTATCTCGCCGCCAATTATGAGGTTCTACAAGTTGTTTAATATCATAGATATCGGATTGTTCAAGTTCTTTAACACAATACTTTTCGCCAGTTACTTTAGAGTTCAAAATAATGCTATATATTTGATCGGGAGTATACACCACTTTATTCTTTAAGTTTCTTTCAATGCATGCATGCATGGAATCTCCCTCATTCTGGCTGTGTCCCGTTTCGAAAAACCTGTGGCTAATAGAAATGCCTAGTAATTTGGCAGCATAAACATATAGAGCAAATATATATCTATTTTTATTTTGCCCATAACATCCATCAGAATGCCATTTTCGCAATTAGTTTAAAAAAAATGTAGCAAAGCGCTACCTATTTCCGTACTACCTCTTTTTGCTATTTGGAAGTGCCATACATAACAGTAGCCTTTTTTTCTAAGAGCACCAAAAACTGTAAAATTATATACAGGATATTTACGCTTGTAGTGAAAAATACTCACTTCAGATTGTGGTATACTTAAAACTTTTTGTAAATCAAAAATTGCTACCGTAGAACTATTTTTATCAGCAGTATCTATTTCTTCTTTCTTAATTTTTCTAATAATCTCTTTTATTTCTAAATGGCATTTATGCTTTTCCTCGAGAGACGCTTTAACCAAAGGATCAGCTTGCTCAAATAAAGAACACGAAGGGCATTGATCCTTTTTTGGTTTAAAAAATGAATAGTTATAATTTGTATTAAACACAGTTTCATATTGGCGTTTTGTAGCCATTTTAACATCATTGTAATTTTGATTTGCAAACCACTCACTATAAAAGCGATACATTTTAGAAATATTTAAATTTCCTGAAAGATATTCCCGCTTAGATGTTTTCCGAGTGTAATGCGATCCTACTTTTGGAAACAGTTCAATATGCATTTTAATACTAAACTCTGTAGTAGTACTCATTTTCCGAGGTCTGTTATTGTGAACTCCCCTGTTATCTTTGAAACCCTCATCTAATTTTACCTTTTCTAATGCTGTATACACCATTTGTTCCCCAATTTGTAATGTATTAAGAAAAAATTTTTTACAAACTAAAACATCCTCGTCATTTAAGGGGAAATGATATTTTAATGTTTGAGTGCGATTGTTTTTGCGTTCTAATGTCATACGTTTGATGGTGTCGGTCTTTACATTTTTGCTTAAATATAACCATTGCAGTTCTCGATCAACGAGACTATAAAAGTGATCAAATATGCGTTGCCTCTCAGAGGAACTAAATTTTTCGCCACAACCCTTTTTACACGTACACGTGGGACCTAAAGATTTTTTAGGGTAACTTTTTCTTGAGTTACATCCTTCGTAGGCCTCGCCGCTGTTTTTCAGTTTTTTATTTTTCTTACAACGCCACTCATTTTTGTTCAGTTTGCGTTTCCTAGTTAGTTTTTTTTCTTTATTTGATTTAGCTGGTTTATCCTGGTTACTTGTAACGCTCTCTTCATCATCTGTGCATCTTACCTCAGAAAAATGTACTTCTACAGTAAAATTATGTTCCACTTCAATCTTATCATCACCCCCAAGACAATCCTTTGGTATGTTTCCTGTTAGTGTCGCATCAGTTTGATTTAAGATTTCGGTTTCTATGTTTTGGTCTGGTTTTAATGTTTCATCTAGATCTATTGTAGATTTTTTGCATGAAGTATGTATTGACTTTTCCTCGCCATCAACGTATTTTTTTTTCGGCAGATCTGTAATTCAGATATTTTCTATTAAATGTAATATAACTTACAGCCAAACATATCAGCGTAGCACATACTTAGTATCGAAAATAATTACCTAGTTACACCTCACATTGAGTTACAAGAGCCTAGGTAATAGGTATCTATAACTCTCCTGACTATTTTAGGGTACGTAGGTGTGCCACATAATTTATTAACTTTTTAATTAAGAGTTATATTTATCATCTATTAATCATACGTATCTCGTAACTCATACCGTGGGAAAACTTGGACAGAAGAACTCTCTTCTTCATTATAAGAATGAATCTCAATTATAGCTAAAATAAAGAAATGTTAAAATAATATTACTTGAAATTGATTTTACCTACGTAGCTTAAAAACAAGAAAAGTTATAAGTACCTACTACATAAATTCATTGATTAAATAATTACACAAACCTGGTAATGAAACTTGATTGCATAATTCCCTTTTGTTTGTTTTTCGAGTATTCAAATGTATATTCGATTCTACATCTGCACCTAAAATTATAAATTTGAAATATGAGAAGTAAGCTAAAACGTCTTCCTTATTTAAACATAAGTATGTACCTGCTTATCACAGAAATGAAATTATTACAACGTAAAACAACAAAATAGTTTTAATTGGTAGAATAAAATACTTACTCTCAAAGTCATCAGAATCTGAATTGTTCACCAAAAACAGCATTCGTCTTGCACGAGAATTTTTTAACTCTCTAGGTTTTCTCGATTCCATCTTAAAATACTAACTTAGTGGTAAACAACAGTATCCTATACAATTCTCATTCACATTCACACATAAATATACTTATAATTATCTCAATTACTAATTATATCTTAATTATAAATAAGAGCACCGATTAACATGACGTCATTTGCGTCAAATTCAAATTGCAACTGTTTATGTAAACAAACATTGCACCGGCGGCGTACGATCAAACATGTGCGGGGGGCGTGACATATAGTCTATTACCGTCTAAATACCATAAATAAAAAGAGAGAAATGTATATTACAAATTATCGGATGATGAAGTAAACACAATAATGTTGAATACAGGTCTCAACATGTTCGAATTTGAAACGAATAGTAGGTAGGTAAATGTTACAAAACATTTAATAACCGATTTTCTTCCTAAAAACTTTGTTAGTTACTATTACTGATTAATGTTTTACGAATTAAATATGGCATATGTTTTTACCGGAAATTACTGCAAATTATTCACTACAATAACCCAGTAATAGCAACTTACCGAATACAAAAAAGAAAAACACTTATGTATTAATGTGTAATGATGTTTTTCTCGTCATTAATGTGTTTACAATTTTCCGTACAACAAAATTGCTATTCCAAATATCTCCGATAATGTAAGTAGGAAAATTGTAACAAAAATTCACAATATGTATTCCGACCCATAGATTACGATTTTAACATAACAGCAAAAAGTCCATAATAGAACATTACCGACTTGTTGCACGGGGGCGTCGATATATTCTAATGTTTATTGTATAACATGAATAAAAGGTGCATTCTTAAATATAATTAGGTGGTTTATTATTATTATTATAAATCTATGTAGTTTAAACTCCATGTAACGTCACTCGATTTAACGACAAACTCCCTTAAGCCACAACAGAACCCTACTGCATCGGGCGCAGCAGGTTCTGGCCGTGAGGACCATACGGGGGTATCGCACAGTGTCGCGGACGGCGGCCACCCTCCTGGCAGGCGATCCGCCCTGGCATCTCCAGGCGGACGTCCTGACAGTGGTGCGCCGCACCCGGCAGGATGCCCTAGCTAGAGGCCTGACCTTCTGTCAGGTCGAAATCGAGGCGATCAGGAAGCGGGAAACCGCCTCCATGATCGCCATCTGGTCTCAAGAGCTCGACAACCCTGCGGCCTATGGCGGCTACACGGTGGATGCAATCAGGCCACAGCTGACGGAATGGGTCAACCGCACCAGCGGCACCCTGACCTTCAGGACGACACAGATACTTACCGGACACGGATGTTTCGATAAGTATCTGTGTCGCATTGTGGGCTGCTTGCCTTCCCCGGACTGCCGCCAGTGCGGCGCGCTCGACACGGCGTTACACACGCTAGTCGAGTGCGCCGCATGGGCGCCGCAGCGTTTCGAACTTGAGACGCACGTAGGTCCAGTCGACTCGCTCTGCGACTTGGTCAAGGCCATGTTGCAGAGCAGCGACAATTGGGGGGCTGCGGTTACTTTTTGCGAGACAGTAATGTCACTCAAGGAGGCCGCAGAACGAGACAGGGAGAGAAGTCCTGCAGCGCGTGCCAATGCGTCTTCTCGAGGTCGCCGGCCTTCAGCTGGCACCCGGAGAGGCAGGTACGCGCATTACTTCCCTCCCTGAGTTAGGTTCCGTTTACCGCGGGGGGCCTTTAGCTTGCTAGGAGAGCAAAGGACCTTCTACCCCCGCACAACGAAGTGGGGTGTGTTCTCCCAGGGCACACTCCAGGCACTTTATTGCGCTGGATCGGCTGGGCGTAACTATGTTCTAAATCTCAGCCTTTCCAACACATACAAAGCGCAGGGTCGTCAGGGAGGAGGGGGTTTTTAGTGGGTATTGGGGTTGCTCGCCCGTGCAGCAACGCTCGGAGTCTTCCACACTATTCTGTGACGTCGATCGCGGACGGAGCGCTGCCAAGAGCATACTATTGCTGCAGTGTTATCGCCCCCGACCGACGCGTGTCGTTCCCCTAGCAATGACCCAGTTTGTGCGTATATAACCGATTGAGAACACGATGCATTTTTTTAAATGAAAATCCGTTATTTTCAAATTAAGAAGCATGGAATTTTATATTTTACCTTCTTCTGGTTAGAAATAAATGTACCCGTGTATCGTAGTTTTTGAAAATTCATTTCTTAAGGGGACAATAAAGTGGATGAAAGTTTGTATGAAAATCCGTCATTTTGAAAATAAGCACGAAGTTTTATATACCTGCTTCTAGTTAGATATAAATATACAGGCGTATATTAGGCATTGAGATATATTATCTAAGCGTATAGGCATGTCTGGTAATTCAACCCAGGGGATGAAAAATCTTTATATTCAAAGAAGCATTAACTTTTATACATCTTCTTGGTTCTTGGTTAGAAATAAATGTACCATTGCATGAGCGTTTTTGGAAATTCAGCCCATAAAGGGGTGAAAAAGGCAATGAAAGTTTGTATGGAAATCCGTCATTTTCAAAGTAAGAACCACGAAATTTTATGTAGATACCTGCTTCTGGTTGAAATTAAATGTACACGAGTATCGGTGGTTTCTGAAATTCCACCTTTAGGGGATGAAAAGTGTAGAAAGAAGATAAGAAAAAAATGGTGTGATGTGACAGAAGATGTATGTCAGAATAGAGGAGTGTGGAAGGAAACGACATATTGTGCCGACCCCAATTGGGATATGGTGAAAGAAAAGAGACAGGGGCTGAAGTACACTAATCCTGGAAAGCCAGAAAAACGTGCATGCGGAATGCGAATAAGAGATGAAAGGACTTAGAGGGATAGGAGTCACACCACACACAATTCGGTTATATTGTTAGCTACATTGCATATTCTTTTTAAAGCCGAAATTCACGTTGGAAGATGTGAAATGAGTAAAAAACCTTTATCATTAAGTATTTAATATTTAAAAATCGTTACACGAGTACATTGCTTATAATATACTTATTAATTAAGAAAAACAAAATAATAGCAAAAATCTATAACCCTTCCTTTAGGCTTTGTCCCAGTTGGATAAAAAAGTAGCTTACATTACTCCGACCAACATCAAGTCGCTTGACAATACATTCATCAAATTCGGATGATTAGTACACGCGCTACGGTGAAACATCCATAAATACAAATTTATACTGCTAAAAATGTACCACTACATTTTGGCTTTGCCGTAGTCGGGCAAAACTGTCACCTGTCACTCAGACCATAATAACGAATCAATTGACACCACATTCTTCAAATTCGGATCAGTAGTCTAGGTGATACCGTAGAACATGCATAAATACAAACATAACCTTCCTTTTGGATTCACCAATAGTCGGGTTAAACTGTAGCCTTTGTCATTCAGACCATAATGACGAATCAGTTGGCACCAGATTCTTCAAGATCGGTTGAATAGTCTAGGTGCTACCGTGGAACATGCCTAAATACAAACATATACTACTAAAAACATAACCTTACATTTTGGCTTTGCCCTAGTCGGGCTAAATTATAGCCTATATCATTTAGACCATAATCACGAATCAGTTGACACTAAATTCCTTAAAGTCAGATGAGTAGTCTAGGTGCTACCGTGGAACATGCGTAAATACAAACATACTGCTAAAAACATAACCTTACATTTGGATTTTGCTCTAGTCGGGCTAAACTATAGCCTATATCATTTAGACCATAATGACGAATCAGTTGACACTAAATTCCTTAAAGTCTAATGAGTAGTCTAGGTGCTACCGTGGAACATGCGTAAATACAAACATACTGCTAAAAACATAACCTTAAATTTTGGCTTTGCCCTAGTCGACTTAAAATATTAACACGTCGTTCACATAGCATGCAAAGTGCATGCAATCTACGTACAATAGGTTTCCGTAGAGATAATAAACGCTGTTTTTTGCTAAAGTCCTGATGCCTTATCTGGGATGTTATAGTTATTGTCAGTTTCATGCAAATGTAGCGATGGGTATAATGTGCTACTTACATACATACATAACTTCACGCCAGTTCCCTTGCGGGGTAGGCACGAACAACAGAGCGCCATTTAGGCTTATTCTTACACACCTCACTTGCTTCTTTGACATTCACAACTCTTGTGATGCACGCTCGTCTGTTCTTAAGGCTCCTGACATCACCTGCTAGTACACGATCAATTTGATCATAGAAGGGGTGTCGTGGCCTTCCACGACTTCTGCATCCATCCACTTTTGCATTGTATATCTGTTTAGTCATTCTTTCATCATGCATTCTTTCCACATGCCCGAACCACCGGAGCATTCCTTTCCCTATCTTCACCCCGACACTCTCTTTCATACCATGTGCTACTTGTGATGCGATATTGTTATTAATTGTTAATTTTGTTAAATGTCAGAAAACGTGTTTTTTTCTTAATATACACTAATGTAGGTGTTCGTTAAAGGTGTAAATTAGATGCATTTGGCCAAAGCCAATATTTTTCAGTCTCTAAATACTTTTTTTATGTTCAAGCTTAATTAAGGTGAAGCCTGGGCCTAAAAACTTTTCAAAGGATACTCTTCAAACCAAGTTTAGTTGAAAATATTGTTTTAGCTTTGCCATCTTAATTTTTTTGAGAATTTCATAGTTCACAGGCTAAATGCAAGACAAACACGATTTTGTAAAAACATCAACAACAATGATACTAATAATTAATTCATATATGAGGGTTTTACCAGGGTATTCAGTTTATGGTCAGAACTTCTCAGATGTTCCAAAATATCATTCTTTTCGACAGAAACTTCGCATTTCTTACAGTGATAAATTTCATTTTCAGGCTCCAAGCCATTGTCTTGACTGTATTTAAGCAATTCAAATTTATGATTTATTCCTTTAAAATGATCGACGAGCGCATCTTCATCGTCAAAAGTTTCATTGCAAATACTACAACTGAGTTTATTATTGACAACAGTTAAAGATTTCTTATCTATATCATCGCTGATTTCAATATCTATGTATTTAATTTTCTCAGTCCGTCTCTTTTTCTCATTTGCTCTATGCTTTGCACCAACTTGGTGTAAATAGTTGCCTGAGCGAGGCACTTTGACATTACACAAATCACAATAGGTTTCATCATTATTAAGTAGGTAGATTTTATTATGTTTAGGCATCCGAACATGTTCAATTAGGTCAGGAATCAGTTCATCACATTGTACACAGAATTGTTCGTTTGCAAGTTTGATAATGTTCTTGTTGAGCAGAATATCTTTGTAGGCGACCAAATGTTTTTCTTGTTCAAAGTGCTCCTTAATAACTTCTTCTTCATCTACAAACTCAGCCATACAAATAGTACAACGTTTCAATTCAGAGCCATGTATATTGACTAGGTATTTAGCATGATCTTTTGTTAATCGTTGTATGTCGTAAGCATCTAGATCGTCATCTATCTCATCATTAGATTCATTATCCTTGGCTAACTTACGTGCTTTCTTTTTATGCTTCTTTGAATCTAGATGTGAAACGAAATTGTGAGCAGATTTAAAAACATTGCAAACTTCACAGTACTTTTCTTCTTTATTTACTTTCTTTACTTTAGTCATTGGAATGTTTTTGATAGCACAATTGTTTTTATGTTTCTTTCCCTTTAGGTGACCGTTAAATCCAGCACTACATTTATATACATCACATATCTCACAATACGTCTTACCGACTTCGATTTTCACCGTTTTCGCTACATATTTTTTAAATATTTCATCGATCTCATCGATCAAGTGCAAATTTTTATCAGTGTCCTTAAACAACTGATACATTCTTGGCAAAAGCCTTTCGTAAACTACAAGTTTTTTATGTTTCTCAGTCGCCTCGTGCTCGGTAGATTCTAAATAGTGATACACAACGTTGCAAACATCGCAGAAGTCTTCAGCAGCTAGGTTGTTAGATGGTTTCCGTTCTTTGTAATTATCTAATTGATTCTTCGACCGTATTAGAGCGCTTTTCATTATTTTAAAGTTCGTTTTGTGGATTGTACTTTCGAAATGCTCTGACATATATGCCTTTGGAATTTTCATCTTGCACACGTGGCAGGTTTCGGACTCATCTGAAAAAAATTCAACGTAAATTACTTCCGCCAGGTTTGTAAATCTTGGGGAAGAATTCCCACCTACTGAGCCCGCGGACTCAACCCCCTTTTGATGAAATAGGGTAGCCCATCCGTTCCGGTGGCCTCCCATAAAAGCGTGAAGAGGGGTGCAGGTTAGGTTTAGTGAGATTTTTTTATGCGAAGGGTTTCGTTCATTTCGTACTATACTGAGTCGCTATTGGCTGAGGGGGTGGGACCGGACCGCAGCGATAAGCGCCGCACAGCGTGTGCGAAGATTCTGGGCAGAACCAACTACTCCGCTAAACCTAAACCTGCGTCCCATACCCGGCGCTAGTGTGGAAGAACATGAGATGACGAGCAAAACTACACCTATTGTTCAACCGCACAACAAGCTTAGGTCACCCCGGGATGCAGAGTGACCAACTTCACTAACAAAAGTTGTACCCGTGGGTAGTCTTACGACCGAGTTCTCTCTCTGTTCAGAGTCATTCGGAGGTCATGTAGGGGATCCCACACTCCCTCGGTGTTTTCTTCCAGGCCCTGGGATCTTGTGGAAATGTAAGCCCCTACGTCATCATAATAAAAAAGGTTCTACCCGCCAATATTGTCGTGTTCCGTGCGCGTTCATCTATACTCCCATGGAGCGAGTTACAAACCGCTCCATGTAGGATTTGATAAAACGATACCGGGGGCTATGCTTCCCCCCGGCAGAGGATGCGACTCTTGGGCCTCTGCTTACTAGGGCGCGAGGAGTTGGTCGAGCATCCGCATTTCCCGTAGCCCTGCCATTAGGCGAAGGAAGGAATATCGAGCAATTTTAGGGACCTAGTGTCACCCTAACGTTATGAATCCCACGCGCTCCCAGGGCGCTTTTCCCGCAGTGACTTGTCCTCAAATCAGCTTAAGAAAAAGTCAACGCGTGGCACGCACTGTGGTGGTCTGAGGGAATCGCTATATCGGGGTTGCACTAGCACCCTCGAAGAAATACTTTTGCCACCCGGATTCATTCCTTTAACCTACCGTCGGTAGAATATTAATGTTAACTTACTAGCTGACCCGGCAAATTCGTACCCGCTCAGAATCAATAAATAAGAAACGTTGATTTCTGAACGACGGGACGAACATCAAATGTTTGACAGGTAGGAATAGTTTCTAAGGGAAAGCAAAATTGTTCTTTTACTATATTCCAAGCATTTTTTCCATATTTACTGACCTTTTAAACCTTCCCTGGACTTCCACAAATAATTCAATTCAAAATTAGCCAACTCAGTTCAGCTGTTCTCGAGTTTTAGCGAGACTAACGAACAGCAATTGGTTTATATATATATATATATATATATACATACATACATAACTTCACGCCAGTTCCCTTGCGGGGTAGGCACGAACAACAGAGTGCCATTTAGGCTTATTCTTACACACCTCACTTGCTTCTTTGACATTCATAACTCTTGTCATGCACGCTCGTCTGTTCTTAAGACTCCTGACATCACCTTTTGCTAGTACACGATCAATTTGATCATGGAAGGTGCGTCGTGGCCTTCCACGACTTCTGCATCCATCCACTTTTGCATTGTATATCTGTTTAGTCATTCTTTCATCATGCATTCGTTCCACATATAGGGTAAACTGTATAATGATTGGCACCTTAAGGCTATCTAGCCAAGATTTGTTTTTTCAAAATTAAACTAGATGTCAGATTCTAATTTAATCTTCATAAAACGTTTTAATCATTTATTCATTTAGAAATAAAAACACATTCATTCAGGTTAACACAGTTTAATAAACTAAAAAAAATAAAATGTAAAAATGTTTCGAAAAGTACAGTAATTGGCATCAAAAGTACAATTATTATCACGTAGCAATCAGTCATTGGCACTTAATATTAATTAACAGTTTTAATAATTATTCTTAAATATTTAGATAAAAACTTAAGTTTTTGTCTCTAAGACATGTTCAGTCATCATTAGGTAATAAACATTAACATAAAAATCAACAAAACTTATTTACTATAAGAGGTATAAATATTGGGAACTATTAGCCAGAATCATCTTCATATTCTTCTAAAAAATCGGAGAGTTCCTTTTCATTACTGAAAATGTCTTTTCTTCGCAAGACTTTCCTAAAAGGTTTAGACAGTAGAAAATCCTTTGCTTTATTAACAGTATGAGCATAGTTATAGCGAGTGATTCTATTTGATGATGTTTCATTGTCGTTATGTTTTGGTTTAGCTAATTGTATGTATGACTCTACTTTAATCTTAGGTATAATTTTCTGTTTTAAGGGTTTGGAATCATTAAGCTTTATGTTTTCTTTAGATGCATTAAAAGCAGCATATGATCTAACGTCTTTCACAGTTGAAGGTTCTATGCTCATATCCTTCAAAATTGTTTCTTGTGGGGGGTCCTTTGGAGTTATTTTAAAAGAACTTAGTAATACATTTTCATCATTTTCGCTACTAGCCTTTGGATTAACAATACTAATATTATTCGTATTCTGTTGTGCTCTTCTTGTTGTTTGTACTGACTTTAGTTTTAGTCCTATTTTCTTCTCTTTGTCGTTTACGTTCCTGCTTTTCATCTTCTTTTTTTGGTTTTTCATCTATTTTACTTTTTTCTATTTCTAACTATTTGTTACTAGTCAATACGAATACTGGTTTATTTTCAATCTGTCGACCTTTCCGTGCGGGTGTCTTCGGCCATAATAAACTATTCTTCAAATTTACTTTTTCAGGAGTAAGTTCTGTTACATTATTAAATATAGGTAAAGATGTTGAACAGTAGGGAAATGGAGATTCGGTTTGACAATCTATATCTACAATCTCAATTGCGTTTGATCCTGAACCAAAACTATCTATAAGTTTGAATTCGCTTAAATTTTCAACTACATTTTCGTTTAAGATTGAAATATCATGATTTAAGTTCGATTCAACAGTATAAGAATCGTCAAAGAGAATAGGAGTGTCTATATTAATATTTTGATTTGGATTAGAAACAGTTTCTATGTCTTCATTGTTCTGAGTGTTTGTGTGCTCGGAGGAGTTAGGCAATCCTAAGTCCTCTGAAGTATGCATAAGAACTGGAATGTTGTCCTCTGGAATCCACACATCTTCAAGTAGTGGAGATTTTATATTAGTTCGTTCCACTTGTCTATCATCGATAGTAGATTCTAATTTAAAAAAATTGTAAACTATTATCAAAGAATCTTGAAACGGATTTTTTATTACTGAATGTGGTTGTAAGTTCTTTAAAATGGATGGTCCTACTATTTCTTGAAATTTTTCTAAAACCATGGTGGGTTTTTGTTGCTCAGAATTAGATTGTTGATTAGTAGAAGTTACACTACTAGAAGGTTTTCCTAGACATTTAGAAAAGTCTATTGCATTTGGATTCCACGGATATAGACCACATGCTTTGAAACCATTTATAGAAGACCGATTCATGTATTTTTCTAAAGCCATAGTAAAAATTGGCCCAAAGTTGATTTTAGTCAAAATTTTTGTCAAATTTTTGCGTCTCCAGTCCAAAACACTTTTTTTCCAAGCGTTCTTCATTGGCTTAAACGCAGAAACGTCTGCTGGTTGTAAAATGCGAGTAGCATTGGGGTAAAGAGCTATTAAAATAATACCTTTTTCTTTACAAGACTCACTTAACTCATAATTCATGTGGCTTTTGTGTCCATCAATAAATAATACAATCGGGAATTGAATTTTCTTTTCTAGTAAGTATGGATATAGTACGTTATTGATGTATTGAAAAAATAATTCTTTATTCATCCATCCATTATCGGATAGGCCTAATCCCCAATGTGATGGTACAGAAGTCCTAATATCTACTTGCATTCTTTTCAATGGATAAATAACCATAGGCGGAGTAGTATCACTACTGGCAGAAAAAGTAAACATAACTGTCAAACAAGATTTAGCCTGGGCGTGGTCTACCTCGTAGACGTTTTTGCATCCTTTTTCTGCTAATACTTTAGTGTTTTTAGGGCATAATTGGAAGTTAGTTTCATCTCCGTTAAAAACGCGGGATCCGTCACATAGAATATTGAACAAGTTACTGTCTTTTAAATACTGCTCAATTTGTCGGAACCACTGTCGTATGTTAGATTCTGAAATATTGGCACTAGCTGCTGTAACAGCTTCGGCAGTTCTGGTTGTAATATCTGGATACCTTTTAAGAAACAGGCGATACCATCCTTCGCCAGGTTTATTATTAATAAAACAATTTGGTCTTGGGGTTTTGGTCAAAAACTGTTCAACACTTAACAAAATGTCTTCTTTTCGTCTTGGAAATCCTTTTCTGCTGCAAGTGATTATCCACTCTACTAAAGTCTTTTCTTCGTCCTCTGTTAAGATTGTTGTGGGCCCTGGTCTAGATTTAACAAATTGAGAACTTAGTCTAAACTGCAGTGTAGGTCGTGGCACACCGAACTTTGTAGATGCAGTTTTCTTTGGCATACCATTTCGCACCGCCTCAATAGCTTTAATGATATCTTCTTCGGTATATTTTTTCGTATAAGAACCACCTTTACTTACTTTTGGCATTTTGTTTTCCCTGTAGATCAAAATAAAAAATGCATTTATTGCCAACGCACTATTCATTAGCACCAACGAATAGTACAATGATTGACACTTCACACATAATTGCAATGATTGGCACTAAAGTAATGTCTAATAATTGGCCCTCTTTAATACAGTGATTGGCAGTGCTAAAAAATAGTTAATAAGTGAGTTTGACAAAATTTAAAATATTTTTGTGTATATAAAAATAATCTGATTATTTTAACAATTTAACATTAAATAAGAATTCGGTAATATGTTACCTAATGATTGGCATAGGTGCCAATTATTTACACTTTGATAGAAATCAAGCACACTATTCTTTGGCATCAGTTAATTTTAGGTTATAATGGATATAATGGGAAGAAATACACTCAAAATGATAATTTAACTCAAAACGAAACATATAAACAGTATTCGCAACATCAAATTCATGATAAACTCGAATTAAAAGATATATAATCTTACCTTATGCTTTACTGGATCTTATTAGAAAGCGGCCGGTGACTATCACCGGTGCGAGTAGCCCGTGTTATGATTTTTTTTATGTGTTGCCAGGATACATTTTAAAAAGCTTCAGTTGAACTCCCATAATGTCGACATGGTAGAATTTGAAAAATACATTTCAATGTATTTTTTGTTATAGCAATTCTTAATATTTGTATTTAAAATACAAAGTGCCAATGACTGATGAGATGCCAACAATAGTATAGTTTACCCTATATACAAGATATGGAATTTATGTGAAATTATCAAAAGGATGTTTCTAGTCTTCGCTAAACGGATGAATATAGACGTCCGGTTAGCGGATGAGTGGACATTTTGTTATTATAAAGGTAATTGTATAGCATACACACATACATGTACATATTTATTTAAAAAAAAAAAAGCTGAAAGAAATATTAATAAAAATATTTTTTTGCTAAACGTGTTGAAGGGAGTGACTTTCGCTCCTTCTCCTTAAACAGCGATAACACGTTGCGAAGCGGTGTACTTAAAATCGGAGGTAGATTTGAGTTTTGACTTAGACGAGACTTATATCTTCAAAAAAAAATTTCCAGTGGAACTTATTTTAAATAAAAAGTTTTGAATTTAGATTTTAATCAGTAACGCAATACGGTCGCTATGGTAGAGTGGGTTAAGCATTTACCGGCGTAAACGCAAACTTCATAAACAAACTTTCCGCCGTCTGGGTGTTTGGAATCAGTCCCAGATTGGTGGGTTGTATATTACTCATTTTTTTTTTTTTTTTGGTTTTGAGGCGAGGGAAAATGCTTAACCGATTTACGCACAAACTGGGTCGTTGCTAGGGGAACGACACGCGTCGGTCGGGGGCGATAACACTGCAGCAATAGTATGCTCTTGGTAGCGCTCCGTCCGCGATCGACGTCACAGAATAGTGTGGAAGACTCCGAGCGTTGCTGCACGGGCGAGCAACCCCAATACCCACTAAAAACCCCCTCCTCCCTGACGACCCTGCGCTTTGAATGTGTTGGAAAGGCTGAGATTTAGAACATAGTTACGCCCAGCCGATCCAGCGCAATAAAGTGCCTGGAGTGTGCCCTGGGAGAACACACCCCACTTCGTTGTGCGGGGGTAGAAGGTCCTTTGCTCTTCCTAGCAAGCTAAAGGCCCCCCGCGGTAAACGGAACCTAACTCAGGGAGGGAAGTAATGCGCGTACCTGCCTCTCCGGGTGCCAGCTGAAGGCCGGCGACCTCGAGAAGACGCATTGGCACGCGCTGCAGGACTTCTCTCCCTGTCTCGTTCTGCGGCCTCCTTGAGTGACATTACTGTCTCGCAAAAAGTAACCGCAGCCCCCCAATTGTCGCTGCTCTGCAGCATGGCCTTGACCAAGTCGCAGAGCGAGTCGACTGGACCTACGTGCGTCTCAAGTTCGGTGTGTAACGCCGTGTCGAGCGCGCCGCACTGGCGGCAGTCCGGGGAAGGCAAGCAGCCCACAATGCGACACAGATACTTATCGAAACATCCGTGTCCGGTAAGTATCTGTGTCGTCCTGAAGGTCAGGGTGCCGCTGGTACGGTTGACCCATTCCGTCAGCTGTGGCCTGATTGCATCCACCGTGTAGCCGCCATAGGCCGCAGGGTTGTCGAGCTCTTGAGACCAGACGGCGATCATGGAGGCGGTTTCCCGCTTCCTGATCGCCTCGATTTCGACCTGACAGAAGGTCAGGCCTCTAGCTAGGGCATCCTGCCGGGTGCGGCGCACCACTGTCAGGACGTCCGCCTGGAGATGCCAGGGCGGATCGCCTGCCAGGAGGGTGGCCGCCGTCCGCGACACTGTGCGATACCCCCGTATGGTCCTCACGGCCAGAACCTGCTGCGCCCGTTGCAGCAGGGTTCTGTTGTGGCGGTGAAGTGCAATGGACCAGACGGGTGCACCGTACAGTGCCATACTCCTCAGGATGCCAGAGTAAAGTTTCCGCGTCGCACCTCCCGGGCCCCCTACGTTGGGAAGCAGCCTCGAGAGTGCGCCCGCGGATTTGACGAGTTTGGGAACTAGCTGCTCAAAGTGCGCTTTGAACAGCCATTTCCCATCGAGAACTAGCCCCAGATATTTCATCTGGGGCCCTACTCTAATGGCCACCCCTTGGACCGAAACGGTCAAGTCCGCGGGGGGATTGCGAAATTTCCTATGGAACATGATGGCCTCCGTTTTCGCGGGGGAGACCCTCAAGCCCAGCCTAGCTATTCGATCTACGACAATCGCCAACCCGGCGTTAGCGACGTCCACGGATTCCGCAAATGACGCAGCGCGTGCCGTGAGTAGGGTGTCGTCCGCAAAGCAGATCAGCCCTACCCCGGGTAGGACCGGAACCCGAAGGATCCAGTCATAACCTACGTTCCAAAGAATCGGCCCGAGGACCGACCCCTGTGGAACGCCGCACGCGACGCGTCGACGACCTACCTCGGGATTGCCGGACTCACCGCCCTCCCAAAGGATATGTCGATCCTGCAGGTACGCGCCCAACAGCCTCGTGAGGTACGGGGGGACTCCATGCGCGCGGAGCCCCTCCCTGATCGTCTCATGAGGGAGGCTGTTAAAGGCGTTCGCTATGTCTAGCGACACCGCAAGAACGACATCCTTCGCTTGGACGGCTTCGTCCGTTGACGTTCGCAGCGTCTCGAAGGCGTCCATCGTGGAGCGCCTCCGCCGAAACCCGAACTGCGTTTCTGAAAGCCCCGGCTCCACAGCGTCGAGATGCTTCACGAGCCGCTCCGCCAAGATCTTTTCGAAGACCTTAGCGACCTCGTTCAGCAGCACTATGGGCCTGAAGGCGGACGGATCGTTGGGAGGCCGACCTCCCTTGGGAATCAGGCACAAACGACCCTCCTTCCATTGCGACGGGAGCCGACCTGCGCGAATACAGGCTTCGAACAGTTCCCGCAGCTGGCCGCGTAGATGTTTAGCGGCCAGGAAGAGGAGTCGACCTGGAACCCCGTCGGGTCCCGGTGCCGTCTTCCTGCCCCGGAGCCGGTCCAGGGCAACGTCTAGTTCCCCCTCGGAGATGGAGTGAGGCTCCTCGTCCGTGGGAGTGTCGGGAACGGGTGGACCCATACTGGGGGGAGTGAAGTTTCCCGGATCCGGGAAGAGCCCGTCGATAACCGACCGGAGCACCTCGGGTTCGAGCGTTTCCGTGACCGTGGATGTGCAAGGCCGCAACGTGTTGCGGGCCCCACGGTACGGACGCCCCCAAGGGTCCCGATCGAGCGTCTCGAGGAGCTCGGCCCGAGCCCGGGCTTTCGCTTGCAGTATTGCAATCGAAAGGGCCTTTCTGGCCTCCCTAAACTCTCCCACGAGTCCATTTTCCGCGACGTAGTCCGGAGGACGGCGCGCCCTGCAGCGTTTGAGCCTGTGGCTGATGATGCGAACTGCCTTTCGCATCTCGCCCAGCTCCTCGGTCCACCAGTGGACCTGCTTGCACGGAGGCTGCCGCTTGGAGACGCGAGGCATCGCCGCGTCGCAAACCCTCGTCAGCGTCTTGCGCATGTGCTCTGCCTGCGACTCCAGGTTCTCGAATTCGACTGGGTAGGCCCAGCTTTCCGTGAGTGCCCACTCCTCGGCCTGCTCCGGATCGAGCTTGGTAAGGGCCCAACGCGGGAAGAGAGGGGGGCGATGAACAGGGCTCGGACCGGAGGAGGGGGTAAGCTCAAATCTGATGTACCGATGATCAGAGAGCGACTCCACCTCCTCCAGCACCCTCCATCCGACAACTCTGCGGGCGGCCGCATGAGTGGCGAATGACAGGTCGATGACCGATCCACCCCGCGCGCGCACGCAGGTCTGGACCGATCCCTGGTTCAATATGGTCAGGCCGGATTGAAGAGCCCATTCCTCAACCGTCCGGCCCCTAGGTTCCGTGAACGCATTTCCCCAGGAACAGTGTTTTGCGTTAAAGTCGCCCATCACGAAGATCGTTTTAGGCGACAATCTGTCTATGGCAGCCCTGATGGCGTCCAAGTGAAGCTCGAACTCCGCCAGGGGGCGGCTGCGCGAAAAGTAAACGCCTATGACGACGATACTCCCGCTCTCCGCCACCGCATAGCCCTTTCCTCTTTCGAGACATATAAGCGGTGTGCCAGATCCGGCTCTGGCCACCACCGCTACCACGTCGTCGAGGTCGCCCACCCAATTGCCGCAAGGCGGCACGTAATAAGGTTCGCTTATTACGGCCAAGTTCGCTTGCCACTCCGCCATCGCCTGCAGGCACAAATCCTGAGCGGTGGGGGAGTGGTTTACGTTCGCCTGAAATAGTATTGTTACGGGCGTACTAGGCATTGGAGGTGTCCATTGCGCGTACTCCCGTAACACCCGTGCGTTGTTTCGTCCTCGGATGGACGAATTTGCCCTTCACGTAGGGAGGCTGGCAGAACCTCGCCAACGTGGGGTGGGCAGCGTTGAGTCCCCCCGCCGCACACGCCGCGCAGTGGGGGTTCCGGGCCGTGCAGTCCGGCATCTTGTGTCCGCTCTTACCGCAGCGGAGACACAAGTTAGTCCGGTCCGGGCACGTGTCCGGACAGGTCTGGGCGCCATGGCCGACATTGTAACACCGGTAACAACGTATCGGTCTGGCTTCCAGTGCCTCTACCCTCGCCGAGGTGAAGCCTACCACGAGGTAGCCCATCTCGACGATGACTTTGGCAGCAGCGACGGGGCACATCACGTACGATGCGCCCAAACCGCCCGGTCCTGCACCGATGTGCTTCGTGCGCACGTCGTCGCGCCGGCATTTGCCGGCGCGCGCGATCGCGTCACGCAGCCCATCGACCGTGACCGATTCGTCCAGCCCAGAGACGTAAAGCTCTCCACGCTTTACGGGGCGGACGACCTCGGCCATCCCTGCAAGGGCTCCGCGCAGAGCCTCGGCGACGCGGTCCGCCTTGGCCGCGCTCTCGGGTCCCGGCTGGAACTCGAGAAGGCGCGCGTCCCTGACGGTCCGCACCACCTTCAGCCCCTCGCGGAGGCCCATGGCCGCGATGTCGACCACCGTCGAGGCCTTCGCGAAGACCTCGCGATAACCGACACCCTTCGCGGCCGCTGCCGGCAGCAGTTTGATGATAACTGCGGCCGACTTCGGCTCACGGAATACTACCGCAGGCTTCGCAGCCTGTTTCCGTTGTTGCTGCCCCCGCCCCGACGGCAGGGGAGCAGCTTGCGCCTGGGTGGGGGGAGGGGGCCCGTCGGCCCTCGCCCCCTTACCCTTTTTTCGCTTGACGACCGTCGTCCACGCCCCCCCTCTCCGGGGCGGGGGCGGGGGCCACGGGCGCTGGCGGCGGCGCGACGTGCGAGATGCGAGCGCGGACGGCGGGCGCCGCGACGACCGATGTCGCGGCCGCGGGCGCCGTCCGTTGCCTAGGGGCCGGCCTAGGAGCCGACACCACAGGCACGGGTGCCGTGGCGGGGGCCGTTAATGCAACGGCGGCATCGCGTGCCGCTCTCCGCTGCATTTTCAGCCTCCACTTCACCCCCCCTCTATTCGTCTTTTTTTTAGGGGGGGGGGGCGGTGACGGTGGGGAGTCCGTCACCCCGACAGCCGGGGTCGCCACCACCTCCATCGGAACCGGGGTACTTACTTCCCCCGCATTCCGCCGGACGGCGGCGGCAGCCGTGGCCGTTTTCGGCCTAACGGCCACTTTTGGTGCCGGTTTGATTGCCGGCGCCTTGCCTCGGTCGGCCGCTAGCGGTGGACGGAGGGTCGGCGCGGCATTCAGCCGGTCCTCGATTCCGGCGAACCGGGCATCGAGTATGGGGGCGACAACGTCGATCACGGCCCGCACAAACGCGTCGTGATCGATGCCGCCGGGCCCCGTTGGAGCGGGTGTCGGCGCCACCCCGTTGGCGGCCGCCGGAGCTCGCTCCGTCCCGACGACGGGAGCCGGTGTCGGCCCTGCTACCGCAGCACGGGCCGGACGCGATTTTTTAACCGCAGCGGGTGCGGCGGGCGGTTCCGGTACCGCCGCCGCCTCCGCCGTGGCGGCTTGGGCCTTTCGCTTGACGGGTACGGGGGTCGGCGCCGCCATTACAGCAGGCGCCGGCTCCGCAACCGAAGCGGAGGCCTTTAGGGCCTTACGCATGTCTTCAAACTCCCTGCGGTAGGAGCGGTTTTCCTCCCGCAGCGAGCTTAACTCCATGCGTAGCCTGGCGTTCTCGTTACCGAGCTTCCAGGCCTCGGATTCCGGATTTCGCGTGACCAGTGTGTCGACGATGTCCGACACCCTGGACGCGGCCTCCTTCAGCCGGCGCACGTAAACCCCCTTCAAATTGCCCGACGTTTGGGCAATTTGAATTATCTCGGCGACCTGGGCGCACGCCGCTAGGCGGAGCTCCCCAGGGCCGAGAGCCGATATATTCCCGACGAGGGCGGCGCACTGGCTAGCCGCGGCCACTTTGGCGGCGGTTGCCTTGCGCGCCTTGCGCCTCTTTTCACCCCCCTCGGTGCGGAGGTAGGCCTCCGCACCCGCGAGAATGCTAGTAGTCGCCGCGGGTGCGCCCCCCGTGGGGCGCAGAGGCGAGCGCGCGCGCGCTGGGGAAGAAGCACCCGACGTGCCGTCCGAATCGGCGCCGCTGCTCTGGGACCGGTCCCAGAAGCGCGACCTCGATCCGGGAACGAGCATCGGGGCACACGAAATCGGCACCGTTGCCGTTGAAGACGTTGACGGCGCCGCCGAACCCGATGCCGAAGACGATGAGGCTGTGAACGAACATGACGACGTCGTCGTGCCCGCCGCCGCTGCCGCTGAAGACGAGGACGTGGACACCGCCGCAGCCGAAGACGCAGGCGCCGACATCGCAACAGCGGCTCCCATCCCATTAGGGAAGGAAGACGAGGGGGTCGCCGCTGCCGCGCCTACGAGGTCCCTGTTCACGACCCCGGCCGAGGGCGCGAGTGAGGCTCGCGCGACAACCGGTGTCGTGGGACGGCTGCTCTCGACGTTGCAGCCCGAAAGGTTGCAAGTCGATGTCGTAGGCACAGGTGAAGCCCGTGCGCTATACGACACCGTCGTCGTAGGGCACCCATCCCCTGCCGTCGCTGAACCGGCCGCCGTGTATACCGGACTACAGGCAGGCGCTTCAGGGCGGGAATAACTATGGTCGCGAATCGCACCGTAGAGCGCGTGCTCCGGCGAGTCTGGGACGCTGCCGGACGGTGGGATGTGATCATGCTCTACGTAGGCGCCGGTCCCTTGCACGAGTGAGGCTCGCGCAGAGGTGGGTGGCGCCATGTAGGCATATTGAACTATGGTGCTTGCAGCGCTCACGGCCAGGCAAACGGCCGAGTTCGCTGCAAGCAGTACGTTCCTATCTATCTCCGGGTGTGCTGCGCTCCTGCGCGCGGCACGCCCGGATGGGGCCCTAGGCGCCATGGGAACCGGAGGCGGTCCCATCGCGCCGCACCTATCCTCATGCGTGGCGGCGGTGAGGTCTACCACCGCCGACGCAGCCCCTACCGAGCCGGGCATATCGGCAGCCGTGAAAACGGCACTATCCGCATGCCCGTGACGCGGCCCGGCAACCGACCTGCTGCGACGGGCCGATGAAGAAGACGCCTTTTTCACCCGCGTCTCCCCGATCTCAGGCATTAACCAGCCATCCTTGGCCTTCGCGTGGTCCCGCTTTCGCGGGACACTCGAAGGCCTCGGGGCCTTCTGGGGGCCTGGGCCATCCATTACTGGAGGCCCGTTCCTTTGCCGAGACCAGTCGACGCGTGTGAATAACTATCGACACAAACGACCGTTATTGCGTAATGCGCTTAGACGCGCCAAAATAAACAAGCGAATAGAGCTTAACAACTCACCCCAGTCGAAAAACAACTGATTCGCGCCGGAATCAAACTAAATAACACTGTACACTATCGAGCGAAAAAGCGCAAAAAATTGCAGTTTTCTGCAAAGAGCACGGGCATTTGCAACTGCTTCGCACGGATGCCCATAACACAAGGGTAGCCTATTTATTAGAGATGTGCCGATTATGACTTTGGTCGACTACGACTAGTCGATTAGTCCGGTGTAAAAAGGCCGACTAGTCGGCCAAGCCGAACATGGTTTCGGGGATTTTTGTGACGCTTCGTTTATAGATGATTCGCGCGCAAGTCGCAACCACCACATATTGTAAGCGTGTCGAAACCTGTTTTATTTACTCAAATGAAATGAAATAAAATGAAGTATTTATTCTTGCATAAATGTAGTTGTAAACAGATGTTATTCTTAGAAATACATGGTTCAGTACATTTTACCAGTTCCACTGGTGTGCAAGCTAACAGGATCATTATTTAAATAGTTAGTTCCTATTTATTTTATTAAGTACCTTTTATGTAACCTGGATAATATGTATGTACCTTTATTAATAAATATATAGAAATCTGTTTTTGATTCAATTATTATTGGTCTAATTTAAATATTATTGTTAATTATGTATTGATATTACTTCGCATTGGCGGAGTTTTTGTATAAAATAAACAATGGGGATTATTCACTTTTTTTCAATTTAGCTTTTTGAAAAACCATTTCGAGGAATAGTGTTCCTAATCATTTCTGTCTAGTTAAAATTCCAAAAAACGTACAATCCCCTTGTATTTTGAAAGAAATTCGTTTGACCTTTATTTGACCTTACTAAATCCTATGACGTCATTTACGTCTGGTGAAATGCATATGAATACCGTAGCCATTCAGTTTCAAAATACAAAAGGACCGACATTTTCCTTTTAATGTAATTGTTATGTCATACAACATCAACATAAACAAACATTTTATTCGACGTGCTCCAGATTTCTTAAATATCTGTAAGGAGAATACTTACATATGGTCTCTAACTAAAAGTCAAAGAAAAGTGCATTATATAAACGAGCGTCTTCGTAAATGGCGATTGGAACGATGTCGAAATCTTTTCAAGAAATACGATCCAAAAAATAACCTGTTTACTGATGAGAAGATCATCACGGTGGAAGAAAATTTAACTGGCAAAACAATACACCTTGCGCTAGAAGTTAGAAGGACGTCCAAAATCACATATTGGAAGTAATGATTTAAGCATTAAGTGATACTTTATTCGCTGTATAGCAGTGGATTTTCCAACAGGGCTCTGTACCCTCCCATGAAGCTAATTCAATCCAACATTGGTTGCAAGTTAATTTGTCAGACTTTGTTCAGAGCATAGGTTGGCCTTCGTCGAGTTCTGACTTGAATTCTTTGGAGTATTCTTTATGAACTGCATTGGAGCTAATGGCATACAAAAAGTTCACCAGAACCTGAATTTATCTCAAGCGAGCCCAAATCAATAAATGGAAACTGATTGAAAAGATTAGTACCACCATAGAAGAATGGCCTATATCTTTAAAGCTTAATTAGTTGAAAACAAGGATGGCTATTTTAAATAACTTATTTTTATATATACATAAATCTAGATGTTATTAGTTATAATTCATGTAAACAATATATGAATATTTAACATTCCTCCAAAAATATTTTAGCTTTACTTTGCCTGATGTCTTAAGAATTCACATTACGAGTTATAAGAATAAGATGGTTTCTATACTGAAAGCAAACTATTGTGAGTTATAAATTTGTGTGTGCCATATATTTATATGAATTGATTAATAAAATATATCTTTTGACTTATTATTTTGCAAGATGAAATAATAAATAACTTTTAGCAGTTAAACTTGTTTATTTAATTAAACACTTATTAATAATAATTTAGGACATATTATATAATCTTTTCAGAAATGTTCAGTTTTATCTTTTTCTTTTTTCTGCAGGCTAGCATTTGGTTTTTTCTATACATAAAGTTTTCATGTAAACTGCAGTGGATAAGTCATAAAATTCTATGATCAAGCATAACCCTTGCTTATGCAGAAAAGTTGTTGCTAATTTTTTCTGAACCTGAAAAAAAAACATATAAAGTGTCTATTTAATTACTCGCATAGTCCTTATTTAACTCATAAATTTTCATATTAGTAACTATGTTACACATCAAAATCATATTATTAAGAGATTTACAATCATTAAGGTATTTGTCACAAATCTTCATTTTCCATGAAATCCTTCAAGCCATAGATGTGCTTGATTAATCACTTTTAAGCCGGCAAGTGAATATATTTAAAACTACTGGAGAGTTTCATATTTTCCGGTAATTTGTTGTATAAGATCAGATCCATAACATACATTAGCAATCAAACACACTATCTAACCGCCAGGGTAGTGGTGCAATGTCTGTTCCTTTATTTGTATGTATTTATATGAGATACTTTACTTGTATTATAGATTATTAAGAAAGTAATATAGGCTGCTGATTTATTGATTGTACCAAATTATCAAATAAGTAATTAATATTATTTTAATCAGTTTCTAATGAATGAGTGAGATATGTAGCTATTTTTCTATAAATAGGTGCACATTTTAGATGAATTTTGACTTCAACACAAAGTATACTTACATCAATCATATATTAACTAATAATTAACATTACCGTGAAACTAGCCAACTTTGCCCATTTTTTTATTAGAAACGAGTAAATTTCAAGTTTTTTCTATAGGAACATAAGTATATTTTTTATTTAACAACAACTATATGACCATATGCACGCATTTGCTATGTAAAATATTTAACAAATTGAAATTTAGACCAAGATTTGTTCGATTTTGATGACGGGCAAAATAACCTGGACTTTTAGCCAACATTGCCCACGGTGATTTTTTAAGCAAAACTCTCTCAAATAAATACGTAAAAAATACCACGACTGGAATTTAAGCCAATCTTAACCTAGGTTTTAAAATATTGTTTGTAGTAGAAACATTTTCGTAATAAAAATAGTGGGCAATGTTAACTATCGATTATTGCTCTTTTCCATACAAGGTCCATTTAGCGGTTTATAATTTTAAGGGTTGTCATATTTCTTTAATATTATTAAACAAATTATATTTTCACTTTTCTGTTGTGGATGTTGGATGCATGAATATACGTTCAAATTTTATTGAAATGAAACATTGTGTTCAAAATTAAATGTTTATTAAAATTTAGTTTTATAAAAGGTTGAAGTAACTACTCGAATACTCGGCGATTCGCCGATCTACAAGTAAATTACGAAACTTTTACATAATGTAAGATATAATAACAAAATCTTTTATTTTGTTCCACAAAGGCTAGATATAAAGGCTTTGAGGAACAAACTCACAATTAGTAGATAAATCAAATCACATGGTAAAGCACGAACAGTCATAATTGCTCCTAAAGTCCGGACGCAGAGCAGAAAGAATTTTGTCTATTAACCTGTCATTACCCGTCTCTGTCGCTCCCGCTTAAATATATATTGCTGTCACGCTCGCACAGATTTTTACTCGACAATTCTAATTTGCTAAGCCTCATAGACTATGTAGACGCGACCGTTAGGCGCAGGAAAGAGACGGGTCGGACTGAGATAGATATAGTTTATTTTTAACCGTTATTAATTTGAAATTAAATAAATAAATTATAAGAATAAGAATTGAATATAAAATGTAATAAGCCTTAACTCACTAGGAAATAAATGTTGTAGCGTTGTGCCTTTTATTGAAAGTAGGACCCTATTAGATCCCGGTAAATGAGACCGGGCTACGGGCGTGCAGAACGCCGCCTGGAGCCCGGGACTCAGCATGTAAAGGGAACCGGGTTACAGGCGTGCAGAACGCCGCCTGGAACCCGGGACCCAAAAGGGTAGCGGAAACCGGGCTACGGGACTGCAGAACGCAACCGGAGCCCGGGATCCGTGAGGTATGCCTGCACTACTGCCTACTCCGAACGCGAGTAGGCCATAATGATAGTGCAGGCAGAGGTCCGCGCTCGACAGCGCACGTTTTTGTAATGAGGTAATGGTAAGTTTTTTTTTTTTTTATTGGACTTGACTTTATGTTGTTGGTCCGAAGACCTTACAACTTTACCGGGGTTTTTGGGGCGAGTGCCTTCGCGAAGCGAAGGCGCTCGAGCCCGGGGGGGCAACTTGCTCGAGGGAGCTCCCTAAGGAGTTTTACCTCGGCTGAACTGTTGCCATGAGAGGGGGATGAATTTAATGATGGCCACCATAGGGCGACACAAAGCACTAATTGAGAACGGGCGACGGGTAATATAAAGCCCGAGGGGAAGGATTCCGGCGGGCCGGGATCGGTGGTTTGCGGCGGCCTACGCTATCTTACTGCCGTTTCGCAACGTGTTATGGCTGGGAGAGAAGAAACGGCGAAAGAAACTTCCCAGCAACACGCCTAGTCTATCCTGTGGGGGGGCTATGTCTCCTAGCGTCCCTCGCAGGGACGTGGAGAGATCTTGATTGGCGGCGCCTGAGACGCCGCCGTCTGTGTCTGTCTGTCCGTGCCTGCCAGCCTGCCGTCCTAACCGCGGGCGGGCTGATCCGGGCCAGCCGTTTTGTGATAACGTCGACCCTGTCCGTGAGGACGTTACGCGGTCGTCGCACGAGAGCCTTTCGCCGAGGCTTATAATCGGACGCGGACACGACGAGTGGATTACGATGGTGCGGCGCGAGATCGAAATACTTACGCGAGAGCGACGTAATGTAGTTTTTGATGGAGGGAAGCTCCAGATCGCGGTGGAGGTCGACGTTACGCATATAGAGGGGAGCACCGACGGCTCTGCGCATGAATTTGTTTTGCACGATTTGCAATTTATCTAAAAGGGCAGGCTTGGCATGGCCGAATACCACACTCGCGTATGTCATGATCGGGCGGAGGTAATGGTAAGGGCGCTCAGCGCTTTATATTTATACTAATGAAGCGGGGGGCGAGGTAAATGCCCATTACGACGTCCCGCTAACAAAAACTATGGGTCACAACTGTGTAAGGACCCTCGAAATATACTAAGATCTAGGGTGTACCAAAATGTATGATAGTGATAAGTTGAGATAAGGCTTAATGTATGTAAAATTAAGGAAATAAAGTAAAGGGGGTGTTACGACGAAGCGAGGGGTCGGCGGAGGCAGCATCTATAAATATAGGACGCCTTTGGGGCGCATTTTTGTAGTTCGTTTTGTAGTTCGTGAGTAGTTCGTTAGTTCGTTCGCAGTTCATAAGAAGAAGCTCCCTCCCGCCGACGCCAACGAAGTTGAAGCCTCCCGTAGCATCGTTTTCGGTTGTTTTCATTTCGGAAAATCGGTTACCCGAACCAGCGACCAACCCTCTACAGTCCTACAGTCCACTGCAACACCAACATCGTCTGGTCAGCTTCGAGCCGTATTGGAAGAACTGAAGTATGCCGAATACGAGAAGCAGAATCGAAAAGGACGCTGCGCAGGCGAACAAGAAGAGTGCGACAGAGGTAGCAACAACCTCAACGACAACTGGCAGTGTCACGGCGGAATCCGGAACAGAGACTAGCTCAGTAAAAGCAACGACCGTAAAAGCAACGACAGTAAAAGCAACTGCCGTAAAAGCAACGCCAACGGCGTCGGCAACGACAGTAAAAGCAACAATGCCGGTCTCTGTTACGGATTTGCAGCCACAACCACCGCCAGTTTTACGCGAAATACTTCGCAGAAAAGAATGCACTCTAGAAGAAACTTCAAGACCGCAGTCACTACGCTCCACGACTTCCCGCAGACGACTTGCCGAGCTGGAAGCCAAAGAGAGACTAGCCGCATTGAAGTTGAAACAGTTGGAGGCAGCCGTTGAACTCGAACAAGCGAGAATAAATAGGCTACAAGCCGAATCATCGGACGATGATGACGTCATCGAAGAAAGCGAACTACCATCAAGAAGAGTGGACATGTGGTTCGAGAGACTGCCGCAAACGCAGGAACCACATGCCACAGAACCCCCCCCCCCCCGCCCCAGCGACGTTAGCCAGCGATATAGGGAGAATGAATGAACGGGGACAGGGCGTCCACGTCGGAAATATGGCACGCGGACAACGGGTCTCAGAACGAGGCCCGCCTGCACGTTCAAACGTCATGGATGTGACGTCACTGGCAGAAGCGATCACTGAAGCGGCGCGAACGAGCACAAGACAGGCGCAGCGATACATGCAAGAACTCCCGACCTTTAATGGAAATAGTGGCGAATGGCTGTCCTTCCAGGCAGCCTTTCGGGAAACGGGAGGGAGCTTCTCAGCAGGGGAGAACGTCGCGCGCCTACGTAGAAGCCTAAGGGGAGCCGCACTGGAGGCCGTCAGTGCCCTGCTGATTACCCAGACGGGGCCTGAAGATATTTTGAAGGCATTGGAAAGAAGGTTCGGCCGTCCAGATGCCCTTGTGCTGGGAGAAATGGAGAAAATGAAGACATGGACACGAGTCACCGACAGCCCTCGGGACTTGTGCTTATTTGCCAACAAGATGGCAAACCTAGTAGCAACAATTGAAGTATTGAACAAGCCGCAGTATTTACATAGCCCAGAGATGCTACGCGCGGCAGTGGAGAAGCTGACTCCAATCGTAAGGAACAAGTGGTACGACTATGCAGCTGTGAAGACCGAAGGGGTTCCGGAACTTAAGAAACTTGCGAGCTTCCTGAATGAAGAGGCAGACAAGTGCGCCGCGTATGCACCGATCGAACGCGAGAGCGAGATGGCACGATCGAAAAGGAGGACGGAGCACATACACATAGTGAACAACGACAGTGAACGCGTGAATATGAGAAAAAGTGAACCGTGCCCAGTCTGCAAACGCGATCATAAACTTAGCGATTGCCGCAAGTTCGTCGGTGCGGATGTGAGCGCGCGGTGGGACTTAGCCAAAAAGTGTAAAGTGTGCTTCCGCTGCCTGCGAAGTAGGCATCGACGTTCTTCGTGCCGCGCCCCGCCGTGTGGGGTGGAAAGGTGTACGCTACACCACCACCGCTTGCTGCATCACCAAAGGAGACCTGAAGTTAACGAGGTAAGTCCAAGTGCAGTGAGTGTGACGTCAGAACCGGCGGGAGAAGTGTTAGCGTCCGCGATCAACAGCGTTATCAATGATGGAAGAAACAAACGACGTGCCTATCTGAAGGTGGCCCCGGTCGCTATAACCGGACCGAGGGGCAGTCGTCACACCTACGCACTATTGGACGAAGGCAGCACCGTGACCATTATTGATGCGCAACTGGCCGAGCAACTGGGACTTAGCGGACCACGGGACCCCATGAAGATGCAGGGAGTCAACGGTGAAGAATCATCGCACGACTACAGCATGCGAGTGTCCGCCAGGATAAGAGGCTCATATGAAACAGAAGAACACACACTGAGGGACGCTCGCACAATAAAGAACATGAGCTTCTTCAGCCAGACCGTTCATCGGAGCGATGTGCAGGGCTGTGCACATCTGCAGGAGATAGAAAATGTACTCATCTACGAAAGAGCTACACCGAAGATACTAATCGGCCAAGATAATTGGGAGCTGATTATTTCAAATGAAGTACGTAAAGGCCCGCGTCACCAACCGGTCGCCTCTCGTACGCAGCTGGGTTGGGTGCTGCACGGCTGCCGCACCTCAACCACATCGCCGGTCGTGTTCTGCTCACACTTGAGCATGATGGAAGAAGACCACGACCCGCTTGAAGAAATTATGAAAAAATATTTCGCGTTGGAATCACTGGGAATCGAACCCAGAACGCAGGTTAGCGATCCACAACAACGCGCCTTGGAAATATTGGAAAAGAAAACTCGTCGTTTGGAAAATGGACAATTTGAAACGGGACTTTTATGGAAAGATGAAAGTTCACCTATGCCAAATAATTATGAAAATGCATTGAAGAGACTTCAGAACTTAGAAAAAAAATTGGATCGCGATGAAGAGCTTAAAGCGAAGTATGAAGAGAGAATTGGAAATTTAATGTTGTCAGGCTACGCCGAGCGCGCCTCCACTCCCCCCACCAGCGGGAGGACGTGGTATCTTCCCCACTTCGCCGTCGTGAATCCAGACAAGGAGAAAATAAGGGTGGTCCACGACGCAGCCGCCAAGTATCATGGCAGAAGTCTGAACGATATGTTGCTGCCTGGACCCGACCTTCTTCGATCACTACCGGGAGTCATCATGAAGTACCGGCAGTATCCAGTGGCAGTGTCTGCCGACATAAAGGAAATGTTCATGCAAGTGAAGATCATAGAAGCCGACAGGGATGCATTACGCTTTCTGTGGCGTGGCAACCGCCGCGATAGCGAGCCTCCAGAGGAATATAGAATGACGTCGCTCATCTTTGGTGCAACGTCTTCGCCTTGCGTAGCCTTGTACGTGAAAAACAGGAACGCAAGGGAATTTGAAAATGAAGACAGAGAAGCGGCGAGGGCAATAGTGGTCAATCATTACATGGACGACTATCTGCAAAGCCTTCAAACAGTTGAAGAAGCCAGGAAAATGACAGCTGCCGTTGACAACATACAGCGGCGAGCGGGTTTCCAACTCCGAGGGTGGACCTCCAATTATAAGGAGGCGATTTCAAGCTTCGCGCCATCCGGTCAAACCACCGTTGAAATCGGCGGGAGCGAAATAGAAAAAACATTGGGTCTGATGTGGCACGTGAGAGAAGACACGCTTGGCTTTCGTGTCAATCAAAGAAGAGTTCCGGCAGAAGTATTGGAGGGGAGTCGAATGCCGACGAAGAGAGAAGCACTGGGACTCATCATGTCGATATTCGACCCCCTGGGGTTCATTTCCCCCCTCACCACACCGGCGAAACGCATCATGCAAGATACATGGAAATATAAAACAACATGGGACGAAGTCATCCCGGAGGAACTGCAAGACAAATGGAAAAATTGGCTGAGAGACTTGATATCTCTACCTAACTTACGTATTCCACGCTGCTACGAATATTCACCGGCAGCGATCAGGGAGTTGCACACATTCGTCGATGCTAGTGAAGAGGCATACGCTGCGGTTGTGTACATACGCACGACACGGGCGGACGGCCGGGTCAACGTCATGATAGCGGCAGCTAAAAGTCGCGTGACACCAATGAAACCAGTCTCCATTCCGCGACTCGAACTCCAAGCAGCCGTCCTGGGAGCCCGCCTGAGCAAGTCCGTGCAAGAGGGACACGACTGGGAATTACACCGTCACACATACTGGAGCGACTCGCGCACTACGCTAGCATGGATTCGAGCGGAACCGCGAACTTACAAAACGTTCGTGGCCCATCGCCTCGCCGAAATAGAAGACCTCACTAAGAAGAATGAATGGCGATGGTTACCCTCGGCGCAGAACGTTGCAGACGACGCAACGCGTAAAACACCAAGCGACTTCAACCCACAACACAGGTGGTTTACGGGCCCCAAGTTCCTGTATCTTGACATAGAAAAATGGCCGCAAGAAACGAAGACCGAGGTGCCAACCACCGGAGAAGAAAAGTGCGCAACATTAACTGAAGACAATGACGTCATCGTCATCGACTTCAAACGTTTCTCACGTTGGACTACCATAGTGAGAACGATGGGACGCGTACTTCAATTTATCAGACTGTGCAAACGACCCACGAACACGGTGGCAGCCGCGCGCCGTAAAAGAACAAAGAAGAATCCTACTCCAGACGAAGAGTGGAAGAAAAACATAAAGAAGAAGAACAAAGAAAAATCGAAGTGTCCAAAAGAAAATAACGTTGAAAGAAAATTCAAGAAAATCAACGGGAAAATGTTAATGTTGTCTGAGCGTAAACTCATTGCGCTCGCACAACGCGAATCGTTCGGCGATAAACCGCTCGATACGATACGTCGACGTCATAACAAGGGAGAGCTCGCCGGTTTAACTATAGAAACCGACGAACATAACATATTGCGACTGCGAGGAAGAATCGACGAGGCGCAAGAAATAAGCTACGAGATGGCCAATCCTGCCATCTTAGACGGGAAACATAAATACACAAAGTTGTACATACAACATGTACACGAGAAACTACACCATGGTGGCGTCGAGATGGTGGTCAACGAGCTACGACAGCGGCTGTGGGTTATGAAGATACGGCCCTCAGTCAAAGCAGTGTTGAGGAACTGCCTCCAATGCCGACTGAGGAGGGCCCAGCCAGCGAGTCCATCGACGGGGAGCCTGCCTGCAGCTCGCCTGGCGCATCACTCGCGCCCCTTCACCTTCACGGGCGTAGACTATTTTGGCCCACTGGAGGTGACCGTGGGCCGTCACCGGGAGAAGAGATATGTGGCGTTATTCACATGTATGACGTCACGGGCACTACACCTCGAGGTCGTCGCGTCGCTGAGTGCTGACTCAGCCATCAACGCGCTGCGCCGCTTCATAGCGCGGCGCGGCGTCCCCACCGAACTCTGGAGCGACAACGCTACGTGTTTCCGCTCGGCCGACCGCGAACTCGCGGAGGCTGGGCGCGCCGTCGAAGAGGAAGCGTCGCGCCGGCAGATCGCCTGGCGGTTCTTACCGCCGGCGGCACCCTTCATGGCCGGCGCCTGGGAGCGCATGGTGCGCACCGTCAAAGAGGCGTTGCGCGTCACCCTGCGCGAGCAGCGCCCGAGCGATGAGACGCTCGCCACACTGCTCGCCGAAGTCGAAGCCACCGTGAACTCGCGGCCGCTCACTCATGTGGCCGTGGGTCCCGACGAGCCCCCAGCCATCACGCCGAACCTGCTACTCCTGGGGCCGAACTGCCACATGCCGGCCCCCGGGAACTTCGAGGCCAGCGACGTGACTGCGCGCGCGCACTGGAGACGCGCGCAGTACCTCGCCGATGTCTTCTGGCGACGGTGGGTGCGGGAGTACCTGCCGCTACTACAATACCGGCGGGAGCCCTACGCAAGTGGTGACAACCCTAAGGTAGGCGATTTGGTTATTATTTGCGACCCAAATCTGCCCCGCAACACATGGCCCCGAGGACGAGTGACTGCAGTGCATCCCGGCAGAGACGGCGAGGTTCGAGTCCTGGACGTGACGACGGCCAGCGGACGAGTGCTGAGGCGGCCTACCAAGAGAGTCGTCGTGCTGCCCATAGGAGAATCGCGAGACGCGACGGCGGGAGAATGTTGACGACGACAAACACAATGTATGAAACTCACCGACCCGTCTCAATAGGCGATAAGAACATAGGTATAATTTGCTAAGCCTCATAGACTATGTAGACGCGACCGTTAGGCGCAGGAAAGAGACGGGTCGGACTGAGATAGATATAGTTTATTTTTAACCGTTATTAATTTGAAATTAAATAAATAAATTATAAGAATAAGAATTGAATATAAAATGTAATAAGCCTTAACTCACTAGGAAATAAATGTTGTAGCGTTGTGCCTTTTATTGAAAGTAGGACCCTATTAGATCCCGGTAAATGAGACCGGGCTACGGGCGTGCAGAACGCCGCCTGGAGCCCGGGACTCAGCATGTAAAGGGAACCGGGTTACAGGCGTGCAGAACGCCGCCTGGAACCCGGGACCCAAAAGGGTAGCGGAAACCGGGCTACGGGACTGCAGAACGCAACCGGAGCCCGGGATCCGTGAGGTATGCCTGCACTACTGCCTACTCCGAACGCGAGTAGGCCATAATGATAGTGCAGGCAGAGGTCCGCGCTCGACAGCGCACGTTTTTGTAATGAGGTAATGGTGTTTTACCTCGGCTGAACTGTTGCCATGAGAGGGGGATGAATTTAATGATGGCCACCATAGGGCGACACAAAGCACTAATTGAGAACGGGCGACGGGTAATATAAAGCCCGAGGGGAAGGATTCCGGCGGGCCGGGATCGGTGGTTTGCGGCGGCCTACGCTATCTTACTGCCGTTTCGCAACGTGTTATGGCTGGGAGAGAAGAAACGGCGAAAGAAACTTCCCAGCAACACGCCTAGTCTATCCTGTGGGGGGGCTATGTCTCCTAGCGTCCCTCGCAGGGACGTGGAGAGATCTTGATTGGCGGCGCCTGAGACGCCGCCGTCTGTGTCTGTCTGTCCGTGCCTGCCAGCCTGCCGTCCTAACCGCGGGCGGGCTGATCCGGGCCAGCCGTTTTGTGATAACGTCGACCCTGTCCGTGAGGACGTTACGCGGTCGTCGCACGAGAGCCTTTCGCCGAGGCTTATAATCGGACGCGGACACGACGAGTGGATTACGATGGTGCGGCGCGAGATCGAAATACTTACGCGAGAGCGACGTAATGTAGTTTTTGATGGAGGGAAGCTCCAGATCGCGGTGGAGGTCGACGTTACGCATATAGAGGGGAGCACCGACGGCTCTGCGCATGAATTTGTTTTGCACGATTTGCAATTTATCTAAAAGGGCAGGCTTGGCATGGCCGAATACCACACTCGCGTATGTCATGATCGGGCGGATGCATGTTTTATACAAAGTAAGCTTGTGTCTGAGGGACATTTTGCTTCGTTTGTCTATCATGGGTGCTAAACGACCCATCACAAATCGCGCTCTATTTCGGATTATAGTGATATGCTCGTTGAAGCGCAAGTTCCGATCTAGGGTGACACCCAGGTATTTGGTGTACTTTTCCCAGGGAATTTGTTGTTCGTAGAGCGAAATGGTTTTTAGGCGAAGGCAAGCGCGTTTGGGGGAGCGAAGCGTGCCCGGGGAAAAGAACATTGCTGCGCTTTTCTCCGGGTTTACCTCTATCCTCCATTTGCGAAACCATTCGCCTAGCTCTGTGACAGCTGCCTGCAGCCGGACGCAAGCCATTTGTCGGTTTTGATCTGATGTATAGAGTGCGGTGTCATCCGCAAAGAGGGCCAACTCCACATCTGGAGTTTTTGGGATGTCGCTGGTGTACAGCGTGAAGAGTAGTGGCGACAGAGCCGAGCCCTGTGGTACACCGGCTGTGAGTGGGTGAGGGGACGAGCGCGTTCCCTCCACTCGAAAACGGAAGCTTCGGTCTAAGAGGAAGTCTCGCAAGATGAGCACGAGTCTGTCTGGCACACCGAACTGGTACAACTTGTAAATCAAGCCGTTGTGCCAGACCTTGTCGAAGGCTTTTGCTACGTCTAGGAACAGTGCGGCTGTTCCTATAGGGCGGGGGCGATGGGCAAAGTGAGATAGTATGTGCTCCGTGATGCGGTGCACCTGTTGCACGCATGAGTGTCTAGCACGGAAGCCAAATTGCTCATCAGGTAATAGATGTTTGCTGAAGGCAAAATCTCTAAGTCGTGAGAGGATGACTCTCTCGTAAAGCTTGCTGAGTGCGCTTAGTAGGCTGATTGGACGGTAGCTGGACGGTTTATTAGCCGGTTTTCCCGGCTTGTGAATACCAATGACATCTGCCTCCTTCCAGATCGCGGGGAAGGAGCAGTTTGTTATGGCGGCATTAAAGATGCTCACCAGGATTATAATTAGATGGGCGGGTAGGAGTTTTAAAACGCGATTGTTGATGCCATCGGTCCCTGGGGCCTTTCGCGGTTTGAGAGACTTGATCAGATCTTGCACTTCTTCGACCGTGACCGGGTCGAGTGTGGTTTCCGCTGGTAAGGAGGATCTACGTTCGACCTCGGAGTCCACCTCCGTCAGGTGTGACTGGTCGACGTTTTGCGTAGTGGGGGAGCATTGAAGCTCTAGACTCTGAGCAAGGCACTCGGCTTTCTCCTCGTCATCGAACGCCTCGGTGTTGTCGGCTCTTTCTAGCGCGGGTATGACAGTAAGGGTGTCTGATTTGAGAGCTCTAGCCAGCTTCCAGTACGCCTGGTGAGTTGGTTCGATATCCCTCAACGTTCTGTCCCAACGTTGTTCCCTGACTTCCCGGATACGTAGTTTGACCTCGCGCTCTAGTTCGCGGAGTCGGATTCTGTTATCCTCGGTGGGATATCTGTCATGAGCTCTGGAGGCGGCTCTCTTTTCCCTCAGCAGTATCCTCACCTCGTCCGGCAGGCATAAGTGGCGGTCATCCTCCACTGGCACCTGCCTGGACGAGTTCCGCACTGCGGATTGAAGGTGGCTGGTGAGGGCTTCGATCGCCCTCTCCGTGTCTTGGCGGGACCCGATGTGATCTGGGATGCGGTCCAGGTCTTGTGAGCTGGTTGCCTTGAGGAGGTCCCCAAGTCTCAACCAGTCCACAGAGGTCCTAGTTTCAGATGTCTGGTCTGTCTGTGGTCCTAATCTAAGGATAACCGGACGATGGTCCGAGTCTATATCGTCCATCGTTTCGATCGAATGGAACTGAAGAGTTACGCCCCTCAGTAATGCTAGGTCGAGAGTGTTTGGGGTCCCCCAGTCGCGGTTGGGGGGATATCTTGTGGGGGTCATGGGCGTTAGTATATCAAACAAAAGATTGTCTGATATATTTATTAGGGCTCTGCCATTGGTGTTAGTGGTATTGCAATTCCACTGCTCGTGTTTGCAATTCAGATCTCCGGCTATTATAACAGCCGGGCCTAGGTTGAATAGGGCTTCTAGGTCTTTTTTAATAAGGGTTTTTTGGCATGCGAGGTATGCTGAGACTATGACTAGAGGTTGGTGGCCAGTCATTGCTAGTCTGCAGGCGGATACCTCCATACCTTCTAGTGGAGGGGTGACTACAGGCATGCAGTGTAGGGATCTCCTGAAATAGATCAGGGTGCCGCCACCACGGCCTACCCTGTCATGTCTAGTGACCCGATAGTTAGAGATCTTTGGATCTCTATTACTCGGTTTCAGGAAGGTCTCCTGTACTAGTAGTATATCTATTTGATTGGTAACCAGGAAGTCATGGACCAAGTCGCGCTGGTTTCGAAGGCCGTTGGCGTTATAAGTCGCCAGAGTCAATGAGCGTGGTTTATTTCTACCTACATGCGCCATTTGTTACCGGTAACAAGAATTTGTATTAGGTTGTTTAGTTACAACGATCTAAGTATTTGGAGGAGGTACGCGTGATCCATTTCGATCACGAGTTGATCCCGGAGGGAGGGTTGAGTTGACTCTGAAACTTGTCTCAGTTTCCGAGCCAAGAGTTGGACCTCTTCCAGGTCGAAGGGCAAGTTCTTGGCGAATTTAGTCGCCAAAGCTAAGTCCTCCGCTATAGAGTGGTGGGCCGATGGCCCAGAAGGTGCCTTAGAAATGGGGGCGGGGGAGAGGGTGGCCGAGGGTAGGCCGGCCATAACTGGGGCACGCGTCCTCAGCGGAGGAAACGCTTCCGTCGTGGGAAGACCCGTCCAGTGGTTTACCACTGGAGGGGGGGCCGCCACGAATGCGGGTTTGTTCGGCACTTTTCTAGTGCCTTTTTGGGCATTGCCCTTTCCGACCTTACGTTTGGGTCGGGGGGCGGCAGGGCAGCCTCTGTAGTTAGCAGGGTGACCCGCTTGGCCGCAGAGGATGCAGCTGGGTGGCTCCGGGGAGTCCCGGGTGCGAGTGCACTCCGAGGTCCCGTGGTCGCCCAGGCACTTGACGCACCTGGGACGGGATTGACAATGAAGGGCAGAGTGCCCATAAAGTTGGCAGCGATGACACTGCCGTAGTGTATGTTTTTCGTGTGGACGTTCCACACGAAGGCCAGAGAGGCCACAGACCTTCTCAAGTTCGAAGATCTTTTTCCCCTCTGGGGAGAGGTCGAGGACAACCAATACTAGGTTTAGAGGCGACTTTGTGGCGTCGCCTCTGTGCATACGGTGCACTTCGTGCACTGGTAGGGCTTGGGACTTAAGGTCCTCTAGAATGTAGGAACTTTCAATTTCCTGAGGAAGTCCGCGAATTACAGCCCGAAGGCGTTTTTCTTCTGGCAGGGCGTAAGTGTAGTAACCGATTTTACGGTCACATAATAGAGTAGTTAGGGCGCGGTGGTCACTTGAAGATGTGACCATAACTTTGATGCCGTGTTGGGTATCACGGGCCTCTTTTATGGAGATTGCCTTACCTGGCAGTTCCTTAGCGAGTTGAAGCCAATGAGCTTTCTCGCGGATGATCAGGGGTGGCGGCGGGCGCTGTGAAGGTGGCCCAGGGCGGCTGGAAGGTGCCATTGTCGGTTTTGTGCCCGCAGTGGGGGCGGGGTTGGGGGGGACCTCCCTCTGGGTCTTTCGTTTTTTACTACGATTGACGGTTATGAAACCGTCATCGTCTTCGCGGTCTAAGGGGATATTCGCGGGAGGCGCGACATCCATGGGGGTAATTTCATCGGCTGGTGTAAGAGGGGCAACCCCGAGGTATTGCGAACCTTCAGTGGTTAAGTCGATTTCTCGACGAGAATCGATTACGCGATGGATGGGCGAACGCGAACGCGATGTCGTCGAACTCGCGGAGCTCGAACGCGGTTTTCCCGGTGTGGGACCGCGAGAAAACGAGGCGCGCGACTTTGGTGCCACACGGTGGGCGTCGTTGAGCGGGGGTGCGGGCGGCGGGCGCACCGGTAACACGGCGGGTACGGACGCGGGGGGCGCGGGCGCTGCGGTAGAGCGCAGGTGGTCTGCGGCATGTGCGGCTGCGGGGGTCGCGGGGGGTGCGATGGTCGCGGCAGATGCGGGCGCGGGGAGGGAGGCCTGCGCGGGGGCCCTTTGCACGTGTGACTCGCGGGACACAGGTTTCTCGGAATTAAGTTCCGAGATAACAACGGACGCCATTGATTGGGACTCCGGAGTCCTCAAAAATTGGTCGAGTGCTTGAGGGAATTGCTGTCGTAAAAACGACAGCAAACCCTCTAACAGCGACGGAGAGGCCTCCACGCCGTCCATTGTCCCTGAGGGGGACGAACGATTTGGTGGAAAAACCACCTGATGATGCACTTTTCACTGCAGTTCGTTTTCTATTAATGTTTTCCTCTTTAATTTTTTTCACAGTTTTGGTTGCCTTTCCTTTCAGACATGTTGGCAATTTTTGAACACACTTAGCTATAAACGGCATATTATCAGTCTCAGAAATGTCACCCAAAAAACGAACATCTTTAATTTTTTTCACAGTTTTGGTTGCCTTTCCTTGCAGACATTTTGGCAATTCTTGAACACACTTAGCTATAAATGGCATATTATCAGTCTCAGAAATGTCGCTCAAAAAACGAACATTTGACGTTTGCGTGGCAGCCGTAATTATCATATCGGAGAGTATAGTTATTTTGGGTGTAGTTATTTTTTTTGAATTTACACTTTTTTCAACAACTGGTTCTTGTTCTCGTATGTTATTGGATAAGTTATTATTATTTTTAGACAATAACAGATATGTACTGCTACTAGGGGCAAGTTCCGAAATCTGAAAATTATTGGTATCAGTATGTGTGACTTTATCCACAGATTCGTAAAAGAAAGAGTTAATAGTATCGATACAACCCTTGCTAAGGGTCTCCGGAGTTTTCAAGATTAGAGTTGACTGTTCTTCTAGAGCTTTGTGTCTGTTTTCATCAAAGTTATGGTGTATACTATCGTCTGGACTCTGAATTACAAAATCTTGATCATAACTTGTACTTTGATTCATGTAAGTAAATATACCGGTTTGATCATCTAAACTTATAACACTATCGGGAATTTGTTTTTTGTTTATTTTCTTTTTCGCGTTTCCCTTCAATGTATCTTTCATGCCAAAAATATTATTCAAATCTGTTACTGTCACCGATTTTCCTGGTTCACATTTGACTTTTTTATTTCTTTTAACTTCCATCGGCTTTGGTGCTCTAGTTTCTTTTAAATAATCTATTAGTGCCTTATCAAGTCCACCATACGACAGTATTTCCCCTTGCATTTCTGGGATCTTTTTTAGCACTTCTTGTGGATTCAGTGGAAATATTCCCGATGCTCTAAAACCACTCTTAATATTTTTATCCTGATTCAAGCTAATAGCTTCCGTTAATTTAACAACCAGTTTAGGGAAATGTTTTTTGTTAAGTGTTATCTGGTTCGGATTTTTGAGTTTGTACTGGTACAAATTTGTCGCCAAGCTTTTTTCAACGGTCCAAAAAATGCAACGTCAAGAGGCTGCGTGAGGTGTGTTGACCTTGGAGGAATGAAAATAAGCTTGATGTTACATTGTTCGCATAACTCTACTATTTTCACGCTTAAATGACTAGATAAGTTATCGCAAATTGCAACTTTAGTTCCTAGAGTGTCCTGTGCCCATGGAACAATTATCTTTTCAAAATAATCTTCGAACATGGCGCTATCGAACCATCCTGATTTCGTGCAGTTGTACCTAGTACCAGGTGGGCCACCAGTAATCCACTCTGAATACAAGTTTGATGCTTTATAGACAACATATAAAGGCAAGCATTGACCACTCGCAATTGCTGTGAACATAAGAGATATGTTTCCTTTGGTGGAATTGACTATCCTTTCTGGATATCTTATCCCCCGTCGAAATATACATTTAGTAGATCCGGGGTCGTCGGAGAGATTGGTTTCGTCAAAGTTAACTATATTCGTTGCTGGGATGTCTTTCAAAGTGATACTTAAATTCTCAAAATATCTAGCTATTTCTTGTGGTCCCTTTTCAGCTCTCGCTTTTGAAATATTTTGTGTGGTTCTTATACTCAATTCATCTGCATGTCTAGCCAAAAAGCCCTGCACCCACGCATCTTTTGACGGCCTCTGTGGTTGAGCGGGCTAAGCCTTTGCCGGCGTACCTCATTGCAACGCAGAGGTTCCGGGTTCGATTCCTGGTATAGTAAATTTCGGAAACGTATTTTCTCCGTTATTTACTATGGTCTGGGTGTCTGGGATCGGCCCCAGAGTAATCCGTTGTATGTTACCCATAACACAAGCGTAACTTGCTTAATTTGGGGATATACAATGTGTGTTTGTCTGCCGATTTAAAAAAAAAAAAAAAAATCTCCCGGAATTTTATTCTTGAACACAACTGATCGAGATTTTTTTTTTAAATATTCATGCACCAATAACTTTAGATCGAGTTTAGATAGTGGGGAACCAAAATCGCTAGAAGCTTGCAAGACTCTCACAATTTTTTTTTCTTCTTCACTTGTTAATATTGTAGGATGGCCAACAGGATTTGAATGTATTTTTTTTGTTTTATTTATTATGGTACGTCGTGGGATACCGAACTGTCGTTCAGCATCCCTTGAAGATATTTGTTTAGACGCAACTGCTTCGCATGCAAGCCTTAACATATCTTCGGAGTAATTTTTATATGCTCGGGACCCTATTTCACGTCTTGACTTTCTTTGTCTAATTCTAGACTTGTGTTTGCTTTTCTGCAATAAAAAAACAATAAAATTAAAGGTAAGCAGATTAATGGATGAATGATAAATACTGGGTAAATGGAATAGAAGCCTCAGGCATAGTTAAATTTTTTTTACTGACTTAGACTGAAATTAATCTACCAATAAATATTTCTAATTTATATAAATTAGTGATATTTATATAAAGTAGGGATATTTATTGGTACATTAATTTCAGACTAAGTAAAAATAAATATAAAAAAAAATTATCTACCAATAAATACCCCGCATTTACATAAATTAGGGGTGTTTATTGGTAGATTAATTTCAGACTAAATCAATAAAAAAAAAATTAACTATGCATGAGGCTTCTATTCCATTTACCCATCACGCCCTATTTTTTTCAAGACGTCAAAAAAAAACACCCGGCATATGATAATTATAATCTGTCCTCTATCATCATAAAATGTAACCTATATCCATTGGAAATAGTAATGCTATTCTACAAATAAACATACGGCCATAAACTTCACCTCTTTATAAAGGTGTTTGACGTTTTGGTTCTTAGATTTTTCGTTATTTCAACCTAATACAAAGTAACTAAAGGTGACAACCCTGAGTGCTTTTTGATAACGGGCAATGTTGGCATGCATGGTTCTGAAAAGTTTAAGATAACTTTGCCCATCGCCAAAAGTTGTGATTTTTAAAGCCCTGAATACTGAAACTATAATTAAAATACTCAACAATTGATACTCTATAACATACAGTATATTACACTTACCTGTGTTTTCGCCATGAGGTACAATCCACAAACACTTAATGTAAGAAATTTGCCCGCAAAAATATGCACCGCACTTGACGAGTTATGACGCATTACTAAATGAACTTTGGAACGAATGCTATACGTAGTGTTGCCACAAATATAATCTACTTTCCACCCAAGTAATAAATATTGTCATAAAACTAAAATATTTTCCTATGTTAGCGGATTTGCTTATAATTTGCTTTTAGGGCAAAGTTACCTTGATTGGCAAAGTTGGCTAGTTTCACGGTACTGATTTCTTATATGGATGAAATTTACAGACAGGAATAGTAATATACTACACAGGTTATAAAAGGAAAGAAGGAAGGAAGATCTATGGACGAACATGTTGAATTTAGAAACCTTCACAAAACTACTTACATCAGGATTTTAGCTCCTCTTATTTCTCCAATATGTACTACGAGTATAGCTGTGTACTCTAATAACATTACATGTTAGGTAGGTTTAGCGTATCAGCCTTTACAAAATTAACACTCCTATTTGAATCAATCAGAGCGCGTGACGTCATAGTGTGCAAAACACAACAAGTTGTTAATGGAAAATTCATCGTTTTCCAGTAATTTTGCTGTAAAATAATAGTATTTCCATTGTTATACACTGTGTTCATATGACTACAACAATGAGTTACAATAAACGCAAGTTTTATAAAAGCAAAAACCAGTAATTGGCCAAAAATCGACGTTGTTATGCTGGGTGCCTTTTTCGCAACTAACACTAATTTGTGCTCTTAAAACTTTTGTGTAAGTATAATAACATCACAAACTACTATGGATACTACGTATTATAACATTAAACAATAGCACCTAGTGCTAAAATTGTGATAAGATATGGCAAAGTATTATTTTTTAATAATAATTTTAATATTCGTAAATGTTGATGCTAATGGTGAAATTTCTTTTGTAGATCATCGCGAGTATGTTATGGAGATGACGCCATAAGTTATGTGCATTTGAAACGTGATTGCAAACTCCTGTATTGTAAAGTGTAAAATATACCAATATCATAAAGTGCTATCGAAATTATCGTCATCGCAGGAGTGAAGAACTAGTATGCACTTCTGCGGATTGTTATTGGAAAAAATCGAAGCTATCACAACTGTGAACCAGTTTAAAATATGTAGTAGTAACCCTAGTTTACCATCAAATTCAAATGTACTTATAAGTTTTCAGAAGTAGGACAAAAAATGAAACTTGAGGATTGTGCATTATTTAAATATCAACATAATCCTGTTCTCAGTGATACAGCCAGCACTTTAATGTATCAACTTGTTTTAAAATATAATGAAAAATGTGTCATTTTTAAGAAATGCAGTAATATCAGATGCTGTCATTAAAAAAATTAAGTGGAAACAAGGGAGTAATTTAAAAGCGGTCTTTGGCATGAATTAAGATATGGATGGATAACAGCATCACAGGCTTTTGAAGTAAGTAGATGAACCATGACCCACAGTCAGAGAAAATTTGGAGCTGAAACTTCATAAAAAAAATTAAGAAATGTGGTCTCATATTAAGTCAACAATATCCAATGACCGCTGGTTCACTGGATGGTACATGTGAAAATTGCATAGTAGATATTAAGTGTCTCTACAGTACAAACCACATTCAAATTATATTAAAGATTGAAAGCCTACAAACAAATATGGTCAATTACAAATATAAATATATTTGACTGCTGTGGAAACATGTATATTTTGTATAGCGGATCCAAATTTTTCTAATAGTAAAAAACTTAAACTTTCTGTGTAGCAATCAGTTATGAACATGGTAATGATCTTATTACTGATACTTTGTTACTATTTTGGAAATGCCATGTGTATCCATTACTTTATCAAAGCATACAAAGTAACCACTAGGTAGGTAGGTTCTGATCTCATCATTTTATAATAAAATAAAACACAAAATGATTTTGGAGTTTTATTTAATGAGGCAATCTTATAAATTAACTGAACTACCGTGCTCTAGGGCTAGGGTAACTAGGTTAGTTCATGACTACTTAAGGCTGGTTCCTATATTACTATTCACTCACCCAACCATCGGTTGAATTTTGTCATTATTTGTATGAAGCTTATGTCAAATTTTAAGCGATGGTAAGGTAAATGAACTCTATAAGATATAGGAACCAGCCATTAGTGGACTTATCATCTATGAAGTAAAATTGTTCATGGAAAGGATATTTATTTACACATTTTTTATTTGTATGAAAGATTTGATCTGGATGTGTTGAATGGAATGGTGATAGTGAGGACTCTGTGTGGTAACGAATGAAGTATATAAAGACAGAGTGTCACAGTGACTTCTTCCATTATTAATTTCTCATGACGAGCCCAATCAGATTTCATCATGGCATGGCATGATGTATGTGGGTATATTTATGAAACAATCATCTCTCTTGATATTAACACTGATTACGTTATAATTCACTTTGATTAAGGCTATGAATCGCAGTTCGTCGAATACTTGGTGCGCTGGCGACGATTCTCTGGAGGAGGTTATTAGGTTATATCTTCCTTCTTCCCGCCGCCCCGCTTCCGTAGTTACGACGCTCCGCGAGAGTGATATTGACAACATATCACTCTTGACAGTATGACAGTGACGTTTCAGTGAACTGTCTACACGGCCAGACTGACATACGACCGTCCTCGGGCGTTATTGTATTTCTGAAACAAACAACTTCCAAGCACCAGGACATCCGCTCGTCCATCCTGCCACTACTGGATGACTCTACTTGAATTAACTTTTATAATCTTCAATAATTAAAGAATTTTTTATTTTAATCTTCAACACTTATTATTTCAAATATGATATCATAATTTAATGATCTTTGCATGACAACTCTAAGTGCCGAAATGATTAAGAATACTAAAAGTATTATTCTGAGCTATAAAAATCATTAGTCAGAACCCAAAGAATACTAAATCAGAACCCCAAAATTATTTTCCAGAGCCATGTATCACAGTCGCTTCTTTTCACTATTAAAACCAATACAATATAACTTTTAGAACTTCTTGATTTAAAACCTCTCAAGGCAGGACCTCTATTGCCATGACCAGTTAGCTATAGCATTGCTCTCACTTGAGTCCACCTGCTGCTGACTCAATGCTCATACTGCCTCTTCAGACTACGATCCCCAACCAGACTTCTTACAGAGTCTTATGCATATCTCTCGGTCTCTCAATCTATCTCAAAACGGCCAATAAGGTACTTTACCAGAGATCACACCAAAATTTTATCTCATTATTATCATCATTAACATTGACTTCGACTGATACATGACCCACGGGCATTTAAAATACCACTCTCTGAAATTATATCATTCTATATGGAACTAATTGAACTTTAAATCTAACTTCGTATTCATTTCGCGTTCATGAGCAAATAACAATAACTACATTTAGCAATAACTAAACAAGCGTAATTCCGACCCCAACCACGAAGACCCCCGGAATAAAGTGGTTAAACTGAGTAAATGATTCTTTCAACTTTCCGTAATGGGTCTGGTCTATTGAACCAACATCTAGACCGGACGAGTGAATCCCTTCAACCAACCCTTCCTGGTGTGGCCCGGATGTCACTATCCTTTGGTCTATTGAACCAACGTCTGAACCGGACGAGTGAATCCTTTCAACCAACCCCCTTGGGTGTGGCCCGGATGTCACTATCCTTTTGGCCAGCCAACCGAATAAGCATATCTGAACTCGACAAGTGGATCCTTCCAACCATTCCCTCGGGATATGGCGTGGATGCCACTTTCATCTTGCAGAGTGTATTCTTCAAACTAACCCTGTTAGGTATAGCGCCCGAATGACATTTGCCTCTTAACGTGGCATAGTGTATTCATCAAACTAACCTTGTTAGGTATAGGGTCCAAATGACACTCTCCACAACCTTTTAGACCAGACCAGTACACTGTCCCTTTAACCTGGCGGAATGCATCCATCATACTAACCCTGCTGGGTATAGCGCCCGAATGCCACTCCCCGTGACCAGAATCGACCACTTCGCTTCCGGATTAGTCTAGTGATTGCAATCAGTAACCACGCCTGTTGCTATACAGGTTCCAACTTTAATCGATCAACAAAATTAAAAGCATTCTAAAGATATCTATGATTGCAGAATATCTTGTTCATCAATTATAATTACATTGCTTTGCATTTGAGTAGTGAATTAAATGTTTTCACCACCTGTACCACTTAAATAAACAAGGTTTATGTGCATAGTAACTGCCAGTTTGTCATACTAACTTTATTTTAGAACAAGATGATCTGCCACCAAATAAAAAGGAATTTGCTCAGAGAAAATATCTGCCAGGTACTCTGAGTAGGTTGGTGTGTATACTGATAAATATTCTTGACCACTGCTCCGCCACATCCCTTCTTGCCTGGGCTAGCAGTCACCCAGTCCTCAAACTGACAACAGGTGTAGCAAGTCATGGTTGTCTTTTCCTCCATAGTGTGTGATGAACTTCAGTATCTTGTGACTAGTCTCGTCTTTTCAGGTTGCACTTGTTGTGGCACTAAAACTCAAGAAAACAATGTTTCTATGTTATTCACGAGTTTCTATGGTTGTAATATTGATTCCTTGTTTAATTGTGCGCTCCATTCAATCTCCAATCAGAATACCAATAGAATACATCCTATGGGAATTTATGTGTCAAGTACATAAAGCAAATTTCCACTATACCTAAATCTTTGTAATATCAGAAAGCATTTTTTTTTAAATCAGCTAAAGTTAAGTTTAAATTCAGTATTTTTAAAGTAGCTATTCTAATAATAATTGACAGATAACCACACACACACTGACAAACACACACACACCGTATACTTCCAAATTAAGCAACTTATTGGTATTATACAATGGACCACTCTAGGGCCAACTCTAGACACTCAGGCCATAACAAACAATGGAAAATTCGTTTATGAAATTTATCAAACCAGGAATCGAATATGGAGCCCCTGAATCGCACTGAGCTTGATTGACAAAAGCTTAGCCCATTCAACCACAGAGGCCATCAAAGTTAACCTGATATTCATGTAAAATCTCTCAAAAGGTAAACTTGAAAAATAAAATGAATGCACATCCATGACATTTGCTTACATCGTCTATAATAAACACAAATTTTTGCAAGTTATTAGTGATGGAAAATACAACCATTCCAATATATCGATAGTCACCATGAAATGATTTCACATTATCACTGCCATTTCACCGGTGATAAATCACCACCTGTTATTTTAGAAGTGATGACAAAATAGGAATACCGCTAGTGTCACAGTGGAACTAGAACTGTAAGTGATTACTGGAACTGTAAAATGAAATTATACATTGCACTCTCAACATTGCCTCCTGGTGTTCTAAATAACTCCAGCAAATGAATGCCTAACTTTTTAAAGAATAAAGTTATTTTACTCAAATAAATTCTCCTTTATTATTTTCACTATTTATTTTAGATATTCTGTACTATGCTCTGGGAGAAACTTAACAGTCATTTCCTATTCTTGTACCTGAACTGAAATATGATTTATTTTACATCACTGTTATTTGCTGTGATTAGTGAAATGAATATTAGTGAAGAGCCATCACTACAAGTTATATAACTTTGAAAAATAATATTCAAGAAAAAATATAACAATATTCCATTTAGTCATTATTTTCTAAATGAAAAACTAAATTATTCACTTCTCAATTTGGTAATATCCTAATATGGATTGTAATGGTCTTTTCTCATTTTTCTTACAAAAAGAACTAAATATTACTTGGCCATGAGGATAGTATGATTGCCTACCACGAACAATGAAGCATAATTATTACTTGCCAAATTAACTCTTATAATGCCATCATCCGCAGCCACTACGACTATGCTTGTTTCATATTGGAATTCTGCAATAAATCTGCTTCTATTAAACTGCATCCCATTCAAGCCAAGAGCCTACAGAAGATCACTCTACAAGCGCAATGAATTCTTCTCCAACTAATACTCTCCAGGTTGTGTATAGATTGGGGTATTATTCTCCACAGGTAGCTTCTATCGGACAGATTTTTTTTACACAGTGATAGTTTTCAGATCATTTCCTTTAAAACATCATAGACCAGAGATTCCCAAACTATTCTGGGCAAGAGACCCCTTTTTCCAAAATAAACTGATACCTCATACCCCCATAGCCAAATTACTTTAAAAATCCTATTCCTAGTATTTTTAATCATACAGCAATGATACTTAATAAGTTGGTACATGTAACACAACTTAACAGTATCTTGATTTTTTTGAATAAGAACTTATTTTAATTAATAGGGGTCGGTTTTTGGACCTCACTGATCACCAAAATCAGTTTTTGTTTATGTTGACCCCTGGGAAACTGATTTCGACCCCAGGGGGTTGATATTGACCACTTTGGGAATCCCTGTCTTAGAGCAAGTCTATCAAATTAATTACACATCTAGTTATTAGACTCGCAAAAGTTTTCCACTTCTTGAAAGTAACTACCTAGTAGATTTCTAACCTGACATTTTTTTTATTATTATAAATATCTTTTTTTTTTTTTAATTCAGATTTGAAAGTCTTATTAATAAACCTATTGTTTTTCTAAATCTAGATATTCACAAAGAAATTGCAGATGCTAATCACTCTGTAAAATTATGCAAGACCGTTGGCTAGACCACCTTCAGCTTTTTTTACCAATGCATCAAGACTATCTCAAGGTGGTCCTGTTGATTCAGCTATTCGGATTCCCAAATACAAAATTATTATAAACTCTTAAAATTACTCCCCTCTACAGTATCTTACACAAAGATTTTTCCCAACTGGTCAATTCAATTCAAATTCTCCTAACCCAGCTCATAGTAGTCATGTACATACATTATCAAAAATTTTAACAATAAATAACATTAATTTATAGTGTAGTTAGTGTAACGTTCAGAAAATGATTTAGCAGATTACTGGTCTAGTTTTTCGTTTTGTCTTTATATTTTTACATGCAACTGACATTTTACCACCTACTGCAATATTGCCCAAAACAATGCAGATTAAGTTGAGTCATAACTCCTTCAAAAAAATATAGAAGAACTCACTATATTACTTTGCATAATGCTCACTAAAATAATAATAATAATGACATACCCTCTGTGCCTGGTGGAACAAGCACATAATTTGTAGCTTACCAATCACGATCCATAAGCACTTCCACTTACAGTACTAGCATCAGTATGGACCCTTTGTCATCACACCGTAGGCCAATGATACCAACGGCAATACTATCACGTTCAGGCAAATACGTTGTCGCGCCACAGGCACCGTCAAAGCGCCAGCCTCAGCAACTCGGCAAGCCGGCATGCTGCCCGGCATATCGCAACCTCAACGCACCACACTACCACTACGCCGCTGCTAATCCCGCGCACGGCCGCGACAAGCCAATCCTCCATTGTTATCGTTATCGGCAGCATCCGATAATCCATCGGCACGTCTTGATCACACTGGCATGCTTTCCATCATGAGCATGAACCGATTCCCCTCGTATTACTTCCATTGTGAGCATGAGTGGATCCCACTTCTGATGTAAGCTCGTCAGAGCCGTATAAGCTCATGATGAGCCCAATCAGAATTCATCATGGCATGGCATGATGTATGTGGGTATATTTATGAAACAATCATCTCTCTTGATATTAACACTGATTACGTTATAATTCACTTTGATTAAGGCTATGAATCGCAGTTCGTCGAATACTTGGTGCGCTGGCGACGATTCTCTGGAGGAGGTTATTAGGTTATATCTTCCTTCTTCCCGCCGCCCCGCTTCCGTAGTTACGACGCTCCGCGAGAGTGATATTGACAACATATCACTCTTGACAGTATGACAGTGACGTTTCAGTGAACTGTCTACACAGTAGAAAATGTTTTGTACTAATCATCTAAAGAATTATAACTAAAATTTTATCTAAACAAAAGTATTGTAAGAACAAACAAGGTATAGTAATTAATTATAATGTTTTAACATTGCACCCACGTCAAGATGTAAAAATATTTACATTTTGCTTTTTAAATACATTTGAAGTCAGTTTCCTTTTTGCTAGAGCTGCTAAATTTTTATTTTACATTTTTATATTCCATACAATAAGTTATCCCTAGTAAGCTAGCTTCTAAAATGCAGCAATTTACACGTTCGTACTCTCTATCGTTAAGGATGTTCGTTATACGCCTTTCTAGTTGAATGTAGTACTGCTCATTATTTATCATAATTCGGTAACTACTCGTTTTAGAGTTGTGATAAACCTAAAAATATTTCAATTATTATACGTTTTCTAATTGATTTTGTGGAATTGTATACTATATCTTCGGAATTCAATACCAATAACATATATCTGCAACCTTATAGAAACTATACTGAATCCAACGAAAAGTAAGTTTAAAATAAGTTCAAAAACAAAAAGTTATACCTGAAACAATACTTCAATTCAATTTTACTGTTTGAGTTTGATGAATTTTCTGCCATATCTTCGGAATTTAAGTTCTGATAGCAACAAAATATATATGGGCCCACTTTGAGGGTGTATTAAACCCAAGGCAAAAAAATAATCAAAATAGTTTGTTTAAAAAAAATTACACCACGGATTAAAAACCTTCTTTTTTAGTCGTTTAAAAATCTGTGAATTTAGGCTAATTTTTGTGCGGAAAACGACTGTTATGTATGTGCGATGCGCTTGTCATTAGGCTAAGATTATTCTAAAAATAAATCTATGCATTATAAGCTCGAGTTTGACTCACACGCGCCCGCTCCGTAGTTATCAGTAGCTACGATTTACCCATATATTCGGCATGATAAACAAAAATGTTCCCTCTAGCTTCAGCTATTGGAGTTTTGTCCAATTTTGACCATCACGGACCAAACTGGAAGACGTATAAAAGTCGTTTGGGGCAGTGGTTCATCGCGAACAACCTGGATGAACGATCGGACAACGCTGCAGTCAAAAGGAACGCGGTTTTACTAAGCGCACTCTCAGAGAGCACATACCAGCTGGCCAGCAATTTAGTGTTACCTGATGACCTGGCAACAAAAAATTATAGCAACATAGTTGAAAATATATTAACGGAGCATTTTACGACCAGACGATGCGGCTTTGCGGAAAGGCATAAGTTTTACGAAGCCATACAATTAAATGAGAAAACCCACTCGCAATGGGCTGCTCGACTGAGAGGACTGGCTGCTTAATGCGGTTTTAAAAACATTGAAGATGCCCTTTTAGACAAGTTTGTCATGGGAATGTTACCAGGTCCCGAGAAGGAGAAACTGTTTGTGCAGGAGATCGGCGAGCTGACCCTAGGGAAGGCTGTGAACCTGGCGGAAGAAGTTCGCTGTGCACGCACCGCTGCTGCGGCAGGGTCTGCGTCGACAGCTGACGGCGTGTATAAAATGGATCGCGGAAGTTCGGTTGGGGTCGGTAGGAAAGTGCCACCAGTCGGTGACAAGTGTTCAGTGTGCGGTTATAAAAATCATACGGCTAAAGAGTGTCGGTTTTCTAATTATAAATGTAAAAAGTGTAATCGTAAAGGTCATCTACGGAAAATGTGTCCCGGTAACCCGCGAGTGAGGTACCTGGAGGAAGGTAACGGCGATGACGAAGGCGATGACGGTAAGTTTTTGCACAATATTAGTTGCCCCGACGGGGAGCCGTTAGTTGAGTCGGTGTGTCTAGGTGGTAGGAATTTAAAATGTGAAATTGATAGCGGTTCTCCGGTATCCGTAATATCTGAGAAAACTTATAAAAATAATTTCTCAAATGTTCCATTATCACCACCCTCGAAGCGGCTTTTTTCTTACGATGGCGCTAACATGTCCGTTTTGGGAACGATTACCGTAACAGTGAAATACTTAAGTCGCACAGCCCCACTGTGTATTTATGTCATAAAAGATGGGGGTCCCCCCTTATTGGGGCGAGATTTCATGCGAGTATTTAAGTTACAACTAATCTCAACACTTGCTTATTGTAAGAGCAATGAAGAAGTTTTGTCGGAGTTAATAAAATTATATCCAAAATTATTCTCAAATCAATTAGGCTGTTTTAATAAATATGAAATAGATTTGCCGTTGAAGTCAGACGCCAAACCGGTTTTTATGAAATCGCGACCCGTACCATACGCCTTAAAAGAAAAAATTAATGCCGAATTGCATCGGTTGGAGTCGTTAGGCATCTTGGTACCGGTCAAACATTCCGATTACGCATCACCGATAGTGCCCGTACTAAAATGTGACGGTAGTGTTCGAATTTGTGCCGATTATTCACAAACAATTAACAAACAACTTTTTGTAGAAAAATATCCCCTACCATCGGTTCAAGATTTATTTACTAACCTACTTACTAAACTTACCTACTAAACTACTTCACCATGGAATCCAGTACAGTAAATTAGATCTGTCGATGGCGTATAATCAATTTAAAATCAATGTCCCTTCACAGAAGTTAACATGTATTAATACGCCTCGCGGTCTATTTAATTATACTCGGCTAGTATTTGGGTTGTCGAGCGCTCCGGCTATTTTTCAACGAGCGATCGAGTCTATAGTAGGGGACATGGACGGCGTGTTTTGTTTCTTGGACGATTTGATTTTAACAGATGTTAGTGAAGACGGTCATGAGCAGAAACTTAACGAAGTCTTGCGTCGTCTCCAGGAGGCCGGCCTCACCCTACACAAGGATAAATGTGCGTTTTTTCAAGATCAAGTGACGTACTTGGGTTATGTTATCGACAAAAACGGTATCAGGAAAAATCCAGACAAAGTTTCAGCCATTTTAGAGGCTCCTATTCCTAAAAATGTACAAGAACTGCAATCCTTTTTAGGTCTTATAAACTATTATAGGAATTTTATGGCAAATGCATCCTCCATATTAAGTCCCTTGCATTTTTTATTACAAAAGGGAGTTAAATGGAACTGGAATTACGAGCAGGATAAAGCGTTCGAAACAATAAAAAATCAAATGGCTTCCGATCAGGTTTTGGCACATTTTAATAGCCAAGCAAAGGTAATTTTAACTGTGGACGCGTCTCCGGTCGGGTTAGGGGCCATTCTGTCACAAGTGGACAGCGACGGCGTCAAAAGGCTCGTGTCATACGCGTCGCGATCGCTTACGCCGGCAGAGAGGAAGTATGCCCAAATACAGAAGGAGGCAACCGCTATTATATTTGGGGTTAGGAAGTTCCATCAATTTCTGTTCGGCAGGTCAGATCCTTTCATATTAAGGACGGATCATAAACCGCTTACAGCGATATTTAAGCCGGGCCGGGGCATACCAGAGGTTAATGCAAATCGGTTACAGCGGTATGCCATATTCTTGAGCGCCTATAATTACGGTATAGAATACGTAAATAGCGCAGCGAACACAGCTGATTTCTTATCACGAGCGATACCGGTTCATAAATCAGTAGGGGGGGGCGCGAGCGACCATGATGCAGCAGCGTAAGTAAATTTCGTAGTCGAAGGATGCTTGCCTGTTACGCTGCAGGACATACATTTGGAAACAGCTAGGGACCCGACACTGAAAACAGTTTCAGATTTTGTATTAAAAGGATGGCCGCGTAAAATATCAGATCCGACACTTAAACCTTTGTTTCATCTTTGCAAAAATGAGATTGCATTAGAAAATGGAGACCTGATGCGCGGTTACAAGGTTATAATCCCACATGCCTTACGGAAGAAGGTATTAGAAGAACTGCACAGTTCCCATTTCGGAGTTGTAAAAATGAAATCCGAAGCCCGATCTAGGTTTTGGTTCCCGGGCATCGATGCGGAATTAGAAAAGCTCGTAGGGGCGTGCGCTGTGTGCGTGCAGCTAAAGCCCGCCCCACCACGAACTCACCTTGCGCCGTGGCCGTACCCGCCATATGCATTCCATAGGATACATATCGATTTTTTTGGTCCAATTAATAATAAAACCTATTTAATAGTAGTCGATGCATTTTCGAAATGGGTGGAATGCTTTTTTTTTTTTTTTTTTTTATTGCAGGAGTTCAGCAGACAGGCAGACGGCCCACTAGATGGAAAGCGGTTACCATCGCCTATGGACATTTGCAACAACAAAGGTGCTACAAATGCGCTGCTGCTCTCTTAAAGGAGACTGGAACCTGGTCACTAATGCCGGAACACAACACAAGGTTGTTATGGCGGCATACTCTAGACCAGGGGTGGTCGCCATCCAGTCGAGCAAATACTCTACCACCTGGCTGTGGGTTGTTTAGTCGCTTCTTACGACAGGCCGCCGGGCCGCAGGAAATTGTATTCTTTCTCCGTTCCTGCACGGATAAAAATGCTATGACATGAAAGGCAATTTAACTGCTAAAGCTGTTATTGCGAAGCTGTCCGACTTCATGTCACGTTACGGTATGCCAGAAATTATGGTGAATGATAATGGAACTTCGTTTGCATCAAAAGAGATGTCTGAATTTTGCAAATTAAATTATATAAAACAATTGTTTTCCCCGGTATATCATCCCGCGAGTAATGGTCAAGCTGAATCATTCGTAAAAATTATAAAAAAAGGAATCAAGTCGATTCTATTATCAGAGCGCAAAGCAAACGATCTACACATGCACTTATGTAAATTCCTTTTCGACTATCGGAACTCTAAAAATAGTACCACAGAGACATCACCGGCACAGTTAATTTTTGGTCATAACTTGCGTTCGCGATTGGACTTAATCGTCCCTCACAATTCGCCATCGTCATCGGAATTATCTTCCCGGGTTGACCGTAAACAGTCTTTACAAGCGGAGTACTATGGAGGAGTAAACAATAAACATTTTTTGGTCGATGACTTGGTCTGGGTAAAAGAGTACGTAAACAAAAATAAGCATTCTTGGTCCAAGGGTAGAATAGTGCGAAGAACAGGGAAAGTAACTTACGAAGTTTAGCTCATAAACCAAGATAAGGTGGTACAAAGATATAGAAACCAGTTATATATTTTCAAAGGGGAGAGGTCTCCACAGGAACATCGCAGCCCTGTGATAGAATGGGAAAAGGAAGCTTCGAAGGCAGCTGTCGTCGAAGCCGGCGATAGGTCTACAGTGGAAGAGGCAGAGGTGGAAGTGATTCAAAATGAATCCAGAGTTCCACAGAGTACCGCTAGTCCTGAGCGGCGTGTTTCCACTTCTAGCCCACGGAGCCCGGAACAAAGACCACCACGCGTAGACGAACCAGTAGCCGAGCCGAGCAGTGCCCAGCCTATTACCCTTGATCTCAGACCAGTTGAATCCGGCATTTCAAGGGAACGTTCACGGAGAGATAGACCTCCTGTAGACTATAGGAAATACTTTTAGGGGAGGAGTGTTATGTATGTGCGATGCGCTTGTCATTAGGCTAAGATTATTCTAAAAATAAATCAGTGCATTACAAGCTCGAGTTTGACTCACACGCGCCCGCTCCGTAGTTATCAACGACAACATCACTTAATATCAGGCCTGGGAGTTTTTAGCGGGAACTGAAAGGAGATGTGCAGTGCAGTTTTATTTTCTAAAAATGTGTAAAATTACTCTAAAATGAACAATAGTTGTAGGATATTGATAGTTTTTGAGTAGTAATTATGTGTTTTTGTGAGAAATGTGAACTGTATAGTCAAATGTGGCCTTTCGAGTTGTCACAAGAACTCCGTTCAATGGCATCGGCTGATAACCTACAGTTCAGATGTGCTACATATAGGCCTAAGAAAATGAAGAAACTATTGTAATCTAAGATCTGGCTTAAAGGCCTAGCTGCCAAGCCATACACCAAAATAAAAAAATCAGGCCTTGAGTTGTTGTCCACACTGTCCCTTAGCTCTAATAGTGTTGGGATCTTTGTTATCTACAATGAACGATGTAGTTTTGAGGCCACCTGGAAATTGATCAAAAAAGCTTTCCCTTTACAAAGCGCAAATCAGACCGTACATGAAGTACTAATAAGTGAGTACTACACACATCTTTGGGCCGGGGCATCCGCTTACCAAACTGGCCCACCCATGGCATCAACTCCACCCAGCATGTCGTCGTTCGTGTCGTTGACCATCCCATAACAACTAACAGGCAGTTTCGATTCACTTTGCATCCGAAGAGACTGCGTCTCTCTATGTATTCTATAGCCTGAACAGTGTTCCGAAAAATTGTTTAATATGGTGCCAACGCCTCATTATCACAACCGCACCCCTCATCGACGGGATGTTCACCCCTATTTCCTTGAGCTCCACTCCATAACAATTCTCCAGAACTTTTATTCTGCGTACAAAAATAATCTCGAGGGATCTTTCCGCCGCAGTTTTCCCTGTGTGCTTAGACATGTGGTTTCTTTTAAGTTGTTATAAAATTTCTAAGAGGTTAGCAACGCCCATAGGCGATCGTAACCACTTTCCATCAGGTGGGCCGTCGGCCAGTTTACCAAAAAATAATACCAGCGTTACCTTATTTACTTGATGAATATGGTTCCTAGTTCGGTCGGATCGGTAACAGGTGCGCTGACGGCTGACCGAGTGAACTAATAGACTGGCTAACAATTGGCAATATGACGCATTTCTTTTAGGGCCGCTTCTTTATATCTTGTTGAAAGAAAGAAATTTATCCGTGCAGGAACGGAGAAAGAATATAATTACCTGCATTGGGGCGGCCTGTCGCAAGAGGCGACTTAACAACCCACAGCCAGGTGGTAGGTCATTTGCCCGACTGGATGGCTACCACCCCTGGTTTAAGGTATGTCGCCATAACAACTTTGAGTTGTGTTCCGGCATTAGTGACCAAGTTCCAGTCTCCCTTAAGAGAGCAGCAGCGCATTTGTAGCAACTTTGGTGTTGCAAATGTCCATAGGCGATGGTAACCGGTTTCCATCAAGTGGGCCGTCTGCCTGTCTGCTGATCTCCTGCAATAAAAATAAACCTAAATTAACTAAAAGTATTGAACTTACTAAGAATTAAATTTTATTAAAAATTTGTGTCTTACATTAACGTTGGTATATAATTACTTTTATTGTCTCTATTAAGGCGAAGACACTTTGTTCGTGTGTTCTTTATTAATACTTGGTTTGGTAGCACATTACACTACACTTTTGTTTTTAGTTTATAGCACTAGTTCAAATGGTTTTGTCCTACCTAAGTACTTTGCCGTATTTTCATATGGTACTACGGTGTTATTTACGTATATCGGCTGATAATTTGCCATTTTGTTAGGGAAGTCAATGTGGATCGACTTGGCTTCATTGAGCTTAATACGCCATTTTTTTTGTCCAGTTGTAGATGGTATTAACTGCTTTTTGGACATTTTCCACAGCTTCTTCGTGGGTAACATCTTCTATTATTGGTTTCAGGCGGCGCAATAACAGTTTTTCAAATAGTTTAGACATTATTGGTAAAAGAGAAATTGGTCTATAAGATGTCGTGTCGTGTGGAGATTTACCAGGTTTTTGTATCATGATCACTTCCGCAACTTTCCACAGACTTGGAACATGCTTTAATCTAAAACTGGCATTGATAAGTGTAGTGAGTTTAACTACACCCTTTTTTGGAAGGCTGCGCAGAATTTCCCCGGTAATGAGATCGTAACCTGCAGCTTTCTTTTGGGATAATAGGTGTATTTCTCTATGGACTTCTTTAGGAGTTACAAGTTTTATTTCCAACTCATCAGGTGCTAGGTACCAAAATGTATTTTTGTTATCTTTACCTTCATTTGGTTGGAATATTTTTTCTAAATGTTGAGCAAATCGCTTGGCTTTCTGACTGTTATTGATGGCCCAGTTTCCGTTCTCTTCTCTAATAGGAGGAATTTGATTTATCGGTTTTTTGAGAGATTTTGTTACTTTCCATAATGAGTACTCTGTATTACGATCACTAGAGAGTTGACTAAGTTGAGATTGCATAGATTCATCATTGAATTTTTGTATTTCCCTACTTATTCTTTTTGTGAGATTGTTCAAAAGAGTTTTATCGGGCGGATATCGCGATCTATGCCATTTTTGTCTCTGTTTCCTTTTTTGATTAATTAGATTAATAATTTCGGTTGGATAGTAAGTACGCCTCGATTTTATCTTGATTTCAGGTGTATTTTTCCAAGCACGTTATTGAATATTTGTAACAAACGTTTTCACATCTGCATCAAGTTCCTCTGGTTTTTTTAGTGACACTTTCAAATCTATTACACAATCTAAGTCTTGTTTAAAGCTTTCCCAGTCTGTATTCTAATTAGTCAAATAAGGATTTTTTTCACGACATATAATGTGCTCATTTAGACTTAAAATTATAGGAGAATAATCAGAATTCATATCATAACCTTCTTCAATGTGAAGATGCTCAGGTGATATATGTTTATAAATAAAGAAATCTATTAAGTCTGGAAGTTTATTTGGATCAGTCGGCCAATAAATGGGTTTGCCTGTTGAAATAACATCACATCTGTTTTCTTTGATTGCATTCAAAAGTTCTCTACCGTTTGTTGTAGTTAACCTGGAGCCCCAATAAGTATTCTTTGCGTTAAAGTCACCTCCAAGAATAAACCTGTTTCCAAGCTGATTTAGATTTTTTTTATAAAATACAGACTTTAAAGCATACCTTGGTGGGCAGTATATGGCTGATACAGACACCGGGTAGCGTTTAGTCTTGATTGTCACTGCAATAGCTTGCATTTCTTGTTCTTCGTATTTTAATACTTCAAAGTGATTAATATTAGTCTTGATTAGAATGGCACTGCCTCCCCGAGCTGTGTTATTTGGGTGGAGCGCATGATATGCTTGATAACCTTTTATTGAAATAAAATTTTCTTTAGTAAAGTGTGATTCCGAAATGAGACAGACATCAATATTTTCTGTATTTAGGACCACTTGTAACTCCTTTTCATGTCGCAGAAGTCCATTAGCATTCCATGCCATAATTTTAATTGAAGGTACCATCATTAATGTTTTATTACAGCTTTAGTTGTTTGTTCTATTTTCTTCAATCTTTCATCAAATGAAGTCATGAAGTTTAATATAGAGTTGATTTTATCTTCTAGATTAGATGCTTTCTTACTTACGAGCGGTTGCTGTGACAATTGCATCTCTGACTTTGAGCCTTTAGTGACTTGAGCAAATGATATGCTCTTTGTTACAGGTTGACTTGTAGGAGCCTTTTTAGTTATGCTCTTACTTAAAGGTATATTAAAGGTTGTTGTCCCCTTTAACTTCCTATTCTTCATTAGTTGAAGCTCTTTGGCAACTATGCAGCCTCTGTAGCTGGCAGGGTGTGGTTCTCCACAGTGAACACACTTTGGTTTGACTTCCGCAGGCTTTGTGCAATCTCTGGTGAGGTGTTTTCCTGTACACTTTACGCATCTAGGCTCTTTACAACAGTATTTCTGGGTGTGTCCATATGCTTGACACCTTTTACACTGGGGCACCAATTTCGATGTTTTTATTGGTTTTATATCCACTTTACATCCAAGTATAGACCTAATGGAGTAAATTTTTTTAATTTCTTCATCTTTATCAAAGGAAAGCATAAACATATTTAATGGTTGTTTATTCCTCCAGCTTAGTTTGTTGACTGCGTCCTGAATTTTATAACCTTTAGAAGATAGTTCATCAACTATCCTGGGAGGTATGCATGAGGAGGGCAAATTGATGGCCATCACTCTGATCGGTCTATCTTGCTTGTTCTCATAAGAATACCAACAGCAGTTGTTTTGCATTAGTAGACTTGTGAGAGCTCTATACGATATATCATTATTAGCATTGATTTTAACGCTGTCTCCATTTCTCATTTGGATAAGAAATGAGTCACTTGTTAGACTAGTCAAAAGAAAATCATAGAACTTTTGATAGTCTCCAATATTTTCCACGATAACCGGCGGTGGCTTAGGATCTTTTTTAACGCTTGGAGTTTTAGTTTCATCTTTATTTAAGTTCTGGTCTTGCGTTGCAGGGGGGGTGAGTGACAGATTCAGCTTCCGCTTCTTTCTACTCTTCTGACGTACCCACTCGGTTTCTCTAGCTAGATCTTCTTCGTCCGTTTCATACTGGACACGTTCCGGGTGTCTCTCTCGATCGGACGAATTTTTGGCTGGAGCTGTATTTTTCTCTTTAATATCTTTTAGCTCCTGTTGTAACTCTTGAATATGTTTTTTCAGCTCTGAAACTAAGCTTTCAAGATGTCTACGTTCTGCTGCTTCTTCAGTACATCGCTGATATAACAGACGATCCGTGTCTGTTTTTATCTTAATTTGACTTGAAGCCATATTTAATTTTTTTTAAATATAACTTCGCCTTAACAATGTTTACACAAAACACGTGTTTCACTACATAATAATAAATAACTGGGTCATCGCGGTGACCGACTTAGGCTACGCGCGATAGTGATTTTGCTGCACATGCGATATGCCCGAGCGCTAACTAGAGCAAGTGCAATGCGGCCGTTCTCGGTAGGCGCCGAACGATCACTCGAATATAATTACTATGACTAAATACTTATAATACATGTATGTCAGTGTTTACGTGAAAAGACAAAAATGTATTGAAAAACATAAAGACGTGCGTCTCGGGACGCCTGACAGAAGTGATAACTTGAATTAATCTAACGTGACGGATCGCGTTACGTATTGAAGCGGTTTACCCTCCCATAAGAAGTTATCACTTCAAAAAATTCTGTTGGCTTCCTATAAAGTCAAGGTGGCGAAGTCCATCAGTGGGGGAACTCTACACCACTCTTTATTTCCGTGTTTGAATAGCAACGACGACAACAGATCGGTCAATAAAGCTAAGACATCATTTAATACTGACTTCAAATTGTAGTTGACGATAAATTTCGTTTAAAAAAGTGAAAAACGACTGATATACGAACTATTCTATAATAACTAGCATTATTCATAATTTCGAACCGAATTGCAATCATAACTTTCAAAGGTTTTGGTTTTGGTATAGACTATCTCGGCTAAATATTGAATTAATCTTGATTCAACCGAGTCTGATCTAGTATAATTTTTTATCCGTGCAGGAACGGAGAAAGAAAAAAATTACCTGCGACCTGACGGCCTATCGTAAGAGGCTACAAAACAACCTACAGCCAGGTGGTTATCTGCCCGTCGGGACGGCTACTACCCCTGGACTAGAGTATGCCGCCATAGGTGGACCATCTTCCTGTCTCATGCAATAAAAAAAAATTGAGCTGAACTCATGTAATAAAAAATAAAAAAATTACCGCATTGACAGACTTCCCCACCATGACTATATATAGATTTAAATATATTTCTTCAGTAATAGATTTTCTTTAGACATGCAATATGCAATTTTTTCAATACAAGCAAACTATAATTCTAATATTACACTGATCAATCTAATCAATTTGGTGGAAAAACACAATATAAATAACGCAAAGTTATTCAATGACATTGTGTGATTGAAGTTTGTTTAAGCCAACAAAACAGACGGTTCATTTCTGTCTGTCATTGGGTGCATCAACCAAAGTGATTCATATAAACATCATCTCAATATTGTTGAGAAACGATACTAATCCTTTACAGGTGTTTTATTGTTACCCCTTCGAATTTAATCCTATTGTATGCCTTCCAGTAAGACGTCATAAATCCTTCTATCTTTTGTTTGCATTTTGTGCACATTATTAGAAGCCATTAAGTTTATAAGTTAAGAATTCAAAGGATTAGTGGGCGCATGTTACTAGGAGGCCAGGGCTATTTTGACAGATATATAAATAAGGTCGGTCAGTCGGGACTCTGAGTTACTTGTGTAATGTGTTTCAACTGCGATCGAAGCGTTACCTACTGTATTTTCGGAACGAGTATCTTATAACGACGGACTTTAAACGACTTTTCATTACGATTTTCCGCTTTACGATCTGGACTTGTTGTATTTGTAAGAACTGTGAACTGCGTGTGTGTACTTCTAATAAACTTTGTGATAATTCCAACGGCATTTTAAATTCACATCACACAACTTCGTAACAATACTATTGAATATCTTCGTGTCCTTTCAAACAAATATTAATATTATATGGATCACTTCTATTGCTGACCCTCGGATATCTGCTCAACATGTTTCTAGCCGTAAAAGCATAATGAAAAATATTTAAAATCTATTTAAAGACCCGTTAAATCAGTAGTGTGATATTTGAGAAAATATACTTAAATTTACCCTTATAACTACATATAAATGCATACCTATATATAAGGCACGTTTGATATTGCTATTTTGTACATTATATAATTGAAAAATACTACAAATGAATCTCTTAATAAAAAAAACTGTCCCTGTGTAGCGCCCTTTACATCTGTGGCGCAAAGTGGTAGCGATGAGCAGTACACGTGTGAGCCAGTACATTTGTCCTGTACAAAATACATTTGTACTAATACGGCTCAAAATATGAAATGTATCACTTCAAAATTTTTGTCGCGCTAGTACTCAAAAGTAAGAGGAAGGACGGAACGAAGCTTATGCTACAACAGCACAATAACGCCTCCACGGATATTCACATGACAATGAAGGACACCATGACATGTACGACTGCTAGTAAAATTAGGTGACCGAGGCCGATCTCATCCGATTCTTAACGAACATCTCCGAACTAGAGGTTTTGTACGGGACAAATGAGTGATGACGCTCACCGCCTCACCGGCGTCATCGCTTCAAATGTAATGCCGCGGTACAAACCATACAAATGTCCTCGCCTCAGTTGAAGTGGTAGATTGTACTGGTTCAGTACAAATGTCATGTTACTCTTACAAACTCATTTTAAAATCATGTACTACTCAACTCTACATGCGAATAATGCGACTCACTTTTTGGGAGCGCGGTGAAAGAGACGCGGCGGGGGCGAAGCAAGCGACGCTTCCTGCACATGTTGATGCTTGTCGAAATAATGCTACGTTACATTATTGTATTTTATTCCATATTAATTTATTAGTTCAATTTTTTCCGCGGGATTTAAACCGTGAGACTGAGTTTAACGCCGGGTTCCAACATTTTACTATACACCTGCATTACTACTGGTTAAAATTTGACACAAACTCCTTACAAATAATGTAAATAAAGCACCTATAAACGTGTATGTATGAAGAGATTAATGAAAGTAGATGACGGAAAAGATGTGTCAAGATTGTAGCGAGTGGAGATCCGACGTCTCTACCTACCTGCATATATATATTTATATTTTACTATAAGTTTTTCTGTGATTTCAGTAATACTGCACAATAAAGTGTTATCTCTTTCTCTCTCTCTCTCTCTCTATCTCACTCACTCACTCACTCGATCACTCACTCACTCACTCACTCACTATCTATTATCTTATCGTAATTATCTCTATCGCTTAACGGCCGTTTTCAATAAGCTATCTATCCGTCATTTAAGTTACTAAAGATAACCAAATCTATCCTTTTGTCCTTATTAGCTTTTCAATAACCTATCCACGGATAGCATTTCCTATCGAAACCAGCTATCTACCGAGCGGAGGACGGATAGCTTACTAGAGATAGGAACGGTCATACATTTCACGCTTACTTGCGTTTCAATATAAGTTTCAAGTTACTCTCCGATAGCCGAAGCTATCTCTAGTAACGTCATTCGCCTATCTGTCAAAAATCGGCCAGTAGCTAACTTGACTTTTTGAAAATAAATAGTAATTTCTATTAATAATGGAAATTGGAATACTTTGGTAGCGACGATAGCCATATGGAATTATTTCAAATGATAATTGATTGTGATGAAGACAGTGACAGTGATAACGATAGCACAAGGTTACAGAAGAAGTATAAACCACGTGTGAATTATATTTAAATGATTATGAATTTGCATACAGAAGACTGAACAAAAGTGCTATTTACAGAATTAAAAAATTTAATACAACCCTATTTGAGTGTAAAATCTAAAAGGTGAGATTAATTTTAATGTTTATATTAACCTAAGTACCTCTACATTTGTGATATCAAATTTTAATTAAGTTTTAACTTTTCCAAGAATCATGGTATATCTCCCGTTCATCAGTTGCTTCTGGCTCTACTATTCTATACATTGGGTACCATGCTAGTGTCTATTGCAGATTTTATTGGAGTGTTAATAGCATCTGCTAGTGGTATTGTCTCCGATGTATCTAAAGCTATAGCAAAATTATACCCAAATTTTGTTATATTACAAAGTCACACTCAACAAGAATTTTATAATATTACTGGGTTTCCCAGAGTACATGGTGTCATAGATGGCAGTCATATATTAATACATTCACCTAATAAGTATTTCACACTCTTAAATTTACATATACTCCTATTGTATATCTATACTTATCCACACCAAGTATCTATCTATACCTATTTATAGGTCACAAAAAATAATGTTTTTTGTAGATTTCAGCATAGGAGAGGAATTTAGAAAGAGAAAAGGAACATTCTCTATCAATGTCCAAGTTGTGTGCAATGCCTCATTGGTGTTTCAAAATGTTGTTGCTCGGTGGCCAGGATCGACTTATGATGCAACTATATTTAACCATTCTGATTTAAAAGGTATTTTAAATTTGGTTGTTTATTGAGGAATAATATATGACACATTTATTATTATTTGAATATGGCACTGGATTGTATAAAAATACTATTTTTAACAGATCATTCTGAACAAGGTGGGTTTGGGAATTGCTGGTTGCTTGATGATAGTGGCTATCCATGTAAACCTTATCTTCTAACACCATTACTCAATCCAAATACTCCAGCTGAGCAACTAAATAATGAATCACATATAAAAACAAGAAATACTATAGAGAGGTAAGCTTTGTTTAGTGTAACAGAATTTTGATAGTAATGATGGCTGTGTATCTTGACATTAGTTCATATTTTGTCTTATACATAGTCCAACATAGAGTATTACTAGTATATTACTGTTCAGAATTCACCATGCATACTATGGCTTTTTAGGTTGTAATATGCTTATGAAAGTAATAATTAAAGACAAGTAATTGATATTTATATTCATAAATAGATATTTATATTATAAGTTTAAGTAATTTTATCTAATGTAACATTATATAAGTGAAATATTATTATTGCAGGTGCATTGGTGTCTGGAAAAGAAGATTTTCTGTAGTGGCATTTGAAAAGCAGATTAAAACTAGAAATTGCAAGCCATTATTGTAGCCACTGCTATTCTGCATAATATGGCCAGAAGCATGAATTTGGAAGAAATAGAGCCAGAGATATCCAATGCCTATTATAATATCATAGGAAAATAATATAGTTGATAATAATAACTTTCCTTCAGAATGTGCATCTGAAAGGCAATTACTAATAAATAATTACTTTCAAAGATAATTATAAAAATATTGACTATTTCCAAAATAAAGATAGCATTGTGTCATATGATTTCGTTTTATTTAGCTTTGCTATATTTATGTCTAATGATTTAAGATTAAAATCAGTTTTAAATGAAACAATTTCATTAAAAATTATGTTTTAATTCATATACACATACTCATATACATATTCTATTCTACACTTAATTTAAAAAAAATTACCTCTTATAATTTAATTGCTACATAATATACAACATATAAATTATTTGCCTGTTGAATTTAAATATATTTAGCTAATAAAATCTCCTTTTCCTAATTTTCTAAGTCAATTTTTTTTCTTTTTCGCTATAAGGTACTCTGCCAAAGCATTTTATCTTAAATACTTGGAAAATAAATATTACATATCATCTTAAATACTTGGAAAATAAATATTACTAACACTACTAACATTATTTTAGAAGATAATTGTAACTAACACACTAACGAAATATGGACCCCGGTCTGAATTAAAGTTTGTATTATTATTATTATTATTTTCCCTACTTATGCGAGGTTTACATTTCTCCTCCTCCATCTTGTGTTTCTGTTTGACTGTAAAAAAAAAGGTTAACAAGTTAATAAAATTGCTATAAATACTCGGACTTAATGATACTTTGAATGTAATATAGATGTTAATAATTAGCATTATAGCTTTACAAAAAGAAAGCTTTAACGTAGCTACATAACTAATGCAAAAATTATAACATTTGGGGTTAATTCATTAACATTCATTGACTACCCGGCATCTTCTTCTTCTGCAAACGGGCGGTTTCCGCAACTCGACGACGAAGCGCCTATTTTGCGTGCGAGGGTGGATGAGGGTTTACTCCATCCAGCCCAGCTCCTCCAGGAAGTCCACCAGCTTCTTGACGTTACTGAAGACTTCTTGGAGGCTACCTGGGGCGTCCAGATACTTCGCCCTGTATTGGGCCACCTCTCCGCATTCAAGCAGGACATGGGCGGCTGTTTCTTCTTCCTCCAAGCATGCTCTGCACAGGGGGCTGTCAGTGACACCTATATTAAAAAGATGTCTGTTAAAATTGCCATGTCCAGTGGCTGCACTAATAACTAGCCTCAGCCGGGACCGACTGAGCTTTAAGATATTCCTGGAGAAATGCAGGTTTAGCCGAGGCATTGCCAGCTTGGCTTGCCTGCAATCCTCCAGGTTGTCCCAGAGTTGCTGATGTAGTGCCCTTGTCCTTTGATTTATGTAGTTTCTAAACCAACTGTGCGGCAAAGGCAGGAAAGGCTCCGGTCCAACTGGTTGGGTTTCGGAACCTCTCCTTGCTAATTGATCTGCCGCATCATTACCTTGGGCACCACTGTGTCCTTTGATCCATTGAAGGGTCAAGGTATTGTTCTTACCTGCCGCCTCGTTTAGAGCCGAGTGGCATTCGTATATTAAATTTGAATAAATAACCCTGTTACTAAGGGCTTGTAGTACCGACCTGCTATCCGAGAGTATTCTGATACTGTGATCATAGACATCTCTAGCAACGATTGCTTTAGCTGCAAGCAGAATGCCCATGCACTCTGCTTGATATACTGTATTAAACTTACCCAGGGGCTCGAATATGTTAATATTTAGGTTTTCCGAGAAGACTCCCGTGCCTGAGCCCGAGCTAGTCTTTGACCCATCAGTGTAGAGGCTAAGCTCATGATGGGAAAGATAACTGTCGTTACCTTCCACGAGTTCAACCTTGTATTTTTTGTCGAAAATGAAAGCTTTCTCTATTCTGTCACTGACCGCTTCCACCAAAGGTGAGTTGGACCAGGCTTCCGAGAGAATGCTGAAATGTCTTACCTTGTCAAACCTAAGTGTTTTCAGGTGTTTTAATCTTAGGGTCGCCATTGCTGCCTCTTGTTGTACAAACAGGTGCAGTGGAGGGATGCTAAGAGCTATTTCTAGGGCCGCGGTGGGCGTTGTCCTCATACAACCCGTCACAGCGCAGCACGCTTGCCTTTGTAGTCTCTGAAGTTTGGCCGTGCAGGTCGCAAGCTTAGTCCTTGTCCACCAAACCACAGAGCCATAAGTTAGCATAGGTCTAACCACAGCTGTATAGAGCCATGGAAAGAGTTTGGGATGAAGTCCCCAACGCTTACCAATCATCCTACGGCATTGCCATAAGGTCACACTGGATGCGTTGACTTTATTGTCAACATGGCTGCTCTAGTTTAACTTGTTGTCTAGGGTTATCCCCAGATATTTGACCTCATTCGATAACTGAAGTGTAGTTCCAAAGAGGGTCGGTAGTCTGTAATTACCTAAGACTCTCTTATTTGTAAAGAGAACAACCTGCGTTTTCTGTGGGTTGACAGAGAGTTCCTGCTCATTGCACCACTTCTCCACTACGCGCAGGGCTGCCTGTAACCTATCACACACCATGCTGGCATTATTACCCACATTTAGTATGGTGATGTCGTCGGCGTAGCCAACTGTGTAAAAGTATTGGCTGTTTAATTTGGAAATGAGATCGTTCACAACCAAGTTCCACAGAAGTGGGGAAAGTACTCCTCCTTGAGGACAGCCTCGAACCACATGGGCGCCTTTCGTGTCTTCCCCAACCTTTATAAATCTGTTACTTAACATGTTAATTATCCAGTCGATTAGCAGGGTTTACACTCCGTGTCTACGGAGCGCTGTGTCGATACTGGTGAAATTGGTTTTGTCAAAGGCCCCCTCTATGTCTATGAAGCAGCCCAGACAGACCAGCTTGTTTTGAAGAGCAGACTCAACTTTACCTACCACCTGATGGAGTGCAGACTCGGTAGATCTGCCGGGGCAATAAGCATGTTGGTGCTTGTGAATGGGTAGAGTGCGTAGCGCATTGTCTCTAAGGTGCCTGTTGCATAGTCTCTCCAAGGTTTTAAGGAGAAACGACGACAGACTTATGGGTCTAAACGACTTTGGATTAGTGTAATCACTCTTACCTTGCTTGGGTATGAAGATAACCCTGGACTACCCGGCATATTAAAATAATTTATTTTCTATTGTCTCGAGTAGATGAGATTGAATATCAGCACTAATTAGTGTTTGTGTTACCCCTTTCCCTAAACAAATAATTTCTATAAGTAACATAACAACAACCTACCAAAACTACCACTACCGCTAGCCCTGTTTAAAAACCAATTATTCTGTTTAGGGGAGGTGTCTCAAGAATTTGTATTTCTTTTGACAATTTCTCCTCATCACCACCAACACACACCATCACCACTTGTTTCCCCACCAATAGTTGTAACATCACCCATCACTATATGCAAAATTATATTTATATATATATATATATATATATATAATTCAAATTTGTTTCAATTGTGGCCACATCTCCACCAAACTCCATAGAAAAACCTTGGCATGTACTGCCCAAAAGTGAGGCTACTTTATCTAGCCATTCATCCGGTGGAAAGTAGTCCTTACCACCTCCAGTCTGTAACAAAGAGCATAATTATTTTAAATAAGTACCTGTCTCAAAACACCTAAATTCAACGTGATTGAACAATAAATTAAAATCACAAACCTTATGAAGGATGCTCCTCATGTTTGCACAGCGTTTGCGAGCTGATTTCTTTAAGTTTTCCCATTTCAAATGAAGTTGCACTGGAGTTCACGGGTAACTTGTGACCGAAGAGTTAAACTCATTGGTCAAGGTTTGCCAAGCCTGTTCCTTTAATTTGTTGTTAGTGGCATTTGTTGCCTTATTATTTATTATTTTATTGGCCGCCACAAGTAGTATCAGCAACATTGTCTCATCTCTTGACATCGGCGCTGATTTTGTTGACTGAAAACACATTTCTATCAAAACTTGAACGGAATGTAAAATAAATGATCACCAAAGTAGTTTATAGATACTTACAGGTTTCATTTTATTCTACACAAAATTAAACATGAGAAATAAGATACAAGAAAGTCGTGAAACGCGTTTAAACAAAACAAAAACACAAAATGACAACTGCCGGTTGTTAAACCATACACGTTTCGTTTCATTATTGATTTTATTAAAAAGCACGGTAAATGAAATGAAAAAAAATATTCCTATTTATGTTTTGATTTGTCGTTGTAAAAAAGTAATTTATTATTGTAAATAATACAATAAATAAATAAAAAAAACAAAAAATAAGTCTAGTTTTAAGCGTAACGTCGTTAAATGGTTATCGTAGAACGGAACGTTTCAAGAGGCTTGGATAATTGAGAGGGAAGAAGCTATCTATCGTTAGCTATGGATAGATAGCACTTATCCTTGATTGTGAAACGCAAACAAGGGATAGATTTACTGTTACTAATGGTCGGGGATAGCGATCTATCTGTAATCTTACGGCCGTTTTCAATAACTTATAAATTTGCATATAGTGATGGGTGATGTTACAACTATTGGTGGGGAAACAAGTGGTGATGAGGAGAAATTGTCAAAAGAAATACAAATTCTCGAGACACCTTCCCCTAAACAGAATAATTGGTTTTTAAGCAAGGCTAGTGGTAGTGGTAGTTTTGGTAGGTTGTTGTTATGTTACTACTATTATCAGTATTTAAAAATAAGGCATTCATTATGAATAGCATTTAGTTGGTACTGGTTTTTACTTTAGTTGTATAGTTATTTATAGAAATTATTTGTTTAGGGAAAGGGTTAGCACAAACACTAATAGTGCAGAAAGTCAATATCATCTACTCGTGACAATAGAAAATAAATTATTTTAATATGCCGGGTAGTCAATGAATGCTAATGAATTAACCCCAACTGTTATAATTTTTGCATTAGTTATGTAGCTAAGTTAAAACTTTCTTTTTGTAAATGTTCACAAAGCTATTTATTAACATCTATATTACATTCAAAGTATCATTAAGTCTGAGTATTTATAGCAATTTTATTAACTTGTTAACCCTTTTTTTACAGTCAAACAGAAATACAAGATGGAGGAGGAGAAATGTAAAGATTGCCTAAGTAGGGAAAATGCTTTGGCAGAGTACCTAGTACGAAAAAAGAAAAAGCTTAGAAAATTAGGAAAAGATTTTATTAGCTAAATATATTTAAATTCAAAAGGCAAATAATTTATATGTTGTATATTATGTAGCAATTAAATTATAAGTGAGGTAATTTTGTTTAAATTAAGTGTAGAATAGAATATGTATGCAAGTATGTGTATATGAATTAAAACATAATTTTGTATGAAATTGTTTCATTTAAAACTGATTTTAATCTTAAATCATTAGATATAAATATAGCAAAGCTAAATAAAACGAAATCATATGACATAATGCTATCTTTATTTTGGAAATAGTCAATATTTTTATAATTATCTTTGAAAATAATTATTTATTAGTAATTGCCTTTCAGATGCACATTCTGAAGGAAAGTTATTATTAACAACTATATTGTTTTCCTGTGATATTATAATAGGCATTGATATCTCTGGCTTTGTTTCTTTCAAATTCATGCTTCTGGCCATATTATGCAGAATAGCAGTGGCTACAATAATGGCTTGCAATCTCTAGTTTTAATCTGCTTTTCAAATGGCACTACAGAAAATCTTCTTTTCCAGACACCAATGCACCTGCAATAATAATGTTTCACTTATATAATGTTACATTAGATAAAATTACTTAAACTTATAATATAAATATCTATTTATGAATATAAATATCAATTAGTTGCCTTTAATTATTACTTCCATAAGCATATTACAACCTAAAAAGCCATAGTATGCATGGTGAATTCTGAACAGTAATACTCTATGTTGAACTATGTGTAAGACAAAATATGAACTAATGTCAAGATACACAGCCATTATTACGATCAAAATTCTGTTACACTAAACAAAGCTTACATTTCTATAGTATGTCTTGTTTTTATATGTGATTCATTATTTAGTTGCTCAGCTGGAGTATTTGGATTGAGTAATGGTGTCAGAAGATAAGGCTTACATGGATAGCCACTATCATCAAGCAACCAGCGATTCCCAAGCCCACCTTGTTCATAATGATCTGTTAAAAATAGTATTTTTATACAATCCAGTGCCATATTCAAATAATAATAAATGTGTCACATATTATTACTCAATAAACAACCAAATTTAAAAAACCTTTTAAATCAGAATGGTTAAATATAGTTGCATCATGAGTCGATCCTGACCACCGAGCAACAACATTTTGAAACACCAATGAGGCATTGCACACAACTTGGACATTGATAGAGAATGTTCCTTTTCTATTTCTAAATTAGTGTGGATAAGTATAGATATACAATAGGAGTATATGTAAATTTAAGAGTGTGAAATACTTATTAGGTGAATGTATTAATATATGAGTGCCATCTATGACACCATGTACTCTGGGAAACCCAGTAATATTATAAAATTCTTGTTGAGTGAGACTTTGTAATATAACAAAATTTGGGTATAATTTGGCTATAGCTTACTAGCAGATGCTATTAACACTCCAATAAAATCTGCAATAGACACTAGCATGGTACCCAATGCATAGAATTGTAGAGCCAGAAGCAACTGATGAAGGGGAGATATACCATGATTCTTGGAAAAGTTAAAACTTAATTGAAATTTGATATCACAAATGTAGAGGTACTTAAGTTAATAAAAACATTAAAATTAATCTCACCTTTTAGATTTTACACTCAAATAGGGTTGTATTAAGTTTTTTAATTCATTTACAGCACTTTTGTTCAGTCTTCTGTATGCAAATTCGTAATCATTTAAATATAATTCACACGTGGTTTATGCTTCTTCTGTAACCTTGTGCTATCGGTATCACTGTCACTGTCTTCATTACAATCAATTATCATTTGAAATAATTCCATATAGCTATCGTCGTTACAAAAGTATTCCATTATTAATAGAAATTACGATTTATTTTCAAAAAGTTAAGTTACCTACTGGCCGATTTTGACAGATAGGCGAATGACGTTACTAGAGATAGCTTCGTCTATCGGAGAGTAACTTGAAACTTATATTGAAACGCAAGTAAGCGTCAAATGTATGACCGTTCCTATCTCTAGTAAGCTATCCGTCCTCCGCTCGGTAGATAGCTGGTTTCGATAGGAAATGCTATCCGTGGATAGGTTATTGAAATGCTAATAAGGACAAAAGGATAGATTTGGTTATCTTTAGTAACTTAAATGACGGATAGATAGCTTATTGAAAACGGCGTAGGCCAATCATAGACGTATGCATGGAAAGAAACTTGCTTGTGTCGAACACCCTATTCCATCATAAGGATATTCACACGTATACATGGGGAATGAATGATCAGAAAAGTATGATTGATCTGATTTTAATTGATAGTCGCCTCCGAAACACAATAATGGATACAAGAGCCTACAGAGGCCCCACTCTTGAAACGGACCACTACCTGGTGATAAGCCGGTTTGTGGGCCTTTTCAAGAAGTGGAGACACTGGCGAGTGCGTACCAATTTCGGGGAGCTTGAAAGAATAAAGTGTGAAAAATTGGAAGATGTTTGTTGGCGCCATATACACCGCGTAAAGAAAAAAAAAAAGTATTAATATCCTCCCAGTGTCCTTTCCTTCTCTCCCCTATCCGCCACAACACTCGCGCGAACGAGACGCAGAAACGGAACGGAAGACTAACGGCGGCTTTCAATGTTCGATCTCAATCCTAAAATGGTTATCTATCCAGATTTTAACCAATCCATCGATCGATCCAAAATCCTCGTTTCAATATAACATCTGGTTATAAAATCTCACAAAAAAAAAAGGGATTGGTCATAAATTTGTGTCCTCCCGGACGTTTCGTTTCACGCAGTTTTAGTTAAGAGTTCTTTAGATTTTGATGATAATTTTTACATTCAAAGTAGTATATTTCACGAATAAACATAATATTTTTTATATTTATTAATATATATTTTATAAATAACCTTAGGGGATTTATTAAACATTTTAGCACACGTTCTGTTCTTCTGTAACTCAAACCTTTGAATAGGAACGGAACAGCATCTTAAGAAAAATAAACTTCACGCCAGTCAATTTGATATTATTAAAATGTTGTTGTTTTTGTAAGCAAGTATTAGATATTTAGGTAGTTTAAAGTTTGTTTTGTAGCAAGAAAAACTAGAAAATGGAGAATTTAATGGTAAGTAAACATTATGTAACTAAATATCTATTGAATTACCCATCATATTTATGAATAAATAACAATTTTCTGTGATAAAATTAATTAAATACACAACCACAAGGACAAGTGTGTTTTATTACTTTTTTAAAACAACATATTTGTTAATAATTATAGATAAGATATTGTTAAGTATGGTGCAAGTAAGTTTGTCCTGGTTGGGCGGTTGTTAAAGTTCTACTAAATAACCCTGTTTAGTAAGAATATAAGTTATTGTGGACAAGTGTTATTACATTTGAGTCACAACTTAGATATCCTAGGTCTGATTCCCCCCCTGTGTGTTGAAACTCGCACACTGAGTACATACATATAGTAGCCTCAATGACTCAATTTTACAACTATTGCAGATGTCAATGACATTAAGATTCTGTAAACTACATATAAAATATAATTCTAGAAGGAATTTAATTATATTTAAATGCAGATTATTATATCACATTTTGTTTTCACAGGTGCCAAACGCAGGAGGATAAAAAGTGATGATGGTTGTGAAGCCAGAAATAAAGCTATAGAATATTATATAGTCAATGTTGTGGGTAGTTTGGAATATCAGATGGTGAGTACGGATTAAAGTCAGTTGTTGTCTAGAACTCGGTGTTTCATTTATCAAAATTACTACATGGTGACAGCGGTGAAAAAATCAATATAAATACTGTGAAAAGTGATTAATTATAGCAAAAAGTCGGTGATTTGTGTATATGTGCGTAAAATCGTAACAATGGAACACGCGAGACCGCCGCCCGAGTTGAATTTTGAGGGAGGCCCCGTGGCGCGGGCCGACGCCTGGAAGCGGTGGAGGCAACAATTCCAGCTGTTTGTGAAGGCATCCGGGGTTAATTCTGAATCGTCAGGAGTGCAAGCTAGTCTGCTCGTGAACCTTATAGGGCCAGAAGGTTTTGACGTATATCAAACGTTCACTTTTAAGGATGATACAGAAAAAGATAACGTTGACGTCATTATAAAAAAATTTGATGAGTACTTTGGAACAAAAGTGAATATAACTCTATTGAGATACAACTTTTTTATGCGAAATCAAGAGGACAATGAGTCGATACAAAGTTATGTTACAGCCTTGCGTTTATTAAGCAAAAATTGCGAATTCAGTACATTACGTGATGACCTAATTAAAGATCGAATCGTATGTGGTATTAGGAATACCACTGTGAGAGATAGATTGCTGAGATGCGAAGAGCTCGACTTAGACAAGGCAATTAAGGTTTGCCAAGCTCAAGAAGTGTCACAAGAAAGTGGTAAACAGTTGGGCGCAAATGGTGAGTGTTCAAACACAGTACATGTTCACGGCGTGGAACGCCGTGTGAGCGGCGGTGCCGGGCGCCAGCGCGGGCGCCGTGGCGGTACGGGCGCTGCGCGGCGCGGAGGCCGCGGCGGCGACAGCGGCGATGCCGATAGCGCGCGGCAGCGGCGCGAGTGCCCCGGGTGCGGCGGCTCGCGCTGCGCCGACGATTGTCCCGCAAAGTACGTTAATTGTTTTTGTTGCGGACACCGTGGACATTACGCCAGAATGTGTAAGTCGCGTTTTTTTCATAATAAAGAAAGTGTTCGAAAAGTATGTGAAATAGAAAAATATGACTGTAGTGAATGTGAGCTCGGAAGAAGATGAATTATTTTTTTTGAATATGGTTACTAGTGCCAATAGCCAGGAACAGTGGTCGGAAACTTTATATTGTTCAAACGGGTCTGAGGTATTTAAGCTTGACTCTGGTGCCGATATCAATGTAATTTCGTATATAAGGTTTAGATCATTAGGGTTCAGTAACACAATTATAAAAACGTCTAAAATAAAATTACAGTCGTATACGGGTAATTTTATACCTATCAAAGGTGTATGTGAGTTAAAGTGGGTCTATAAAAATAATGTTTTCAATTTGAATTTTGCTATTGCAGATATTGAATGTGCAAGCGTGTTGGGACGGAAATCTTGTGAACAGATGGGCTTGATAAAACGTATTAATACTATAAGACTATCAGATTATTCGGATTTGTTTAGTGGATTAGGTTGTTTGCCGGGAAAATATAGTATTGTAATAGACAAGTCAATACCACCCGTTATTAGCGCGTCTAGAAAAATTCCTTTAGGTTTAAGGGAACGTTTAGCTGATGAACTAAAGAAAATGGAAAATTTAGGGGTGATTAGGAAAGTGTTGCACCCAACGCAGTGGGTCCACCCGCTCGTGTTGGTGGCTAAGAAAAATAATGGCATACGAGTGTGCCTTGATCCCCGTGAGCTGAACGTGGCGGTGCGGCGCGCGCACTTTCAGCTGCCCACGCTCGCAGAGATGGCGGCGCGTATGCACGGAGCTGCCGTCTTCTCGGTTTTGGACGCGAACTCTGGTTTTTGGACAATACAGCTGGATGACGCGAGCGCTGACCTCTGTACTTTTGCCACGCCGTTTGGACGGTATCAGTTTCTACGTTTGCCATTTGGCATCAGTTGTGCCTCTGAAGTTTTCCACGGGAAATTGCGCCAGTTGTTAGAAAACTTACAAGGAGTGGATAATTTCATTGACGACGTAATTATTTGGGGTCGTAATAGAAAGGAACACGATGAACGATTGAAAGAATTTTTAAACCGAGCTAGAGAAATTAATCTCAAATTTAATAGGGAGAAATGTAGGATAGGAGTAAAAGAGGTGCATTATTTAGGGCATATTTTTGACGCGAACGGCATAAGGCCAGATGACGAGAAGGTCAGGGCCATTAGGGATATGCCTCCGCCGACTGATAAGAAAGGAGTAGAGAGATTTCTAGGCGCCGTTAACTATTTATCTAAATTTATACCGAATTACTCTCAGCGAGAAGTACCTTTGACTAACTTGCTCAAAAAAGAGAATGCTTGGCGATGGGAACAGAGTGAGGCAAACTCATTTAAAGAATTAAAAGAATGCGTGTGTAGTGCTGGGGTATTGGCACTATACGACGTGGGCGCGCCGGCGCAGTTATCGGTGGACGCGTCACGTGATGCCGTGGCCGCCGTGCTGCTGCAGGGCGGTCGCCCGGTTGAGTTCTCCTCGCGCACGCTCACCGACGCGCAACGCCGGTACGCCCAGGTCGAGAAGGAAATGCTTGCAATCGTGTTTGCATGTGAGCGGTTCCATCAATACATATTCGGGAAACAAAGAGTAGTAGTTGAATCGGATCACAAGCCATTAGAGAGTATTTTTAAGAAGCCTTTGATGTCCGTCCCGGCACGTTTACAGCGTATGATGTTGCGGCTACAAAATTATGACCTAATAGTTACATATAAGCCGGGCAAGTATATGTATATTGCGGATACATTGTCCCGCGCGCCGTTGCCAGAATTATATAGCAATGAAGTTCATGAGAATAATTTATATCAAATTCAAATGATTATAAATAGTTTACCTATTTCTAACAACAAACTGTCGCTCATTAAAAAAGAATCCAAAAAGGATACTGTTTGTTTAAAATTGACTGATTACATAAACAAAGGTTGGCCCGAACATAAGTCACAAGTTGCCAATGAATTAAAATTGTTTTGGCCTTTTAGAAATGAATTTTTCATTGTTGATAGTGTTATATTTAGAAATGGTTTAGTACTAATTCCACAATCGTTAAGAAAAGAAATGCTTAGTATTGTACACGAAGGGCATATGGGAATAGACCGGTGCAAGCGGCGCGCGAGGCAAGTCATGTACTGGCCAAACATGAGTCGTGACGTTGAATTGTATGTCAGACGATGTTCCACCTGCCAAGAGTGCTTAAACGCACCCGCTAGGGAGCCTTTGATACCAATTGAAATACCTGAATTGCCATGGAACAAAGTGGGCTCTGATATTTTTGAAGTCAATAAAAAATATTTCTTAATAATTGTAGATTATTATTCAAATTACGTGGAGGTTTGTAAATTGCTAAATATTTCATCAAATTCCATTATTTCGAATATGAAAGAGATTTTTTCGCGTCACGGTATCCCAGCCACCCTAATAAGCGATAACGGGACTCAGTATAGTAGTCATGAGTTTAGGATGTTTGCCAGAGAGTGGGGTTTCAATCATGTCACGTCGTCGCCACACTATCCACAAGCAAATGGAAAAAGTGAGCGTACCGTGCAGACAATTAAAACTATGCTAAAAAAATCAATTAAAAGCAATTCAGACTTTCAATTGGCATTACTTAATTTTCGTAATACACCGAGGGATGGTTTAAGCTCTCCTGCGCAGCTCTTAATGGGCCGCAGATTGAGATGCAGATTACCGGTGCATCCGGACTTACTAAAACCAAAATCTGTTGAACCGGCAGAATACAACAATATGATAAAGAAGCAATCTAAGACTAAGGAAATGTATGATAAACATTGTAGGGCCTTACCCAAACTCAATATAGGTGATGACGTAATATGTGTAGAAGATAAAAAAAGATGCCGCGCTAAAGTAGTAGGGGAGGCCGATACACCGCGCTCTTATATCATACAAAATAAAATAGGTAGCAGATTTAGACGCAATCGTCGTCATCTTATAAAATGCGATATGGGTGATCATCCGTCATCGTCGAACTCCAAGCAATCGTGTCCTTCTGAATGCAGTGACAACGAGTTCGAGGATGCGGATTCGGACGTCAGTTGCACAGGGGCTGCCGAAATTCAAAATAATAAAAATCATTACCATAACAACACGGCTGCTTCTGTACAACATACATTATCAGAAATGCCTCAAAGAAAGGCAAAATTAATAGCGGGAAAGAAATTAAAGTTAATAAAGGATAAATAAATAGAGATATATATATATATATATAATTAAAAAATAAAAAGAAGGGGGATATAGATGATAAATATATTTTATTTCCTGGACATTATTCCATTTAAATCTAGCATAATTTAAGTAATAGCCATCATCACAACACATATTTACATGAACTTTAAACAATTTACAAATCCTATAAATATAAATAAATGTGAAAGTTTGTTTGTGTGAGTGTTTATTTGTCAATAACACAAAATGGGTGTAAGAATTTTCAGTAAAGTGTAGCAGTAGTACAAACATAGCTTACAATCTAAATTAACACAGGCAACTTTTTATTTCAATATATTATACACACATAATATATATTTAGAGGCAGGTATAATATATGTGTATTATTAAAAATAATTTGAAATTGTATCTATTCTATGAGTAACATTATTTTCTAAATTTTCTGATGTCACAGTAACTTTACTTTCTCACGACAACTCTACTTCAGGGACCACTTCCTCAATACTAGGTCCTACAAATGATGCGAAGAACTGCTGTAGCTATTATAACCTTTGTTATATTTTCTCAGGACAATCGCATTGTCAGTGATATTACTGGGAAGCAATGTTTCCAAACACCTGTAGAAAGAAATATACTTTTCAAATTAAAAAAGAAATGCTATTTCCTACTAGTAAACAAGTGGGTACTTTCTTTACTGCTACCATTTGACCTGTTTTCTGTACATGTAAGAATGTTTACATTTTAAATAGAAATATTTTTTAAACTAGCTGATGCCTGCGACTTCGTCTGTGTGGTGCGGTTTTTTAACTATCCCACGGGAACTTTTTAATTTTTCGAGATAAAAACTATCCTATATGTTGACCAGGGATATAAGCTACCACCATACAAAATTTCATTTAAATCAATCCAGTCAGTTCGGAGATTAACTGGTACAAACAGACAGACAAACAGAAACAGAAAATTTGAAAATAATCTAAATTAGTTCTATTTCACTTCTTACATCCCCTGACTCGGTTTATAGCATTTTTTCTCATTGTACAGAAATTCGACCTCTACAGTTTTATTATATGTATAGTTGTAAAAATTCTTACATGTACATAAAGCATAGGTCAAATGGTAACAGTAAAGGAAGTACCCACCTGTGGTAAGCAATATGAGTACCTAATAATCTTAAGTGTTAGTTTTACCTTTCAATTGTATTTCTAGTTTTTATGTGGGCCTCATTGTATCTGATTTCTTGTGTAGTTGATGGGTTTAACAAAGGTGCAAGCAAGTCAGTAAAAATTGTGTTATATATTTGTAATAGAAGTGACAATATAATATTGCCAACCTCTTAATATTGAGTTCAGTTTCAATGAATGGCACCATATACTCTAGAAAACTGAGTGATATTATAAAATTTGTCTGTAGTCCAGAACAGTATATTTGCCATACAATCTAGCAATAGCAGCAAATATATCTGCCACTATCCTACATGCCGTTGCTAGGGATACACCAACAAAATCAGCCACCGAATTTAGCATTGTCCCCAATGCATAAAATCGTAGAGTTAAGTAAAAGTTGATGCAATGGTGGACAGCCGTTGTTTCTAAAAATAGAATTGAATATTATTTTAGGTCATCTAATGTATAAAGCAATGTAAATATTATTAAAACACTTTACCGCCTCGATTTCACTAACAAATGGCATTATTTCGTTCAAAACCATTTCAACGGATGTTTTGTTTATTCTAAACTTTGCAAGAAGTTTATTTTTGAGGACTCTGCTCTTTCTAGTTCGCCGTCACTACTATCCAAATCCCATAATTGAAGTAACATTTCAATCACTATCACCATCACTCGCAAATAACTCCATTATTACACAAGAATCTCTCAATATTGGGGGATCGCAAATAAAGATCGATTCAGGTCAAAAACGGATCTGTCAAAATTAGAGATCGTTTATTGAAAACGTGTAGCTGTCACTTTCATACAAGTGGCAATCCAAAAATGCCGGATCACCCTCCCAACGATGGATTCGTAAAACGGATCGACGAAACGATCTGTGGATCGAATATTGAAATCACAAAAGTAGGAAATGGATTGAAAATATCGATTTTGGATTAGAGATTAAAGATTGAGATTGCGTAAAATCGAAAATTGGCCTTTATTTTACGAGACTTTTAAATCTAATATCCATAATAATGAACAATTAAATAATTCACAAAAAATACAATATTTATTAGGAAAATTATCTGGAAACGCATTGAAATTAACGGCTGGTCTAATACCTTCTGGTGAAAATTATAACAGTTTATGGCAAAGCTTAGTTCAAAAATATCAGAATGTTAGAATGCTAGGATCACATTATATGACAAATCTGTTAAATATTAAAAGTGCAAACAATAACGTTGCTTCCTTGAACTCTTTTATTGAATGTTTTCACGCTTCTGTTTCGGCTTTAGAACAATTGCAAATTACAGACTTGAAAGATTTTATGCTTCTTAATTTAGCTTTAAGAAAGGTAGACCAAAATACCGTTCAGGCTTTTGAAATGGCTATGCGAGATAAAGATGTGCCCGCTTATCAAGAATTTGTTGAGTTTGTAAAATCACAAGTGAAAATTCTCGATCGTTCAACACCTATTTCTTCAACTCAAAATTCTGCATACGTTCAATCATCTAATAAAAAAATTACAGTCCATAAATCGTTCATTACTCGCGAAAATAAGAATAATTTTTTTTGTTCTATTCTATTCTATCTTTGTTGTTGATGGCTCCAACGCCTTTGGCATTGATTTTGCCAATGTATTTTTTTGTTCATTTTGTAACAAGGTAGATCATTTTCAACTTTATAATTATCCGTCCTTCAAAAATTTAAACTCGATTACGTAAAAAACAAACGTGGATGTGTAAACTGCTTAAGTTTTACACATACAACTTCAAATTGTAAATCTACTTACGCTTGTAAATATTGTCAAAAACATCATCATTCACTTTTGCATTTATTCGATAGTAGCCATATTAATCAGTCATTGTTGCCAACTGCAACATATGAGACCCAATCAGCTTCGCATATTCATAATTCAACGAGTGCAAACGAGACAGACGCATGTGCTCGCGCGGTCGGTCCAAGCGAAACATTACCGCAGAGCGGCAACAGCGGACAAATCACGCGTCACGTACTTTGTACACAAGCACGACTTGCAGATGCTAGTAACTGCGATGCGTTAAAGAATAATACGTGCAGTAGCGTCTTGTTATCGACTGCACAAGTTTATACAAAAAATAAGTATAATGAATTTATTTCGGTTAGATGCTTAATTGATAATGCATCCCAGAATAATATTATTACTATTTCTTGTTGTAAACAACTGGGTTTAAAGATAATACCTCTTATAAATTCTTTTATAAGAGGTGTCGGCTCTATTTCGCGACCTATTCACGGCTACGTTCAAATAAAGATAACTGATAAAAATAAACTAAATTCTTTTGAAATTTCCGCTCTTGTAGTGGATTGTATTACCGATAAATTACCATCGGATAATGTTGATGTGTCTTTCATACAACACTTAATTAATTTACCGCTTGCCGATCCTTTATGGCACACGCCTGGTCAAATCGATCTTCTACTCGGGGCACAGTTGTTCCCTTATTTACTCTTAGGTGGAAAAATAATCGCGCCTCCCGCTCCCCCCGCACTGGAAACCGTGTTCGGTTATATACTTATGGGTGAAATTCCCCCGCTATCTTATAATAATATTAATGATAATATACCCGCATCTTTAAATACCGCTACTTATTGTATCACACATGAAGATACCGACTCCTCTTTACTTAACACCGCACTCGAACGGTTTTGGTACCTCGAGGAAATTGCCGCGCAAAAATTTATGAGTCCCGCAGAATCGGAATGTGAACAACTGTTCTCTTCTAACGTGTCACGTGATATTACGGGCAGGTATTGTACCGCGTTACCGTTTATAAAAAGTCCTAAAAATCTAGGCAACTCTCGTTCTCTGGCGCTCCGTCGCTTATTTGCTCTAGAAAATAAGCTTAAAGATCGAGAGCTCCGTTCAAGCTACAACAATGTTATACAAGAATACATTGACAATCAATATTTATCTGAGATACCTTCTAGTAATATTGATTGTGACACAGGATATTATATACCGCATCACCCCGTTATTAGGCAAGATAAAGTCACGACTAAGATCAGGATTGTACTCGACGCGAGTGCAAAGTGTCATAATGGAGTGTCACTTAATGACATTTTACATGCCGGACCTAATCTACAGTCGGACATATTTATTTTATTATTAAATTTCCGCTTATTTCCGATTGCTAATACCGCTGATATAAAACAAATGTATCTTCAAATCTCAGTCATTAATGAACACAAAAAATATCAAAAGATATTATTTCGCTTTAACACTGATGAACCTATTCGCGAATTTCAATTTAACCGCGTTGCATTTGCCTTGAAATCAAGTCCATATTTGGCCATGTGTACCGTACGTCAATTATGTATGGACGAAAAAGATAGATTTCCCCGCGCTGCCTCAGTGGCATCTCAAGAACTTTACATGGATGATTTAGCGACATCTATCCCGTCATTAGAAGAAGCAAAGGTTCTCTCTAATGAACTTATAGCGTTATTTAAAGCTGGAAAGTTTGAACTTACCAAATGGGCAAGTAATTCATCAGAATTGATAAATTGTTTACCGCAGTCCTATCGCGCTTCAATAGACTTTTCTGGTAAAGATAATTTAAAAATCCTTGGCCTTAAGTGGGTCCCATCTGACGATAACTTTTGTTTTACTACTTCGCAAATAGATGAAAATTGTACAAAAAGATCGATTTTATCCGCAATTGCTCGTTTGTGGGATGTACTAGGCTTCGCTGCCCCAGTTATTTTATTCGCAAAATTATTAATTAAAGAATTATGGAGTTTACATATAGACTGGGACGATAAACCGCCGTTTGAAATTATATCACTCTATACAAAATTTAAAGAGCAGCTGCCTCTTTTATCTTCACTTAGAATACCACGCCATGTGTCTGTGACAGAGAGTTCCACGGTTAATATAGTCGGTTTTTCTGATGCCAGCCTAAAGGCCTACGGCACAGTAATTTATATACACGTTACGGATGCTATAGGTAATATTCACGTTAGTTTGTTATGCGCTAAATCAAAGGTAGCTCCTGTAAAAGTCGTATCTCTCGCAAGACTAGAGTTATGTGCCGCGTTACTTATGTCCAAACTAATAAAACTAGTCTATGATACTTATCATACTCGCATACCAATTAGCAACTTATTCGCTTTCTCCGATTCTAAAATTGCACTTTCATGGATATATTCATCCCCCCATAGATGGAATATTTTTGTTAGTAACCGCATAGCAAAATGTCATGAAAATCTTAATCCTAAATATTTTCACTACGTCAGTGGAAAGGAAGATCCTAGTGATTGTCTTTCGCGAGGCCTTCTACCTGAGCAGTTGTTAGTTCACGAGTTATGGTGGCAAGGTCCGAAGTGGCTTAGTAGCAATATATCAGAGTGGCCAGTCACTGAATTCAATCCTGAAAAAACAGAATCGTTACCGGAATATAATAATAAAACACTTGCGCATATAACTTCAACATGTCAAAATAATAATTTATTATACAATATCGCCTTAAAATTTTCGTCTTGGAATAAAATATTACATATAATTGTGTATGTTCTGAAATTCGCACGCATTATACATTTTGAACAACATCCTAACATTATTTCTGTAAATAACTTAAATAAAGCTGAATTATACCTAATCCGCGCTGTACAAGCAATTCATTTTCAACATATTATCGAAAGTATTCAAAAGGGCAATATTCGCTCACCACTTAAGCATCTTGACCTTTTTGTTGACAAACAGAATATAATAAGAATTGGAGGCAGACTTTCCAACGCGAATCTTCCATATGAAGCGCAGCATCCTGCTCTACTGCCTAAAAATGATCATGTTACACATCTTATTATTGATTATTATCACCGCATTCATTGTCACACTGGTGCTAATCTTTTAAGCTCTTTAATACGGCAAAAGTATTGGATATTATCCTCCAGAAACGTTATAAGGAAAAGAATACATGCTTGTAATTTTTGTTTTAAAGCTGCCCCATCGCATCCTTGTCCAAAAATGGCCAACTTGCCGGCATGTAGGGTGCAGGAGACTAAGGCATTTGTACATACTGGAGTAGACCTGGCGGGTCCACTTAAAATTACTTTATGTAGACGCCGAGGACAAAGAAGCGTTAAAGCATATATTTGTTTATTCATATGTTTAGTCACACACACACACACATAGTACACATTGAATTAGTGTCCGATGTGTCTTCTGACACTTTTATTTCCGCATTTAAACGTTTCATCTCCCGCAGAGGTCCAGTGTCCTACTTATATTCTGACAATGGAACTAATTTTGTCGGAGCCAAAGCTCAACTTCATGAATTACTTCTTAATCGCTATCGTATTGTTTGGAAAATGATACCACCCAGAGCCCCACACTTCGCTGGGATTTGGGAATCAAATATTAAGTCAATTAAGACTCATTTACATCGCGTTATTGGTTCACAGATCTTAACGTATGAAGAACTTTTAACCGTACTTACACAAATTGAAGCCCTGCTCAATTCTAGACCGTTATGCGTTTTATCAGAGGATCCGTACTCGGAACCGCTAACTCCATCGCACTTTATAATGGCTTCACCTTTAAATACATTACCCATTCAAGATATTCCTGAATCTAATAGATCTTTGCGTTGTAGAAAACAGTTATTAGATCAAATGGTTTGTAGTTACTGGAGGAGATGGCGCTTGGAGTATTTACATAATTTGCAAGTCAGATAAAAATGGACCGCTAATTCTGAAAATGTAAAAATTGGTACGGTTGTACTTATAAACCAGGATGACGTTCCACAGCTACGCTGGCCTATGGGCATTATAACTGAGGTCTATCCGGGTAAAGATAATAACATACGCGTTGCCCTAGTAAAAACTTGCAATGGGATCTATAAAAGGCCCGTTGTAAAGTTATGTCCCTTACCATCGCAATAATCATAACCAATAACGTATGTATGTATGTATGTATATATTATATATATTTATCTTTAATTTGAGTCATATTGTATTTAACCTATATCTTTTTTCTCCTTATTACATTAATATACGCATAATATTATTTAAATATTTTCTTTGAGAATATATGCAGTATTCTCAAGGCGGCGGAGGATGTTGGCGCCATATACACCGCGTAAAGAAAAAAAAAAGTATTAATATCCTCCCAGTGTCCTTTCTTTCTCTCCCCTATCCGCCACAACACTCGCGCGAACGAGACGCAGAAACGGAACGGAAGACTAAGTCGCATCTGTCAAATCAACCAGTCTTGCTACACGACCGCTTGAAGTACTTTAACGTGTGAAAAATACAAATTACAAAAATACGAACCAGCAAACCCAGCAAACAAGTGAGTGTTCCTTACACCTATTCTCCTATAACGCAACACCAATGTTAGTGTAAGGAGTATGTATGCGCGCCTAGTCGAAGAAAGGCTTGCAAAAGCGGACTTCTCCGACTTAGATGTGGATAATGACTGGGATAGTATGAAAGAAAGTATAGTGGAAAGCGCAAAAGAAGCATGTGGATGCGCGAAGAGGCACATAACAACGAAAGGTGATGAATGGTGGGACGCGGATGTTGCTTCCTTGCAACAGAATGACAGCATGAAAGAGATGAAGAAAGAAATTTATCGCCTCTGCAAGAATGAAACCAAAGCTTTAGTGAAAGAGAAGCGTGAAAGAATAAAATTGAAAGAAGAAGAGAAGCTGACGGAGAACTTCGAGGCGAATACCAAACTCTTTTGGAGAGAGGTTAAGAAGTCTCGGGGTTGTTCGTCAGCTTCAAGAATGGAAAGAATAAAATCTAAAGCAGGGGACGTTCTTGCTAACCCACAAGAGGTATTAGCGCGATGGAGTGAATATTTTAGAGAAACGTATGTGTTAACGCACATCACTAACCATCACATCAATTAATTGACACATCACTAGCAACCATACAACTAATGTGGCACATCACTATTATCTGCCATTTTGTCAGCGACGCGCGCGCATATAACACATAGTGCAAACAGTAATGAAAAATTAAGGTAAAGACAATCCCCAACAAACTGATCCATCGGCCGGATGCAATAAAGAACGAGCCCTAATACAAAGAAGACAAGTGAAAATTCAAATTACGAAGTGCATAGCCAAAAACTGGAAATACGGCGAGATGAGCAAATGAGTGAGTCCGTTCCAATTTATCTCTTAGATTTTTAAAAATACATACGTTACAGTCCATATACATCGAAATATTCATTGATCAGCTAATACATTGTTATATTAATGCGTATTATCCATCATAATACAATTTAACGCAAACGCCGACCGGCGACGGTCATATTCAATCTTACCTACATACATTAAAAAACGTGCGCTGCGCGGCTGCAATGTATATAAAATTGGTTACAGACATATAATCTAAAACAAATACATTAATACAATTATTATGCTATTAAATTAAACATTGAATTAGGTATTTTTCATGACATGATAGGAAATTAATATTAATTACATAGGTACCGACATATTACGATTATCATACACAAGTGTAAGCCAGCGGCTTCGCTTGCGTAAGCTTCGAAAACGTTTCCCGCTGCAATTAATTTGTTTCTAAATATTGCAATTACGTTACGGAGAGACAAGTGAACCAATTTTCATAAAAATCTAATAAATTCTAAGGTGGGGTAACGAAACGGTTTAACGAATATACAAGCTAAAACAAGTTCATATTCACATTTATACATTAGAAATAAATATAATACAATTATTAGATTTGATTTATAATTTATTTATTTAGGTTTAGAATTGAATTGTATACTGTTAATGACACAATTTTAATTAGGGATTCAATACAAATGACATTTTTCCTACTATTTAATAATTATATCATCACTTAAGCGGTTTACTTAAGTTTTAAGATGAAACATTTATAAAATAATAAATTGAATTATAATAATTATAAACAATAGACAAATTGATACTAAAGAACAATAATACAATTAAGGGGGTCATGTCAGAAGCGTGCTCGTCGCGATCCCCGCTGGCCCAGAGGGCCACAATTCTGACCCGAGTTCACACACGTGCAGTGCACGATAGGGCGTCCCCCGCAGGCGACGCTCACCGATGCGCCCCCGTCGGTGTGAACTCTCGCGCATGCGGCGAAGGGGGCCGCCACCCTTCACGCAGCGCCAAACCTGGCGGGTCGAGAGGAGCAGAGTGCCGTATAGGCACGTGGAATGTGAGAGGTGGAATGAAAGATAAGATGGACGAAATGATTGATATAATGAATGAGAGAAGCCTGGATGCCTTATGTCTGACAGAGACAAAGCGGAAGGGGTGCGACATCGATGACCTCCCCGGTGGCATGCTTGCTCTGTGGTCCGGCGTGGACCTGGACGAGCGTGCAAGTGGGGGGGTAGGCGTCGTACTCTCAACCCGCTTTGTGTCTGGAGTAAAAGACTATTGTCTGGTGAACCCGAGACTTCTCTGGGTCCGTCTAAAACTGGGGATTACGCGAGTTTTTCTGGTCACAGCTTATGCTCCCGTAAGCTCAGCGGATCCCCAAGAACTCGAGAAGTTTTGGGAGTCTGTGAGAGAAATTCTGGATCTGGCTGAAGGGAATGAAAGAATAATTATGTGTGGTGATCTTAATGGCTGGGTGGGCACCAAACGAGACGGCCTTGAGGCTGTCCTTGGACCCTATGGTGACAAGAGAGTGAACGATGCTGGTAGGCCAATCATAGACGTATGCATGGAAAGAAACTTGCTTGTGTCGAACACCTTATTCCATCATAAGGATATTCACACGTATACATGGGGAATGAATGATCAGAAAAGTATGATTGATCTGATTTTAATAGATAGTCGCCTCCGAAACACAATAATGGATACAAGAGCCTACAGAGGCCCCACTCTTGAAACGGACCACTACCTGGTGATAAGCCGGTTTGTGGGCCTTTTCAGGAAGTGGAGACACTGGCGAGTGCGTACCAATTTCGGGGAGCTTGAAAGAATAAAGTGTGAAAAATTGGAAGATGTTAGTGTAAGGAGTATGTATGCGCGCCTAGTCGAAGAAAGGCTTGCAAAAGCGGACTTCTCCGACTTAGATGTGGATAATGACTGGGATAGTATGAAAGAAAGTATAGTGGAAAGCGCAAAAGAAGCATGTGGATGCGCGAAGAGGCACATAACAACGAAAGGTGATGAATGGTGGGACGCGGATGTTGCTTCCTTGCAACAGAATGACAGCATGAAAGAGATGAAGAAAGAAATTTATCGCCTCTGCAAGAATGAAACCAAAGCTTTAGTGAAAGAGAAGCGTGAAAGAATAAAATTGAAAGAAGAAGAGAAGCTGACGGAGAACTTCGAGGCGAATACCAAACTCTTTTGGAGAGAGGTTAAGAAGTCTCGGGGTTGTTCGTCAGCTTCAAGAATGGAAAGAATAAAATCTAAAGCAGGGGACGTTCTTGCTAACCCACAAGAGGTATTAGCGCGATGGAGTGAATATTTTAGAGAAACGTATGTGTTAACGCACATCACTAACCATCACATCAATTAATTGACACATCACTAGCAACCATACAACTAATGTGGCACATCACTATTATCTGCCAATTTGTCAGCGACGCGCGCGCATATAACACATAGTGCAAACAGTAATGAAAAATTAAGGTAAAGACAATCCCCAACAAACTGATCCATCGGCCGGATGCAATAAAGAACGAGCCCTAATACAAAGAAGACAAGTGAAAATTCAAGTTATGAAGTGCATAGCCAAAAACTGGAAATCAGAAGCGTGCTCGTCGCGATCCCCGCTGGCCCAGAGGGCCACAATTCTGACCCGAGTTCACACACGTGCAGTGCACGATAGGGCGTCCCCCGCAGGCGACGCTCACCGATGCGCCCCCGTCGGTGTGAACTCTCGCGCATGCGGCGAAGGGGGCCGCCACCCTTCACGCAGCGCCAAACCTGGCGGGTCGAGAGGAGCAGAGTGCCGTATAGGCACGTGGAATGTGAGAGGTGGAATGAAAGATAAGATGGACGAAATGATTGATATAATGAATGAGAGAAGCCTGGATGCCTTATGTCTGACAGAGACAAAGCGGAAGGGGTGCGACATCGATGACCTCCCCGGTGGCATGCTTGCTCTGTGGTCCGGCGTGGACCTGGACGAGCGTGCAAGTGGGGGGGTAGGCGTCGTACTCTCAACCCGCTTTGTGTCTGGAGTAAAAGACTATTGTCTGGTGAACCCGAGACTTCTCTGGGTCCGTCTAAAACTGGGGATTACGCGAGTTTTTCTGGTCGCAGCTTATGCTCCCGTAAGCTCAGCGGATCCCCAAGAACTCGAGAAGTTTTGGGAGTCTGTGAGAGAAATTCTGGATCTGGCTGAAGGGAATGAAAGAATAATTATGTGTGGTGATCTTAATGGCTGGGTGGGCACCAAACGAGACGGCCTTGAGGCTGTCCTTGGACCCTATGGTGACAAGAGAGTGAACGATGCTGGTAGGCCAATCATAGACGTATGCATGGAAAGAAACTTGCTTGTGTCGAACACCTTATTCCATCATAAGGATATTCACACGTATACATGGGGAATGAATGATCAGAAAAGTATGATTGATCTGATTTTAATAGATAGTCGCCTCCGAAACACAATAATGGATACAAGAGCCTACAGAGGCCCCACTCTTGAAACGGACCACTACCTGGTGATAAGCCGGTTTGTGGGCCTTTTCAGGAAGTGGAGACACTGGCGAGTGCGTACCAATTTCGGGGAGCTTGAAAGAATAAAGTGTGAAAAATTGGAAGATGTTAGTGTAAGGAGTATGTATGCGCGCCTAGTCGAAGAAAGGCTTGCAAAAGCGGACTTCTCCGACTTAGATGTGGATAATGACTGGGATAGTATGAAAGAAAGTATAGTGGAAAGCGCAAAAGAAGCATGTGGATGCGCAAAGAGGCACATAACAACGAAAGGTGATGAATGGTGGGACGCGGATGTTAAATCCAGCGTAGAGAGAAAGAGAAAAGCCTGGCTGGATTATGTTGCTTCTTTGCAACAGAATGACAGTATGAAAGAGATGAAGAAAGAAATTTATCGCCTCTGCAAGAACGAAACCAAAGCTTTAGTGAAAGAGAAGCGCGAAAGTATAAAATTGAAAGAAGAAGAGAAGCTGACGGAGAACTTCAAGGCGAATACCAAACTCTTTTGGAGAGAGGTTAAGAAGTCTCGGGGTTGTTCGTCAGCTTCCAGAATGGAAAGAATAAAATCTAAAGCAGGGGACGTTCTTGCTAACCCACAAGAGGTGTTAGCGCGATGGAGTGAATATTTTAGAGAAATGTATGATGATATCCCGGATGCTGGCACCACGACTGAGTCTGTGACTGACTCCGAGGAGTCAGCATCCGAGATCACGTTGGAAGAGATCGAATGAGAGTGGTATCCGATGGATTACTGTGGGATGCACAAGGTGGCTTCAGAAATGGAAGGGGATGTATGGATCAAGTTTTCTCTCTCCGCAATATCGTAGAGAAGCAGCTGGCTATGGGCCGGAAGGTTTTCTGCGGTTTTGTGGATCTAGAGAAAGCATTTGACAGGGTTGTGCGGAAGGAGCTCTGGGACATATTGCCCGGATATGGGATTAATGGCCAATTGATGCGTGCTGTGCAGTCCACTTACGAGGACTGTATGGCATGCGTGCGAGTGGATGGCAGCCTGTCGCCCTGGTTTGACGTCAATATTGGCGTCAGGCAGGGCTGCGTGCTGTCGGCTTTGCTGTTCATCCTATACCTGGACGATTGTCTCCAGAGAATAAGATTGATGGATGTTGGGGTGCGAATGAGTGATCTAGTTGTAAGCACCTTGCTTTATGCGGATGATGCCGTGCTTTTAGCCGAATCGCCATCAGAACTGCAAACACTAGTCACAATATGGACGAGAGAGCATGAAAGTAGAGTAAACGCGGTTGAGATGCGAGCACTGCGCAAAATCTGCGGAGTGACGCTCGCGGACCGCGTTCGTAATACCGAAGTAAGAAAGAGAGTTGGTCTGAAAGAGAGTGTCGGGGTGAAGGTAAGGAAAGGAATGCTCCGGTGGTTCGGGCATGTGGAAAGAATACATGGTGAAAGCACACGTTTGCTTATTCAAAATCATATTCAAGAGCTTTTTTCAATAGAACCAATTAAAAAAGAGTTTTTTGAATCTATACGTAAAATAATTGACACCTTTACTAAGAACTTAAGAGCTTTAGATAGCTTAGGTGAGCCCACTCATTCTTGAGATACCCCTCATAATTTATATCATGAGCACTAAATTAGACCCTCGAACATTACGGGAATGGGAAGAACATAAATGCAATTTAAATCCAATTAAATTAGAAAATTTCACTTCATTTTTAAAAAACAGGGCTGATCTACTCGAGTCCATAGCCATGAGTAACAATGCTCATGGCACTAATACCGCCAGACCTTCAAGATACAAGCCTGGCGAGCACTATAAAGGTTTAGCATCAGTGACTAAAACTTATCCAATACAAACTACATATACAAGACAACATCCTCAGCCAGGATCACAAACACATACATATCCTTGCCCCTTGTGCAAAGGAAATCATCGGGTATACAGATGTAAACAATTTTTAAGTCAATCAGACATTGAACGAATGCAAGTAGTAAAGGATTTCAAATTATGTGAAAACTGCTTACGCCCTAGTCATCAGGCGCCTTATTGCAGACTCGGTCCGTGCACAAAATGTTCACGCAGACATAATACAATGTTGCATACAGACACATCGCAATCAAATCAAACACCAGTCATAAGTGCTACATCGCTCTCAGTCGAACCGACAGGGCGTGTACTTCTATCGACTGCAGTGATATACATATACGATAAGGACAACCACCGCCATGAAGTTAGGGCACTTCTTGACTCAGGAAGTCAATCCTCTTTTATGACGGATTCCTTATTTCGTAAATTACGATTAAACTATACACAAATACAGTCATCCGTGGTCGGAATAAATAATTCGACATCGGCAATCAAAATGCGTTGTAATACATTTATTGAATCGCGAACTACCTCATACAAAAACAAAATGTCATTCTTAGTGCTGCCACACATAGCAACACTTTGTAGTAACCAAATACAAGTACCTAAATTAAAAATACCCACACACATAATATTGGCGGATCCAGAACACTTTTGTCCGTCGAGCATAGACATTCTACTCGGCGCAGACCTTTTCTGGGATCTGCTTGAACCAGAACAAATACGTTTAGGCACAAATTGTCCAATTTTACAAAAAACCAAACTCGGATATATCGTTTCTGGGCCTACCAGTGGGCTTCATACAAAACATTCAAATCCATTAAATTCATACACATGTACGTTAATGACAAATAATACAATACAGGAACAGTTAGCTAAATTTTGGAGCCTTGAAGAGGTACCAGAAATTTCTAAATTTGTGTATTCTGTGGAAGAACGTTTATGCGAAGAAAACTTTGTTCAAAATTATAAGCGAATGCCGGACGGGCGATATTCCGTAGCGGTTCCTCTCAAGAAATCAGAATCTTGCTTAGGTGACTCGCATGAACGCGCTAAACAATGTTTTCTTTCGTTTGAACGTAATAGAATGCAAAGACAAACTCTTATCACAAATAGTCGATGAAGACTTTTACGTTGATGATTTAGTGACCGGAGCTATAACAAAAAATCAATTAATGCAAATAAAAGACGGCATTTGTAAAATATTACCAAGCGGTTGTTTTAATTTGCGAAAAATACGATCCAACATAGAACTTTCTCAATCTAATACATCACAAACATTGAATCTCGATGACCAAGATTTATCAAACACTTTAGGTCTCGGGTGGTCACCGAATAGTATTTTGCCATAAGACAAATTACTGACGAGAACCACACCAAACGGTCTATATTGTCCGTCATAGGACAAATATTTGAACCCTTAGGATTATTAAGCGTATGTGTCATTCAAGATAAAATTCTACTGCAAATATTGGTTATTAAAATTGTCATGGGACGACAACACACCACAACCCACAAATATTTATCCAATTTGGCAAAAAATTCTTTCAGAATTAAAACATGTTTCAAGTATGTATTAAAATTCCGCGTTACAGTTATTACCAAGCTTGAATGTGCGATAGAAATTCACACATTTTGTGATTCGTTCCAAGACGCATACGGTGCATGTGCGGCTACTAATCTTATGTGTAGACATATACAAGCTCAGTAGCCAGAGGGCAAATTCATGTAAACTTATTGTGTGCAAAAGGTAGGGTAGCTCCGTTAAAGCCCACTACGATTCCACGCACGTCTAACTGAAAAAGTTCTCAAATCATTTCGCAGACCTGTACATAATTGCATTCTATGGACCGATTCATTAATCGTTTTGGGTTGGCTTTAAACGCAACCTAGTAAACTCAAACATTCGTAAAAAATCGCGTAGCGGAAATACAGGAACTTACAATGAATTATGAGTGGCGTCACGTACCCACCAATCTTAATCCAGCTGACTTGTTGACCCGAGGAGTAAACATGTCAGAATTACATACATTATCCCTGTGGTGGAACGGACCAGATTTTTTATGGGACCAAGAAAACAAATGGCCTATTACCAATTTTTCCAATATTAATCAAGAAATTCCAGAAATATTTACAACCACATCCACCATTGTTAAAACAGAAGAATGGTTAATTAATTTCAAAAGATTTTCTAAATGATAAAAAATAAAAAGATCGTTACCTTACGTATTACGTTTTACTAATAATATTAAAAAAGGAAAATTAAAATTATTTGGACCCCTCACCACAGAGCAAACAAACAATTCATTTAATTTACTTTTACAATGGTCACAAAAATGGCCGGCACAGCAATAAGCTGAGTGCAAACCTTGTTTGCGGAAAATGCGGCGTACAAATTCTCAAAATATGTTTTTATTTTTAGGATACATGTTAGCAATGTAAGTATGTCGCTATTTCTTTAAATAAATTTATTCTTTCTTCAAATAAATTTATTCTTTCTTTTCTTTCTTTCTAAAAACAATTATTTGATGATTATCATACACTACAACGTAAAAAATCATTATCCAATAAAAATAAACTTTTAAGCTTATCTCCATTCATTGATGACACAGGTTTAATTCGTGTAGGAGGCCGATTAGAGAATTCACCATACACTTATGATAAAAAAACACCATATATCTATTTCTGATATAACGATACCAATGAAAACATTAATTTTAAGTTCATTCCAGCTTATGCAGCGCACTGTGGTGGGCTTTGGGAAGCCGGGGTTTAGTCTTTTACATTTCATTTAAACAGTCTTAGGAAACTCCCATTTAACTTTTGAGGAGCTTTATACAATATTACTCCAGATAGAAGCAATACTTAATTCGCACCCATTGTCCCCTTTAAGTTCAGATCCTAATGATCTAAATCCATTAACGCCAGGTCATTTTCTGGTCGGTCGTCCTCTAACTGCTCTGCCAGTTCCAAAGTTGGATAACATTAATCCAACTAGGCTACAGCGCTGGGAACGTGTTGAAAGCCTTCACCAACATTTTTGGGCACGTTGGCATAAAGAATACGTGTCCGAGTTACAACAGAGTGGTAATTGGAAAAGCTAAGTGGAAATATTCAAAGGGCAGCTTAAAAATGGGCACTCTAGTCATCATAAATGAAGAAGCAACACCCCCCATGAAATGGAATATTGGACGCATTGTTGAATTTCATCCAGGTGTCGATGGAGTAACCAGAGTAGCTGACATACAAACCAGAAAAGGCATAATTACACGAGCATTTGATCGGATTTGTCCATTTCCTTTAGACGAAGGAACTGTTGACGATCAAGACCTTCAACGCCGGGGGCATGTTAACGCCCATCACTAGCCATCATATCAATTCATTAGCACATCACTAGCAATCATACAAACTAATTTAGCACATCACTATTATCTGCCATTGTATGGCATGCGTGCGAGTGGAAGGCAGCCTGTCGCCCTGGTTTGACGTCAATATTGGCGTCCGCCAGGGCTGCGTGCTGTCGGCTTTGCTGTTCACCCTATACCTGGACGATTGTCTCCAGAGAATAAGATTGATGGATGTTGGGGTGCGGATGAGTGATCTAGTTGTAAGCACCTTGCTTTATGCGGATGATGCCGTGCTTTTAGCCGAATCGCCATCAGAACTGCAAACACTAGTCACAATGATGAAAGACGACTGTCAGGCGAGAGGCTTACATTTGAATGCGAAGAAAACAAAGGTTATGATGGTGTTTGAAAGAGAAGAAACCAGAACGAATGCAAGGATAATGGTCGATGATGTTAAGCTAGAGCAAGTGAATGAGTTTGTATATCTTGGATGTGCTTTTAGCAGGGATGGAAGGTACACCGCTGATATAGAAAGAAGAGTGAATTTGGGGAATAGTGTGAATGGAGCGTTAGGTAAACTTCTAGGCGCTAAGAACCTCAGCCAGAAGGCCCAGCTCGCCATACACAACGCGGTGCTGGTACCTACGCTTACGTATGGATGCGAGAGTTGGGTATGGAAGAGAGAGCATGAAAGTAGAGTAAACGCGGTCGAGATGCGAGCACTGCGCAAAATCTGCGGAGTGACGCTCGCGGACCGCGTTCGTAATACCGAAGTAAGAAAGAGAGTGTCGGGGTGAAGGTAAGGAAAGGAATGCTCCGGTGGTTCGGGCATGTGGAAAGAATGCATGATGAAAGAATGACTAAACAGATATACAATGCAAAAGTGGATCGATGCAGAAGTCGTGGAAGGCCACGACACACCTTCGATGATCAAATTGATCGTGTACTAGCAGAAGGTGATGTCAGGAGCCTTAAGAACAGACGAGCTTGCATGACAAGAGTTATGAATGTCAAAGAGGCAAGTGAGGTATGTAAGAATAAGCCTAAATGGCACTCTGTTGTTCGTGCCTACCCCGCAAGGGAACTGGCGTGAAGTTATGTATGTATGTATGTACCATAAGTTTTTCTGTGTTTTTTGTAATGGTGTACAATAAAGTGTTATCTCTCTCTCTCTCTTACTATCTATTCTTTTAGCTTAAGCCTATATTGGACGGTTCGTTTCTGTCTTTCAATTTGAATGAATCAAACAATGTGAATTATATAAACATAAATTTCAATCATTTAATGTCATTGAATACGTCTTCTCAATTCTATGCCTATCAACCAAATTGGTTCAACTTGGTTGATCCGTCTATCATCACTCACATAATTGGCAGAAGATTGACATTACCTGTGTGGAGTTCATGTCACATTTTAACCAGTAAAGAACATACATAGTAAGGTATAAAACTTGGCAATAGTATGCAATCATTGTATATTAAACTAATGTTATTATATTATGAACAATCATCAATCATTAATTTCATTATTCAATAGATATTTTATACTCTGTGTAAAGATAAATAATCAATTAACTATATGTAATACATTTTATTATCACGTGAGTTAAATTATATTTAGTTCTCAGAACAATAAAACTATAGAAAGCGTGCTAAAATAAAAACTGAGTAGCAGCTCCTATTCATATAATGTAATATATACAGTATACATGAGAGCGAGTGAAACAAAATTCGTCCAAGGTTCTATTCTTTCGGAGCAGTCACAAATTAATATTGACAAGCGATTCTAATTTATAATTCGGTTATAATTATGCCACTAAATTCAAAATACGTACTATTCACGACCTTTGTTTGTAAAGGAAGACCAACTTAATATTGTTGTCACATATTTAAAGCAACATACAGCGCGTTTCATTAGTAGCTCACAAAGCCCAAAATGCTCCGTTAGCCGTTCCACAAGGCGACCGCAGTCGTTGTGGTCGTGGCGAAAACGTCATCAATGACGTCATCATTTTCGACCACACAACGCTCACAACGGCCCATGTCAAGAGGTGGGTCGAATAGCCGTTCCACTTGGGTTTACGATTGTAACACCAGCAAGCAAGGGGAAAGGGAAAAATCGCGTCGTGAACGTGGTCGATGTGTCTCTAATAGAACGTATAATCCCCGCAAATTGCTAATACGCTGGAACCTTGTCAAATTAACATTTACGTGACGTCATCCGCAACTAAAAATGTACGCGTACTCACCCGCCAGTGATGCTAACGGTGCTGAGTGTTCGGCTACGGTTACGTCACCAAAATGGCGGCCAGGCGCATTAGCAATTTGCGGGTTGCGGATAATAGCCATAGTGATATAACCATTGAGATATAACATGTCTAGAGAGAGCATTGCTAACAAACAACATCGCCAAAAACGGCATCAAAAACGCGAAGCGTTGCTAAATTCACTCTGCGCTTTCGGGATATCAGGGAAAAAATATTACCCCATTTTTTATAATTAAATATTTTTTTATGTAAGTGAAAAGTTTAAATGATCGTTATGATTTAATCGCTTTATGTGTTATAATTTAATATTACTCAGAGGTTTCAGTTTTTTTTTTTTTTTTTTTTTTTTTTATTGCAGGAGTTCAGCAGACAGGAAGACGGCCCACTTAGTGGAAAGCGGTTACCATCGCCTATGGACATTTGCAACACCAAAGGTGCTACAAATGCGCTGCTGCTCTCTTAAAGGAGACTGGAACCTGGTCACTAATGCCGGAACACAACACAAGATTGTTATGGCGGCATACTCTACACCAGGGGTGGTCGCCATCCAGTCGAGCAAATACTCTACCACCTGGCTGTGGGTTGTTTAGTCGCCTCTTACGACAGGCCGCCGGGCCGCAGGAAATTGTATTCTTTCTCCGTTCCTGCACGGATAGAAATAAAGTATTAGCAACAAAAGTTGTGTGTCTTGGAACGAACCATAAAAAAATACATGCCGAAATAAATTAATAACACATTCATAGCACATGTAGTAATTTTAATTCGCAATAAATGTCTGTACAGATATTAGTACATATTTATAAGTCTGTTAATTACCAATACTAATGTAATAATTCTAAAAAAACTATTCATAATGGCAAATTATTTTTGTGTTACACATCATGTTCACGAAGGTTATTAGATGACTATTTATAACCCAAAGATTATCCTGCGCTAAAAGTCAGTGAAATCATTTGTAACAGTAGACTTGGAACGATTCGATAGGTTCATATTGGGTAATAGGCTTTATGTATAATCCAAAGTTTATATCAGTAGTAGGAACTACGGGGTAGGTACACGGGATAGTTTAATGCAGGGACTTAAGAGCAACTAAACCACTTGAAAAGGGCTATTATAGAAATAAAAATATTCATATCCAAAAGTTTTTATTCAAACTAGTTTAGTTTGATTATTTTCTGAACTAAAATTTGTTTTTTATCATATTAATATATTAAATTATTTCTTTATTAGGAATTAATGGAGATGCAGCTAACAGAATATAGACAAAATTATTATCTTAAATAATTTTGAATTTATCTTAAAATATTATTTAAATAAAGAGTTATCTATAATATTACTAGCGGCCCGGCGCGGATTCACCCGTGGTCTGTCCCGCTCCCGTGCTATAAAGCGTCATGTTATATAGCCTATGACACTCCCTGTTAACGTAGCTTTCCAACAGCAAAATAATTTTTAAAGTAGGTTTAGTAGATCCCGAGATTACCCCCTACAACGTCACACACTTACAAACTTTACCTCTTTATAATATTAGTACAGATAACTCCGACCGAAGCACCTGCTTTAAACGATATTCAGTTTTTTTTTACATCCTCTTTGACGATATTTGCAGCACGCATTCTGTCAATTCTATGTCAAACGTCATAAGGTTACATTAAAAAGTTTATATTGTCCAAAGCGCTAAGGTTAGATTAGAAATAATTTTATATGATGGTTAAGTATTCTTACATTTTCTAATTATCCTTCACACAACTTACATCTTATCGGTCACGATCAGATATAATTATTTTAGGTACTTTATTTCAATACAATTGTGCCGTTGATAAGAAAATATAAAAAACATAGTGTAAAAATATCTCCGAAAATGATTCAAAATACTTCCTTTCAAAATCCATCTCTTTGTCCAACAATATGCTACAATTGGATCCGTAGGAAGTCTAAAACGTAATATAAACTAGTTTAAGAAAACCGGACACACAAACATTACATGTCTGTTTTCTATAGATTTTTTCCATTATTCATATTTCATAAATAAAAAAAAATCGTAACAAAAGTCCCCAAATTTTGGAAAATAAGTCACACTTCTCACCTGACCACATCAATCAATTCGATAACCTTGAAAATGTCGAAATTAAATTTCACGTTTTTACAAAGAAATCATGAGAAAAGTGTTAAGTTTTCCGATTAAATGACATCTCATCCTTATCCTTTCCCGTTTTAAAATAGTTCCGACACATTTGAATAGCGCAGGCCGGCACAATTATTTTTTTTGCGAGAGCTCTAACCAGTAAAGTAATCGAAACGACACTAACAGGCGTGGGAAGCCACTGAAGCCAGTGGACCAATTTTGGTGCACTGTTTTTGGGCCGTTTTTGTGCAATTGATGCGTGATCTAGACGTTTATATGATCTAAGGATATAACACTGTATTACTTTAAACCAGCTACAGCCTTGTAACGTAAGCAACGAATGCACGACTGTATACTCATCCCTTTCCCAGACGCTGTCAACGTTGTAAGTGAAAATAGTTTGAATATATTTTGTACACTTTCTATAGAGTTTCGGTTATTGTTCTGAGATTTAATTGCTCTGAGCTATATTACATAATTCGAATGCCATCTCTCTCAGACGTTAACTTAAATACGCTGTGTGAGTGAGACACCATATCCAATAGAAATAATATCACTAGTATTAATTAGTACAAGTGAATACAATTAAAAATGTTAGAGAAGGCACCATTTAACATAATTTGTGGTTAGCTACCATCATATAGCTAATAAGAGTTCCGAAGAGCTTCCATAAGAAATCAATATCCAAAAAATGGTCTTTTTGTGGCACTCGAAAGCCATATTTCACAAAACAATTGAGGTTTTCTATACAAATATAAAGATATATTATTATGCCGGCTGTACACTCTCGTCGAGGGACAAGGCTGGGCGAGGGCGAGAGTGTGCAGGGTACCCTCGCTCTGTCTCGCGAAGCCTCGCAGTCACTCGCGGGTTCTCCATTCCGAGTCGGTTTTTTGCGCGCGAGTCAAAGAGCCACCCTCGCGAGGCGGCGCAAGTGCATCACTATTCACTATACACTCTCGCGTCATTCAGTTAAGCGCATATTTTCTAACTGTTCGGACGTTTTGTTGCCTTAGATATGCAATTTATGTTATACACAATTAATGAGGATATATCATATGATATTATATGTGCACGTAATTATAATAACTGATAGCGCATAGGGTAACAGCTGCCGTAACTTGTAACGCGTCCATCTTTTCGGTGTTCGCAAAGCGTAATGAATAAAGGAGTGTACAGGGTCGCGCTCGTTCCTCGACCTCTCGCGCGAGAGCTCTCGACGAAACATCGCGAGAGCACTCGCGCGAGAGTGTACAGCCGGCGTTAGTTTATTATGTTTTACAGACTCATAATCTTGATAATGTATATTATTGTCCTTTTTTATTAGTAATAATTGAGAATTATTATTAATAAATAATAATTATATTTTTATATATTTAAAAGAAATATTGTATATAATAAAATGTAGTAGTATATCTTGTGTAATATAATGTATTTTGAAGATTTTATACAGACGTACAAAATTTGTTCCTGACACTAGATTTTCTAGTTTAAATCTTATCTATACTAATATTATAAGCTGAAGAGTTTGTTTGTTTGTTTAAACGCGCTAATCTCAGGAACTACTGGTCTGATTTGAAAAATTCTTTCAGTGTTGGATAGCCCATTTATCGAGGAAGGCTATAAGGCTATATATCATCACGCTAAGACCAATAGGAGCGGAGCAGCAATGAAAAATGTTTCAAAATCGGGGTTTTTGAAAACAAATTCCACGCGGACGGCGTCGCGGGCACAGCTAGTACTAATATATAAAGCTGAAGAGTTTGTTTGTTTGTTTGATTGAACGCGCTAATCTCAGGAACTACTGGTCTGATATGAAAAAATCTTTCAGTGTTAGATAGCCCATTTATTGAGGAAGGCTATAGGCTATATATCATCACGCTAAGACCAATAGGAGCGGAGCACCAATGAAGAATGTCTCAAAATCGGGGATTTTTTATTCCACGCGAACGAAGTCGCGGGCAGAAGCTAGTAATCTATATATTGAAGCAAACACTGTGTACTCGTTTTATGGATATTGCGCGGACGGAGGAGTGAAATTTCGCACACTTATAGTTTACTAGCTGTGCCCGCGACGTCGTCAGCGTGGAATTTGTTTTCAAAACCCCCCGATTTTGAAACATTCTTCATTGGTGCTCCGCTCCTAGTCGTCTTAGCGTGATGATATATATAGCCTATAGCCTTCCTCGATAAATGGGCTAACCAACACTGAAAGAATTTTTCAAATCAGACCAGTAGTTCCTGAGATTAGCGCGTTCAAACAAACAAACTCTTCAACTTTATATATTAGTATAAGATATAGAGAAGGAGTGCAGAATGCTATTTTTTAAAAATTATGCATAAGAAATACATTAAAAAAAACATTACACACACTACCAATACCATGTATTTGATCTTTTGTTTATTGCTCAAGTCGAATTAACAGTGTAGCCTTGGCGAAATCTGTGATTATAGAAGTATAGATAGATAGATAGATAACACTTTATTGTACACCATTACAGAAAAACTTACGAACTAGTATTAATTAGTCTAGTTGGGTACAAAGGGCGGTCTTATCGCTAAAAAGCGATCTCTTCCAGACAACCCGTGGCAAGAATATTTTGATTAGGAGTGGCGACGGTGGTATACATAATTATTGTACGATTACTTACATTTTAATAATAAATATATAACTATACTATATATACAAATATACACATAAGTTATATACATATACAAGATATGGTGATAATATGCAACTATTTAAACATAATAAACATATAACTATATGCAATATAATATCTACTAATTATATAAAATTACATATCATTATATTGCAGATAGAATTTCCTGACTAAGTTCTTAAATGTTATTAGGGATTTTGCTTGTCTGACAGCAACAGGCAATGAATTCCAAAGTTGGACAGCCTTAACCGTGAAAGAATTATTGAAGAACGTTGTATTACGAATAGGAGTAATAAGTCTTTGTTGACTGGAAGGGCGTAAATTGTAAGAGCAAGAAATAAATTCGAAGCGTTCTTTAAGGTACTGTGGAGTATTAGGGATGAATAAAATACTATAAAGCAATGAAAGAATGTGAGTATTCCGGCGAAAACGAATTGGCAACCACTTGAGTTTTTTTCGAAATTCAGAAACGTGGTCATACTTGCGTAACCCAAATATGAACCTAATGGAAAAGTTTTGGAGGCGCTCAAGTTTATTAAGTTGCTCTTGAGTCAAATCGAGATAGCTGGCGTCGGCATAATCAAGTATGGGCAAAAGTAACGACTCTGCAAGCTTAATTTTGGTGGCGAAGTATAGTCTTTGACAACAGAACCTTAATAATACATACATAACTTCACGCCAGTTCCCTTGCGGGGTAGGCACGGACAACAGAGCGCCATTTAGGGTTATTTTTACACACCTCACTTGCTTCTTTGACATTCATAACTCTTGTCATGCACGCTCGTCTGTTCTTAAGGCTCCTGACATCACCTTCTGCTAGTACACGAAACCTTAATAATGTTCAAACTTATTGGTGCGGCGGTTAATGGACTGTATTGGGGCGGTAAACGTTTTGTGAAACGGAATCTAGGGGAGGATGACGTTTACCGCTAGATGGCGTTATCACATAGTTTAAATTAATTATTATGGTCAAATTTCGACCACGGGCGATATAGCGACCACTAGTAATAATAAAACACATTGTCATATATTTCGTACAGAAAACCTCAATATGCGTATCCGACGAAAATATAGCTCTTCGAATTCCCACCAAAAAGATCTGGGGCCCTATTCTGCTGTTACTAACTCGTCAAAACTATCCTCTCAATCGTAGGTTTGTTTGATTTCGGTATTCTACTAATCCCAATGGAGTGCCCACACGCCACTATCTTAACAAATATTCATATGCAAAACGCGAATAAATGTTTCAAATTTTAATAGCTTTTCAATATTGATGTCACTAACGCCATTTCTGCTAATGGTATTACCCAATTTTTTTCTACTATTATTCCGCCTCCGCGTTATTGAGAAGATATTGTGGATTTAGCAGAATATGAAATTTGACACTATCGCAATGGAATATTAAAATAGCAGAATTGGGCCCCAGATTGCACTAAACAAATATCACATAGACCCATTCCTGATTCTTTCACTGCAATTTTCACAACTATTCAACTGAACTTCGAGTTGGTTTAATCGCTTCTGCAGATGCAATATGGTGGCGTCCTTCTGCTTCACCTGCATCCTCAGGCTGGTTATAGAATCTTCTAGAGCTCCGTAGACTGCTTGAACTTCAGGTTGGTAACTGAACACCTGCGGTGGCTCGTCTAGGCAGAAGAACTCCCTAACGACTGGATGATTTGGCAACTTACATAGTATAGCGTTGACGAAGACCTGAAGACCTCGGACCCTTTCTTCTAGGAAGGCAGGCTCGAAATTGTCCCGAAACCACCGTTTGCCAGGCAAAGGCAATATGAGGGTTGGGTTTTCTGCCTTTATTCGGGAGTAAAGGCGAACAAAGTCTGTATAGCGGCGGAACACAAGCCACGATTGGTCGCGCTTGTCATCTTCTACTTTCAACTTGTATATTGTGAACCTGAAAGAGGATTAAAGAACTAAATGGCATAGCCGAGAGAAATCTATTTTAAAATAGCAGATTTATTTAATTTTATTGCCTAAAATACGTATAATTGACAGATCGGCAGAGAAATACACACATTGTATATCTCCGAGATAAGCAAGTTACGCTTGAGTTGTTGGTAATATACAACGGACCAATCTGGGACCGATCCTAGCACCCAGACCACAGTACGTGACGATAAATTCGTTTCCGAAATTTACCACGCCACGAATCGAACCCGGAGCCTCTGCACTGTAGTGAGTTAGCCCGGCAAATGCTTAGCCCGCTCAACCACAAAGGCCGCCTGCCCCTGCCTGTTTAAAAAGTTGACATTTTAACGTCTTTTCGACGTGCTATGTGTTTTGAGTTAAAAATCAGAATAATATCAATTCGTTTGAACACAAGGTTATGAAAAAAAGTTTGTAATTTTTTTCACACTGTTCCGCCAAATCGAAAAAATTGAGAAAATTCATGAGAAGAAAGGATTATAAGACGCATATTCTGAAATAAATTGGTGATAGAATATTTTCAAAAACTCTGTTTTCATATGAGTATGAAAATTACAACAAAAATATTCTTTCGTGCCTTTCACTCCCCAGTATTGGTAAAAAAAATCGCCATGTATTAACTACTTACTGTTGAAAATAGATCAACAACACCATCTTTATTCCGTTAAAAATTCAAAAATTACTTGAAGATAAAAAGCTGAAAATTTTAATGAATTATTTTTATTTGGTAACAAAACGATCCCCATAGTAAAAGTAGAAGACGCCGCGGGGGCAGATTTCTCTTAGAGAATCGGCTATACCCTTCGTCCGTGTAACCGACAACGTGGTGAAGACGTTGCCGGATTTGGGTCGTAGGCATTTTCCGCCTGTACGAAGAAACAGACGGTCCGAACTTTCTACCGAAACTCTGGATCTCATGAAGACGAGACGTGAAATGCCACCCGCTTTGTTTGCCTCGCCAGAGCATCGGGCCCTCTCCAAGAAAATAAGAAAACTTGTTAGGCGGGACCTCCGCTGCTCTAATACGCGTGCCATTGAGGCGGCTATAGAGCAGAACAGGGGGTCCAAAGTTTTCTCAAGAAGCTTGGGGAGAAGCCACATTGCAAAGCTGAGGACAGCGGATGGCAGAGAGCTTACGTCTCGCTCTGAGATCCTGACGGAGGTAGAAAAGTTCTACGGGCTACTGTATTCTTCGCGGGCGAAGAAGCCTGCGACGTAAAGCAACGAAGATCCACGTGCGCCACTCACGCGCCATTATACAGAGGACATCCCGGAGGTCGACGTGGACGAGATTAGTGCGGCTCTCGGGCAACTTAAAAATGGCAAGGCTCCGGGGGATGACGGAATTACAACTGAGCTCCTTAAGGCAGGAGGAATGCCAATCCTCAAGGCCTTGAGGATTCCTTGAGCTCTTCAATTCCGTTATCCACCGGGGCACTGTGCCGAAGGCGTGGAGCAGGAGTGTGGTGGTCTTGTTTTTCAAGAAGGGTGATAACACTCTCTTGAAAAACTATAGGCCAATCTCACTCTTGAGCCACGTCTATAAGTTGTTTTCGAGGGTTGTCACGAATCGTCTCGCCAGAAGACTTGATGAGTTCCAACCACCGGAGTAGGCCGGGTTTCGAAAAGGCTACAGCACCGTAGACAACATCCATACTGTTCGGCAGATTATACAAAAGACCGAAGAGTATAATCAGCCGCTGTGTATGGCATTCGTGGACTACGAGAAAGCCTTCGACTCCATCGAAACTTGGGCTGTTCTGGAGTCTTTGCAAAGATGTCGTATTGATTGGCGATACATTGAGGTGCTGAGATGCCTGTTTGACGCCGCAAGGATGACCGTCCAGATACAGGACCGGAGGGCGAAGCCTATACCCCTACATCGCGGGGTGAGACAGGGGGATGTGATTTCCCCGAAACTGTTCACCAACGCGATGGAGGATGTCTTCATATCTCTGGACTGGGCTGGACGGGGCATTAACATCAACGGCGAGCGCACTTCTCACCTCCGTTTCGCCGACGATATCGTGGTCTTTGCAGAGACTTTGGAGGAACTTGCCGAAATGCTGGGCAGTTTAAATGAATCTTCCCGACGGTTCGGTCTCGGCATGAATTTGGACAAGACGAAAGTCATGTTCAATGAACACGTCATGCCGAGACCGGTAAACGTCGATGGCGTCCCTCTGGAAGCTGTGCAGGAATATGTCTACCTTGGACAGAACATACAGGTCGGCAGGCACAACTTCGAGGGGGAAGCCAATAGGAGGATTCAGTTGGGCTGGGCAGCATTCGGTAAACTTCGTCAAGTCTTCTCGTCGACCATTCCGCAATGCTTGAAGACAAAAGTCTTCGAGCAGTGCGTCCTCCCCGTCCTGACCTACGGGGCCGAGACATGGACACTTACGGCAGGATTGGTCCACAAGTTCCAAGTCGCTCAACGGGCTATGGAGCGAGTTATATTGGGTGTTTCTCTTATGGATAAAATTAGAAATGAGGATATCCGTAAGAGAACCAAGGTAACCGACATAGCTCGCAAAATTAGCAAGTTGAAGTGGCAGTGGGCCGGTCACATCTGCCGCAGGACCGATGGCCGATGGAGCAAACGAGTCCTGGAGTGGAGACCGCGTCTCGGTAAACGTAGTGTCGGACGCCCTCCAGTCTGATGGACCGACGACCTATGCAAGGTCGCCGGTAGGCGCTGGCTTAAGAAATCGGAGGACAGGGATGAGTGGCGCCGTCTTGGGGAGGCCTACGTCCAGCAGTGGACTGCAAATGGCTGACGACGACGACCTTCATCCGTGTACATACAGAATAAATTTATTTCTCACGCCGAACGCAACGTACGACGTTTGTAACCGACCACCGCCGTATGGGTTTTCTTTAATGCTGTGTTACATACCTGGCTCGCTCCTCCATAACCTCATATCCGACTATGGGTATCTGCAAACTCTCGAATTTTTTAATTTCTTCACTGTGCAGACTCAAGTCAACGTTGCTAATGCTATTCTGCACTTTGCCTAAATTTCTATTATAGTCGCCCATGTACACCCTCTCGTGTATATTGCCCATGCTTTTATAATGTGATCTGAAATGTTTAATAAATCAACACAGATATTAGTCGACTTATTTATTGTCTACACCGCCACTGTCATGTTTTAATATTTTCCTTAGTTTAGGGGGTCGCCTGGAAGAGATCGCTTTAAGCGATAAGGCCGCCCTTTGTTCAACATTTATTGTATCTAGTTTTTAAGTTTAAATTTTGATGAACAATAAAGTGTTTTCATTCATTCATTCATTCATTCATTCACTGTTTCTGTAGTTGTCAGAAATATTGCTAATACATTTTTTTATAGTTAAAAGCAAACAAATAACCTGCCCACTTCATGGAAAGTGGTGACCGCTGACTAATGGATATTTCCAAATCAGAGTGTATTTTACAAGGCTCTGAATTTAATTTTATGAGACTGAAATAGACATGTCTCGTTCTGTAGACAATTCAAGTTCATGTTTATCAAGTCGCTACATTAACAATTTTGGAACTACCTCCAAATTTTTGTTGTAATTTTTATTTGTAATGTAGAACATTTAATTTGTTATAAAATTTAGTTATTACGTCACTGGAAGCAACTAACACCTAGAATACAGGCTCGGCCTAGCCTAGGTGTTAGTATCTAGTCTTAATTTTAAGGCAAAATTTGTTATATTTTTGGTGACAATATTTTTTTTTATTATTATTATTTGTATGTCTTTCAAGACCACGGGTCATAAAAATGGCCCGGAAATTTGGAGGGCTTGCGTGGGACCATGGGGAGGCCAACACGTATAGGCCCCTTGACAAATTTAATGTAAATGTGGCGTGGCACTGACCGGCGATTATCCCTGTCTACACCATATAATAATGCACCCAAGGACAATTATTATTATTTTTATTTTTATTATTACATGTGCGCTGGAGATTTACAGTCGGCGGCGGCGCAGCGACGGTGGTGCGACAATTTCAAGCCTTTTTAGTTACTGTATTTAAATCTACTCCATTTATATTTGTTTTATAAACTCATGCTATAAAAAATAACAAAAAAAACTATGGATATTTGACAATATGTCAGTAGAATGGATCTTGATTTGCACTGGCTTAGTTTTTTTGTGGACGATAAGACGTGGACACTGACGGCAAGATTGGTAACCGACATAGCTCGCTAAATTAGCAAGTTGAAGTGGCAGTGAGCCGGTCACGTCTGCCGCAGGACCGATTGGCCGATAGAGCAGACGAGTCCTGTAGTAGCGTCGGACGCCCTCCAGTCCGATGGACCGACGACCTGCAAGGTCGTTTGTAGGCGCTGGATGACGAAGTCAGAGGACAGCGATGAGTGGCGCCGATTTGGGGAGGCCTACGTCCAGCAACGGACTGCGATTGGCTGACGACGACGATAGACACGGGGGCCTGGTTGATTGGAATTAGGTGAGAGGAAAAAAGGCTTACCTGTTCTGAATTGGTTTCCTTACTTCAACTTCATTATCGGAGGTTGCCTCGTAGCGTTTATAGTAGCGGTTGATTCGTGATATTTGGTCATTGTCCTCGCTTGACGTCGAAGAGAGCTCGTTGTTCATGTTGTTTGTTGTTGTACTTTGATTTTGTACTATATCCATTTTTGTACTTTAAATCTGGAATAATTAAAATAAAAATTCATTAAACAATCGGCTAACATCACTATCTCCTGTAATATAAACTAGTGGTCGCCCGTGGTCGAAATTCTACCATAATAATTTGTTGTCAAAGACTATCTTAATATATATAAATTACTTACCGACTTCTAAACTACTTGACCGATTTTAATCAAATTTGCACACCGTGTGCAGTTTGATTCGACTTGAAAGATAGGATAGCTTACATTTGGACCCAGTAGGTGGTGCTGGAATCGGGTTCTAAATTTTATTTCTTCAGGGCAGAACAACGTCTGCCGGGACAGCTAGTACTTCTATAATCACAGATTTCGCCAAGGCTACACTGTTAATTTGATTTGAACAATAAACAAAAGAGTAAATATGCGCGTGTGTCTCAAATACATGCTAGTGTGTTAATGTTATTTTTATTGATTTAATGTAATTTTTATGCATAATTTAAAAAAAAAAATAGCATTCGTCGCATCTTTTTTTTTTTTTGTTGCAGGAGCTCAGCAGACAGGCAGACGGCCCACTTGATGGAAAGCGGTTACCATCGGCTATAGACATTTGCAACACCAAAGGTGCTACAAATGCGCTGCTGCTCTCTTAAGGGAGACTGGAACCTGGTCACTAATGCCGGAACACAAATCAAGGTTGTTATGGCGACATACTTTAGACCAGGGGTGCATCTTCACTATATAAAGTATAGTGTGCAAAATATCATACTCCTCCGTCCAAGCAATTTTCGTAAAAAGGGGTACAAAGTTTTTGCTTCACGTATCAATATATAGATGTAGTCTGTGCATCACTGCTGCTGTATTTCAAAATTGACAATTTAAATTAGTCTCATGACCAAAGGAATGGCCTGTATTTTGGCCAAAAAATTAGCTTGTTTTAAAAATATATATTAAAATGCATGCCAGATAGTAGGGTATTTGCCCGTCTGGATGGCTACCACCCCTGGTCTAGAGCATACCGCCATAACCATCTTGAGTTGTGTTTCGGCATTAGTGGCCAGGTTCCAGTCCCCTTTTAGAGAGCGGCAGGAAATTAGTAGCACCTTGATGAGACAAATGTTCATAGGCGATGGCAACCGCTTTCCATCGTCACAAAATGTGGTAAATCTATAGATTTTTCATACACGAATTTTAAGTAGCGGGGTGGTGGAGTGGGGAGGGGGGAAGCCTACTTACCCCTACTACAACCCCTATGGTCCGGAGATCTTAGAATTTTATTTTTTTAATAAACTTAACCTCACTTACTTTTCACTAATACTGCACTTATATCATAGGTACAAGTTGAACGATCATTTCAAAGCCCAAAAGAAAGCCAGTATCAACAGAAAAAACCAAAAACAGCGTATTTTCTATAATGTCTACAAAAAGATGGCGCCGCACACTACTCTTGCATACTGGCATTACATTATTTAAAACATATTAATATTTCTTTGGATCTCATTAGTCAAAAACTTGTGTAATATTATTGTTATAATATTACTTGAAATTTTATGAAAACAAAATATTTGTAAAGAACAATATTACACAATTTGCTTTGTAATCCTTCGTATTATATAAAACACTAGCTGATCCGGCGAACTTCGTACCGCCTATTTTCTAAATTCGTAAAAGACTTTGTTCCATGACACAAAAACAAAATCACCAAAATCAGTCTAGGTAATCAGGAGGATTCTAGAACCCGATCCCAGCGCCACCTACCGGTTCTAATTGCGAATCTAAACCATGCGGGAACCCACTCAAACACAAAAACAAAATCACCAAAATCGCTCCCGGTGATTAGGAGGATTCTAGAACCCGATCTCAGCTCCACCTACCGGTTCTAATTGCCAATCTAAACCATCCGGGAACCCACTCAAACACAAAAACAAAATCACCAAAATCGCTCCTGGTGGTTAGGAGGATTCTAGAACCCGATCTCAGCGCCACCTACCGGTTCCAATTGTGGCTGTAAACCATCCCGGGATGTATAGTTTACGAGTCTATAAAAACCATACACAAACATTCATTTTTATATATCACACAAGAAGATATTGGGTTGACTACACAATTTTTTTATTTTTTATTTTATAGATGTATATTTGTTAGTAGTTTGCTGTTTCACTTTCATATATAAGGGAGAAAACAAAGCTTTTTGCTCTAATAAGGTGTCAGACAAACACAGTTATTGTATATCCTCCCCAAGCTAGGCAAATCACGGTTGAATTATGGATAATATAAAATGGACTATTTTGGGGAGCGATCCCAAACACCCAGACCGTAGTATATAACGAAAAATTCGTTTACGAATTTTACCATGCCAGTGTAGTATGTAAGCATTTGTATTGTTCATTGTAAGGGGGGGGGCAGCGCACTATATCTAAGTATTTGCACACGTAGCGTAAATGTAGTATATAAGGCTTCAATTTTGTTAAACATACATACATAACTTCACGCCAGTTCCCTTGCGGGGTAGGCACGAACAACACAGCGCCATTCAGGCTTATTCTTACACACCTCACTTGCTTCTTTGACATTCATAGCTCTTGTGATGCACGCTCATCTGTTCTTAAGGCTCTTGACATCACCTTCTGCTAGTACACGATCAATTTGATCAGGGAAGGTGTGTCTTGGCCTTCCACGACTTCTGCATACATACACTTTTGCATTGTATATCTGTTTAATCATTCTCTCATCATGCATTCTTTCCACATGCAGCAATTTTGTTAAACGTGACAATAAATATATCAATCATATTGGGACAATGTAGTTTTAATACTACAACCACCTCAAAACTACGAGCAGCGCCCGCGCATACCACATGGCGACCCTGCCAGTTGCAAGGACCCGGCTAGCTGCTAGAGAATAGAAGACATCTTTACAACAACGTAACACGTGATCAATGTAGTTGAACACCTACCTCACGATACTGTTGTTAGCACCACAGTTTTTCGATATATGCTGTATTTACAGAGATAGCTTTTTTTAATTCCGTGCTAATTACAGCACTAATTAGCTACTCATTTGTTTATTCTTTTGTTAATTACTATTTCACGTTCACTAATTACCCTCGTCCGATACTCCCTATTGTTCTTAATGACGTCAACAACGACTTCAAAACAAAAACAACATGTTCTTTTCTTCCTCAACCTTTATTTAAAACAGTATTTGTACAAATCGTATACTAATATATCATTAAGGAGTGTTTCCTGGCTTTCGAATAAATTGGTCATATCCGTCATACTATATCCATGAAACTTATAGTATAAGTATACCAAACAGTATGCACCACATACTGAAGTCCAGTCATTTTGTATTCTCTTAGTATTGAAATGCCATTTTCTACAATTCCTATTTAGAAAAGCCAAGTGGAATCCTACAGGTGACCGACCAAAGGAATCGAAGTATTGTCCAATGTTGTGTTGGTCTATGTGCATGGCTACCCAGTGAGAACCTGGCTGGGTGCTTGGATCCAGATTGCTCACTAAGAACGTAGGCGCTTCCATGTGAATTGGTAAGTTGTTTGCTGCATACACGTTCCTCTCTAAAGATGGGTGAATTTTGCATAAACATTTCTGGATCTCGATTGTGTTCATATTTGTAACCAAAGTGCACACGTGCTACTCGATGAAGAATACTATTGTAAATGTTCAACATAATCTTGTGAACTTATTATGTAAAGGAAGTTGTAAATAAAAAATATGAAAGCTATGTTGACAGTTTTATTTATTGATATCTTTCTTATGATTAATACATATAATTCTATCTTAACTACTATAGTCTACGATTACATTGCGGTTCTTATCTATTTCAATAACATTATCGAACTCGGCATACACAATACAGTTAATAGTTTGTGAAAGAGCAGATTCAAAACGAATTTCTAATCTCACGCTACCATTCCTAATCAGATTCCAATGACTTGAGGAGTTAGCTGATAAATCAGGAGTTAAGTCAAAAGCTAGCAGACAGTAACCTTGAGCGTACTGTTCCCTAGATATCCCGTTACCTTCGTTAAGAAAATGTATACCCGTTCCAGAGAATAACGTATGATAGGCTGTAGTGAAAATATTACTCTCAAATGATGGTTGTAACGCTTTAGAAGGTATTTGCTGACCATCAATGTATAAACAAAATGAACTCATTTCATAATTCTCAAAATTAAAAGGATTTTTAGTAAGACTACCATTAAACGCTGCATTATTAACAAAACCAACTATGCATCTTTTAGGTACCTGTCCCAGGAATATATTATCGAGGGTCTTTCCTTGAACCCCTGATGGTATCGTTAAAACTTTGACTTCAGCTCGAGTAATAGGATATTTTGCAGTAGTAGAGGCTAAAACTTTTTGATGTGCGAGTAAAACAGTTGGGCTGATTCGAGATCTACGGACAATAAGAGTTGCATCCATTATGCATACTTTTAACTTTAAATCGTTCGAAGAAGCCATCAAGTTAAACGTTTCTCTCGATCGAACTAATTTTACAGACATATCAACACTTATCATAACGATTTATTTGACAATAATTATGTATCATAACCATTTATTGGTCAATAATTACAAATTAACACTTATCGTAATGAGTTGTTTGAAAACTATTGTAAGCATCATTTAATCATAACGATGTATTTGCATGTCATTTGTTAATTAGATTTAATGGGATGACTCCAACTATATAAACTAAAAATCAAAATAAAATATTATCAGTTAACTGTAGTAAAGTAGTCAGTGGAGTGTATTTTCGTGTTGTGAAATTAAATACTTCAGATCTGAAATGCAGGTAAGATATGTCACTTAATATCACCACTTAATATTTTTTATAATTATTAAATTATCTTCAAAATGATAGTACAATTTCTTACAAATTTTGTTGTTTCAGAACCTATTTGAAGAAAATACATTCAAACAGTATTATTACCAAACACTTTCTGATGAAGAGAGTAGCAATATCGATAATTTGAGCATTGTTAAAGATTCTCCAAAACAAAAAAGAAAAAGAGACGAGGAAGAAAGTCTTGACAAGTTTTTTGAGTTTTCAAAAAATAAAAAGAAAAAGCAATGTTCATCTGTATCCCGAGCTCAACCAAACGGTGGTGTTGCATATTTATCGACTAATAGAGAAGATGCATGTTCCTCAACGCACTTAATAAAAATTGAAGTGTATGAATTGAAAACATTAGCAAAAATACCCAGCAGTGAGCATTGGAAAAACGCCACAATAAGAATTAAATATTATACAGATGACAAAAACAAACATTTTGAAAGCATCAAAAAGACTGCATACAATATCACAAAAGAAATTTCCATGATTGATTCATGTAAAAAATTTCATTATAACAATAGTGATAATAAATAACAAAGATTGTTTACTACCTTGCTCTAGTACTTAGCTAATTATGTTATTGTGTAATTTTAAGTTAAAAATAACAGATTTATACCACTTCTCAGGTATATAAGTAGTCTGTGTTATCCGAAAGTGATAACCATTTATAATTTCAATCTTGTTGCTACATCATCGCAAAATGGAACGTGTTTGTGTCAGTGCTTTTTTTGTGTCGTCGGAGTTTGAAAGCAATGAAAATGATAAGAAACGTGAACTTGATGAAATGTGTGAAGATAGGGATATGGTGGAGTTATGTGAAAATGTTGAAAAAACGGATATATTCGATTCTGAATACGATCAAGAGCTGTACGAAATTTGTACCATGTATGAAAATTTATTCGATTCTGAATATGACACCAACCTTTATGAAATTTGTACCACGATTGAGAATAATGTCATGTAAGTATAATTTAATTACTTATCTTATTTAACTTAAAATACTTACATTTTTACTCGCTAACTTTCATCTATATTTTGCTTAAATATAATTTTTATTTTTTACAGTCAATCATCATCCCATTCAGTACAGACAGGACAAGGAGTGTTTAAAAGAAGCATTGAATCAGACAACAGTAATAGTGACGCAAAGAGACAACGACACGATGAACCTTCTACCAGTACAGATAAGTTACATTGTGAAACGTGTAATATACTAGTTAATAGAAGATATTTTGTTAATCACACTAAGAGCATAGTACATAAAAATAATATATTAAAATCTCATTGCTCTCTAGATAATGTATCTGTTGTAGATTCAGCTTTTGGACAGCGTATCATATCTTACAAAGTTAAAAATAAAAATCAATCTGATTCAGTGTTCCAAACACCGGAATTGTTTCTTGAATTAATTAAAAGTGATATATTTTTTTTGATTGATGAAGTACTTAAACAACATTCTACTGTTAAAATAAATTTTATATTACATGCAGACTTTGTTCAAGAATCAAAAAATCTAACTAATTCATTCGATTTTCAAACTAGTAATTTCATTATTTCTCAAGCGGATGATTTAAATATTTTCATAGTATCCTTGCGTGACACTTTAGTGCATAAAATAAGTACTTTTGAAAAGAAAGATAGTGGATGGAGTCTCACAAAAATAAATTTTATAGAACTAAACATAAACAAATATAATCCACTACGTGGAAATTCATATATTGATTTACCAAAAGATATCAAAGATAAAAAAGCCGTTATAAACGTTAATAATTCAGACAATTTCTGTTTCAAATGGGCATTGCTCTCAGCATTATACCCTGTTAACAAAAATTCAGGACGACTGTCATCTTACACTATTCATTCAAATAAACTAAATTTTCACGGTATTTCTTTTCCAGTTAAATTGAACGATATATCTAAAATAGAGAAACAAAATAATTTAAGTATAAATGTTTTTGGGTTGGAATATGATATCAAACAAAAAAAACATTCTGTTGTTGGTCCGCTTTATTTTACAAAATGCCGTAACAGTACACATATAAATCTATTATACTTACAAAATGGAACAGTCGGTCACTATTGCTACATAAAAAACTTATCGCGATTAGTAAGTAAGCAAATATCGAATACAAATGGTGTTGTAAATATATGTGATGGGTGTTTGTTGCGCTTTTCCACTAGAGACAGATTGATTAACCATCAACAACATGATTGTTCGCACATCACTACAAATTTACCTAGCAGTGAAAAAACATTAAAAAATTGGTTCGGACAACCTATATCAACCGATAAACTAAAATTCGATAAGTTCCAAAAAAAAATTAAAATTCCCTTTGTTGTATACGCTGACTTTGAGGCATTTTTAAACCCCATTATAACATGTACTAACGATCAATCAAAATCAAATACTAACAACATTCAGAAACATGAGGTTTATAGTTTCGGTTATTATATCAAATGCTCATTCGATGATAGCTTATCAAAGTATGAAACATACACTGGACCAAACTGCACTCAAGTATTCATGAATCGTTTATATGATGATTTAAAAACTATTCGCAGAAACGATTGTTTTCAAAAACCACCTGAATCACTGTTAACTGTAGATACAAATACTTGTTACATTTGTGAAACTGATTTAAAGGCTGAAGAAGTTTTAGATATTGATAAGCAATTAGGTGTTGTACATGAAGTATGTAAGAAAAAGTTCATTAACCCTTGTTATATTCCAGTCTTTCTACATAATTTAAGTAATTACGATGCACATTTCATCGTCCATGCGCTTAATTTTGTTGAAGGTGAAATCGATATAATTCCTCAAAACAAAGAAAAATATATTTCGTTCTCAAAACACGTAACAATAAACAATCAAAAGGTCACCTTAAGATTTGTAGATTCTTTTAAATTTTTACCATGCAGCCTCGATCAGTTAGCAAAAAACTTAAAAGTAGAAGAATTTCGTGAACTAAAAAACCACTTTCCTGATAAAGAAGACTTCAATCGTCTTTGTAAGAAAGGTGTTTACCCATATGAGTTTATGACTTCGTTTGACTCTCTAAATGTAACCTCTCTACCAAGCCAAGATAAATTTTATAGTTCGCTTACGGATACCAAAATTTCTGATAATGATTACAATCGTGCACAGGATGTTTGGCAACACTTTGGTTGTCAGAACATGTTAGACTATTCGAATTTATATCTAAAAACAGATGTGCTATTGCTAGCTGATGTTTTTGAAAATTTCCGTGACCTTTGTCTCAAAACATATGGTTTGGATCCTTCCCACTATTATACAGCACCGGGTTTAAGTTGGGATGCTATGTTAAAACAAACAAAAGTTGAATTGGAACTACTAACAGACATTGACCAAATTGCTTTCATTAAAGCAGGTATCAGGGGTGGTATATCTCAATGTAGTAATCGACATGCAAAAGCTAACAATAAATATTTAGATGATTTTGATGAAAATAAACCTCCATCATACTTGGTTTATTTTGATGCAAACAATCTTTATGGTTGGGCCATGTCTCAGTACCTTCCTGAAGGTGCTTTTGAATGGGTGAGTCCGGAGACAAATTATGAAGTTACTGATACATCTGAATACGGTTTCATTTTAGAGGTTGATTTGGAGTATCCTGAGAAACTACATGATTTACATTCCGATTTACCATTGTGTCCTGAAAATATATCAATAGGGGGTACAAAAGAAAAAAAACTAATACCAAATTTAAATAATAAAGTAAAATATAAAATTCATTATAGAAATCTTAAACAGTGTCTTAAAATGGGTATCAAATTAACCAAGATACATCGAATATTAAAGTTCCGACAAAGCCCCTGGCTAAAAAAATACATTGACTTAAATACTGAACTCAGAACAAAGGCAACATCAGATTTTGAAAAAGACTTTTACAAATTAATGAACAACTCAGTCTTTGGAAAAACAATGGAAAATGTTGATAAAAGAGTAAACGTAAAATTACTAACCCACTGGGAAAATCGTGGTAAAATTTTAGGTGTTCAGGATCTTATTGCAAAACCTGAATTCAGCAATCTGTCAATTTTTTCGGAAAATTTAGTAGCAGTCCAATTACAAAAAACAAAAGTTTGCTATGATAAACCCATTTATTTAGGTTTCTCTATTTTAGATATATCAAAAACTCTAATGTATGAGTTTCATTACGACTACATTCTAACTAAGTTTGGTAATAATACAAAATTATTATACACTGATACCGATAGCTTGATATATCAGATTTTCACAAACGATTTCTATGACAAGATTAAATCCGATCTTTCATTACGGTTTGATACATCTGATTATCCTACGAATAATATATTTGGTTTTCCACAACTCAATAAAAAGAAACTAGGTTTTTTCAAAGATGAAAGTAATGGTAAAATTGTTAAAGAATTTGTAGGATTAAGGTCAAAAATGTATGCAATTCAAACCGAAAACAAATTGATATCGAAAGCCAAAGGTGTCAACAAAAGTGTCACAAAAAGGATGACAATGCAAAATTATAAATCATGTCTTTTTGATAGAAATATTAAATACGATACCATGTATAGATTTAGATCAATTAAACATACAATATTTACCCAGCAAATTAACAAAGTATGTTTATCTTATAATGACACAAAAAGATTTATTTTACCTAATAATGTTGACACCTTAGCATGGGGTCATTATAAGTTAAGATAAAATATTTAAATAATATATAAATGTAAATAGTGTATAAGATTAAAATAATTTTAAGGTGTAAATTTTATAAACTTTATACAACATAAAATTGTAACAAATGTTTTTTAGGTAATATTAATGTAACTAAAATATCTTTGTAGAAGGTTAAAAATGATTTTAAATGTAAATAACTTATCTTAGTGTACTCTAAGTAATATTTTTTTTAATGTATAATGTGTGTATTTTTAAGAAAATAATTGAAATAAAATTAATGTCTCATGCAAAATGACTTTATTTATTTATCATACCTCATAGTGTTGACACGTACGCTAGGATGTTTCACTTTGTTCATCCGTTCACTTCCATAGTAGCTGGTCCAACTGGCTGTGGAAAATCAAATTTTGTTACAAATTTTATTAAACATGTTAAATATATTTGCAACACTTCTTTCGATCAAATAACATGGTGCTTTGATGAAATGCAACCTTTGTACAATTTAGAAAACGTAAATTACTATCAAGGCATTCCGGACCTTAATATGTTTGATGGCAAATATCCAAATCTTATAATTATTGATGATCTCATGAGAGAATCGGATGGACGAATAGTTGATATATTCACTAAAGGTAGTCATCATAAAAATTTAAGTGTGTTTTACATAACACAAAATCTATTTCACCAAGGTAAAGGACAAAGAGATATATCGTTAAATTCAAGTTATATTATTTATTTTAAAAACCCACGTGATAAAACACAAATTCGGTATTTGGCCCGTCAAGTATCTCCAGAGAATCCAAAGTATATAGAAGATGCCTACAGAGATGCAACCAAAGAGGCACATGGTTACTTATTGATTGATCTGAAACAAGGTACAAGTGATATATGTCGAATCAAAACCAAAATTTTTCCATCAGATGGGTTATGTCATGTATACATACCAACAAAAGGGTTTAAATATGCCAAGAACAGCCAAATCCCCATCATTTATTAATAATGTCGCGAAGTCTCAACACGCATAAAGATTTGTTGTCAGCGTTACATAAGTTGAAACCAAAATATAGAACAGCTCTTTTAAAATCTTGTGATGAAGATGAAATAAATTGTATTTGTGAATGTATTCATAACGTTCTCCAAGGAAAGGTACCAATTGAAGAGAAGAATAAGAAAAAATTAAAAAACTACAAATCGGTACTTCGTAAGTTAGTTCGCAAAGGGGTAAATAAAGCAAGGAAAAGTATAATAATACAAAAAGGTGGTGCATTCCTACCAATAATATTGGGTGCAATCTTAAGTGGATTAGTTGAATCTCTTGTAAAATAAAAAATAACAATGGAGCATGCTAAAAAGATGTTGCTCGTTGAACCAAGTCTTTTAGAGAAATTAAATCATCAAAATAATGATAATAATAACCCTACATCCCGATTAGATAATGAAATGAAAAACATCTTAAACAGTGATATGGATGATAGAAAAAAATGTATTTTGCCAGGTGATATAGATAATGAAATGAAAAACATCTTAAACAGTGATATGGATGATAGAAAAAAATGTATTTTGTACTTACAAATATTGCAAAGATATTTACACTTCCATGAAGAAAATCGACGACCTATTGAATTGCCCATAATATCTAAAAATATAGATATCACTGGAACAAAATTAAATATAAACGATGAAGCTGACATTAAAGAACCAGTCTCTACTCAAACATCAGAGATAGAAGAAAAACGTGAAGGGCACACCAACAGTAAGAGTAACCCTCTTTACACAACAAATCAAATTCTGAGTCTAATACCCAAAACCTATTCTAAAAAAGGTGAATCATTGTTAAATGTGATTTCATTGAGTGAAAACAAAATTCGATGGAATAAAGATGGCACAGTGGTTATTGATGACAAGAATATTTCTGGGAGTAATATTGTAGACTTGATCAATGATTTACTACGTCCACTTAAGAAAAATGATCCTATAGGATGGGAAGCTTTTGCCAAGGCATTGCATGATATAAAAATACCCTTGTCTTACTTGGGTAATCCACAAAGAATAGAATACATAAATAAACTTAAATTGCATGAACTTGGTCAGATTTCTACGGATGAAGAATTTTCTACTCCTCCTAACAAATACACAAAGAAGATTCGCAAAAAACTTGATTGGGAGAAATGGACGCCATACTAGACGATCGTGTAATAGACCCATTAAAAATGATTAATGAAATATATTATGATGCTTCACATCCTGCTGGTTATAGTAGCATAGAAAAACTAACTAAAGCGATGAACGGTAAAATGACTAAAAGTGATGTTAAAAATTAGTTGCAATCACAAGAAACATATACATTGTATAGACCTGTACATAGAAAATTTCCTAGGAATAAGTATGTTTTATCTAACTTTAACGAACTCTGGCAAGTTGATTTGAGTGATATGAGAACTTATTCTAAGTATAATGATAATTATAACTATATACTTTGTATTATCGATGTGTTTTCGAAATACGCTTATGCTAGGGCTAAAAAAAATAAAAATTCTGAAACAGTAAAAAAATGTTTTGATAGTGTATTCAATGAAGCTAATTGTTAACGATGCCAAAATAGTTTGTAGATAGTTTTTAGAAAGTTTTTTCCCACGAAGGCAATGCAGATGCTGGGATATGGAATAATTTATGACGTCCCCCGTAATGTCCTCCATTGTTTTATATTTTCGAGAATTTCGGTAATAGTTTAAAATAACGTCCTTTGTAAGACCATTTGAGTTAAAGAAAGATGATCCTGACATCTGCCATTGCCATTGTATGTACATATTTTAGAAAATAGTTGTGTAATTTAACTGCATGCTTTGTGTTAATTTAGTGAGGAAACAATTTATTAGTTAATGGACAGGGGTCGCATCTTCCCAGAAGGGTTGGGTCCAGGCCGGAGAAATCGTGGGAAGCTGCCGCAAAATGTTAGTTTTTTTAATGAATTCGTTCGTATAAGTAGTGAGTGATCCGCCAAGACAAGTCAGTGTGTATAATCAGTAACTAGAGAGCGGGTTACTGTGTCTAATAGTGTATTACCAGTGTGTGTATAATCAGTAACTAAAGAGCGGGTTACTGTGTCTAATAGTGTATTACCAGTGTGTGTATAATCAGTAACTAGAGAGCGGGTTACTGTGTCTAATAGTGTATTGCAAGTCAGTGTATTAAAAGTAGTAGTCAGCGGGTTAGAGTCTATACAACTTAGTTAACGTACGAGTGTACCGATTACGGCTTTAATATAGCCAATGGTTATTTTATTGTAAATACAACTCAGTAGCGTTCAAATAAACGACGTGAACCGTAAGAGTGACTGGTGTATTATTTCCACCGGCATATCCCGCCAGCGCCTCCTACAGGCTTCCACCGAAAGCCCTGTCGGAGACCCGCTACAGTTCTTTATATTGGTCCTTCGAGCAGCCGGATTGGGAAGAAACCATGCCACTCACCAGGTCGCCAATTGGTTCAAGATCGTCGCTTTGCGAAGAATCGTCTGAGATGTTTGCTGATGGCAGGACAACGAACGTACCGACCTTGTCAAGGGCACACGCCGCAGGGTTGAGAGGAAATACGACCGTGGGTACTTCGACAGAGACCTCTGGTACTGTTTACCGAGGTACAACCAGAAGAACACGTGCCGTCACCGCAGCAGCCGCCGCCGCTGCCAACGCTGTCAACGCCGCCCATGTACAAGAGTTGCCACCCTCATCAGCATTGAACGCCTTACACGTAGCCCAGCTGACGGACGCCACAGCGTCAGAGAAAGGTACGAATTCAAAGAACATTGGAGGGCCTCTTGAGAAACCCCCGTTCGTCTCTTCGATCCCTCTCGTACCAACCGCACCTCCACGATCAATGAAATCAACAAGGAGGGTTGAATTAGAAACTCGTTTGCAATTGGAAAAACAGAAATTGGAAATTGCACAAGCCAAAGCTGCAATTACAAGAATCCAATTGGAACTTAGTTAGTGCGAATCAGAATGTGAATTGGAAAATGAATCTATCAGAAGCGAACCGATTAGATCAACGCATGTTGAACAATGGTTAGAACATAGCGCCACATGTGTCGATCAACCAAAAGAAACTAAAGCGCCTCAAAAGAGTGACATAAAAGAGCTAGCCGATGCTATCATCAACGCAACGAAGTCGATACAACCAGCCAGCTCGTTTGCGCCGCAGAAAGTCTGGGACTTGCCAGACTTCAATGGAGCTTATGAAGAGTGGTTGCCCTTCAAGAGGACGTATGAAGAAAGTCAAAGTTACTTCAGTGAAGTTGAAAACATGGCTCGTCTACGAAGGTCACTCAAGGGGTCCGCAAAAGAATCAGTACGGAGTTTATTATTCGTAGCATCCGACACGAGTGAAGTTATGAATGCTTTGGAAAGGAGGTTTGGGAAACCGGAGCAATTAGCACTCGCCGAAATTGAAAAAATAAAGGAGTTGCCACGACTTGGTGACGCTCCAAGAGATATAGGGATTTTTGCCTGTCGTATTAACAACGCCGTAGCTACAATACAAGCGTTGAACAAACAACAGTACCTGCATTCGCCGGAAATGAGCAGATGTATAATAGAAAAGTTGAGCCCTATTTTAAAATACAGATGGTATGATTATAACGCCCGTAGCGGTGATGAACCCGAGTTGCTGAAACTGAAGAATTTTTTGAACATTGAAGCGGATTTGTGTGGAAAGTTTGCACTTCCTGAAACGATTAAAAAGAGAGTCGGGCCTTCACGCTACCCAGTACACACCGTCCGTGAAGAAACGAAAAATGTTTTAAAGAAATCGTGTGTTATTTGCAATGGAGAGCATTGGATCACCGAATGCAAACAGTTCACAGAGGCAACTGTAGACGTCAGATGGGAAATTATAAGGCAAAATAAGCTGTGTTTTAAGTGTCTATGTCGCTCTCACGGAATATCAACGTGCAGAGGGCAGGGTTGCAAGAAATGTAGGCGACCCCACCACGTCATGTTGCACGCCAAGTCGACACATCGTCCACAAGCGCCGACACAATGTGAGGTACGTACGTCGAAATCTCCAGAACTCGGACAAGAATGCGAACCAGTAACAGTGACGAAAGCTGTTTATATGTCGACTGGAGCAGAGAAAGCGTTTCTGAAAATTATCCCCGTCGATATCTACGGCCCCAAAGGAACCGCTCGTGTCTTGGCCCTACTAGATGAAGGGTCAACTGTGACACTATTGGATTCTGAGGTGGCAAATCGAATTGGAGTAATGGGGAAATCCGAGACGCTCTTATTGGAAACAGTTGGTGGAAAGATTGTCGAGCGAAAAGAGTCGCAAAAGATGAATTTGAAAATAAAGGGCGTAAATCGAAGCGACAAGCGTAGTTTAAAAAATGTGAGAACAGTTGAAGCGTTGCAGTTATCGTCTCAGTGCATCGAAAAGGATGTCATCGTAAAATGCAAGCATTTAAAAGAAAAGTTAAATGAACTGATTTACGAACCAGAAAGGCCAGCGCTGCTGATTGGTCAAGATAACTGGGAGTTGATAGTTTCCAGAAAGATACTAAAGGGAAAGCAAAATGAACCCGTTGCTTCACTCACCAGCCTCGGGTGGGTGTTGCACGGCCGTTATACTGGAAACCCAGCTTCACTTAACGCCGTTAACCACTGTCGACGAATATATGCCGAATCAAACGAAGAATTGAATAAAGAATATGATAAACAAATTGATCACGGGTCGATCAATGAGTATGCTGAAATCGCGCTAGCCGAAACAGTGCCGAGTCACAATGTTTATTTGTCTCAATCTGAGGTCATATGTCCTATTACGAAAAACAATTACATAGTGTTTGATGCTGCCGCATTTCAAGAGAGGAGCGTAAACGACGCCTTACTAACCGGTCCAGACTTACTTCAATCGTTATTTGGAGTAATGCTACGATTTGATGAAGGAAACGTAAATGTAGTAACAAACATCAAAGTAATGTTTCTACAAATTAAAAAACAACAAAAAGGATATCCGCAAACGTCTTGCGCAATTACATGCAACGACCACTTGGATAGCTATTTATGGAGTTCTCAAGATACAAAGGCATCGAAAACAATAGAAGCCATAAACACTGTGCGTACGGTAGCCTTAGACCTCAGACAGTGGGCTAGCAATAAAAGGGATATATTTAAGCAGGGCCCAGCAAAGAAAGAAATGATGAGTGCGGTAAAGTTAGCTATTGTTCTAATGGGACTCTTTGTTCCGGTTTTGAACAAAGGTAAGCGTTTCATTGAAGAATTATGGCGAGCAGGAAATAATTGGAATGAATATTTTAAAGCGAAGCAATATGCGCTTGGGCAAGATTATGCGCTTAAGCAAGAATACGCCGCAAAAAGCATATTGAAGAGCTTCAACGATGTTTCGAGATGGATCGCAGTACCTGCATTCCCATGCGAGCCTGAAACAAAGTGGCTAACTGAAAGATACGATTGTATCTGTCCCATAGGAAAAGTGACGTGGAATGCAGTACAGCGAATGGCAGATTACATTTGGAAGCGCTGGTTGAAAGAATATCTCTCAACCCTTAAGCCTCGCAGAATCGGCGGAGGCCTTGCAAAGGGAACCCATGGAAGAACAAGAATTTTCGACGTCCAAATAACCGGCGGAGTCATAAGAGGAATCACTTCGCGTATCGTCGTCCTGGTATCTGCAGTAGTGGCATCGTACCCAAGTTTGGAGTGCCTGACGGAGCAGGCACTGGGGGGGAGACTGTTAACGATGCCAAAATAGTTTGTAGATAGTTTTTAGAAAGTTGTTTCCCATGAAGGCAATGCAGATGCTGGGATATGGAATAATTTATGACGTCCCCCGTAATGTCCTCCATTGTTTTATATTTTCGAGAATTTCGGTAATAGTTTAAAATAACGTCCTTTGTAAGACCATTTGAGTCAAAGAAAGATGATCCTGACATCTGCCATTGCCATTGTATGTACATATTTTAGAAAATAGTTGTGTAATTTAACTGCATGCTTTGTGTTAATTTAGTGAGGAAACAATTTATTAGTTTATGGACAGGGGTCGCATCTTCCCAGAAGGGTTGGGTCCAGGCCGGAGAAATCGTGGGAAGCTGCCGCAAAATGTTAGTTTTTTTTTAATGAATTCGTTCGTATAAGTAGTGAGTGATCCGCCAAGACAAGTCAGTGTATTACCAGTGTGTGTATAATCAGTAACTAGAGAGCGGGTTACTGTATTAAGTGTATTACGAGAGTGTGTATAATCAGTAACTAGAGAGCGGGTTACTGTGTCTAATAGTGTATTGTCAGTCAGTGTATTACCAGAGTGTGTATAATCAGTAACTAGAGAGAGGGTTACTGTGTCTAATAGTGTGTGTACCAGAGTGTGTATAATCAGTAACTAGAGAGCGGGTTACTGTGTCTAATAGTGTATTGCAAGTCAGTGTATTAAAAGTAGTAGTCAGCGGGTTAGAGTCTATACAACTTAGTTAACGTACGAGTGTACCGATTACGGCTTTAATATAGCCAATGGTTATTTGATTGTAAATACAACTCAGTAGCGTTCAAATAAACGACGTGAACCGTAAGAGTGACTGGTGTATTATTTCCACCGGCATATCCCGCCAGCGCCTCCTACAGGCTTCCACCGAAAGCCCTGTCGGAGACCCGCTACAGTTCTTTTTTACAAGATTTAATAAATGCCTATAATCACAGTTATCACTCCAGTATAAAAATGTGTCCAAGTGATGTTAATTCGAGTAATATAATGACCGTTTGGAATAATCTATACGATAGAAAAAAAAAATGCAAAAAGCCCAAATAATTCATTACCAAAATTTCACGTAGGAGATCATGTAAGAATCACTAAGTACAAACATATATTTCAAAAAGGCTATGAATCTAATTGGAGTGATGAAATATTCATTATAACTTCAAAAATAGATAGATCACCATGGGTGGTCTATACGTTAAAAGATCTAAAAAATGAGCCAATTGTGGGGACATTTTATGAAAGAGAATTACAAAAAGTTACGTACGACCCCACTTCATCTTATAAAATAGATAAAATTATCCGTTCTCGACAGTCTGGTAACAGAAAAGAAGTATTAGTCAAGTGGAAAGGTTATCCAGAAAAATTTAATAGTTGGATTTTAGCATCTAGTTTAAATCAAATATGATAAAAGAAAGTTTTTATTTAACATTACTTAGCAATAGTTCTATGGAATATTTTCCAGAAAACAAAACTACTTTGTTTTCAACAAAGTTACCAAAGTCCATAATACTTGAAGGTATGTGGTACGTGGGCGTTGTAGAATTTCAATATCCATGTACAATGTTTACTGTTCAAGAACATGAAAATGTTGTTTATGTGACTAAAATAATGCAAATACCTAACGAAGAAACAACTTCTCTTGTCTACTACAAAACTCGTATTCCAGCTACAAATTATGACAATATTAACCATATATTGATGGCGTTAAACAATATAGGAGAAAATGTAAGATTTCACTATGATGAACTATCTAAATTTGTCAGTGTAACAGTAATGGATGAAAATATCAGATCTTTATCATTATCACCCCAGCTGTCACTTCAACTTGGATTTGAACCTAATAAAAATCTGGTTGAAAAGGGTCTTGGAAAATGTCCAGCTAATTTGCATTTAGGTTTACCACCGCAATTATTTGTTTACTGTGATATAATTGAACCACAAATTGTAGGGGATGTTATGACCCCATTGTTGAGAATTATACAATTGGATCCGTCAAAGTATATCTATGGAGCTAATAAAATGCATGTATTCTCGCCACCTCACTACTTACCTGTAATGCGGAGGGAGTTTGATACAATTGAAATAGATATAAGAACAAGCACTGGTCAAAAAATACCATTCCAGTTTGGAACAGTGTGTATAAAGCTTCATTTTAGAAAATTATAATAATGTCCTCCCAAGGTAATAGAATAACTTGCCCCTACGAACACTATTATTCACATCAAGCTGGATCTGGAATCGGAGTTATTTACAAAGGAGCCCCATACCAGCGTGGACATGGAATCGGTAGCTTTTTAGGCGGGCTATTTAGATCAGTTTTACCATTACTGTCCAGTGGAGCCCGAGTAATTGGTAAAGAGGCTTTAAATGCTGGTGTAGGTCTCCTATCTGATATGGTTAGTTCACGGCCTATGGAAGAATCAATTAAAACCCGGCTTAAAGAGGCCAGTTCGAACTTAAAAAGGAAAGCAGATGCCAAAATTGATAGCGTTATGTCTGGTTCAGGGTATAAAACAAAGAGGAGAAATCAGTCTTCATTCATTTCACCATCAACCGCCAAAGCAAAAGCTGCTAAGAAAATAAAAGTGAACAAGAAAAAAATAAAAGACATTTTTTCTTAAAATAAAACAAGATGTCTTTTCTACATAGTCATTCTTGCGAGTGCATTAAGTCAGAATTAGATTTATTTGCTTTACCTTCAACACAAACAAGTATCGAAAGTGGATTATGGATACATTACAAACCAATTTCATCTCTGGCTGATGATGGGCCGATAGAATTTCAAGTACCAGGAGGAGGAGATGACTACATAGATTTATCTCATACATTAATACATATAAAAGCGAAAATATTACATCAAGACTCCACCAAATTGAATTCATCAACAGTGGTGGCTCCAGTTAATAATTGGTTACATTCACTTTTCAACCAACTTGATGTATATTTAAATCAAAAACTTGTTTCACCTCCGAATAACACATATGCATATCGTGCATATATAGAAACACTATTGAATTATGCTCCTGCAGCTAAAGACTCCCACCTTACTTGTGGTCTTTGGTATAAGGATACATCTGGAAAGATGGATTCAACTGATGATTCCAATGAGGGATTCAAAAAGCGACAAGAGTTGGCTAGTGAAAGCAAGGAAATCGAAATGATTGGACATTTGCATGGTGATTTATTCAATCAGGAAAAATTTTTGATTAACGGTGTTGATATGTCTGTAAAATTAGTTCGATCGAGAGAAACGTTTAACTTGATGGCTTCTTCGAACGATTTAAAGTTAAAAGTATGCATAATGGATGCAACTCTTATTGTCCGTAGATCTCGAATCAGCCCAACTGTTTTACTCGCACATCAAAAAGTTTTAGCCTCTACTACTGCAAAATATCCTATTACTCGAGCTGAAGTCAAAGTTTTAACGATACCATCAGGGGTTCAAGGAAAGACCCTCGATAATATATTCCTGGGACAGGTACCTAAAAGATGCATAGTTGGTTTTGTTAATAATGCAGCGTTTAATGGTAGTCTTACTAAAAATCCTTTTAATTTTGAGAATTATGAAATGAGTTCATTTTGTTTATACATTGATGGTCAGCAAATACCTTCTAAAGCGTTACAACCATCATTTGAGAGTAATATTTTCACTACAGCCTATCATACGTTATTCTCTGGAACGGGTATACATTTTCTTAACGAAGGTAACGGGATATCTAGGGAACAGTACGCTCAAGGTTACTGTCTGCTAGCTTTTGACTTAACTCCTGATTTATCAGCTAACTCCTCAAGTCATTGGAATCTGATTAGGAATGGTAGCGTGAGATTAGAAATTCGTTTTGAATCTGCTCTTTCACAAACTATTAACTGTATTGTGTATGCCGAGTTCGATAATGTTATTGAAATAGATAAGAACCGCAATGTAATCGTAGACTATAGTAGTTAAGATAGAATTATATGTATTAATCATAAGAAAGATATCAATAAATAAAACTGTCAACATAGCTTTCATATTTTTTATTTACAACTTCCTTTACATAATAAGTTCACAAGATTATGTTGAACATTTACAATAGTATTCTTCATCGAGTAGCACGTGTGCACTTTGGTTACAAATATGAACACAATCGAGATCCAGAAATGTTTATGCAAAATTCACCCATCTTTAGAGAGGAACGTGTATGCAGCAAACAACTTACCAATTCACATGGAAGCGCCTACGTTCTTAGTGAGCAATCTGGATCCAAGCACCCAGCCAGGTTCTCACTGGGTAGCCATGCACATAGACCAACACAACATTGGACAATACTTCGATTCCTTTGGTCGGTCACCTGTAGGATTCCACTTGGCTTTTCTAAATAGGAATTGTAGAAAATGGCATTTCAATACTAAGAGAATACAAAATGACTGGACTTCAGTATGTGGTGCATACTGTTTGGTATACTTATACTATAAGTTTCATGGATATAGTATGACGGATATGACCAATTTATTCGAAAGCCAGGAAACACTCCTTAATGATATATTAGTATACGATTTGTACAAATACTGTTTTAAATAAAGGTTGAGGAAGAAAAGAACATGTTGTTTTTGTTTTGAAGTCGTTGTTGACGTCATTAAGAACAATAGGGAGTATCGGACGAGGGTAATTAGTGAACGTGAAATAGTAATTAACAAAAGAATAAACAAATGAGTAGCTAATTAGTGCTGTAATTAGCACGGAATTAAAAAAAGCTATCTCTGTAAATACAGCATATATCGAAAAACTGATAGCGTAGAACGATCGGGCGTACTCGAGAACCCCCAATTTGACACCAAATTTTTTTTTTTTTTTTTTTTTTTTTTTTTTTTTTTTTTTTTTTTTTTTAGGCAGGGTTGTCCCTCGAAACACTTTTTGCTCGGCAGTAACACGATTTTTGCCGTGAGCCAGAACTCTGGAATCCCTACTACTGTCGTCGGGGGCAGATAGTAGAAAAAATGGTATTACCATTAGCGGGAACGGCAGCCGAAATGAATACTGAAAAACTATCATAATTTTTTACTTATTAAATTTATATGTATAAAAAATAACAATTTTTATAATATATGCACCTCTGACAAGAACTTTAACAATACTAAATAGGTATTTACTTGGTATTTATTATAAGAAACTTACAAAATACATTATGAATAAATTAACATAAATAAATGTGTTATATTAATTTGTGGGTTAGAAACAAAACTGGTTTGATCACTATCTGGCTCTTATTTTTAAATTACAAGTATAAAATATACTTAGACTACAAAAAGATGGTGCCACATACAATAGATATCAATAATGCAGCATAGTAATTCAGTCAACGCACAGTGGGACCTTACACATGGCACAAGTGCTATATGGCTTTTGGAATATATTTTAGTTTGATTAATTTATAGATATACTAGAGTTTACCCCGCGGCTATGCCGTGGGTATCTCTTGTTTAAAGAGCAGGCGGTACAGGTTACATTGTATTAAATTTATGTATTTGCCCCCGGAAGATTCACTTCACAATTTTTTTTTCTTTTATTGCAGGATTTCAGCAGACAGGCAGACGGTCCCCTTGATGGAAAGCGGTTACCATCGCCTATGGACATTTGCAACACCAAAGATGCTACAAATGCGCCGCTGCCATCTTAAGGGAGACTGGAACCTGGTCACTAATGCCGGAACACAACTCAAGGTTGTTATGGTGACATACTTTAGACCAGGGGTGGTAGCCATCCAGTCGGGCAAATGCCCTACCACCCGGCTTTGTTGTTTTGTCGCCTCTTACGACAGGCCGCCCGGCCGCAGTAAACTGTATTCTTTCTCCGTTCCTGCACGGATAAAATATCGCAAACTATACCATCTCCCGTCTATCTGTACATACATACATACATACATAACTTCACGCCAGTTCCCTTGCGGGGTAGGCACGAACAACAGAGTGCCATTTAGGCTTATTCTTACACACCTCACTTGCCTCTTTGACATTCATAACTCTTGTCATGCAAGCTCGTCTGTTCTTAAGGCTCCTGACATCACCTTCTGCTAGTACACGATCAATTTGATCATGGAAGGTGTGTCGTGGCCTTCCACGACTTCTGCATCCATCCACTTTTGCATTATATATCTGTTTAGTCATTCTTTCATCATGCATTCTTTCCACATGCCCGAACCACCGGAGCGTTCCTTTCCTTACCTTCACCCCGACACTCTCTTTCTTACTTCGGTATTACGAACGCGGTCCGCGAGCGTCACTCCGCAGATTTTGCGCAGTGCTCGCATCTCGACCGCGTTTACTCTACTTTCATGCTCTCTCTTCCATACCCAACTCTCGTATCCATACGTGAGCGTAGGTACCAGCACCGCGTTGTGTATGGCGAGCTGGGCTTTCTGGCTGAGGTTCTTAGCGCCTAGAAATTTACCTAACCCTCCATACACACTATTTCCCAAATTCACTCTTCTTTCTATATCAGCGGTGTACCTTCCATCCCTGCTAAAAGCACATCCAAGATATACAAACTCATTCACTTGCTCTAGCATAACATCATCGACCATTATCCTTGCATTCGTTCTGGTTTCTTCTCTTTCAAACACCATAACCTTTGTTTTCTTCGCATTCAAATGTAAGCCTCTCGCCTGACAGTCATCTTTCATCATTGTGACTAGTGTTTGCAGTTCTGATGGCGATTCGGCTAAAAGCACGGCATCATCCGCATAAAGCAAGGTGCTTACAACTAGATCACTCATCCGCACCCCAACATCCATCAATCTTATTCTCTGAAGACAATCGTCCAGATATAGGATGAACAGCAAAGCCGACAGCACGCAGCCCTGGCGGACGCCAATATTGACGTCAAACCAGGGCGACAGGCTGCCTTCCACTCGCACGCATGCCATACAGTCCTCGTAAGTGGACTGCACAGCACGCATCAATTGGCCATTAATCCCATATCCGGGCAATATGTCCCAGAGGTCCTTCCGCACAACCCTGTCAAATGCTTTCTCTAGATCCACAAAACCGCAGAAAACCTTCCGGCCCATAGCCAGCTGCTTCTCTACGATATTGCGGAGAGAGAAAACTTGATCCATACATCCCCTTCCATTTCTGAAGCCACCTTGTGCATCCCACAGTAATCCATCGGATACAACTCTCATTCTCTTTTCAATAATCTTCGCATACACTTTAGATGCTGTGCTGATCAAACTGATGGCCCTGTAGCTGGCGCACTCCATACGTGACCCCTTGCCTTTATACAAGGGCACGATGACAGCGCGCCTCCAGTCCTTGGGAACCTTTCCCGTCTTCCAGCACAAGTTACATAAGGACAGGAAAGCGTCCCGGACGCAGGTTCCACCATATTTGATCATCTCAGCAGACACACTATCGATTCCTACTGCCTTTCCATTTTTCAGACTTCTTATCGACCATTCAATCTCTTCCAAAGTGATCTCTGATGCTGACTCCTCGGAGTCGGTCACAGACTCAGTCGTGGTGCCAGCACCCGGGATATTATCATACATTTCTCTAAAATATTCACTCCATCGCGCTAATACCTCTTGTGGGTTAGCAAGAACGTGCTTTAGATTTTATTCTTTCCATTCTGGAAGCTGACGAACAACCTCGAGACTTCTTAACCTCTCTCCAAAAGAGTTTGGTATTCGCCTCGAAGTTCTCCGTCAGCTTCTCTTCTTCTTTCAATTTTATTCTTTCACGCTTCTCTTTCAGTAAAGCTTTGGTTTCATTCTTGCAGAGACGATAAATTTCTTTCTTCATCTCTTTCATACTGTCATTTTGTTGCAAGGAACATAATCCAGCCAGGCTTTTCTCTTTCTCTTTACGCTGGATTTAACATCCGCGTCCCACCATTCATCACCTTTCGTTGTTATGTGCCTCTTCGCGCATCCACATGCTTCTTTTGCGCTTTCCACTATACTTTCTTTCATACTATCCCAGTCATTATCCACATCTAAGTCGGAGAAGTCCGCTTTTGCAAGCCTTTCTTCGACTAGGCGCGCATACATACTTCTTACACTAACATCTTCCAATTTTTCACACTTTATTCTTTCAAGCTCCCCGAAATTGGTACGCACTCACCAGTGTCTCCACTTCTTGAAAAGGCCCACAAACCGGCTTATCACCAGGTAGTGGTCCGTTTCAAGAGTGGGGCCTCTGTAGGCTCTTGTATCCATTATTGTGTTTCGGAGGCGACTATCAATTAAAATCAGATCAATCATACTTTTCTGATCATTCATTCCCCATGTATACGTGTGAATATCCTTATGATGGAATAGGGTGTTCGACACAAGCAAGTTTCTTTCCATGCATACGTCTATGATTGGCCTACCAGCATCGTTCACTCTCTTGTCACCATAGGGTCCAAGGACAGCCTCAAGGCCGTCTCGTTTGGTCCCCACCCAGGCATTAAGATCACCACACATAATTAGTCTTTCGTTCCCTTCAGCCAGATCCAGAATTTCTCTCACAGACTCCCAAAACTTCTCGAGTTCTTGGGGATCCGCTGAGCTTACGGGAGCATAAGCTGCGACCAGAAAAACTCGCGTGATCCCCAGTTTTAGGCGGACCCAGAGAAGTCTCGGGCTCACCAGACAATAAGCTTTTACTCCAGACACAAAGCGGGATGAGAGTAAGACGCCTACCCCCCCACTTGCACGCTCGTCCAGGTCCACGCCGGACCACAGAGCAAGCATGCCACCGGGGAGGTCATCGACGTCGCACCCCTTCCGCTTTGTCTCTGTCAGACATAAGGCATCCAGGCTTCTCTCATTCATTATATCAATCATTTCGTCCATCTTATCTTTCATTCCACCTCTCACATGCCACGTGCCTATACGGCACTCTGCTCCTCTCGACCCGCCAGGTTTGGCGCTGCGTGAAGGGTGGCGGCCCCCTTCGCCGCATGCGCGAGAGTTCACACCGACGGGGCGCCCTATTGTGCACTGCACCTGTGTGAACCGTGGTCAGAATTGTGGCCCTCTGGGCCAGCGGGGATCGCGACGAGCACGCTTCTGACATGACCCCTGTGTGTATTTAAATGGTTCCCGGTTTGGTATAGATTCACTATTGGATGTGGTAGATGGCGCTGGAATCGGGTTCTAGATTTTCAGTTTTTCAGAGCAGAACATCTGACGGGGCCAGTAGTTTTGTAATATAGAAATGTATATGAAACCAAAATCAAATTTCTGTGACACATTAATCATTATATTGTTAAAATTTGTAAAATGCAGATTTGTTATAATTCTACAGATACAGGTTTTATAATCCTATGAATTTATATATTCAAATACAGTGTAAACTCCATGTAACGTCACTCGATTTAACGACAAACTCCCTTAAGCGTCAAAATCACTTTGTTTTGGTTGGTTTTGTTTATTTTCCATACAATGATACACTCTATAAAGCATTACATCCTCTCTCAATAACGACAACAATTAAGTAATAAAAAGTACCTTTTAAGTTGCCAAAATTCGTAAAAAATGCGCAGCTGTGTACATTCTTTTATCGTTTTATTATTCTAGCCCGTAATGAACACGACTGTCGGGCATCATGCATACCGAAATTTCTAAGGAATTCCGAAATACTGAAATTTCTAGGTACTTCCTTTATCACCGAAATGCCTCAATATCGCAAGATATGAATAAAATAAGTAACAAATACAACAAAATTACTGGTGCGGCAAAAGACGTCAGACAAAATAACAGACAAATCTCCATTTAACGACAACTCTCTATAACGCCATAAAAAGCAGTTCCTTCGGTGTCGTTATATAGAGTTTACACTGTATGTGATTATGTGTGAGCAGAACAGTGAACTCCATTTAGGTAGGCCCCTTAAGGCAAGAAAATATTAAATTTTTAATATATTATGCACTTGACATTACATTTTGAAACAAACAAAATAATTTGAATGAGGTTTATGCTCTGCTTAGTTTTCATATTACTGTAACACTTTCTTGAGAAAGCCATTGTCCTACGCTTATTATAACTGTATGTGTAGTAAAACTCCTAATTTATATGTTAAGTAGAGTTTTACTTTTCATTTTGAACAGGGCCATTTCAGCCTTAGATTTCTCTTTGAGCCAAATAGGATGGTTAAGTCATTTTAGTCTGTCTATGCGCCATATGGGATTGAAAGAAGATATAATAACAAGAGTTGAGGAAGGAATATCAAGGTGGTTTGCACATGTAGAGAGAATGGATGCAAAGAGACTGACAGAACAAGTGAAGGACAACATTGCGGATGGTAGTTTTTTTTTTCTCCTTTTGCCCGGATGAATGAAATTGCCAGAGTCAACTACAATTTGTTTTTTACTTATATGAAGTTACATTACTTATATATTACTTATACTTATTTTGTTTTTGGGTAAATAAATGTTCACTACTGGGGATGATTAGGCAAGGGTGGGTTAACTGGATGAGTGGATGGATGGGTAGATGGATGGTTATGGGTAAGCGGGTGAATGGTAGAGATAGTAATGGTAGACCGCGACATACTCACCATGATCAAATCGTACATTGTAGTTTGTATACAGTTTTAGTATAGGCAGGAAGGGTAAAATGTAAGAAATACCAATTAGCGTTGTAATGACACTGATTTTATTATCAAAAATATCTGAATAAAAAGAAATGCATTGTTAAGCGTTACGCCGCGACAGCTCCCTGTGCAAAGCCTGCTTGGAGGCAGAAGAAACAGCCGCCCATATCCTGCTTGAATGCGGAGAGGTGGCCCAATACAGGGCGAAGTATTTGGACGCCCCAGGTAGCCTCCGTGAAGTCTTCAACAACGTCAATCGACTAGTAGACTTCCTGGAAGAGCTGGGCTGGATGGAGTAACCCCTCATCCACCCTCGCAAGCAAAAGTAGGCGTTTTGACGTCGAGTGGCGGAAACCGCTCGTGTGCAGAAGAAGGATTAGGCCGCAATTGTGTATTTGTAAACTGCTGATCATTGTACATACTTTATACACAGATGTCCTAAAGAATAGCCAGGTAAATAGCACCCATAATAAAGGTGTATCTTTGAAGAGATTAATTAATGTAGATGAAGCAAAAGATGTATGTCAAGATCATAGCAAGTGGAAATCCATCGTCTCCTCCTACCCCTATGGGAAACGTGTGATAATATGTATGTATCAGTGGAGTGGACTTCATACAACTCGATGTCCCTTAGCCGACCTTAAAAAAAATTAGAGAGTAAAAGGTCGAAAGCACCATGCATTCATTGGCGTTTACGCATTCTGTTCAAACATATTATTATTAGTGTCTCTACAAATTAAACAACAACCAAAAGGGCTCAAGCGGCATGAAAGCGCCCTGCGCCACTAGAATGTATGTATGTATCTATCTACTATATAATAGTTATATAGTCTTCCAAGGAACAGTCCTCTCCAGTTCAGCTGCATCAATGAACCAGTTCACCTTAATAGTACTGTTAATTCTATTTTTCATGTCATGAGAACTTTTCAATCTTTTATCAGCCAGTAGTTTTTTCTATTGTTAAGCTTGTAAACAGACAGATTGCTGGACTAGTTGAAGTTGGTTAACAGTGCATATACACATTTACAACACCAGGGATAGAGTCAATGTGTTGCTAACCTTTAGCATTGGATAGAGAGGATAGAAGAGGTTAGACTGTAGCAATGGGATAGAGTAGATGGAATAGGAACTTGGGATAAAGGGAGGGAGATGTGCTCAAGACAATTAGCTCACTGTTTTATGCCAATATTATGTAAGAGCCAATATCACACCAAATCACGTTGGCCTTAGGGCCAACTCGATTTCAACTCTTGGGAGTTAAAAACGAGATTAAATGCAGTATGTATAGTTTCTGTTTTCTTTCACCTTTTCCCAATTATTTGGGGTCGGGGCCTTCCACACTTCTTATATTCTGACACACATCCTCTGTCACACACACCACAAATCATCATATCAATACAATTTACATTTGTACCCATCAATCTTGAAAAAAGAAAAAATGTTTATTTGGTCTCCCAACTACCAAAAAGGTGAAATAGATATTAAACTACATAGGTATATAGCCAAAAAAATGTTTCGCGATGGTACCTAATAGGTGCAGTTCAACATATGCCAGGCAACAGGTACCTGACACTGGTTTTCAACTGTGCTCTAGGAGGGACGGATGATGCATTGTTATAAATAGATAGATAACACTTTATTGTACACCATTACAGAAAAACTTACGAACTAGTATTAATTACTCTAGTTGGGTACAAAGGGCGGTCTTATCGCTAAAAAGCGATCTCTTCCAGACAACCCGTGGGAAGAATATTTTGATTAGGAGTGGCGACGGTGGTATACATAATTATTGTACGATTACTTACATTTTAATAATAAATATATAACTATACTATATATACAAATATACACATAAGTTATATACGTATACAAGATATGGTGATAATATGCAACTATTTAAACATAATAAACATATAACTATATGCAATATAATATCTACTAATTATATAAAATTACATATCATTATATTGCAGATAGAATTTCCTGACTAAGTTCTTAAATGTTATTAGGGATTTTGCTTGTCTGACAGCAACAGGCAATGAATTCCAAAGTTGGACAGCCTTAACCGTGAAAGAATTATTGAAGAACGTTGTATTATGAATAGGAGTAATAAGTCTTTGTTGACTGGAAGGGCGTAAATTGTGAGAGCAAGAAATAAATTCGAAGTGTTCTTTAAGGTATTGTGGAGTATTAGGGATGAATAAAATACTATAAAGCAATGAAAGAATGCGAGTATTCCGGCGAAAACGAATTGGCAACCACTTGAGTTTTTTTCGAAATTCAGAAACGTGGTCATACTTGCGTAACCCAAATATGAACCTTATGGAAAAGTTTTGGAGGCGCTCAAGTTTATTAAATTGCTCTTGAGTCAAATCGAGATAGCTGGCGTCGGCATAATCAAGTATGGGCAAAAGTAACGACTCTGTAAGCTTAATTTTGGTGGCGATGGGCAGGAAGTTTTTCAGCCGCCAAAGTGATCTGGAGGAGAGAAACAACCGCCGACTTAACTCCGTTATATGGGGTCTCCAGGACAGCTCACTATCAAATATAACTCCAAGATTTTTGACCTTATCACTAATAGGGATAAGCTTCCCATCAAAGAGAAAACTTGGCATACAGGTCCAGTCAACTTTACACAGCATCCGTGAGCTACCGATGATAATTACTTGAGTTTTCTCAGGATTCACAAGAAGTCCATTCGACTTACTCCATTGCAGTATGCGGTCAAAGTCAGAGTTTATCGCTGCGACTGCTTGATTTAGTGTAGCAACCGGTGCCTGCGTGTAAATTTGGAGATCGTCTGCATAGAGGTGATAGGATGAAGTAAGTTCATTGGAAATTGAGTTTATGAAAACAGCGAATAATAAAGGAGATAGTACGCCGCCCTGTGGAACACCGGCAGAGAGATCACACCACGACGAATAGTCGTCATCAACTCGAATGCGCTGCCGGCGTCCATACAGGTAACTATGAAACCAGTCGATTACTTCAGGAGATATGTTAATAGAGCGTAGGATGCCAAGTAGCACTTCAAAGTCAACATTATTAAAAGCACTGCTGAAATCGAGCAGCGATAGCACAGTCAGTAATTTTAATAAGGGCTGTGGTGGTGCTGTGGCCAGGACGAAAACCAGACTGGTGAGTTTCAAGAGGGAATTACGGTTCAGGAAAACACTTAGCTGCTGATGAACTAAGCGTTCGAGGACTTTGGAAAGGATACGGAAATCACGGTAGCTAACTGACTAGGATGGTGGTGAGACGAACCATTAAGGTATTTATCTGTATGGGTAGGTTTCCTATACACCGTATGACCAAGAGTATTGTCAGGGTTCCTTAGGATGAGCACATCCAGAAAAGCTAATTTATTATTTGCCTCTAGTTCCATAGTAAATTTAATATTACTACTAATGGAATTGAGATGATCTAGAAATGCAGAGACTTTATCGTTTGGGAGGACGGCAAAAGTATCGTCTACGTACCTTTTATACATCTTCGGCTTAGCCGGAGCGGTATCCAGTGCCTTCTGCTCGAAGTCTTCCATAAAAATGTCAGCCACGACAGGAGACACCGTGGGCAAATCTTTGTTTCAGAGAGCACAGAAAATTTGTGACGAGAACCACATAGCTGGAGAGCTTCAGTATGTCAAGCGAGTTCTACAACGCAATCAGCTGAAGACTCCACACCAACGTCACAAAGGCCCCAAACCACCTTCAGTTGAGCGGTGCCCTGCTACCCTACCCTACATCAAGGGGGTCACAGACAGAATTGGTCACATCCTCAGGCGAGTTTCAATCAAAACATATTTCAAGCCGCAGAAAAAGATTACCCAATTTCTGAGACCTGTGAAATGCAATATCCCACTCCAGGATGCAGGGGTCTACAAGCTTGATTGTGAGTGTGGATTGTCATACATTGGGCAAACAAAGAGGAGCATAAAAACACGAGTAAAAGAACACATTGCTGACATGAAACACACAAGGTCTACGAAGTCTGCGATCAGTGAACACACGCTGGATAAACCCAACCACTACATCAGATTCGATAACCCACAAATCCTCGCGAAAGAGAATCGTTTCATACCTAGAATGATGCGTGAGGCTATTGAAATCAAAAAACACCCAAATTTCAATAGAGAAGATGGTTGGCAAGTACCACCTGTTTGGGATCCAATTATCAAAACTATTAAGACCCAAACCCAGCTAAAACCAGCTGCCAGACCTCAAGACACTGTGAGCTCTTTCTGCGTACAACGGAACACAAACCAGCTTGACTGATAATTATTTTTATTTTTCCTTCCACCCATTTTAATATTATACAAAATTATTAGAGCTAGGCATGTTTGCTGAAGAGTTTCTTGCGCCGCTTCTTCTCTTCAAGCCATAACATGTTGCGAAGCGGTAGTAAATTAGATTAGGCTCCCATAGAGTAAATAATAACCATAAACAAAATTAAAATTAAATAATTAAAATTAATAATTTGGCGGTAGGCTAAATAAAACGTTAACAATACTAGTTGACACTTGACATCTTTGTCTTCCGTGATCACGGCCACTGAAAAGTGGCCGAAACGTCGGAAAAACAAAAATCAAATAAAATTACCGCGCTTAAAACCGTTAAAACGTAGTTTTATTATGTATACAAGTCGCGAAAACTTAAGAAAATATTACACAAATACTATGTTTATAAAAAAAAAAAAAAAAAATACAAATCAATCAGAATGTCTGCCAGGTGTGTGGATAAGATAGCTGATATAAAGAGTATAACAACACAAATATAGCAAAATCAAAACGCAACAAATAGTCACATTTGAGGACAAAAACAAAAAAAAATGAATGACATTGACAATTATGACAAAATTAATAAAAAAAGTATGTACGTAATAAAAAAAGTTACCAGAAAAAGAAAAAAAAAGGGTAAACAAAACAACATCATTAACTTAACATAAAATCAATGTGCGAAAAGTATAAAAGAACGAAAGTTATAAAAATAATAAGATTTTTTTCATTGTTTCTAAATTTCACAACGAAAAATGGAGCACAGAACGATTAATAAACGGAAATGTACAAAGTAGAGAGAAATAAAACAAGTAAAAGGCTCGTTTGAGAATCGCTATTTCTTAGCTCCTGCTGTCGGACGACGAGTTTTGGGAACAACTACAGGTTCTTTGGTGACTCTCTGTGCTACTCCCTGGTCTAAATTAGACACAGCGGGGAAGCTTTCCAGGTCGATTAACTTTTCGATGCGTTGGCGGGTACCGTCGCGGGCTAACACATAGATAGTGCCATCCCGCGTCCAGCAATTCTTCACTCCTAAGCGCTGCCTAGCTTGGATAAAGAGTTGATGTCGTTGTTTAGTCAAAAACTCCGACATGGTGACCCCGGTGCCCTTGAGCTTAGTTTTAGCAAACCAGATTTTGCTACGGTCCTCTGCATCACAGAGCTTGAATAGAATAGCTCGAGGACGCTCAGCTGGAGCCGATGGTGCCTTACCCATTCTGTGCGACTGGCGGATGTCGGTTTCTTTGAAGCCTTCTAACTTGATTTTTTCACAAATGTTGTTAGTAACAGCAGTTGTGGTATCCTCTTGTTTATTCTCAGGGACTCCATGTAACAAAAGAATTTTCCTTCTAGACTGCAATTCCACCTGGTCAACCGACTGCTGCATAAGATCTATCTGCTCCTGTAGAGCCCGAAGAGACTTCAATATAAAGGTCTTAAAATTGTAGAAGTCACTACTCAGAGCAGATGTAGAAGTATTTGATGGTGCACCCTTGTGTAGTTCACCCTCTAGTAGCCTTGTGAAAAATGTGTCACTGAAATGAAAAGATACAAATGTGTCTTTTCATTACGTTGAACTATATCCATCTTTTAGTTCAGTAGTTCACTATAGTTCAGTTGTTCAACAAAAATTGTTTTCTTTGTAGATCGGTATTCTTTCACTAGTTTATCAAGAGATATGAAATAGATTGTTAAAAGAAGAGTTCAATGAGTCATCTTATAGCAAACTGAAATTAGTTCGAGGAGTTGAGACATGAGCTCTTGAGACATGAGCTCGTATCGAATAGTCAAATGGGTATAGGAATATATATATATAGGAATAGTATAAAATGTTTACATTATTATTTCATGTATTTATTTATTTTCAAAAATTTACATATGTTTTTTAATATGTAAAGAGTAGACATTTTTATAAAAAAATAAATAACATTATTCTGTTATAAAACTACATCAAAAATAAAATACATATTAAAAAAAAATATAAAATCTGGCACATCGCCGCCAGCGGGGCTTAGGGTCCAAACTACCGGTGGTTAGGGCTCCAGAGACAGGAACCATTATTATTGTTATTATTGCCAATAAGAGAGAAGGACGAGTAAAATTTTAAAAATATATCAGTGATCCGTAACTTAATGACATAAAGCTCAAAATAGTACTAAAACTTTACACAGTTCAATAACTATTTCTATACTTATGAATGAAAACAATGCACTTCATTTCATATTCAGAATTTGAAACTCGAACAAACGTATTGTAAACTGTAGTTACTGTAGAGTACTGTACATTGCCATTTTGTTTGACAGTTTTAAATTAGTTTTTTTGTATGACAAGCAATGTACACTATAAGTGCAAGTTGTTGGAGGATCCGACCGCTTAAAAACTGGGTACGTACCGAGCGAAAGTTTGAGTGAAAGAAATAGAACATCATTATGGTACGTACAACAGAGCGTGACAGCAAATTATCAATCAGCACCGCACAGTGCACAAGCCTCGTTCGTGAAACACGAACGAGACACGAGCAGTGTCGATTTTAGTTCGCGGCCGGTGAACTAAACTGAACTAAAGATATGGTTGAATTGTAACTGAAGTAAAGAATGAAGGACAGAAACTAACTGAAGTACTTCATTTGAAGGATTCATTCGTGAACGACACACGGCTACCCTCTAGGGCATCCATGCGTTCAGCAAATGTTGTAGAAAGCTGATTCATAGCTTCCTGTATAGCATCCATATTGTAGGAATATGTACTTACAAGAAAAAAAATGTGAAACAAGTGTGTTGTGTTGTGAATTGGTAGGAGATAACACCTGACAGATATTGTTGCTACAAGCTGTAAGTAATCATGTAGTAATCACTCACTAATTCTTGTTTAGTTAATTAAAAAAAAGTTAAATAATTGCACAAGTTCTTTTCAAAGATGTTACTTTTTCCAAATCTACCCACCAAAAAAAAAAGTTATATATATGTATACATATGTACCCCAACAACTACTGCCACCATCCACCACTACAGTGGTGTAGCTCGGCTTAGACAGGCCCTATATTAAAATTTGTAGGGAAGGAAGGATAAAGATTTTTATAAAAGGAACACATAATACTCCAATAGAATTAAAATAATTATATATAGACAAACAATTAAAATCAAGGGTACACTTTTGTGGCCTTTGTTTTATCAAACTTATTTATCAAATCATCCACAGCTGAAGACAATTTCAGTTTCTCTAGATTATCTGCCTCTATAGACAATAATGACAAGTCTGATAGCGTTTCTGTTGGCCCAGCAGTTATTCTCAAAATTATATTAATGTATAAAAGATTATGGTTAACATTTTAGGAATTTTTGGTTACACACCTTCTAGACCATTGATATGGCTGACATGGTGGTAGCTACGCCCCTGCACCACTGCCATCAGTTACTAAGCAAGTGTACGAACTATAGAACTATACACACAATGCAGCGAGCTGCTTCCTAATAGTTCATTGTTCATGAACTACAAAAGAATATTAGTTTTACATAAAATCAACATGACTACATGGCATTGCAGAACATTGTTATCTGCTTTTTGAAGTTATTTTATTTAAAACATAAGGCAACATAAAAAGTACTTAGATCACCATTCCTAGTATTCTTATGCTTTTTCGATGCTAATGCATTCAAAAGTTTGAATTCAATTTTAGGTGGTGGTATAGACATAGGGTGCACTTATTTTAAGTAATGAGAGGGATGGAGGGAGAGGGTGGGGACTCATACTCACCCCTTCTGCAACTCCTAGGTCTAGAAAATGTATTGTTCTTGAGATATTAATGTTTTTGCAAATGTAACCTCACTTATGTTTTTCGTTAATACTGCACTTATATCATGGGTCATAGTTGAAATTTCCATCAAAATCCAGTAGTCAACATAAAAAGATTCAAAATAGTCCAAAACTTATAGCATACAACTTTGGTAACCAAAAAAAAAATTGTTCAATAAGTCTATAAATTTGTTGAAAAATTTAATAAAACACAACTAAGCAATTCACTTAAATAGAAAAATCAAGAAACGTGGAAATCACAGATAATACTGTCTTTTTATGAAGTTGAAAATATTGTTCTAATGTATTATCGATTTAAAATGAATTTTGGGTGGTTATATAAAAACAATTTACTTAAGTACTTCTCCCTTCTGCAAACTCTATGTCTGGGAAACAGTACACAAACTAAAGTTCACAAGCGAACCGAGCAAAACGAGCATGCCATGGCAGCTATCAAAGAGTATCATAATTAGCTATCGTTTAAATAGTTATTAATGAATAAATGGTCAGAATCAACTAGATTCTGGCACTCGCAGGCCACTAGGTTAGACTTTAGACCAAAGTGCAGAACCGACTGCTCTACACTTTGGTCTAAAGTCTAACCTCATCTAACCTAACTCACCATTCTAGTCACGCAACTTTCGACTAAAGCTCATAAGCCGAGCGAGTGAAACGAACGTACCACAGTAACGGCCGGCGAGTGCCAGAACCGACTGGTCAGGTCACCATTTATTCATTAATAACTATTTAAATAAAGTCATGGAAGCCCATGACACACCTTCCATGATCAAATTGATCATATACTAGCAGAAGGTGATGTCAGACGCCTTAAGAACAGACGAGCATGCATGACAAGAGCTATGAATGTCAAAGAAGCGAGTGAGGTGTGTAAGAATAAGCCAGAATGGCGCTCTGTTGATCGTGCCTACCCCGCAAGGGAACTGGCGTGAAGCTATGTATGTATAAATGATGGTTAAAAATTGGTTATGACAGTTGTTGATTACTGCCATGGGCACACTCGTTTTGCTGTCAACCTGTGAGCTTTAGTCTGTGTTCCGTTTCCCAGACATAGGGGTTGCAGAAGGGAAAAGTACTTGAATGAATGAATGAATGTCCTTTAGCTCGCTTTGCTCACTCGGCTTGTGCTTTTTGGTCTAAAAATAGCCTAATCTGACCAACTGTTCATGTGTATAAAATAAATAGTAAATGGTTACCAGTCGGTTCTAGTACTCACTGGCCATGCAGCGGCATGCTTGCTTCACTTGCTCAGCTTGTGTGCTTTGGTCTGAAGCTAACCTAAAACACTGTTCGCGACCTTTCCCCACCCATCACAATAATATTAGTAAAAAAAAAGAGGTGAGGTTATGTTTACCAAAAAAAAAATTTTTTCAATAACTCTGGACCCTAAGGGTTGCAGGGTTAGCATACCTTCTCTACCCACTGCGTCCTCCGATTACTTAAAATAAGTTCACCCTATATCTATACCCCTCCGCAATTTTATAACAAACCATGGGGGGCACAAGTAATTAAATAATTCATGAAAATATCTATATGAACTCTTTTATGGTTGTTCAATAATTGGTAAGTAGAACATATGTCACAATGGGACTGTTTTAACCCTTCCTGTAATAAGTTTTAAACTAACGCCCCCATAACGGTTGATATAAATCAACCAAAGTACCGGAGCTACATAACACACAAAGAGTAAAAGATACAACCTTGAAATCCAATTAGAATACAATAAACTTACGTAAATGCGCTATAAAGGTCTCCAGGCGACGTCCACAGCCGTCATTGAGTTAAACATACTTAATAATATTGGAACGAATTTGTACACAAAACATGGCTGAGTCTTTTGTCCCATTCGTATTAACTGTTAGAAAAAAAAAGACACTTTTATATTGAATTTTTTAAAAGTATTCCGTGCTTACTACGTACAATATGGAACAATTTTTATAAAATAAACAATCGGTAACAAAAAAGACGTTGTGATCGTCTCCACTTTCTTTGACAAACGTAATAATTTGACAACATGAACATCATCACATCACAATAATGAAAATAGTGATGTAATTACAATGCGTAATGATCAATTTAACATAAATAAATCAATTAAATAATATCTTATTTAGTGTCTAAGAAACCACCGTGTTCAGTAACTTCAAAAATCTAGTTAAGTTAAACTAAAGTATAAAATCCTATTAATAATGACTACGCGTGTTTTGAAATATAAACGATATAAAAATGATAATTTAAACTTATGCTAAGAATAATGAGTATGGTTCAGTTCAGTGGAACGTGCACCTTTTATTTATTTCATTAGAAGTGCATCAAGAAAAAGAATATAGGTAAAGAAAATTCGGCTTTACTCAATCATCTAGTATTCTTAGTTTATTTCGTGATGCCAAGGTATTTAGTTATTACCTAATATCTGTCAATTCAAAAGAAATATGTCAGAATTAACAACCCCATGATTGTTGTGTAAACTTGAAAAAGTGACAGGTGTCGTTTCGGAATCCACACGTGTTTGCGAAAGTTGTTCTCAATTTTTTAAGTTTTTCTGTTACCCTGCTTTTTGTGTTGTCTTTTTTTGTGTTGGTGGTGGTAAATAAGTATCCTGTAATTAGTGGTAAGTTATTTTTATTATAAATGTCGCGAAAAAGTGACAGGTGACATTCCCGGTAACACACGTTTTGGCGAATTTCTCCTGGTTTTTCTTTTGATTTTTCTGTTTTCCTGGCTATTGTGTTGTCCTTTTTTGTTGGTGGTGGTTACTTTTAAGACAATAATTATTGGTGAGTACTTTTCTTTGTAATGCCGCAGTCGCTAGGTGAGAATGTTCCTCCTGACAGGGGGAGAAATTCTTTGGAATCTGAAATGACAGAACCAGACGCTATTAGTCATACTACAGAAAAATTGCTCAAACGTTCCAGAGATACTCCTTCAGCCGTCCCTGAGAAAAGACCTGCCTCTTCATTACCTGCTTCAGCATCCATCCAACATATATATACCAGACCTGGATATGAGTTAAATACAGAACTTAGGTACTCCGAAACTGATTCGGGCCCTTTTGTCGTCCATGTTTTTCGTCCTGATGGTGACCTACCTAAAACATCTAACAATATGAGAGCACTTAAAATAGCACAAGCTATTTATCATAGCAATATTTCAGGCGTTGTAGAAATTAAAAATATAGGTAGGAACAAAGTCTCAATTTACTTTAAATCATTCTGTGAAGCCAACTCCTTCTTATCTCATCCTGTCCTGCAATCAAACAACCTTACAGCTTTCATTCCCAGGTTCCAACTTACCCGAATGGGAGTAATCCACCAAATTCCTTTAGATTGGACTATGGAAGACTTGGTATCTTGGACTGAGTGCCGCCCAGAGTCTTGTGTAGTCATCAAAGCAAGAAGAATGAATAAGAAAAAGCGAATTGATGGCACAACCTGTTGGGAACCTACAGGAACTGTAGTTCTCACCTTTTTAGGCCAAACTCTTCCCACTCATGTCTATTGCTGTAACCTCTCCCAACCTGTCGGTACTTACACCCTGCCTACAATACAATGTCTGAAATGCTGTAGATTTGGTCACATCCGTGACAAATGCAGGTCTAATCCACGCTGCTCTCATTGTGCCGGCCCACACGAAAAGATATCCTGTGAAGTACCCGATGATAAAATCTCTTGCCTGTTCTGCTCTGGTAACCACGCAGCCACAGACTCAAGATGTCCGGAGCACTCACGTCAACGAAATATTAAAATTGTCATGTCTCATGAAAATATAGGTTATGTTGAAGCAGCTCGCAGATTCAAACCAGTTCGTACCTCATATGCTGACATTACTTCCACAATCGCAAACAAACCTGTTTATATGTCCCACCCTGCTCTTAACTCTAAACCAGTGACTAATTGCACTGAAACATCCTCAAGTTCTCCTCAGTCTGCTCCAAGTTCTTCCTCCTATAGGAAAATAATCCATGTCCAGAGAAAACCTAGACAGGAGCTAGGTAAGTCCTATGATCGCATAGCACACGCTAATATTACTTCTTCTCCCCCATCCTCCTTACCTAATGGTTGTGCTATTGGGGAGAATTCCCCTAGTAGCTCTTCCCCCACTGATAATTTAGCCCAAATTTTATCATTGGCTTTTGTTAATATGTTCTCCAAATTCGGTGACATTCAACCGTACAACGTCATAGAAATGCTACAAAATGTTATTACTTCCATTGTAAACTCATCTGTTCAAAATGGCGAAGGTCCTTCAATGGAATTGTCGTAGTATAAACAACAAAAAATCTGAATTAATCTTTCTAATTAACCAGTATAATCCTATCCTTTTTGCCCTCTCGGAGACATGGTTGAGCCCTGGCTCTCTATTTCGAGTGCCAGGGTTTTCATGTCTTCGGGATGACAGAGGGGATGGCTGGGCCGGATGTGCGATTCTTATTAGAAGAAATATTACATTTTCTCGTATTACTCTTCCCCAACACTCCCCTGACCTTAATATTGTAGCAATTCGCTCATATAATATAACATTTGTTTCTGTTTATATTCCTCATCCCAATTCTACAATTCTTCAAGAAGTTTTCTCTCTCTTGTCTCAACTCCCTGCTCCTCTGCTCATCCTAGGGGATTTTAATATCCGCCATACTTCGTGGGGTTCTGCTTCCTGTGATCCTATTGCCCCAGTCTTTCTTGATATTTTAGATGACTTAAATTTGTGTATCATTAACGATGGAACTCCTACTCGTAGGGTGTCTCCCATCCAAAACCCAAGTGTCCCCGACCTCACTTTATCTTCTCCTTCCATAGCCTACTCTCTTTCATGGACTGTTCTTGCCAACTCTCATGGCAGTGACCATCTACCTATTTTATGTACCTTGCCTGACTCTTCCCCCCCTGCAACCACTCCATCCCCTCTTTTGAAATTCAGATTAGATCAAGCAGACTGGCATAAGTTCTCTGCAATAGTCCAAAATAAATTAAGCTCTCTTCCTGATATTTCTACTCAAAATTTTCTTTTCTTGTATGACGAATTTATATCAACTTTGACATTTGCTGCAGAGGAATCAATGCCTATAAAAAATGCTGTAAAAAATAAAATTCCCTCCCCTGCCTGGTGGGACAATGAATGCTCGGTAATAGTAAAAAAACGCAAGGAAACAGAAAAAAAGTTCACTAGAAATCTCACAATGGAAAATTATTTAGAATTCCAGAAAGTGTCTGCCTCCTCCAAAAAACTTTTGCGGCTTAAAAAAAGAAAAGGATGGCAAGCTTTTTGTGAATCTCTTTCCCCCAGGACTCCGGCTTCTGTTGTTTGGAAGAAAATAAAATCATTTAGAAAATCCCAAATTGATAATAACATTAGTTCTAATAATACCACTTCCTGGCTTCCCAATTTCATGCAGAATCTTGCTCCCTCTTTTGTCCCCCTTGAACCTTTGCCTTCCATTAACTGTTCTCCCGCTGAGGAGCTGGATCCCATGAACTCGAAGTTTTCTTTTGCAGAACTCTGTGCTGCCCTGGATCACCTCCGTGACACATCCCCTGGAGTGGATGGTATTCCTTACTCGTTTATCATCCAATGTAGTGAGCCCTCTAAACATTTTCTACTGAGTCTCTTGAACCACATATTTCTCTCTAGTTCTATCCCAGATGCTTGGAAGAAGCAGTTAATTATCCCTATATTGAAACCTGGCAAGGATGCTTCAAACTCTAATTCCTATAGGCCTATAGCCCTATCTTCAGTTCTTGCTAAAATCATGGAGCACTTAATTAAAAACCGGCTTGAGTGGATTGTGGAAAACAAAGGCATTCTACCCAATAGCCAATTCGGCTTTAGACGAGGTTTGGGCACAATGGACAGTCTTAGTCTTATAACTTCTGATATCCGATTAGCTTTCTCCCGAAATGAGCATGTCGTAGGAGTCTTTTTAGATATAACCTCTGCATACGACAATGTCAATCTCCAAATACTCAGGCAGAAAATGCTCAAGCTGAGTTTCCCTGCGAGGATTGTCAACATAGTCATCAAAATGTTCACAGAGAGATCAATCTCAATCCGTGTTTCGGGAAACGACACCTCTCCTCGTCTTGTATGGAAAGGTCTACCTCAAGGTTCGGTCCTTAGCCCTCTCCTCTATAATATTTATACTGCAGACCTTGAACTATCTGTTAACTGCTTTTGCAAAGTCCTTCAGTATGCCGATGATATTGCTCTGTATGCCTCCTCTAACTCTTTCATTGATGGTTGTAATCGCCTTAATTCTGCTCTGTATTACCTTAATACATGGCTTTTAGAGCATGGTCTGTCCCTGTCTACTTCAAAAAGTTCAGCTGTAGTTTTTTCTCGCAAAAAAATCATCCCTGATCTAGATATTCACATCAGTAACCAACCTGTGCATATTTCAAATTCAGTCAAATTTCTAGGGGTTATCCTCGATTCTAAACTTTCCGGTCTCCCCCATCTTAACTATATTTGTGATAAAGCAGAAAAAAATCTTAATGTAATTAGAGCTCTATCAGGTGTTAGATGGGGATCTCATCCGTACTGCCAAAAGTTACTTTACAATGCTGTTATCCGTAGTCATTTCGATTATGCTTGTTTTATTTTGGAGCCCTGCAACAAAGCCGCTCTAGCAAAGTTGGATCGAATACAAGCCAAATGCCTCAAAATGATCACAGGCGCAATGAAATCCTCTCCAACGAATGCCCTTCAGGTTGAGTGTGTTGAACCTCCTCTCTCTCTTCGCAGGCAGTTTCTGTCGGATAGATTCTTTTGTAAAGTGATTGAGCTTTCAGATCATCCCCTTTTAGGCATCCTTGATCAACTCTTTCAAATCTCTTCTACTTCAAGTTATTGGACCCACAAATGTTTCCCTCTTCTTATAAATTCATATAAAAAGTTAGTGGATCTTCATCTCGGCCTCTTCCAAAATTATAAAAACCCCATTTTTGAAACTAGTTTCGAAGGCCTTACCTTCAAACCTAACGCTTATTTAAATCTAGACATTCATAAAAATACTCCAGGTGCTAACCAATTATTTAATCAAATTATGCAAGATCGTTGGCCAGATCACCTTCAATTTTTCACTGATGCAGCAAAAATAACGCAGAGTGGACCTGTTGGTGCAGCAGTATGGATCCCAAAATACAAAATTATTTTAAATTTCAAAATTCCGCCCCCCACCTCTGTTTTCACCGGCGAAACAATCGCGATTCTGGAAGCCATCCTTTATATTGAATCACATAGCATAAGTAAATCTGTCATTCTCACTGATTCCTTAGGCTCCATTCAGGACATTTTAAAATCACCCTTTCATTCCAAAGATAACTTTGTTGTTACCCTCAAGATAAAAGAAGCACTCTTCCGCTGTCACTCCTCTGGCCTAGAAATAGTCTTGGCCTGGATCCCAGGTCATAGTGGAATCAGTGGTAATGAGATTGCCGATTGCTGCGCCAAGGAAGCTATCTGCTCAGGTACTACTAAATACAATAAATGCTTCCCTCGTGACATACGCTCCCTTGCAAGGCCCCAGATGTTTAATACTTGGGACAGTATCTGGCAACAGTCTCGTCTGAATGTTGGCAGATACTACGGCAGTTTACAATCGACAATACCTCCCAAACCCTGGTTCTTTGCCCACAGAAAAATACCAAAAAAGGTCCTGTCATCTATTATTCGTCTGCGACTTGGCCACTGTTGCTCACCAGTATTTTTGGCAAAAATAAGAATACGCGATCATTCTGTCTGTGAGTGTGGCTTAGCTGAAGGTTCAGTTCACCATATTTTTTTTGATTGTCCCAAAATTGTTAGACCCCTTTACAGCATTTTACCTAATAACTTTCCTCGCCCTGTCAATGTGAACTTTCTTTTAACCCTAGATGATAAGAAACATGTAAATATTTTATCGAAGTTTTTAACGTCAAATAACATATATTTATAGTGTAGTTAGTTTAACATTCTATGTCTGTTTTGTCCACAGGATCACAGAATTTGAATTTACCGGCCAAATTTTTCTCTTTCTTTTATCTCATATATATGCACCTGACATTTTATCAACTACTGTGACACTGGCAAAATCAATGCTAATTGCGTTGGAGCCATAATCCTTCAAAAGAGATCCCTGAAAGAAGAGCCCCTGCCCTACCAGCTTCAGCGTCAGCTCAACATTCTTTCACCCTACCGCATGTCTATTGTTGTCACTACTCTCTTCCTGTTTATAGATACACCCTCCCTACCATCCAATGTTTGAAGTGCTGTAGATTCGGTCATATCAGAGAACAATGTAGATCTGATGCCCGTTGTGCAAGATGCGCCGGTCCTCATGATAGTTTGGCTTGCAATGTCTCAGATGATAAAGTATCCTGTCTATTTTGCTCTGGCCCCCATCCTGCCTCAGACTCCAAATGCCCTGAACATGCTAGGCAGAGAAATATTAAAATTATTATGTCTGAGGAGAATATCAGTTATTTGGAAGCCGAACATCAATTTCCCAGAGTCTGCACTTCTTATGTGGACATTACTAATAGATCCCTTCCCCATAAACCTGTATATTGGAACTCTCACTCATCGAACCTTAATCCCTCCCATAGTCATGCTCAACCTATCCCCTCTCACTCAACGCATCTCACCTCTCATGCCCCATCACCTTCAACATCATATAGAAAAACAGTGATGATCGAACGTCGACCTAAACCAGAACTAGGCAAGTCATTTGACCAACAAGCTCATGATAGTATTACATCCACCCCCGCATATTCCCTCCCAAATGGATCTGCCCTTAGAAATAATTCAACTGGTACAATTTCCCCAAATGAAAATCTCGTAGAGCTCTTATCAATGACTCTTTTTAATATGTTCTCTAAATTTGGAGACATCTTACCGAACAATGTCTTAGAAACTATTTTGTCTGTTATCACTTCTCTCCTCAAGTCTAATTTAACAAATGGCCAACATCCTTCAATGGAATAGCCGCAGTATCATTAATAAAAAGCATGAACTGTTGCATTTAATTAATCAATTCCACCCCTCCCTCTTTGCCCTCTCGGAGACATGGTTGAGACCAGGCTCTCTTTTTAGAGTGCCAGGGTTTACATGCCTCCGTGAGGACAGGGAGGATGGTAAAGCTGGCTGCGCTCTTCTAGTCAGAAGAGATATCACATTTTCTCGTATACTTTTCCCTAATCACTCTTGTAACATCAATATTGTAGCCATCCGTTCTTTAAACATTACTTTTGTCTCTTTGTATGTTCCACATCCTAATAACCCTCGTATTCAGGAACTTTCTTCTCTCCTATCTCTTTTTTTTTATTTTGTTATTACATAAAAAGAAGTCTACGGACTCTAGTGTTCCGTACCTTTTTTAAATTAGGTTTTAATTGATAATATTGAATTATAATTTAATTGCGCAGATAACAAATGGTTTGATTTAGTGTTAACAATCGACACTTATAATGATGGTGCTTAGTCGTTAATTTCTTAACTCCTAAGTATAATATGTTTTACAAAATTTATATATTGTTTTCATATTTATGTTGTATTGTAAAATGTAATTTTTATTTATTTATTTTATTTATTTTTATTTATTTATTTATTTATTTCCTTTCCACAAAACATAACAATAAAGTGAGAATTTTTTAACTATGGGTGGAAAAGTCGGGAGCCCAAACTAGGAGAAGAATCCTGTCATTATGGCACTCCTGACCCCTCACCTCCAGCTTAAAAATACAAGTATATAGTAGCTGACACTAATGTTTATAGAATATGCAAGTGGTTTAAGTTATATATGAATTATATGAGCATGTGCCTGTGGTGTGGATACATAATTAACTTATTTTAACTTATTCTAACTTAATATTTTCTTAAGTTTTCGCGACTTGTATACATAATAAAACTACGTTTTAACGGTTTTAAGCGCGGTAATTTTATTTGATTTTGGTTTTTTCCGACGTTTCGGCCACTTTTCAGTGGCCGTGATCACGGAAGACAAAGATGTCAAGTGTCAACGAGTATTGTTAAAGTTTTATTTAGCCTACCGCCAACTTATTAATTTTAATTATTTAATTTTTAATTTTGTTTATGGTTATTATTTAATCTATGGGAGCCTAATCTAATTTACTACCGCTTCGCAACATGTTATGGCTTGAAGAGAAGAAGCGGCGCAAGAAACTCTTCAGCAAACATGCCTAGCTCTAATAATTTTATATAATATTAAATTGGGTGGAAGGAAAAATAAAAGTAATTATCAGTCAAGTTGGTTTGTGTTCCGTTGTACGCAGAAAGAGAAATGATGCGTGAGGCTATTGAAATCAAAAAACACCCAAATTTCAATAGAGAAGATGGTTGGCAAGTACCACCTGTTTGGGATCCAATTATCAAAACTATTAAGACCCAAACCCAGCAAAAACCACCTGCCAGACCTCAAGACACTGTGAGCTCTTTCTGCGTACAACGGAACACAAACCAACTTGACTGATAATTACTTTTATTTTTCCTTCCACCCATTTTAATATTATATAAAATTATTAGAGCTAGGCATGTTTGCTGAAGAGTTTCTTGCGCCGCTTCTTCTCTTCAAGCCATAACATGTTGCGAAGCGGTAGTAAATTAGATTAGGCTCCCATAGATTAAATAATAACCATAAACAAAATTAAAAATTAAATAATTAAAATTAATAAGTTGGCGGTTGGCTAAATAAAACTTTAACAATACTCGTTGACACTTGACATCTTTGTCTTCCGTGATCACGGCCACTGAAAAGTGGCCGAAACGTCGGAAAAAACCAAAATCAAATAAAATTACCGCGCTTAAAACCGTTAAAACGTAGTTTTATTATTCTAACTTGTGTAGTGTTGTTGTTATAATGTGTATGTAGTGTTTAGCGTGTGTGGAGTCTTAAGTGCTATTATTGTTAGTACTATGCTATTCTTACGGTAATATTGTTTTCTTTTTTTTTTTTTTTTTATTATAATTTTTTTTTTTTCCTTTAAAAATAGCTTATCCTATTACATTTTTTATTACTATTGTTTTTGTGTCCGGGTGGTAATTTGAAATTGGGCATTTTGTGGTGGTGATGTTTGTGTGCTATATATTTGTTATGTATTAACTGTCTTTTTGTGGCTTGTTTTGTTGTTATGTGCATTCTGTGTTTGTTTTGCGTTGTATGTTTTGTTGTTGTGGTGTATGTGTTGTGTATAGAGTGATTTGTGATTGTGTAGCGTATTTAAGTTAGGAATTTCTGTTTCTTTGGTCATTTGGATTGGGATTTGTAGGGGATTATGGTTGTTGTTCTGCCTCCAATAGATTATTTACGACCGTCTGGTCCCTTATGCGGATCGCCATTTTAAGGATGTAGTCCCTAATCTCCGCGGTGGTGGCCTTCTGAGCTTTGAGGACGAAGGTAGCGGTAGCGTCCTCCTCGCATACGGACGTATAATAGTAGCATTTGTCCGTATGCCGCGAGATTGCCACAACCGCGTGTGGAATGCTTTTGTACAGGTCCATTTTCCTGGTCTTGGACCTCACAATAACCACTGTCTCGTATGTTAGTCCCTGAGCTTCGTGTATCGTCTGGACTGCAGACCCTTAGCCCTTGCCACAACCTAGTTTTATTAGGTTCTCTTTCTCTGACTGCGTGTGCGTCAGATAGAGAGTATTGGCAAGGTCTGTGGGTATGCTGTCCTGCGAATAAGGCTTTAGCTCCAGGGAGCGAGACTTGTTTTTGGACGAGTATATACCAGAGTATACGTCACTCATGGCATACGCTACGTCCTGTGGGTTTCTGTGTGTACAAAGCTGTTCCCGGGTGATCTTCGCCGATGGAGTAGGGCGGTGATACAGCATAAGGAAAAAGTCGTTCCTATCTATAAAAGGCATTTGATTAATGTCACCCATGAGGGTGAGGTAAGCCGCTCCGGCTAGGCGAGTTGCCATGACCACTGAACCAAAGTGGCTCATTAGTGCTTCGTCTACGATGAGACGTTTCGGGCTAAAGGTGGATGTGAGCCCGTTGACTATGAAAGAGGCCATAGTCCGCACTCGGGCCTTGGCATCGTCGCCTAGGATGGGTTGGAGCTTTTCCCGTATTTCTTCTGCGGATTTCTTGGTGGCTGTGATGACCATGTCTTCGCTGGTGTTGAAGCCACGGAGCATCGCTGTTGTTTTACCGCAGCCCGGGACGCCGTTAATCCAGGTGATGTCGGGGACGGTCCATTCGTCGAAGGGTTTGCCTCCGGCAGATTCCTCGGTCAAAGTTTTAGCTTTTTCCAGGATTCTGTCGTCTAGCATTATTCTTGTGGACTTCATCACCACTACCACTGGATCCTCTGGGGGGGTTAGGAAGCGTAGTTTCCCTTCCTCTCCTTTTTTCCTCTCCTCCTCGTCCAAAATGACCAGACCGCCTGTGGCGTTGTAGGCTGCCATGTATTCCCCCGACATCTCCCCCGCTAGCACGGTGGAGGTGGCGTTGTCGTACACGGCTGCCTCTGCGGTCTCGAGTTTGGTTTTAAGCAGTCTGTCGATTCCCAACTTATAGGTGTCCAAGATGGACTGGCCCACCTTTTTGTTGAGGATGATTTTTGCTCTACAGACTGCTAAAAACTCGATGAAGGCGTTTGCCCAATGGTCACTCGGTTTCATTGGAGTGACTAAGATTGGAGGTTCCACTATCCCCATGTCGGCTTTTAATCTTGCCTCTGGTGGTTCCCTCACGGGTGGGGTTAGAATTTGTTGTTTGGTTATGCTTTTCCATAAGAGAGGATCTCCTACCGTTATGTTTTTTAAAGTTGAAGTGCTTATAGCCGATGTTGTTGGCTCATTTAGGGCTGACCTGGTGGCCAGCTCCGTGAAAACTAAGGCAGTTATGTTTGAGATAGGCTTTAAAGGCTTCTGCTTGGCTTCTTGCCATCCTGCCTCAGGTTCCTTTTGGAGACGCTCGGATCCACTTAGGCCGTCCTCTTGTGGTAGTTGACGGCCTCTGTGGTCGATTGGGTTGAGTACGTCAGAGCCAGGCTGGTACGGTTTAAGAAAACTGAGGTTTCCACCCCTGTTTTCGTAAACCACTATCTCGTGATACTCGGAAGCCAGTACGGCTCCCCAGTAGTCACTGACCTGTCCCCTTTCGTAACCGACCACCATGGTATCCAAGCTGATTCTCCTCGGGGTGTGCAGGCTACCGGTACTAGCTCCCCATAGTTCGGTCAGCACTTGCCTGGCTTTTAGAAATTGGCTGATGTTATTGCCTTTGTCGAATAGCAGGATCTCCTTCCCCCTCTCTCTCGCTATTCGACAATCTATGCCGGCTATTTGCGCTTGCGCTAGCGAGTCGTAGTCGCGGCGGCGCATGATGTTTCTGGTAGTGCTGCCCTTTATGAGGCTTGCCAGTCCCGGTGAGATGGTGACGTTTTTACGGCCGTGGGCTTCGCAGAAGGCAATGGCTATCTTTTCTTTATTGAAGTCCATAAATAATGTTACCCCTCTCAGTCGTATGCCCGGTGTTCCCTCCTCACCGTGGTATTGCAGATTTAGTCTGCGCAACGCCGGTGGGGGTGGTGGGGTAGATGATTGTGACTGAGGGGGGTCTTCTTGTGTGTGTGTGGTCTCTGTTATGACTTGTTTATGTAATGTGCTATTTCTGTTGAAGACTATAGCCATAAGGTGGTCGGAAAACGCCAATAGGTGTGGTCTTGCCTCGGTGTTTGCCAGGATGGTGTGCAACGAATCCTTGGTGAGTGGCTCACCAATTTGGGATTCGCAGTCCATTCTCTTTGCCGAGAAACGTGGGCACTCGAGAACAATGTGCCACACCGACTCGTTGACATTGGGGTCACATTCACATTCGGGACTGCTTTTCAGCTTGAACCGATGTAAATATTCCGCCATGGCGCCATGTCCCGTCAAGATCTGTACTTGTAAATGGGTCAGTTTTTCCTTCCTCACCACGCGGTACGCTGTGGCCACGTTAGGGAAGAAGGTTTTAGTCACTGACCCGGTACTGGAGGAGTCATATCTGTCCTGCCATAGGCGGACAGACTCCTCTCTGATCTTTTTCTTGACGTAGGAAATGGGTAGCTCGTCATAGTCGGGGGCATCCTTTCTCTCCAACGCCGCCTGCTTAGCCAGTTCGTCGGCTCGCTCGTTTCCAGCTGTTCCCGTATGGGCTCTGATCCAGAATAAGCGCACTCTCCTCCCTTACGCATTGATTTTCTTTATGCCCTCTTGGATTAACTTCGCTAGGGGGTGATATGGTTTTGGGTTAGATAGCAGCTCGAGCGAAGATCTTGAGTCGCTCATGATGTTAATTTCCAACTCGCTGCTATCTTTTGCCATATTCACCGCCCTGAGGAGTGCATAAAGTTCCGACTGGAACACAGTGCAGAAGGGGTGCAGACTTAAGGTGGAGTTACTTGTCTCCTTATCCTGATCCCACCAGGTGAGGGCCGCTCCTACTTTGCCCTCTATTTTGCTGCCGTCCGTATATATATACGGGCCGGCGAGATTGTGGGATTGTATGGTTTCAGAGTCAAGGTTCTCCAGGAGCTCGAACTCAGTTTTTGTGAGTTCTGCAGGGTGAGGTAAGTCGAGGTGATTCACCCTGGTCTCCAGTTTACCTTCTTGTGGTAGAAAGTCTGTTAGTTTGCCTTTCTTGGCTTGATAGAGTAGTGCGGATTCCCGGATTTTGAGGTCCAGCGGTAGGGTCCCTGAGAGGACTGTCACCGAGGTGAGCGATGTCGTTCTGTACGCCTTGCAGATTTTTTGTGCGAAGCATCTTTGGAGTGCTCCCAGACGGTTACGAACCGTTTGGAGCTTTGTCGCCTATCCTATCTCTTCTTCCACCTCCACTTATTGTACTCGGTGATTTTAACATCCACCACACTCTGTGGGGTTCATCATCCTGCGATCAGGCTTCCTCGACTTTTCTTAATTTATTGGATGATTTGAATTTATGTGTTCTCAATGATGGATCCCCTACCCGCAGAGTATCCCCTACCCAAAACCCAAGTGTTCCTAATCTTACCCTTTCCTCTCCACCACTTGCCAGTTCCCTCTCTTGGTCTGTTCTTCCCTACTCCTATGGCAGTGACCATTTCCCAATTATATCTACTCTTGCCAATTCTTTTCCTCCCCCAGTTGATTTCCCTCCTCTTTTAAAGTTCAGACTGAATCAAGCTAATTGGCAAAAGTTTTCAAATATAATTCAAAATAAGTTACAGTCTTTACCTCACCCCTCTGAATCAAATTTTCTTTCCTTGTACCTTGTGTACACATCTTCTTTGTTATCTGCAGCAGAGGAATCTATTCCCAAGAAAAACTCTGCCATAAACAAAATTTCTTCCCCAGCTTGGTGGGATGCAGAGTGCTCTTTGTCTGTTAAGAAACGAAAGGAAGCAGAACGAAAATTTTCGAGAGTCCTTTCACTGGAAAATTACCTAGAGTTTCAAAAAGTTTCTGCCTCTTGTAAAAGGCTTTTGAGACAAAAGAAGCGTATAGGTTGGCACAACTTTTGCGAATCCCTATCTCCCAGAACTCCTGCTTCTATTGTTTGGAACAAATTAAAAGCCTTCCGTAAATCGCAAGTAGACAATAACATTAACACAAATGACCCTTTGTCATGGCTCCCGGTTTTTATTTCGAAACTTTCTCCTCCGTTTGTTCCTCCTAACCCTTACTTACCTATTCATCCTTCTTCTGAGGCTAATTCTGACCCTCTAAACTCTTTATTTTCCCACGAAGAACTCCTCTGTGCCCTAGATAAACTTCATGACTCTGCGCCTGGGGCAGATGATATCCCTTATTCTTTCATCATTAAATCCTCCCAATCTTCCAAAGCTTTCCTCCTATCACTCTTAAATCACATCTTTCTCTCTGGTCGTGTTCCTGATGCTTGGAAACACCAAACTATAATCCCTATTCGAAAATCAGGTAAGGACCCATCAGATCCCGGTTCATACAGACCAATTGCCCTCTCCTCAGTCCTTTCCAAAGTCATGGAGCATCTAATTAAAAATCGCTTAGAATGGTTTGTTGAAAATAGAGGCCTACTCTCCAAGTCTCAATTTGGATTTAGAAGAGGTGTAGGAACCATGGACAGCCTCAGCCTTCTAATATCTGATATTCGCCTATTGTTCTCCCGAAATGAACATGTCGTTGGAGTCTTCTTAGACGTGACCGCAGCATACGACAGTGTCGACCTTAAATTACTCAGGGAGAAATTACTCCAGCTGAGTATTCCCACGAAGCTCGTTAACATAATCTACAATATGTTAATGGAAAGAACAATCTCCGTTCGATTTCAGGGAGAAACTCTTGCGCCTCGCCTTGTTTGGAAAGGCTTACCACAAGGCTCAGTCCTCAGTCCCCTTCTCTATAACTTATACACGGCCGACCTGGACTCCACTGTTAATTGCTTTTGCAAAATTCTCCAATATGCCGACGACATAGCATTGTATGCCACTTCTGACTCCTTTATTGATGCAACTAATCGCATAAACTCAGCATTATTTTATTTAAATTCATGGCTATCAGAGCACGGCTTGTCCCTGTCCGCAACAAAAAGTTCGGCAGTTATTTTTTCCCGCAAGAGAGTAGTCCCTGCCCTTAACATCCATGTTTCCAATCAACCTATTAGAATTTCCGAAAATGTAAAATTTTTAGGCGTCTTCCTTGATCAAAAATTATCAGGCACCCCTCATTTAAATTATATCTGTCAAAAGACAGAGAAAAACATAAATATTATTAGAGCATTGTCTGGTGTCAGGTGGGGTTCCCATCCTTATTGCCAAAAACTCCTATATAATGCTATTATAAGAAGTCATTTCGATTATGGTAGCTTTTTATTAGAGCCTTGTAACAAAGCCAGCCTCTCTAAGCTAGATGTAGTTCAAGCTAAATGTCTGAAAATTATCACGGGCGCTATGAAATCTTCTCCCACAAACGCCCTTCAGGTAGAGTGTTCTGATCCTCCTCTTGCCCTGCGTAGACAGTTTCTGTCGGACAGATTTCTCTGTAAAGTGATTGAGCTCTCCGATCACCCACTTCTAGGAGTCCTTGAACAGCTTTACCAGCTTAGTTCATCTTCTACTTACTGGTCCCATAAAGCCCTACCCCTCCTTATTAATTCCTATAAAAAAATTCTTAGCTTACCTTGTGGTATTTATCAGAACTACAAACTTCCCTTATTTGAAACTAATTTTAACAGCCTTCTTTTTAGTCCCAATGTGATTTTGGACCTAGGCATTTTCAAAAACTCCCCCGGTGCTAACCGACTTTTCTGCAATGCCATCCAAAATCGTTGGGCAGATCATCTCCAATTCTTCACTGATGCATCAAAATTAACGCAGAATGGACCTGTCGGTGCAGCAGTGTGGATCCCTAAATTCAAAATCATCCTAAATTTTAAAATTCCCATGTCCAGATCTACATATACAGGTGAATTAATCGCTCTTTTGGAAGCTATCCTTTACATTGAATCACATGGCATAAGTAAATCTATTATTGCCACTGATTGTCTGAGTTGTCTTCAAGATATAAGTAAACTCCCCTTTCATGCTAAAGACAATTTCTCAGTTACCCTTAAAATTAAAGAGGCTCTCCTTCGTTGTCATCGTTCCAGTCTTGATATAATTCTAGTTTGGATTCCAAGTCACTCAGGCATCAGCGGCAATGAGATTGCTGACTGTTTTGCCAAGGAAGCTGTCTACATAGGGACCACCAAGTATAACAAATGCTTTCCCCGAGACTTACGTGCTCTTGCCAAACCCCAAATGTACATATCCTGGGATGATAGATGGCAACGTTCTCGGCAGATTGTCGGGAAGTATTATGAAAATCTTCAACCGGTCCTACGTCCAAAACCTTGGTTTTTTAATCACCAAAACCTATCTAAAAAAGACATCTCAGCAATTATCCGTCTTAGGCTTGGTCACTGTTGCTCTCCTGTTTTCTTAGCCAAAATTAGAATTCGTGATCACTCCCTCTGTGAATGCGGTTTAGCTGAAGGAACTCTACACCACATTTTTTTTTATTGTCCCAAAATTATTACTCCCTTGTATGACGTTTTACATAAAAAGCTTCCTCGCCCTATCAATTTGAACTTCCTTCTCACCCTGGCTGACAAAAACCATGTATATACTTTATGTAAATTTATATCGGTTAATGACATTTATCTATAATTTATTTATTATATTATTATCTATTTATAATTTATGTAGTGTGGTTAGTCTAACCTATATGTGTTTTGTTCTGTTTACAGGTATACAGAAAACCTTACTATACAATGTACCGGTCAAAATTTATTTTATAGAGCTTAATTTGCTACATTAGTTCACCTGTCATTTTCCGTATATTTTTCGCATCTACGGCGACATTGGCGAAATCAATGCCAAAGGCGTTGGAGCCAAAATTAACAAAAGTCAAGTCAAGTCAAGTCAACAACCCTATTAACGATAAAATGTAAACAACAAGCAATACGTGCAGTGCGGTTTAATGTTGATGGAACATACTGCTTAACATGTGGTGCAGATAAAAAGATAAAATTATGGAACCCACATCGAAACCTGCTATTAAAAACCTATGGAGGACATGCTAATGAGATCTTGGATGCTGCTGGTTCGTGCGATAGTAGTCAAATTGTATCCTGTAGTGCTGATAAATCCGTTAACATGTGGTGCAGATAAAAAGATAAAATTATGGAACCCACATCGAAACCTGCTATTAAAAACCTATGGAGGACATGCTAATGAGATCTTGGATGCTGCTGGTTCGTGCAACAGTAGTCAAATTGTATCCTGTAGTGCTGATAAATCCGTAATTTTATGGGATGTTACTACTGGACAGCCGTTGAGACGCTACCGTAGCCAAGCTAGCGCTGTAACATGTGTAAAATTCAATGAAGAATCTACAATGGCAATTTCTGGTTCTATAGATAACACGGTAGCATTATTCGATATAGCAAGTCGCAGGCAAGAACCAGTCCAAGTTTTAAAAGATGCTAAAGACAGCATAACTTCTATACAGGTGACAAATCATGAAATTTTAACAACGTCAGTGGACTGTCATACGAGATTATATGACATTAGGGCGGGGAAAATGATCACTGATTATATAGGTCATATGATTACATTCGGCAATTTAACTCATGACGGCCAGTGTTATGTATTGAGTTGTGCAGATAGTACAATCAAACTGTTTGATAAAGATAGCGGAGAATTGCTGAACACTTTTCAGGGTCACGAAAGTGGTGATTTATTACTGCAAAATGCTATAAATGAAAAAGATAGTCACATTATCTCAGGATCTAAAACTGGTGAGATATTTTATTGGGATCTAATCAGTAGTAGTATTACACAAAAATTAATACATACTAAAAATAAAGCTACTGTGTCGATTAGCCATCATCCAACTGATAACTTTTTACTGACTGCTTGTGAAGATGAAATTAAATTATGGGGAAATGCTAAAATGGAAGAATAAACTGCAATTATTAATACAATCGATTTTTTATTTCTTCCTGCTCACTTTATGCATTATCTTTACCAAAATTACTATCGGTTAAATGTTGACGATAAGTTTCATACAACTACAAGTAATGTTAAATTTCTACCATCGGAAAGGCGGGTAAATAAATAGTAGAAGCTAGGAACCAGCCATTATATACAGATCTAGTAGTTACTAGGAGAAATGACTGTGATATACAAAACAGCCGGAAGGATAGACATGACAATTTTATATTGGAAAAGCTTAGGTTATTTCCAAAATAGCTGTGAAATTCTTAAAATATAAACAAATTAACAAAAATGTTAGGTCGCCCAAATATTAAGTTGGGGAAAAAGTTTCGCATTTTATATAAAAATTCAAAAGGCTTTTTTATAAAGTTTATTTACATTTGACTAAAGTATGTAGGTGCCATTTTGTTGGATAACTTTTTGCCATCTTGTAGGTAGGCACGTAATCCCATTGCTATAAAAATTATTATGGGGCTTCTGATCAAAAAACTGCGACAAGTGGTTTTGGCAGTCCTCTCGTGATGTTAATCTGACACTGCCTAAGGAATTCTGCAGAGACCGAAAGAGGTGAAAATCTGAAGGTGCAAGGTCAGGACTAAACGACGGATGCATTAACACCTCCCAGCCAGACTCTCGTAAATTTTGCTGAGTGGCTAAAGATGTGTGAGGTCTAGCGTTATCATGATGAAAAACCACACCCCTTGTGTTGATTAATTCCGGCCGCTTTCTCTCAATTTTTTGCTTTAATCTCATCAGTTGCTCGCAGTATAGTTCAGAATCGATGGTCCTGCCAGGCGGTAACAGCTCATAATGAATAATGCCCTTCCAATCCCACCATACACACAGCATCACCTTGTTGCGAGTCAAACCGGGTTTCGCCACAGTCTGTGAAGCCTGACCGGCCTTTGACCACGATCTTTTTCGCACGTTCTTGTCGTACGTGATCCACTTTTCATCACCAGTTATCAGCTTCTTCAAAAATGGTTCGGTTTCATTGCGTCGTAATAAAGAATCACAAATGAGTACACGGTTTATTAGGTTTCTTTCAGTGAGCTCATGAGGCACCCAAATATCGAGCTTTTTTGTGTACCCAGCTTTTTTCAATTGCGCCAAAACCGTTTTGAGGTCAATTCCCAGTTCTCCAGCTACATCGTAACTACTAATATGCCGATCTTGCTCCACTTTTTAAAAAATGGCTACAATTTTGTCCGTAACAGGGCGACCAGAGCGACGTGCATCTTTGATATCAAAATTTCCGGATTGAAAACGCTTAAACCAAATTTGCGCTACTCTCACGGATACTGCATTAGGTCCATAAACATCACAAATTTTTTTCGCGGCTTGTGTTGCATTTTTACTTTTTCTGTAGTAAAATTTTAAAATGTATCGAATTTCTTCATTAGATTCACTCATTTTAACAATAAGAAAAACAAATGAAAATCACACATTCTTCTAATTTTAATTTGGAATTATCTTCTTTAAAATTAAAGCTTTTTAATGATACCAAAACCAGCCAGATACAAATGGTATAGCCAAAGAGATCTTATTACAAGTTCATACATACTATATGCGACAAGACTTTTTCCCCAACCTATTACTTCATGTCGCTATATAGGAGAGCGTGACCAGGCCGTAAGCTTCATGCATAACGCGGCATAAATACCTAAAATCAAACAATATATTTTGCAATACTTATCCATATTTTTTCCTATTGATATGGAGAAAAACAGTTGTGTACAAATCCGTTTTGCAAAATTTATATGAATGAACATGAAAACTTTGCGGTTCTTTCTAATGGATGTCCATTTGAAATTCTGAAATGAACGTAATTGTGCAAAGCAGAACCAACTCCTACTGTAACATTTTTGGCTTTGACTTTTGAGGTAATGAAATATTTATATTATCCTAAGTAGTATTTATAAACGCGAATGTGAGACTTTTTTATTTATTATGCTTTGACAACTTATTAACCGCACGCAGGTTTATCGATAAATACCCCTCTCACTTCTGCTGACCGCTTCCCACGATCGTCTGGTCAGTACCGCTAACAACGCAGCCGATATGCATGTATAATGTTTTGCTTACTCTCCAAATTCATGGTTGTTTTGTTAAGCTTTACTATTTTTTTGTTAGTTATTTGTTTTCGTTGTTTATTATTTTCTTATCAAAATGAGTAAAAGGAAAGCCTATCGTTGTGGAGAAAGTGATATTATTTTAAAAGTTGTTAGGTTTTTTGAGAAACAAAAAGAAAAAGGGTCGCCTAATAATAGGCGGCCTAATCTACATAGGCCTAAACTAAAGCTCGCTCAACGGATGTAAATCTGTTGAGCGTGTGTTGCTGTAATTTTTGTCATTTATGTGGTTTTCAGATAGATAGACAGGGGACAGATAAATAAAACTATAACGGGTTAAAATAAAGCATGAAATTTTGTATGGGTGACCAGTCATTTCTCAAGTTTTTAGATATAAAATTCATCATTTGTAAAAAACTGCTATAGATAGATAGATAGATAGATAACTCTTTATTGTACACCAATACAAGTATGAACTTAAAGACTAAAATTATATCTAGTTATGTACAAAGGGCGGTCTTATCGCTAAAAAGCGATCTCTTCCAGACAACCCCAGAAATGAATTGAGATGATAATGGCGATGGTGGTATACGTAACATATAGTACAAAATACTTACATTTTAATAATAAATACATACATTATATATATATATATATATATATATATATATATATATATATATATATATATATATATATATATATATATATATATATATATATATATGCAGAAATATTATATATTACATAGATATATACTTAATATACATACCATACAAATACATATCTACAAAATATACAAATGTTTAGAAGTGAATTTAAATATTATATTCCAACGACAGGTAGTATTTTTTGATCATAGTTTTAAATATTGCTAGCGATTTTGCTTGTCTGATTGTAACAGGAAGCGCGTTCCAGAGCTGTATAGCCTTAACAGTAAAAGAATTGTTATAAAAAGTTGAGTTATGCGCAGGAGTGTTCAATTTAAGTTTAGTAGAAGGGCGTAAATTATGAGAGCACGAAAGAAATTCAAAATGTTGTTTAAGGTAATCAGGAGTATTAGGGACAAATAAAATACTATAGAGTAAAGCAAGGATGTGAGTATTCCGGCGAAATCGAATTGGCAACCACTTGAGTTTTTTTCGGAATTCAGAGACATGGTCATATTTGCGTAGTCCAAATATGAACCTTATACAAAAATTTTGGAGGCGCTCAAGTTTATTAAGTTGTTCTTGGGTTAAATTTAGATAGCTGGCGTCAGCATAATCAAGGAGAGGAAGTAATAAGGATTCTGCTAGCTTAATTTTGGTGGAAGTGGGTAAGAAATTCCTCAACCTTCTAAGGGATTTGGATGAGACATAAAGCCGCCGGCTTAATTCGGTGATATGAGGTTGCCAAGACAGCTCGCTGTCAAATATAACGCCAAGGTTTTTTACCTTATCAGTAAAAGGAATGATTGTTCCGTCAAACATCACATTAGGTATGGTACTCCAGTCGACCTTATTAAGCATCCGTGAGCTACCGATGACGATGACTTGAGTTTTTTCAGGGTTATAGTATATTAATATGCTATAGTATAGTATGCTATATGCTGCTATAGTAACTTTATCTGTCTATCTGTTAAGCTTTCACGGAAAACTACTGGAGTATTGGATCGGTTTTACTATAAATTAGTTTAAATATAGTTATATTGCCGAAAATGGACATAAATACTTCTCATACCGAGAGATGGGATAGTTTGTGATATAAAATGAAGTGAATCTTCCGGGAGTAAATAACACTAACATAAAAATGTAGAATTAAACCCGTATTAGAGCCTGCTTTTTAAACAAGAGACACGCACCAGAGGTAGACCCGCGGCGCAGCCGTGGGGTAAACTTTAGTTATATATAAAAATTAAACTATAACTAATACATATACATAAAAAAACAGCAACAAATACATACACTAAAATAAAACATTATAAACTACAATTAGTCCAGCCCGACCAGACCACTGTCGCTTAATTTTTTTTAATTTTTTTTATTGCGGGAGTTTAGTAGACAGGCAGACGGCTCACTTGATGGAAAGCGGTTACCGTCGCCTATGGACATGTGCAACACCAAAGGTGCTACAAATGCCCTGCTGTTCTCTTAAGGGAGACTGGAACCTGGTCAATAATTCCGGAACACAACACAAGGCTGTTATGGCGGCATACTCTAGACCAGGGGTGATAGCCATCCAGTCGGACAAATACCCTATGTGTCGACCTAAATAACCTAAATTCCTTTTGTCCTTTTAAACCATTCCCTTTCCATAAACTCGGCAAAAAAAAAAAACTAAAAGAGGAAACCCCGAAGATGTCAAGAGTTGGCGCCATCTGTATGGTCGACTGCAAAACGTCAAGGCTGTCAACAAAAATTCTCTCTCTCTCAACCGACACGTACGTGCGCAAAAAACAGAAAAATATTTAAAAACTATTAAAACTGTGCGGGGTCCAGGTGCGAGGATCAAAGCCGGGTAAGTCCCTTTTCCTTCCTTGCCCTCACATATCACACAACAAAATATTTACCACCCTACACTACACCTGGCTGTGGGTTTTTTTTGTCGCCTCTTACGACAGGCCACCGGGCCGCAGGAAGTTGTATTCTTTCTCCGGTCCTGCACGGATAAACACGGATAAATAGTATACCTAGAAGCATGCAGCATTACTTTGCTGAATGCATATCCTAATTTTTTGGGCGAGGTAAATTACAGCCTTCCGGCCTCGACCAGCCGGTTTTTGATACATAAGTTAATCATATTTACGTTAATGTAGCCTCTGTTGACCGACATCCTGATTTAATTGATAAAATCTACATTAACGCGATCGAAGTCGTTGAAAATAGTTAGTTATGCACAAAGCACGTCATTTGAAATCGTTCTATGTATTTATTTTTGTCAGAACATTTATTTTTCTCAAAGTTGTGAGTTGGCTCTTAATAGCATAACAACATCCAATTATTAATAGTTGCAAAACAGATACCTATGAACGCGTCATTAAAAGAAAGAAAAAATTGAAGTGTCATACGGCGTCGTTTTACATCGGGTTTCCGTGTCTATTTCTAATGTTTATAATTGTAACTTTATATTATATCTCTTTCTTTATTGTTTCTGTCAAGAAGCTTACACACAAGCATGTAAGCTTCTTGGTTTCTGTTTACTTTAATTGCATGCTATCTCTGTCTAACAATATCAATACTGAATACGTTAACCTATTGTTAGTAGAAACGAGACGTGACCTAGATTACCATTTCCGCTACGTCGAAAGAAAGAATTCAATTTCAAAAACAGATTATTATTGAATATCTTAAACTTTACTAAATCCCAAATGGTCAACCTGAAATGGGTGCGACATCACCGGCAATCCTGAAATCACGCCGCGCTACATGCAAGTGTGATATTTGCGGGCGCGGTTTCCTGAGCGTACAAGCTTTGAGGACTCACCAGTCGTTCACACACCCGAAGGCTCGTCAACGGGTAGCATACAAGCCGAATGTCGAGGTTTTGGCCGAGAGGAATCTTATGAATGTTAAAATAGCTAAGGCAACTACTCCAATGCCTGTGGAAAAGAAAAATGACGAAGAAAATGACCCAACAAGATTGGAGTTTGGGTGTCCGAAATGTAATAAATCTTTCGCTGCTTATTTCCACGCAGTCAATCATATACAGAAGACTCATTGCGTAAACTCCAAAGGGGAGCCCGTGTATGTATTTGTTTTTATTACATTATTGGTATGAAACTTTAATACTATGTTTTGATATCTTTATTCAACTGAATTTATCAAAGGGTTAGTTGCTTACTATTGTAATTATCGAGCCAGCCTTCTGGGGGCTGCGCTTTGTCCTAGAATGACATGAAATTATGGGTAATTTTAGTTTATGGGTAAACATGCCTTTTATATAGCCATGAGACCTGTTATTTGGGGCAGGAGACAAGTTTTTAGGGTCCACTAACAAGTTTTGAATGAATAATGGGAAAAACAAAAATATGTTAGATAAACAAGGTTAGGTCACTTTTGTTGATAATAAAGTGTGATTTGTATTTAGGAATACACTTAGGCTTAATATAGAAACACCAAAACTGTTTTTGATTTTATTAAACAAGTTTTGAGATAGTTTATTGATTTTTAATTACGAAAATTATTTTTTTTGCTTGTATATTGTGATGATGGTTACAAATTGGTTGTGACACTCAGTGACTGCTGCCCTGGTATGCTTTAGTAGCCTGGTAGGCTTTAGTCCAAAGTTACAACCAGTGACTAGAATAGTGAGTTAAGTTATATTAGACTTTAAACCAGAACAGACTGGTCACCACCCTCGCAATATAACTAAACAAAGGAAAGAAAAAAAAAATCTCAAGTACTACACATCTCCTGGACGGGGCATGTAGAAGAGAGAAGTACTCCTACGATTCCCCCTTTGCCCTCCACTTAAAATTCAGTGACCACTTAGCTAAAATTTAACCCTTCTGGGTAATTTGAGTTAGATATTTAATGGTAAACTTTGTGTATTATCATTTTATATAATTTATTTATCAATTACTTTTTCACAAGGGAGGCTTCGACTTCGTTGGCGTACATTCATTCCATATTCTTTTCTCATGGCGCAAGAAAATACAAAATAGAGGGAGCTTCTTCTTATGAACTGCGAACAGTTTTCACAATTAGTTAGGTATGTTTCTGTTTATATATATATATATGTTGGTGTTGCGAACTACTGGTTCGGGTAACGAACTACGGGAGGCTTCGACTTCGTTGGCGTTGGCGGGAGGGAGCTTCTTCTTATGAACTGCGAACGAACTAAACGAACTACTCACGCGCCCCAAAGGCGTCCTATATTTATAGAGGCTACCTCCGCCGACCCCTCGCTTCGTCGTAACACCCCCTTTACTTTATTTCCTTAATTTTACATACATTAAGCCTTATGTTAACTTACCACTATTATACATTTTGGTACACCCTAGATCTTAGTACATTTCGAGGGTCCTTACACAGTTGTGACCCATGGTTTTTGTTAGCGGGGACCTCTGCCTGCACCATCATTATGGCCTACTCGCGTTCGGAGTAGGCAGTAGTGCAGGCATACCTCACGGATCCCGGGCTCCGGTTGCGTTCTGCAGTCCCGTAGCCCGGTTTCCGCTACCCTTTTGGGTCCCGGGTTCCAGGCGGCGTTCTGCACGCCTGTAACCCGGTTCCCTTTACATGCTGAGTCCCGGGCTCCAGGCGGCGTTCTGCACGCCTGTAGCCCGGTCTCATTTACCGGGATCTAATAGGGTCCTACTGGTCAATAAAAGGCACAACGCTACAACATTTATTTCCTAGTGAGTTAAGGCTTATTACATTTTATATTCAATTCTTATAATTATAATTTATTTATTTAATTTCAAATTAATAACGGTTAAAAATAAACTATATCTATCTCAGTCCGACCCGTCTCTTTCCTGCGCCTAACGGTCGCGTATACATAGTCTGTGAGGCTTAGCAAATTATACCTATGTTCTTATCGCCTATTGAGACGGGTCGGTGAGTTTCATACATTGTGTTTGTCGTCGTCAACATTCTCCCGCCGTCGCGTCTCGCGATTCTCCTATGGGCAGCACGACGACTCTCTTGGTAGGCCGCCTCAGCACTCGTCCGCTGGCCGTCGTCACGTCCAGGACTCGAACCTCGCCGTCTCTGCCGGGATGCACTGCAGTCACTCGTCCTCGGGGCCATGTGTTACGGGGCAGATTTGGGTCGCAAATAATAACCAAATCGCCTACCTTAGGGTTGTCACCACTTGCGTAGGGCTCCCGCCGGTATTGTAGTAGCGGCAGGTACTCCCGCACCCACCGTCGCCAGAAGACATCGGCGAGGTACTGCGCGCGTCTCCAGTGCGCGCGCGCAGTCACGTCGCTGGCCTCGAAGTTCCCGGGGGCCGGCATGTGGCAGTTCGGCCCCAGGAGTAGCAGGTTCGGCGTGATGGCTGGGGGCTCGTCGGGACCCACGGCCACATGAGTGAGCGGCCGCGAGTTCACGGTGGCTTCGACTTCGGCGAGCAGTGTGGCGAGCGTCTCATCGCTCGGGCGCTGCTCGCGCAGGGTGACGCGCAACGCCTCTTTGACGGTGCGCACCATGCGCTCCCAGGCGCCGGCCATGAAGGGTGCCGCCGGCGGTAAGAACCGCCAGGCGATCTGCCGGCGCGACGCCTCCTCTTCGACGGCGCGCCCAGCCTCCGCGAGTTCGCGGTCGGCCGAGCGGAAACACGTAGCGTTGTCGCTCCAGAGTTCGGTGGGGACGCCGCGCCGCGCTATGAAGCGGCGCAGCGCGTTGATGGCTGAGTCAGCACTCAGCGACGCGACGACCTCGAGGTGTAGTGCCCGTGACGTCATACATGTGAATAACGCCACATATCTCTTCTCCCGGTGACGGCCCACGGTCACCTCCAGTGGGCCAAAGTAGTCTACGCCCGTGAAGGTGAAGGGGCGCGAGTGATGCGCCAGGCGAGCTGCAGGCAGGCTCCCCGTCGATGGACTCGCTGGCTGGGCCCTCCTCAGTCGGCATTGGAGGCAGTTCCTCAACACTGCTTTGACTGAGGGCCGTATCTTCATAACCCACAGCCGCTGTCGTAGCTCGTTGACCACCATCTCGACGCCACCATGGTGTAGTTTCTCGTGTACATGTTGTATGTACAACTTTGTGTATTTATGTTTCCCGTCTAAGATGGCAGGATTGGCCATCTCGTAGCTTATTTCTTGCGCCTCGTCGATTCTTCCTCGTAGCCGCAATATGTTATGTTCGTCGGTTTCTATAGTTAAACCGGCGAGCTCTCCCTTGTTATGACGTCGACGTATCGTATCGAGCGGTTTATCGCCGAACGATTCGCGTTGTGCGAGCGCAATGAGTTTACGCTCAGACAACATTAACATTTTCCCGTTGATTTTCTTGAATTTTCTTTCAACGTTATTTTCTTTTGGACACTTCGATTTTTCTCTGTTCTTCTTCTTTATGTTTTTCTTCCACTCTTCGTCTGGAGTAGGATTCTTCTTTGTTCTTTTACGGCGCGCGGCTGCCACCGTGTTCGTGGGTCGTTTGCATAGTCTGATAAATTGAAGTACGCGTCCCATCGTTCTCACTATGGTAGTCCAACGTGAGAAACGTTTGAAGTCGATGACGATGACGTCATTGTCTTCAGTTAATGTTGCGCACTTTTCTTCTCCGGTGGTTGGCACCTCGGTCTTCGTTTCTTGCGGCCATTTTTCTATGTCAAGATACAGGAACTTGGGGCCCGTAAACCACCTGTGTTGTGGGTTGAAGTCACTTGGTGTTTTACGCGTTGCGTCGTCTGCAACGTTCTGCGCCGAGGGTAACCATCGCCATTCATTCTTCTTAGTGAGGTCTTCTATTTCGGCGAGGCGATGGGCCACGAACGTTTTGTAAGTTCGCGGTTCCGCTCGAATCCATGCTAGCGTAGTGCGCGAGTCGCTCCAGTAGGTGTGACGGTGTAATTCCCAGTCGTGTCCCTCTTGCACGGACTTGCTCAGGCGGGCTCCCAGGACGGCTGCTTGGAGTTCGAGTCGCGGAATGGAGACTGGTTTCATTGGTGTCACGCGACTTTTAGCTGCCGCTATCATGACGTTGACCCGGCCGTCCGCCCGTGTCGTGCGTATGTACACAACCGCAGCGTATGCCTCTTCACTAGCATCGACGAATGTGTGCAACTCCCTGATCGCTGCCGGTGAATATTCGTAGCAGCGTGGAATACGTAAGTTAGGTAGAGATATCAAGTCTCTCAGCCAATTTTTCCATTTGTCTTGCAGTTCCTCCGGGATGACTTCGTCCCATGTTGTTTTATATTTCCATGTATCTTGCATGATGCGTTTCGCCGGTGTGGTGAGGGGGGAAATGAACCCCAGGGGGTCGAATATTGACATAATGAGTCCCAGTGCCTCTCTCTTCGTCGGCATTCGACTCCCCGCCAATACTTCTGCCGGAACTCTTCTTTGATTGACACGAAAGCCAAGCGTGTCTTCTCTCACGTGCCACATCAGACCCAATGTTTTTTCTATTTCGCTCCCGCCGATTTCAACGGTGGTTTGACCGGATGGCGCGAAGCTTGAAATCGCCTCCTTATAATTGGAGGTCCACCCTCGGAGTTGGAAACCCGCTCGCCGCTGTATGTTGTCAACGGCAGCTGTCATTTTCCTGGCTTCTTCAACTGTTTGAAGGCTTTGCAGATAGTCGTCCATGTAATGATTGACCACTATTGCCCTCGCCGCTTCTCTGTCTTCATTTTCAAATTCCCTTGCGTTCTTGTTTTTCACGTACAAGGCTACGCAAGGCGAAGACGTTGCACCAAAGATGAGCGACGTCATTCTATATTCCTCTGGAGGCTCGCTATCGCGGCGGTTGCCACGCCACAGAAAGCGTAATGCATCCCTGTCGGCTTCTATGATCTTCACTTGCATGAACATTTCCTTTATGTCGGCAGACACTGCCACTGGATACTGCCGGTACTTCATGATGACTCCCGGTAGTGATCGAAGAAGGTCGGGTCCAGGCAGCAACATATCGTTCAGACTTCTGCCATGATACTTGGCGGCTGCGTCGTGGACCACCCTTATTTTCTCCTTGTCTGGATTCACGACGGCGAAGTGGGGAAGATACCACGTCCTCCCGCTGGTGGGGGGAGTGGAGGCGCGCTCGGCGTAGCCTGACAACATTAAATTTCCAATTCTCTCTTCATACTTCGCTTTAAGCTCTTCATCGCGATCCAATTTTTTTTCTAAGTTCTGAAGTCTCTTCAATGCATTTTCATAATTATTTGGCATAGGTGAACTTTCATCTTTCCATAAAAGTCCCGTTTCAAATTGTCCATTTTCCAAACGACGAGTTTTCTTTTCCAAAATTTCCAAGGCGCGTTGTTGCGGATCGCTAACCTGCGTTCTGGGTTCGATTCCCAGTGATTCCAACGCGAAATATTTTTTCATAATTTCTTCAAGCGGGTCGTGGTCTTCTTCCATCATGCTCAAGTGTGAGCAGAACACGACCGGCGATGTGGTTGAGGTGCGGCAGCCGTGCAGCACCCAACCCAGCTGCGTACGAGAGGCGACCGGTTGGTGACGCGGGCCTTTACGTACTTCATTTGAAATAATCAGCTCCCAATTATCTTGGCCGATTAGTATCTTCGGTGTAGCTCTTTCATAGATGAGTACATTTTCTATCTCCTGCAGATGTGCACAGCCCTGCACATCGCTCCGATGAACGGTCTGGCTGAAGAAGCTCATGTTCTTTATTGTGCGAGCGTCCCTCAGTGTGTGTTCTTCTGTTTCATATGAGCCTCTTATCCTGGCGGACACTCGCATGCTGTAGTCATGCGATGATTCTTCACCGTTGACTCCCTGCATCTTCATGGGATCTCGTGGTCCGCTAAGTCCCAGTTGCTCGGCCAGCTGCGCATCAATAATGGTCACGGTGCTGCCTTCGTCCAATAGTGCGTAGGTGTGACGACTGCCCCTCGGTCCGGTTATAGCGACCGGGGCCACCTTCAGATAGGCACGTCGTTTGTTTCTTCCATCATTGATAACGCTGTTGATCGCGGACGCTAACACTTCTCCCGCCGGTTCTGACGTCACACTCACTGCACTTGGACTTACCTCGTTAACTTCAGGTCTCCTTTGGTGATGCAGCAAGCGGTGGTGGTGTAGCGTACACCTTTCCACCCCACACGGCGGGGCGCGGCACGAAGAACGTCGATGCCTACTTCGCAGGCAGCGGAAGCACACTTTACACTTTTTGGCTAAGTCCCACCGCGCGCTCACATCCGCACCGACGAACTTGCGGCAATCGCTAAGTTTATGATCGCGTTTGCAGACTGGGCACGGTTCACTTTTTCTCATATTCACGCGTTCACTGTCGTTGTTCACTATGTGTATGTGCTCCGTCCTCCTTTTCGATCGTGCCATCTCGCTCTCGCGTTCGATCGGTGCATACGCGGCGCACTTGTCTGCCTCTTCATTCAGGAAGCTCGCAAGTTTCTTAAGTTCCGGAACCCCTTCGGTCTTCATAGCTGCATAGTCGTACCACTTGTTCCTTACGATTGGAGTCAGCTTCTCCACTGCCGCGCGTAGCATCTCTGGGCTATGTAAATACTGCGGCTTGTTCAATACTTCAATTGTTGCTACTAGGTTTGCCATCTTGTTGGCAAATAGGCACAAGTCCCGAGGGCTGTCGGTGACTCGTGTCCATGTCTTCATTTTCTCCATTTCTCCCAGCACAAGGGCATCTGGACGGCCGAACCTTCTTTCCAATGCCTTCAAAATATCTTCAGGCCCCGTCTGGGTAATCAGCAGGGCACTGACGGCCTCCAGTGCGGCTCCCCTTAGGCTTCTACGTAGGCGCGCGACGTTCTCCCCTGCTGAGAAGCTCCCTCCCGATTCCCGAAAGGCTGCCTGGAAGGACAGCCATTCGCCACTATTTCCATTAAAAGTCGGGAGTTCTTGCATGTATCGCTGCGCCTGTCTTGTGCTCGTTCGCGCCGCTTCAGTGATCGCTTCTGCCAGTGACGTCACATCCATGACGTTTGAACGTGCAGGCGGGCCTCGTTCTGAGACCCGTTGTCCGCGTGCCATATTTCCGACGTGGACGCCCTGTCCCCGTTCATTCATTCTCCCTATATCGCTGGCTAACGTCGCTGGGGCGGGGGGGGGTTCTGTGGCATGTGGTTCCTGCGTTTGCGGCAGTCTCTCGAACCACATGTCTACTCTTCTTGATGGTAGTTCGCTTTCTTCGATGACGTCATCATCGTCCGATGATTCGGCTTGTAGCCTATTTATTCTCGCTTGTTCGAGTTCAACGGCTGCCTCCAACTGTTTCAACTTCAATGCGGCTAGTCTCTCTTTGGCTTCCAGCTCGGCAAGTCGTCTGCGGGAAGTCGTGGAGCGTAGTGACTGCGGTCTTGAAGTTTCTTCTAGAGTGCATTCTTTTCTGCGAAGTATTTCGCGTAAAACTGGCGGTGGTTGTGGCTGCAAATCCGTAACAGAGACCGGCATTGTTGCTTTTACTGTCGTTGCCGACGCCGTTGGCGTTGCTTTTACGGCAGTTGCTTTTACTGTCGTTGCTTTTACGGTCGTTGCTTTTACTGAGCTAGTCTCTGTTCCGGATTCCGCCGTGACACTGCCAGTTGTCGTTGAGGTTGTTGCTACCTCTGTCGCACTCTTCTTGTTCGCCTGCGCAGCGTCCTTTTCGATTCTGCTTCTCGTATTCGGCATACTTCAGTTCTTCCAATACGGCTCGAAGCTGACCAGACGATGTTGGTGTTGCAGTGGACTGTAGGACTGTAGAGGGTTGGTCGCTGGTTCGGGTAACCGATTTTCCGAAATGAAAACAACCGAAAACGATGCTACGGGAGGCTTCGACTTCGTTGGCGTTGGCGGGAGGGAGCTTCTTCTTATGAACTGCGAACGAACTAAACGAACTACTCACGAACTACTGCGAACTACATGCGCCCCAAAGGCGTCCTATATTTATAGAGGCTACCTCCGCCGACCCCTCGCTTCGTCGTAACACCCCCTTTACTTTATTTCCTTAATTTTACATACATTAAGCCTTATGTTAACTTACCACTATTATACATTTTGGTACACCCTAGATCTTAGTACATTTCGAGGGTCCTTACACAGTTGTGACCCATGGTTTTTGTTAGCGGGACGTCGTAATGGGCGTTTACCTCGCCCCCCGCTTCATTAGTATAAATATAAAGCGCTGAGCGCCCTTACCATTACCTCATTACAAAAACGTGCGCTGTCGAGCGCGGACCTCTGCCTGCACCATCATTATGGCCTACTCGCGTTCGGAGTAGGCAGTAGTGCAGGCATACCTCACGGATCCCGGGCTCCGGTTGCGTTCTGCAGTCCCGTAGCCCGGTTTCCGCTACCCTTTTGGGTCCCGGGTTCCAGGCGGCGTTCTGCACGCCTGTAACCCGGTTCCCTTTACATGCTGAGTCCCGGGCTCCAGGCGGCGTTCTGCACGCCTGTAGCCCGGTCTCATTTACCGGGATCTAATAGGGTCCTACTGGTCAATAAAAGGCACAACGCTACAACATTTATTTCCTAGTGAGTTAAGGCTTATTACATTTTATATTCAATTCTTATAATTATAATTTATTTATTTAATTTCAAATTAATAACGGTTAAAAATAAACTATATCTATCTCAGTCCGACCCGTCTCTTTCCTGCGCCTAACGGTCGCGTATACATAGTCTGTGAGGCTTAGCAAATTATACCTATGTTTGCGCTCCCAGGCGCCGGCCATGAAGGGTGCCGCCGGCGGTAAGAACCGCCAGGCGATCTGCCGGCGCGACGCCTCCTCTTCGACGGCGCGCCCAGCCTCCGCGAGTTCGCGGTCGGCCGAGCGGAAACACGTAGCGTTGTCGCTCCAGAGTTCGGTGGGGACGCCGCGCCGCGCTATGAAGCGGCGCAGCGCGTTGATGGCTGAGTCAGCACTCAGCGACGCGACGACCTCGAGGTGTAGTGCCCGTGACGTCATACATGTGAATAACGCCACATATCTCTTCTCCCGGTGACGGCCCACGGTCACCTCCAGTGGGCCAAAGTAGTCTACGCCCGTGAAGGTGAAGGGGCGCGAGTGATGCGCCAGGCGAGCTGCAGGCAGGCTCCCCGTCGATGGACTCGCTGGCTGGGCCCTCCTCAGTCGGCATTGGAGGCAGTTCCTCAACACTGCTTTGACTGAGGGCCGTATCTTCATAACCCACAGCCGCTGTCGTAGCTCGTTGACCACCATCTCGACGCCACCATGGTGTAGTTTCTCGTGTACATGTTGTATGTACAACTTTGTGTATTTATGTTTCCCGTCTAAGATGGCAGGATTGGCCATCTCGTAGCTTATTTCTTGCGCCTCGTCGATTCTTCCTCGTAGCCGCAATATGTTATGTTCGTCGGTTTCTATAGTTAAACCGGCGAGCTCTCCCTTGTTATGACGTCGACGTATCGTATCAAGCGGTTTATCGCCGAACGATTCGCGTTGTGCGAGCGCAATGAGTTTACGCTCAGACAACATTAACATTTTCCCGTTGATTTTCTTGAATTTTCTTTCAACGTTATTTTCTTTTGGACACTTCGATTTTTCTCTGTTCTTCTTCTTTATGTTTTTCTTCCACTCTTCGTCTGGAGTAGGATTCTTCTTTGTTCTTTTACGGCGCGCGGCTGCCACCGTGTTCGTGGGTCGTTTGCATAGTCTGATAAATTGAAGTACGCGTCCCATCGTTCTCACTATGGTAGTCCAACGTGAGAAGCGTTTGAAGTCGATGACGATGACGTCATTGTCTTCAGTTAATGTTGCGCACTTTTCTTCTCCGGTGGTTGGCACCTCGGTCTTCGTTTCTTGCGGCCATTTTTCTATGTCAAGATACAGGAACTTGGGGCCCGTAAACCACCTGTGTTGTGGGTTGAAGTCACTTGGTGTTTTACGCGTTGCGTCGTCTGCAACGTTCTGCGCCGAGGGTAACCATCGCCATTCATTTTTCTTAGTGAGGTCTTCTATTTCGGCGAGGCGATGGGCCACGAACGTTTTGTAAGTTCGCGGTTCCGCTCGAATCCATGCTAGCGTAGTGCGCGAGTCGCTCCAGTAGGTGTGACGGTGTAATTCCCAGTCGTGTCCCTCTTGCACGGACTTGCTCAGGCGGGCTCCCAGGACGGCTGCTTGGAGTTCGAGTCGCGGAATGGAGACTGGTTTCATTGGTGTCACGCGACTTTTAGCTGCCGCTATCATGACGTTGACCCGGCCGTCCGCCCGTGTCGTGCGTATGTACACAACCGCAGCGTATGCCTCTTCACTAGCATCGACGAATGTGTGCAACTCCCTGATCGCTGCCGGTGAATATTCGTAGCAGCGTGGAATACGTAAGTTAGGTAGAGATATCAAGTCTCTCAGCCAATTTTTCCATTTGTCTTGCAGTTCCTCCGGGATGACTTCGTCCCATGTTGTTTTATATTTCCATGTATCTTGCATGATGCGTTTCGCCGGTGTGGTGAGGGGGGAAATGAACCCCAGGGGGTCGAATATTGACATAATGAGTCCCAGTGCCTCTCTCTTCGTCGGCATTCGACTCCCCGCCAATACTTCTGCCGGAACTCTTCTTTGATTGACACGAAAGCCAAGCGTGTCTTCTCTCACGTGCCACATCAGACCCAATGTTTTTTCTATTTCGCTCCCGCCGATTTCAACGATGGTTTGACCGGATGGCGCGAAGCTTGAAATCGCCTCCTTATAATTGGAGGTCCACCCTCGGAGTTGGAAACCCGCTCGCCGCTGTATGTTGTCAACGGCAGCTGTCATTTTCCTGGCTTCTTCAACTGTTTGAAGGCTTTGCAGATAGTCGTCCATGTAATGATTGACCACTATTGCCCTCGCCGCTTCTCTGTCTTCATTTTCAAATTCCCTTGCGTTCTTGTTTTTCACGTACAAGGCTACGCAAGGCGAAGACGTTGCACCAAAGATGAGCGACGTCATTCTATATTCCTCTGGAGGCTCGCTATCGCGGCGGTTGCCACGCCACAGAAAGCGTAATGCATCCCTGTCGGCTTCTATGATCTTCACTTGCATGAACATTTCCTTTATGTCGGCAGACACTGCCACTGGATACTGCCGGTACTTCATGATGACTCCCGGTAGTGATCGAAGAAGGTCGGGTCCAGGCAGCAACATATCGTTCAGACTTCTGCCATGATACTTGGCGGCTGCGTCGTGGACCACCCTTATTTTCTCCTTGTCTGGATTCACGACGGCGAAGTGGGGAAGATACCACGTCCTCCCGCTGGTGGGGGGAGTGGAGGCGCGCTCGGCGTAGCCTGACAACATTAAATTTTCAATTCTCTCTTCATACTTCGCTTTAAGCTCTTCATCGCGATCCAATTTTTTTTCTAAGTTCTGAAGTCTCTTCAATGCATTTTCATAATTATTTGGCATAGGTGAACTTTCATCTTTCCATAAAAGTCCCGTTTCAAATTGTCCATTTTCCAAACGACGAGTTTTCTTTTCTAATATTTCCAAGGCGCGTTGTTGCGGATCGCTAACCTGCGTTCTGGGTTCGATTCCCAGTGATTCCAACGCGAAATATTTTTTCATAATTTCTTCAAGCGGGTCGTGGTCTTCTTCCATCATGCTCAAGTGTGAGCAGAACACGACCGGCGATGTGGTTGAGGTGCGGCAGCCGTGCAGCACCCAACCCAGCTGCGTACGAGAGGCGACCGGTTGGTGACGCGGGCCTTTACGTACTTCATTTGAAATAATCAGCTCCCAATTATCTTGGCCGATTAGTATCTTCGGTGTAGCTTTTTCATAGATGAGTACATTTTCTATCTCCTGCAGATGTGCACAGCCCTGCACATCGCTCCGATGAACGGTCTGGCTGAAGAAGCTCATGTTCTTTATTGTGCGAGCGTCCCTCAGTGTGTGTTCTTCTGTTTCATATGAGCCTCTTATCCTGGCGGACACTCGCATGCTGTAGTCATGCGATGATTCTTCACCGTTGACTCCCTGCATCTTCATGGGATCTCGTGGTCCGCTAAGTCCCAGTTGCTCGGCCAGCTGCGCATCAATAATGGTCACGGTGCTGCCTTCGTCCAATAGTGCGTAGGTGTGACGACTGCCCCTCGGTCCGGTTATAGCGACCGGGGCCACCTTCAGATAGGCACGTCGTTTGTTTCTTCCATCATTGATAACGCTGTTGATCGCGGACGCTACCACTTCTCCCGCCGGTTCTGACGTCACACTCACTGCACTTGGACTTACCTCGTTAACTTCAGGTCTCCTTTGGTGATGCAGCAAGCGGTGGTGGTGTAGCGTACACCTTTCCACCCCACACGGCGGGGCGCGGCACGAAGAACGTCGATGCCTACTTCGCAGGCAGCGGAAGCACACTTTACACTTTTTGGCTAAGTCCCACCGCGCGCTCACATCCGCACCGACGAACTTGCGGCAATCGCTAAGTTTATGATCGCGTTTGCAGACTGGGCACGGTTCACTTTTTCTCATATTCACGCGTTCACTGTCGTTGTTCACTATGTGTATGTGCTCCGTCCTCCTTTTCGATCGTGCCATCTCGCTCTCGCGTTCGATCGGTGCATACGCGGCGCACTTGTCTGCCTCTTCATTCAGGAAGCTCGCAAGTTTCTTAAGTTCCGGAACCCCTTCGGTCTTCATAGCTGCATAGTCGTACCACTTGTTCCTTACGATTGGAGTCAGCTTCTCCACTGCCGCGCGTAGCATCTCTGGGCTATGTAAATACTGCGGCTTGTTCAATACTTCAATTGTTGCTACTAGGTTTGCCATCTTGTTGGCAAATAGGCACAAGTCCCGAGGGCTGTCGGTGACTCGTGTCCATGTCTTCATTTTCTCCATTTCTCCCAGCACAAGGGCATCTGGACGGCCGAACCTTCTTTCCAATGCCTTCAAAATATCTTCAGGCCCCGTCTGGGTAATCAGCAGGGCACTGACGGCCTCCAGTGCGGCTCCCCTTAGGCTTCTACGTAGGCGCGCGACGTTCTCCCCTGCTGAGAAGCTCCCTCCCGATTCCCGAAAGGCTGCCTGGAAGGACAGCCATTCGCCACTATTTCCATTAAAAGTCGGGAGTTCTTGCATGTATCGCTGCGCCTGTCTTGTGCTCGTTCGCGCCGCTTCAGTGATCGCTTCTGCCAGTGACGTCACATCCATGACGTTTGAACGTGCAGGCGGGCCTCGTTCTGAGACCCGTTGTCCGCGTGCCATATTTCCGACGTGGACGCCCTGTCCCCGTTCATTCATTCTCCCTATATCGCTGGCTAACGTCGCTGGGGCGGGGGGGGGTTCTGTGGCATGTGGTTCCTGCGTTTGCGGCAGTCTCTCGAACCACATGTCTACTCTTCTTGATGGTAGTTCGCTTTCTTCGATGACGTCATCATCGTCCGATGATTCGGCTTGTAGCCTATTTATTCTCGCTTGTTCGAGTTCAACGGCTGCCTCCAACTGTTTCAACTTCAATGCGGCTAGTCTCTCTTTGGCTTCCAGCTCGGCAAGTCGTCTGCGGGAAGTCGTGGAGCGTAGTGACTGCGGTCTTGAAGTTTCTTCTAGAGTGCATTCTTTTCTGCGAAGTATTTCGCGTAAAACTGGCGGTGGTTGTGGCTGCAAATCCGTAACAGAGACCGGCATTGTTGCTTTTACTGTCGTTGCCGACGCCGTTGGCGTTGCTTTTACGGCAGTTGCTTTTACTGTCGTTGCTTTTACGGTCGTTGCTTTTACTGAGCTAGTCTCTGTTCCGGATTCCGCCGTGACACTGCCAGTTGTCGTTGAGGTTGTTGCTACCTCTGTCGCACTCTTCTTGTTCGCCTGCGCAGCGTCCTTTTCGATTCTGCTTCTCGTATTCGGCATACTTCAGTTCTTCCAATACGGCTCGAAGCTGACCAGACGATGTTGGTGTTGCAGTGGACTGTAGGACTGTAGAGGGTTGGTCGCTGGTTCGGGTAACCGATTTTCCGAAATGAAAACAACCGAAAACGATGCTACGGGAGGCTTCGACTTCGTTGGCGTTGGCGGGAGGGAGCTTCTTCTTATGAACTGCGAACGAACTAAACGAACTACTCACGAACTACTACAATGCGCCCCAAAGGCGTCCTATATTTATAGAGGCTACCTCCGCCGACCCCTCGCTTCGTCGTAACACCCCCTTTACTTTATTTCCTTAATTTTACATACATTAAGCCTTATGTTAACTTACCACTATTATACATTTTGGTACACCCTAGATCTTAGTACATTTCGAGGGTCCTTACACAGTTGTGACCCATGGTTTTTGTTAGCGGGACGTCGTAATGGGCGTTTACCTCGCCCCCCGCTTCATTAGTATAAATATAAAGCGCTGAGCGCCCTTACCATTACCTCATTACAAAAACGTGCGCTGTCGAGCGCGGACCTCTGCCTGCACCATCATTATGGCCTACTCGCGTTCGGAGTAGGCAGTAGTGCAGGCATACCTCACGGATCCCGGGCTCCGGTTGCGTTCTGCAGTCCCGTAGCCCGGTTTCCGCTACCCTTTTGGGTCCCGGGTTCCAGGCGGCGTTCTGCACGCCTGTAACCCGGTTCCCTTTACATGCTGAGTCCCGGGCTCCAGGCGGCGTTCTGCACGCCTGTAGCCCGGTCTCATTTACCGGGATCTAATAGGGTCCTACTGGTCAATAAAAGGCACAACGCTACAACATTTATTTCCTAGTGAGTTAAGGCTTATTACATTTTATATTCAATTCTTATAATTATAATTTATTTATTTAATTTCAAATTAATAACGGTTAAAAATAAACTATATCTATCTCAGTCCGACCCGTCTCTTTCCTGCGCCTAACGGTCGCGTATACATAGTCTGTGAGGCTTAGCAAATTATACCTATGTTATTAGTTTTTATCTGAGGCTTTACTCGCTATATATAAAACCTTATTATGTACGTAACATAGAGCTACTGACAATGGTTTGAAAATTATAGTAAAACAGTTATGTTGTCCTAAATATGTAAACAACTACATAGTATAAAACAAAGTGGCTTTCTACATCTTTTTATCTATATATCAGCTCCATTCCTTCCTCCTAAAACATGCAACAGATTTTTAAGCAGTTTTCACTATTAGTTAGGTAATGTTTCAAGGAATGTTTATATATATCTTAGCTTTTGCCCAAGGATTCACACACGATGTATAAAACCTAATTATGCTTTATGTAACATAGAATAGAGCTACTTAGTAGACTTTTCAAACTCTAGTAAAACATAATTATGTTGTCCCAAATAGGCCTATAGTTAGCACAATCCTGGCTTCACAACCAAAGCTAATATTTCCCAGGGGCCTCTAAGTAATGTCAAGGCTAGCTTATTTCTAAGAAGCAAATTGGGTATGTATATACACATTAGATAAAATAATCTATCAATCCTTTTACAGGCCTTTAAACTCCACAGAATTAATTAAACCAGTCCGTACAGTGGTTTGTGTGGCGTGTAATACAAGCATTGGTGATAAAAAGCATGTATGTACTGCAAGGGATAATTATGTAGATCAAGCCCAGTCTGGTATGAAATGTCTTGGCTGCTGGAAAGAATATTGTAGAATGACACTCTATGATTTACATATCTCTGGGATACACAGTAAGGATGTTCTGACCTTGTTCTTTACGCAGGCCTCTGGTGAGTATATTTATCTATAAAGCCACATCCTCATCTGCAAGCCGTAAATGTAACTGTGCAGATACAGTTGTGTGCTCTAATGTGGACGCCGAAAATAATCTTTGCCTTTGGCACTCAATGAGCCATCTTTGGCTGCATCCTCATCTTATGAGCCACATCCTATAATTTTTGGTTACAGTTTTGGGGAGTATGCAGCGTTAGAGTGAGGGAAGAAATATTTTTTTATTATTTTCTTGTTTCCTGTTAGTGACAACACTAAACAGAAGTGATGTTAAAAGTACTGACTGTAGAGATTGGTCCCTACATTAATGGACTCCTTTTACACACTTGCCAAGTCCCATCTTGGAGCTTGCAAAAATGTAGTATTGTTCAGCCGTTTCACAAGCTGGCTAGTATCAGAGAGGCTACAGCTAGTCCGTTTGTGTAGTTAGTCGGTCTTTTTAGAAGTGATAGCTACAGTGTCTATTACTTCCTTAATTATTTGCATTTATAAGTATTCATGCATTTTGTTATTTTTATGAAACATGGTGCATAAAGTATCATACAGACTTTTAAAAAGGTTGTAGAATCTCTAGAGGTGAGTTACTAATTGCACTCCACAGATTAAACTAATACACAAGTCATCTGTTAGCTAGTGAAAGTGATCCAAAAAAGACATTTCAGCAATAATCCGTCTTAGGCTTGGTCATTGCTGTTCACCTTTTTTCTTAGCTAAAATGCTGAAGGAATCTACACCACATTTTTTTTTAATGCTCCGAAATTATTACCCCTGTGGCAGGTAGTAAAAAAAAGAAATGACTATACCATCAGTCACATTTAATAAATTTAAAAAAAAATAGATGAGGTAAATAGATAGATGTGGGGTGACTTTTTGCCTTGTTGTTTTGATTTTTCTGGTGACGGTACCGCCCTGAAGCATCACGCAGGTCCAAAGGTGGTGCCTACGGTGCTGGGCTTGGTATCTTGGACAGCCAGGGGATAACCTTCCAGGTACACTGCTCAATGAGTTCTCCACTTCTTTCCCATGAAACTCCCAGCCAATAATTTTAAAAAGGGAAAAACCCAAAATGTGGGTTTGAAACACTAAATATATAGACAGATTCAAAACTTAAACTATTATTAGTTAAAATAATACTTTTTAGTAAAGTCGACGTGTTTGTCTTTCCGAATTTTTAGTCGAATGAATGAATAAGCACCAATGTGCTGTTGCGAACGCGCGGCCCCTGGGGCGCCTCGACCGGTTTCTCAGACCACTAAAAGGTGTCTTTCACTCGGCGATGCTTGCATTTATTATTTTAAAGTGTATTTTAGATTTGTTTTATATTAACAGTTCCACATTATCTTTACTCATGGTCCTGTGAAAATGTGCAGGGTACTTAATTTAACTTAATGTTTACATTCGCCTAGAGGCGGCCTATGTTTTCCCCCACGGTCAATAAGGAGATATGTTGGAGTGCCTCGGTCACCATGGTTTATCGTGTATCAGAAGTACCGGAAGAATTCATGCAATACTTAATGACATAATCTGCTGGTCTCTGGTCACTGCTGGGGTACCTGCCATTCTAGAACCTAATGGTTTGTGCCGTGACAATGGCAAGAGACATAATGGGATGCAAGAGACATAATGAAATGTCATTAGTGTCCTGGAAGATGGGTCGCCCCTTAGTATGGGATGCGTCTTGTGTCGATAACTTGCTAGTGTCCTATTTTCTAACCACTAGCAAGTTTTACAGTACAGCTACACAATTGGAGGCCCTAAAACGCCGCAAATACTCAGCCATCGGAAATGGCTACATGTTTGCGGCTTCTGGGGTCGAGACCTTGGGACCATGGAGGCCTGAAGAACACAAACTTTATCGAGACATAGCTAACCATCTGATGGTTATCTGAGTGATAAATAGACTGGTTTATACCTTGGGCAATACAATGCATTATGCATTGCCGCCATTCAGCAAGGTAATATGGCCAGTCTTTTGGGCACGTATTCAACTGACAGCAATCTGGTACTAGATATTATAGTTTAATTTTAATAAGTTTAATTTATAGTATAGTTTCTAACATGTTACATAATTAATCATTTAAAGATGTAAATAATATTTATATTTAAAATTATATGTTTGCTTTACAGATTTTACCACATGGAAATGGCACATGGAATCACAAATGCGATGCTCATACATTATAGTTTCAGAATTTGTTGGTTCTGAAAAGTCAGTACACAAAAAACTATACCGTTGTCCAAACTACATACCAAACTTTCATGAGGAGATGACTGGTTTTTGTCCATCAAGCATTATTGTTCAAGAATTCCCTAAAGGATACCAAGTACATTTCTATAAGGAACATTATGGGCATGCATCAAATGTCAGACCCTATAAATTAGATGCAGCATATAAGAAGTACTCTATAAACCATCTAATGAGTGTTAAAGATCTTTTGGATAAAGAAAAACATACTGACGAGAAACAAACACCTGGGAAAGAGAAAGACATGTATTCAGATTTCAAAAAGATGATGTTAAACATCATATCAGAGGCAGAAAAAGTTGATGATGATTGCTTAAAGAATCTATTTGGAAAGGCCTTAGAGATGTCTGTTGTGTTAAATAATCGTGATGAGACTGAAAAGAAGCCTTCCCTTGATAAGAATGTTACAGATGATAAAATAAGTTTTGTCTTAAATAAAGTAGAGACCAGATCTAAAAGGAAACAAGATTTAAATAAGAGTACTAATGATTCAGCTAAAAAGCCTAAAAATGATGAGAATAGTGATAGTTTTATCAAAAAGATCAACTCAATGAGATCCCAAACAAATTTTAATGATACATTTAAAGATTTTGTTGGTAGTATAGGTTGTAAAGTTGATGGAAGTCCTATTACGAAGAATGATAAAAAGAAAGATGTTGTTAAAACTAAAATAGGGCAGTTCAAACCTAGTCCTCCGAAAGTGAAGAAAAAGGAAGAGAATAAACCTAAAAGTGAAGACAAGTTTCAACTTGCAAAAGTTAAAAATGAAGTGAAGTTTGATCAGTCAAATGTTAAAAGTGAATTTAAGTTTGATGTATCGAAAATCAAAACTGAAATTGAATATGAAGTGAGAGAACAAGAAAATGATTGTAATATACTAATCTTAAAAATATAATAATGAAGACTTAAATAGGCAAACTTCGTTTATGTAAATTTCTGACCCTAATTCCTAATGTCCTATAATAAATTCATCTGTAGCAGGGGGTTACCAAACTTTCCAGCCTTAGGGCCCTACTGTTATCCCAGTAATTTTTATAAGCCAAAACCGTTTTACGTAAATTTCATTTGTAATCTTTACAAGATTCACAATGTTAGTGGGATTCACTTCAATTATTGGTTACTTATTTCACTTACCATTATCCATCGCGGCAGCGGCGTAGCGAGGGGAGGGGAGGGGGGGGGGAAGGGAGAGCATCATGCCCCGGGCGCTACTCACAAAGGGGCGCCAAATGGTTACATATAATATTATATGGTTTTCGAATGGGGGCGCTAAAAAGCTATTGTGCCCCGGGTGCGAGTTATGCTCGCTACGCCACTGCATTGCGGGGCAGATAATAACACTAGCAGGACAAATTTGACCGTAGTTTAGAGAACTCTGTTCTCTTGGATACATATCCTATGTTCATCTCCATTATAAGTACTATGAAATTGTAATTATTGACCAAATTTCTTAAAACTAAGCATAAAGTGTAAATCAACTTCATTGATTGCATTAAGTAACATGTACCTGTGCGCGACCGAGCTTTGCTCGCAGTTTTATTGAATCTATACATAAGAATTCCTTGTAGAAAGTTATAAGAAATATTCATTGAGATATAACATGTCTAGAGAGAGCATTGCTAACAAACAACATCGCCAAAAACGGCATCAAAAACGCGAAGCGTTGCTAAATTCACTCTGCGTTTTCGGGATATCAGGAAAAAAATATGCCCCATTTTTTATAATTAAATATTTTTTTATGTAAGTGAAAAGTTTAAATGATCGTTATGATTTAATCGCTTTATGTGTTATAATTTAATATTACTCAGATGTTTTAATTTTTTTTTTAATAAAGTATTAGCAACAAAAGTTGTGTGTCTTGGAACGAACCATAAAAAATACATGCACAAATAAATTCATAACACATTCATAGCACATGTAGTAATTTTAATTCGCAATAAAATGTCTGTACAGACATTAGTACATATTTATAAGTCTGTTAATTACCAATACTAATGTAATAATTCTAAAAATACTATTCATAATGGCAAATTATTTTTGTGTTACACATCATGTTCACGAAGGTTATTAGATGACTATTTATAACCCAAAGATTATCCTGCGCTAAAAGTCAGTGAAATTATTTGTAATAATAGACTTGGAACGATTCGATAGGTTCATATTGGGTAGCAAGGCTTTATGTATAATCCAAAGTTTATATCAGTAGTAGGAACTACGGGGTAGATACACGGGATAATTTAATGCAGGGACTTAAGAGCAACTAAACCACTTGAAAAGGGCTATTATAGAAATAAAAATATTCATATCCAAATGTTTTTAATCAAACTAGTTCAGTTTGATTATTTTCTGAACTAAAATTTGTTTTTTATCATATTAATATATTAAATTATTTCTTTATTAGGAATTAATAGAGATGCAGCTAACAGAATATAGACAAAATTAATATCTTAATTATGACAATAAAGAGTTTTTTATAATATTACTAGCGGCCCGGCGCAGATTCACCCGTGGTCTGTCCCGCTCCCGTGGTATAAAGCATCATGTTATATAGCCTATGACACTCCCTGTTAACGTAGCTTTCCAACAGTAAAATAATTTTTAAAATCGGTTTAGTAGATCCAGAGATTACCCCCTACAACGTCACAAACTTACAAACTTTACCTCTTTATAATATTAGTACAGATAACTCAGACCGAAGCATCTGCTTTAAATGATATTCAGTTTTTTTTACATCCTCTTTGACGATATTTGCAGCACGCATTCTGTCAATTCTATGTCAAACGTCATAAGGTTACATTAAAAAGTTTATATTGTCCAAAGCGCTAAGGTTAGATTAGAAATAATTTTATATGATGGTTAAGTATTCTTAAATTTTCTAATTATCCTTCACACAACTTCATCTTATCGGTCACGATCATATATAATTATTTTAGGTACTTTATTTCAATACAATTGTGCCGTTGATAAGAAAATATAAAAAACATAAGTGTAAAAAAATCTCCGAAAATGATTCAAAATACTTCCTTTCAAAATCCATCTCTTTGTCCAATAATATGCTACAATTGGATCCGTAGGAAGTCTAAAACGTAATATAAACTATTTTAAGAAAACCGGACACACAAACATTACATGTCTGTTTTCTATAGATTTTTTCAATTATTCATATTTCATAAATAAAAAAAATATCGTAACAAAAGTCCCCAAATTTTGGAAAATAAGTCACACTATTCACCTGACAACATCAATCAATTCGATAACCTTGAAAATGTCGAAATTAAATTTCACGTTTTTACAAAGAATTCATGAGAAAAGTGTTAAGTTTTCCGATTAAATGACATTTCATACTTATCCTTTCCCGTTTTAAAATAGTTCCGACACATTTTAATAGCGCAGGCCGGCATAATAATTTTTTTTGCGAGAGCTCTAACCAGTAAAGTAATCGAAACGACACTAACAGGCGTGGGAAGCCATTGATCGCTAGTTGACACTTTTGGAGAAACAGGTTTATATTGTGCCTTATGGTCTATTTTAGCCAAAATATTAATATTTCAGTAAAAAAACAACATGAACATATTTTATTTAGGAATTTTATAAATATTTTGACATTTCGTAACGAAAACGCGTCAAGCTGTCATGGCGTCTCGCATGACGTCACGGTGTGCAAAACAAACATCTGTTTGGTTGAAGTGTTATCAAAAGTTTAAAAAATACATAATAATAAATGAATACTAATTATTACAAACACTGTACAGTACCGCAGTGTATCAGTACAACGATAAAAACACCACAGAAACTGTTTTTTTACGTGTCTAAGGGGTAAACAAATGAGGAGAAAGTGGCCACATTTTTGTGAAGATCATTTTGATGTAAGTGTTTATCAGCCCTATTTATAATTCTACGTTACCAAATGATATGGAAAATTACGTATAATATCAAATAATGGGATCTGTATCACACTTACGTTTGAAACCAAGCTGTTTACCTAGTAAATTTGATTGTAAGACAGATAGAAGAAAGCGAACTTGTAGCAGTCTAAATCGACCTTATAATTATATACAATAAAAAAGAAAAGATGATGCTATTAAGAAAGTGTGTAAATAAATCAGTTGAAAGTAGTACTGTATTAGCCAGTACCAGTGGTGCTAGTTTAATTCTTGAAAATACTTCTAACACAACCACAGGTTCTTACATTAATAGTATGTAGTCCTAATATTAATTTTCTTGAAACAATCTAATAATAATATTGTCAATTTATTTTCAGTTTTACCCCAGGAAGAAGGTTTACAAGGTCTTAGAACAGCAAATAAATCTGTTTAAGTACTGATGACACATAAATATAGAAGCTACTCAATCCAGTATTAAGCTAAGCCAGACTGTGGACCAGGCAGGATCACTAGTAGTCTTCACAAAAATCAGTTTCTTCATTTCCATTTTAAGTGAAATATTCTGTGAAATCATTAAGGCCATCTGGATCCAGTATAAGCAAAGTTTCAAAGAAATTAATAATGGAAGAAGTCACTGTGACACTCTGTCTTTATATACTTCATCCGTTACTCACACGAGTCCTCACTGTCACCATTCCACTCAACACATCTAGATCAAATCTTTCATACAAATAAAAAATATGTAAATAAATACTCTTTCCATGAACAATTTTACTTTATTCATGATAAGTCCACTAATGGCTGGTTCCTATATCTTATAGAGTTCATTTACCTTACCATAGCTTAAAATTTGACATAAGCTCCATACAAATAATGTCACAATTCAACTGACGGTTGGGTGAGTGAATAGTAAGATATAGGAACCGGCCTTAAGTAGTCATGAACTAATCTAGTTACCCTAGCCCTAGAGCATGGTAGTTTAGTTAATTTATAAGATTGCCTCATTAAATGAAACTCCAAAATCATTTTGTTTTATTTTATTATAAAATGATGAGATCAGAACCTACCTAGTGGTTACTTTATATGCTTTGATAAAGTAATGGATACACATGGCATTTCCAAAATGGTAACAAACTGTCAGTAATAAGATCATTAACATATTCATAACTGATTGCTACACAGAAAGTTTAAATTTTTTACTATTAGAAAAATCTAGATCCGCTACACAAAATATACATGTTTCCACAGCAGTCAAATACATTTATATTTGTATTTGAGGATATTTGTTTGTAGTCTTCCCATCTTTAATATAATTTGAATATGGTTTGTACTGTAGACACACTTAATTTCTACTATGCAATTTTCACATGTACCATCCGGTGAACCAGCAGTCATTGGATATTGTTGACTTAATATGAGACCACATTTCTTAATTTTTTTTATGAAGTTTCAGCTCCAAATTTTCTCTAACTGTGGGTCCTGCATCTACTTACTTCAAAAGCCTGTGATGCTGTTATCCATCCATATCTTAATTCATGCTAGACTGCTTTTAAATTGCTCCCTTGTTTCCACTTAAAGTTTTTAATGACAGCATCTGATATTACTGCATTTCTTAAAAATATCATTTTTCATTATATTTTAAAACAATTTGATATATTAAAGCGCTGGCTGTATCACTGAGAACAGAATTATGTTGATATTTAAACAATGCACAATCCTCAAGTTTCATTTTTTGTCCTTCTTCTAAAAACTTATGAGCACATTTGATGGTAAACTAGGGTTACTACTACATATTTTAAACTGGTTCACAGTTGTGATAGCTTCGATTTTTTCCAATAACAATCCGCAGAATTGCATACTGGTTCTTCACTCCTGCGATGACGATAATTTCGATAGCACTTTATGATCTGGGCATATTTTACACTTTACAATACAGGAGTTTGCCATCACGTTTCAATTGCACATAACTTATGGCGTCATCTCAATAACATACTGGCGATGATCTACAAAAGAAATTTCACCATTAGCATCAACATTTACGAATATTAAAATTATCATAACCTCAAAATTAATTATTAAAAAATAATACTTTGCCATATCTTAATCACAATTTTAACATTAGGTGCTATTGTTTAATGTTATATACTTACACAGAAGTTTTAATATGGAATTCTGCAAAGCACAAATTCGTGTTAGTTGCGAAAAAGGCACCCAGCATAACAACATCGATTTTTGGCAAATTATTGGCATTTGCTTTTATACAACTTGCCTTTATTATAACTGGTTGTTGTAGTCGTATGAACACAGTGTATAACAATGGAAATACTATTATTTTACAGCAAAATTACTGGAAAACGATGAATTTTCACTGAGAATTCATTATCAACTTGCTATGTTTTGCACACTATGACGTCACGCGCTCTGATTGGCGTTCATTGTCACGTGACTAATGGCTGCAATGTAACAATTTTATTTCTCAAAAATATAAATTAGTATTTATTATTTTAATTAAAACAATTTATTTATGACATGTTTAGATCGTAATCTACGATATATATAAAAATCTGCCTATATTTTTCATACTGTCAACTACCGGATTGTTAAGCTCTATTCGCTTGTTCATTTCGGCGCGCCTAGGCGCATTACGCAATAACGGTCGTTTGTGTCGATAGATATTCACACGCGTCGACTGGTCTCAGCAAGGGAACGGGCCTCCAGTAATGGATGGCCCAGGCCCCCAGAAGGCCCCGAGGCCTTCGAGTGTCCCGCGCAAGCGGGACCACACGAAGGCCAAGGATGGCTGGTTAATGCCTGAGATCGGGGAGACGCGGGTGAAAAAGGCGTCTTCTTCATCGGCCCGTCGCAGCAGGTCGGTTGCCGGGCCGCGTCACGGGCATGCGGAAAGTGCCGTTTTCACGGCTGCCGATATGCCCGGCTCGGTAGGGGATGCGTCGGCGGTGGTAGACCTCACCGCCGCCACGCATGAGGATAGGTGCGGCGCGATGGGACCGCCTCCGGTTCCCATGGCGCCTAGGGCCCCATCCGGGCGTGCCGCGCGCAGGAGCGCAGCACACCCGGAGATAGATACGAACGTACTGCTTGCAGCGAACTCGGCCGTTTGCCTGGCCGTGAGCGCTGCAAGCACCATAGTTCAATATGCCTACATGGCGCCACCCACCTCTGCGCGAGCCTCACTCGTGCAAGGGAGCGGCGCCTACGTAGAGCATGATCACATCCCACCGTCCGGCAGCGTCCCAGACTCGCTGGAGCACGCGCTCTACGGTGCGATTCGCGATCATAGTTATTCCCGCCCTGAAGCGCCTGCCTGTAGTCCGGTATACACGGCGGCCGGTTCAGCGACGGCAGGGGATGGGTGCCCTACGACGACGGTGTCGTATAGCGCACGGGCTTCACCTGTGCCTACGACATCGACTTGCAACCTTTCGGGCTGCAACGTCGAGAGCAGCCGTCCCACGATACCGGTTGTCGCGCGAGCTTCACTCGCGCCCTCGGCCGGGGTCGTGAATAGGGACTTAGTAGGCGCGGCAGCGGCGACCCCTTCGACTTCCTTCCCTACTGGGACGGGAGCCGCTGTCGCGATGTCAGCGCCTGCGTCTTCGGCTGCGGCGACGTCTTCGTCCTTAGCGGCAGCGGCAGCGGGCACCCCGTCGTCTTCGTTCGCAGCCTCACCGTCTTCGGCATCGGGTTCGGCGACGCCGTCCACGTCATCAACGGCAACGGTGCCGATATCGTGTTCCCCGATGTTCGTTCCCGGATCGAGGTCGCGCTTCTGGGACCGGTCCCAGAGCAGCGGCGCCGATTCGGCCAGCACGTCGGGTGCTTCCACTCCAGCGCGCGCGCGCTCGCCTCTGCGCCCCACGGGGGGCGCACCCGCGGCGGCTTCTAGCGTTCTCGCGGGTGCGGAGGCCTACCTCCGTACCGAGGGGGGTGAAAGAGGGCGCAAGGCGCGCAAGGCAACCGCCGCCAAAGTGGCCGCGGCTAGCCAGTGCGCCGCCCTCGACGGGGATATATCGGCTCTCGGCCCTGGGGAGCTCCGCCTAGCGGCGAGCGCCCAGGTCGCTGAGATAATTCATATTGCCCAAACGTCGGGCAATTTGAAGGGGGTCTACGTGCGCCGGCTGAAGGAGGCCGCGTCCAGGGTGTCGGACATCGTCGACACACTGGTCACGCGAAATCTGGAATCCGAGGCCTGGAAGCTCGGTAACGAGAACGCCAGACTACGCATGGAATTAAACTCGCTGCGGGAGGAAAACCTCTCCTACCGTAGGGAGTTTGAAGATATGCGTAAGGCCCTAAAGGCCTCCGCTTCGGTTGCGGAGCCGGCGCCTGCTGTAATGGCGGCGCCGACCCCCTTACCCGTCAAGCGGAAGGCCCAGGCCGCCATGGCGGAGGCGGCGGCGGTACCGGAACCGCCCGCCGCACCCGCTGCGGTTAAAAAATCGCGTCCGGCCCCTGCTGCGGTAGCAGGGCCGACACCGGCTCCCGTCGTCGGGACGGAGCGGACTCCGGCGACCGCCAACGGGGCGGCGCCGACACCCGCTCCACCGGGGCTCGGCGGCATCGATTACGACATGTTTGTGCGTGCCGTGATCGACGTCGTCGCCCCCATACTCGATGCCCGGTTCGCCGGTATCGAGGACCGGCTGAATGCCGCGCCGAACCTCCGTCCACCGCTAGCGGCCGACCGAGGTAAGGCGCCGGCAACCAGACCGGCACCAAACGTGGCTGTTAGGCCAAAAGCGGCCACGGCTGCTGCCGCCGTCCGGCGGAATGCGGGGGAAACAAGTATCCCGGTTCCGATGGAGGTGGTGGCGGCCTCGGCTGTCGGGGTGACGGACTCCACACCGTCACCGCCCCCCCCTAAAAAGAAGACGAATAGAGGGGGGGTGAAATGGAGGCTGAAAATGCAGCGGAGAGCGGCACGCGACGCCGCCGCTGCTTTAACGGCCCCCGCCACGGCACCCGTGCCTGTGGTGTCGGCTCCTAGGCCGGCCCCTAGGCAGCGGGCGGCGCCCGCGGCCGCGACACCGGTCGTCGCGGCGCCCGTCGTCCGCGCTCGCGTCGCGCACGTCGCGCCGCCACCGGCGCCCGTGGCCCCCGCCCCCGCCCCGGAGGAGGGGGCGTGGACGACGGTCGTCAAGCGGAAAAAGGGTAAGGGAGCGAGGGCCGACGGGCCCCCTCCCCCCCCCAGGCGCAAGCTGCTCCCCTGCCGACGGGGCGGGGACAGCAACAGCGGAAACAGGCTGCGAAGCCTGCGGTCGTATTCCGCGAGCCGAAGTCGGCCGCAGTTGTCGTTAAACCGCTGCCGGCAGCGGCCGCGAAGGTTGTCGGTTATCGCGAGGTCTTCGCAAAGGCCTCGACGGTGGTCGACATCGCGGCCATGGGCCTCCGGGAGGGGCTAAAGGTGGTGCGGACCATTAGGGACGCGCATCTCCTCGAGTTCCAGCCGGGACCCGAGAGCGCGGCCAAGGCGGACCGCGTCGCCGAGGCTCTGCGCGGAGCCCTTGTAGGGATGGCTGAGGTCGTCCGCCCCGTAAAGCGTGGGGAGCTTTACGTCTCTGGGCTGGACGAGTCGGTCACGGTCGATGGGCTTCGTGACGCGATCGCGCGCGCCGGCAACTGCCGGCGCGACGACGTGCGCGCGAATCACATCGGTGCAGGACCGGGCGGTTTGGGCGCATCGTACGTGATGTGCCCCGTCGCTGCTGCCAAAGCCATTGTCGAGCTGGGCTACCTCGTGGTAGGCTTCACCTCGGCGAGGGTGGAGGCACTGGAGGCCAGACCGATACGTTGTTACCGGTGTTACAACGTCGGCCATGGCGCCCAAACCTGTCCGGACACGTGCCCGGACCGGACTAACTTGTGTCTCCGCTGCGGTAAGAGCGGACACAAGATGCCGGACTGCACGGCTCGGAACCCCCACTGCACGGCGTGCGCGGCGGGGGGACTCAACGCTGCCCATCCCACGTTAGCGAGGTTCTGCCAGCCTCCCTACGTGAAGGGCAAATTCGTCCATCCGAGGACGAAACAACGTACGGGTGCATCGGGAGTACGCGCAATGGACACCTCCAATGCCTAGTACGCCCGTAACAGCACTATTTCAGGCGAACGTAAACCACTCCCCCACCGCTCAGGACTTGTGCCTGCAGGCGATGGCGGAGTGGCAAGCGAACTTGGCCGTAATAAGCGAACCTTATTACGTGCCACCTTGCGGCAATTGGGTGGGCGACCTCGACGACGTGGTAGCGGTGGTGGCCAGAGCCGGATCTGGCACACCGCTTATATGTCTCGAAAGAGGAAAGGGCTATGCGGTGGCGGAGAGCGGGAGTATCGTCGTCATAGGCGTTTACTTTTCGCGCAACCGCCCCCTGGCGGAGTTCGAGCTTCGCTTGGACGCCATCAGGGCTGCCATAGGCAGACTGTCGCCTAAAACGATTTTCGTAATGGGCGACTTTAACGCAAAGCACTGTTCCTGGGGAAATGCGTTCACGGAACCTAGGGGCCGGACGGTTGAGGAATGGGCTCTTCAATCCGGCCTGACCATATTGAACCAGGGATCGGTCCAGACCTGCGTGCGCGCGCGGGGTGGATCGGTCATCGACCTGTCATTCGCCACTCATGCGGCCGCCCGCAGAGTTATCGGATGGAGGGTGCTGGAGGAGGTGGAGTCGCTCTCTGATCATCGGTACATCAGATTTGAGCTTACCCCCTCCTCCGGTCCGAGCCCTGTTCATCGCCCCCCTCTCCTCCCGCGTTGGGCCCTTACCAAGCTCGATCCGGAGCAGGCCGAGGAGTGGGCACTCACGGAAAGCTGGGCCTACCCAGCCGAATTTGCGAACCTGGAGTCGCAGGCAGAGCACATGCGCAAGACCCTGACGAGGGTTTGCGACGCGGCGATGCCTCGCGTCTCCAAGCGGCAGCCTCCGTGCAAGCAGGTCCACTGGTGGACCGAGGAGCTGGGCGAGATGCGAAAGGCAATTCGCATCATCAGCCACAGACTCAAACGCTGCAGGGCGCGCCGTCCTCCGGACTACGTCGCGGAAAATGGACTCGTGGGCGAGTTTAGGGAGGCCAGAAAGGCCCTTTCGATTGCAATATTGCAAGCGAAAGCCCGGGCTCGTGCCGAGCTCCTCAAGACGCTCGATCGGGACCCTTGGGGGCGTCCGTACCGTGGGGCCCGCAACACGTTGCGGCCTTGCACATCCACGGTCACGGAAACGCTCGAACCCGAGGTGCTCCGGTCGGTTATCGACGGGCTCTTCCCGGATCCGGGAAACTTCACTCCCCCCAGTATGGGTCCACCCGTTCCCGACACCCCCACGGACGAGGAGCCTCACTCCATCTCCGAGGGGGAACTAGATGTTGCCCTGGACCGGCTCCGGGGCAGGAAGACGGCACCGGGACCCGACGGGGTTCCAGGTCGACTCCTCTTCCTGGCCGCTAAACACCTACGCGGCCAGCTGCGGGAACTGTTCGAAGCCTGTATCCGCGCAGGTCGGTTCCCGTCGCAATGGAAGGAGGGGCGTTTGTGCCTGATTCCCAAGGGAGGTCGGCCTCCCAACGATCCGTCCGCCTTCATCGACATATCCTTTGGGAGGACGGTGAGTCCGGCAATCCCGAGGTAGGTCGTCGACGCGTCGCGTGCGGCGTTCCACAGGGGTCGGTCCTCGGGCCGATTCTTTGGAACGTAGGTTATGACTGGATCCTTCGGGTTCCGGTCCTACCCGGGGTAGGGCTGATCTGCTTTGCGGACGACACCCTACTCACGGCACGCGCTGCGTCATTTGCGGAATCCGTGGACGTCGCTAACGCCGGGTTGGCGATTGTCGTAGATCGAATAGCTAGGCTGGGCTTGAGGGTCTCCCCCGCGAAAACGGAGGCCATCATGTTCCATAGGAAATTTCGCAATCCCCCCGCGGACTTGACCGTTTCGGTCCAAGGGGTGGCCATTAGAGTAGGGCCCCAGATGAAATATCTGGGGCTAGTTCTCGATGGGAAATGGCTGTTCAAAGCGCACTTTGAGCAGCTAGTTCCCAAACTCGTCAAATCCGCGGGCGCACTCTCGAGGCTGCTTCCCAACGTGGGGGGCCCGGGGGGTGCGACGCGGAAACTTTACTCTGGCATCCTGAGGAGTATGGCGTTGTACGGTGCACCCGTCTGGTCCACTGCACTTCACCGCCACAACAGAACCCTGCTGCACCGGGCGCAGCGGGTTCTGGCCGTGAGGACCATACGGGGGTATCGCACAGTGTCGCGGACGGCGGCCACCCTCCTGGCAGGCGATCCGCCCTGGCATCTCCAGGCGAACGTCCTGACAGAGGTGCGTCGCACCCGGCAGGATGCCCTAGCTAGAGGCCTGACCTTCTGTCAGGTCGAAATCGAGGCGATCAGGAAGCGGGAAACCGCCTCCATGATCGCCGTCTGGTCTCAAGAGCTCGACAACCCTGCGGCCTATGGCGGCTACACGGTGGATGCAATCAGGCCACAGCTGACGGAATGGGTCAACCGCACCAGCGGCACCCTGACTTTCAGGACGACACAGATACTTACCGGACACGGATGTTTCGATAAGTATCTGTGTCGCATTGTGGGCTGCTTGCCTTCCCCGGACTGCCGCCAGTGCGGCGCGCCCGACACGGCGTTACACACGCTTGTCGAGTGCGCCGCATGGGCGCCGCAGCGTTTCGAACTTGAGACGCACGTAGGTCCAGTCGACTCGCTCTGCGACTTGGTCAAGGCCATGCTGCAGAGCAGCGACAATTGGGGGGCTGCGGTTACTTTTTGCGAGACAGTAATGTCACTCAAGGAGGCCGCAGAACGAGACAGGGAGAGAAGTCCTGCAGCGCGTGCCAATGCGTCTTCTCGAGGTCACCGGCCTTCAGCTGGCACCCGGAGAGGCAGGTACGCGCATTACTTCCCTCTCTGAGTTAGGTTCCGTTTACCGCGGGGGGCCTTTAGCTTGCTAGGAGAGCAAAGGACCTTCTTCCCCCGCACAACGAAGTGCGACGCGTGTCGTTCCCCTAGCAACGACCCAGTTTGTGCGTAAATCGGTTAAGCATTTTCCCTCGCCTCAAAAAAAAAAAAAATGAATACTAAGACAGGAACCGGTCATTAAACAAGGGTCCGTAATAGTCGGTACCTGTCTATAGCATAAGCTTTAGACATAAGCTCCCAAATTCTCAACTTATCTCTGACATGAAGAGAGTCGCTGTGTTCGCTCCAGTGTTGCTAATCTATTAATAATGATCAAAAACATTTAAATTTATCGTTAATATAATCATAATAAAAGCTGGTTTGCAATGATTCAACTACTGACTTAGGGAGCGGACTGACTTCAAAATATTCAATCGAGAGCACTGTAAACTTCAATTTAAATGATGCCAGTATGAAGTTAGCACTGGTTTCCCTCGAAGACGTCGGTAGCTGGATCAACGTAAATCAATTTTAATGCTCGGGCTCCATCTGGGATATTGTTATTGACTGTGGCCAAATGCGTCTTATTTAAAGCTTTAAAAATAACGCCGTTAACGTATAAGCAACTTTAGAACTAACAAGCCTAAAGTAATTTCAACATGGCTGCTATAGTTCCATTTTTTGCACTTTCACAGATACGTTGGGCGGGCTAAAGCCTCATTTGCCTTACTAATGTCAAATTTCTTCCTATGATAAAGCAAGTGAAATTAATAATAAAATATAATATGTAGGAACTCTGCCCATCAATCAGAATAGTGTAAGAAATTAATAATCACTTATTACTTCACGAAAATTAATCTGGCTTTTGCAGTTATATAATTTATTATGGCGTCACGTTAAAATTGTTATATGAAATAAGTTATATTTGTTTATAGAATAGTGGAATAGATAATAATCTGTAATATCTGAAATAAATGATTTTATACAATCGTATTGTTTGGAATGCATTGCTATTTCTACTAGCATGTTTTATACTCGACCTGTGTCCCGCCGAGCTTTTCTGTATCCGTCTTCTGGAATACCACATCTTTATACAGTGGTGACTCGATTAACCGGGCTAATTGCTTTCGTAAGGCATTCGAATTTTGGTACATACGTAGTATCCATAGTAGTTTGTGTACATAAAATATAACTTACCTTGTCTGCGTAGACGTGTTTATTCACTATAACAAAAAAATTAACAAAACTTAGTTGGAAATGTTTTAGAGTTTTTCGTTGTAACTTCAAATTTCGTGTTTTAAAGCTTAAATATATTATATCGATAATATAGTATGGAATGTGACCCCCACAAAATTTAGAATCCCTCCCATCCCTTGTCACACTTTGTTTCACTTCGACTGCGTGTGAACAGCACACACACAATTTTTTTTAAAATTTCTTAGGTATGTCACTATAATATATTCTAAAAATTCAAATCAATACTAAACACCCTTACGGGTACGTTTAGTATTGTTTTGATTTTTTTTTCCAGTTTATTCCTTTTACTTTTAACCAAAGAAAATTGAAGAATGACCTTGTTATTATACATATTTTATATTATTCATATTATGAGTTATGTGACAATATATAACATAATGTTACTAAAGCTACAGTTTGTCTATAAAGTCGTGACGTTAATGTTAGAGGAACTAACAATAATCATGTGTCTGGCAACACTAAACATCAGTACACCTGTTGTCAATGCTGTAATCGAGTTTGAGTTGCAGAAAAGTTTTCCTTTCATATTATTTATTGTTATTTTTAAACTACAATAAATTAAGACAAAACTACGCAGAAAGGTTTAAAAAATGAGTAAAGTAAATAGGAGTGGGACGCGGGAAGTGATTTTCAAAGTTTTCCAGCAATGTTTAGCGGAGTACGAAGCTGGACGAATTTTGTGTGATTTGGACGATATTTATGGGCGAACAGCATCTATGACTGGTATGTAATCGTGTTATTGTTTATTTTTAATCTGCCTGAAGTTAAAATTTACTGAATTTACGGTTTGGAGAGCGAAAAAAGGCATTGTTTACATTGCAGATTTTTAGGTTAGATTGACATTGTAAGTAGGTCATAATTAAAGTACGACCATAATTTTTGATACATAGGGTTTTTTTTTTTTTGTTTTTGAGGCGAGGGAAAATGCTTAACCGATTTACGCACAAACTGGGTCGTTGCTAGGGGAACGACACGCGTCGGTCGGGGGCGATAACACTGCAGCAATAGTATGCTCTTGGCAGCGCTCCGTCCGCGATCGACGTCACAGAATAGTGTGGAAGACTCCGAGCGTTGCTACACGAGCGAGCAACCCCAATACCCACTAAAAACCCCCTCCTCCCTGACGACCCTGCGCTTTGTATGTGTTGGAAAGGCTGAGATTTAGAACATAGTTACGCCCAGCCGATCCAGCGCAATAAAGTGCCTGGAGTGTGCCCTGGGAGAACACACCCCACTTCGTTGTGCGGGGGTAGAAGGTCCTTTGCTCTCCTAGCAAGCTAAAGGCCCCCCGCGGTAAACGGAGCCTAACTCAGGGAGGGGAGTAATGCGCGTACCTGCCTCTCCGGGTGCCAGCTGAAGGCCGACGACCTCGAGAAGACGCAAAGGCACGCGCTGCAGGACTTCTCTCCCTGTCTCGTTCTGCGGCCTCCTTGAGTGACATTACTGTCTCGCAAAAAGTAACCGCAGCCCCCCAATTGTCGCTGCTCTGCAGCATGGCCTTGACCAAGTCGCAGAGCGAGTCGACTGGACCTACGTGCGTCTCAAGTTCGAAACGCTGCGGCGCCCATGCGGCGCACTCGACAAGCGTGTGTAACGCCGTGTCGGGCGCGCCGCACTGGCGGCAGTCCGGGGAAGGCAAGCAGCCCACAATGCGACACAGATACTTATCGAAACATCCGTGTCCGGTAAGTATCTGTGTCGTCCTGAAAGTCAGGGTGCCGCTGGTGCGGTTGACCCATTCCGTCAGCTGTGGCCTGATTGCATCCACCGTGTAGCCGCCATAGGCCGCAGGGTTGTCGAGCTCTTGAGACCAGACGGCGATCATGGAGGCGGTTTCCCGCTTCCTGATCGCCTCGATTTCGACCTGACAGAAGGTCAGGCCTCTAGCTAGGGCATCCTGCCGGGTGCGACGCACCTCTGCCAGGACGTTCGCCTGGAGATGCCAGGGCGGATCGCCTGCCAGGGGGGTGGTCGCCGTCGGCGACACTGTGCGATACCCCCGTATGGTCCTCACGGCCAGAACCCGCTGCGCCCGGTGCAGCAGGGTTCTGTTGTGGCGGTGAAGTGCAGTGGACCAGACGGGTGCACCGTACAGCGCCATACTCCTCAGGATGCCAGAGTAAAGTTTCCGCGTCGCACCCCCCGGGCCCTTCACGTTGGGAAGCAGCCTGGAGAGTGCGCCTGCGGATTTGACGAGTTTGGGAACTAGCTGCTCAAAGTGCGCTTTGAACAGCCATTTCCCATCGAGAACTAGCCCCAGATATTTCATCTGGGGCCCTATTCTAATCGCCACCCCTTGGACCGAAACGGTCAAGTCCGCGGGGGGATTGCGAAATTTCCTATGGAACATGATGGCCTCCGTTTTCGCGGGGGAGACCCTCAAGCCCAGCCTAGCTATTCGATCTACGACAATCGCCAACCCGGCGTTGGCGACGTCCACGGATTCCGCAAATGACGCAGCGCGTGCCGTGAGTAGGGTGTCGTCCGCAAAGCAGATCAGCCCTACCCCGGGCAGGACCGGAACCCGAAGGATCCAGTCATAACCTACGTTCCAAAGAATCGGCCCGAGGACCGACCCCTGTGGAACGCCGCACGCGACGCGTCGCCGGCCTAACTCGGGATTGCCGGACTCACCGCCCTCCCAAAGGATATGTCGATCCTGCAGGTACGCGCCCAACAGCCTCGTGAGGTACGGGGGGACTCCATGCGCGCGGAGCCCCTCCCTGATCGTCTCATGAGGGAGGCTGTTAAAGGTGTTCGCTATGTCTAGCGACACCGCAAGAACGACATCCTTCGCTTGGACGGCTTCGTCCGTTAACGTTCGCAGCGTCTCGATGGCGTCCATCGTGGAGCGCCTCCGCCGAAACCCGAACTGCGTTTCTGAAAGCCCCGGCTCCACAGCGTCGAGATGCTTCACGAGCCGCTCCGCCAAGATCTTTTCGAAGACCTTAGCGACCTCGTTCAGCAGCACTATGGGCCTGAAGGCGGACGGATCGTTGGGAGGCCGACCTCCCTTGGGAATCAGGCACAAACGACCCTCCTTCCATTGCGACGGGAGCCGACCTGCGCGAATACAGGCTTCGAACAGTTCCCGCAGCTGGCCGCGTAGATGTTTAGCGGCCAGGAAGAGGAGTCGACCTGGAACCCCGTCGGGTCCCGGTGCCGTCTTCCTGCCCCGGAGCCGGTCCAGGGCAACGTCTAGTTCCCCCTCGGAGATGGAGTGAGGCTCCTCGTCCGTGGGGGTGTCGGGAACGGGTGGACCCATACTGGGGGAGTGAAGTTTCCCGGATCCGGGAAGAGCCCATCGATAACCGACCGGAGCACCTCGGGTTCGAGCGTTTCCGTGACCGTGGATGTGCAAGGCCGCAACGTGTTGCGGGCCCCACGGTACGGACGCCCCCAAGGGTCCCGATCGAGCGTCTCGAGGAGCTCGGCACGAGCCCGGGCTTTCGCTTGCAATATTGCAATCGAAAGGGCCTTTCTGGCCTCCCTAAACTCGCCCACGAGTCCATTTTCCGCGACGTAGTCCGGAGGACGGCGCGCCCTGCAGCGTTTGAGTCTGTGGCTGATGATGCGAATTGCCTTTCGCATCTCGCCCAGCTCCTCGGTCCACCAGTGGACCTGCTTGCACGGAGGCTGCCGCTTGGAGACGCGAGGCATCGCCGCGTCGCAAACCCTCGTCAGGGTCTTGCGCATGTGCTCTGCCTGCGACTCCAGGTTCGCAAATTCGGCTGGGTAGGCCCAGCTTTCCGTGAGTGCCCACTCCTCGGCCTGCTCCGGATCGAGCTTGGTAAGGGCCCAACGCGGGAGGAGAGGGGGGCGATGAACAGGGCTCGGACCGGAGGAGGGGGTAAGCTCAAATCTGATGTACCGATGATCAGAGAGCGACTCCACCTCCTCCAGCACCCTCCATCCGACAACTCTGCGGGCGGCCGCATGAGTGGCGAATGACAGGTCGATGACCGATCCACCCCGCGCGCGCACGCAGGTCTGGACCGATCCCTGGTTCAATATGGTCAGGCCGGATTGAAGAGCCCATTCCTCAACCGTCCGGCCCCTAGGTTTCGTGAACGCATTTCCCCAGGAACAGTGCTTTGCGTTAAAGTCGCCCATTACGAAAATCGTTTTAGGCGACAGTCTGCCTATGGCAGCCCTGATGGCGTCCAAGCGAAGCTCGAACTCCGCCAGGGGGCGGTTGCGCGAAAAGTAAACGCCTATGACGACGATACTCCCGCTCTCCGCCACCGCATAGCCCTTTCCTCTTTCGAGACATATAAGCGGTGTGCCAGATCCGGCTCTGGCCACCACCGCTACCACGTCGTCGAGGTCGCCCACCCAATTGCCGCAAGGTGGCACGTAATAAGGTTCGCTTATTACGGCCAAGTTCGCTTGCCACTCCGCCATCGCCTGCAGGCACAAGTCCTGAGCGGTGGGGGAGTGGTTTACGTTCGCCTGAAATAGTGCTGTTACGGGCGTACTAGGCATTGGAGGTGTCCATTGCGCGTACTCCCGATGCACCCGTACGTTGTTTCGTCCTCGGATGGACGAATTTGCCCTTCACGTAGGGAGGCTGGCAGAACCTCGCTAACGTGGGGTGGGCAGCGTTGAGTCCCCCCGCCGCGCACGCCGTGCAGTGGGGGTTCCGAGCCGTGCAGTCCGGCATCTTGTGTCCGCTCTTACCGCAGCGGAGACACAAGTTAGTCCGGTCCGGGCACGTGTCCGGACAGGTTTGGGCGCCATAGCCGACGTTGTAACACCGGTAACAACGTATCGGTCTGGCCTCCAGTGCCTCCACCCTCGCCGAGGTGAAGCCTACCACGAGGTAGCCCAGCTCGACGATGGCTTTGGCAGCAGCGACGGGGCACATCACGTACGATGCGCCCAAACCGCCCGGTCCTGCACCGATGTGATTCGCGCGCACGTCGTCGCGCCGGCAGTTGCCGGCGCGCGCGATCGCGTCACGAAGCCCATCGACCGTGACCGACTCGTCCAGCCCAGAGACGTAAAGCTCCCCACGCTTTACGGGGCGGACGACCTCAGCCATCCCTACAAGGGCTCCGCGCAGTGCCTCGGCGACGCGGTCCGCCTTGGCCGCGCTCTCGGGTCCCGGCTGGAACTCGAGGAGACGCGCGTCCCTAACGGTCCGCACCACCTTCAGCCCCTCGCGGAGGCCCATGGCCGCGATGTCGACCACCGTCGAGGCCTTTGCGAAGACCTCGCGATAACCGACACCCTTCGCGGCCGCTGCCGGCAGCAGTTTAACGATAACTGCGGCCGACTTCGGCTCGCGGAATACGACCGCAGGCTTCGCAGCCTGTTTCCGCTGTTGCTGTCCCCGCCCCGTCGACAAGGGAGCAGCTTGCGCCTGGGGGGGGGGAGGGGGCCCGTCGGCCCTCGCTCCCTTACCCTTTTTCCGCTTGACGACCGTCGTCCACGCCCCCTCCTCCGGGGCGGGGGCGGGGGCCACGGGCGCCGGTGGCGGCGCGACGTGCGCGACGCGAGCGCGGACGACGGGCGCCGCGACGACCGGTGTCGCGGCCGCGGGCGCCGCCCGCTGCCTAGGGGCCGGCCTAGGAGCCGACACCACAGGCACGGATGCCGTGGCGGGGGCCGTTAAAGCAGCGGCGGCGTCGCGTGCCGCTCTCCGCTGCATTTTCAGCCTCCATTTCACCCCCCCTCTATTCGTCTTCTTTTTAGGGGGGGGGCGGTGACGGTGTGGAGTCCGTCACCCCGACAGCCGAGGCCGCCACCACCTCCATCGGAACCGGGGTACTTGTTTCCCCCGCATTCCGCCGGACGGCGGCAGCAGCCGTGGCCGCTTTTGGCCTAACAGCCACGTTTGGTGCCGGTCTGGTTGCCGGCGCCTTACCTCGGTCGGCCGCTAGCGGTGGACGGAGGTTCGGCGCGGCATTCAGCCGGTCCTCGATACCGGCGAACCGGGCATCGAGTATGGGGGCGACGACGTCGATCACGGCACGCACAAACATGTCGTAATCGATGCCGCCGAGCCCCGGTGGAGCGGGTGTCGGCGCCGCCCCGTTGGCGGTCGCCGGAGTCCGCTCCGTCCCGACGACGGGAGCCGGTGTCGGCCCTGCTACCGCAGCAGGGGCCGGACGCGATTTTTTAACCGCAGCGGGTGCGGCGGGCGGTTCCGGTACCGCCGCCGCCTCCGCCATGGCGGCCTGGGCCTTCCGCTTGACGGGTAAGGGGGTCGGCGCCGCCATTACAGCAGGCGCCGGCTCCGCAACCGAAGCGGAGGCCTTTAGGGCCTTACGCATATCTTCAAACTCCCTACGGTAGGAGCGGTTTTCCTCCCGCAGCGAGTTTAATTCCATGCGTAGTCTGGCGTTCTCGTTACCGAGCTTCCAGGCCTCGGATTCCGGATTTCGCGTGACCAGTGTGTCGACGATGTCCGACACCCTGGACGCGGCCTCCTTCAGCCGGCGCACGTAGACCCCCTTCAAATTGCCCGACGTTTGGGCAATATGAATTATCTCAGCGACCTGGGCGCTCGCCGCTAGGCGGAGCTCCCCAGGGCCGAGAGCCGATATGTCCCCGTCGAGGGCGGCGCACTGGCTAGCCGCGGCCATTTTGGCGGCGGTTGCCTTGCGCGCCTTGCGCCCTCTTTCACCCCCCTCGGTACGGAGGTAGGCCTCCGCACCCGCGAGAACGCTAGAAGCCGCCGCGGGTGCGCCCCCCGTGGGGCGCAGAGGCGAGCGCGCGCGCGCTGGAGTGGAAGCACCCGACGTGCTGGCCGAATCGGCGCCGCTGCTCTGGGACCGGTCCCAGAAGCGCGACCTCGATCCGGGAACGAACATCGGGGAACACGATATCGGCACCGTTGCCGTTGATGACGTGGACGGCGTCGCCGAACCCGATGCCGAAGACGGTGAGGCTGCGAACGAAGACGACGGGGTGCCCGCTGCCGCTGCCGCTAAGGACGAAGACGTCGCCGCAGCCGAAGACGCAGGCGCTGACATCGCGACAGCGGCTCCCGTCCCAGTAGGGAAGGAAGTCGAAGGGGTCGCCGCTGCCGCGCCTACTAAGTCCCTATTCACGACCCCGGCCGAGGGCGCGAGTGAAGCTCGCGCGACAACCGGTATCGTGGGACGGCTGCTCTCGACGTTGCAGCCCGAAAGGTTGCAAGTCGATGTCGTAGGCACAGGTGAAGCCCGTGCGCTATACGACACCGTCGTCGTAGGGCACCCATCCCCTGCCGTCGCTGAACCGGCCGCCGTGTATACCGGACTACAGGCAGGCGCTTCAGGGCGGGAATAACTATGATCGCGAATCGCACCGTAGAGCGCGTGCTCCAGCGAGTCTGGGACGCTGCCGGACGGTGGGATGTGATCATGCTCTACGTAGGCGCCGCCATGTAGGCATATTGAACTATGGTGCTTGCAGCGCTCACGGCCAGGCAAACGGCCGAGTTCGCTGCAAGCAGTACGTTCGTATCTATCTCCGGGTGTGCTGCGCTCCTGCGCGCGGCACGCCCGGATGGGGCCCTAGGCGCCATGGGAACCGGAGGCGGTCCCATCGCGCCGCACCTATCCTCATGCGTGGCGGCGGTGAGGTCTACCACCGCCGACGCATCCCCTACCGAGCCGGGCATATCGGCAGCCGTGAAAACGGCACTATCCGCATGCCCGTGACGCGGCCCGGCAACCGACCTGCTGCGACGGGCCGATGAAGAAGACGCCTTTTTCACCCGCGTCTCCCCGATCTCAGGCATTAACCAGCCATCCTTGGCCTTCGTGTGGTCCCGCTTGCGCAGGACACTCGAAGGCCTCGGGGCCTTCTGGGGGCCTGGGCCATCCATTACTGGAGGCCCGTTCCCTTGCTGAGACCAGTCGACGCGTGTGAATATCTATCGACACAAACGACCGTTATTGCGTAATGCGCCTAGGCGCGCCGAAATGAACAAGCGAATAGAGCTTAACAACTCACCCCAGTCGAAAAACAACTGATTCGCGCCGGAATCGAACTAAATAACACTGTACACTATCACTACAAAACTATTGTCGCAATTTGTCGCTTTTTAGGAGCGAAAAAGCGTGGAAAATTGCAATTTCCGCAAAGAGCACGGGCATTTGCGACTGCTTCGCACGGATGCCGTGACACTACTGTTGATACATAGGGATGGTACAACTCAGTCCATTCATTTTTTCTACCTATTCTGAATTTGAATTAATTGCTTCATATCAATAAGATACTATTCCATTCGTTTATGTACATTCCTTTTTACTACTTATGTGGTTTATTCTGTTTTTACTCCTTTTTTCAGGAAAATCTGTGAGTACGGTTAGGCGGATAGTCAACGAAGGTCTTAAAAATGATGGAAAGTTTGAAACTCCAGGGAAACACAGGAAAGGCCGGCCAAAGAAAGTAATGGATGATTTTAATATTTGTGCACTGCGGCAAAAAATCCAGTTCTTTTACACAGTGCAAAAAGAGGTAATATTTTTTGTATTTAGTTGCATGTTTTTGTGTGTATGTCTAAAAAGGCAACATTTAGCATACCAAATTTATTGTATGGTACAGTGAGATGTACAATCAATGGAACCTTTTGATATTTCAGGTACCGACGCTCAGAAAATTGCAGGTGATCGCCAGAACTGACCTGGACTTTGATTGTAGTCTTGAAGTTCTCCGTAAAATTTTAAAAGCAATAGGGTTTACCTACAAGAAATGCCAAAATAATAGAAAGGCTCTAATCGAACAATCTCATATTGCTGCAAAGCGAGAAGAATACTTGGCGATCATAAACAAAAATCGAGATTTGCCAGAAGAATTAAGAAAAGACATAATTTATCTCGATGAGAGCTACATTCACTCTTCATATAAGGTAAAGCTTGTTCTTATTGTGTACATACCTATAATTTTTGTTTTAGAAAATTTACAATCAATAATCATGCTTTGTCACACATTACATGTCCTATCCTGATTTTAATATTATAAACTAGCTTCCGCCCGCGACTCCGCTTGCGTTGAATTTTAGAGTTTCAGTTTATCCCCTATTTCTCCCCTTAGGGGAGGAATTTCCAAAAATCCTTTCTTAGTGCTTGCTACCTTACACTCCCCAAGGAACATACGTGCCAAATTTCAGCTTCTTGCATTCAGTAGTTTCGGCTGTGCGTTGTCTGTCAGTCATTCAATCAGTAACGCAAGAGTTTTATATATACAGAAGAGTTTTATATATACAGATGTGAAAGTTTGTCTGTCTATTTGTTATTTCATAAATCAAAATTTTGCGTGAAATTTGGCATACGAGTGACTGGGAGACGGATTTTAGGCTACTTTTTATCCCACGAGAACATAAAATACTTGGCAATACCGCGGGTGAATGTTAGTTGACGAAATGACAATAAATAAGAATATAATATAATATTATTTATTTTCCCACCAGGTCACAAAATGTTGGCAATCTTTAAACATCAAAGGTGTCACAAAAGACATATCCAAGGGAAAGCGGTATATAATAGTCCATGCTGGAAGCGAAAAGGGGTTTGTGCCAAACTGCCTCCTTATATTCACCGGTAAAAGTAAACTCGAGGACTACCACTCTGAAATGAATGGGCATAACTTTACCAAGTGGGTGAAAGAAAAACTGATACCTAATCTTCACGAGCCTTCGATCATTGTAATGGATAATGCGCCCTACCACTCCGTCGTGACAAACAAGGCTCCCACCTCTAATTCCCGCATAGACGAGATAAAACTTTGGCTATTAGAGAACAATATTGATTTTGACCCGACACTTAGGAAGCCAAATTTACTAAGTTTAGTAAAAAAAAATAAACCTAGCCCCATCTATGCCATTGATGATCTTTTAGGAGAATATGGTCACACAGTGGTACGGCTTCCGCCGTATCACTGTGATTTAAACCCTATTGAGCTTATTTGGGCTAAGCTGAAACAAAAAGTAGCAGCACGAAATGTTGGGTCATGTGACGTGAAGCAGCTTACTGAAGAGGCCTTCAACAGCATCACACCTGAGATATGGAAAAACTGCTGCCATCACGTCCAGACGCTGGAAAAAGAGTACTACGAGCGAGGACATCGCCTGTATCAAGACATAGACGAATTGATTATTCGCTTAGGCGATGATAGTAGCAGTGATGACAGCAGCTGCTGTAGTGATGACAGCGCTGCTGATGAAAGTGGCAATAAATTATTCCTTGATATTGAATATTTGGAATCTGATGATGAGTCAGATGAGAGAGTGATTAATAATTTTTTTAACTGTAATTATTTTATTTTGGTTCTGTAAAAAATATGTATATGTACTAATGTGTCTTATTTATTTACTCATTTTATTTAAACGGAGTCCCTAGCCTTTGTCCCAACTACTTTGGGGTCGGCATTCAATCTAACCAGATTCGGCCAAACATCAGTATTTTACACAAAGCGACTGCCTTCTGAACTCCACAACCCAGAACGAGGCTATACGATGTTCAATGGTTAGACCAAATGTCGGAGATTTTTGGCTACTGGGAGTCTGACTACCCGTAAGTTACGGGTAGGTTACTTTGACAACCGGGACCGATGGCTTAACGTGTTCTCCGAGGCACGGAGGAAACTCAAGATGTTAAGGCCACCCATCCCAGACCAACCACGGCAAGCGTTGCTTAACCTTGATAACGACGGATCATTCTGGCCGTAACTGTCCCACGAGCTCCTCGTACTTATATGTATATATATTATTATTACCTCATACATATTATATTACTTAAACGAACTATTAGTACCAAATCGTTTTTATCACACTATAAAGAGTTGCTACATGCACGACAGCAGCGCCATCATTTATTTTCACGGCTTAATAGACAAACTGTAATCCTGGTTATTATCATATATCGTGAGATAAATAAGTCAAGTATAACTATATTTTATCCGTGCAGGAACGGAGAAAGAATACAATTGCCTGTCGTAAGAGGCGACAAAACACCCACAGCCAGGTGGCAGGGCACTTGCTTGACTGGATGGCGACCACCCCTTGCCATAACAACCTAGTGTTGTGTTTCGGCATTAGTGACCAGGTTCCAGTCTCCTTTAAGAGAGCAGCAGCGCATTTGTAGCAGCACCTTTGGTGTTGCAAATGTCTATAGGCGATGGTAACCGCTTTCCATCAAGTGGGCAGTCTGCCTGTCTGCTAAACACCTGCAATTAAAAAAAAAATATTACACCAAAATTTGGCATGTAATCAATGCCATTAAAATGATTGTATACAGAGTTACAGACATGCTTGAATTAATTTTTTATTAGCAATTTTATGCTATGTCGAATATTTTATAGCATTTTTAGTAAAGCTAGAAGAAGTAGAAGCTAGTATAAAATACTTCCCCAATTTCCCGAATACTGAGATTTTTGGCCCCAAAAATTTCCCAAGCGCAAAATATGTGATAACCCAAATGGTGATAAAACCTCAATTTGGAGGCTCTGGACTGAACTGTTTTTTTCCGAAAAATGACTGCGTTCCAGTGTTCAAGAAATGTTTACCCGTTTAGCCCATCATAATTTTGTACTTTGTTTTTAATTCCAAAAGACTGAATCCAAGTACACCGTGCATATTTATGTGTTTTGTGACAATTCAATAAAAATGTGTAAAATTACTCTAAAATGATAAATAATTTTTGAGTAGTTAGTATTATGTATTTTTGTTAGAAATGTGAAGAATATAGTCAATTACGGCCTTTCCAGTTTTCTCAAGACTCATCAGAATTGGTTGTATGGACTAAGATTTCTTTGCCTGCCTTTGTGGCGAAAAAAAAAAATTTCAAAATTAACGGATAACATGATAGCAAACAACCGATTATTATTGTTTCTGAAGCTTATCAACAAAAGTAATTTCTGCTCGTGATTATTTTAATTATTTTTATCAAAAAAAGTGAATTAGAATCAGTAAGTATATTAAATATTCAAAAAATCTTTCGGAAGCCAACATGGAGATTATGAAAAGAAGTAAGTCAAAATGGTCTATTTGTATATAAAATGACGTTCAAAATAGAATTATTTGAAGATTTTGATTTAAAACTATAAGGAGAAAAAGCGCTAATAAATTCCCAAATAGCAATATAATTTATAGTGGTATATGGTAGATGAAGTAAATACTTATTATTGGTCGGTTTGTTGTGCTTCGCGAGGCGAAGGCGCTCGAGCCCGGGAGAAACCTATTCGAGGGGTTGAATCTAATGATGCCTGCCAAAGAGCGACAACAATGGACTAATAAGTCCGAGTGGAAGTATCCCGGCGAACCGGGATCGGAGATTCAAGGCGACCTACACTATCTTACTGCCGTTTTGCAATGAGTTTGGTTGTGAGACAAGAAACTTATAATATGAATAATAAATTATATACACATAGACATTAAGTTAAAGGTACATATTTCATGTAATTTTTTCCAGAAATAATAGACCTTCACAAGTTAATATCTAAAATGCCACAAGACATGTGTCTTGTGGCAGTGCTACCAGAATTTGGTCCTAGTTGGCGAGATGTGTCCAAAGTGCTTTATAAAAATCGTTTGCAAATGACACCAGAGAACCTAGCATGGGTTTTGTGCACAGAAGTCAGTGCAAAAATGACTTTGGAAGAGGTAGATGAGATTATATCCAAGTTGCAGTTAAAGCGTAAGTACTGTACTTCTATCACATTTTCTTTGTCATTTTTGGTGTGCAAAACTTACAAGAACATTGTATATTTAGTACTTCGAGACAACTAACATGGATTTATAGCTATTGTAACAGTAAATAGTAGTATAGTAGAGATGTTAAGGATGTGACATGAATATGGATACAAATGAGTAATATTATACCAGTATTGGTTACAATTACAGATATGAAATTTCAAATTATCCAATAGTTTCAGACAATTTCAATAACTAATATTAGTATTTGTAGGAATTGTAAAACAGAAGTACAACAAAACTTACAAAATAATTAAATGATGGCTATTTTGTTGGCAGGGTGAGGCCGAACTTGCGAGTGTCAGTTTAACATTTACATTTCTCTAATGCTGCTACAGCTGGGGTCATGTTAGTGGCTGTGTCAGAATTAGTTAATGGTTTAAATGGTTATTTGCAATGGGACATTTTTAAGCAAATAAAAAATTTACAAACAACTCGTGTATTATCATGTTAATTAATCATTAACAACATTAATTTTTAAAGCTATGTTTAAGTCTCATTTGGATACAGTCACTAGCACTAAGGTTATCCCAGATGTGGCAGGCTCGTAATAATACTAAATCAACTTTTTATATTTGATCAGGCTAACATTTCAGATAGACAGGACTTATTTTGTGGGGGCACACAGTGCCCTTAAAGGAAAATTCGAAAATATCGATTGATTGCCATAAAAACTAAAAAAAAAGAAAAAAAGACAATTTTGGTAAATATTTACAAAAAAAATGGTTTTTTTTAATAGGTCAAAATTATCCAAATTCAAAATGTAATCCATCTTTCCTGAAAAGATGCAGCTTCGCCTCATATGAAATGTGCGATGCTCTTCAAGAGCTAAATGAGCTAGATATAATTTATTTTGGATAGATTGTTACATCAGATTGACTCTTATTTCAGACTGATTTTTATTTTATGTATGGTTACGGGGCTCCATGACATGCCTACTTGAAATAGAGAGTAGAGAGAGCACTATGGTGATGCTAATATTGGCATACTATTTGTTACAGTGGTGGCAATACAAGACAGAACTTGGCATGTCTTCAAACTTCTTCAATCATACTCCGATGAACCAGTCTCTGAGATTATCAACAACCTTTCGGATAGGATTGAAAATGTTTTAATGGGCAAATTGAAGAATAAAGTACCAGTGGTAAGTAAGATTTACTTCCACCTTTCTGTTGCACACTGCCATTGAGTGGCGATTTGCCGCCACTGGGTGGACCAAATTGCCACCACTTGGTGGAAAACATTGCCGCCATTGACTGGAACAATTTGCTGCCACTGAGTGGAACAATTTGTCACCATTAAATGAAACAATTGTCCGCTATTGAGTGGTATGATTTGCCACCACTGAGTAGAACAATTTGCCACCATTAAGTGGAGCAAGTTTCCAATGTTTGTGTTCCCAGATTCATATAAATCAGTGAATTTCAAGTCTCCAGTGAATAAGTATCTACTGTCTACTGGGTAAGGTGCTCCATCCTAAACTGCATGCTCTGAGTGCAACAAAGGTTTACTGAAAATGCAACAAACAAATTCTCAAAATGTACTATGTTAAATCTGTAAGATTAAATGAAACTACACAGTGGTTAGAAATGGTTGGATTAACTTTATTGAGAGTCATGGTTCTGAAGACATAATATAATAAAAGTTTTATGTTTACCATGTCTATGACTGAATACTGCTTAGCTACTTTCCTCTGGAATTTTGATGTCAGTCTTATGTCTTCATAACAGTATATATTTTTATCTGTAAATAATTTTGTCCATAATAAAATAACTACAGGAACAGAAAAAGAATACTGTGGGGGTGACCAGAGTTGTCATATAAGTGTAGTCTTTGATCACATCCACTATTATGTGCAGTGGTTGCAAAGCGTCTTCTTACCCCTCAGTACAGGGTTCAATCAGATACATAGGTTCGTTACATATGTTATTTATTACAGATAATTACAATGTTAATGCACTGATTTTGACGTTATTCAAGGGATACAAATTGGTATTTAGATAATGGCTTTTGAATTAGCAGAACTTCAACGGGCAGAGTGACGCCTTTGAATTGCGCGATTACGAAGCATGATGTCTCGATGATGATCTTGCTCTGTGCCTGCTGTATGCCGAAGGCACCCTTATATACTGCGTCGCTTATTGTTGACGACACAGGTGGCCCATGCAGTTGAGTCATCGCACCACAGGACCCCAGTCGAAGCAGGGACTTCAGTTTGTTGCTATGGAGAATGGTTTGACATGATTATGATGAAATTGATAAAAATGGTGGATGATTTCCCGCAGCCTGACGTCCTATCGTAAGAGGCGACAAAACAACCCACAGCCAGGTGGTAGGGTAATTGCCCACCGGCATACTCTACACCTGGTGTAGAGTATGCCGCCATAACAACCTTGAGTTGTGTTCCGACATTAGTGACCAGGTTCCAGTTTCGCCTTTAAGGCCGGCAACACATTGGCAGCATCTCTGATATTGCTAGTGTATAGGCGACGGTAACTACTTTCCATCACAGTTGCGCCGTCAGCCTGTCTGCTAGGCTTCAGCAATAAAAGAAGCTCTTCAGTTGTGAATAAATGCCAGTACTGTACAGGTGTTATGTGGCTTCTTTTTTTCCATGTCACCCGATACCATCTCCAGCTACCTCACCTCATCATCACCCTAATGCAGGAATTAGTATTCTTTTTCTGTTCCTGCACAACGGCTTGCGGACGTAGCAGTACATACACGCAACGCGTAATGCTGCTGAGCTGACAAATGCTGACCAACTGTGTCCCTACATGTTAATTACACAACTCTACAAAAAAAATTTCGTTCTTTGTCCTAAAGTTTATACTATTATTTTCCAGTTAGTTATGCACAAAAACGAAAAGAAAATACCTTTTTTCGGTATAAAGTTTGCTTTTGTGATAGTTATAATAATAATAATACTCATTTTTCAATTTTTTCATAAATTTTAATTGATTTTAATATTTTTAAAAAGACCGCGCGGTGAGAGTGGGGTATTAACGTTTACACTGTGCCGCTAGATGGCACCCGAGTGATAAACAACCATCAGGTGTTATTTACAAGCCCAGAATAACTTAAAATGTCGTCACGAAAGTGCAAATACGATGCTGATGCATTTTGTTTTATATGTGGTCAGTTTATTAAAGTTCGAGACGTGAAATATGAACTAAAGACATCTCACGTTCTCTGTGAAGCCTATGAAGCATATTTTACTGTCCTGTACGGAATCAAGATAAGCCATGGGCTCCACATGTTGCTTGTAGTTATTGTAAAAGGTGTTTGGAAGGTAAGCAATTTTTATTTAATTAAGCGATGAATCCAAAATAATAGACATATTAATTTTTATTTTTATATTTTTAGGTTGGTATCGAGGTGAGAAAAGGTCTATGAAATTTGCAATACCAAGGATTTGGCGAGAACCTAAAGACCATATTACTGACTGCTACTTTTGTATGGTGAATCCGAGTAAAAGACGTAGAGGTAAAAATGCAAAACCTATTGAATATCCTGACCTCGAATCTTCTTCTGCTCCAATTGCTCACGACCTGACACGACCAGTACCTGAGCCACCAAAAAAATTATCGCAGAAAAGTAGCTCATCTTTTAGTTCTTATTAAAGTAATTCCGATAATAAGGAGTTTTTGCCTACACCTGAACAACCAAAACACTATCATTAAAAGTACATATGCTGCATGCTCATTTGGATAAATTTAAAAACAATATGGGAGCCTATTCCGAAGAGCAAGGAGAACGTTTCCATCAGGATATCATGAATTTTGAACAACGCTATCAAGGCCAATACAATGAAAACATGATGGGCGACTATATTTGGGGTTTATTGAGAGAAAGTAGCTATGAACATAAAAGAAAAAGTAGAAGTGTGCACTTTTAAGTTATTTTCCACTTTTCTGTAAGCTAATTTGATAGTAAAACTTAATAAAAATAATAAACATTTTTATTTCAATAGTTTTATTTTCAATCAAAAATTAAAATCCGAGATTTTTAAAAATTTCGTTCAATCAGTCTTCTAAGCACAAAAGCAAAGTTTTTCATGCCATATATTTTTTTCCGTCTTATTACGACCTAAACTACCGAAATTTAATGCTTTGCAATCAAAGTCAAATTTCATGTTGACCCGTGTTATGTACTCACTATAAGTGTGTCACTATTTCTTCAAATAAAATATTGTTTCTATCTTTCTATTGCAGCTAGAAACATTAATGCTGGACGATTTAGTGTATATTAGCGTGCAGATATCCAATACAACAACTTCTAAGGGTATGGTGCAATACTTTGTGACATGTCCCGGGGAGCCTGTCTTGCTTTCATGCTCCACAACAGCCAATGCCGCCCTCAAAGCTTGTGTAGAAGGTAATCAAATAAATACGCCACTATTCTGCTATAATTAGTATTTACTGGTAAATAAATTTATTGTTGTTACAGTCTGTTTTAAATAGTACAGTATGGGAGAAATTATGTAAATAGATACATTAAAATTGTGATTCTAAGTTTAAGTTTACTACTTAAGTAGTAAGAGAATTAAATATTAAATATCTTATATATAAAATTCGTGTACTAGCAGAGGGTGATGTCAGGAGCCTTAAGAACAGACGAGCGTGCATGACAAGAGTTATGAATGTCATTCTTATGAAATTTTTTAAGCATATTCAGTAAGTCTGAGAATCGGCTACTATCTATTTTTCAAACCCCTAAGTGATGAGGGGTGTCCAACCAAAAAAATTTATTTTTATTTTTTTAGGATACAACATTAAAAAATACATACAACTCTAAATTTTCACCCCTCTACGACCAACCCCTATTTTTTATTTGTTAATTATAAAGGTGATTTTGTTTTTGTGTGTTTAAGTGGGTACCCGGATGGTTTAGATTCGCAATTAGAACCGGTAGATGGCTCTGGAATCGGGTTCTAGAATTTAATTTTTTAAAGGCAGGACAACGTCTGCCGGAGCCGCTAGTATTTATATGTAATTAAAATTAATATTAATTTTATAGGAAAGGTTAAGATAACAATACAAGTTATTAATATGTTTTATGGATTTGTCAGCTATACAGTCCTATTTGAAATGGACTAGTGTTAATAATTATACCCGTAGCATTTTGGCATCTTGTATTAGAGCTGTGGATGAGAGAATTACAGTATATAATAGCAGCCCATAAACGTCCCAAACTCAAAGGGCGCGGGTTCGATCCTGGCCGGAACGCATGCACCACTTGTCAGTTTTCTGATCTAATGTGCATATTGTTACAATTACCATGTGCTAACAATGGTGAAGGTGAAGGTGGTGAAGGTGGTGATGGTGGTGGTGGTGGAGGTGAATGGTGACACTTTCTATAATCATGAGAAGTTTTTATCCCATAATGTGACATAATTTTTAATTTTATTAATGACCTGTGTATTTAATTGATGTAGAAATTGTCGTGTAACTTTGTTATGAATAAATGATTTCTGATTTCTAAAGGAAAATATCGTGGTGTAACCTGCACAGCGAGATACCCGATTTGTCAAACCTGTTAACCTGTTTTGGACAAGCATGGTGGGTCCAGTTCCCGGGGGGCATCCATGCGAAGCAGTCGCAAATGCCCGTGCTCTTTGCGGAAAACTGCAATTTTTTACGCTTTTTCGCTCTCAAAAAGCGACAAATTGCGACAACAGTTGTGTCGTGATAGTGTACAGTGTTATTTAGTTTGATTCCGTCGCGAATCAGTTGTTTTTCGACTGGGGTGAGTTGTTAAGCTCTATTCGCTTGTTTATTTCGGCGCGCCTAAGCGCATTACGCAATAACGGTCGTTTGTGTCGATAGTTATTCACACGCGTCGACTGGTCTCGGCAAAGGAACGGGCCTCCAGTAATGGATGGCCCAGGCCCCCAGAAGGCCCCGAGGCCTTCGAGCGTCCCGCGAAAGCGGGACCACACGAAGGCCAAGGATGGCTGGTTAATGCCTGAGATCGGGGAGACGCGGGTGAAAAAGGCGTCTTCTTCATCGGCCCGTCGCAGCAGGTCGGTTGCCGGGCCGCGTCACGGGCATGCGGATAGTGCCGTTTTCACGGCTGCCGATATGCCCGGCTCGGTAGGGGATGCGTCGGCGGTGGTAGACCTCACCGCCGCCACGCATGAGGATAGGTGCGGCGCGATGGGACCGCCTCCGGTTCCCATGGCGCCTAGGGCCCCATCCGGGCGTGCCGCGCGCAGGAACGCAGCACACCCGGATATAGATAGGAACGTGCTGCTTGCAGCGAACTCGGCCGTTTGCCTGGCCGTGAGCGCTGCAAGCACCATAGTGGAATACGCCTACATGGCGCCATCCACCTCTGCGCGAGCTTCACTTGTGCAAGGGAACGGCGCCTACGTAGAGCACGACGATATCCCACCGTCCGGCAGCGTCCCAGACTCGCTGGAGCACGCGCTCGACGGTGCGATTTGCGTTTGTACTTATTCCCGCCTCGAAGCGCCTGTCTGTAGTCCGGTCTACACGGCGGCCGGTTCAACGACGGTAAGGGATGGGTGCCCTACGACGACGGTGTCCTATAGTGCACGGGCTTCACCCGTGCCTACGACATCAAATTGCAGTCTGACGGGCTACAACGTCGAGAGCAGCCGTCCCACGACACCGGTTGTCGCGCGAGCCTCACTCGCGCCCTCGGCCGGGGTCGTGAATAGGGACCTCGTAGGCGCGGCAGCGGCGACCCCCTCGTCTTCCTTCCCTAATGGGATGGGAGCCGCTGTTGCGATGTCGGCGCCTGCGTCTTCGGCTGCGGCGGTGTCCACGTCCTCGTCTTCAGCGGCAGCAGCGGCGGGCACGACGACGTCGTCATGTTCGTTCACAGCCTCATCGTCTTCGGCATCGGGTTCGGCGGCGCCGTCAACGTCTTCAACGGCAACGGTGCCGATTTCGTGTGCCCCGATGCTCGTTCCCGGATCGAGGTCGCGCTTCTGGGACCGGTCCCAGAGCAGCGGCGCCGATTCGGACGGCACGTCGGGTGCTTCTTCCCCAGCGCGCGCGCGCTCGCCTCTGCGCCCCACGAGGGGCGCACCCGCGGCGACTACTAGTATTCTCGCGGGTGCGGAGGCCTACCTCCGCACCGAGGGGGGTGAAAAGGGGCGCAAGGCGCGCAAGGCAACCGCCGCCAAAGTGGCCGCGGCTAGCCAGTGCGCCGCCCTCGTCGGGGATATATCGGCTCTCGGCCCTGGGGAGCTCCGCCTAGCGGCGTGCGCCCAGGTCGCCGAGATAATTCAAATTGCCCAAACGTCGGGCAATTTGAAGGGGGTTTACGTGCGCCGGCTGAAGGAGGCCGCGTCCAGGGTGTCGGACATCGTCGACACACTGGTCACGCGAAATCCGGAATCCGAGGCCTGGAAGCTCGGTAACGAGAACGCCAGGCTACGCATGGAGTCAAACTCGCTGCGGGAGGAAAACCGCTCCTACCGCAGGGAGTTTGAAGACATGCGTAAGGCCCTAAAGACCTCCGCTTCGGTTGCGGAGCCGGCGCCTGCTGTAATGGCGGCGCCGACCCCCGTACCCGTCAAGCGGAAGGTCCAAGCCGCCACGGCGGAGGCGGCGGCGGTACCGGAACCGCCCGCCGCACCCGCTGCGGTTAAAAAATCGCGTCCGGCCCGTGCTGCGGTAGCAGGGCCGACACCGGCTCCCGTCGTCGGGACGGAGCGAGCTCCGGCGACCGCCAACGGGGTGGCGCCGACACCCGCTCCAACGGGGCCCGGCGGCATCGATCACGACGCGTTTGTGCGGGCCGTGATCGACGTTGTCGCCCCCATACTCGATGCCCGGTTCGCCGGAATCGAGGACCGGCTGAATGCCGCGCCGACCCTCCGTCCACCGCTAGCGGCCGACCGAGGCAAGGCGCCGGCAATCAAACCGGCACCAAAAGTGGCCGCTAGGCCACGGCTGCCGCCGCCGTCCGGCGGAATGCGGGGGAACTAAGTACCCCGGTTCCGATGGAGGTGGTGGCGACCCCGGCTGTCGGGGTGACGGCCCCCCCACCGTCCCCCCCCCCCCCCCCCCCCTAAAAAAAAGACGAATAGAGGGGGGGTGAAGTGGAGGCTGAAAATGCAGCGGAGAGCGGCACGCGATGCCGCCGTTGTATTAACGGCCCCCGCCACGGCACCCGTGCCTGTGGTGTCGGCTCCTAGGCCGGCCCCTAGGCAACGGACGGCGCCCGCGGCCGCGACACCGGTCGTCGCGGGGGCCTCCGCCCGCGCTCGCATCGCGCACGTCGCGCCGCCGCCGGCGCCCGTGCCCCCCCCCCCCGCCCGGGAGGGGGGGGCGTGGACGACGGTCGACAAGCGGAAAAAGGGTAAGGGGGCGAGGGCCGACGGGCCCCCTCCCTCCACCCAGGCGCAAGCTGCTCCCCTGCCGACGGGGCGGGGGCAGCAACAACGGAAACAGGCTGCGAAGCCTGCGGTAGTATTCCGTGAGCCGAAGTCGGCCGCAGTTATCATCAAACTGCTGCCGGCAGCGGCCGCGAAGGGTGTCGATTATCGCGAGGTCTTCGCGAAGGCCTCGACGGTGGTCGACATCGCGGCCATGGGCCTCCGCGAGGGGCTGAAGGTGGTGCGGACCGTCAGGGACGCGCGCCTTCTCGAGTTCCAGCCGGGACCCGAGAGCGCGGCCAAGGCGGACCGCGTCGCCGAGGCTCTGCGCGGAGCCCTTGCAGGGATGGCCGAGGTCGTCCGCCCCGTAAAGCGTGGGGAGCTTTACGTCTCTGGGCTGGACGAATCGGTCACGATCGATGGGCTGCGTGACGCGATCGCGCGCGCCGGCAGTTGCCGGCGCGACGACGTGCGCACAAAGCACATCGGTGCAGGACCGGGCGGTTTGGGCGCATCGTACGTGATGTGCCCCGTCGCTGCTGCCAGAGCCATCGTCGAGATGGGCTACCTCGTGGTAGGCTTCACCTCGGCGAGGGTAGAGGCACTGGAAGCCAGACCGATACGTTGTTACCGGTGTTACAATGTCGGCCATGGCGCCCAGACCTGTCCGGACACGTGCCCGGACCGGACTAACCTGTGTCTTCGCTGCGGTAAGAGCGGACACAAGATGCACGGCCCGGAACCCCCACTGCGCGGCGTGTGCGGCGGGGGGACTCAACGCTGCCCACCCCACGTTGGCGAGGTTCTGCCAGCCTCCCTACGTGAAGGGCAAATTCGTCCATCCGAGGACGAAACAACGCACGGGTGTTACGGGAGTACGCGCAATGGACACCTCCAATGCCTAGTACGCCCGTAACAATACTATTTCAGGCGAACATAAACCACTCCCCCACCGCTCAGGATTTGTGCCTGCAGGCGATGGCGGAGTGGCAAGCGAACTTGGCCGTAATAAGCGAACCTTATTACGTGCCGCCTTGCGGCAATTGGGTGGGCGACCTCGACGACGTGGTAGCGGTGGTGGCCAGAGCCGGTTCTGGCACACCGCTTACATGTCTCGAAAGAGGAAAGGGCTATGCGGTGGCGGAGAGCGGGAGTATCGTCGTCATAGGCGTTTACTTTTCGCGCAACCGCCCCCTGGCGGAGTTCGAGCTTCACTTGGACGCCATCAGGGCTGCCATAGACAGATTGTCGCCTAAAACGATCTTCGTGATGGGCGACTTTAACGCAAAGCACTGTTCCTGGGGAAATGCGTTCACGGAACCTAGGGGCCGGACGGTTGAGGAATGGGCTCTTCAATCCGGCCTGACCATATTGAACCAGGGATCGGTCCAGACCTGCGTGCGCGCGCGGGGTGGATCGGTCATCGACCTGTCATTCGCCACTCATGCGGCCGCCTGCAGAGTTGTCGGATGGAGGGTGCTGGAGGAGGTGGAGTCGCTCTCTGATCATCGGTACATCAGATTTGAGCTTACCCCCTCCTCCGGTCCGAGCTCTGTTTTCATCGCCCCCCTCTCCTCCCGCGTTGGGCCCTTACCAAGCTCGATCCGGAGCAGGCCGAGGAGTGGGCACTCACGGAAAGCTGGGCCTACCCAGTCGAATTCGAGAACCTGAAGTCGCAGGCAGAGCACATGCGCAAGACCCTGACGAGGGTTTGCGACGCGGCGATGCCTCGCGTCTCCAAGCGGCAGCCTCCGTGCAAGCAGGTCCACTGGTGGACCGAGGAGCTGGGCGAAATGCGAAAGACAGTTCGCATCATCAGCCACAGGCTCAAACGCTGCAGGGCGCGCCGTCCTCCGGACTACGTCGCGGAAAATGGACTCGTGGGAGAGTTTAGGGAGGCCAGAAAGGCCCTTTCGATTACAATACTGCAAGCGAAAGCCCGGGCTCGGACCGAGCTCCTCGAGACGCTCGATCGGGACCCTTGGGGGCGTCCGTAGCGTGGGGCCCGCAACACGTTGCGGCCTTGCACATCCACGGTCACGGAAACGCTCGAACCCGAGGTGCTCCGGTCGGTTATCGATGGGCTCTTCCCGGATCCGGGAAACTTCACTCCCCCCAGTATGGGTCCACCCGTTCCCGACACCCCCACGGACGAGGAGCCTCACTCCATCTCCGAGGGGGAACTAGATGTTGCCCTGGACCGGCTCCGGAGCAGGAAGACGGCACCGGGACCCGACGGGGTTCCAGGTCGACTCCTCTTCCTGGCCGCTAAACACCTACGCGGCCAGCTGCGGGAACTGTTCGAAGCCTGTATCCGCGCAGGTCGGTTCCCGTCGCAATGGAAGGAGGGGCGTTTGTACCTGATTCCCAAGGGAGGTCGGCCTCCCAACGATCCGTCCGCCTTCAGGCCCATAGTGCTGCTGAACGAGGTCGCTAAGGTCTTCGAAAAGATCTTGGCGGAGCGGCTCGTGAAGCATCTCGACGCTGTGGAGCCGGGGCTTTCAGAAACGCAGTTCCGGTTTCGGCGGAGGCGCTCCACGATGGACGCCTTCGAGACGCTGCGAACGTCAACGGACGAAGCCGTCCAAGCGAAGGATGTCGTTCTTGCGGTGTCGCTAGACATAGCGAACGCCTTTAACAGCCTCCCTCATGAGACGATCAGGGAGGGGCTCCGCGCGCATGGAGTCCCCCCGTACCTCACGAGGCTGTTGGGCTCGTACCTGCAGGATCGACATATCCTTTGGGAGGACGGTGAGTCCGGCAATCCCGAGGTAGGTCGTCGACGCGTCGCGTGCGGCGTTCCACAGGGGTCGGTCCTCGGGCCGATTCTTTGGAACGTAGGTTATGACTGGATCCTTCGGGTTCCGGTCCTACCCGGGGTAGGGCTGATCTGCTTTGCGGACGACACCCTACTCACGGCACGCGCTGCGTCATTTGCGGAATCCGTGGACGTCGCTAACGCCGGGTTGGCGATTGTCGTAGATCGAATAGCTAGGCTGGGCTTGAGGGTCTCCCCCGCGAAAACGGAGGCCATCATGTTCCATAGGAAATTTCGCAATCCCCCCGCGGACTTGACCGTTTCGGTCCAAGGGGTGGCCATTAGAGTAGGGCCCCAGATGAAATATCTGGGGCTAGTTCTCGATGGGAAATGGCTGTTCAAAGCGCACTTTGAGCAGCTAGTTCCCAAACTCGTCAAATCCGCGGGCGCACTCTCGAGGCTGCTTCCCAACGTAGGGGGCCCGGGAGGTGCGACGCGGAAACTTTACTCTGGCATCCTGAGGAGTATGGCACTGTACGGTGCACCCGTCTGGTCCATTGCACTTCACCGCCACAACAGAACCCTGCTGCAACGGGCGCAGCAGGTTCTGGCCGTGAGGACCATACGGGGGTATCGCACAGTGTCGCGGACGGCGGCCACCCTCCTGGCAGGCGATCCGCCCTGGCATCTCCAGGCGGACGTCCTGACAGTGGTGCGCCGCACCCGGCAGGATGCCCTAGCTAGAGGCCTGACCTTCTGTCAGGTCGAAATCGAGGCGATCAGGAAGCGGGAAACCGCCTCCATGATCGCCGTCTGGTCTCAAGAGCTCGACAACCCTGCGGCCTATGGCGGCTACACGGTGGATGCAATCAGGCCACAGCTGACGGAATGGGTCAACCGCACCAGCGGCACCCTGACCTTCAGGACGACACAGATACTTACCGGACACGGATGTTTCGATAAGTATCTGTGTCGCATTGTGGGCTGCTTGCCTTCCCCGGACTGCCGCCAGTGCGGCGCGCCCGACACGGCGTTACACACGCTTGTCGAGTGCGCCGCATGGGCGCCGCAGCGTTTCGAACTTGAGACGCACGTAGGTCCAGTCGACTCGCTCTGCGACTTGGTCAAGGCCATGCTGCAAAGCAGCGACAATTGGGGGGCTGCGGTTACTTTTTGCGAGACAGTAATGTCACTCAAGGAGGCCGCAGAACGAGACAGGAAGAGAAGTCCTGCAGCGCGTGCCAATGCGTCTTCTCGAGGTCGCCGGCCTTCAGCTGGCACCCGGAGAGGCAGGTACGCGCATTACTTCTTTCCCTGAGTTAGGTTCCGTTTACCGCGGGGGGCCTTTAGCTTGCTAGGAGAGCAAAGGACCTTCTACCCCCGCACAACGAAGTGGGGTGTGTTCTCCCAGGGCACACTCCAGGCACTTTATTGCGCTGGATCGGCTGGGCGTAACTATGTTCTAAATCTCAGCCTTTCCATCACATTCAAAGCGCAGGGTCGTCAGGGAGGAGGGGGTTTTTAGTGGGTATTGGGGTTGCTCGCCCGTGCAGCAACGCTCGGAGTCTTCCACACTATTCTGTGACGTCGATCGCGGACGGAGCGCTGCCAAGAGCATACTATTGCTGCAGTGTTATCGCCCCCGACCGACGCGTGTCGTTCCCCTAGCAACGACCCAGTTTGTGCGTAAATCGGTTAAGCATTTTCCCTCGCCTCAAAACAAAAAAACAAAAAAAAAAAAAAAGCATGGTGGGTCCATCATACTGTCCGTTCCCCCTATAATGGGAGGCTGGAGCCCAGCAGTGGGATATTTATGGGCTGATATTATTAGTCTAGTAATAGTAACTCTAGTAATTATCTACTACTTCCAGCTCTTGGATACAGAAGTTACGAATATGCGATGCTGTATGGCTGCGATATCCATTCACTTTTGCGAATATCGAGTGATGTTTGGACAACCGAGGCGAATAACCTGGCAACACCACTTACTTACAATCCAACACCGTTGATCACGAAAAACGGCATAGACTATACAAATAAAGACTATAATATAAACTATGTAGATAATATACTAGGTCCAAACCCACCTTTATTGACAGAGTTGAATATAAACTCATCGAAAATGTTTTACGATCGTGATATATTGAACAAACCGTTTAATTTGAAGGTTAATATCAAGACGAGTAATTTGGCTGAGACGTTAAAGTCTTGGGCGGTGAAAGAAGCTATCGAACCGACTTCAGAGTTGCTTAGTATATTTCATAAATGTAAATCTAATTGTATTGAATATAGCAGAGATTCCGATTGATCTGAAATAAATGTTATTAATTTTAATCTAGTGTTTTTATTTATATTTATATATTATTTTTTCTTTATGTGTAGATCTTTGAAACCAGTATAAATTTGTGTTGTCTAGTAAAAAAAAAAATCATACCGACCTCGTTGACATCCCAAATAACACTGTCTCCTATTATATTTTTGGGAGCTGCATACGTCTAGTCATCGCAGTAGACAACGTAATACTGGCTAGCGCTTTTTTTTGTTGGACTTTTATGTTGTTGGTCTGAAGACTTCACAACTTTACTGGGGTTTTTTCGGGGGGAAACTTGCTCGAGGGATTTCCTAGGGGCTTTACCTCGGCTGGACTGTTGCTATAAAAGGGGGATGACTCTAACGATGCCGACAAAAAGCGACACAATGTACAAATTGAGAACGGGCGACGGGTATTATAAAGCCCCAGGAGAAGGATCCCGGCGGTTCTCGTCGGCCTACGCTATCTTACTGCCGTTTAACAACATGTTATGGCTGGGAGAGAAGAAACGGCGCTGGCTAATGCTTTTTTTTTTTTATTGGACTTGACTTTATGTTGTTGGTCCGAAGACCTTACAACTTTACCGGGGTTTTTGGGGCGAGTGCCTGCGCGAAGCGAAGGCGCTCGAGCCCGGGGGGGCAACTTGCTCGAGGGAGCTCCCTAAGGAGTTTTGCCTCGGCTGGACTGTTGCCATGAAAGGGGGATGAATTTAATGATGCCCACTGTCGGAGTAAAGGGTCGAGTAACGAAAGTCCGTTACAACGAAGCACAAGATCACGCCACTTCTACGTCACTCATCATACGATGGGATGAGTCATCGCTGCCCACGCGCCGGCGAAGTTCGCAAGCTACGCCTCCGGCGATAAGCGGCCTATGAACTCGTTGCAGCGCTACGACGCGCATCATGGCCGACGCAGTGCCCTTTGTCTCAGTTAGGCGACCAGTGGGGGGAGCTATGTCTCCTAGCGTCCCTCGCGGGGACGTGGAGAGATCTTGATTGGCGGCGTCTGAGACGCCGCCGTCTGTGTCTGTCTGTCGGTGCCTGCCAGCCTACCGTCCTAACCGTGGGCGGACTGATCCGGGCCAGCCGTTTCGTAATAACGTCGACTCTGTCCGTCAGGACGTTACGCGGTCGTCGGACAAGGGCCTTTCGACGACTACATTTCGCTGCTACATATTAATGTACTCTGTGCACTAACCAATTAGCTTTATCAGTCCAAGCAGTATCAATTTTGTAAATTTCATTCTTTTAAAAATAAAAACAAATAGGGGTCAGATTTTCTATAAAATCTAGAACTACAGAAAAAGGCAGTATGTTTCTTTCATGAAAGTACAGACGGGTGGCGCCACCTGTGTCGGAGAATGTTACGAGTATGACTTTTACGGGGGCGATTGTCACAGTATTCTGCCTCTACCATGTATAATCTGTAATATTATACAATACTAAACATGCCGTGTCTGTATGTACATTGACGCTGTTTAAAAAAACAATGGAATATACTATATCGAGGGCTTCATAACAAATGGGCGTATACGGAAAAATTCAATTTTTTGTTGTTTACTAAAATCTATGAAATGTTACAATTTAGAAAGTCTTGCCAGTATGCAAATGTACCTAAATAGAAGGGTATTCCAAATTTCAGCCTTGTACAATCAACTAGTTTTGTTTTATTTATAATTTTGTCCCTTGTGTAAAACTTCACTTTTGTCTACGCCCATTTGTTATGAAGCCCTCGATATAAACGACGGAGAACACGATCCAATTTCTTTTAGATTGCCTGTTTGTTCGGGATTCATGTAAAAGTATTCGCTGATCGACGGCTAATTCTTAGACGAACTATGCGCTACTTTTTATCCTGGGAATCCCGCAGGAGTTTTTCTGGGAATGATTAAAAACCACCAGATCGATAGCAAATTTAATGTAATAAAATGTGTGATATTTTTTTATCCTGGAACTGGAACTGGAACCCCCGCCTGGGAATTCCGCGGGAGTTTTCCCGGGAGCGGTGTGTAATAATTCGGGTACATAAAAATTAGCTTATTCCGATACAGTTTACACTAAAACGATAGCTGAGATTCTTTTATAAAGGCTGTGTCGCGGGCATATCTTTATATATATATATATATATATATATATATATATATATATATATATATATATATATATATATAGGGGGATGTAAGAAGTGAAATAGGACTAATTTGGATTTTTTTAATTTTTTTGTTTCTCTGTTTGTACCAGGTAATCTCCGAAACGACTTGATCGATTTAAATGAAATTTTGTGTGGTGGTAGCTTATATCTCTGTTCAACATATAGGTTACTTTGCATTAGCTAGTGTATAATAAAAATAAAACACTTGCTTATTGAATAAAAATTTTAATATCGAGAATCACAATCTTCTTAGAACCAATTCAACGGCTTGGCCGGGGCTTAAATTTAGAACTTACTTCTTAAATTATGTTTAGCAAGCAGGCCATGACTTTCAATTACAAACTACTGTCGTTAGACTATAGGGATGCCCAGACACGATATTGCATTGCAGTCCTGCAGTGGGCGAAGTTTGCAGGACTTAAGAGGCATTCTGACTGTTGTTGCCGGACGTAATGCAGGCTCCAATAACAATCACGTTTCTGATTGCGCGGCAGACAGCAATGCAAAACTGTGAATGGGCCTCTTTTTTTCAATTTAATAATGTAGTGTGAATGTAGCGATACCTATAGGGTTGTTTCGGCATAGATTGACCTACACAATTACAGATACTTTAATGCAATAGGGTAACAATTCCATCGATTAATACAATTTTTTCCATGTTACAAAAACTGAAGCCACCTGGGTTTTGTTCGAGCGTTGGAAATTATAACGTCATTTCTATAACGAGTCAAATAGCGCATTAATATAGTCTAAACGGTAATTTAACAGCTCGTTTCATTAGTAGCTCACAACGCCCAAAATGCTCTGTTAGCCGTTCCACGAGGCGACCGCAGTCGTTGTGGTCGTGGCGAAAACGTCACAAAAGACGTCATCATTTTCGATCACACAACGACCCATGTCAAAAGGTGGGTCGAATAACCGTTCCACTTGGGTTTACGATTTTAACACCGGCAAGCAAGCGGAACGCGAAAAATCGCGGTCGTGAATGTGGTGGTTGTGAGTCTCTAATGGAACGTAGCCTAAGAGACATTTAGTTAACAAGTCACTGCTATACACGCTCGGTGAGCGTTACCGGTCTTAAAGATTTCACTTGTGTCGTGTTATCGTTATGTAATTAAATAATAAAAACAAAACATAATATTTTCTTAAGTTTTCGCGTCTTGTACATATAGTATCGTATACATAATAAAAACGAATCGTCGGAAAAACCAAAATCAAATAAAATTACCGCGCTTAAAACCGTTAAAACGTAGTTTTATTATGAAAACAAAACATTATAATTTTTTACCACTATCGAATAGTCCACAATACGTGATTTGTATTTTTTTAATGAATATTCAGGGTCTTCAAATTGGGGATAATTCGCTTTTTTTTGTTTGAAATTCAAAAATTTTGATGGTGGTATCTGTCCAATGACTGACTTTTTTTTGGAAAAATGGTAAATAATACAAAATATTTTTATAAAAATAAGTTCACTTCAGTCACGAAAGGCAAAATTGGGATTTTACGATGGCACGACAGTCGAGTCCTCCACACTTGGATGACTAAAAGTTAACGTCTCAAATGTTGAGACGGTTGAGATAACGTCTCAAATGTTGAGACGGTTGAGATAACGTCTCAAATGTTGAGACGGTTGAGTCAACGTCGCAAATGACGTGACATTTAAGGAGTTGTGTATGAAATGTAACAATACGAGCCAAGGACCAATAATGTACCTATACAATGACCACGATCTGTATGTCACGTTACTTCTAGCATAATAAACTCATCAATTTAGGGTATTTCTAAAATTCAATCTGGAGATTCTGTTAATATTAACATCAAACAACTTTTAGGTTACACGTGTGTAACTATGTACACTATAATCCAAATAGTTTTATGTCGTCATATCTGGCCTGCTTATAAAACAGTATACAGCAATTTACAAAATGGCAAGATTCATAATCTAATTTAAAATTTTCTCAACTAACCATAAAAAAATAACTGTTTTGGGATATATTCATATATCCAAACGATTATAAATGAGCAATCAAGCCACTGTCATTGTATCATACTGCGGCCGCACCTGCGTTAGTGTTAAAAATTTAGATTGTGGCCGAATGAGTCTTATTTAAAGCGTTAAGAAATAACGCGTAGCCCTATTCGTGTATATTTAATGTCATTAACAATTCCGCATCTCAATTAACGCCTTAAACCCATCGCCATAACTGCGTGAAACGGCCTATATCCGTAACACTATCGCAGATGAACCCAATAGTTGACAGCCAAATAGCAACTACAAATTTTGTATCAACGCATTGATTATCATATTGTAACGATTTCCCTGGCATTCTCTAAATGAACATAACGTTGCGAATTCATACTTTTCTTTAAGAACTAGCCACCAAAAACAAAACAAAGCAGTCGTCAACTATATTAATCAACATAACTATGCAAATGAATGACTAATAATAACCACAAACCATACAACAAAACGGGCGATACAAAGCCCATAATGTCAGAGATATATGTGTTTTATTTTATGTATACATATCAAAAATGTTTGCGAGGAGGACCTGGTCCTCGCGGCGTAAGCTCAGCGTTACACACAAACTACTATGGATACTACGTAGCTTTACATTTCTGTGAGTCATTGCCAGCTGCTAGCGATGCCAGAGGTGAAGTGCGGAGAGTGGTGAGGCGTGAGGGACGTGATGCGCCTCGGGCCGCGCTCCAAAAACCAGTATAAACTGGTATATACGAAGTGCGGGCGCGCGGCGTCACGAACCGTATATCATGCTACACTATCTGTGTCATAGATTAGTACATTATATATAAAATAGATGTCTCCCTAGCATAAAAAAACATCAAAATATCTACCACCTCACCCGATAGATGGTATCCCAATCGGTATTATATTAATATTTTCTTAAGTTTTCGCGACTTGTATACATAATAAAACTACGTTTTAACGGTTTTAAGCGCGGTAATTTTATTTGATTTTGGTTTTTCCGACGTTTCGGCCACTTTTCAGTGGCCGTGATCACGGAAGACAAAGATGTCAAGTGTCAACGAGTATTGTTAAAGTTTTATTTAGCCTACCGCCAACTTATTAATTTTAATTATTTAATTTTTAATTTTGTTTATGGTTATTATTTAATCTATGGGAGCCTAATCTAATTTACTACCGCTTCGCAACATGTTATGGCTTGAAGAGAAGAAGCGGCGCAAGAAACTCTTCAGCAAACATGCCTAGCTCTAATAATTTTATATAATATTAAAATGGGTGGAAGGAAAAATAAAAGTAATTATCAGTCAAGTTGGTTTGTGTTCCGTTGTACGCAGAAAGAGCTCACAGTGTCTTGAGGTCTGGCAGCTGGTTTTTGCTGGGTTTGGGTCTTAATAGTTTTGATAATTGGATCCCAAACAGGTGGTACTTGCCAACCATCTTCTCTATTGAAATTTGGGTGTTTTTTGATTTCAATAGCCTCACGTATCATTCTAGGTATGAAACGATTCTCTTTCGCGAGGATTTGTGGGTTATCGAATCTGATGTAGTGGTTGGGTTTATCCAGCGTGTGTTCACTGATCGCAGACTTCGTAGACCTTGCGTGTTTCATGTCAGCAATGTGTTCTTTTACTCGTGTTTTTATGCTCCTCTTTGTTTGCCCAATGTATGACAATCCACACTCACAATCAAGCTTGTAAACCCCTGCATCCTGGAGTGGGATATTGCATTTCACAGGTCTCAGAAATTGGGTAATCTTTTTCTGCGGCTTGAAATATGTTTTGATTGAAGCTCGCCTGAGGATGTGACCAATTCTGTCTGTGACCCCCTTGATGTAGGGTAGGGTAGCAGGGCACCGCTCAACTGAAGGTGGTTTGGGGCCTTTGTGACGTTGGTGTGGAGTCTTCAGCTGATTGCGTTGTAGAACTCGCTTGACATGCTGAAGCTCTCCAGCTATGTGGTTCTCGTCACAAATTTTCCGTGCTCTCTGAAACAAAGATTTGCCCACGGTAGCTAACTGACTAGGATGGTGGTGAGACGAACCATTAAGGTATTTATCTGTATGGGTAGGTTTCCTATACACCGTATGACCAAGAGTATTGTCAGGGTTCCTTAGGATGAGCACATCCAGAAAAGCTAATTTATTATTTGCCTCTAGTTCCATAGTAAATTTAATATTACTGCTAATGGAATTGAGATGATCTAGAAATGCAGAGACTTTATCGTTTGGGAGGACGGCAAAAGTATCGTCTACGTACCTTTTATACATCTTCGGCTTAGCCGGAGCGGTATCCAGTGCCTTCTGCTCGAAGTCTTCCATAAAAATGTCAGCTACGACAGGAGACACCGGTGAGCCCATGGCTACACCGTTGATTTGGTCGTAGAAGCCGTAGTCCCACACGAAATAGCCAGATGTGAGGCAATGTTTTAGTAGATCTGCATATTCCTCAGGCATGTTATTATCTATTAGCTTCCTTTTGACAATCTCAATGCAGTCTTCCACTGGTAAACTGGTAAATAAGGACTGGACATCAAAACTGACTAGTACTTCATCCTCAGCCAATGTCAAATTTTCAATTGCGCTGATGAAGTCGAAGGAATCCTTGACATGGTAGGGTGTGTTGCCGCGGAGATTGTTGAGTGTCTTCGCGAGATGTTGTGCCAGTCTGTATGTTGGTGAATCAAGCTGGCTAACTATAGGGCGCAAGGGGATGTTGTTTTTGTGAATTTTAGGTAACCCATACAGTTTAGGCGCTTTGGCGCAAGATGGTGTGAGTGCGGATACGTCTAAGCTTAATTTTTCGGAGTGTTTTTTTCATAACCGCGATTGTTTGTTTGGTTACTTTAAACAATCGCGGTTATGAAAAAACACTCCGAAAAATTAAGCTTAGACGTATCCGCACTCACACCATCTTGCGCCAAAGCGCCTAAACTGTATGGGTTACCTAAAATTCACAAAAACAACATCCCCTTGCGCCCTATAGTTAGCCAGCTTGACTCACCCACATACAGACTGGCACAACATCTCGCGAAGACACTCAACAATCTCCGCGGCAACACACCCTACCATGTCAAGGATTCCTTCGACTTCATCAGCGCAATTGAAAATTTGACATTGGCTGAGGATGAAGTACTAGTCAGTTTTGATGTCCAGTCCTTATTTACCAGTTTACCAGTGGAAGACTGCATTGAGATTGTCAAAAGGAAGCTAATAGATAATAACATGCCTGAGGAATATGCAGATCTACTAAAACATTGCCTCACATCTGGCTATTTCGTGTGGGACTACGGCTTCTACGACCAAATCAACGGTGTAGCCATGGGCTCACCGGTGTCTCCTGTCGTAGCTGACATTTTTATGGAAGACTTCGAGCAGAAGGCACTGGATACCGCTCCGGCTAAGCCGAAGATGTATAAAAGGTACGTAGACGATACTTTTGCCGTCCTCCCAAACGATAAAGTCTCTGCATTTCTAGATCATCTCAATTCCATTAGCAGTAATATTAAATTTACTATGGAACTAGAGGCAAATAATAAATTAGCTTTTCTGGATGTGCTCATCCTAAGGAACCCTGACAATACTCTTGGTCATACGGTGTATAGGAAACCTACCCATACAGATAAATACCTTAATGGTTCGTCTCACCACCATCCTAGTCAGTTAGCTACCGTGGGCAAATCTTTGTTTCAGAGAGCACGGAAAATTTGTGACGAGAACCACATAGCTGGAGAGCTTCAGCATGTCAAGCGAGTTCTACAACGCAATCAGCTGAAGACTCCACACCAACGTCACAAAGGCCCCAAACCACCTTCAGTTGAGCGGTGCCCTGCTACCCTACCCTACATCAAGGGGGTCACAGACAGAATTGGTCACATCCTCAGGCGAGCTTCAATCAAAACATATTTCAAGCCGCAGAAAAAGATTACCCAATTTCTGAGACCTGTGAAATGCAATATCCCACTCCAGGATGCAGGGGTTTACAAGCTTGATTGTGAGTGTGGATTGTCATACATTGGGCAAACAAAGAGGAGCATAAAAACACGAGTAAAAGAACACATTGCTGACATGAAACACGCAAGGTCTACGAAGTCTGCGATCAGTGAACACACGCTGGATAAACCCAACCACTACATCAGATTCGATAACCCACAAATCCTCGCGAAAGAGAATCGTTTCATACCTAGAATGATACGTGAGGCTATTGAAATCAAAAAACACCCAAATTTCAATAGAGAAGATGGTTGGCAAGTACCACCTGTTTGGGATCCAATTATCAAAACTATTAAGACCCAAACCCAGCAAAAACCAGCTGCCAGACCTCAAGACACTGTGAGCTCTTTCTGCGTACAACGGAACACAAACCAACTTGACTGATAATTACTTTTATTTTTCCTTCCACCCATTTTAATATTATATAAAATTATTAGAGCTAGGCATGTTTGCTGAAGAGTTTCTTGCGCCGCTTCTTCTCTTCAAGCCATAACATGTTGCGAAGCGGTAGTAAATTAGATTAGGCTCCCATAGATTAAATAATAACCATAAACAAAATTAAAAATTAAATAATTAGAATTAATAAGTTGGCGGTAGGCTAAATAAAACTTTAACAATACTCGTTGACACTTGACATCTTTGTCTTCCGTGATCACGGCCACTGAAAAGTGGCCGAAACGTCGGAAAAACCAAAATCAAATAAAATTACCGCGCTTAAAACCGGTATTATATTCCTAAAAATGCCACTAGATGGTACTTTTATTCTAAATTGGAATAAAGACGGAATACAAATTTTTAAACTAAAATACAACAGTTGATAATTTAAACCAAAAGCAAAAAAAAAAAAAAAAAACTTAATGTAAAATGTGCGAGTGATTAACCAAACATGACCATCACTTCTGGTTTACGTTTTGCTCTCAACATCTCGTCAGCACGTTATCATTATTCAACGATCTTGTACAGCGCCATCTTAAGTGCATTAAATGAAAACTACTTATAACTTATGACCTCGTCCCTCCCTTGATGACCCTAGTTTCCATACATTTTTTTTTCGATTATGTAGGGGAGAGCCAGTGGGATGATCTGTGTTCACACACTTAAACGCATGGCTGAGGTTACACCGCGAAGACTATAAAATGTATTGTTTATCAGAATGTACTAGTGAAACTTCATTCGCGTTCCCACGCCGACGACGAAGTATTTATTAGCGTATCACAATGGCAGCACCACATTTATCGCAAGATTCTTCTATCACAGGGAAAAAATCAAGAGATAGAAAGCATCCTAAGTGTTGATCCAGGATATAAGCTACTTCTGTGTCGAGTTATATCCATTCAGTAGTTTCCACTTGATTCTTTAACGTACTGACAAAAATTCTCAGTTTCATTTTCGAAATCTGCAAATCCCGAATAAGCGTTTTATTGATTTTTCTCATTTTTAAATTCATTTCATAAACGTATCACATATTCAACTTAAATACGAATTGTGTAGCGAAAAACCCATATATTTCTGACATAAACAATACTAATTAAAATACAGACTAGATTTAAAAAAAGAAAACCATCAGCTGTTTATAGAATACAAAAAAGAACCTACCTAATTACGCGGTTGCGAAATATTCCTAGAAAAAAAAGCATGGAGGCGAAAAATGTAACACAAAAGTTCCTAAATCCTACATAACTGGACATTGCGCCTTAATAGAAGTCCCACGGAAAATCAAGGAACTAAAGGTGGCAGCTCCGCTATTTGATAGGATTTTGATCGTAAAGTAATTTTTTTATTTATATATTTGTTTAGCTTTAATTATCGAACATTTTGTATTTATTATTCAGTAATTACCTACACCGATGTACGGACTAGCAAATAATTACTCCGACAGGATTAAGTACGGCGGATAACACATATAAGGATATAGTGCTTCAAACTTATCTGTGAAGTTAAGAGCGTCGCTGTGTGCGCTCCGGTGTTGCTGATCTATGAATAATTATCGGAGATATTTAATTAAATCAGATGAATTAAAGATATTGTTCGAAAGAGAAGAAACCAGAACGAATGCAAGGATAATGGTCGATGATGTTATGCTGGAGCAAGTGAATGAGTTTGTATATCTTGGATGTGCTTTTAGCAGGGATGGAAGGTACACCGCTGATATAGAAAGAAGAGTGAATTTGGGGAATAGTGTGAATGGAGCGTTAGGTAAACTTCTAGGCGCTAAGGACCTCAGCCAGATGGCCCAGCTCGCCATACACAACGCGGTGCTGGTACCTACGCTCACGTATGGAAGCGAGAGTTGGGTATGAAGAGAGAGCATGAAAGTAGAGTAAACGTGGTCGAGATGCGAGCACTGCGCAAAATCTGCGGAGTGACGCTCGCGGACCGCGTTCGTAATACCGAAGTAAGAGAGAGAGATGGTTTGAAAGAGAGTGTCGTGAAAGAATGACTAAACAGATATACAATGCAAAATTGGATGGATGCAGAAGAAATCTTCAATAAACGCCTTCCAAATTGTATTGATACAATATTATATACCCTGTCCACGGTTTATTATACTTTTGATAGCTCGATCGTTGATTAATTCGTGATGCCCTAAAGCATTACCAATTCGATTTTATATAAAAATCGAGTTACATTGTCAATAAATTTTAATTAGTTTGTCGCACCCACATCATTTGCTAAAAACACTGTGTTGCGTAATAAAGTGTAGCGTATAAGTGAAACAAAATCAAGAGCATGCTTTTTTAACTCATAAATGCCGTGTTTTTTGTAAAATATATTTTAAAACGATTAAATTTAGATATGATAGTGTATATATAGTCTATGCATTAGAGGACTCACAGAAATGCACTACTACGTCGCTTGGAACAATAAAATGTGACAATTGTGACTTGTGAAATTAACTATCAAAAATGTGACAATTGTGACTTGTGAAATTAACTATCAAAAATGTGCAACTTGATGAGCGTGCAAACGCCAAATTTGAAATAAATCGTTGGACAGGGTATAGTAAGCAGGACAATCAAAATTTGTTTGACAACGGAGAATCTTAACGCCATCTAACTTTCAATTTCAAAATAATGTCAACATCATCTTATAGACCACGTAAAAAGCCAGATGGCGTTAAAAAAATCTTGAGAAACTTAAGTAACGGTTCGTCATAAACCTTTTGACATCAATAATTATAAACTAATTATTATTAAAAATAATATATTCAAAACAACGTAGTAAATAATTAAAAATAAAATTATATGGCAACACCAAAAGATTGCACCAAGTAAGTCCATAATGACACGCGTATAGAGATCATTTAAATAACCATTATTACATAATATTTTCTTAAGTTTTCGCGACTTGTATACATAATAAAACTACGTTTTAACGGTTTTAAGCGCGGTAATTTTATTTGATTTTGGTTTTTCCGACGTTTCGGCCACTTTTCAGTGGCCGTGATCACGGAAGACAAAGATGTCAAGTGTCAACGGACATCACCCTCCGCTAGTAAACGATCAATTTGATCATGGGTCATTCTTTCATCATGCATTCTTTCCACATGCCCGAACCACCGGAGCATTCCTTTCCTTACCTTCACCCCGACACTCTCTTTCAGACCAACTCTCTTTCTTACTTCGGTATTACGAACGCGGTCCGCGAGCGTCACTCCGCAGATTTTGCGCAGTGCTCGCATCTCAACCGCGTTTACTCTACTTTCATGCTCTCTCTTCCATACCCAACTCTCGCTTCCATACGTGAGCGTAGGTACCAGCACCGCGTTGTGTACGGCGAGCTGGGCCTTCTGGCTGAGGTTTTTAGCGCCTAGAAGTTTACCTAACGCTCCATTTAAACTATTCCCCAAATTCACTCTTCTTTCTATATCAGCGGTGTACCTTCCATCCCTGCTAAAAGCACATCCAAGATATACAAACTCATTCACTTGCTCCAGCATAACATCATCGACCATTATCCTTGCATTCGTTCTGGTTTCTTCTCTTTCAAACACCATAACCTTTGTTTTCTTCGCATTCAAATGTAAGCCTCTCGCCTGACAGTCATCTTTCATCATTGTGACTAGTGTTTGCAGTTCTGATGGCGATTCGGCTAAAAGCACGGCATCATCCGCATAAAGCAAGGTGCTTACAACTAGATCACTCATTCGCACCCCAACATCCATCAATCTTATTCTCTGGAGACAATCGTCCAGGTATAGGATGAACAGCAAAGCCGACAGCACGCAGCCCTGCCTCGATCTCTTCCAACGTGATCTCGGATGCTGACTCCTCGGAGTCAGTCACAGACTCAGTCGTGGTGCCAGCATCCGGGATATCATCATACATTTCTCTAAAATATTCACTCCATCGCGCTAACACCTCTTGTGGGTTAGCAAGAACGTCCCCTGCTTTAGATTTTATTCTTTCCATTCTGGAAGCTGACGAACAACCCCGAGACTTCTTAACCTCTCTCCAAAAGAGTTTGGTATTCGCCTTGAAGTTCTCCGTCAGCTTCTCTTCTTCTTTCAATTTTATACTTTCGCGCTTCTCTTTCACTAAAGCTTTGGTTTCGTTCTTGCAGAGGCGATAAATTTCTTTCTTCATCTCTTTCATACTGTCATTCTGTTGCAAAGAAGCAACATAATCCAGCCAGGCTTTTCTCTTTCTCTCTACGCTGGATTTAACATCCGCGTCCCACCATTCATCACCTTTCGTTGTTATGTGCCTCTTTGCGCATCCACATGCTTCTTTTGCGCTTTCCACTATACTTTCTTTCATACTATCCCAGTCATTATCCACATCTAAGTCGGAGAAGTCCGCTTTTGCAAGCCTTTCTTCGACTAGGCGCGCATACTTACTCCTTACACTAACATCTTCCAATTTTTCACACTTTATTCTTTCAAGCTCCCCGAAATTGGTACGCACTCGCCAGTGTCTCCACTTCCTGAAAAGGCCCACAAACCGGCTTATCACCAGGTAGTGGTCCGTTTCAAGAGTGGGGCCTCTGTAGGCTCTTGTATCCATTATTGTGTTTCGGAGGCGACTATCTATTAAAATCAGATCAATCATACTTTTCTGATCATTCATTCCCCATGTATACGTGTGAATATCCTTATGATGGAATAAGGTGTTCGACACAAGCAAGTTTCTTTCCATGCATACGTCTATGATTGGCCTACCAGCATCGTTCACTCTCTTGTCACCATAGGGTCCAAGGACAGCCTCAAGGCCGTCTCGTTTGGTACCCACCCAGCCATTAAGATCACCACACATAATTATTCTTTCATTCCCTTCAGCCAGATCCAGAATTTCTCTCACAGACTCCCAAAACTTCTCGAGTTCTTGGGGATCCGCTGAGCTTACGGGAGCATAAGCTGCGACCAGAAAAACTCGCGTAATCCCCAGTTTTAGACGGACCCAGAGAAGTCTCGGGTTCACCAGACAATAGTCTTTTACTCCAGACACAAAGCGGGTTGAGAGTACGACGCCTACCCCCCCACTTGCACGCTCGTCCAGGTCCACGCCGGACCACAGAGCAAGCATGCCACCGGGGAGGTCATCGATGTCGCACCCCTTCCGCTTTGTCTCTGTCAGACATAAGGCATCCAGGCTTCTCTCATTCATTATATCAATCATTTCGTCCATCTTATCTTTCATTCCACCTCTCACATTCCACGTGCCTATACGGCACTCTGCTCCTCTCGACCCGCCAGGTTTGGCGCTGCGTGAAGGGTGGCGGCCCCCTTCGCCGCATGCGCGAGAGTTCACACCGACGGGAGCGCATCGGTGAGCGTCGCCTGCGGGGGACGCCCTATCGTCCACCGCACGTGTGTGAACTCGGGTCAGAATTGTGGCCCTCTGGGCCAGCGGGGATCGCGACGAGCACGCTTCTGACATGACATCACAATTATTCATATTAATTAAGAAAAAATATTCATTATAATACACTAATTATACATAAAACGTTTATATTTTTCAGTAAATCAATATTTTATTTGCTTTCCAGCAGGGATGAGGTAGTGTATAATCGTTAATTAATCTATTCGATTATTATTCTCATAGAATTCAAAATCGATAGTGACTTGGATATGCTGATTATAATGCAAAACAATCTATTTTTTTATTATATGAAAAAAATACATAAAATAACCTAAATGCCAAATTTTATATTTTTCGGTTTATCTTATTTTGATTACTCGTTGTTTTTCGTTATGCGCGGCACTTCACTAAATGAACAGTACCCAGCAATGAAGTACGACATTACGTGTATTACATTTTACCGGAAAAATACGAAACTTCATTACCATGAGCTGCCAAAATATTCATCAGATAACGGTATTTATCAACAAAATTGTAACCCGACTGAATACAAATGCTAAACAATTGCACTGTTATTATTCATACAGAAGTTATTTTCAATGCTATATCTTGTATATGTATTTTATCTGTCGACTTTTATCTGGTGATTGCAAAATCAACCCAAAAGCAATTTATTTTAATTATCTATAGCATATAACTATGTATATAGTCGTAGAAACTTAACTTTAAGAAAAATGTTACAATTAAGCTCAAAGTAAATTTTAAAAACTTAACGTCGCCATCTTACGGAAGATGGACACTGAGAGAAAAATGTAAATTTTGATTTTTTCTCAAAATTACCTCAACCACGATATAATTATGTTTAATGTTAAATAATTCAATCAAAGTTTGCACATATATTATTTCGATCATATTTAAATTGTAATTTGCTATTGAAAAATCACTTAACATCTAATAGTAATTTTTTTTCAATAATTTAATTTTTTTTCATTTATAATGTATTTATATTTATTTATATATTTATTATATATTATTTATTTATATTTTGTACTCGAAAACGTTCGAAACGATTTTTAGCTATTTCTTTTTCTCCTTGTATATGCGATAGATTTGTCATTCCACTACTGTCCACTAGTTTTGTACATGGTCCTTTGTGCCGGATATTATTGGCGGACAAAAATACACATTGTATGTTCCCAAGTTAAGCAAGTTATGCTTGTGTTATTGGTAATATACAACAGATCAGACTCGGGCCGATCCCGGACACCCACACCATTTTAAATAACCGAAACTTTGTTTACGAAACCTTCCATGCCCGAGCTCAGCCGGCAAAGGCTTAGCCAGCTTAACCGTAGAAGCCACCAGTGATATATTTGATGGCGTCTATGGTTGAGTGGGCTGAACCTTTGCCGGACTACCTAACAGCAATATAGACGCTCCTGGTTTTATTTTTATTTTTTATTTTTTTATTGCAGGAGTTCAGCAGACAGGCAGACGGCCCACTTCATGGAAAGTGGTTACCATCGCCTATGGACATTTGCAACACCAAAGGTGCTACAAATGCGCTGCCGCTCTCTTAAGGGAGACTGAAACCTGGTCACTAATGCCGGAACACAACTCAAGGTTATTATGGCGACATACTTTAGACCAGGGGTGGTAGCTATCCAGTCGGGCAAATGCCCTACCACCTGGCTGTGGGTTGTTTAGTCGCCTCTTACGACAGGCCGCCCGGCCGCAGGAAATTGTATTCTTTCTCCGTTCCTGCGCGGATTTTATTACTGGCGTGTTAAATTTCGGAAACGAACTTTCTGTTATTTAAATATAGTCTGGGTGTCTGAGATTGACCCCATCTACAACACATTGACCTACAACACTTGCTTAGCTTGGCAATATACAATAATTGAGCCAGTCTGACGATTATTTAATTTTAAAAAAATATCAAGGATATGAACCAGCTACCTATGCAAATCAAGATGGAGATTACCATAATATGCTTATTACCCCAGAAAGTTAGTTCCAGTGGAATACATAGCACCATAAGATGCTTATTGTCCCAGAATGTTAGTTCTCGTGGAATACATAGCACCATAAGATGCTTATTATCCCAGAAAGTTAATTCCCATGGAATACATAGCACCATAAGATGCTTATTATCCTAGAAAGTTAGTTCCCGTGGAATACATAGCACCATAAGATGCTTATTATCCCAGAAAGTTAGTTCCCATGGAATACATAGCACCATAAGATGCTTATTATCCTAGAAAGTTAGTTCCCGTGGAATACATAGCACCATAAGATGCTTATTATCCCAGAAAGTTAGTTCCCATGGAATACATAGCATCATAAGATGCTTATTATCCTAGAAAGTTAGTTCCCGTGGAATACATAGCACCATAAGATGCTTATTATCCCAGAAAATTAGTTCCCATGGAATACATAGCACCATAAGATGCTTAGTATCCCAGAAAGGTAGTTCCCATGGAATACATAGCACCATAAGATGCTTATTATCCTAGAAAGTTAGTTCCCGTGGAATACCTAGCACCATAAGATGCTTATTATCCCAGAAAGTTAGTTCCCATGGAATACATAGCACCATAAGATGCTTATTATCCTAGCAAGTTAGTTCCCGTGGAATACATAGCACCATAAGATGCTTATTATCCCAGAAAGTTAGTTCCTATGGAATACATAGCACCATAAGATGCTTATTATCCTAGAAAGTTAGTTCCCGTGGAATACATAGCACCATAAGATGCTTAGTATCCCAGAAAGTTAGTTCCCGTGGAACACATAGCACCATAAGATGCTTGTTATCCCAGAAAGTTAGTTCCCATGGAATACATAGCACCATAAGATGCTTATTATCCTAGAAAGTTAGTTCCCGTGGAATACATAGCACCATAAGATGCTTATTATCCCAGAAAATTAGTTCCCATGGAATACAGCACCATAAGATGCTTATTATCCTAGAAAGTTAGTTCCCGTGGAATACATAGCACCATAAGATGCTTAGTATCCCAGAAAGGTAGTTCCCATGGAATACATAGCACCATAAGATGCTTATTATCCTAGAAAGTTAGTTCCCGTGGAATACCTAGCACCATAAGATGCTTATTATCCCAGAGAGTTAGTTCCCATGGAATACATAGCACCATAAGATGCTTATTATCCTAGAAAGTTAGTTCCCGTGGAATACATAGCACCATAAGATGCTTATTATCCCAGAAAGTTAGTTCCCATGGAATACATAGCACCATAAGATGCTTATTATCCTAGAAAGTTAGTTCCCGTGGAATACCTAGCACCATAAGATGCTTAGTATCCCAGAAAGGTAGTTCCCATGGAATACATAGCACCATAAGAAGCTTATTGTCCCAGAAAGTTAGTTCCCGTGGAATACATAGCACCATAAGATGCTTATTACCCCAGAAAGTTAGTTCCCATGGAATACATAACACCATAAGATGCTTATTATCCTAGAAAGTTAGTTTCCGTGGAATACATATGACTATAAGGTGCTTATCATCCCAGAAAGTTAGTTCCCGTGGACTTCAAAACAAAATTTTTACTCGGAAATAGTTTGGTAAGCAATGGCTAACAAAAAATCTATCAACATACCATCAAACATATTACATTTTAATCTACATTACATTATCCACATCAGATCACAGATATTGTTTAGAACCCTGCCTTCTTAATATTTCTAACAGCATTACATCATGATAATATACAGGTGATTTTTTTAAGTGGGCCTTCAGGACCGAATCCTAAACTATACGAAGTAGCGAAGAACAGTCTCGGAGCCAATCTTGACGAAAATTAATGTAGTATCATATGATTTTTGAAAAATCAATTACCCTCACTAGGAGTCAAATCGGTTGATGTTGAAACACTAACACACACACACACTGTATTATTACACCAAAACATAGTGTGGCTTATAAAAATCAATTTCTGTGAAGGAATGTCAAACGGCAAACTAAGGGAGGGTCCTTTGAGTGTTTTTCACATTTCGTATAGTTTAGGATTTGGCCCTGAAGGCTCTCCTGAAAAATTCACCTGCATACTGTTGAAAGACAAATCAATTTACAAACTTTATCATCTTACAAAAGCCGCAACGATCTAGACTTTGTACGAGAATAGCACGCTATGACGTCATATCTTAAATGAATCAAATAGCGTATTGATTGTAATTTAATATAAAACGATTTTTTTTTAATGTTTGCTTATAGACAAACTGGCAAACGGGTCCACTTGATGGCAAGTGGCTTCTGTCGCCCATGGACATCTGAAACACTAAGGGAGCCGATGCGTTGCCAACCTCGTTGAGACTTTAAACATCTGTTTACGCCCTTTTTGAAGAGCTCCATATTGTAGCGCTCTGGGAAAACCGTGGGTGGGAGCCGTTCCGTACTAGAGTTCTATTATGGAGTACCATAATAGAACGCTAGTAAGCGACCAACCGCGACTTCATCTGCGTTCGTCTGGATTCGCAAATTGGACATAACTATCAGCGACGTCTGCTTTCAAGCTTCTGCCTTTATATAGTAGAGATGATATACCGACAGACACAGTAAAAAATGTGTAATTTGGATCAGCTAAAATAATTATTCATTGAAAAATGTAATAGTAAATTATATAAAAACGTGTGTTCGTGTGCGGCGATAGCGACCGAATGCTACCGAATGAGGGCGGTTACAAGACCTTCTAATTTCAAAACACCGTATGTTACACTGATTGATATTATTTTGGATCTTATTTCATTGCATTAAAGTCCGAAATCGTATAATACAAAATACGCGTAGCATTCGATTGCCCAGCAAAGACGATCGAACACAACTCTGGGTAAAATTTTGATCCTTTTCAACGCTCAAGGTTCTATATCTAGCAATACTGATATAAACACTGTAGGTACCTGAGTCTGCAGCTAGCACCCTTTTCGAATAGTGAGATTTTGGTGGGATGTCACTTGAATTTCGCGTGTGCGCTCGTATTATGCCTCAATCGTTCAGTCGCCGTTATTGCACCGGTGTTGCCACTCTCCGCTTTGATCAGTCCGTAGTGTTGTCAGTAAAAAAAAATGTCTCGATATTGCTAGAGTTACAACACATGAGCATCGATCAAATCAAAATTAATTTGATATGGTAACGATACAGTCTCCTTCTGGGAGGGACATAATGCTTTTTCCTTACGTGACGATCTCTGTCGGTTCATTCTTGTAAGCTGCGTAAAAGAACTTCATTGAAAAAAAATATCTAATATAATGCCATTAGAAATATTACCCAACAACTTTACAAACTAGCATCACAACACACTGCCAAACAGCAAATTCAGCTTTTCCCTAATAGTATTTGGTAGTTGATTCAAAAAAACTAGCAATTTTAACCTAATAAAAAAACAATTATCTTAAATTTAGTTCTGAAGTTACTATTGTTCATAAAAATCTGATTAGATTGTATATATTGAACATACCAGACATTTAGCTATGTCGATTATTCATTTATTATAATTTTAAAGGTCTAAGTGACCAAGCCATAAATTCCGAAAAAAATTGTCATTGGAAACTGGTTCGTTTTTTTATGTAACTACCATTACACTACTATTGTTAGGTGTGAAAAATAAGTGGAGCAAAACAAAAAACAGAACCAGAAAGAAAGATTTTTTTAACTAGATATGTTGGTAACATGTTATAACGATAACATGCTGCGAAGTGGTGTACATAGAATAGGAAGTAGATTAAACTATAACTTATATGCATGATCTTAAAAAAGTGTCCTCCAGTGGAACTTACATTAAAATAAAGTTAATTACTTAAAACTTTTGAATCTGAAATGGAACAAAATTAAAAGATTCTGACAAAAAAAGATTTCCTACAACATCTTGAAGTTGGTGCTAAGCCAAAACATTAAAAATTACTATATTTTGCGATATTTATAATGGATGTCAATTACAATTCCATACTAAACTTATATTAAAAATCAAGCATGTTTCGACATTTTGAATGAAAAATAGTAACTTCTGTATTACATCTAAATTTACCGGAAAATCTAATTTTCATATTATTATCTCTAAATCGGTGTTTGTGAATTTTTTTTAAAAAGGTGGTTTCTTTTAAATCGATTTCTTGGTGTCTTGGGTTGTAAGTATATGCGACATTGTCATATGACGCCTGAAAATTAATTCTTATTGAGTGTTACTTTTTAGTATAATTTAAACACTTTTCTGGTATCTTATTATAAATTATACTCCGTCCAATAATTTATTTTAATTTTGACAGGTCATCATTGTTCAATTAGTGATGCCCTAAAGTACTATCAACTCGATTTTATACCGAAATCGAGTTTCTTTGTGAATACATTTTAAACAAGTTAGTGTCCCTAAATCATTTGCTAAAAATACGATATTGCGTAATAAGTAAGCCATATAACTTTTATACATCAAAGTGAAATAAAAGCATAATTATGACTTTTAAAATCTAAATACAAGCCGTGTTATTTTCTTTTAATTAAAATATTTTAATATTAAAATGATTAATTACGATTAAATTTAGGTATGATGACGATAGTCATCTATACTAGATGATTCACAGAACGTCAATATTACGTAGTCTGAATCAACGAAAGATGACAATAATAATTGTGACATTAATAGCATATGTAATTTACAGCGCGTTCCACAACGCCCAAAATGCTCCGTTAGCTGTTTCACAAGGCGACCGCGGTCGTTGTGGTCGTGGCGAAAACGTCACTAAAGACGTCATCATTTTCGATCACACAACGCTCACAACGACCCATGGTGGGTCGAATAACCGTTTCACTTGGCTTTACGATTGTAACGCCGGCAAGCAAGTGGAACGGGAAAAATCGTGGTTGTGAATGTGGTAGTTGTGAGTCTTCAACGGAACGTAGCCTTAGTGTCAAAAAATGCGCAAACGTCAAAAGTAAAGTACATGGTTGGACAGAGTATAATGAGTAGTTTTTATATTCTTACATGAACCTTGTAAAAAAGATATCGAAATAAAACATATACGAAAATTAATAGAATTGCTTTTTTAAGGCCTAAAGTTTTAGAAATCCGTTGTGCCTTTCGAATCTTATAATTAAAGACCTTTGAGTACGATTGAAAGCCATGTGGTTTTGCATTAATGCCTTACAAATTTCAGAATTCCAATAGATATTTTTCGCTATGATAAGTACATGGCAGAATTACTGGACGAAACGGAACGCGAAGTTTCCATATATGACAGTTTCGACCGTTACCAGTGTAGCATACACATCCAAAAGGACGGTAGCTATTTTAAGGGAAGATACATCGATTCTGATTTTCTAAATATTTTTCAGACTCGACCAATGTTTGAAGTCTAGGCTTAGCAGTAATGATATAAGCAAGTATTTACCGGATGCTGCTAACACCTCTAGATTGTCGTAATAACAATTTTGTTCGATTTGGCGGGAATAATTGTTCAGTTTCACACGCGTGTAGTGTTATTTGTAGCATCTAACGACTGACTGACAGCTCTCGACTTTGACGGATAAGAACATGCTAGACAACCAAAAAATTGGTGTCTTGATACCGCTAGAGCTGTGACACTTGAACATCGATTATTCGAATAATAAAAAACATATATGCAAACGAAACAACCAGAATCCCTGTCTTCAGAAAAACTCAGTGTTCAGATCAATACATGGTATTAGCTTATCTGTTTTTTTAATTTAAATATTACCTGAAGAGTATCTCAAACATATAATGTCACCCCAGGAAGTCACAGTTAGTTGAGCTTCAAACTACAACTGAGGCATTATTAAGTTTATATTCAGAAAGAAAATCTCACATCAACAGACTGCATGTTTTGTGATATTATGATCTTCTGCCTTGCAACTTGGAATTGTTATATTTTGTTTTGTTTGTAAGAACTGTCAATTATATGTCTAATAATGTTTGTGTTCTTTCAAAGTGCATTTTAATTTGAATCTCGCAATACATAACAGTATATAGAACTTTAAGTAAAATGCTATATTAGAAGTGAAGTCTATAAATAAACTATAATGAGTCCATAAGGATATACCCATCTGGCACAAAGGTTTTTATTACCAAGCCATAAAATGATTATAACATTATTACTCACCTCAACCCCCTTTCCCCTCTGAAAGATAAAGTGCACATAGTGCAAAATTTCCATTCAGTGTTGCCACATTTTTGACCATCTATAGACAATGTGCCATTTTTATCTTCATCTGTTTTATTATCTGTTGTTGTTGTAGGATGACTTTTTTGTATATCTGTAGTCTTTACTTTATCTGTAATATTTGAGATCTGTTTTCTTGACTGCTTCTTTTCTAATGGTGAACAGATTTTAGGTTTCATTTCTGAAAATACATTGTATGTACATATATTAATACCTTTTTTGGTTGCGGAATTCCCAAAAACCCTGATGCAAGTGTACATTTATTTCTAACCAGATGCAGGCACATAAAACTTCATGCTTTATACTTTGAAAATGATGGATTTTCATACAAACATTAGAGGTCGAATTTTCGAAAATCATTTTTTAGTGCACACCTAGAGTATAGAAAGATCCATCATGCAAACTTTCAGGTCCTAGCTCCAGTAGTTTGGGCGGTGAGTGGATATGTGAAATTAAATAATTATATATGTATATAAGATATGACTGTGAATTTACCTCTGGCAATAATAACAATATTGGGAACTCCCATTACATTGTCAGATGATTCGGCTTGATCAGATTTGACCGTGTCAAGTTCCACCATACGGCTCAATGGGAGAGCCTCATCACTGGAGCCATCAGAATCGCTGGGTTTCGAACGCGACTGGCGTTTCTTTACACGCTTTCTAAATCTGTGAATGAGTACAAAATATATTTATGAATTTACCATTGTCTACTTGAGACCAAAAAAAAATGTGGCCGCTTGCACAGATTAGTATGGTAAACAGTACAAATATCAAATAAAATGGAACTTTGTGCTATTTTTTACAACTATCAATATATCTAGACACATGTCCATTGCATGAGTCAATTCTCCGAAGTACACCAGCCAGTGTACACAGCTTTAATTAAAAAAAAATTAATATTCAGCAGACAAACACAATCATTGCAAATCCCTAAGACAAGCTAGTTATGCTTGTGTTATAAGTGACATACAATGGACTACTCAGGGGCCAATCCCATATACCTAAATCATAATAAATAATGGAGTTATTTTCCAAATCTATCATGGCAGGAATTAAACCCGGAGCCTCTGCTCTATAATGAGGTAGGGCAGTTGTCGTGATAGAGTATAGTTTACATTTATAAATTAGAGTGAATTAGTGTAGTTCGCATAGACAAATTATAGTGACTTATTTGAGCTTACATTATATTGTGATGAAATTATATTTTTAAACAAATTACCGTTTCCTTGGCCGCTTATAGACAACAGTACTGGTTTTCTCTTCTTCTTTTTTTGGATTATGGCTCCAACGCAGTTTGCATTGATTTGGCCAATGTCACAGTAGGTGGTAAAATGTCAGGTGCATATAAGAGTATAAATGCGAAAAGAAAAATTTGGTCGGTGATCTTCCAAATCACTTTCTGAGATCCTGAGGACAACACAAAACATAGAGTGTTAGACTAACTACATTAGAGATAGATGTTATTTATTGTTAAAAACTTTGATAATATATGTACATGTCTACTATCAGCTACGGTAAGAAGAAAGTCCACATTGACCGGTCGGGGAAAATCTTTGAGTAATATACTGTAGAGGGGAGAAACTATTTTGGGACATTCGAAAAAAATGTGATGGACAGAGCCGTCAGCTAAGCCGCACTCACAGAGAGAATTATCGCGAATTCTTAATTTTGCAAGAAATACAGGACAGCAACAGTGGCCAAGACGCAGGCGAATTATAGTTGATATAACTTTTTTGGGTAGTTTTCTATAGTTGAAGAACCAAGGTTTGGGACGTAATGTTGGTTGCAAACTACCGTAGTATCTGCCAACAGTCAGACGGGACTGTTGCCAGATACCATTCCAAGTCTCAAACATCTGGGGCCGCGCGAGAGAACGTAAATCGCGGGGAAAGCATTTATTATATTTGTTACTACCCGAACAGACAGCTTCCTTGGCGCAACAGTCGGCAATCTCATTTCCACCAATTCCACAGTGACCTGGGATCCAGGCAAGTACTATATCTAAACCAGACGAGTGACAACGAAAGAGGGCTTCCTTTATTTTTAGGGAGATGACAAAGTTATGTTTAGCATGCAAAGGTAATTTTGAGATATCCTGTAGGGAGCTTAAGGAATCAGTAAAAATGATAGATTTACTTATGTTATGGGATTCAATATAAAGGACGGCTTCTAGAATAGCGATTGATTCGCCAGTGAACACAGAACTAGGAGGAGGAATTTTGAAATTTAAAATAATTTTGTATTTGGGAATCCAAATAGCTGAACCAACAGGGCCATTTTGAGATAGCCGTGATGCATCGGTGAAAAACTGAAGGTGGTCTGGCCAACGATCCTGCGTAATTTTACAAAATAATTGATTAGCATCTGGAGAATTTTTGTGAATATCTAGATTTAGAATAACATTAGGTTTATAAATAAGGCTTTCAAAACTTGACTCAAAAACAGGATTTTTATAATTCTGGAAAATGCCAAGAGGGAGATCTACTAGTTTCTTATACGAATTTATAAGAAGTGGAAGACATTTGTGAGTCCAATAACTAGATGTGAACGATATTTGAAGGAGTTGATCTAAGATACCTAGAAGGGGATGATCTGAGAGCTCTATCACTTTATAAAAGAATCTGTCCGATAGAAGCTGCCTGCGAAGAGCAAGAGGAGGGTCTACACACTCAACCTGAAGGGCATTTATTGGAGAAGATTTCATTGCGCCTGTGATGATTCTGAGGCATTTGGCTTGTATGCGTTCCAGTTTCATGAGAGCGGATTTACTGCAGGGTTCCAATATGAAGCAGGCATAGTCAAAATGGCTGCGGATGATGGCATTATAAAGCAGCTTCTGACAATAGGGGTGAGATCCCCACCTAACACCTGACAGGGCTCGAATTACGTTAGTGTTTTTTTCTGTTTTTGCGCAAATATAATTGAGATGGGGGAGGCCTGAAAGTTTGGCATCGAGGAAGACACCTAGGAATTTAACAGAGTTAGCAATTTGGATTGGATGATTGTTAATGTGAATGTCTAGGGCAGGAATATCTCTTTTGCGGGAGAATATTACAGCCGAACTTTTTGAAGCAGAAAGTGACAAACCGTGCTCTGAAAGCCATGAGTTAAGATAAAAAAGAGCAGAATTGATACGGTTTGAAGCATCACTGAAAGAGTCAGAAGTGGCATATAGAGCAATGTCATCGGCATACTGAAGGGCTTTGCAAAAGCAGCTTACAGAAGATTCTAAATCAGCCGTATAAATGTTATAGAGGATCGGGCTGAGGACAGAGCCTTGGGGTAAACCTTTCCATACAAGACGCGGGGGGGAGTCGATTCCCGAAACGCGGACGGAGATTGATCTCTCCATGAACATATTGGAAACAATGTTGACAATCCTCGGGGGGATACTCAGATTGTGCAGCTTCTGCCTGAGTATTTGAAGGTTGACGTTGTCGTATGCAGACGTTATGTCTAAAAAGACTCCTACGACATGTTCATTTCGGGAAAAAGCTAATCTGATGTCTGAGGTAATAAGGCTGAGACTGTCCATTGTACCTAAACCTCGTCTAAAACCAAACTGGCTGTTGGCTAATATGCCTTTGCTTTCTACGATCCACTCGAGTCGATTTTTAATTAAATGCTCCATAATTTTAGCAAGGACTGAAGATAGGGCTATAGGTCTATAAGCATCAGGGTCTGAAGCATCCTTGCCAGGTTTTAATATTGGAACAATTATTTGCTTTTTCCAAGACTCTGGGATAGATCCGGAGAGAAAAATCTGATTCAGAAGGTTCAGTAGAAAATGCTTAGAAGATTCACAGGACTGAATTACAAAGGAATAAGTAATGCCGTCTACTCCAGGAGAAGAGTCTCGGAGATGATCTAGGGCAGCGCATAGTTCTCCAAAGGAAAATTTAGAATTCATGGGATTCAACTCATCTGAAGGGGAACAACTGATGGGGGGACAAGGTTCAAGGGGAACAAAAGGAGGTGCAAGCTTGTGCATGAAATTGGGAAGCCAGGAAGATGGATTATTGGAATTAATATTATCGTCACTTTGGGACTTTCTAAAGGCTTTTATTTTCTTCCATATCATAGAAGCTGGAGTCCTGGGAGAAAGGGATTCGCAGAAGGCTTGCCAACCTTTTTTTTTTTTTGAACGCAACAGTCTTTTAGAGGAAGCAGAGACTTTCTGAAATTCTAGGTAATTATCATATGTGAGGCTCCTGGTAAATTTAATCTCCGCTTCTTTGCGCTTTTTTACTATAGCGGAACATTCAGAATCCCACCAAGCAGGGGAGGGAATTTTATTTTTTACAGAGTTTTTTAAGGGGATTGATTGCTCAGCAGCAGATGTCAATGCAGATACATACTCATCATATAGGGAAGTAAAATTCAGAGAAGAAACATCAGGAAGAGAGTTTAATTTACTTTGTACCAAGGAAGAGAACTTATGCCAGTCAGCTAGTGCGAGTCTAAATCTCAAGAGAGGGATTGGAGTGACAGGAGGGGGTGAAGAATCAGGCAAGGAACAAAGAATAGGGAGATGGTCACTTCCATAACAGTTAGAAAGAACAGACCATGAAAGAGAGTAGGCTATGGAGGGAGAGGATAAAGTAAGGTCAGGGGCACTCGGATTTTGAAGGGGAGAGACTCTACGCGTAGGGGTTCCATCATTAATGATGCATAAGTTTAGATCATTTAAGATATCAAGAAATGCTGGAGCAATAGGATCACAGGAAGCTGAACCCCACAAAGTATGGCGGATATTTAGGTCTCCTAGAATGAGGAGAGGGACAGGAAGATGGCATAAGAGGGAGAAAAGTTCTTGTATGAGGAGAGCATTGGGGTAAGGGATGTAGACAGACACAAATGTTATATTAAGACAACGGACAGCTACAATATTAATATCTGGGGAGTGAGGGGGGAGGGTGAAACGGGAGAATGTAATATTTCTTCTAACAAGAATAGCACAACCAGCCCAACCATCCGATCTATCATCTCGGATACATGAAAACCCAGGCACTCGAAATAAAGAACCAGGGTTCAACCATGTTTCAGAGAGGGCAAAAAGGTAAGGATTAAACTGATTAATTAAAAAAGATACTTCATGTTTTTTATTATTAACACTACGACAGTTCCATTGAAGGACCTTCGCCATTTTGGATAGAAGAGTTTATAAGTGACGTAATAATTTTTTGAAGCATATCTATGACATTGTACGGTTGTATATCACCACATTTAGAAAATATATTAATTAAAGCTGTTGACAAAATTTGTACTAAATTATCATTAGCGGTAGAGATATTAGGGGAGTTATCGCCAAGAGCACAACCATTTGGTAAAGAGGAAGGTGGTGAGGAGACAATATTAGCATGGGCTAGATGATCATATGTTGTACCTAGCTCCTGTCTAGGTTTTCTATGTATATAGATGGTTTTCCTATATGAAGAATTTGGTGCAGATTGAATAGTATTGGGAGAAGGTTCAGGGCACATAGGCGAGGGAACAGAATTAGGGGAGGGATAGGGTATGTAGGCAGATTTGTTTGGAACTGTTGAGGAAATGTCAGCATATGAAGTCCGAACAGGTTTAAATCTACGGGCTGCCTCAACATATCCAATATTTTCAGTGGACATTATGACTTTAATGTTTCTTTGGCGTGCATGTTCGGGGCATCTAGAGTCAGTGGCTGCATGGTTACCAGAACAAAACAAACAAGTAATTTTATCCTCAGGTACCTGACAAGTGGCATTTTCATGCGGGCCAGCACAGCGAGAACAGCGTGAGTTAGATCGGCATTTGTCACGGATGTGTCCGAAACGACAGCATTTTAGGCACTGTATAGTGGGAAGGGTATATGTTCCAACAGGTTGAGAGAGGTTGCAACAATAAACATGGCTTGGGAGGGATTGGCCTAAAAAGGTGAGAACTACAGTACCAGTGGGTTCCCAGCAGGTTGTATCTTCAACACGTTTTTTTTTATTTAGTCTTCTCGCTTTAATTACTATAGAAGACTCTGGACGGCACTCAGTCCATGAAACCAAGTCCTCCAAAGACCAATCTAGAGGGATTGAATGAATTACACCCATACGGGTAAGTTGGAAACGGGGAATTATTGCTGTAAGATTATTTAACTCTAGGAGAGGGTGGGATAAGAATGAGTTAGCTTCAGAGAATGTTTTAAAATAAATAGAAATTTTGTTTCTTCCTATGTTTTTTATTTCGTCAACCCCTGAGACTTTGCTGTTGTAAATAACTTGGGCTATTTTGAGGGCGCGCATATTGTTGGAAGATTTGGGCAGGTCCACATCGGGACCCGTAACGTAAACAATAAAAGGGCCTGAGTCAGACTCAGAATACCTGAGATCCGAGTTTGCCTCAAATCCAGGTCTGGTGTATGTGTGTTGGATAGAGACTGAAGGGGGCAAAATTCTTTTCTCGGGGGTATTTGAAGGAGCCTCTAAAGAACGTTTAGCCCGTAATTTCTCCTTAGTTTGGCCAATAGCATGAGATTCGCCCACTTCCATTCCTAAAGAATGTCTCCCCCTATCAGGAGGGACTTTCTCTCCCACCGACTGCGACATTTATGAAGTAAAGTACTTACCACTAATAATAAACTTAAAAATAGCCAACACCAACAGATAAATGACAACACAAAGCCAGGAAAACAGAAAAACACGAAAGAAAACCAGGAGAAATTCGCCAAAACGTGATTCCGCGGGAATGTCACCTGTCACTTTTTTCTACTGGCAACTTCACTACAAATCAGACTCTTACAAGATTAATGATAAATCACCAAGACATATCAACTTCTAAAAAGTTGTATAATTATAGCCTTCTAAAATTATTTCTGTTAACTATAATAAAATTTTATTAGTGCTATATTTATTTAATTTACATTTCTTTGTACTTTATTATTCCTAGTAGCTTTATACTATGTAGCCAATAAATTCAGTGTTTTAAATCCAGTAAGGTGAACCTCAGAAATTACTTTTCCCTTATTTACTTAGGTCTGGATGTCACTGAGACTGGTCCCAGAGGTGTCCTAGGTATCTTGGAGAGCTAAAGAATATACAATGTATTTATCTGCCAATTGTAAAAAAATAATAATATATAAACTCTAAGTTGCCTATTTACTTTGAATTCAGAGTAAAGTGTACCATAAACCTTGTGAAAATTAGGAAAAACTTACCTCTGTTCAGAAATATCAGTCTGTTCTTTTGTAGTTTCCAATTTTTTAATTTGAAATGTTATATTTATCCTTTTGTATATCTCCTCCGTGATATTCCTGCATTTCTCATACTTAGAATCAAGTGGTTCACTTAAATTAGACCAGCTTGATGTATTTTGTTCTACTGTAGACATTTTGTAACAAAATTGGTCCTTTAAGATTCCTATTGGACTATTATAGGTATTTTCTTGACGAACACAATTTTGAAGCTGGTTTTTAGACTAGAATATGCGACATTAGCCATTACTATGCCGCTAAAATCACATTTAATGCGAATTAAGAAATACGAATATATAAACGCAGCTACGCATTTCTTCCGCCACTTCTTCAAGGTTTCTTCTATTTATATGCTAAATATGTTACAGATTTGTTTTTATGTAAATTTCCCAGGTTGTAAGTTTTCAACTAATATAAAAGATGAAGTTTAGCGACCGCTCGCACACAAAGGATAATAAATTAATATATTTAATGGCATTGGGTAAATGTCACGACTTTGGGATTGCAAGCTTAAATAACGCAAAGACTAGATAATATTATGTCTGTTAAACGCGTTTCGCGTTGTTTTGTAATAACAATTTATAACAAATAACAAAAGATAAAAATAAAACCATCATTGAAAGCCTGTTCGGCTTTGTTTTTTTTTATGATTTCTTTGACATTTTTATTTAAGTGTTGCCTTCTTTTGATTAATTGTCCATAAAAATTAACATAATTTTTGTCATAGACAACAGAGGGTGGTCAGCTCAATTTTTAAATATTCTGAAAACTTATATGTATAGCCTCCTAACGCCCAGGTTTTACAACGCTTTCAAGAACTAAATGCCCAAAGTCCTTAAAAAAGGTTTCCATGACAGAGACCTAAACATTGTTTTTTAAAAATTGTGCCTTACAGACCAGTAGTCACACAAGGTTGATTTTTTTCTTGCATCAGCTGAAGGAGAAGGAAAAATGAACAAAACTGCAGTCTTACTGTTTCTGCTTTGATAACCATTGTACAGTAAACCACATACAACCACGTATGTTGTTTACTGAAATTTAATTACAACAACCTTCTTCACACTTTACAAAATCAATGAGTTCTCGGATAGCATGAAAATGTGGCAACAGAAATTTCTTGCCATAGATAATTTTTCAATAACTTTTTTTTTATTATGGCTACAACACTTTTGACATTGATTCATTTTGATTTTTATAATCGTTGTCTTACTAGGGATGCAACATCGTTCATATAAAACATCGATATTAGGAAATCGATGTTTTCAAAAGTGAAACATCGATGTTAAAAATATCGATATTTATGAACGATATATCGATGTTTATGAACGATGGTTTTATCACCATTTACATAAACTTTTAACGGTTCTTCCTGCGATGCAAATGAAATATCGTTTTTTTTTAACATCGATGTATCGTCCAAACCACTCTAGCAAACCTTTCTTAATTCTTGCTTTCACTAACACCATCCTTTTACTCCACTGTCACTCCATCTTTCGAAGAAATACCACACACACTTCTCAATGCTCCCATTCCTACTAAATACTATGTTTATTCTATTCATATGTTTTTCCCTTACCGAACATTCACTACTTTACTTACAATTACGGCCTCTGTGGTTGAGCGGGCTAAACCTTTGCCGGCGTACCTCACTGCAACACAGAGGTTCCGGGTTCGATTCCTGGTATAGTAAATTTCAGAAACGTATTTTCTCCGTTATTTACTATGGTCTGGGTGTCTGGGATCGGCCCCACAGTAGTCCGTTGTATATTACCCATAACACAAGCGTAACTTGCTTAATTTGGGGATATACAATGTGTGTGTCTGCAAATAAAAAAAAAATTCAACAGTGTGGGCACACACTAACCCGTCCCTATCACCATTTTAAATAAATTTACATCTAAGTCTGTATAGATCACAGATAGAGCGCAAGATGGCACTTTATGTCTATGTAAGATAAAATATCGTTCTTGAACAACGATGTATCGTCGATGTTTCGGTTTCAACATCGATGTTAAAACATCGATTTTTATGAACGATATATCGATGTTTGGAAACATCGATGTTTTGTTTTATCCCTATGTCTTACTGACAGTGACATGCAGCAAAACAGAATAAATAAAAATTTTCCCGCCTAATTTGTTTGTGTTCTAATATTCATTCAAGTTATTAAAATTGAAACCTTTAACCTAAAGAAAAAAACAAAATGAATTAAATTAAGGATTAAAAACTCGTTTCCTTGTGTATGTTATATACGTCTTGTATAAGTCTTTAAAATGTCCTTTAGGAGAAGGAAGAATGAACTCGTAGCCGAAGTTGTAAAGGAAAAGAAGATACCCTGTGCTTTTTGCAAGAGGACAGTAGATGACGAAATATCATACGGCAAATTTTATGCTATGGGCGATATACAATGCCATTATTTTTGTGTGGTGAGTGATTTTCAAATTTCAAGTCTTCAAAGTGTTTAATTTAGATTCTTTTTCCATTGAGGAATTGGGGTAGACTTTCATCTTATTTGTAAGGTGGAATTCTAGAAGCTGAGTTTCTCTCGGTGCTTAGACAGCATGAGCTTGACTTGTGGTACATTAAAACTGTAGTTCTTTTCTGTCTGGAAACAAATAATATCTGCTGTTTCTTGAGTCTACATTCCTAGTCAATTTTCACCTTCACACATTCTTTGAAATCCTTACATTGTTAGTTTAGTATGCAATCACAAGAGGCAAGCAGAGAAGGGAGTGCTAGTTGGAAACTGTATGTAGTTTCCTTTTCCTGGTGGCTTAATCGTCATTCTTGAGAAATATAACACAAAAAAATAATGAAATTCTAGTTTTGACTTATTTAATTTAAATTATTGTTAATTGAAACAAAGATTTGTGGTAGGTACTTTATACTTGTAGAAATGTATCTAGGGGGTTTTTCAAATCTACAATGTGGTGGGGTAATTGTAATTCCTGGAGTGTTCTTCTGTTATGACAATATGTATAAAAAAACTAAGAGAAGGAAATATTATTGCATATTTTAACTATTGCTAAAGTCCTGTACTTGTAGAAATTTGATGAACCTTAAAAGTCATTATTTATTTTTTATTGCTGGAGTACAGTAGACAAGATAAAGGCCCACCTCGTGGAAAGAGGTCACTGTCACCTATAGGCATTTACTAAAGGTGGTACTTATGTGCTGTTAGCCTTTAAGGAGAGTCTAAAATCGGCTGGCCCCTGATACGGGAACACAACTCAAGGTTGTTATGACGGCATACTCTAGATCAGAGGTGGTAGCCATCCCCTTGTTTGAAAGTAGAAGAATACTTACATGATAGTCCTGAAAAGTGATACTTACATTATATCATTATATTACTCAAATAATAAAAATGGGATGTTCGTCATTTCGAAGAGAGAATTGATGGCTTAGTGTAGGTATAATTGTTAACAAATTTATGACTAACGTAACATCATCTTGTCCTGAAAGGGGCATCAGTCTCAGCATAATTCTGGTCTTTTAAAACCAGCGCTGATTTTCCGCTGAGCCCTTAAGGTACTGTCACGGCAGACATTACTCCCGCAAAAGCCAGCCGTAAAATGGTGTTTTCATAATTGAATGCTTATTCAAATATGGGATAATTTGATATAAAACTCATTCTTGATATCAATACTTTCATTCTATAATCATGGAACACCATGATAAGGCTGACTAATTATTCAATGTTGTTATTTTTCTTTCAGCTTTTGTCCTGTTGCTTGGTGCAAAAGGGAAACGATACTGTGGGCTTGTTAGGTTTCTTATACAAAGACATTGTTGCTGAAGTGGCTAGGGCTAAGAAACATGTAAGTAAGATTTTTATCTTTTGTAGTTTGCTTGTTCTTTGACAATTATAAGGCAGTGTAACTCCATGCACTGAAAAAGAAAATATAAGAGAATATTTTGAGTTAACTTCTTATACTTCTTTTTCTTAAGTTTGAGTTGTGTTCCAGCATTAGTGGTCAGATTCCAGTCTCCCTATAGAGTTTTTGTTTTTTTTTTTTTGTTGGATCTTTTATCTGCAATCAGAAATTGTTTTCTTCTTCTTTTTTTGGATTATGGCTCCAACGCAGTTTGCATTGATTTGGCCAATGTCACAGTAGGTGGTAAAATGTCAGGTGCATATAAGAGTATAAATGCGAAAAGAAAAATTTGGTCGGTGATCTTCCAAATCACTTTCTGAGATCCTGAGGACAACACAAAACATAGAGTGTTAGACTAACTACATTAGAGATAGATGTTATTTATTGTTAAAAACTTTGATAATATATGTACATGTCTACTATCAGCTACGGTAAGAAGAAAGTCCACATTGACCGGTCGGGGAAAATCTTTGAGTAATATACTGTAGAGGGGAGAAACTATTTTGGGACATTCGAAAAAAATGTGATGGACAGAGCCGTCAGCTAAGCCGCACTCACAGAGAGAATTATCGCGAATTCTTAATTTTGCAAGAAATACAGGACAGCAACAGTGGCCAAGACGCAGGCGAATTATAGTTGATATAACTTTTTTGGGTAGTTTTCTATAGTTGAAGAACCAAGGTTTGGGACGTAATGTTGGTTGCAAACTACCGTAGTATCTGCCAACAGTCAGACGGGACTGTTGCCAGATACCATTCCAAGTCTCAAACATCTGGGGCCGCGCGAGAGAACGTAAATCGCGGGGAAAGCATTTATTATATTTGTTACTACCCGAACAGACAGCTTCCTTGGCGCAACAGTCGGCAATCTCATTTCCACCAATTCCACAGTGACCTGGGATCCAGGCAAGTACTATATCTAAACCAGACGAGTGACAACGAAAGAGGGCTTCCTTTATTTTTAGGGAGATGACAAAGTTATGTTTAGCATGCAAAGGTAATTTTGAGATATCCTGTAGGGAGCTTAAGGAATCAGTAAAAATGATAGATTTACTTATGTTATGGGATTCAATATAAAGGACGGCTTCTAGAATAGCGATTGATTCGCCAGTGAACACAGAACTAGGAGGAGGAATTTTGAAATTTAAAATAATTTTGTATTTGGGAATCCAAATAGCTGAACCAACAGGGCCATTTTGAGATAGCCGTGATGCATCGGTGAAAAACTGAAGGTGGTCTGGCCAACGATCCTGCGTAATTTTACAAAATAATTGATTAGCATCTGGAGAATTTTTGTGAATATCTAGATTTAGAATAACATTAGGTTTATAAATAAGGCTTTCAAAACTTGACTCAAAAACAGGATTTTTATAATTCTGGAAAATGCCAAGAGGGAGATCTACTAGTTTCTTATACGAATTTATAAGAAGTGGAAGACATTTGTGAGTCCAATAACTAGATGTGAACGATATTTGAAGGAGTTGATCTAAGATACCTAGAAGGGGATGATCTGAGAGCTCTATCACTTTATAAAAGAATCTGTCCGACAGAAGCTGCCTGCGAAGAGCAAGAGGAGGGTCTACACACTCAACCTGAAGGGCATTTATTGGAGAAGATTTCATTGCGCCTGTGATGATTCTGAGGCATTTGGCTTGTATGCGTTCCAGTTTCATGAGAGCGGATTTACTGCAGGGTTCCAATATGAAGCAGGCATAGTCAAAATGGCTGCGGATGATGGCATTATAAAGCAGCTTCTGACAATAGGGGTGAGATCCCCACCTAACACCTGACAGGGCTCGAATTACGTTAGTGTTTTTTTCTGTTTTTGCGCAAATATAATTGAGATGGGGGAGGCCTGAAAGTTTGGCATCGAGGAAGACACCTAGGAATTTAACAGAGTTAGCAATTTGGATTGGATGATTGTTAATGTGAATGTCTAGGGCAGGAATATCTCTTTTGCGGGAGAATATTACAGCCGAGCTTTTTGAAGCAGAAAGTGACAAACCGTGCTCTGAAAGCCATGAGTTAAGATAAAAAAAGAGCAGAATTGATACGGTTTGAAGCATCACTGAAAGATTCAGAAGTGGCATATAGAGCAATGTCATCGGCATACTGAAGGGCTTTGCAAAAGCAGCTTACAGAAGATTCTAAATCAGCCGTATAAATGTTATAGAGGATCGGGCTGAGGACAGAGCCTTGGGGTAAACCTTTCCATACAAGACGCGGGGGGGAGTCGATTCCCGAAACGCGGACGGAGATTGATCTCTCCATGAACATATTGGAAACAATGTTGACAATCCTCGGGGGGATACTCAGATTGTGCAGCTTCTGCCTGAGTATTTGAAGGTTGACGTTGTCGTATGCAGACGTTATGTCTAAAAAGACTCCTACGACATGTTCATTTCGGGAAAAAGCTAATCTGATGTCTGAGGTAATAAGGCTGAGACTGTCCATTGTACCTAAACCTCGTCTAAAACCAAACTGGCTGTTGGCTAATATGCCTTTGCTTTCTACGATCCACTCGAGTCGATTTTTAATTAAATGCTCCATAATTTTAGCAAGGACTGAAGATAGGGCTATAGGTCTATAAGCATCAGAGTCTGAAGCATCCTTGCCAGGTTTTAATATTGGAACAATTATTTGCTTTTTCCAAGACTCTGGGATAGATCCGGAAAGAAAAATCTGATTCAGAAGGTTCAGTAGAAAATGCTTAGAAGATTCACAGGACTGAATTACAAAGGAATAAGTAATGCCGTCTACTCCAGGAGAAGAGTCTCGGAGATGATCTAGGGCAGCGCATAGTTCTCCAAAGGAAAATTTAGAATTCATGGGATTCAACTCATCTGAAGGGGAACAACTGATGGGGGGACAAGGTTCAAGGGGAACAAAAGGAGGTGCAAGCTTGTGCATGAAATTGGGAAGCCAGGAAGATGGATTATTGGAATTAATATTATCGTCACTTTGGGACTTTCTAAAGGCTTTTATTTTCTTCCATATCATAGAAGCTGGAGTCCTGGGAGAAAGGGATTCGCAGAAGGCTTGCCAACTTTTTTTTTTCTTTGAACGCAACAGTCTTTTAGAGGAAGCAGAGACTTTCTGAAATTCTAAGTAATTATCATATGTGAGACTCCTGGTAAATTTAATCTCCGCTTCTTTGCGCTTTTTTACTATAGCGGAACATTCAGAATCCCACCAAGCAGGGGAGGGAACTTTATTTTTTACAGAGTTTTTTAAGGGGATTGATTGCTCAGCAGCAGATGTCAATGCAGATACATACTCATCATATAGGGAAGTAAAATTCAGAGAAGAAACATCAGGAAGAGAGTTTAATTTACTTTGTACCAAGGAAGAGAACTTATGCCAGTCAGCTAGTGCGAGTCTAAATCTCAAGAGAGGGATTGGAGTGACAGGAGGGGGTGAAGAATCAGGCAAGGAACAAAGAATAGGGAGATGGTCACTTCCATAACAGTTAGAAAGAACAGACCATGAAAGAGAGTAGGCTATGGAGGGAGAGGATAAAGTAAGGTCAGGGGCACTCGGATTTTGAAGGGGAGAGACTCTACGCGTAGGGGTTCCATCATTAATGATGCATAAGTTTAGATCATTTAAGATATCAAGAAATGCTGGAGCAATAGGATCACAGGAAGCTGAACCCCACAAAGTATGGCGGATATTTAGGTCTCCTAGAATGAGGAGAGGGACAGGAAGATGGCATAAGAGGGAGAAAAGTTCTTGTATGAGGAGAGCATTGGGGTAAGGGATGTAGACAGACACAAATGTTATATTAAGACAACGGACAGCTACAATATTAATATCTGGGGAGTGAGGGGGGAGGGTGAAACGGGAGAATGTAATATTTCTTCTAACAAGAATAGCACAACCAGCCCAACCATCCGATCTATCATCTCGGATACATGAAAACCCAGGCACTCGAAATAAAGAACCAGGGTTCAACCATGTTTCAGAGAGGGCAAAAAGGTAAGGATTAAACTGATTAATTAAAAAAGATACTTCATGTTTTTTATTATTAACACTACGACAGTTCCATTGAAGGACCTTCGCCGTTTTGGATAGAAGAGTTTATAAGTGACGTAATAATTTTTTGAAGCATATCTATGACATTGTACGGTTGTATATCACCACATTTAGAAAATATATTAATTAAAGCTGTTGACAAAATTTGTACTAAATTATCATTAGCGGTAGAGATATTAGGGGAGTTATTGCCAAGAGCACAACCATTTGGTAAAGAGGAAGGTGGTGAGGAGACAATATTAGCATGGGCTAGATGATCATATGTTGTACCTAGCTCCTGTCTAGGTTTTCTATGTATATAGATAGTTTTCCTATATGAAGAATTTGGTGCAGATTGAATAGTATTGGGGGAAGGTTCAGGGCACATAAGCGAGGGAACAGAATTAGGGGAGGGATAGGGTATGTAGGCAGATTTGTTTGGAACTGTTGAGGAAATGTCAGCATATGAAGTCCGAACAGGTTTAAATCTACGGGCTGCCTCAACATATCCAATATTTTCAGTGGACATTATGACTTTAATGTTTCTTTGGCGTGCATGTTCGGGGCATCTAGAGTCAGTGGCTGCATGGTTACCAGAACAAAACAAACAAGTAATTTTATCCTCAGGTACCTGACAAGTGGCATTTTCATGCGGGCCAGCACAGCGAGAACAGCGTGAGTTAGATCGGCATTTGTCACGGATGTGTCCGAAACGACAGCATTTTAGGCACTGTATAGTGGGAAGGGTATATGTTCCAACAGGTTGAGAGAGGTTGCAACAATAAACATGGCTTGGGAGGGATTGGCCTAAAAAGGTGAGAACTACAGTACCAGTGGGTTCCCAGCAGGTTGTATCTTCAACACGTTTTTTTTTTTATTTAGTCTTCTCGCTTTAATTACTATAGAAGACTCTGGACGGCACTCAGTCCATGAAACCAAGTCCTCCAAAGACCAATCTAGAGGGATTGAATGAATTACACCCATACGGGTAAGTTGGAAACGGGGAATTATTGCTGTAAGATTATTTAACTCTAGGACAGGGTGGGATAAGAATGAGTTAGCTTCAGAGAATGTTTTAAAATAAATAGAAATTTTGTTTCTTCCTATGTTTTTTATTTCGTCAGCCCCTGAGACTTTGCTGTTGTAAATAACTTGGGCTATTTTGAGGGCGCGCATATTGTTGGATGATTTGGGCAGGTCCACATCGGGACCCGTAATGTAAACAATAAAAGGGCCTGAGTCAGACTCAGAATACCTGAGATCCGAGTTTGCCTCAAATCCAGGTCTGGTGTATGTGTGTTGGATAGAGACTGAAGGGGGCAAAATTCTTTTCTCGGGGGTATTTGAAGGAGCCTCTAAAGAACGTTTAGCCCGTAATTTCTCCTTAGTTTGTCCAATAGCATGAGATTCGCCCACTTCCATTCCTAAAGAATGTCTCCCCCTATCAGGACGGACTTTCTCTCCCACCGACTGCGACATTTATAAAGTAAAGTACTTACCACTAATAATAAACTTAAAAATAGCCAACACCAACAGATAAATGACAACACAAAGCCAGGAAAACAGAAAAACACGAAAGAAAACCAGGAGAAATTCGCCAAAACGTGATTCCGCGGGAATGTCATCTGTCACTTTCTCAATAGGCTAAATAATAAATTTAATATTACTAATTGACACTTGACATCTTTGTCTTCAGTGATCACAGCTACTGAAAATTGGCCATTGAAACAAAAATCAAATATGTGGTACACGGTTGTATGTAAACATGGTTTTAATTAGATTCTTATTGGTATGATCTTCCAGAAATGTTCATACTGCTTTAACTACGGTGCAAGCATTGGCTGTTGCTTCGCCCAATGTCGCAAGCAGTTCCACCTGCCATGTGGGCGAGAGAGAAACACTGTGTCATTATTTTTTGACAATTATAAGTCATATTGTCAACTACATGCACCTAAACAGAAAATACCGGAGAATATTATGGCTAAAGCTAGGTCACGGAAGAGGCTTGCTTCTAAATGCACTGTAAAAAAAAGTATTGGTGGTGAGTGTAAAATCTTATTTTTGGACTGTACTCCTTAAGAACCGATTTTCACCAAAGGCAGATTGAAATACTATCCATGCAGGAATGAAAAAAGAATACAATTTCCTGTGTTGGAGTGGCCTTTTGTAAGAGGTGAAAAAACAACCCATAGCCAGGTGGTAGGGTATTTGCCCTTCTGGATGGCTACCAACCCTGGTCCAGAGTATACCGCCATAACAACCTTGAGCTGTGTTCCGGGATTAGTGGCCAGGTTCCAATCTCCCTTGAGCTATTAGTAGCGCATCTGTAGTACCTTTGATGTTACAAATGTCTATAGGCGATAGTAACCGCTTTCCATCAAGTGGGTCGTCTGCATGTCTGCTGAACTCCTGCAATAAAAAAAAAAACAATCTTTATTTGCAAAAACAGGTATATGAATAGGTATTTCACAATATAGTTATCCGTATGTTTTGTCATTCACATGACATGCAAATCATTACAATAACTAAATGTCTAGTGCTATAACCCTACACTAATGCTTCCAAATAAATTTCAGTAAGTATACATGTGTGTCATGCTGCGCAAAGGCTCCAGATTTGATTCTTGGCATGATATGCTTCATAAAAAAATTAACTTTACATTATTTACTACGGTCTGGGTGTCTGGTATCTCCCCCAGAGTGTTCCGTCGTATATTACCCATAACACAAGTCAAACTTGCTTAGCTTGTGAATATGGAATGTCTGTGTTCGTCAGCAGCCTTAAGAACAGACGAGCGTGCATGCCAAGAGTTATGAATGTCAAAGAAGCAAGTGAGGTGTGTAAGAATAAGCCTGAATGGCGCTCTGTTGTTCGTGCCTACCCCGCAAGGGAACTAGCGTGAAGTTATTTATGTATGTATGTATGTGTTCGTCTGCTGATTATTTACTTATTTTATTAATACTTTCAGAGCAATCGGCTGATTTAGAAGCGGTGTGTGTGATTTGTTATGAGGAAGTGGATGGGTATCCCACCACCGAGACATTCTGGCCGCCGTGCTGCGCGAAAGATGCTTGGTTCCACAGGACTTGCTTGCAGGTGTGAACATACTTATATTTTTTGGATTCCGTAAGCATTTTGCCAAAATTAAAACTGTCCTTTGCCAAAATTAAAACTGACCGGTCGATCTATGAAACCAACTGTCGGTCTTGGTTCTCATAGTTAGATTGTCAAAAATCTCGATGATGTTCTTTAACATGTTGACTGCGTAACAGGGTCTAAGTCGCCCCGTACGTGGCTCACTTGCGGTGAGGCTAAGAAAAACATAGACTTCTTTGTGGTGCGAAGGGTGTAATCTAAATTGATTGATATATATCTAAGATATGCTATTAAACGAGAAATCCGTGGTATCCTCTTACTTTAACATGGGATTACCTTGACCTAGTTCCACATAAGACAAAATGACTGAATGAATCTTAGCTGTCGATCAGCGAAACTTTAATTGAAACTGGCCCAGTCGTTTTTACGTGAATCCCTAACAGACAAACAAGCCATCTAAAAAAATTGGATCGTGTTCTCCATCTTTTATATAGTGCATTCCAGTTTTTTTAGCATATTTTATCAAGCAGTAATTGCTGAGACTGCTAGTACTGGAAAATAGTACGAAAGTTAAGAATATAAGATTCTTTTTATGTTGTGACTCCTTTACTAGCCAGTATGTTTTATTTAGTGTGGCAACACTAGGTTTAAATTAAAAATATATCTGTATCTATCTATGACTAGAGTCTAGGAATGAATTATCTATGTCTTCTATGTTCAATCTTTCATGTTACGAGTCTGCATAGAGAAAAATAAATACCTATTATAATTGTATAAACTGCGATGTTTCAGTTAATTAATTAAATATCCAAATTATTACTAGTTAATTTTTACTAAATATCCAAGTTAATATTAGTATTAGTTATTCGTAAGGCACACCACAACACAAACATCATTGAATAAATGTCACACACAAAAACAAAAATTACCATGAAGCGTGTATAAATTCTAAAAACTTTCTTCAAAATTAAGTTGTAAAAAAGGGTACAGAACTAGAGTCCATAGAGTTGTTAAAAAATAAAAATAAAAAGTTAATATTAGTAATTAAATATCCAAATTATTAGTAGTTAAAGTTTTACTAAATATCCAAGTTAATAATAAAACTACGTTTTAACGGTTTTAAGCGCGGTAATTTTATTTGATTTTTGTTTTTCCGACGTTTCGGAAGTATCCAAGTTAATATTAGTAATTAAATATCAAAGTGATTATCAGTACATTTTTACTAAATATTCAAGTTAATATTAGTAATTAAATATCCAAGTTTTTAGTAGTTAATTTTTACTAAATATCCAAGTTATTATTAGTAAATTTTTATTAGTAGTTTATTTTATTCGTAAATTTTTTTGATATTACAGCGTATGTCCTTAAGTGCCGGTATGCACTACCTCAAATGCCCACTGTGTAACGACAAAGAGAACTTCTACAGAGCAGTCAAAGACCAAGGCTATTATATCCCTGACCGGGATGCAGCCTGGGAATTAGAGCAGAATGCGTTCGCAGAGATATATGAAAGACCCATTGTTTGTAACGCTGATGAGTGTGAATGTACTATGGGACCAAGTCATGATGCGGAGAATGGGTATGTATTTTCTATAGAAATACTAGCTGCGGCCGCGGTTCCAACCGCGTGATGATGGATAATTGTTATATTTTGGATAATTCACGCGATATCTTTATAAATTATAGCCTATGTGTAAGCTATATTATAAAATTTATTCAATAGCTTTTGCATGAAAGAGTAAAAAACATACATTCTTATAAATTTTCACGTTTATAATATAGAATATACATAGATAATTCTTTATTGTACACCAAAGCATAGACAGACAGAAGTAGAAAAGTATAAAAGATAGTACAATGGGTGGCCTTATCGCTTAAAAGCGATTTCTTCCAGGCATCCCTTGCCAGGGACAATAACGACTTGGAGGGTACTTCCTGCCGCGTTTCTCCCTCAGCACTATGACATGGTGTCATTTAAGAAGGGCGTTATAAAATTTCTTGGCGACTGGCAACGCCCCTGGTGTAGCACACACCCATAGGCGACGGTAACCACCTTCCATGAGGTGGGCCGTCTGCCTGTTTGCCAGCTTTTGGCAATATAAAAAAGGAGATTGATAGATTTCAAGGGTTTTCTGATATAACTCCAGAAGCCAATGTCTGCTCGCAATATAATTTACCTGGGATCATTTCGAAGCTTTACTAAATTGAACGCAACAAGATTGATCAAAATCAGTTCAGAAACAAGAAAGTTATGGCTGAACATACATTTAAAAAAATTTGAAGTCTGCCTGTTTTATCCGTGCAGGAACGGAGAAAGAATACAATTTCCTGCGTTGGGGCGGCCTGTCGTAAGAGGCGACTTAACAACCCACAGCCAGGTGGTAGGGCATTTGCCCGACTGGATGGCTACCACCCCTGGTCTAAAGTATGTCGCCATAACAACCTTGAGTTGTGTTCCGGCATTAGTGATCAGGTTCCAGTTTCCCTTAAGAGAGCAGCAGCGCATTTATAGCAACTTTGCTGTTGCAAATGTCCATAGACGATGGTAACCGCTTTCCATCAAGTGGGCCGTCTGCCTGTCTGCTGATCTCCTGCAATAAAAAAAAATAAAAAAATGTGTAGCTTTTGCTGTTTTTCAGCCATAACTTTTGGCTTCTGAACCGATTTTGATCATTCTTTTTGCGTTGGATTCAGTACAGCTTCAGGATACTTTCATAGAAATTTCATTGGTTTTGAACAACATAACTTAAGTTATAAATAAAAAATTCTAGCAAAAATGAAACCAACTTTAAGAGTAACTAACTAAAAAGGATATAATAAATATTTTCTACAGCATCTTGAAGTTAGTGCCAAGTAAAACATAGCATAACATGCCAGTAAAGTACTGTAGAACATAGCATAACATGCCAGTAAAGTACTGTAGAACATAGCATAACATGCCAGTAAAGTACTGTAGAACATAGCATAACATGCCACTAAAGTACTGTAAAACATAGCATAACATGCCAGTAAAGTACTGTAGAACATAGCATAACATGCCAGTAAAGTACTGTAGAACATAGCATAACATGCCAGTAAAGTACTGTAGAACATAGCATAACATGCCAGTAAAGTACTGTAGAACATAGCATAACATGCCAGTAAAGTACTGTAGAACATAGCATAACATGCCAGTAAAGTACTGTAGAACATAGCATAACATGCCAGTAAAGTACTGTAGAACATAGCATAACATGCCAGTAAAGTACTGTAGAACATAGCATAACATGCCAGTAAAGTACTGTAGAACATAGCATAACATGCCAGTAAAGTACTGTAGAACATAGCATAACATGCCAGTAAAGTACTGTAGAACATAGCATAACATGCCAGTAAAGTACTGTAGAACATAGCATAACATGCCAGTAAAGTACTGTAGAACATAGCATAACATGCCAGTAAAGTACTGTAGAACATAGCATAACATGCCAGTAAAGTACTGTAGAACATAGCATAACATGCCAGTAAAGTACTGTAGAACATAGCATGCCAATTAATAGTGAAAAATAAAAAAATCTAGCAAAAATGAAGCCAATTTCAAGAGTAACTAAAAAGCATATTTTTTTCTACAGCATCTTGAAGCTAGTGTCAAGTAAAATATAAAAAAACAACTGCAAAATGCACCGACTTCAAGATATAGAAAATATTTATTTATGCTTTTTAGTTACTCTTGTAGTCAGTTATTTTTTGTTAGAAAACTTTTATATTGTACTTGGTATATGTACATATATCGTATATCTCTAAACTTTCATGTTTTCTCCTGTTTTTAGACCTTGGGAGATAAAACTATGCATTCTATGTGGCAGCAGTGGTATACACGCCCAGTGCCAACGTAATAGTGATAGTGCGAATGCCAATGGCAGGTATGTGTGTACAACTTGCCAACCCGCCGCACCCGCGGACCTGGAATCGTTGGCTGAAAGCCTCGAAGCAGGTAAGATGTATAATTTATATTGTCACTCTTCATAGTTTAAAACTAAATATCGAAGTATGGTTATACAACTACTTTTCATAGAATTATTGGATTTGTAGCAAGCAGTGCACACTTAATAAAACTAAAATATAAATAGAGAAAAAAATTACGCTTATTATGAAACTAGCTGCTGTCCGCGACTTCATCCGCGTGGAATAGTTTAAAAAAAGTAAGTTAAAAATACCCCCCCATTTTGAAAAATTCTTCATTGGTGCTTCGCTCCTTAGCGTGATGATATATTGTTACGAGTTTAGCGGGACTCGAATTAAAATGCCGTTTGAATTACTATAGAGTTTATTAGAACTATACAAACACGTATAACACAGTTACAAATATAACCGAACACAACAAATCCAAACGTAATGCATACATACATACATACATACATAACTTCACGCCAGTTCCCTTGCGGGGTAGGCACGAACAACAGAGCGCCATTTAGGCCCATTCTTACACACCTCACTTGCTTCTTTGACATTCATAACTCTTGTCATGCACGCTCGTCTGTTCTTAAGGCTCCTGACATCACCCTCTGCTAGTACACGATCAATTTGATCATGGAAGGTGTGTCGTGGCCTTCCACGACTTCTTTATCCATCCACTTTTGCATTGTATATCTGTTTTGTCATTTTTTCATCATGCATTCTTTCCACATGCCCGAACCAAACGTAATGCAGAAGGTCGTAATTCAATAAAACGCGCAAAGTCCGTCACTATTAGATTCCCGAATGTAGTACACACGTCACGCCCGTATCGTAGTCGAAGCTCAACTGCCCCCTCTCTCCATCAGGCCGTCGTTTTATGCTCCACAAATGCAAATGTATGTTCGCTCGGCAACGTCGCCACACTTTCCTAGAATTAGCTTGTAACACCTGGCTAATGATGCTAATGAGCGAGTACAATAGTAGAATAGCATGTTCCCCACAATAACTTAGAAACGTATGCCAATAAATAAGTGTACAAAAGAAGACGATCATTAAAGGATTACAATTAATTCAAATGCCAACAGGTAATAAAATGTGCTTCTACAGATCTGTACGTGGAATTTGTCTTTGTCGGCGCCTAGGTTATAACAATATAATAGCCTATAGCTTTCCTCGATAAATGGGCTATATAACATTGAAAGATTTTTTCAAATCAGACCAGTAATTCCCGAGATTAGCGCATTCAAGCAAACAAACAAACTCTTCAGCTTTATATATTAGTATAAGAAAAGGGGGCCTTTAAGGCCAGCCATCCGTTTATCCGTGCAGGAACGGTGAAAGAATACAATTTCCTGCGTTGGGGCGGCCTGTCGTAAGTGGCGACAAAACAACCCACAGCCAGGTGGTAGTGCATTTGGCCAACTGGATGGCTACCACCCCTGGTCTGGAGTATGCCGCCATAACGACCTTGAGTTGTGTGCCTGCCTGCCTGCCTGCCTGCCTGCCTGCCTGCCTGCCTGCCTGCCTGCCTGCCTGCCTGCCTGCCTGCCTGCCTGCCTGCCTGCCTGCCTGCCTGCCTGCCTGCCTGCCTGCCTGCCTGCCTGCCTGCCTGCCTGCCTGCCTGCCTGCCTGCCTGCCTGCCTGCCTGCCAGCCTGCCTGCCTGCCTGCCTGCCTGCCTGCCTGCCTGCCTGCCTGCCTGCCTGCCTGCCTGCCTGCCTGCCTGCCTGCCTGCCTGCCTGCCTGCCTGCCTGCCTGCCTGCCTGCCTGCCTGCCTGCCTGCCTGCCTGCCTGCCTGCCTGCCTGCCTGCCTGCCTGCCTGCCTGCCTGCCTGCCTGCCTGCCTGCCTGCCTGCCTGCCTGCCTGCCTGCCTGCCTGCCTGCCTGCCTGCCTGCCTGCCTGCCTGCCTGCCTGCCTGCCTGCCTGCCTGCCTGCCTGCCTGCCTGGCTGCCTGCCTGCCTGCCTGCCTGCCTGCCTGCCTGCCTGCCTGCCTGCCTGCCTGCCTGCCTGCCTGCCTGCCTGCCTGCCTGCCTGCCTGCCTGCCTGCCTGCCTGCCTGCCTGCCTGCCTGCCTGCCTGCCTGCCTGCCTGCCTGCCTGCCTGCCTGCCTGCCTGCCTGCCTGCCTGCCTGCCTGCCTGCCTGCCTGCCTGCCTGCCTGCCTGCCTGCCTGCCTGCCTGCCTGCCTGCCTGCCTGCCTGCCTGCCTGCCTGCCTGCCTGCCTGCCTGCCTGCCTGCCTGCCTGCCTGCCTGCCTGCCTGCCTGCCTGCCTGCCTGCCTGCCTGCCTGCCTGCCTGCCTGCCTGCCTGCCTGCCTGCCTGCCTGCCTGCCTCCACGGAAAAACTACTGGACCCATTTGGCTCAAACTCAGTATATATATATATATATATATATATATATATATATATATATATATATATATATATATATATATATATATATATATATGTATATATATATATATATATATATATATATATGTATATATATATATATATATATACTGAGGTATATTTTCGATGCCGAGAATGAACATAGGAGATTTAGGAGATTTTTTATCCCGAAAAATGGGATAGTTTCCGAGATAAAAATATATTTGTCTTTTTGTTTGTTATCCTTTTATGGAAAGACTTGGACCGATTTGGCTGAAACTCGGTACATATATAATTTGAATACCGACAGTGTCCAAGGGATACTTTTTAACCCGGATAATGGGATACATTTTGGGATAGATTTATGTAAAGTTTATTCCGGAAACTAGGACAGGTTTTGTGATTTTGTCCATTTCGTCCACTGGGTCTACTGGGTCCACTGGGTCCGATTTGGCTGAAACTCAGTATATATATATTTTCGATGCCGCGGATGAACATAGGATACTTTTTATCCCGAAAAATGGGATAGTTTCCGGGATAAAAGTATATTTATCTCTCCGTTTGTTATCCTTTTATGGAAAGACTATTGGACCGATTTGGCTAAAACTCGGTACATATGTAATTTTAATACCGAGAGTGGCCAAGGGATACTTTTTATCCTGGATAATGGGGATAGATTTATGTAAAGGTTATCCCGGTGTCTAAAATAGGTTTTGTGATTTTGTTCATTTCGTCCACTTGGTGCACTGGGTCCACTTGGTCCATGTTATCTATCAGGTTTTGCCATTTTTGACAAGTTTTGTCATTTATGTAGTTTACACATTGACGCGGGATGGTATAATTTGCGATATAAAATGAAGTGAATATCCCGGGGGCATATACATAAAAAATTAATACAATGTAACTTGTATTAACGCTTGCTCTTTAAACAAGAGGAACGCAAACGCGGCGTAAACGCTAGTAATTGAACAATTTCAGTGATATTGGCTGAACAAAGCCGGAGCACAACTCGCACGCGCCACGGCCCCTTTATGCCGAGTCGAATGTCATTGCGACGTACAAAAGGACGAGCGCCGGTCATTGCGTAAGTATGCGCACCTTCGAAATGAAGTGCAATGAAATATTTATTCTTGCATAAATGTACTTGTATACAGGTGTCATTTCTGGAAATACATGTTTCAATACATTTTACCAGTTTCACTGGTGTGCATATAAGCACGATCTTAATAGTCATTATTTAAATATTTAGTTCCTATTTATTTTATTAAGTACCTTTTATGTAACCTGGATAATATTTATTACCTTTATCTATTTATCTTAATATATATAATTTACGTGTCACGTTGTTTGTCCGCGATGGATTCCTAAACTACTTGACCGGTTTTAATCAAATTTGCACACCGTGTGCAGTTTGATCCGACTTGAAAGATAGAATAGCTTACATTTGGACCCGGTAGCTGGCGCTAGAATCGGGTTCTAAATTTTATTTCTTCAGGGCAGAACAACGTCTGTCGGGACAGCTAGTCTTAATATATATAAATCTCGTGTCACAATGTTTGTCCTCAATGGACTCCTAAACTACTTGACCGATTTTAATCAAATTTGCACACCGTGTGCAGTTTGATCCGACTTGAAAGATAGGATAGCTTACATTTGGACCCGGTAGGTGGCGCTGCAATCGGGTTCTAAATTTTATTTCTTCAGGGCAGAACAACGTCTGCCGGGACAGCTAGTTATATATAGATATCTGTTTTTAATTTAATTATTATTCCAATCTGTGTATGTCAATTATTTAATTTCTAATTTAAATATTATTATTAATTATTAGGGATGGGCCGAAATTCGTTTCACATTCGGTTTGACCGAATTTCGGCAGCTTGAGCCGAACTTCGGCATCCGGCCGAAATTCGATTTAAATGCCGAACGTTCGGTGCAAGGAAAAAGTAAAATACCTACATGCACTATTTTGACTAAATTTAAAAGATATAATAACCATACCCGTACCCAACATAACCGTAATATAAAAATTGGCATCTATATACTCATGGTCATTAATTTTAGTTAGGAACATGTAAATCTTAATGTGCAATGTGATAAAAAATAAATAAAATTAGTTCTTGATTCTGTCTTTGCCTAATTAAATAGACATCAAATTAAAACAAAAATAAAATAAACTTATTATTCCTCTAAGAAACATCAGTAAGTAGTGCAACTGATTAATTATAATGCGTAACTTGAATTTTAAATATACGCGTCTAAGGGACATCAGCAATTATAACTTTAAATTTTGATTGAAATCACTTTTTATGAATTAAACATTATGAATTTAGAATTATGAAATGGTGATTTTTTTTTCAATCAAAGGTCTACAAATCTATTCTTTTATCCACCTACTTATACTTAAAATTTACTAGAGGCAGGTTATGGTGTAAAAAAGCCAAAAATTCGGTGTTATCAAGTTGACGTTGTCAACAGATCACGATGTGTTGCTCTTGAGAAAGCGTGGCGAAATCAAACCGAATGTTCGGCCGAATTTCGTATTCGGTTCAAACCAGATTCGGCCCAACCCTATTAATTATGTATTGATATTATGTTTCAAATTTGTCATTAAGGAATTCGTTTGTGGAATAATGGAACGAAGTTCTCTTTCGCGGCGTACAAGAGTATTATTGTTGTCCCTAGTATTTTTACAATATACGTCACCCAATCTGGAAAGATCCGAGATATTTTTAACATAAAGAACATTTTCAAAAATATACTGCGAAGCCAGTTAAAATATTTGTTTCTTTGAACTTATCTCGCACGTCTCCCATGTTGTAAATTGAGCGAATAGCACGCGTCTGCAGGACAAAAATAGTATTTATATCAGCCGCTTTACCCCATAATAGAATAACCACAAGACATGATGCTGTGTAAGTAGCTAACTTTGCGTATACCCGTGTAACAACCTGTATCGAATCATCTTGAAATTGGTGCCAAGTAAAACATAATTAATTATTAATATCTATATATATATAAAAATCAATTGCTGTTCGTTAGTCTCGCTAAAACTCGGGAACGGCTGGACTGGTTTGGCTAATTTTGGTTTTCAATTATTTGTGAAAGTCCAGGGAAGGTTTAAAAGGTAAGTAAATATGAAAAAAAAGCTTGGAATATAGTAAAAAAAACAATTTCGCTTTCCCTTAGAAACTATTCCTGCCTGTCAAACATTTGATGTTCTCCCCGTCGTTTAAAAATCAACTAAATTTAAAAAGTTTTTTTTTATTTTTTTGGTTTTGAATGTCAAACGTTTGATGTCCGTTCTGGTTAAGTTTTGACCACATTTTTGTACTAAAGTTGAAGCATTTTGCAATTATCATTCAACTTTTTTATTTATTGATTCTGAGGCGGTACGAAGTTTGCCGGCTCAGCTAGTGATTAAGTAATTTTTATGTTTTACTTGCCACCGACTTCAAGATGTTGCAGAAGTTTTTTGCTTTTTATTTACGCTTGAAGTCGGTTTTTTGCTAGAATTTTTTTGTTTTTTAAACTGGTGTAAAATTTCTTGGAATATCTTGCTGGGTTTTGAAATGGCACAGCTGATAAGATATTTAAAATAACTTTCATAGGTAAATAATGGTCGTTTTTTCCCCTTGGTGAACAATGTACTATTTTCTTTTTCAGAGCTTCAGTATCTAATTCTCGTTACAGCAATACTTTAGAAGAAGTAAAAGGTAAAATGTTATTAATAGTCAATGACAGTGGATTTCGGTTATAACGACGATGAAAAGCCCAATATGATTTCGTCGCTATACTATTTTTGAAAAATCAATTACGCTTGCCAGGAATCGAATAGGCTGATTTTGAAAGAATAAATATACCTCATTTTATTTAATATTGAAATTATGCAAATTATTCTATTTTTGATAGACTTTTTTAAATTAATATTGGAAACTCATGTTATTTTACCGCAATCAATCAATGGTTAAACATTGATTGCGTTCAAATAGGCGGCACGATTCGATGTTTAATTAATGTATGGAAAAAAGAACGTTTTATAAGAAAACTACGTTTTAACGTTATTCCGACGTTTCAGCCACTTTTCAGTAGCCGTGATAACGGAAGACAAAGACAAATGTGTCATGTATCTATAATTTAAATTAGATTAGGCTCCCACAGAGTAAATAGTAACCATAAACAAAATTAGAACTAAATAATTAAAATGAACAAGTTGGCGGTAGTCTAAATAAAACTTTAACAATACTCATTATTGATACATGACAATGACATCTTGTCTTCCGTGATCACGGCTACTGAAAAGTGTCCGAAACGCCGGAATAATAAAAATCAAACAAATTACCGCGCTTAAAACAGTTAAAACGTACTTTTATTATGTATACAAGTCGCGAAAACTTAGAAAATATTATGTAGAACATTTTATTCAAAAACAACCCTTTCGTTTTGTTTGCCGTTAGACATGTCTTCACAGAAATTGATCCATTCAAGCTATACTATGATTTGGTATAATAATACAGGTGTGTTTATTTTTTCAAAATCATTCGATTCAATTCCTGACAAAGGTAATAAAAAAAAATACATAATTAAACACATATCACCTAACCTTCCACTAAAAAATTGTTTATATTAGTCATTTGGCTTACACAATTATAATATATTGTTACGAGTCATGAGACTCGAATTAAAAATGCCGTTGGAATTATTATAGAATTTATTAGAACTATACAAACACGTATAACACAGGTACAAATATAACCGAACACAACAAATCCAAACGTAATGCAGAAGGTCGTAATTCAATAAAACGCGCAAAGTCCGTCACTTATTAGATTCCCGATTGTAGTACACACGTCTCGCTTCACTGGTGGTTCTCGCTCGACTAACTCCTCCCTCAATCGGGCCATTTCTTTATACTGCACAAATGCAATATGTCTGCCGGGCAGCGTGGACCGAATTTCCTAGAATCAGCTTGTACTTTAAATCCGTAACACCTGCCAAATGATTACAATACAACAATAGGCCGTATGCCAATAAGTAAACAAAAGAAATTCAATGTTATTAGTTCAAATGCCGACGGGTAATAAATGTGCCTAGTTTCAGATATGCAGGTGGATTTTGTGTATGTCGGGACCTGAGTTATAACAATATTTAATTAGAAAATATTGGAAAATTAGATAAAAAAAGAAATTAAGCTGTATAAAACACACAAAAAAATCTATACAATATGTCTATTTAACTATTTCATTCTTAAGTAACTCAAAACTTAACAATACATTCCGTATAACTAATTCAACAATTAATTATTTTTAGAAACAACTCAATCAACCGCACAGTGTCGTCTAGAGCTAAACCTTAAACCACCAAAACGATTATCGTTATCACTTCAAAAAGTGAAATTTTCATCATCACCAATCACATCACCGACAAAACTCTTAGAGCAGTGTGTCAAGGAGAGAAGTGACTTTTTGGATATCAAGATGGTTCTGAATGAAAATGTGGTCGAAAAGGTTAGAAGGAAATTGCTGAAGCCGAGGCCTTTGATGGAAAAAACGCGAATTGTCAAGTAAGTTTATTAGTATTTAATACAAGTGTTGTTGACGATAGAATTCGTTGTATAAACGGCCCGCTCGGTGTTGCCTGTAAAATGAAATAAATTAAAAAATTAAATACAAATAATAAATAATATTGTTACATGCCGACAAAAGTGAATGCACACCTGCCTGCCATAAATCACAGTTTATTACCTTCCCCCATTTGGACTTCTTTTGTTTACTTAGAAAAACAGTCTATTGTGTATTATACTAGTTTATGGCCATTCGCAGGAATAATTAAGCAGGTGTGCGGATTACGTTTTCTGGGAAATTGCATCTGCGCTTGGCAGGTAGACATATTGTATTTGTATAGTTGAGTATAAAAACAATGCTCGAACGGAGGGGTGTGGCAGTCAAGCGACGATTACGATACGAGCAAGACGTGTGTACATTCGATGAGCTATATAGTGACGGACTTTGCGAGTGTTATTGAATCGTGCAGTTTGTACTGGTTGTGTCCAGTTATATTTGTACCTGTGTTATACGTGTTTGTATAGTTCTAATAAATTCTATAGAAATTCCAACGGCATTTTAATTCGAGTCCCGCACTCGTAACAATATAAGTATATAATTTAAATATACGGATAAAATGTAATGTAACCGCGTTCGTAATACCGAAGTAAGAAAGAGAGTTAGTCTGAAAGAGAGTGTCGGGGTGAAGGTAAGGAAAAGAATGCTCCGGTGGTTCGGGCATGTGGAAAGAATGCATGATGAAAGAATGACTAAACAGATATACAATGCAAAAGTGAATGGATGCAGAAGTCGTGGAAGGCCACGACACACCTTCCATGATCAAATCGATCGTGTACTAGCAGAAGGTGATGTCAGGAGCATTAAGAACAGACGAGCGTGCATGACAAGAGTTATAAATGTCAAAGAAGCAAGTGAGGTGTGTAAGAATAAGCCTAAATGGCGCTCTGTTGTTCGTGCCTACCCCGCAAGGGAACTGCCGTGAAGTTATGTATGTATGTATAAAATGTAATAATATTTCTGTATTTACCTGTGTGCTTCTTTAATAAATAATAGCTAATTGATTGCCTAGAGTGTAAGCGAATGCCCGCGAACTTCACTCGGGATTGGCCCGAGTCAGTTGCCCGCTACCACCGACCGTGATATACGTGCCCTGCATTCGATACACACAGCATTTCAACGGCTAACTTTCAAAACCTTAAAACCTTGTTTAATATCTCCTTTGCACAATTGGACGTTATATCCGTTACAACAAGGTTGGCCAACAAGAGTAGAAAATAATAGGGGCGCCACTTTCGCACATTTTGAACTCTAGAAACTCAAACTATATTATGACAAGAGTAATTTTGGTTTTACTAGTAACCTTTAGTAGTAGTAGTAGTACCTTTTGGTATTATGTCAGGGATTCCCAAACTATTTTGGGCACGAGACCCCATTTTCAAAATGAACTGATACCTCAGACCCCCATAGCTATAGCAAATTACTTTGAAAAACCTATTTTCAGCTTTTTTCGTATTGATATAGAATACTTACCAATTTTAAAACTTAGCGGTTGGTTAAGTGAGTAACTTGAAATCATTTTCTCATCAAAATTTAGAAAATAAATCGACATAAAAGTCAGTAATTATCAATTGTGATTAATTTAATTATATTAATTTAAACACGTAACACAATTTATACAGTATTTTGAAAGCGGGTCGATTTTTAAACTTCGCCGACCCCCAAAATCGTTTTTCGCTTAAGTCGACCCCTGGGAAACCGATGTCGACCCCTGGGGTGGGGTCGACATCGGAAAATTAAGCAGACATTACATACATATACACTTAATATCTCTGTCCCCCCCCCCCCCCCCTCCCTCTCTCTGTCTCTGCGTGTGTGCGCGTGCATTTGCGTGAAATCTCGTGATAAAATATTCTTGTACATATTTTTTATTGTTTTCATTTTCAGTAAAATACTGGATATAATTCTCATTAATGAGGAAGAACCTTTAAAAGAATGGTGTTCACCTGAAAAGTCTACGGAAATCAAAGCGAATGTACTGGAGGTATGTACGTAATATAAATATTTAATATTAATAAAAGCGTATTTAAGGGGCGCAGTTTTAGGTTTAGTGAGGTATTTGAGAACCCCTGTACCAGAGTCCTCATTCAAGTCTGTTGCGGCGCTTCTCTACGCATTTACACTTGAATATTTATTTCTACCAATATTCATTCAAGTATACATATAAAATTATTACTCACATCTAAGTATATATACATATGTATATGTGTGTGTGTGTATGTACAGGTATATATCTATTTTTTATCCTAATTTATTCACTAATAATAACACACTACATACCCACCTGTATATAAATGGCAAAAATAGAGTACAATGTCACATATTAATGTTTGCTGTCCCCCTCTCATTTATTACTAGAAATGGAGAAACGGTAGATATAATAACTCAAACTACCTCATATTTATTGATTGTACTTAAAGCGCAAACTTAGCACCTTTGTCAAACCCTTTCGGGTTTTTATATGTAGACATATAAAAATTATGTATGTTTTTGTTTGAATAGATTTAAAAAAACTGTCCTCCCCAAAAGGACCCATCTGAGTACGCAAAGTATTCCCTCTGCGTTAACAAAAAAAAAAAAATTGTGAGCAGGAAGTGGGCCATTGGAACACTCACTAGCTAAAACCGTTCCACGCGGATATCCGTGCAGGAACGGAGAAAGAATACGATTTCCTGCGGCCGGGCGGCCTATCGTAAGAGGCGACTTAACAACCCACAGCCAGGTGGTAGGGCGTTTGCCCGACTGGATGCTTGAGTTGTGTTCCGGCATTAGTGACCAGGTTCCAGTTTCCCTTAAGAGACCAGCAGCGCATTTGTAGCATCTTTGGTGTTGCAAATGTCCATAGGCGATGGTAACCGCTTTCCATCAAGTGGGCCGTCTGCCTGGCTGCTGATCTCCTGCAATAAAAAAATATATATATTCTGTGAGAACCAGTTAGTGTGTTCTTTCAGGCTTAAAAATTACTGATTAAATTATCTTGAACATACCCCTTTTATTTATTTATACAGGTAAGTATATGGGAGGATGTCAGGAGCCTTAAGAACGGACGAGCGTGCATGACAAGAGTTATGAATGTCAAAGAAGCAAGTGATGTGTGTAAGAATAAGCCTGAATGGCGCTCTATTGTTCGTGCCTACCCCGCAAGGGAACTGGCGTGAAGTTATGTATGTATGTAAGTATATAGATAGACCTACCAATCGATGTCAAGTAGTTACCTTCGCCCATGAGCATCTGTAACACCAAGAGAGTGAATGCGTTGACTATCTACCATCCAGGCTTTAAACATCTGTTTACGCCCTTTATGAAGAACTCCACATTTAAGTTCCCTGGGAAAACCATGTTTCTGATAAAAATTTCAACCAGACTGACTATGGGTTTAATATTTCAGGATTCAACTCTAAGTTCTGAACTAAATGGACCACTTCAACAAGAAAACGACAATACATTCTACTGTGAAACTGCTATTGAAACTAATTGTGATACAGAAAGACATACTTCAGATATTGAAAATGATGTTAATATGAACAATGTGCAGGAAGATACATCAGAAAATGGCATAGATAAAGAAGATTATAGTATAATTAAAGTAATAATAAACGAAAATAGTCAAATACCTAAGTCTAAGAATGATTTAGACGAATTGCATGAAGAAGAAAATTCGCAAATTATAGATATGCTTGAAATATCTGAACAAGACACAGATAGTAAAAGTATAGTATCAAATTTGAATATGTATGATATGAGTGAAAAATCTACTGCACGCACAATAAGTGATACAAATGAATTAACTAATGAATCAGATTTGATATATAACGAAACATGTGACCCAGAACGTGTAGTTGTGAAAGATTTACATGAAATTATACACACAGAAAGCCCTATAGAAGATTTAAACGAAATAAGTAATAAGGAAAATTTGATTATAAATACAATTAAAGTTTTAGATCAGAAAAATTTAGATGAAGATATCAATAAAAAGTTAGAAGAAGATTTACAAATATTTTCAACACCAAAAAATCTAAAAACAATTCACATAGAAAATGACTCTAGTATAGAAATTTCCAAAGACAATCAGATCATAAACATAGACGTGGTCAAAATGGATTCTGCCATGGATAACTTTAAATTGCCAGCACTGAAAAGTCCTGTCAAAAATAAAAAATGTTTCCTGAAATTCAGTGCGACAGATAAAGAAATTTTGCAAAATACAAACTTTAATCTTGATTTGGAAAGTTTTAAAAATCATTACTTAAATGAGGTCGACGGTGATAGGTCTAAAAGTAAAAATATAGTCAATATAAATACTGATATTAGTATAAAAAGGAGAAATCTCCGAAAACGGAAGTTGGAAGGGGGCATGAAGACAAGTAAGAAGAATAAAAGACGGAAGGTAAATACACAAAACTCAACCATAAATAATAATGTTAGTAAAGAAGTATCACGTCTAAATACACTACAGCTTAATAACAACGATATAAAACAAGAAATCCAAAAAGACACCAGAAACTTCTTGAATACTGACAATATTGAAAATATACCAGATATTGAACAAAACACTAAAACACGAAGGCGTAAACGTACAAAAGATAATAAAAGAATTAAAAGAAAAGTCACAAAGTCAAAAGATACGAGCGTAAAGTTAAGTTTGAAAAATAAGAACAATGTCCAACTAGCCATAGACACCGAGAAAGGTAATAGAAGAAATAAAAAATTAAAAACAAAACTGTCAATTAGAAATAAGAAACTGGAATTAAAAATAAAATGGCGGGAAGAGAGATTTAATTTAAGAATCACAGAATCGAAGCCAAAACGGAAATTGGATAAAAATAAGAAATGCTTTAAACAATATGTACTGAAATATAATGTTGGTGAAACTAATTTTATTGCGAAGCCTGATGGCGAGATATCACCACCGAAAAGGAAATACATTAAACAGGAGGACACGACGAGTGGATTTCGATGGTGCGGCGCGAGATCGAAATACTTACGCGAGAGCGACGTAATGTAGTTTTTGATGGAGGGAAGCTCCAGATCGCGGTGGAGGTCGACGTTACGCATATAGAGGGGAGCACCGACGGCTCTGCGCATGAATTTGTTTTGCACGATTTGCAATTTATCTAAAAGGGCAGGCTTGGCATGGCCGAATACCACACTCGCGTATGTCATGATCGGGCGGATGCATGTTTTATACAAAGTAAGCTTGTGTCTGAGGGACATTTTGCTTCGTTTGTCTATCATGGGTGCTAAACGACCCATCACAAATCGCGCTCTATTTCGGATTATAGTGATATGCTCGTTGAAGCGCAAGTTCCGATCTAGGGTGACACCCAGGTATTTGGTGTACTTTTCCCAGGGAATTTGTTGTTCGTAGAGCGAAATGGTTTTTAGGCGAAGGCAAGCGCGTTTGGGGGAGCGAAGCGTGCCCGGGGAAAAGAACATTGCTGCGCTTTTCTCCGGGTTTACCTCTATCCTCCATTTGCGAAACCATTCGCCTAGCTCTGTGACAGCTGCCTGCAGCCGGACGCAAGCCATTTGTCGGTTGCGATCTGATGTATAGAGTGCGGTGTCATCCGCGAAGAGGGCTAACTCCACATCTGGAGTTTTTGGGATGTCGCTGGTGTACAGCGTGAAAAGTAGTGGGGACAGGGCCGAGCCCTGTGGTACACCGGCTGTGAGTGGGTGAGGGGACGAGCGCGTTCCCTCCACTCGAAAACGGAAGCTTCGGCCTAAGAGGAAGTCTCGCAAGATGAGCACGAGTCTGTCTGGCACACCGAACTGGTACAACTTGTAAATCAAGCCGTTGTGCCAGACCTTGTCGAAGGCTTTTGCTACGTCTAGGAACAGTGCGGCTGTTCCTATAGGGCGGGGGCGATGGGCAAAGTGAGATAGTATGTGCTCCGTGATGCGGTGCACCTGTTGCACACATGAGTGTCTAGCACGGAAGCCAAATTGCTCATCAGGTAATAGATGTTTGCTGAAGGCAAAATCTCTAAGTCGTGAGAGGATGACTCTCTCGTAAAGCTTGCTGAGTGCGCTTAGTAGGCTGATTGGACGGTAGCTGGACGGTTTATTAGCCGGTTTTCCCGGCTTGTGAATACCAATGACATCTGCCTCCTTCCAGATCGCGGGGAAGGAGCAGTTTGTTATGGCGGCATTAAAGATGCTCACCAGGATTATAATTAGATGGGCGGGTAGGAGTTTTAAAACGCGATTGTTGATGCCATCGGTCCCTGGGGCCTTTCGCGGTTTGAGAGACTTGATCAGATCTTGCACTTCTTCGACTGTGACCGGGTCGAGTGTGGTTTCCGCTGGTAAGGAGGATCTACGTTCGACCTCGGAGTCCACCTCCGTCAGGTGTGACTGGTCGACGTTTTGCGTAGTGGGGGAGCATTGAAGCTCTAGACTCTGAGCAAGGCACTCGGCTTTCTCCTCGTCATCGAACGCCTCGGTGTTGTCGGCTCTTTCTAGCGCGGGTATGACAGTAAGGGTGTCTGATTTGAGAGCTCTAGCCAGCTTCCAGTACGCCTGGTGAGTTGGTTCGATATCCCTCAACGTTCTGTCCCAACGTTGTTCCCTGACTTCCCGGATACGTAGTTTGACCTCGCGCTCTAGTTCGCGGAGTCGGATTCTGTTATCCTCGGTGGGATATCTGTCATGAGCTCTGGAGGCGGCTCTCTTTTCCCTCAGCAGTACCCTCACCTCGTCCGGCAGGCATAAGTGGCGGTCATCCTCCACTGGCACCTGCCTGGACGAGTTCCGCACTGCGGATTGAAGGTGGCTGGTGAGGGCTTCGATCGCCCTCTCCGTGTCTTGGCGGGACCCGATGTGATCTGGGATGCGGTCCAGGTCTTGTGAGCTGGTTGCCTTGAGGAGGTCCCCAAGTCTCAACCAGTCCACAGAGGTCCTAGTTTCAGATGTCTGGTCTGTCTGTGGTCCTAATCTAAGGATAACCGGACGATGGTCCGAGTCTATATCGTCCATCGTTTCGATCGAATGGAACTGAAGAGTTACGCCCCTCAGTAATGCTAGGTCGAGAGTGTTTGGGGTCCCCCAGTCGCGGTTGGGGGGATATCTTGTGGGGGTCATGGGCGTTAGTATATCAAACAAAAGATTGTCTGATATATTTATTAGGGCTCTGCCATTGGTGTTAGTGGTATTGCAATTCCACTGCTCGTGTTTGCAATTCAGATCTCCGGCTATTATAACAGCCGGGCCTAGGTTGAACAGGGCTTCTAGGTCTTTTTTAATAAGGGTTTTTTGGCATGCGAGGTATGCTGAGACTATGACTAGAGGTTGGTGGCCAGTCATTGCTAGTCTGCAGGCGGATACCTCCATACCTTCTAGTGGAGGGGTGACTACAGGCATGCAGTGTAGGGATCTCCTGAAATAGATCAGGGTGCCGCCACCACGGCCTACCCTGTCATGTCTAGTGACCCGATAGTTAGAGATCTTTGGATCTCTATTACTCGGTTTCAGGAAGGTCTCCTGTACTAGTAGTATATCTACTTGATTGGTAACCAGGAAGTCATGGACCAAGTCGCGCTGGTTTCGAAGGCCGTTGGCGTTATAAGTCGCCAGAGTCAATGAGCGTGGTTTATTTCTACCTACATGCGCCATTTGTTACCGGTAACAAGAATTTGTACTAGGTTGTTTAGTTACAACGATCTAAGTATTTGGAGGAGGTACGCGTGATCCATTTCGATCACGAGTTGATCCCGGAGGGAGGGTTGAGTTGACTCTGAAACTTGTCTCAGTTTCCGAGCCAAGAGTTGGACCTCTTCCAGGTCGAAGGGCAAGTTCTTGGCGAATTTAGTCGCCAAAGCTAAGTCCTCCGCTATAGAGTGGTGGGCCGATGGCCCAGAAGGTGCCTTAGAAATGGGGGCGGGGGAGAGGGTGGCCGAGGGTAGGCCGGCCATAACTGGGGCACGCGTCTTCAGCGGAGGAAACGCTTCCGTTGTGGGAAGACCCGTCCAGTGGTTTACCACTGGAGGGGGGGCCGCCACGAATGCGGGTTTGTTCGGCACTTTTCTAGTGCCTTTTTGGGCATTGCCCTTTCCGACCTTACGTTTGGGTCGGGGGGCGGCAGGGCAGCCTCTGTAGTTAGCAGGGTGACCCGCTTGGCCGCAGAGGATGCAGCTGGGTGGCTCCGGGGAGTCCCGGGTGCGAGTGCACTCCGAGGTCCCGTGGTCGCCCAGGCACTTGACGCACCTGGGACGGGATTGACAATGAAGGGCAGAGTGCCCATAAAGTTGGCAGCGATGACACTGCCGTAGTGTATGTTTTTCGTGTGGACGTTCCACACGAAGGCCAGAGAGGCCACAGACCTTCTCAAGTTCGAAGATCTTTTTCCCCTCTGGGGAGAGGTCGAGGACAACCAATACTAGGTTTAGAGGCGACTTTGTGGCGTCGCCTCTGTGCATACGGTGCACTTCGTGCACTGGTAGGGCTTGGGACTTAAGGTCCTCTAGAATGTAGGAACTTTCAATTTCCTGAGGAAGTCCGCGAATTACAGCCCGAAGGCGTTTTTCTTCTGGCAGGGCGTAAGTGTAGTAACCGATTTTACGGTCACATAATAGAGTAGTTAGGGCGCGGTGGTCACTTGAAGATGTGACCATAACTTTGATGCCGTGTTGGGTATCACGGGCCTCTTTTATGGAGATTGCCTTACCTGGCAGTTCCTTAGCGAGTTGAAGCCAATGAGCTTTCTCGCGGATGATCAGGGGTGGCGGCGGGCGCTGTGACGGTGGCCCAGGGCGGCTGGAAGGTGCCATTGTCGGTTTTGTGCCCGCAGTGGGGGCGGGGTTGGGGGGGACCTCCCTCTGGGTCTTACGTTTTTTACTACGGTTGACGGTTATGAAACCGTCATCGTCTTCGCGGTCTAAGGGGATATTCGCGGGAGGCGCGACATCCATGGGGGTAATTTCATCGGCTGGTGTAAGAGGGGCAACCCTGAGGTATTGCGAACCTTCAGTGGTTAAGTCGATTTCTCGACGAGAATCGATTACGCGATGGATGGGCGAACGCGAACGCGATGTCGTCGAACTCGCGGAGCTCGAACGCGGTTTTCCCGGTGTGGGACCGCGAGAAAACGAGGCGCGCGACTTTGGTGCCACACGGTGGGCGTCGTTGAGCGGGGGTGCGGGCGGCGGGCGCACCGGTAACACGGCGGGTACGGACGCGGGGGGCGCGGGCGCTGCGGTAGAGCGCAGGTGGTCTGCGGCATGTGCGGCTGCGGGGGTCGCGGGGGGTGCGATGGTCGCGGCAGATGCGGGCGCGGGGAGGGGGGCCTGCGCGGGGGCCCTTTGCACGTGTGACTCGCGGGACACAGGTTTCTCGGAATTAAGTTCCGAGATAACAACGGACGCCATTGATTGGGACTCCGGAGTCCTCAAAAATTGGTCGAGTGCTTGAGGGAATTGCTGTCGTAAAAACGACAGCAAACCCTCTAACAGCGACGGAGAGGCCTCCACGCCGTCCATTGTCCCTGAGGGGGACGAACGATTTGGTGGAAAAACCACCTGATGATGCACTTTTCACTGCACTGTCACAGAAAAAACACAGATCGACCGGGTGAACGAACGAACACAACGAACACGAATAACGGACTGCCGAGGCGGAACGGGAGACGTGCGCGCGCGACGAACGACAGCGGGCGAATGTTGTCCTATATAAAATCAGTTCTAATATATATGAGATAAATTAGTTGTCCGTGTTTTACGAAAGATGGCGGAAGTTTGCCGAGCCCATGTTGGTGTTGCCATTTTAGAAATAATTTCCATTTTGGTATCACTTGCGTGGTATATAATATTTTTGGCTAGGTGGCGCTACCAAACAATATAATATTTGGCACATTGTTATAAGTAACCCGCTAAACATAATTCGCCTGCCTCTAGATTAACTGTAAGATGAGTTCACTATTTATATTATTCGTAGAAAACCATGTATTTCGCTACTATTCCTTGGTAAAAGCGACAATTTATCGTGAACTATTAAAAAAAATTACTCTTTGGTTTCACTCTGGTACTTCTCTGTATATCACAGTTAAAAGTTTGCAAAAATATTTATCTGTATATTGAAAAAAAAAGGTGTTAATATAACTTACACTCAATTTTAATTTATGAAAATATCAATTTCTATGCATGTTAATTGTTTTTAAGCTGCCTGAATATGACGGTTATTATAATTTTTCATCACATTTTTAGGATTAAATTTTAGGAACATTTTAAATAACTTATCTGTTGGTTTAAAATCATAAGGTTATTGTTTAAATTAGACTTGTAGCGATGTTAGATTAAGTATTAAATACATGAATATTTCTTTATTATTAAATTGTATTTTTTATATATAATATATAATTTAAATGTACCGTAAGCTAATATATGGATAAAAAATTACGGATGACAAGCTCAGTACTTGAATATGTTGCTTTGGTGGCCAGATCCATTTCTTTCCCTAGATATTACTAATATCGATTCATCGCGATTTTACTTGCGGATCGTCTGTAGAACCTTATTAATGTATAAACAGATACTTTGTACAAATATAAAATTGAAACGAAGCTAATTTAAACTATATTACTAAAGGATTTAAATAATGAAGTTGAATTGATTGAAGCCTTTATTGATGTTTTCCACATCTATATAAAATAACTTGTGGGTGTAAAAAATAAATAAATGTGAAAATTAAATAAACCTCGAATCGATTTTTCAAACAATGACGAGTTCAATGATTTTTTTAAATTAAGTTATCTTTTAAAAAGATTGGCTATGTGGCAAGTGCCACAAATTTATAGCACTAGTAAGTTAGGAGCTTTTCAATATTTAATAAGTGGTTGTCGTTCCTTGTGTTCTTTATGCTTCTATCTTTACTGCTTCATCCGAGATAATGTTATAGTTATTGACGTTTCACGCAGATTTAGCTCTGGATTTAATGCGATATTGTATATATATATACATTAACGTAGCTGTTCGTTAACGGCGATATTTTTAACGCTAGAAATAAAACGCATTTGGCCACAGTCAATATCCATAACATTTCCGCAGGTAAAGTCCGAGTACATGGAGTATTACCAAATAACATTCTATTTGCAGCAGTAAGGAAAGACAGTATGATACATAGTTTATCCCAATACAACTTCAAACTAGCAGTAAACTCCAAGTTTTAGCTAAATGTTGTTTGGTATCTGTCAAAGACCTATAATTTTCCAGCGATTGTGTTGGAGGTTATATATATATATATCCTCCTTAAGCTTGCTGCTAATTTGTTTTAAAACTAAAACTTGAAAACTGGCTAGAAAAATATAAGAAATTTAAAGATGCTTCCAGTTGTGTTGGAGGCCTATGGATAAGTTATCGAGAACTTATTCGTGTTATATGTTAAGTATTATAAATATTTTCATAATTTTATTATATTTTATGTCTAATAAACTTATGTTACTCGTCTTATTTGTTTTTTATTTCTATTTTCCTATTAAGTTTATGAAGCTTGATAACGGACGTAACGCAGTTATATTTGCAAATATAATGTATTGTTACGAGTGCGGGACTCGAATTAAAAACGCCGTTGGAATTACTATAGAATTTATTAGAACTATACAAACACGTATAACACAGGTACAAATATAACTGAACACAATCAGTTCAAACGTAATGCGCGATTCAATAACACGCGCAAAGTCCGTCACTATATAGGTTATCGAATGTACACAAGTGTCGCCCTGATCGTGGTTGTCGCTAGACTGACGATCTCTGCATTGCGCCATTGCTTTATAATGCACCGTTGCAATATGTCTACCTGGCAAGCGTCGACGCAATTTCCCAGAAAACGTAATCCACACACCTGCGTAATTATGCCTGCGAACGGCCATAAACGGGTACAATACACAATAGGCTGTTTTATAATTACAAATTTTAAACACAAAGTAAACAAACGATAATCATAAAACAGTTTGAATATTTTTAGCTCAAACGCTGCGGCAGGTAATAAATGTGCTTTGTCTAAAGATATAAGGTGGCCCAACTTGTAACAGTTTTAAAGAATTAAGTAATATTTGAGACAATATTAAGTTAAAAATTGTACTATAGTAATAATCATTTATTTCATAGCATTAATTATGTATAAACGATTCATAGTTCTTAGTAAATTACATAAAAAATTGTAGCTAGAGTTAGTAGAACCTATCCTAATATTCAGTAACAATTGTTGTGCTAGCTTTATATTTGCTAACACAAGAACTAAGAACTGGGGTTCGCGATTGACCTCGTGTTTCGGTATGTAAAACTCTACCAAAATGTCTAGAAAATGAACTAATCTCTTTGCCTTCTGGCAATATTTTATTTTGTCTGTAGTCAAGGTCAGAGAAAGATAAACAAAGCGAATTTATCCATGTTATTGTGGCGCCTTTGTTCGTCATTGTATTAAAATCCGCTAAAAATAACTAAATACGCATGTAACAATAACTAATATAACGTGAGCAGTGATTTTTAAAGTTTATCAAGTATGTCTAGTGGAATTTAAAGTAAAAATCTTTTCCATAATATTTATCAAAGAACAGCCGACATGATAGCTTTATAATGGTTAGTTTAGCTTCTTTTAAATAATTGTTCTGTTAATTATCACGACGTGTTAAAACTCTTAATTACAAAATTATATTCATTACTAATTAAACATAGTAGGCTATACTGACAAAACGCGTACGTCGTAACTAAAGCAACTAGAAATTTACAAAATGTTTAATGTCGTACTAAAAATTACTAGTAAGTATCGAAATTACTCTTGACCTAATATTGGAGTTGCTAGAGTTTAGACTAATTTGCGAAAGTGGCGCCCTAATATTTTCTACTTTATTTTGCCGTCCTTTATCTATCGGTATATTGTATAGCTGAGTACCCAGCGGCCCAGCCCTTACCGCCCTCTATTTCAAAAACTGTTCAACGTATAAAAAATTGCTCTAGACAAAGTTTGTGGAAAATTTTATGCTCCATAACTTTTATTACAAATGCCAAAATGATTTGAGGTACAGAAAAGGAGATATTTCAAAAAACTGATTTTTGTGACCTTCGACCTTGAATATCTCGACCTTATGTGGCTTTTAAAACAACATTTAGAATGTCAAATTAATGATTCTCATAAAAATTCAGCTTTTTTCCATTACATTCCGAGATATAATTCATTGATGCCTTAAGTTACGGAACTAACTACGTGATTCGTGCTTTATGATGGCAGATCCTTCATCGTGTATATTTTTTATGTAGATAGAACTTAACGTTTTTAATTTGATTTAAATTATTTTATATACTTACACTGTTAAAGTACATTATTTACTGATTTTATATGAACATTTGTCTTATAGACTTCTTCAAGTATTAGTACGTTTTTTGGTGGTAGTAATTTTTTAATGGTCACACCGTTCCTTTGTTTACGACGCGAATGAACGAAACAAAAACATGTTTGAAATGAGTTCAATTTCAGTTCAGTTATTTTTTTACCTTCGAGTGATAAGTTTCTGAATTTTGATATAAAGTTATATATTGTTTCTTGTAACAAAATACTAAGTTTTGATAAAATAAGTATCGATAATAAAAGCATTTTATGTAAAATAGCATTTGGGATAAATTGCTTTCTTTGTGTTGTGCTAAAAAAAAGCGACGTTGCCGTTCTTACTGTAGTTTTTTTACGATAAGTTTGAATCTTTCACTGGTTTGATAAAACCAATTTTATATATAAATATAAATTTTCTTTAAATTAAGTGAAAAAATTTAAAAGGCATGATTAACTGCTATGAAATGAGTGGATCTGAACGCTATACAATTTCTGACGCAATAGCAATCTGGCAACAACGCGAAGAATCGGACTGAACTAAGACTAATGTATTAGCCAAAAACTCATCGGATTTCTATTAAATTCACAAACAACCCCAATTTTATGAGGTAAGTGTTATTTTAATTCTATTTTTTCTTTTTTAGTCTTTAAGTCATATAAAAAAGGGGTTTAATGTTTCTTTAAATTTTCCCGCGGAATGACGTAATCGGTTGCTAAAGGGTAGCCATCTTTGAATTCAATCAGTTATCTGTCAGAGTACTTGGATTTTCGTGAAGTGGAAAGCCAGAAATTTTTTACTCATAGAGTTTTCTTTACAAAGGAACCACCACGGAATAATCCGGGTAAGTTGAAAACCTTATATTTGGTAATATTACATTAACGTTTAGCTCCTTTTTTGTGAGAAAATTTCTTTGTTTTATGCCTAACCTAAAATGTAACAATGGATTAAAATTTAACCGAATTTTAGGTCAACCAGTGTCATCTTTGTTGCAAAATTTCGTCTTTGTATAGAACAATTAGCATAACCGTCGTCCACGATGGTTAATGTGGGTCTAATCTTAAAAGTAGGCTTATATAGGTACTAGAAAGTTCGTCTGGCTAATTTTACTTATATCTATTATAAAATCTTGGTTTTGCGTGAATAATTGATTTTAATCATTCGATAAAAGTTTGTTGACTTTATCATCTATATTATACTGCTATGTGGCCTTAAAAATCTCTGTTATTTCACAAAATATGTCACAAGTACTGTTGCATTGTTACATACTTTCTAAGACAGTTCTCTTCTAAATTTTTAGACTAGTTTACATATAATTAAATGAAGATTGGTTTATCTTTATCAGTAGTATTTTTATCATTAATTTATGTAGGATAACTGATTATTACAGTGAACTGCAAATTATGTTTGCAAAACTGGCACAAACCAAATCCATTTGGTTTGATTGAATTTCAATCCAACAGAGTAATGATGGTTATAGATTAACATTTTTAAAGTTCAGATCTGTTTATAATAAATAAATGCACCCTATAACTGTACCCCACCCTTAAACTGTCTTATATCATAATTAGACACATTTTTAAAATGAATTTATCATCACCACAAAAAAACAATATACAATTGATTGTTTTATACAATAGTATTGGAAACTACTTGGATTCATCTTCATCTTCTGCATATGGGCAATTTCCGCAACTCAAGTTAATGTCAAAGCGCCTATTTCACGGGTTTTGTATTAATACTATAGTTGTCAGAATGATGCATTTAACTATTTGAAATTACAATGATGGAAAGTACAGTTTTAGTTTAATTTTAATGTGTTTAGGCCTAATACTGTTCCCAAAATTCAGGAGGAAATCATTTAGTAACTACTTTCCATCAGGTGAGTCTTCTACCTGTCTGCTGTGACGATACCTTTATAGGCTCAGCTCAGATCAATATTAGGACAAGTTTTCTTTTTAAGCCTTTTTTTGTCTGTACTCAGTTTTATATTAGTTTAAGTGTTCTAAATAACATTTTTTTTTTCTTAGATGATCACTTAAATTTTGTCATTTATTATAAAATCACATATATATATTTTATTTATATTACTGTAGATTGTTTCAATATATTCTATAATTTCCTATACATGATTCAATTCAAAGACTTGTTGGAACATGAGTGTGATGATTTCACAATGTGCTGATTATTTTCAACTGATGCAATTTTTATTTTAATTGTGTACAATCTGATTCTAGACTTTCTAGTTTTAAATTAATGAGCTTTTGCAATAGAATGCAATTATTTTGTTACTTATATTTAGTATAGCAATAAAGAATTCGTATACTTTGATTTATCCCCTGATAGATAACCTCACTCAGTATCACTTTAAAGTCTCAAATAGCATCTTGAAGGTTAATTATTAAGACCTAGATATCTCAAATTTTTTGAAAAACTATTTTTTTTTTTTTCATATTGTCTATTCCATCACCTTCTATCCTTTTGCCTGTTCGTCAGCTTAGGGGGCCATCCACAAATTACATCACACAAATTTCATTATTTTTGACCCCTACCCTTGTCACAGCTGTCACATTTGTGAGACTCCTTCCTCCCCTTTGTGACATCCCATGTTTTGCAATGTTACATCAAAAAATTATTAAATTAAATCAGCAGTCCGTAATTACTTTTATTTCTATTTAAATTATTTTTTAATAATTTAAACACTATCCTCATACAGATAGAGGTGGAAATATTTTAAGTTTTTTGTTAATCATTTAAATTTTAAAGCCTACCTAAATACTACCTTGCATAATAGAAAATCTACTATATGAATAGTAATGGCGGTGGCGTTGTGACAATTTCATGTTTTTTACTCCATCTATGTTTGCTTCGGAAAATAGTCACAAACAAGATTCTGGCACCTAAAACTGTGAGGTGCGAACTGGGAGTATATAGACAAAATTCAAAGATGTGAACACTACCTGTGTTCTTTTCAGACTAACATCCATTTGTTCTATATAATAAATCAAATACTCCAATATACTGATATCATTGAGAAACTACCGAAGTTGTTTATAACAAAGAAAAGCTTGTGAAATCTTGATCATTTTGTAACTTAATTGTGCTTCAAATTTGAGTTAAGTTAATATAATATAGTCAAGTTACATACTAGGGTGTGCATGCATCTTTGACGCATATAAAATTTAGCATATATTACTAGAAATTTATTCAAAATATTAGAAATTAATACAAATAAGAAACTTCTCAAATAAACCTAATAATAAACATGTACTTATAAGTTCCTGTAATGTACATATATTGAGGGTAGTTCTATATATTGTATATCTCTTCTTTCACCTCTTAATTATTTGAGATCAGAACAATATGTCTTTTCCTTCCATATCCCTCTATTCTGAAATACATCCTTTGTCACGACAAATCATCATATCATCCTTCAAACAATCCATCTATCTCTTTTTTGGTCTACCTTTAACTTTGTACCCTTCAATCTTGTTTATATCACCCTAACAATTACCACCAGTTTTAAAGTGTTCCTCCTTTTTAAATACTTCATTTGTCTATTTTTTTATTAGTACATATTTTCGAAGGCAATGCCTAAAATTGAATAATCCTGGTTACCTTACTCTCAATATTTCTTATCATTGTTATGTTGCGTGCTTATGAACTGGTGTTTTATGATGTCTCAAAAATTTTCATATTATATATAAATATCAATGTAACCTTGTTTGTGCATTTGTTTGAGTTCTATAGTTATTTTAGCAAAAATTAGGCTAGGTTAAACTAGAATTATCTGACACCTGCCTTGGGTGGATGCTATTGGTTTAAAAGGAATACTACTATATTAAAGAATTTTTATTTTTTACAATGTTCAATTACTTGCCTTTTTCTTTTTTTTCCTTACTAGCTGAACCTGCAACTTATTTTTTTTGTATTTTTTCACAGAACCCTGATAAAATTAGCCTAAGTTACTCCTTATAACATCAACTATTTGCCAGTGAAAGTCCAATCAAAATTTGTCCAGTCTTTCAGAAATTAGCTGGAACATCCAGCCAGCCAGACTAAAATTTGAATAATTTATTTTTTGATATAAGTACAGTATATACTTTCATATGCATTTAGTAAAAAGCTGTTAATTTGACATTACAAACAGACACTTCAATTTTATTTATCTATAATATAGATTTATTATATATATTATTTTATAAATTTATACATTCAACACAAAACCTTAGGACTAAAATATAAACAAAAATCTAGATTGCAATCCACAAATAAGTGCATACATAAAAATAGTACAAGAGACTGAAAATGACTTACTTATAACTAAATATTATGATTGTTTAGTCAAGTTTATCTTTAAATATATTTATGTATCTTTATTTGGATATAACTATTATTATCTATTTTATAAATGTACTAAGAATCCAGGATATTTATATTATAAACTTCATTGTATTTTTTTCTTTTGAATCAATTCAATTCAAAAGTTTTTGTTTAAACTAAGTCCCTCCGAAGAACATTTTTTGAAGGTCATACATATAAGTTAAAAATTAAACCTACTTCCTATTCTGATGTACACTCCTTTGAAGAAAAAAATCACCAATAATATAATTAGAAGGTCCTGTATTGATGCCAATGATATGTACTGGCATTCTTAACCAATGTTTTTATGGTTTTTTAAAAGAATAATAATACTTATTTATTTGCTCTCACAACAACATATAAGTAATTACTAAAAAGGTTCTTAATGACTAAAAATCAGTGAGAGCCTGGTGTTGTAGACAGAAAATCTTGTGTGACTGAATACCAGCCACCGTCCACCACCATCTCTCTTCCTGGAAAAATGGAGGTATATATATAACTAATTAATCGAATATATTGTTACGAGTTTAGCGGGACTCGAATTAAAATGCCGTTGGAATTATTATAGAATTTATTAGAACTATACAAACACATATAACACAGGTACAAATATAACCCAACACAACAAGTCTAAACATAATGCAGAAGGTCGTAATTCAATAAAACGCGCAGTCTGTCACTTATTAGATTCCCGATTGTAGTACACACGTCTCGCTTCGCTCGTGGTTCTCGCTCGACTGCCAACGCCCTCCATCAGGTCATTGTTTTATACTGTACAAATGCAATATGTCTGCCCGGAAGTATGGACCGAATTTCCTAGAATCAGCTTTTACTTTACAATCCGTAACACCAGACTAATCATTACAATACAACAATAGGCCGTATACCAATAAGTAAACAAAAGAAAACGATAATAAAAGAATTTCAATGTTATTAGTTCAAATGCCGAAGGGTAATAAATGTGTTTTGTTTCAGAGCTGCAGGTGGATTTTGTTTTTGTCGGGACCTGAGTTGTAACAATATATATATAATGTTCAAACTTATCATTTAGATTAATTATTATGGTCGAATTTCGACCACTGGGCGACCATTAGTATAGGTAACTCCCTAGAAAGTACAAAAATCTACAGCAGAATGCTGCCTGAGAATGTTTGCAGGAGATGTAGTTACTTTTAATAATAGTATAGAAATATAACACATCATGAACAGTAATGTGTGTAGGAATAACATATGCAGTCACAAATTCACACCTGCGTCTGTAGAAACACATTTTATTACCTTTTTGGCATTTGGACTACTTTTGTTTACTTTGTGTTTAAAATTTGTAATTAGAAAAACAGCCCATTGTGTATTGTAATATTTTATGGTAGTCAATAAGTCAGGTGTGATTCTAAGAAATTCAGTCCACGCGAGCGAGAGACATATTGTATTAATGAATCGTAGAAATGTGTGTACACGTGTAACTTGAGAATGACTACCGATCTTCATGAAATTTTATTTTTGTTTGCGTGGGTCCCGGGGAGGTTTAGATTAATAATTATACGCGTTAGGTGGCGCTGGAATCGGGCTCTAGATTTCAGGGCAGTAAGTACAACGTCTGCCAGAACCGCTAGTGTATAGATAAAATTTAAACCATTTGATTTTGTCATGGCACAATGTTGTTAATTGATAAATACGACTTTGTCACCTTAAGGCGCCCGAAATCACGTGCCCCCTTTCTGTAGCTTCAAGTGTGTCAAGGCACTTAAGATAATAATCGAAATAACATCACGGTGCCTACTGTCCCTATAGTGGGTAGGTGGGAGGTACAATGTTTGTTGAAAATCGGCGGCGTGAAATTTTAGACTTTTAAGGATCTACCTTAATGTAATTGGGATTGTTAATAAAAAATTACCCTCTGATTTTTATTACGTAAAATAGGGTATTTTAAGATACTAAAAAAAATTATCCGATGACGTCATTGGGGACAACTTTACATTAGTTCCTTTGCCTATAAAAAGAAAATAATCATAATAATCTGTGCTACTATTTAAATGTTACTGTCATTATTCATTATGACATATCGTGATCATTTTAGTGTGGCCAGCTTAGCAATTTTATCAGTAGATTTATTTTATATATTTTGGTGTTCAACATTTATTATTTCCTAAAGTTACCGTTAAGTTATTTAAAGTGACTTTTAGTGAAAAATCAATATAATATAACTTAAACTGAATAATGTACAGTTAGACTGAATACCATTAATTGATAATCAGGCATAAATTACCTATTAGACACCATTGCGATGTCATCACTTTTCTTAATTTGTAATAAAGTATTCTTTCGGCGATTAAAACAGATAAAGCTCATTCGACCACTAAAATACTTTGATTTGGTATCACATTTGGGTTATCATTTTTAATGTCTGATACCTAGACATAGTCTCATTATCCAATGATTTGTCAATCCAGTTACAATAAAAAGGTTGTATTGGGGAGGTGGGGGGTGGGGGGAGTATTATTAGTCAGACCTTTAAAAAAATATCAGTCCTTAGGACTGCACTTCAGAGATAAAAACTTGGTATCTGAGCGTGACGGTCGTGCGAATTCAGTGCATTTTCCCCATCCTAGAAGTACCTACCGAAGTTTTCAATTTAAAAATCATGGCAATGTTCGATAAGGTCTTTTTTAAGTCAATATGTTGGGAGTTACTTTCATACACACACGTGTGTACCTATAAGAATTACAAATTTTAGTAATTTCACTATTAGCAACCTGGCAACATTGGGTATTTAGGCTTTAGATTGACAGTTAATGCAGCATTTCTAAATTCTAATATTATTCATTACAATTAATTTCGTCCTTAGAAAAATCTTCTAAAATCATCCGACAAAAAAGTGAACTGTTTTATTAATGAAAATGTATTAAATATTTTCTCTTTCTAAACATGGCCGGATCTTCAAATAGGAGTGTTAATTTTGTAAAGGCTGATACGTAAACCTACCTAACATGTAATGTTATTAGAGTACATAGCTATAGTACATATTGGAGAAATAAGAGGAGCTAAAATCCTGACGTAAGTAGTTTTGTGAAGGTTTCTAAATTCTTCATGTTCGTCCATAGATCTTCCTTCCTTCTTTCCTTTTAGAACCTGTGTAGTATATTACTATTCCTGTCTGTAAATTTCACACATATAAGAAATCAGGAATGTTAATTATTATTTAATATATGATTGATGTAAGTATGTATACTTTGTGTTGAAGTGAAAATTCATCTAAAATGTCCACCTATTTATAGAAAAATAGCTACATGTCTCACTCATTCATTAGAAACTGATTAAAATAATATTAATTACTTATTTGATAATTTGGTACAATCAATAAATCAGCAACCTATATTACTTTCTTAATAATCTATAATACAAGTAAAGTATCTCATATAAATACATACAAATAAAAGAACAGACATTGCACCACTGCCCTAGCGGTTAGATAGTGTGTTTGATTGCTAATGTATGTTATGGATCTGATCTTATACAACAAATTACTGGAAAATATGAAACTCTCCAGTAGTTTTAAATATATTCACTTGCCGGCTTAAAAGTGACTAATTAAGCACATCTATAGCTTGAAGGATTTCATGGAATATGAAGATTTGTGACAAATACCTTAATGATTGTAAATCTCTTAATGATATGATTTTGATGTGTAACATAGTTACTAATATGAAAATTTATGAGTTAAATAAGGACTATGCGAGTAATTAAATACATACATACATAACTTCACGCCAGTTCCCTTGCGGGGTAGGCACGAAGAACAGAGCGCCATTTAGGCCCATTCTTACACACCTCACTTGCTTCTTTGACATTCATAACTCTTGTCATGCACACTCGTCTGTTCTTAAGGCTCCTGACATCACCCTCCGCTAGTACACGATCAAGTAATTAAATAGACACTTTATATCTTTTTTTTTCAGGTTTGGAAAAAATTAGCAACAACTTCTGCATAAGCAAGGGTTATGTTTGATGATAGAATTTTATATGAGTTATTCACTGCAGTTTACATGAAAACTTTATGTATAGAAAAAACCAAATGCTAGCCTGCAGAAAAAAATAAATAAAACTGAACATTACTGAAAAGATTATATAATATGTCTTAAATTATTATTAATAAGTGTTTAAGTAGGTAGGGTAAGGTAGTTTGAAATACTCAGACCTATACAATATCTCCGTACTTTATTAAGTTTAATAAAATTATATAGTATTATAGTTATTAATTCTAAACTAAAAAGTAACATTAAGCTTAAATACGTGATATATAGTGTTATCCTGTGTTTCTATTGACTCTTCCGATGAAACTCGAAACCATAATTTCTTAAATTAATAAAGTGACACATCTTTCTAATTAACCAGTGAAAGTGTTATCTTATAACATATTAAAGATCAGTGCATATTATAGATCCTAATAGCAGAGTAAATCGACGTATTACAGTTCTATCTTATAGGAAAATCTCACTATAGTTCTTCCTATAAGCAATTTGCTTAAAGCGCCATCTCTTGTATTAGTGAAGTTTTTATATTGAACTCAATTGCTCTATTGATTATTGGAAATGCCTTCAGAGAGGTGTGGTAGTTGCCGCAAATTCATCTCATCCACAGAGGGCGTTAGATGTACGAAATGCAACTTACCTCAACATAGAAATTGCGTTGCGCTGCCGACTAAAGGTAATGTAAGTGGAACTTTGAAATGCCCAGAGTGCAGAAAGGGAGAATCGAGGGATAACAGGGATGAAACTCCAGTGCGGGGTAGATCAATTGCAACTAATGAAGATACTAGCCCGTCCGATAGTAGTCCCACGCTATCCGTCCAGCGAGCGGAGATCGCTCAAAAAGATTTGACGAACAGGGAACTAATGGAGGAAATACGGGCAACCCGCCTTGATCTCTCGAATTTCCGAAAGGAAATTTCCGATCTGAAGATTGAGGTGCGGACCTACATCACACGGATGGATGCAATTGAAACTCGGTTAGAGGCTTTAGAGAAGCATACTTCTGCACAAAAAGAAGCACCTACAGATATGAACAAGATAATAACTCAATTCAAAGCTGACTTTAATGATCGCGATCAGGATCTTCTTGCGAATGATCTCGAGATCAGAAATGTCCCCGAAGAGAAAGGTGAAAATCCTACGCATTTGATCATCACGCTTGCAGCGAAGTTAGGAGTTAACATAGAAAACAGGGATGTCGTAATTGCAGAAAGGTTTGGTGGTCGCTTTATAAATGCGACCAGAGGGAGTCACCGAGCATCGTTCTCGTGCTCTTGTGGTTCGTCTGGCTCGACGCGACATACGCGACGAGTTGCTGCATAATGCTCGTCTCCGGCGTACCGCTGATACAGGCGATCTTGGCATCGCTGGGAAGCCACAACGTTTTTACCTAAATGAACGTTTGACTAAAACCAATCGTCAATTATTTCGCCTGGCGCGTGATGCCGGACGCCGCCATGGATGGCAATTCGTATGGACCAGACGCGGCCGTATTCTTGCCCGACGCACGCCGGGAGATATGGCAGTTAGAATTCGTGTGGAAAATGATATTGTTGAAAACATTAGCCCTTGCTCTAATATTGTATAGAATTCTTTGTTTTATTTTATTTCTATATCTTTGTTTATTTTTAAAAAGTGTCATTTGTATATCATTTTTGTTTTCTCATATAATTTTGTCAATCAGAGAGTTTAAATTTTGTACGACTATGCGATTTGATTACCTTGATTCAAAAGATAGGTTAAATATTATTACCATTTTTATCTTTAATTTACATATTTATTATATATCCACTTTTAATGTATTTTTATGTGTATTATCAAGTAGTATCTGCAATTTGTTGTTTGTATATAAAGATATATTAGAATGTGTAATCCTACTAAATATATTTTTTGCTCAAGAATACAGTGAGCAATTTTATAACTATAATGAATATGGTTTGCGTTTTAGATATAACAGTATATTTCACAATTTTAATAAAATAAATGAACAATAAATGCCTCAAGTTCGGTTTTTTAAATGCAGGTTCACTTGGAACCAGTCAGGATGAGTTTTTATTAGCTATGAACAAACACTGCGTTGACATTATGGCCATAAACGAAACGTGGCTACGACCCGGTGAAGAAGGTCGAGCACCGAATGTTCCGGGCTATAAACTTAGGCATGTGCCTCGGCCGCAATCTGTACGTGGGGGTAGAGGAGGAGGCGTAGCTTTCTATATAAAGACAGGTATTCATGTAAAGATTAGAACACATCCAGACAACAGAGATGTGGAACAACTCTGGATGTCTCTAAAGTTGAATGCTAAAACCATTTTGATGGGAACCGCATACAGACCCCCGTGGCTTGATTTAGACATGTTCCTTAGCGGAGTTAGGGAGAGTGCGATTGCTCTATCTCCTAATGACAACATAATTATATTAGGCGATTTTAATGTAAATTTGCTAGATGAAAATACTTCCGGTTCAAGGAAACTTAAAGAATTTCTTAATCATTTAAATTTAAAACAGATAGTTGATTCACCAACATATTATTCTAGTCAAAGTCACATACTGGTTAATACTGTCCATCATAAATTGATACCTGTGTTTAACTTTAATTTTGGTACAAGGCAGCTCATCGAATAGTGGTTAAAATACTTCGTTCCTTTGGTAATAAATATTTCGTTTCGAATATTGCAAATATGTCTAGAATACCGAGATCACCACCACAAAAATATGATACGAATATGCAACATACTTTATCAGATTCGGATGTGGCTAAGATAGCACCATGCACCAGCATACAACTTCCTGTGGCAAAGCGTCCGAGAAAACAAGCAAAAAATAACAGTGACGAGGAGTTTGCTGTCTTCAAAGACGATATTAAGTGCATGTTGGAAGATTGGAAGAATACACAAAACTCGTTACTAAATAAACTCATACATGAAGTCGCCGATATTAAAGACCAAAATAACCAGATTAAGCAATCAAATGAAGAAATAGAAAAGTCTTTAGACTTTTTGAATCTTCAATACGAAGATATCAAATTGAAGGTGCAAGGATTAGAAACCGAACGAAAAGAATATTTGCAACATATTACTTTTCTTGAAACAAAAATAGAAGATATGGAAAGAAATGCAAAATTATCTTCTATTGAAATAAGGAATGTCCCGCTGATCAACAAAGCTGAAACTAAAACTGATTTGTGCAATATTGTTCAAAATACATGCAAAGCCCTCAATGTCATTGTGCCACAAGTTGCTATACGAGACGTATATAGATTAAATAAGAAAAATACAAAAAGTTCCACTATTATTGCCGATTTTACTTCAGTTATATTGAAGAATGAAGTGATTCAAGGTATTAAGAACTATAACAATCAACATCCCGGTCACCGTTTAAGTTCAGCTGCTATAGGATTTACTTATTACAGACGCCACATGTCTTGTAATTGAGATTAATAAAGACATTGTAGTTGTTGGCATTTACAGATCTCCTTCCTATAGAAATATCAAGCCTTTTATTAATTCGTTAGATATTCTACTAAATAACTACAAACATTTTAGAACTATTGTCTTGATTGGTGACTTAAATATTGATATAAAGTCAAATAGTGACAATACTGCCTCAAATGACTATCTCAATCTACTTTCTAGTCATGGTCTTTTACCAGGCCATGAATTACCAACTAGAGCTAATAACTGTTTAGACCATTCTATGATTAAGTCTCACAAACCTACTGTAACAACAGTAATAGAAGCTCCACTGACTGATCACTGTGCAGTCATTACTGCTATTAATGTACAAAATAATATAAATAACTATGACAAACAAGTCAAAACCCTGAAATTAAACTACGATGCAATTGTTATTACTCCTGGTCTAGTTCGCTGCATGAAAAATAGAGATAGAATGCATTTAAAATGTAAAAGGGATCCAACAAATACAATTTTGAACTTAACTTATAATCGATACAAAAATTTTTGCAATGATTTATTGAAACGGCTTAAACAAAATTTTGAAAGAGAACAACTAAAAACTTATGCCAAAAATCCGAAAATGAAATGGAAAATAATAGATAAAATAACCAATAGAAATAACAAACATAAAAAAGCAGCATTAGATTTACTAAATTTAGATAGAACACCTGAAGAATCATTGCAAAAAGTAAATTTCTACTTTAGTAACATAGCAAAGGAATTAGCTGAAAAAATACAAACCAATCATGATACTGCAGCTCACGATGAACTAATTCAGTCATCTAGTAACTCCATGGTCATGCTGGGTACTTGTGAAAAGGAAATAGAATCGACTATAATGAATTTAAAATCAGACAGTGCAATAGGTTGGGATGGAATTCCAACAAAAATTCTAAAGATGGCGAAAGATAAAATAATTCCACCCCTAACCCACATAGCTAATAAATGTATAGAAACAGGAGTGTTTCCCAGCCTTTTTAAAATTTCTATTATCCATCCTATTCACAAATCAGGAGATAGAGATTGTGTCAGTAACTATCGCCCAATTTCTGTATTGCCAGCACTTTCGAAAGTATTAGAAAAAATCATAAATAAACGACTCTTATCCTATTTAGAAGACGAACATCTACTTTCTAATAACCAATTTGGTTTTAGATCGGGCAAATCAACGGCTAATGCAGTATCGGAACTTGTTGAATTTATAGCTACTCATATAGATAATAAAAATAAATGCATAGGTGTCTTTTTGGATCTGGCTAAAGCGTTTGACACAGTTTCAATTCCTATATTGTTGAATAAAATGGAAAAACTTGGTATAAGAGGGGTAGTACTTAAGTTATTTGAAGATTATCTTACTAAACGAATACAGAGAGTTACTATTGATGGTAAATTTAGCTCTAATACTCCAATCACATACGGCGTGCCTCAAGGCAGCGTACTGGGCCCAACCCTATTTTTAATTTACATTAATAACCTCTGTGACTTAAAACTTGACAACTGCAAGATTTTTTCTTATGCTGATGACACAGCTCTAATTTTTTATGGTCAGTCTTGGAGTGAGACAAAGAAAATAGCTGAAGCGGGTTTGAAAATAGCAGCGAAATGGTTAAATAATAATCAACTTACCCTTAACAAAGCTAAAACTCAATATATCCTTTTCACAAATACGACAAGATCTCTACCTACTGATAACTTACAAATCAAAATTCATACATGTCATAATATAACACAAAGTTTATGTAGTTGTTACCCTATAAGTGTTACTGATACAATAAAATATTTAGGAGTTGTGTTAGATGACAAATTATCTTGGCAGCCACATCTTAGTCAGCTTGCTGCTAAAACGCGTAAATTAATTTACATATTTAAAAAGTTAAGAAATGTTGCTGATTTTAAGTTACTAAAAACGGTGTATTTTGCTTTAGCTCAATCAACACTCTCTTACTGTATTACATCTTGGGGAGGGAGTCGGAAAACTCATCTAATCAAATTAGAAAGAGCCCAGCGTGCGCTACTTAAAGTTATAACTTTTAAACCTTTTAGATATCCCACTATTGACCTATATACTGAATGTGATGTATTATCAATTAGAAAAATATTCGTTTTACACACTATTCTATCTCAGCACCAAAAACTTGTTTACGGCACCGAAAAAGATACACGACGTAAAGACAAAGTTTGTTCACTTAATCTCTTTAAAACAAATTTCATCACTAAGTTTCAGTGTTATTTAGGTCCCACTCTATATAACAGGCTTAATAAAATTCTTACACTTTACCCCCTCAACAAATATCAATGTAAAGAAGTTTTAATAGATTGGCTAAAACAATGTAGATACGATGATGTTGAAAATTTGTTTGTACTGTTAATTTAAATATATTAGTAATAAATAAATATTAATAAATCTAGCTAGTTACGAAAGCAAGTTTTAATCTTATTTTTGCAAAATATAACATTTAAATCTTACATTTTCTCTTTAAGACACAGGAAGGGACTAACACCTAAAAAACAGGCTCGGCCTAGTTTAGGTGTTAGTTAACGAATTAACTTAATTATTAAGAAAAGATCTTTATTTTGTATTTGTGACTTTTTATATGTAATTTTGGTGTCAATAAATATACCATACGGCACCTTACATATTTTGAATATCACAGACATGGACAAGATAACTTCTCTTTGAAAACCGTTACAAATGATAAAGTACTTGGAATTATAAATTCTATCAAATCAAATGCTCTTGGTATAGATAAAATTAATATTGATATGCTAAAATTAACTGCCCTATTCGCTTGATATAATTACACAAATAATTAATAAATCAATCTTGTCAACTACTTTTCCCGATTTATGGAAACAGGCTATAGTTCGTCTTATTCCTAAACATAACAATCCAATTACTAATAAAGATCTGCGTCCCATAAGTATATTGCCTTGTCTTTCGAAGATTTTAGAAAAGGTTGTACATTCACAAGTCGTACAATATCTAGAGACGAATAACATATTGCCAGGTTTTAGAAAGGGATATGGTACGGCAACTGCTCTAAGTGACGTTATAGGAAATATTACAGAAGCGCGTGATGCTGGACAAGGTACAATCCTTGTTTTACTGGATTATTCTCGGGCATTTGATGCCATTAACACCAATCTACTAATGTCTAAGCTCGCATTTTATGGATTTACATCGGACGCAATTAGATGGTTTCATAGTTATTTGACTGACAGGAAGCAACAGGTTGAAATAAGAAGGCCTGATGGAACAATAGTGACTTCTAAACCACTTCATCTTGCAAGAGGAGTTCCGCAAGGCTCAATCCTTGGACCACTTTTATTTATCCTATACAGTGCCGACATTACTGAATGTATCCAGCATTGTAAATTTCATATATATGCGGATGATATTCAGCTGTATCTATCGTTCAGGCCTAACAGCGTAAATGAAGCGGTCAAAAACATCAACACTGACCTCGAAAGAATCGTATCATGGTCAGAGCAAAATTGTTTAGTCTTAAATCCTATTAAGTCGAAGTTCATGATACTTGGTCGTCGCCAACAAGTCAGCTCAATAAAGGCAACAAGCCCTACGATCAAAATAAAAGATGAACGTATTATGACTGTAAGTTCGGCTTGTAATTTAGGACTTACCATCGATTCTGAATTACGATTTGAAACACATATTAATAATGTTATGAGAAACTGTTATTATAGGCTGAAAATACTATATGCATTAAGGAATTTTATCAGTGTAGATGTGAGAAAGCAACTGGTAGAGAGTAGTCCTTTCGAAACTAAATTACTGTGACACTGTATATGGACCACGCTTGCTAACAAGAACGGAACGTCTTATACAACGCATACAAAATTCTTGTGCCAGATTTTGCTTTCAGATACCTAGGAGGAGTTATATAACATCATTTCTTAATGCAAACGATATTCTTAAGATTGTAGCTAGAAGAAAACTTCACCTGGCTACCCTATTGTTTGGAGTAATATCTACACAAAATCCAACATACTTATACGAAAAAATGGACTGGAGACAAAATAGGACGCCAGAATACAGTGCACGTGTTGTTACCAAGCCTTTAGTGACGTCTAAGCATAGATCAGCTGCGTTTAGGGGTTGTTTCAAATTTGCAGCAACTCATTGCTGGAATGATCCACCACCTTTTAGAAATATTACGTGTTTGATATATCTTTAAGTCTTTTGTAATTTCACCAATATATATTTTTAGCGACCAGAAGTGGAAAGTAATAAAAAAAATATAATCGTAAATAATTATTTAATTTTAGAACAAAACTAATAGTTTAATTACAAACAAACAACCGTTATTAAAGTAACGAAACAATTACAGTTATGAGAGCGAGGGCGGTCACTTAGGGCTGTACTGACTGTTATACACAGCGTTCCACGCACCACCGCAATTTAGACAGTACTGACCGTCAGGGACGGTGTTCCATGTCTACTACCTAGACAGCACTAACCGTCAAAGACAGCGTTCCATGTCTAGTATTAGAGCAGTACTGATTGTCGAAAGACAATGGTCCTTACACGCAGACGCATTCCTTGGAAATGCGTGCCAATACAACGGAGCGGTCCGTTTTTATACTCTAAGCGTAGTGAAAGGTGGGCAGGGGGACGATGCCGCGCACGTGTACAGGGCACGTGCCGCCAGCGAACGCTACCGCCGTACTTGTAAAGTCAACTACCGCCATTATGGCTTTTACGGCCTCTCCTGATCTTGCACCGTCCTCGGCTGCACCAAGGACTGAAAGCTCACCAGCATCGTCATCATTGTTACCTGAATGATGAAACAAGTGGTTAATTATACGTGACGACATACACCTGTGCCTATTCTGTCACTCATCCCACATACAAGGCCCTCATACAAAGACGACACTTTCGTTACTCAAATTAAGGACATTTCACTTAGAAACGTGTGCATACATCTTCATACAACATATGTCACTCATACTTGAACTTGTACGTACAAGTTCACACGTTAAAAACGTGTTACCAGGAGTGCGCCTGCCAGGACAACTCCTGATGCATGTTCAAAGAACATGCCTTCCGGGACAACCCCCCGATGCGCATACACAGTACACGACTTCCGGGACAACGCCCAATCCGGGACAACGCCCACCGCGCATATACATGCGACTTCCGGGACCACGCCCAACCGGGACAATGCCCACCGCGCATACACATACGACTTCTGGAACCAGGCACTCCCGGACGCCAGTCGCGCTGTACGCGGGCCACACCGGAACGCGCCGACTGCGCGCCGCACCCGGAACGCGCTGCACTCGGGCCGCACCCGGAACGCGCTGCACTCGGGCCGCACCCGGAACGCGCTGCACTCGGGCCGCACCCGGAACGCGCTGCACTCGGGCCGCACCCGGAACGCGCTGCACTCGGGCCGCACCCGGAACGCGCTGCACTCGGGCCGCACCCGGAACGCGCTGCACTCGGGCCGCACCCGGAACGCGCTGCACTCGGGCCGCACCCGGAACGCGCTGCACTCGGGCCGCACCCGGAACGCGCTGCACTCGGGCCGCACCCGGAACGCGCTGCACTCGGGCCGCACCCGGAACGCGCTGCACTCGGGCCGCACCCGGAACGCGCTGCACTCGGGCCGCACCCGGAACGCGCTGCACTCGGGCCGCACCCGGAACGCGCTGCACTCGGGCCGCACCCGGAACGCGCTGCACTCGGGCCGCACCCGGAACGCGCTGCACTCGGGCCGCACCCGGAACGCGCTGCACTCGGGCCGCACCCGGAACGCGCTGCACTCGGGCCGCACCCGGAACGCGCTGCACTCGGGCCGCACCAACCATCCGTTCCAACCACAACACAATCATTTGTCTTACGCTCATACGCACGCATACACTACATACGTGGTACTGGAACATAACAAAAATCATAAAAATATTCGGTTAAAATTCACTTTCAAAGAATGCAGCACAACTCTCAGGACACCACTCGCCTTTCCAGGGTACCATGTACTGAGCTGCGGCCTGGGTTGTCTTGCCTTTAGCTCCACTTAATAATTTCAGCTCGTAACAACCGCTCGGTAATACTTTAGTCACGCGGTATGGGCCTCTCATGCCAGGGTCCAGCTTCCCATCGCACTGAGAATACTTTACTACGAAGACTATCGTTAACATGAAAAACTCTTAGCGGGGTGCCTTTAACGATTTACCCGAGTGTCTTGACTATCCTGATTTTTGTCAAGAGATGCTTTAACGGAGCTCTTACCGAGTTCCCTCATGGCTTCTCGATTTGGACTGGAGCTTTCAATGGCAACGTCACGGATCAGTGCCTGAATCACAGGACTGGTCGCGTTAGTACCAATCAACAAGTACTGCGTGGTTTTTTGCTTTGTCATATTTAAAACTAACTGAATTTTACACAAACTATCAGACCATGTGGAATTTTTATTATTACTCTTGATGCGAATCATATTAAGGACGGTTCTTAATGCTCGACTAGTCCATTAGAGTGATGCATTTCTGGCATTATGTAATGGATTTCACATCCATCTGGTAAAAGCAGACGCCTCAAACATGCAGCTAAGGTCACAAACTATCAATTTGGGAGCCCCGAATAAAGATATAGCGCTATTAAGAATCAGTTTTAATTCGCTTGCATCTTGTCTATAGATTAGGGAAGAGAGTAAACAAAATTTTGTAAAAGAGTCGACCAAGACAAATACAAATTCATACCCGTTACATTCGGGTAAAGGACCCAATACATCAACATGAATCGTATTAGAGGGGATGTCCGATTTTTCCCATGACGTAATAGGCTGACGGGGAGCTCTGGGGACACGTTCTTTTTGGAAAAAAATAAGAAAATGGGAGGTACACTTTCGTACAAATACTTTAAGGCCAGGGAACCAAAGTGTTTTAAGATTAGGTCATAAGTTTTGTCAGCCCCGATGTGCTCGTGCTAGTCATGAAAAACACGTAATAAACTGAATTGGTGTCCGATGTAACATAGTAAGCGCGATTCCTCGCCAACAGGTGTATAGCGATAATAGAGCACATCAGTCTGACAAACGTACATCTTGGAGTCCAAGAGACCATTCCTTAGTTTTTGGATGAGATCGCTAGTCTCGGAATCAGCCGACTGAGCTATTTGTGCTCAATTCAATGGTCTGTTAATGTTATTGACTTGCAATGCTGGTGGGTTTCTGCTCAGATAATCCGTGTGACCCATCATCACGCCCTTTCGATATTCAATTTCAAAATTGAAATCCTGCCGATAAATCCACCAGCGTGCAACGCGTGGAAGATCTTTTTTTACGTTACGGTTATGATTTTAAAAGTTATCCCGATGAAATAGTCACGAAAGTATTGCAATGCTTTGACGAACGCCAAGGTTTCCAGTTCATACGAATGGTATTTTGCCTCCGCGCCCCGAGTGACTTCACTAAAATAGGCTATTACTCGATTACCACCATCTACGTATACCTGCATAAGTACCGCACCGTATCCTACACTGTTAGCACCAGTGTGCAGTTTTGTAGGAAGCTTCGGGTCAAAAATCGCAAGTATGGATTCGCTAGTTAAACGTTTGACAAGATCTTGCCGGACTTGATCTTGATCAGACCCCCATTAAAATTTTACGTCTTTCTTTGCGAGACGCGAGATACATGCGGTGTTCGTCGCGTAACCTTTGATGTAGCACCGAATGTAACCCGCAAGGCCTAAAAACTGGCGTACTTGTTTGACGCTACTAGGAATAGGTGCGTTAACTAGTGCCTTGATTTTGTGTGGGCTCGGCCCAACCTGACCATGAGACTAATAACGCGACCAAGGTACTGATTTCGGTAGGAAGAAACATTTGCGTACGTTAACCGAGAACACTGCTTCTGTCAATGTCCTCAGGACATTGTGTAATAAGGTAATGCCATCATCGAGCGTTGAACTTAGGATCAGTACATCGTCAATATATACTAGGACATTCCCTGTTTCTATAAATTTACGCAAGGTATTGTTGATGATACGTTGGTACACAGTGGGGGAATTGTATAACCCATATGGCATTTTTAAATACTCATAATAAGCTTCCGTAGTTACAAAGCCCGTTTTATGGATAGAGTCCTCATGAATAGGGATTTGATGAAAAGCCGACGCCGTATCTAAAGATACGAAGAATTTCGAGCCCCCAAGCCGATCAATGTGATCATCAACCAGGGGTAAGGGGTATCTATCCCGGACGGTAATGAGATTTAGAGCTCGAAAGTCTACACTCATTCTGTCCGAACCATCTTGGTACGACAAACGATAAACGACATGGATGGTATGACACAAGGACGTCACTTGTCAAGCTGATGAGCATTTTACCAGTGTTCACGGTAGTGGTGGCTGTACCGGATATCAAAAACAGAGAATTCATCTACTACTGCATCAACTTCACAAGTTCCGCTCCTTCGAGAGGGGAATTTATCTTATTGGGGGTTGCTAACACCTATGAGTGTAGTATTGTCCGCGTTTCGTACGAATAAACATGACGCCATCGGGACTAAGTACATCAGTCGCTATGGTAATGGGCGTATTCATGCACGAGGCGGGTACTATGACAAAATCTACTTCAAGCGCTATATTCCTAAAATCGATAGATAAAGTGATATACTCGCAAGCGATAACCTCCTTATTTCTTTCAAAGAACATTTAATTTGTTCACGCGAACTGGAGAAGTAAGTTACTACCGCTGACGATATTAAGGATACATTGAGTGCTCCACTATCGATACTACACAAGTTAAGTTTGCGTTGGTCGATATTAGCTTGGGACCCAGATCGAGCCTTATGCCCTATTAAGAGCAGACGACTGGTTTAACACTCATGCGCGTCGTGCTTGTTATTAACATTACGATTCTTGGGGCACTGCTCTGCTATGCACTGCTCGGCCACAACATAAACATTTGAATTCGGACTTAGGACTGTTAAAGCCTTTTAGCCATATAACCGGATGGCACAAATTTAGCGCAGTCACGAATATCAAACTTGACGAGTAGGCTTTAGATAAGTAGTTAAAAAGGAAACTAGGTTTTCGGTTATTAGATCGGCATTGGTAGCCGCTGCGCGCACCTGTACATCATTGATGCCGTAAATCACTATTTGAACCATAAGGTCTTTGCTTAAACCTCCTATTACTCGTAATCTTAAATACTTCTGGGACGTGGTATTTATGATCTCATGTAGAATTTGAGCGAAGTTAATCTTTTGCGGACACGACTTTAAATCGCTAAGAAAATTGGACCACGAGTGATCATTCGTAGGCCATTCATTTAACCAGGTTTTAGAGTTACCTTCCAAACAATGAGCTACACGTGAGAAACATTAGAGATCATCCCAGCGGTTCACATGCCTGGCCCCGTCCACTTCCGTCACACCACACCTCAAAATTATTTATAGCCGGATCAAAATTTGAAACGTAATAGTTAACGCGTCAACAAGTGATTGGGTTACGGAAATATTCGTATTTAATGGCGGTGTGCTGCTCCGAACTGACGGCGTAACGTGTGAACCACTAGTATTTTTTTTTTAATAGCAGTCAGTCGTCACATAATAGTGCCTAGTACGTTTTTCGCGAAAATGATAGGACCGAGATTTACTACGACGTTGAGCGTTCGTGACCTGGACACTTCACGTGAACCATGCTGGTCACCGCTACGCGAGCGACTGCGACGAGATGTGAACGAGTGCTATCGTTACGCGAACGCGTAAGAATCTTGTCACGACGTGAATTGGAACAGGTTCACGTCATGACGGGACCGTGAGCGAGTCTTATAACAGCGCGAACGCATTCGATCGTGAATTATACCTCTGGTCTAGTCGCGATTCGCTGCGACGGCTACACCCAGACCCAGACCGAGGTGGCGTCCTAACTGACCTATCACGTGTTCTTGACGAACGCGGAATGACACGCCTAGACTCGCAGCGAGGCAGCGTTCTGACCGACCTGTCGCGTGATCTTGACGTACGCGGCATGACACGCCTAGACTTAGACCGAGGTGGCGTCCTAACCGACCCATCACGTGATCTTGACGAACGTGGCATTCCTAATTAATATTTAACGGTCGTTTGTGTAGGTATCACGTCTAATATTTGTGAGCAAGTAAGTCCAATCCCACTTCTGATTTTAGCGACCAGAAGTGGAAAATAATAAAAAAAATATAATCGTAAATAATTATTTAATTTTAGAACAAAACTAATAGTTTAATTACAAACAAACAACCGTTATTAAAGTAACGAAACAATTACAGTTATGAGAGCGAGGGCGGTCACTTAGGGCTGTACTGACTGTTATACACAGCGTTCCACGCACCACCGCAATTTAGACAGTACTGACCGTCAGGGACGGTGTTCCATGTCTACTACCTAGACAGTACTAACCGTCAAAGACAGCGTTCCATGTCTAGTATTAGAGCAGTACTGATTGTCGAAAGACAATGGTCCTTACTCGCAGACGCATTCGTTGGAAATGCGTGCCAATACAACGGAGCGGTCCGTTTTTATACTCTAAGCGTAGTGAAAGGTGGGCGGGGCGACGATGCCGCGCACGTGTACAGGGCACGTGCCGCCAGCGAACGCTACCGCCGTACTTGCAAATATGTATGTATGTATTTGTGTATATGCTGTATGTGTTTATGTGTATACGAACTTATGTAGACATGTGTTATTGGGTCAAATGTATGGAGGTTGGCACTGAAAATCAGCGCTATATCGGGATTTTTAAAAAATTTCGATACAGCACAATGCTGAGTTGTCAACCTCGTTGACTAAAAATCTCGACGTACAAGCCTTAGATATTTATTTATTAATTACATACATGTTTTTGTGTTTTATGTAAAAATGTTGTGAATGTATTATTTGTTTTTTATGTATAGCGTCGTATTTTATTAATCAATTCATATAAATATATGGCACATACAAATTTATAACGCACAATAGTTTGCGTTCAGTATAGAAACCATCTTATTCTTATAACTCTTAATGTGAACTCTTAAGATATCAGTCAAAGTAAAGCTAAAACATTTTTGGAGGAATGTTAAATATTCATATAATGTTTACATTAATTATAACTAATAACATCTAGATTTATGTTTTTTTTTTTTTTTTTTATTGCATGAATTATAACTAACCATAACATCTAGATTGGAACCTAGTCACTAATGCCGGAACACAACTCAAGGTTGTTATGGCGACATACTTTAGACGAGGGGTGGTAGCCATCCAGTCGGGCAAATGCCCTACCACCTGGCTGTGGGTTGTTTAGTCGCCTCTTACGACAGGCCGCCCGGCCGCAGGAAATTGTATTCTTTCTCCGTTCCTGCACGGATAAAATAAGTTATTTAAAATAGTCATCCTTGTTTTCAATTAATTAAGCTTTAAACATATAAGCCATTCTTCTATGGTGGTACTAATCTTTTCAATCAGTTTCCATTTATTGGTTTGGGCTTGCTTGAGATAAATTCAGGTTCTGGTGAACTTTTTGTATGCCATTAGCTCCAATGCAGTTCATAAAGAATACTCCAAAGAATTCAAGTCAGAATTCGACGAAGGCCAACCTATGCTCTGAACAACGTCTGACAAATTGGCTTGCAACCAATGTTGGATTGAATTAGCTTCATGGGAGGGTACAGAGTCCTGTTGGAAAATGCACTGTTATCCAGCGAATAAAGTATCACTTAATGCTTAAATCATTGTTTCCAATATATGATTTTGGACGTCCTTCTAACTTCTGGCGTAAGGTGTATTGTTTTGCCAGTTAAATTTTCTTCCACCGTGATGATCTTCTCATCAGTAAACAGGTTATTTTTTGGATCGTATCTCTTGAAAAGGTTTCGACATCGTTCCAATCGCCATTTACGAAGATGCTCGTTTATATAATGCACTTTTCTTTGACTTTTAGTTAGAGACCATATGTAAGTATTCTCTTTACAGATATTTAAGAAATATTGGTCTGAAGAGATAATATATACATAATTTTATTCTGGAGTACGTCGAATAAAATGATTGTTTATGTTGATGTTGTATGACATAACAATGACATAAAAAGGAAAATGTCGGTCCTTTTGTATTTTGAAACTGAATGGCTACGGTATTCATATGCATTTCACCAGACGTAAATGACGTCATAGGATTTAGTAAGGTCAAATAAAGGTCAAACACATTTCTTTCAAAATACAAGGGGATTGTACGTTTTATGGAATTTTAACTAGACAGAAATGATTAGGAACACTATTCCTCGAAATGGTTTTTCAAAAAGCTAAATTGAAAAAAAGTGAATAATCCCCATTCGCTATCTCGCTCACGTATTATCACCTTTTTGAAGATATAAATTGATACAGTTTACATACGATAAACTAATGGGTATTACAAAAACTTATATAAAAAATACGCATATGTCACACTCTGAATAGAATTTTGATTCACATTTTATTCAGAGGTACACACGCGTTGGAAAATGTCGGCGGCGCGGCGCCGGTGGCGTGAAAATTTCAGGTTTTTTACAAGCTTTTATTTAACTTGCAATGGATGTATGTATAATGTATGTAAGTTCGGGTGGAATCTTGCAAGTTAAATTTGACCAACTTCCCGGTTTCCGATTGAGCTGAAATTTTGCACGCATATGTATATCGCGTGACAATACAATAACATGGTACGCTGGCGCTGATCTGATGATGGACTCGGAAGGTGGCCATAGGAACTCCTGTACTAAACAAGATAGACCCGTCGTGTTTGGGCTCGTATTACTTGTCTTGGCTAGCACTCTGCTGCTACATGATGTCCAGGATCTCAAAAGCTTGTATTTAAAAAGGCTTATTTTTAAGGATCTACCTAAATGGAATTCGCGATCTCGCTCACGTATTACCACATTTTTGAAGAGGTGCTAAATATAGATCTTTGGAAACATTTTTTTGGCCAATCATTAAAATTAATAAAATTTAGTTAAATGAATATTAGTTACATATAATCGAATACAATGCAATAAAACTTAACTTATTTGTATTGTATTCTACTCATAGTCCCTCAAGACTATAAGTAGAATACTGAGCCTAGATCACCGTGTTCTATGGGTAAGGTGCCCAGAAGGCTGGCTACGTTTCCTCGCTGGATCGCCATACTGATCCGTTGGCCGAGGTAAGCACCAGCCCTCTGATCACCTGAATAGTCAATGAGTCGTTTCGATAAATTTTGGTAGAGGCTCATGGCCTCAGGACCCCACGGTTCAAGCGTCTCGACATCAAACGGCACAAACATATACTCTCACTGAGGGTTGCATATTTGCCCCGCCTTCCGCCGCTGAGCCGGCTGATCTAGACGTGTTTGGTGAATGGGATGCGGCCAACGTGTCTACGCAAGTCGCATCCCACACCAAAGGGTTGCCACGCTGCCAGGGAATTAGAGTCGTACCGTCGGAACGCCTACCATCGTCACGTGCAATATCGTTCGGCTCCAATAAAGCCGGCACGTTAGCGGTGGCAAGCGCCCTCCGTAAGACATCATTCAAGGCAGCGTGGCTTGACCATCTGCCGGCACTGCGGCGGCAAGAAAGACCGTGGTATCCCGGGCCGATTATCTCTGTTCCACAGACGCATGCATGTGTGTGGTGCACATTTTTGAAGATATAAATTCATAGATTTTACATATGACAAACAAACGGGTATTACAAAAAACTTAATAAAAAACACGAATTTCTCACAATAAAATTTTGACTCGCATTTTATTCAGACAAGATTTCATTCATACATTTTTTTTTTTCACACGAATTATTTTTTATGTATACTTCGAAGTCATTACGATTTTTGTTTGTGAAACACTCGTGATCTTCTTTTGGTAAGTTTTTTGTAATACGGATTGGTCGTAAAATAAATTATGTAACATACTTTTTATCCGTGCAGGAACGGAGAAAGAATACAATTTCCTGCGGCCCGGCGGCCTGTCGTAAGAGGCGACTAAACAACCCACAGCCAGGTGGTAGAGTATTTGCTCGACTGGATGGCGACCACCCCTGGTCTAAAGTATGCCGCCATAACAACCTTGTGTTGTGTTCCGGCATTAGTGACCAGGTTCCAGTCTCCCTTAAGAGAGCAGCAGCGCATTTGTAGCACCTTTGTTGTTGCAAATGTCCATAGGCGATGGTAACCGCTTTCCATCTAGTGGGCCGTCTGCCTGTCTGCTGAACTCCCGCAATAAAAAAAAAATAAAAAAATACTTCTGTATAAAACTTGTAAAAAAAAGAATTTTAAATATAAATAAAAAAAGAAGTATAAACAATTTTTAGCTAGACATGTTGCTGGGGAGTTTCTTCTCGCTTCTTCTTCTTAACAGCAATAACACGTTGCGAAGCGGTGTACATAGAATAGGAAGTAAAATTAAATTTTAACTTATATGTATGACCTTTAAAAAGTGTTCTCCAGTTCTCCACTGCAAACCAATGCAATAAATAGAGAGAATTGAAAAATGCGAATACTACCGCTGCTCTTTTCATACTAGCATCCATCTGTGCTATGTTATATGCTTACATTTGAACGCATGATTTAAGAGAGCTCAGTTGTTTTTAAATACTTAAATCCCTATTAATATTATAAATGCGAAAGTAACTCTCTGTGTCTGTTCCGTTTTCACAGAAAAACAACGGGACCGATTTGACTGAAACTCAGTATATAATAATAATATCAGCCCATAAATGTCCCACTGCTGGGCTCGGGCCTCCCGTTATAGGGGGAACGGACAGTATACCCGCCACGCGTCCAAGGCGGCTTGGCAGATTTGACACATCGGTTATCTCGATGTGCAGGTTGCAATACGATGTTTTCCTTCACCATTATTAGCACGTGGTAATTGTAAGAATATGCACATTAGATCAGAAATCTGACTAAGTGGTACATGCGTTCCGGCCAGGATCGAACCCGCGCCCTTGAGTTTTTGGAACGAGTGCGCTAGCCATTACGCTGTCACGACTTACCAGTGTATATATATTTTTTAAATTTTTTTTTCGATGCCAAGGATGAACATGGATACCTAAAATAGGATCGTTTGTGGGATAGAAACATATTTGTTTATGTGTTTGTTATGCTTTTACGAAAGAAATCTAGACCGATTTGGCTGAAATTCAGTATATATGTAATTTGAATACCGAGGGTAGCAATGGATACTTTTCGTCCCGGATAATGGGATAAGTTTTGGGATAGATTTATGTTATCCCAGAAAGTAGGATAGATTTTTATTTTGTGGTCATTGTGGTCAAGCTGGCCATTTTTGTGTACATACATACATAACTTCACGCCAGTTCCCTTGCGGGGTAGGCACGAACAACAGAGCGCCATTCAGGCTTATTCTTACACACCTCACTTGCTTCTTTGACATTCATAACTCTTGTCATTCACGCTCGTCTGTTCTTAAGGCTCCTGACATCATCACCTTCTGCTAGTACACGATCAATTTGATCATGGAAGGTGTGTCGTGGCCTTATACGACTGGTGTACATATGTAGTTTTAATACCGAAAATGGGCATAGATACTTTTCATCCGGGAGATGGGGTAGTTTGCGATATAAAATGAAGTGAATCTTTCGGGCAAATAGCAATAACATAAAATATTCATACAATGTGTTGAATAATTATTTAGAGTGAAAAACTTTTAGGGGACGTATTAATGAGAAGCCATTTTGAGTTGAAGAGAATTTATTTTATAATGTTGTCACCAATTAAAATTAATATTTAGTGTTGTCATATACAAAAGTTAATTTAGGATATTTTATGTCTTGAACATAAGTTGGGCCCAGCAAAGAAAACTATATAAAAATAAAGCATTAATTAAATGTTATTAAACAATTTTTACTATATTCATTTCCTGGCTACCCTAATGACTGATGTGTCTTAAAAAGTTATACAATTCAAATAATGTCAAGACAATTTATAAAAACAAAATCCAAATTTTAAACATTTCAATAGAAAATTGACAACACTAATGTAACACAATTCAAATTATAATTTAAGTGACAATAATACAATTATTTATTTTTACATTATTATATATTATTTTAAAGAATTATTGCAACTATTACATGTTGACACAAACATACATTTTAGAAATATTTATATTTATTATTATACAATGCAAAAACCAAAATTACAAATAAAAATGTCAAGTTATACAATGTTAATTAATTTCAATCAAAATATGTCAATCAGTTTCTTTATTATATTATATTTTTAAGTTTATTTTCAATATTCATATCTGCACTCTTATAATTTTACAATCAATTATTTTATCTTAAGTATTTTAAACATATCTATATAGGACATACAAATTTTATTTAAATATTTCAATTTGACAGTTGTCAACGCGGCAGTCCAGTATTAAGTACTGAACGCGTATCCAAAATGGCGGTGGTAGGATTGCTGGTATGGATAAGAAGGGAGACTAACCTGCGTGCCTCTAGGCTGCACTAACTATGCGTGCTGATCACCAAGTTGTGAGCCTTGCAGCAAATCTTCTGGCTTGTCTCCTTCTTGCGGCCTTCGATAATTAATTGTACACACGCGACGCGGTATAACTGCACTTATAGCAAGTTGTGGCGGTAAAGATGTGCGGGTTGTCGTACGAGGGTTGACAGCAGACTACGTGCGACGAGGGTCGACAGCAGACTGACTCGTAAAAACGAGCAGTATTAGCACAGCGGTAAGTACGACAAGGATAGTCGAATGGAATGGAAGATGGCGGCTGGGACAAGGTGATTGGATAACGCGGTTAGGAAAGCGGGTAGTTGTGGAAATAATTTCAAGGGGACAGGATTTTAAAATAAGCGGCGCGAACATGCCCCCGGCCTAAAAACCAATGGTTTTTAAAACACTCAAAATGGGAGAAGTTAATTAATAAAAAGGTTGAAATAAGCGGTAAAAGAAGCGGGAGTAGACCGGGGGGAGGGGAGGTGTGACTACTGAGTAGGTAACACACAAAGCCGGACGACTGGTCGTTTGTACACGCCAGTAGCCGTTTTTACTAAGGCAACCCTACAAATGCCGTCTTTGCCAGGATAAGTGGCCACTACGACTCCAAGGGGCCATGAAAGCGGGGGAATATTGTCCGTAACAATGAGGACTATTGAGCCTATAGTAATAGGATTTACAGGTGTATTCCATTTTCCACGTGATTGCAATAAATGTAAGTATTCTAATTTCCATCGCTTGGAAAATGACTGAATCATTTGATCCAGCAAAGTGAACCGTTTAAGTAGATGCGCGGGTTCGTTATCGACGTTACAGGCAGGCAAATGTTTAAGCGGAACAAACATTAAAAAATGCGCGTGAGTTAAAGCAGTGGGTTCAGAAGGATCCTCACTCAATAATGTTAGCGGGCGGGAATTAATGACACATTCGATTTGTGTCAGAACGGTTAACATTTCTTCATAGGTTAACAGTTGTGTCCCAATGACACGATGGAGATGCGTTTTAAATACTTTCACATAAATTTCATACTGGCCTCCGAAGTGAGGACTTCGTGGCGGATTCAATTTCCAAAGAACGCGGTTCGCTGACAATTCATCTGAGAGAGACGACGTATTCAATTCATCGGAACTTGTAGATATTGATGACCATATGACAGATCGGCATTACGGAGACGGCCACCAACTCTAACTAGCCCGTCTACGTCTCAAAAGGCACGAACGAGCCTTTGTATCGAGGGGGAACAGCGTTAATTATTTTGAAGATTTTTAATAATTTCAGAGAAATATTTAAAAACTTGAAATTCAGCGTAATGAAGGTCATCATCAGCTGTATAATATTTATTTCGCAGTAGTTTATGAAACGATATCTCAAAACATCTGTGCGTAAAAGCATTAGCCTTAAGTAAACGCGGGAGAAGAGATCTAACAACAGGTTAGAGGTCTCGTTATTTGTATGAGTAGCGGGAAAAGCAACAATATTTTCCAACACAAGTAAATAACTATCACCGTTGGCCCCCTTTTAATTTATGTAACCGGCAATCTGGCTACAATCAATCGGATCCATTGCACCACAAAGGATAGGCTCTTACCTAAGCGGGAATTAATTTTCGCAACAAACTGTCATTGGGAATATATGACCTTGAATATAAAAATAGTTAGTAGCGGGAATAGCGGTTGCAGGTTTAGTTAATTAATTAAATTGAAAAAATATAAAATTAGGAAATGCGGATAAAATAACATAAATAAATTATTAAATTTATAAATAAATAAATTGTGAATATGTTATTCAATCATTGCGTTGTAAGCTAGGCGCAATGGTTTTGTGATACGTTTTACATTTAAGGTTTTCGCGGTTCTAAAAGAATAGTTAAAAGTGGTGGCGGATTCGCGGTAAAATGGCAACGCCACAAAATAGTGCCCTACACGATTACGGGAAAAATTGTTGTTAATAAAAGTCTTTCGTTTTCGGGACCGGTGGGACAAAATCGGAGTATAACTTATTCCCTCGCGTTGCCAGAATTTCTGAGGCGGTTGACGTAAAGACGGTTTCTCTGTAACCGAGCAAAGTGAAACATGTACTGAAGAACTGTTTAAAGAAGCGATATTGCTCCTAGTATGACACGGGTCATGCTGAGCGGCAGCGACGGGAGCGTTTCCAATGATGATGTAGCCAAAAATAGTTTCAAAAGCTGTAGGTGTACCAGGTGGACCCGAGAAGCGGCCTGACAGTAAGATGTCAGCAAACAAAGATGCCCCAATGAGAAGGTCTATTTCCGCAGGCGATGAAAAGTTGTCATCGGCCAGCGGTAGACCGTCGATGTACGAAAGATGCGAAGTATCGACTTCAACAGAAGGGAGGTTGTCTGTAATGCGGTCAATTATAAGTGCGTCCAGTGAAATAAATTTATTATTTAATCGCGAAAATAATGTCGTAGAAGTTTGCCCTATAATTCGATTTTTCGTAGACCCGATACCCTTCACTACATCGTTATAAAGATTATTATAATTTAAATTTAGTTTATTGCAACATTTTGCGGTTATAAAGTTGCTTTGAGACGCGGAATCTACTAACGCACGTAATGTGTGCCGCTTATTATTGGAGTCTGTCGCATATACTTGAACCGTGCCGAGTAAACAAGTTATATTATTTTGCGTTATAGATATTGGATGCGTATTGCATAGCGAAACATTTTGTTGTGTGGATAAACAAGCGCGGGTATCATCCACTCGTATAGAGGGGTGAGGGAGGCACGCGGTAGCGGTAAGGTGCGGCGGCGGAGCTGTAGCAGCATGCGAAAATGTAGGATACGCCGGCGCATGAGCGTGCGATGGCGAAGTGGCAACAGCGCGGGCGCTCGGCGGCGAGGGATCTCGGTGGCGCCGGCGGTCATCTTGAGGCGACGGTGACGACGGAGGTTTACGGCACAACATTGAATGATGTCTACACTCGCAATGTCGACATTTAAATTTGGAGTTACAGAAATTTTGTTGTGGCTTACGCTCAAACAATTAGTACACCCTCTTGAATTTTTTATAAAATTAAATCTTTCATCAATAGAAAGCTTTTCAAACGCGGGACAACGATATAAATTGTAATGATTTAATTGTTTGCAAAGTGGGCAATGCGTCGTATATGACGTTACAAAAGAATGCGTCGTTTTTAGAATATTGGTTTTATATGTGTCACTACTACGGGACTGAGTAGATGGCATCGTGCGTTCCAATACTTTACTTTGTTCGCGGATAAATTTAGTAAGGTCATTGTAGGTAGGCATGGATTCTCCCCTATTATGCATTTCAAAAGATCTTGCGGTATTTAAATCAAGTTTCTTCAACGCTAATTGCAAAATAATAAAGTCCGATAAGTCATTTAATTTTAAAGATTTTAAACTCGATACTGCGGTACAAAATTGATCAAGAAACATGTCAAGATTTTTACTAGAGGCGGTGTTAAAACTTTTAAATTCAAACATTTGATCCAAGTATGCGGCGGCCAAACTGCGCTTATCATCATATTTTTCGATCAATGTTTGCCATATCATGTTGTAGTTGTCGCCGTTTGGTACGATTCCGGTACAAACTGAAAGTGCCCGGCCCGACAACTTATTTATCAAATATTGTACGCGTTCATGATCCGTGAGATCGGGATGTTCATGTATTGTCCTTTTAAAGGACTCGTAAAATATTGGCCATTTAATAGGGTTGCCATCAAACCCCATAAGCTCGAGTTCGGGTAAACGTATTGACTTACGCTGAGAATTAACGTTAGAAATAATGGTTTCTGGTTGGTTTGAAATCGATTGAAACTTATCATGGATAAATTTACAGCGGCAGTACATATCTTCAAACGAATTAAGACTTTGGTAATTGACCTTATATTTAGGATCCAAGGTCAACTCCACGACATTTAATTGATCTACTATGTCATTAAAATCTGAATGTAGGCGTTCGATGGACATCATTCCGTTTAGAAATAATTCTCTCTCGGAATCGTCATCTGCGGCATTTAACGAGCGGTTATATAGTTCTTGCATGCGAGAAAATATGACGTCACGTCTTGCAGTTAACGTCAATCGCTGAATTTGAAATTTATCAAGGGATTGCGCATCTTCGAATACTTCTTTTCGCTTAGAAGTCATTTTGCTTATTTAAATTTAAAAGATTAGAAATTTTAAGAAAAGCCTAAGTTAATGCCTGCAACACGAGTATGCGAAACAAGAGCGGTGCGCGGACGGTCAAATGACCGAATGAATGAACGAGACGTTAATTTAAATCTCACTGGTTAAATTTAAAATCAATGTAGTTTAAAACTGTACTTATTTAAAGCAATCAAGGGAAGCGGAATACGAAATATGTATATTTAATGCAAAATAAAGAGGTTGATAAAGGTGACAAGTATACGTAAAATATTACGTGACGAAAGAAAGCGGTGGAAAATGAGCTTCAAAGAGGAACCAAAGGGGATGATTACGGTTCGAAAGGAATCAAAAAATGATCCTGGCTCGAATGGACCAAAAAAAATGTCAACACGGCAGTCCAGTATTAAGTACTGAACGCGTATCCAAAATGGCGGTGGTAGGATTGCTGGTATGGATAAGAAGGGAGACTAACCTGCGTGCCTTTAGGCTGCACTAACTATGCGTGCTGATCACCAAGTTGTGAGCCTTACAGCAAATCTTCTGGCTTGTCTCCTTCTTGCGGCCTTCGATAATTAATTGTACACACGCGACGCGGTATAACTGCACTTATAGCAAGTTGTGGCGGTAAAGATGTGCGGGTTGTCGTACGAGGGTCGACAGCAGACTACGTGCGACGAGGGTCGACAGCAGACTGACTCGTAAAAACGAGCAGTATTAGCACAGCGGTAAGTACGACAAGGATAGTCGAATGGAATGGAAGATGGCGGCTGGGACAAGGTGATTGGATAACGCGGTTAGGAAAGCGGGTAGTTGTGGAAATAATTTCAAGGGGACAGGATTTTAAAATAAGCGGCGCGAACAACAGTGGTAATGGACACAATTTAGTATAAGACCTACTGTAAATTTTATTATTATGCCCCATTTTAACCTCAGCTACTCTAACCTTCCCATCAGGGCCTGGAAACGTTTTTACAATTCGCCCCATGGGCCAAGTAAGAGGAGGAACATTACTTAACTTTACAATCACCAAATCACCCTCTTTCAAATTAGTATAATCATATTTCCATTTTGGTCTATTTTGTAATTGAGACAAATAATCATTTGACCAAACCTTCCAAAAGTCTTGTTTTAATTTATTACATACATTCCAAAGCTTAAGCCTATTTACTTTTACATCTGTTAGATCGGTTTCAGGATAGCTTGTCAGGGGTGCACCTATGAGAAAATGACCAGGTGTTAAATATTTTAAATCTGACACATCACTACTCATTGGCAACAGAGGTCGTGAATTTAGTATAGCTTCTATCTGTGTTAAGATAGTACCAAACTCTTCAAATGTGAGACAAATGTTACCTACTATGCGCTTTAAGTGATACTTAAGACTCTTTACCCCGGCTTCCCATAGCCCTCCGAACTCTGGGGAGTAACTTGGTATATATTTAAATTTGATATAATTTGATGTACAATAGTATTCAATACAGTCTATGTGACTTTTAGAGGAATGTAGTTTATATAGGTTTTTTATGACATTATCTGCACCCTTAAAGGTTTTAGCATTATCACAATATATTTGTGATGGCATCCCCCTCCTAGCAATGAATCTTTGGAGGCAGGCTAAAAAGGCTGGTGTTGTCAGGTCACTGACCAACTCCAAGTGAATAGCCTTTGTGGAAAAGCAAACAAATACTGCAACATAGCCTTTCGTTACTATTGGTTTCCGAACCCTTGCTACCTTTATGTCAAATGAACCACAAAAATCCACTCCTGTGACCTCAAATGGTCTAGAGGGTGTGATCCTTTGTACAGGGAGTGAACCCATTAATTGCTTAGAGGTCACTGCTTTTGCCCGGAAACATATTGTGCATTTATGTAAAATCTTTTTAACTTCTCTAATACCGTTAAGTATCCAATATGTTTGAGACAGTGAGCTTAGCACTAACTTTGCTCCGGCATGTAGAAGCCTGAGATGCTCTTTTCTTATAAGCATATGTGTAATATTGGATGATTTGGGTAATGTGATTGGGTGTTTTTTATCATAAGATATGTTTATAGCATTCTGAAGGCGACCTCCTACCCTAAAAATGTTGTCATTATCAAGAAATGGATGTAGACCAGCCAAATTTGACTTAATTGGTTTATATTCTTTAATTAAATTAATTTCTAATGATAAATGTTCATTTTGAGTATGCCTTATTATATACTTTAAAGAAATTTTGGTGACAACATTATAAAATAAATTATCTTCAACTCAAAATGGCTTCTCATTAATACGTCCCCTAAAAGTTTTTCACTCTAAATAATTATCCATAGGTCGCTGGTTCATATCCGGCTCGAAGGACCACTAACTATGTTGAAGCCATTTTGAGTTGAACAGAATTTATTTTATAATGTTGTCACCAATCAAAATTAATATTTAGTGTTGTCATTTAATTTAGCATATTTTATTGTGTATCTCTATGTTTTGCAATTGACACTAACATATATGTACGTAATTATATATATATATATATATATATATACTAGCTGTCCCGGCAGACGTTGTTCTGCCCTGAAGAAATAAAATTTAGGACCCGATTGCAGCGCCACCTACCGGGTCCAATTGTGAATCTAAACCATCCTCGAATCCACTTGAACACACACAAAAAAAATCATTCAAATCGGTCCAGCCGTTTAAGAGCAGTTCACTGTCAACACACGTACAGAAGAATTATATATATAAAGATAAAAGAAAGACGTGTTAGTTACACTATAGCTCAAGAACGGCTGTACCGATTTGGTTGAAAACTGGTGGGGAGGTAGCTTAGAACCAGGAGACGGACATAGGATACTTTTTATCCCGTTGGAACCGGTAGGTGGCGCTGAGATCGGGTTCTAGAATCCTCCTAATCACCTGGAGCGATTTTGGTGATTTTGTTTTTGTCTGTTTGAGTGGGTCCCTGGATGGTTTAAATCCATAATTGGAACCGGTAGGTGGCGCTGGGATCGGGTCCTAGATTTTTATTTTTTCAGAACAGGACAACGTCTGTCGGGGCCGCTAGTATTTAATAAATTTCATGAATTTGGGCTTCCAGTTTATGATTGACTAGCTGATCCGTGCCCAGTTCGCTGGGCGTCAATAAAAAATATTATTAATTACAGTCAAATATATATGTGTCACGTAGGAATAATGCAGCACTCTACTGATGAGAGAATTTTCAAAAATCGTTTCAGTATTTGAAGAGATTACTTCCTACAAAAAAATAAACTCGGCTATCTTTACCTACATACATACATAGCTTCACGCCAGTTCCCTTGCGGGGTAGGCAGGAACGACAGAGCGCCATTCAGGCTTGTTCTTACACACCTCACTCGCTTCTTTGACGTTCATAGCTCTTGTCATGCACGCTCGTCTGTTCTTAAGGCTCCTGACATCACCTTCTGCTAGTATACGATCAATTTGATCATGGAAGGTATGTCGTGGCTATCTTTACCTCTTTATAATAATATTAATGTATATTTAACACCATTTTGAATATGTTGACCAGACTAGTGGTTGAGGACTAACCATGCCCTTGCACAGTTTACCTGCCTGATGGACCAGGAGCAGGTGGATGCGCAACGCCATCAGGCGGTGCGCATCTTCACGGACGGTAGCTTGATTGACGGGCAAGTCGGAGCCTCATTATCCGTATGGAATAATGAGGCCGAGACTAGGTGCCGGAAGATCAAGCTAGCGTCCTACTGCACGGTGTATCAGGCAGAGATGCTGGCGATACACGAGGCTACGGCGTTAGTCCGGAGGCACCCAGAAGAAAGCTTTGGCATTTATAGTGACTCCAGATCGGCATTGCAGGCGCTGTGCAACTGGAGCTCCATAAATCCGCTAGCACACGAGATCAGGAACAACATCCTGCAGTGTAGGTCGCTTGGAAAGCGTATTGAGTTATTTTGGGTGAAGGCCCACGCTGACATACAGGAAAATGAGCGGGCGGACGAGTTGGCGAAAGCGGCGGCACTTTCCTTGAATGTGAGGCCGCTTTATGACAAGTGTGCGGTTTCATTCGTTAAACGGCAGTTCCGCATGGGAACAGTTGACGAATGGAACCGGAGATACTGTCAAGAGTCAACTGCGTCCGTCACGAAACTCTTCTTTCCGGATGTCACGCGGGCCTATAAGGTAGTTAGGCAGGTCGGCCTCACCGGCCTGCACACCCAGCTCTTCACGAGGCACGGGGGATTCTCCGAGTACCTGAACCGCTTCGGGTGCAAGGAGAGTCCCTCGTGCATCTGTGATGAGCACGAAAGTGAAGATGTACCGCATCTAATCTTCCGGTGTCCTGTTTATTCCCGGGAGAGGCATGACACAGAGTCCAAATTAGGCACAGAAATTAAATATAAAAACATAAATGAGTTAATGTCAAAACGCACTTTCGAAGATTTTATCAAATTTTGCATAAATATAGTTAAAAAGGTTGTAAATAAAAACAAGACAGTTACATAAATGTACATTAATACGTATATTTAAGTATATATAGAAGTAATGTACGAGATAGAAAATATAGATATAAAAATAGAATTAAGAAAGTGTAATAGTAAGATAGACAATAAATAAATAAATAGGATAAAACCGTAAATTTAAGAATAACATAAGATGTAATAACATGAAAGTATAAGACTCTAACATTGTAGTAGTATTAAGGACCATGTAATATTTTCTTTTCTTTTTAAAATAAAGCATAACCAGTAAAAAATAAATAAAAATAGTGAACAGCCCGGACAATCTAGCTAATGTAACCCGAATGAATGCTTGTTCTCTAAATAAAGAAAAAAGGGCTAGGGCTTGCACTAGGGTTTGACCGGCAGCAGAGTCGCGGGAAAAAGTGGTCTATTCTATATGTAAATAATTACTTGACTTCACTAACTGATTGACATAGCAACACACAACCCAAACTACTGGGGCTAGGATCGTGAAAATTGATATGTGGGTTCTTTCTATACTGTAGTTGTGGGCTAAGAAAGGATGTTCGAAAATTCAACTCCTAAGGGGGTGAAAAAGGGGATGAAAGTTTGTATGAAAATCGGTCGTTTTCAAAGTAAGAAATTTTAAACACCTGCTGGAAATTTAGCATCTAAAAGGGTGAAAAGGGGATGAAAGTGCTCAAACTGTGACTTATATCCGTGCAGAAACGGAGAAAGAATACAATTTCCTGTGTTGGGGCGGCCTGTCGTAAGCGGCGACAAAACATCCCACAGCCAGGTGGTAGGGTATTTGCCCGTCTGGATGGCTACCATTCCTGGTCTAGAGAATGCCGCCATAAGAACCTTGAGTTGCGTTCCGGTATCAGTGGCCAGGTTCCAGTTTCCCCTTCAAGGCTGACAGCACATTGGGAGCACCTTTAGTGTTACAAATGGCCGTCTGCTTGTCTGCTGAACTCATGCTATAAAAAAAGACTATTTTGAATCTACGCGAGCGAAGCCGCGGCGAACAGCTAGTATAAGATAAACTGTTTCTTTTAAGGTATCTTTTATAGTATGTAGTTCAGCAGACAGACGGCCCATTGGATGGAAAGCGGTTACCATCGTCTATGGACATTTGCAACACGAAAGGTGCTACAAATGCGCTGCTGCTCTCTTAAGGGAGACTGGAACCTGGTCACTAATTCTGGAACACAACTCAAGCATCCAGTCGGGCAAATACCCTACCACCTGGCTGTGGGTTGTTTTGTCGCCGCTTACGACAGGCCGCCCCAACGCAGGAAATTGTATTAATTCTCTGTTCCGGCACGAATGAAATTTGATGGTATTAAAGTAGAACCTATTCAATGCTAATGACTTGATGTTGTAAATAGTCTTAACATACTATACGGACATGAAATTTTATTGTTTTGTTGGCATATAATTATCTGTACTGTGATAAAAGAATCTCACTATCAACCACTGAAGATTGAAAACAAGTTATTTTTATTTTATTTTTTTATTGCAGGAGTTCAGTAGACAGGCAGACGGCCCACTAGATGGAAAGCGGTTACCATCGCCTATGGACATTTGCAACAACAAAGGTGCTACAAATGCGCTGCTGCTCTCTTAAAGGAGACTGGAACCTGGTCACTAATGCCGGAACACAACACAAGGTTGTTATGGCGGCATACTCTAGACCAGGGGTGGTCGCCATCCAGTCGAGCAAATACTCTACCACCTGGCTGTGGGTTGTTTAGTCGCCTCTTACGACAGGCCGCCGGGCCGCAGGAAATTGTATTCTTTCTCCGTTCCTGCACGGATTATTTGCTTTGGAGATACCAGGTTTTTACTTTATTGAAAACTAGCTGTGCCCGCGACGTTGTCCGCGTGGAATTTGTTTTCAAAACCCCCCGATTTTGAAACATTCTTCATTGGTGCTCCGCTCCTATTGGTCTTAGCGTGATGATATATAGCCTATAGCCTTCCTCGATAAATGGGCTATCTAATATTGAAAGAATTTTTCAAATCAGACCAGTAGTTCCTGAGATTAGCGCGTTCAATCAAACAAACAAACTCTTCAGCTTTATTATTATTTATTATTATTATTATTATATGTATTAGTATAAGATAAGATGAATATAATAAATACTACATTTCTTCAACAGACGGTTGTAAAGGAGCACTATCTAACAGTGTAACGTGTTTATTATTTGTTGCGTCTGTATGTTATTTGTACGTATATATTTTTATAGCTATTAGAAAAGAATGTAATCTATCGTTTTAGTGTAAACTGTGTCGGAATAAGCGGATTTTTATGCACCGGAACAACTTCAAACCGCTCTCGGGAAAATTCCCGCGAGATCCTCGGGATAAAAAGTAGCGCAGATTTTATGTCTAATAGTTTACTTTCGATCAGCGTAAACCACATTGAAATCGGCCCAGTAGTTGTTACGTGAATCCTGAACAAACAGACAAGAAATCTAAAAAAATTGCATCGTGTTCTCCATCGTTTATATAGTGTATTCCAGTTGCTTTTTTTTTAAATAGCTTCAAGGCACAGACACGGCATTTTTAGAATTTTA